>CM059795.1:29908297-31299547 GCA_030435695.1 Brachymystax lenok tsinlingensis
GGCCTGATTGGTGGAGTGCTGCAGATATGGTTGTCCTTCTGGAAGGTTCTCCCATCTCCAGAGTCACTCTGACAGAGCTCCAGATTTCCTATCAGGTTTTTGGTCACCTCCTTGACCAATGCCCTTCTCCCCTGATTGCTCAGTTTGGCCTGGCAACCAGCTCTAGGAAGAGTCTTGGAGGTTCCAAACTAGGCCACTGTGTTCTTCGGGACCTTCAATGCTGCAGAATGTTTTTGGTACCCTTCCCCAGGACTGTGCCTCGACACAATCCTGTCTCGGAGCTTTACGGACAATTCCTTCAACCTCATGATTTGTTTTTTTGCTCTGACATGCACTGTCAACTGTGGGACCTTTATATAGACAGGTTTATGCCTTTTCCAAATCATGTCCTATCAATTGAATTTACCACAGGTGGACTTCAATAAAGTTGTAGAAACACCAAGGATGATCAACGGAAACAGGATGCACCTGAGGTTAATTTTGAGTCTCATTGCAAAGGCTCTGAATACTTGTTTAAATATGGTATTTTTTTTATTTGTAATACATAAAAAAAAATATAAAAACCAATTTTTCTCTGTCATTATGGGATATTGGGTGTAGATTGAGGAGGGGGGGAAATATTTAAATTTTAGAATAAAGCTGTAACATAACTTGTGGAAAAAGTCAAGGGGTCTGAATGCATTGCAATGCAATAAAAGTTTTAAATTGAATGACTAGTAATGGATGTATTTCCCTTTTCATCATGAGACAATGCCCTATCACAGGACCCACATAAGCAAAAAGTTACACTAATCTTATTTTTAATCAATATTACTTTATTTTCCTATAGAGGACTCTGTGGACCAATCAAAGACTAGCAAAGATGATGGTGAAGGCCAAGATGACTCTGAGACAAACCACCCCCCCCAGCTGACCTCTGAGGAGAAGAAACACAGAGAATATCTCAAATCACTATTTGAAGTTCTTCTGGTGTTGGGGAAACAGAACATACCTCTGAATAGACATACCGAGGAGGTGCAAGAGTGTGACGGTCTCACTCCAAGCAACTTCCAGGCTTTGTTGGACTACCGAATGAATGCTGGTGGTGACGAAGCTCTCAGGAAAAGGTTTGAGACTAGCGCTGTGAATGCAGAGTGCTGCACTTCCACCCAGCAGAGGCAGATGATGGAGGTCTGTGAGAACTGTGTCCGTGATGAACTCTTACAGGAAGTTAGAGAGGGTCACTTCTCATTGGTTACTGATGATGTGGTCGAGATCTCGGGTGAGTGCCATATCCCAATATTCATACGTTTTTTGAACCAGGCCAACTGCTTGCAGGAGGAGTTTGTGGGATTCCTTCCATTTGAGGGAGACGAGGAGACCCTGATGGAGAGGCTGCTGACTGAGGTGGCAAAGTGGGGCTTGAATATGGACTACTGCAGAGGACAGGCCCACTTCAGCTCCGGTGTGCATTCTAGCAAAATGAAAGCCATTGCAACCAAACTCACAGAGAAGTATCCCACAGCAGTGCACACACCAAGTTCCACCTGTGCCTTAAATGTCTCACTGGCAAATGGAGTGGCTTTGACAGGCATTCAGATTGTCATGTCTACTTTCAAGAAGATTGAGTCTTTTTTTAGCGAGTCGCCTTCACTGCAATTGGAGTTGGAGAATGCCATCTCCATTTTCTACCAGGGCAATGAAGAGAAGGCCAATGATCTGAAAGAGGCCTGCCGTACCAACTGGACAATGAGGCATGATGCATTTGAGGTGGCAGTCGACGTCGTGGAATCTCTACTGCTCTGCGTAGATAGTGTTCACGACAATGAAGATCTGAGGTGGAGTGACCAAGTCACACATAATGCCTTGGAGATATCAGAGGCTCTGGCTGATTTTGAGTTTGTTGCAGCGTTGGTTGTGCTGAAAAACACCCTGTCATTCACAAGAGCCTTCGGCAAGAACTTGCAAGGGCCAACGATAGATGTCTACTTTGCTGCAAGCAGCTTGACCGCTGTGTTACACTCGCTGAACGAGGTCTTGGATAACATTGAGGTGTACCATGAGTTCTGGTTCGAAGAGGCTGTTAACCTAGCTGCTGCACTAGAGATTCCGGTCAAGGTTCCCAGGCTGTACTTGAGAAAGTACCGCCCAGAAGCTGGAACAGAGATTCAGCCCGAGAGCTACTTCAAAGAGCACCTGACTGCCCCTGTGGTGAGCCAGGTCATCAAAGAACTGAATGACCTCTTCTCTGAGAACCACCTCAACGCCCTGAGATATCTGACGCTCGTCCCTGCTGTCATGGGGCAGCTGAAATTCAACATGTCTGAAGAGAACAACGTGGAGATGTACAGGAACGACCTTCCCAACGCAGACACTCTCCCCGCTGAGCTGCACTGCTGGAGGGTGAATTGGAAGCATAGGGGCAAGGTGACCCTGCCCTCCACCATCCATGAGACTCTACAGCTTGCTGAAGTGAAGTTCTTCCCCAATGTGCTTGCATTCTTGAGGGTGCTCAGCAACCTGCCAGTCCTGGGCCTTGAGGATGTCGAAGGCGATGCTTCTCGTAAACGTTTTCAGATGTACCTGCAGAACACACCTGACAAACACAGATCTAAGAGTTTGGCATTTCTGAACATACATTATAATGCCAGACATGACCTGGATTTTATGGTTGATAGTTACGTTAAGATGTACCCTCAATGAAAGTTAAATCCAATTAATTTCATGACCCTAATGAGCAAGTATGCCAGCCTGTTGACTTGTTCTTGTATAAATGATAGTCTGTCTTCAGCATTTGTGACGTGAGCTGACCTCTTACTTATTGGATGTTTGACATGTTGACTTAACCACTTATTTTGGCTGTATAAAGTTGATCAATGACCACTGCAAATTTTGGGGGGAATCATTAGATTTAGTATGCAACAAAACACTTAAATTCAAATCACAAATAAATTGAGTTGAAACTATGTATAGGTAATTTTTTTATGTTTATGCAACTGGTTATGTAAATTACAGAACTGAAAATGTATTATTCTGGAAGTACTTTTCTTCTAAGACCAATGTGATTGAAAACACTGTTACATTTTAGTCACTTAGTAGATGCTCTTAACCCTAATTGCTCCTGTAAGTCGCATTGGATAAGTGCCTTGCTCAAGAGCACATCTCCAGATATTTTTTAACCTAGTCGGCTTGGCAATTCGAAACCAGTGACCTTTTGGTTACTGGCCGAACACCCTTAACTCTTAGGCTACCTGCTTTGATGTAAGACTGTTCTTTTTGTAAGCATGATTACAAATAAATATCAATGTTTTTGATTGTCTAATAAGAATTGCAATTATTGTCATTCATTTATTTACACCATTTTATTGTGTGATAGCTGCATTTCTGAAATAAATTGTTGAAAATGTTTCTTTCCTCATTGACTTTGATCACACAATTTACAGTATAAAGTTTAAAAAAAATCTAACGTAAGTCTATGATAAGATGTAGCTATTTCTGTTATAACCACAGTTTTCAAAGCTTTTAATAGGCTTTTTTTACAACCATGAACTCGTTTAGTCATCTTGTCACGTGACAAGTAGGCGTTTTATGAGGCCTCGTGGTATTCCGATATAATTTACTCGGTTGTCATATGCGGAATAAAAATAAAGCTTTCAAAATACATTTGTTATTACAATCGTACTGATACGCCACTGCATACATAGAAGGAAAAATACAAAGATATACAATTGTGCACATTGTATAGAGATCAATGCGCCAAGCGGTGTCGATTTCCGCTTTACAAAGGTGTTCTTCCTGGTTTATGAACACTCGGGCAACTACACCGCTCAACAAATCAACTTTTTACGGAATGAAATAATTAAATTACCTAGCTAGGTACAAAGTTAATTTACAGATTTTGTGCAAATATTAGGCTAAAGATTCAATACTGGTGGATTTCTGATTAATTGCACGATGCACGATTTATTCTGAACCAGTGAATGCATGGATCCCAAAATGCCCAACCGCTGTGCCGCACCAAATTGTAATATCTATCCAGATAAATCAGACGTCCCATTTTTCAGATTTCCATTGGACTCGGAGCGGTAAGTGCAATGTAGTTGGGTTATATGTAATAGTGTACAACCCACTACAAACTACTTTTTAAAGTTAAGTTTGTATTCTTCATTAGCTAGCTAAATAGCTAGCTGGCTGATCCATTGAAACCTCTAGTGCTTGCTAGTTAGCCTAGCTTGTGCTAACGTTGATGGTAATGGCAAAGATGGGTTGTTTGGTAGCCAGCTAGCTAGCTTGCTAAAAGGCTACATTGTGGTTAAGGAAACAGTATTAATTATGTAACATTAAGGATGAATTAAAAGTATGTTTTAGTGCGAGGGTGGTCCCTGGTCAGCCCTCAAAGTTATGAAAGTTATCTTTAATCTGACAACAACCTCTTGATATGTTGTACTGTAGCTAGCTAGATAGCTAAATTGGGTAGTCAGATTAATGTAGTGGTAAAACAAAGGTGGGTGAACTATAAACCTCAGTGGGCGATCGAGATCAGACGAACAACCACCGATATAAACCAAAACATAACATTTTTAGAACTGTATTGTTTGATTACATTTTCATGCAGGTAAATAGGGAAGGCCCAATGTAATTTTATGTAGTTACACAATCCACATCAGGTCGCCCTCCGAAAAATAGTTATTTGGACTGGACACTAGGAAAGTCCGGAGAAATAGGATGTGGAGATCTTTATATTGAAATGTGTTATCTTTTTAATCCCGTTTATGTTCGTAGTATCCCATGTGAGCTGCACTGCAGTTATGTATTGTGAAATGCCCCTGTATAAAATGCCAATAGTTGTATTCCATATGCATTTGAAGAGAACATTGTTATTGTGTTTGATGCGATTACAGATTCTCTCAGGATATCCCATTTAAAATTTCAGGGGACCCCAAGTTTGGGAACCGCTGTAACCTCTGCTTGTTTCTTTTCTGTCTGTGTGTCTCCTCTGCCGCCTTCTGCATTGCAGCCTGCCTCACCCCAGTCTGCCTCACCACTGTCTCACTACTCGCTGTAAAGCAAAGTTATTTTATGTGAATTTATGTAGCCCATCTTTTGTTAAGATTATAGCTAGCTTAATTTCAGTCAATTGCTCCTGCTGAGATCAAGATCTGTTTAACGTTAGCTTCTAACGCCATCCTTCTTGCCAGATAGCCATCTGACTGAAATATCAGCGACTATTTACCAGTTGTACACTCATTCTCAGAGAGTACAGTGGGGCAAAAAAGTATTTAGTCAGCCACCAATTGTGCAAGTTCTCTCACTTAAAAAGATGAGAGAGGCCTGTAATTTTCATTATAGGTACATTTCAACTATGACAGACAAAATGAGGAAAAAGAATCCCGAAAATCACATTGTAGGATTTTTAATGAATTTATTTGCAAATTATGGTGGAAAATAAGTATTTGGTCACATACAAACAAGCAAGATTTCTGGCTCTCACAGACCTGTAACTTCTTCTTTAAGAGGCTCCTCTGTCCTCCACTCGTTACCTGTATTAATGGCACCTGTTTGAACTTGTTATCAGTATAAAAGACACCTGTCCACAACCTCAAACAGTCACACTCCAAACTCCACTATGGCCAAGACCAAAGAGCTGTCAAAGGACACCAGAAACAAAATTGTAGACCTGCACCAGGTTGGGAAGACTGAATCTGCAATAGGTAAGCAGCTTGGTTTGAAGAAATCAACTGTGGGAGCAATTATTAGGAAATGGAAGACATACAAGACCACTGATAATCTTCCTTGATCTGGGGCTCCACGCAAGATCTCACCCCGTGGGGTCAAAATGATCACAAGAACGGTGAGCAAAAATCCCAGAACCACACGGGGACCTAGTGAATGGCCTGCAGAGAGCTGGGACCAAAGTAACAAAGCCTACCATCAGTAACACACACTACGCCGCCAGGACTCAAATCCTGCAGTGCCAGACGTGTCCCCCTGCTTAAGCCAGTACATGTTCAGGCCCGTCTGAAGTTTGCTATAGAGCATTTGGATGATCCAGATGAGGATTGGGAGAATGTCATATGGAGGACAAAGAATGCTGTGTTTGGAGGACAAAGAATGCTGAGTTGCATCCATACCTACTGTGAAGCATGGGGGTGGAAACATCATGCTTTGGGGCTGTTTTTCTGCAAAGGGACCAGGACGACTGATCCGTGTAAAGGAAAGAATGAATGGGGCCATGTATCGTGAGATTTTGAGTGAAAACCTCCTTCCATCAGCAAGGGCATTGAAGATGAAACGTGGATGGGTCTTTCAGCATGACAATGATCCCAAACACACCGCCCGGCAACGAAGGAGTGGCTTCAGTGAAGCATTTCAAGGTCCTGGAGTGGCCTAGCCAGTCTCCAGATCTCAACCCCATAGAAAATCTTTGGAGGGAGTTGAAAGTCCGTGTTGCCCAGCGACAGCCCCAAAACATCACTGCTCTAGAGGAGATCTGCATGGAGGAATGGGCCAAAATACCAGCAACAGTGTGTGAAAACCTTGTGAAGACTTACAGAAAACGTTTGACCTCTGTCATTGCCAACAAAGGGTATATAACAAAGTATTGAGACCAACTTTTGTTATTGACCAAATACTTATTTTCCACCATAATTTGCAAATAAATAAATAAAAAAATCCTACAATGTGATTTTCTGGATTTCTTTTTCTCATTTCGTCTGTCATAGTTGAAGTGTACCTATGATGAAAATTACAGGCCTCTCTCATCTTTTTAAGTGAGAGAACTTGCACAATTGGTGGCTGACTAAATACTTTTTTGCCCCACTGTAGTTTTTTTTTTGTGGGGGGGGGTCTGTTGACACTACTTGAGGAACAGTATTTGGTTTTAAATATACTTAAGTATCAAAATTATAAATAATTTCTAATTCCTTATTACGCAAACCAGACGGCACCATTTTCTTTTCTTTTTTTTTAGTTTACGGATAGTTAGGGGGTACACTCCAACACCCAAACATAATTTACAAATGAAGCATGTCTGTTTAGTGAGTCTGCCAGATCAGAGGCAATAGGGCCACCAGGGATGTTCTCTTGATAAGTGAGTGAATTTGACAATTTTCCTGTCTTGATAAGAATTAAAAATGTAAGGAGTACTTTTGGGTGTCAGGGAAAATGTATGGAGTAAAAAGTACATAATTTTCTTTGGGAATGTAGTAAAGTAAAAGTAATCAAAAATATATATAGCAAAGTACAGATACTTTTTTTACTTAAGTACTTTGCACCACTGGTCTGGGCTGAGGTAGTTCGTTTCACGTCTGTGCCTGGACAGAGTTTGACTTTCGACAGTGGTGAATGAAGGTGCCTCTAACAAGATAAATCCGGGGGGAGTAGGCAAACATAACGAGCATACCTGAATCGTGATTCCACTCTTCGCAGAGGCAGTCGCGATTTTTAACTCCGATCAAGAATATTAACATTGTGACCGTTGATCAACGCTGGGAACGCAATAATACGTGGGTAAACGTTAATTAACTAAATAAAACATTTGGGGGAACGCTATTTCACAAATTAACAAGGTTCGTAAACTTTGTTTTCCCTCCACGAAATCCCCAATTGGTCTAGATACAGCCTAAAACAGTGCTTGCACAATTGTGTATATGTTCCTACAAGCCAGAATGTTGAATACATTACATCTTAACGTACTCTACGGATTGTCTGCACGGTTTGTCTTTCCCCTGCTTGAAATTTTACAAAATATCCACTGCATAGTAGCTAGTTATTGTTTACCCAACTTTTTAGAGGGCGGGTAGGTATAGATAGGTTAGGTAACAACGTCACGAAAGCGATGCGCATGCTTCAGTGGGGCAGAAGTCTGTGAGTTGTTGTGATTCTGGATGGCCAGATGGCTATAACAGTGACAAACTGCCATGTGGGGAATCGAAAGTGACTCGTTTCAACTTGTTTTTGATACCATGTCTTGTTTTGACTGATTTCATGTCAATACTAATAGATAGCTAACCAACAAATGTAACAATGTATTTGAGACAGGTGCCCATGTATGTTTTCAATAAGCATTGGATACAAAATATAGTTAACATGTTGTCAACAATCTAAGCCAACCCCGTCTGTTTTGCCTTCTAGTTGCGCATGCATCGGTTTTGTTGCTAAACAACCAAACCGTCTATAGAGGTCGCCAGCTTATAGTCCTGAAAAACATTAATTAGTTCAGCCATTCCTATGGTGAAATAAGAGTTTTGTGATAACCTCAGACCGTATTTTCGGGGTTTAACACAGGCTTACGAGATCTTATACGTATTGTTCTATGACAATAGCAGTCAGTCAGTTAACATGATATTTATAAATCCTTTTTGTGCTTTTACATAAATTACATAAACGCTTCGACATTCACAGTGACAGCTGATGAAGATTTCTCTTAAAACAAATGTAAAATATCTCTGAAGCTTGTGTTTACCACAGACTATCTTTTTTTGGCATTTAACCAAAAACGAAATTTCCCCATAGGGTTTGTCCAACGAACCATAGTGGAGTTACCCATTACTATTGCTCTCTATATGATTCGTTCGGCACCGAGGTAAAGTTAGTTTTATATTGGATCGTTTTCTCTTGTCAATAGCTATTGAACAAGGCATGCCATGGCAAGTTGTATATTCTGAATCAGGGGGGATGGAGAACAATCTTTCTTTGATAAAATATTTTTGACAATTGAAATCCAAATAAGAAAATAAAAAAAATCACAGGCTTGTTCTCCATCCTTCCCTGATTCAGAATATAGAATTTTCATTGTCATGGCATGCTTGGTTCACTAGCTATTGACAAGAGAACTGAATCAAATTACATATTGGTCACATCATGCATCAAATACAACAGGTGTAGAATTACGTGAAATGCTTACATACCAGCCCATCCCCAACAATGCAGTTCGGTAAACAATACTTTCCTTTGGATGTTTTGTCTACATTTTTGAGCAGCTGAAGGACAACCGCACACACAACCAGTAAAGTTTAAATTTGATTCAACATTCTGGCTTGTAAGGAACATTTACAAGATTCTGAAGGCATTATTTTCAGGCTGTGTTATACAAATGTTGTATTACAGCTTGTTTAATCAGACTAGCTAGCAGTCTATCTAGCTCTGATGTAGCAGGTAACACCTCTCCCCATGTTAATAATGGTCCAAATACATTGCCAGTTTATTAGGTACACAGGCCTCTTCAGGAAAATGGTTATCTCGTACAGACAGTGAGTCACGTGGACGTAGCTTGCTATATAAAGTAGGGAGACAGGCATCGAGCATTAAATTATGTTTCAATTGAACGTTAGAATGAGCAAAACTAGTGACCTAAGCGACTTTGAGCGTGGTATGATCGTCGTTGCCAGGTGTGCTGGTTCTAGTATCTCAGAAACGTCTGGCCTCCTGTGCTTTTCACGCACGACAGTGTCTAAAGCTGACCCGAGAATGGTGCGACAAACAACAAAAATCTCCAGTCAGCGGCAGTCCTGTGGTCGAAAAACAGCTTGTTAATGAGAGGTCAAAGGAGAATGTCAAGAATCATGCGGGCAACAAACAGGCAAATAACGGAGCAGTGCAACAGTGGTGTGCAGAACGGCATCTCAGAACGCACAGCTCGTCGGTCCTTGTCACAGGTGGGCTATTGCAGCAGACGACAACACCGGGTTCCACTCCTATCCGATTAAAAACAAGAAGTGGCTCCAGTGAGCATGCAGTCATCAAATTTGGACAATTGAGGAGTGGAAAAACATAGCCTGGTCCGACGAATCCCATTCACTGTTGCGTAATGCTTATGACAGAGTCAAGATTTGGTGTAAGCAGCATGAGTCAATGACCCCATCCTGCCTGGTGTTAACAGTACAGGCTGGTGGCAGTGGTGTAATGGTGAGGATATTTTCCTGGCACATGTTAGGTCTCTTGACACGTTGGGTTCCATGCTCCGAAGAATTCAGTCTGTTCTGGAGGCAAACTGGGGTCCGACCCGGTACTAGATGGGTGTACCTAATAGAGTGGCCACTGAGTGTATGTTGAATCAATGCAAGTGTGTGAGCTTCATGAATATAAGCTCCCTGAAAATGGTGATTATAAATTTGACCTTACAGAAGTCAGGGCAATCCTGGCCCCACAAGTTTGTCATGTATACAGTTAATAACTGTAAGTACAGTTATTTTAACCATAACATTCCGTCTTAACATTGTAGAAGCCTACCAGCCGCAAGATGGTGCTATTATTCCTTTTGTCTTGTCTTCTTACATTCGACTTTAATGCGGCCAGCCGGCAATACACACACGTCCCCCATGGACCGACTCGTACATAAAACATCCTCCATTCAGGATGCGTCGGTTTCCCCCTTAATTCAGGTTAATGTCTCGTCAGTGGGAAATTGTGTTCTGTCTGAATAAAACACAATATTCTCTGTCTGTTTTCGGATTTTCTGACAAAGAGAAACCCTATACCCACATCCCGCCCCAACAGATTGTTGGTCATTTTCTTCAACCAATGATCAAGTCTATATAATTATCAAACATACATTAGTAATGGAAAGGAAACAGACTCTTTAAGTATTACAATTATCCTTTTGTAATACAATTGTAGGCAGAAGTTGGTACAGAGTACAGTATATGATAGCTCTCCCCATTGTCTGCAAAATGACTAAGACATCCTGTAACTCATATAGCCTCTCCCAGTCCTCCTTTGCGTGAGTTTCCCTGGCAACAACATTTTAATAAATCCCCCTGACAGCAGCAACCATCTTATCAGTAATTAAATGCTCAGAAGTGGGTTTGACAAGTATAGGGTCATAACAAGGTGAACGAGTCCAAGCATCTTCTGACTGGTGGCTGTTTTCATCAGGCCTGTGGCAGCCATGTTCTCAGAAAACCAGTCGTATTCTCAGAACCTCAGATAGCAAGGTGGGGCCCAGCAAGGTGGGGCCCAGACAGGAGGTGTATGTATGAACGTAAGAGGTTTCTGCCTTCTGATAATGTCTGAAGGGCACAACACTTAAACACGTGTTCATTCACACACAGAGGTCTCCTAGAAGAGAAGACCTTACAGTTTTTCATTACACAATTTATTAACCCTTTTAAAAGGTATGAGGCCTTGGTTCAACCCTCTTCAAGATCCACAGATGACGCAATCTCAACTGCACTCCACACTGCCCTTTCCCACCTGGACAAAAGGAACACCTAAGTGACTACAACTCAGTGTTCAACACCATAGTGCCCTCAAAGCTCATCAATACGCTAAGGACCCTGGGACTAAACACCTCCCTCTGCAACTGGATCCTGGACTTCCTGACGGGCCGACTTCCTGACGGGCCACCTTCCAGGTGGTAAGGGTAGGCAACTTCGCATCTCCACGCTGATCCTCAACACGGGAGCCACTCAGGGGGTGCATGCTTAGTCCCCTCCTGTACTCCCTGTTCACCCTCGGCTGCGTGGCCAAGCATGATTCCAACACCATCATTAAGTTTTCTGACGACGCGACGGTGGAAGGCCTGATCACCGACAACAATGAGACAGCCTATAGGGAAGAGGTCAGAGACCTGTCAGTGTGGTGCCAGGACAACAACCTCAACGTGATCAAGACAAAGGAGATTATCGTAGACTACGGGAAAAGGAGGGCCGAGCATACCCCCATTCACATTGACGGTGTTGTTGTGGAGCAACAAGTTCCTTTGTGTCCACATCACCAACAAACTATCATGGTCTAAACACACCAAGACAGACATGGAGAAGGCGCAACATCGCTTTGGCATGGGTCCTCTGATCCTCAAAAGGTTCTACAGCTGCACCATTGAGAGCATCCTGACTGGTTGCATCACCGCCTCGTATGGCAACTGCTCGGCATCCGACCGCAAGGCGCTACAGAGTGTTGTGCGTACCGCCCAGTACATCACTGGAGCCAATCTCCCTGCCATCTAGAACATCTATACCAGACGGTGTCAGAGGAAGGCCCTAAAAATTGTCAAAGTCTCCAGCTAACCTAGTCAGACTTTTCTCTCTGCTACCGCACGGCAAGCGGTACCGTAGTGCCAAGTCTAGGTCCAAAAGTCTCCTTAACAGCATCTTCCCCCAAGCCATAAGACTGCTGAACAGTTAATCAAATGGCTACCCTGAATATTTTGGCCCCTGTTTTTTTTACACTGCTGCTACTCACTGTTTATTATCTATGTGTAGTCACTTTACTCCTACCTACATATACATATTTCCTCAATTTCCTCGACTATGTGTACCCCCGCACAATGACTCGGTACCGGTACCCCCTGTATATAGCCTTGTTATTGTTACTTTTTAAATATTTTTATTTAGTAAATATTTTCTTAACTGCATTGTTGGTTAAGGGCTTATAAGTAAGCATTTCACGGTAAGCTCTATACCTGTTGTATTCGGCGCATGTGACAAATAAAATGTGATTTGAAGTCAGTCTTGTTCAAAACTGAGATTTGCGAGATAATAGGAAAACATGTTGTGTCACGGACTGAAGGGTACTGTGAGGGTTGGGTTTATTTCAATCATGCCCGCATCTTGCGGCACACAAGTAATCATCTATTTAGAGCACAGCTGCACACGACCCGATCGTCATGACTTTTGATATTCCAGTGGGTCTAGTTGGGACCATCAGTAAATTTGTAAATATACATGGGACAATATTATAAATGTCATAGCTCCACATTTCAATGACTTAACCTCAAGCCAACTATATATTGTAGAAAATCATATACAAAAAGCGAGAACACAACATGGAATCAATGTTTTGATTTGGGGATGGGGAGATCTAATTGTTAGATGCTTTCTTGGGCACTGCTCGTGATGGGCATTTCCATATAAAAGGATCCATGAGCAACAACGTGAAGTTCATAGGAGCATGTCAAATCTGGTGTCAAATGAAAGCAAAGAGTCTATAGTTTTTAGAAATTAAGTTATATACAGTTTTTCAACAATCTATCTTAAGTGTTAGAAATAAGCAAATGCTTTGATTTTTCTGGTCAAACAGATGGAGAAGGTGTCTTAGAATGTCTACCAGAAAGTCTTAAAAGGTATTAGAAATACAATGTTGAAGTAAAGATCCCTGCCAACTAATATCAACACTGTTTAGTCTTGGAAAACTTATTTGCCTTGTGTAAGTTTGAGAAACCTTGCCCTGTGCCTTGAAATTGTGTTGCCAAAAATCCAGATATATTTTAAAGATATTTTCTAATTTCTCTGTCATGAGGATAATGAAAGTTCACAAAACTAACAAGTAAAGGTAGACTTACCAGTTAGTTATAGTGATTTTACTGATCTATTTGGTGGATTTAATTATTAAGTGGCTAAAACTTGAAATTGGTAAGTCTGGTCAACTCCTCTCTCGTGCTCTCGCTCTCCAATTAATGTCACCTATCAAATGTTATTTGTCACTTGCTTCGTAAACAACAGGTATAGTGAAATGCTTACTTACGGGCCCTTCCCAACAATGCAGAGAGAGAAATAGAAAGATAATGAGTAACGATAACTTGGCTATATACACAGAGTACCAGTACCGAGTCGTGCAGAGGTACGAGAATTGAGGTAGATACAGTATGTACATATAAACGGTGCTTCATTTGTAAATTGGCAGGTGACGGAACTTAAAGGGAGCCGAGAGAGGGATGACTTGGGAGGCTCTAAAGTAATCACCTTTTATATTAAAGCATTGCATGCATTATCATCACTCTTGCGTGCTGCCACAGGGCAGTAGAGTAGAGGCACTTTCAGAAGTTGCACACATGGGGAACATTTATTTAAGCCTAGGGTCCAGAGTTTTTAAAAAATTTTTGCCTTTTTATACACGCATGGAATTCTACATTTTAGATGATTGAAAACTTAAGCAGAATATTTTTTAATACCTCACAAATGATGAAATATTGCGGCATGCTGTTTACTGCCCCGCATTCCCAACTATAGGCATGCCTTGTGATTGGGCTACACACAATCCACAGCTAGAATATTTTTTTAAATAAGCTATTGATCCTCTGAGGCTAAATTATAGTCCTACTCCTGGTGTCGTATTCTGAATGAACAGACAGCAGTAATTCTATAGCTTTGGCAAATGTATTTCAATTTATCAGGGGTGCTGCAGCACTTCCAGCAAACTTCCTGCGGCTATGATTCTATAAGGAAATAAATGAAGTGCAACGCTGGAGAGATGCGTTGCAGGCTCATCTCTATCAGAGCGGGAGAGGGATCATAGAAAGTGAATCTCATTCTAGTTCTGTGAAAAATACAGGCACATGCTTCTCTCATTGACAACAGCAAGGGCCATGCGTTGGTCTATAGGCTACAATGTTGCATAAACCCAGGCTGGCCCAACCCATCAGTTCTTAGAATATCACATTACGTTTTTTAGGAGACAGGAGAATTACAGAAGAGGCAATTTAAATAAACTCTGCTTTTATTAGAATTTCTACATTGCAAACAGTGTAAATTATTTTTCACGAGGTATTGGATTCAGGCAAATGGATTCCGGAATGAAACCGTCCAAAACTGAGAGGTTCTGGATCCTGTTCCTGCAAGATCTGGCTCAAATTAAGCACTGCATATAGATAGGGCTAAAGTGACTAGGCAACAGGATAGATAATAAGCAAGTAGCAGCAGCATATGTGATGAGTCAAAATAGTTAGTGCAAAGGGGGGTCAGTGCAGATAGTCCCAGTAGCTATTTGGTTAACTATTTAGCAGTATTATAGCTTGGGGGTAGATGTTCAGGGTCCTGTTGGTTCCAGACTTGGTGCATCAATACCGCTTGGGGTGCACCTGCAGAGTGAACGGTCTATGACAAAACGCAAAACATGCAACAATTTTCAAAGATTTGACTGAGTTACAGTTTATATAAGGAAATCAGTCAATTAAAATAAATTCATTAGGCCCTAATCTATGGATTTGACATGGTCAGGGGTGCAGCCATGGGTAGAGCTTGGAGGGCATAGGCCCACCCACTTGGCATCCAGGTCCACTCACTGGGGAGCCAGGCCCAGCCAATCAGAAGGAGTTTTCCCCCACAAAAGGGCTTTATTACAGACAGAAATACTCAGGAGGTACTGGGCTGGCGTGGTTACACATGGTTTGCGGTTGTGGGGCAGGTTGGACATACTGCCAAATTCTCTAAAACTACGTTGGAGGCAGCTTATGGTAGAGAAATGAACACTAAATTATCTGGCAACAGCTCTGGTAGACATTCTTGCAGTCAGCATGCCAATTGCACGCTCCCTCAACCTCAACTGTGTAATGATCAAACGGTTTAATCAGCTTCTTGATATGCCACACCTGTCAGGTGGATGGATTATCTTTGCAAAGGAGAAATGCTCACTAACGGATATAAACACATTTGTGCACAAAATTTGAGAGATTTAAGCTTTTTGTGCCTATGGAACACTTTCTGTGATCGTTTATTTCAGCTCATGAAACATGGGACCAAGACTTTACATGGTGCGTTTTTATATTTTTGATCAGTGTAGTTAACAGTAGCGTTTTATAATTTTTGTATTAAAGTTATTACCTCTAAATATTAGTTTAGTATAAAAATTAATAAATGTCAGAATAAATAATTGATGTGTTTTTGCAGGATGATATTTTGCAATTGGTTTGAACGGCGTCATTAACAAGACGTGCTCCTATAGATTTATTTATTCCTAATTATTCTGACAAAAATAACAGACTTGGTGAGAAAGGGCCTTTACTGAAAATAGGACTTTTATAAGATTAAATCACGACACGAGTGTTTTTGATTCTTAATAAAGAGGCAGTCCATACATGCTACTTTAGGAAACTTTCTGAATGAACATATAGGCCTATAGAGAATCAGCAAACTCACACACACCTGTGAAAGGACCCTTCAATCAAAGCCACCAGCGTATGTCAGACACTAGCAAATATTTCATGGGGGTAACTTGGGGGTTAAACACCCCCTTTCTCACAGAAACCACGTTGTCACAATGTTTTTTTAACCCTTTCCCTGGATGCAACTAGTCTTGATCAACAAAAAATGGTATCTGTCTCTTCTCAACTTTAAGTCACTCCAACAAAACGATTTTGAGGTTACTGGGTGTAGGTCCACTTCACTTACTGTAGTTCAGTAACCAGAATATATTTTTTCAAACCCAAGGTTTCATATAATAGCTGACACCTCATTCCTTCTGCAGACATGTTTGTATCTTAATTCTGAGCAGATTGAAGATTTTTTGGGGGAAAACGTGGTCATGCAAAAAACTGAGGGAGGATGTACCGGAATTAACTTAGCGTCTGCACAGTTCTTCCAGTAAATGTGTTTTTGTAAACATTTCTGTGTAAATTGTTTTAAATTACGCCCTGTTCATAGATGTATGATTTGTTTAACTTTTAAATCAATGTTTTTGTTTGGCATACATGTTTTGTGTGAAAAAAATCAGTCTCCGTGCAATTCCATTACCGTGGTTTACGGTAGTAGACCTACCTTCTATGTCGCTAAACAATCACAGGACGGTTTGCTAGTGATATGCAGATAGACACTGCTACCTGTTTCATGTCTATAATATGGGGGCAGGCCTATCCATATTGCAGTTTTGAAATCTAATCCTGTGAATTTTTCCTTTCAGATGTAAACAATGGTTAAATAATTGTCATCGATCTGACTTGGAGCCAAAAACCCCTGAGGAGTTACACAATTCCTTCCAAATTTGTGCAAATCATTTTGAGCCTTCCTTGATCTGTCGTGACGTAAGTATTATTTACTGAAGAGACCAGTTATTATCAAGGGCTGGGAATTGCCAGGGACCTCGCGATAATATATTATCACGATACTTCGGTGCCGATACGAGTAATATTGCGATGCTCCCAATTCTATATGTATTGCAATTCGATACTGCGATTTGATGTTGCAAACATAATTGCTCAATATCTGTCTGCTGCAGAGAGACGAGAGAGCATGAGAAAATTAGTTTTGATCAGTCATGGAAATAAGTGTTAAACACGTTATTGGCTCACAGTTTTTTTAAGATGGAGAACAAGCTATAGGATGACAAATACCTGAGTTTTGGCGCAGGTACAGCCGACTAGCGTTAGCTAACGCTACCTATTATTATTTTTAATTTTTTTTTACAAATTGATGCCTGGTGTCAAAGTATCGATATAATATCGTCGAAAATAAATTGTGATATGTAAATATAGATTTTTCCCTCCCCATGAATAGTTACAGTGCATTCTGAAAGTATTCAGACCCCTTCCATTTTTCCACATTTTGTTACGTTACATACAGCCTTCTTCTAAAATTGATTAATGAAAATGTTTCCCTCATCCATCTACACACACTACCCCATATTGACAAAGTGAAAACAACAGGTTTTTAGAAATGTTTGCAAATGTCCCTTGGTTGGGACTAGCTTAATCATAATGCACTAGGTCTATCTGAAGACCACTGGTAGGTCTGTATGAAAATGTCATGCTTCTCCCTGTAGGTTCTTACACTCAGGCATGCAAAAGAGTGGCATTGGAATTGTTATAATTATTTGCTTGTTTATTTTTCAGAGCACTTTAAGAACATCCTTGAAAGAGGGTGCTATTCCAACCAGATTTGATTTTTCAAGCCATTTGAACAATCCATCAGGCCACAACCGGAATAAGAGAATAAGAGAACATGTAAGTATTGTCATGTTTAAAACACACAAGTGGTTTATAGTGTCCCTTATAAGGTCATGACCCCAAATGTTGTACCCAATATAGTCATCCTAACCTGATACCAGTAAGTGTATAATCTGATACTATTGCATTAATTCCAGTTTACATCTAAGTATGTCTTTAATCCATTTAGACTGAGGTGGAGCTTGCATCCTTGAAGAAAGCTAAAGGGGATTGGTTTGGTAAATCTATTTCTTCTCATTTTTATTTTTTTTTACCATAAGAAGAAAATATTTCCATATTTGGCCACTCGCTGCAAAAGGTTATGTATTTTCTTACCAGAAATTACATGTAATTGGGTGGCAACTAGTAGTGCATAGTAATGTGTTCTGAATCGTCATAGCCTATATGTTAAGTTAGGAAAGTACACCCTTTGATAGGGTATTTGTAGAAATGGCTCAACATATTTATTCAGTAACACTTTTTCAATTTCTTGACCATGTTTTCTCCTTTACTATAGAAGATGATGCTCATTCTGAGGTGAAAGATAAGCCAGGAGAGAATAGCGCAACATGTGATTTACAGCAAGAGGACCAAAAGAGAGAGGATGTCGCCAACTCCAAAGCAAAGGAAATCCTTAAAGTCTACTTCAAGGAAACCCTTGCCTTCACTGGATTCAGCATAGGGAACGATGCAAACCCCAACACGGATGAACCGATGGGAGACCACAGAGGACAACAGTCTCTCAACCCCATCTGTGTTGAAAAAATTGACCAGAAAGAAGTCCTCCAGTTCAGCGAGGACCTCATGCGGGAGGAGATCCGGAACAGTTTGAGGTTGGCACGCTTTTTCTCCATCCTGCTTCAAGATGTGACAAACATTGAAGGAAAAGATCAGATCCCAGTTTTCATCAGGTCCGTCACTGTGGCAGGGTTCCCTCAGAAACACCTCATGGGTTTCCTGCCCTGTTATGCAGATGCTGAGGGTCTGTTTTACATGCTGCTCTCAGAAATTCGGAATAAGTGGGGGCTGCGGATGGAGCATTGTCGAGGACTTACCTACCTGACCACAGGCGGTCTATGTCAGAAAATGAAGGATCTCACCAGCAGGATTCTGCAGGAGTTTCCTCAGGTAGTGCTAGCACCTAGTGACCCATATGCCTTTAACATGTGGCTAATCCGCTCCATGCCCATACCTTATATCCAGAAGGTTGTGAACACAGTGGAGGAGGTCGCCACAATAATTAGAGGATCCCCAGATCTTTGGGAAAGACTGGAGTTGAAAATCAAGTCTTCATACAGCCACCTTAAAGGTGAAGTGGACAGGATCGTAGAGGCTTCCCAGAACACCTGGGAGTATGGTGTTGATGCCTTCCAGACCATGTTGGACATTCTTGAACCATTCCTCGCCTGCATCAATGAGGTGTGCTCGGCTGCGAACGCAGACACTGCTACTTGTGAGCAGATGGCCAAGCTCAAGCCGATCCTGAAGAACTTCAATTTCATTATCACCCTGGTCGTTCTGAAGAATACCCTCTGTTGCGTGAGTATCCTCAACCCGAGTCTCAGGGGAGCCATCAGCATCAGCAGCACCTTGCAGTACACAATCTCCAACGCCTTAAAGCTGGTCAACAAACATCTGCAGGAGATCGCAATATTCCACAGGAAGTGGTTTTCTGACGCGGTGGGCAGGGCTAAGAAGCTGGGAGTGGAGGTCGCTAGGCCGGATGAGAGCTCACCTGAGACTGGCGAGGCAGTTTCAACTGAAACCTCTCTGGAGGATTTCTACAGAGAGACTCTGAGCAGGCAGATCTTACAGTACCTTGTTGCGGAGGTAAAGAGGGTATTCAGCACTGAGATGGTACGGATTCTGAGATGGCTCTCATTGGTGCCGTCTTACATGGCTGATCACAATTTCAGTATCCGCAGGGATAAAGTGGCGGACGCAAACTTGAACAACCTTGCCCGGCCTGACACGTTTTACGATGAGCTTGGTTGCTGGGAGGTGAAGTGGAGACATGCTAGCAAGCGGAGGATCCTGCCCACAACAGTGTTTGCAACATTGAAAATCCCAGACATTGCATTTTACCCAAATGTGCAGAGCCTGCTGAGAGTTTTGGGCACCATCCCCTGTGTGAACGCAGAGGCAGACGTGTATGGGCAGTACAACATGGTGCTGGAGCGGTACCAGTCTTACCTGAAAGCCACACCGGAGGATCAGAGACTGTGCAACATGGCATTTGTCTATGTCAATCAAGACGTGCACTTCAATGTGGAGGACATGGTTGAGTCCTATGTGGAGAAGCATATTGACATATTGCAGTTTTTGCATATGGTAAGTTTATTTTAATATAAAAGTTATTGTGTTCTTGATGTTTTTAAAGTCTTTGCTCCGCAATCAAATAAACTGAAGTTTTCAAATAATTTGAAAATCTAAACAAAATGAAAGTACCATAAGTGGATGTTGGATATTTCTTAACTTGTTTTCTTACTAATATTTGCATTTTGTAGGTTTCAGTTACTGAATAAAAGCGTTATTTTGCTAATGGTTTTATTTTCTGTTCATAGAATGAGGTAATAGAGATGCAGCCTGAAGCTGGTAAGGAAATACAATTGTTAATCTAATAATTTTATAATATTTATTGCATTGTTGTGTAAATATCAAAATATTTGCATTAATACCTATGTTTTATTAATTATTCCTTCTTGGCTCATGCTTTTCACTGCTTTATTTCAGAACCTGTCTCTGAGAATGATGGGAATTACACTCTAAAAGAGAATGTTGAAGAAACACAAGAAGAACCACAGGACATATCCTCTGAGATGGAGACTGAGAGAGTGGGGCAACCGAAACTCCCAGCCACAGAAACGAATAAGGAGGCACTCAAATCTGCTCTGCAGGTTGCTGTGACAGCTGCATATAACAGCCAGAGCAGACAGCCTGGTGAGGCCTCTGCTGAACAGGATGGCGAGGTTGAAGACTCATTGAAATATGTGTCGAAGTCTGAGATGGAAGAAGTTCTCCGAGTATGCGAGGATGCTGTCAGGGAGGGAATTCTTGTGGAGGTTGGCACTTCCTTTTTTTCTCTGTTCATCGACCGCGTTGTGAAGTTAGGGGAGAAAAAACATCTTCCTCTCTTCCTCAGGTTTGTGGACAGTTTTGATGTTATGCGATTGGAGCTCATGGGATTTCTGGATGTGGATCTTGACTGTGATGCCATGTCAGAGCGCATATTGGAAATTGTCACCAAAGAGTGGCATCTCGATTTGTGTTACTGCAGAGGTCAGGCCTACCTAGGATCAGGTGATGTCTCCTACAAGCTGAAAGCCTTTGCCTGCAAAATCCAAGAAAAGTACCCCCTTGCAATATGCACACACTGCTCTTGTTACTCCTTTAACACATGGTGGTCAAAATCCACCCCAGTGTCATCAGTCAAACGGGCTCTGGATGTTTTTGAAGAGGTTTTGATGTTTTTTGGGAGCATGCCTATGCTTGAGAAACAGCTGGATCATGTCATTGCATTTGGTCTTAGGGAAAGCTATGAAAAGGTTCAAGAATTGCAGGGGAAGTTCTGTACCGTCTGGCAGGAGAAGCATGATTCCTATGAAGTTTTTGTGCAGATGCTGGAGCCCCTTGTCGAATGTTTGGAGAAAATCAAGAGCAACCCACAGAGGTGGAAATCCTCACTCTCTCTGAAAGCTGGAGCACTGCTGCGTTTGATAAGGGACTTTGATTTTATTGTGCCCATGGTAGCCCTGAAGAACACCTCGTCCTTCACCAGGGAACTGAGTGCAGGACTCCAGAAGGATCATTTCAGCGCAGCATCCCAACTCTGCCAGATCAGTGGTATAGTGGCTACTCTTAACAGGGTCAAAACAAACATCAAAGTATTTCACCAGAATTGGTTTGACGAAGCTTGTGCGCTCGCCCAGAGTCTAGGTGTGCAGATAAAAGTGCCTGATAATTCATCTGCGTCCAGGGATAGCATGATGAAACCAGCTCTGTATTACAAGGATGCACTAAGTGTGCCCCTAGTGGACAACCTCACCAATGCTGTGAAGGATCATTTCTCTGAGGACCACAAGGAGGCCCTAAACTTCCTCTCCCTGGTTCCCTGCTCTGTGACTGTGAGTTACATGTTTGAGATCCTGAGGTCAAAGCCTCCTCTCTACGCCAGTGATCTGCCTGACTCCGACAACTTCTTCACCGAGTTGTGCTGCTGGAGGGTGAAGTGGAAGACCAAAGTTGCATCTGTGACCATCCCAGACACCATCTTTCAGACTCTCCGTCTGCCACTCATGCAGTACTTTGGGAACATCAACACACTGCTGAGGATCATGTCTGTGCTACCCAGCACAGTACTGGAGAACTGTGGGGAAGTGATGCGCCACAAGATGTTCCAGGAATACCTGAGGAACACCAGCCCCAAGGACAGGTCCCCATGTCTGGCCATGCTGCAGGTGGGAACCAACTTCAGCAGAGATCTGGACCGGATGGTGACTAAGTGTTTGAAGGTCACTCCCCAGGCTTTAGAGGGTATCTGCTTGGTAAGTTTTCACTGTTGAAATAAATGTCCATGATTATTATTTTGCATAATACGTTAAGCCTATGTAGTCTTACAGAGCAGCCTATACTGAAATGTTGTCATTTTAAAATAAAGGATTTCCTTTTAATAATGTCTTGATTTTATTTAAAAAAATTTAGGATAAGGAATCCAAAAGTCTGATGAAGAACTCTGAAGCCAACATGGAAGGTATGTTAAAGAAAATATTTGTTACAATGAATCCCCATGTGATCATGTAATAAATATGTAATAACACTTACCATTTAATATGTCGGTAATAGGGATGGACCTAGGTTTTGTCAAGTGACAAAATAAATGAACTCTCTCTGATAGAACATTATAGAACTTGAACTGAGTAAATTGAATTAAAATATTTACCTTTCATATTTTTAGTCGATCATGGCAAAGATGGAACAGAGGAGCTTGAAAATCTGTCTTCTGACAAGAAAGAGAACCAGGAAATGAAAGCGGTGGATGAGAATGGGCACAATGGAGATAATCGACAGAGTTTGGAAACGGTTTTCAGACTGGCTGCCCGTCTAGGGCAAAAGAAGTGCCAGCTCTCCGAACTCTCCAAAGATGATCAAGACCTTCTCATCCAGGATCTCGGCCTGTGCCACTGGTTTGGAAGAGATGGCAAGTTCATGCTTAACGTAGGAGAGGAGGAAATGGTAGAGCTTCTCACAAAATCCATCAGGGAAGTCATACTCTTAGAAATACAGGAGTCCCCCTTCTTTTCTCTTATCACAGATAAATCTGTTGTAATTGCTAATAAGAGCTATCTGCCTGTCTTCGTCAGATATGTTGGGGAATGTGCCCCCAAGGTAGAGCTCATTGGTTTTTTGCGATTTTTTGAATCCTGTGACGTTGATGTTCAAGCCAAGAATCTTTCAGCAACAATAACCGAAGACTGGGGATTGCCAATGAGTCAGTGTCGTGGACAAGCATTCATGCGCATGGGCTCAGGTTGTCACAGCCTGAAGAAGATGTCTTTGGAGTTCCTCGAGAGCTATCCTCTGTCTGTCATCACACCCAGTGAGTCTTGTGGTCTTGCCTGTTGGCTAGCAGGAAGTGTACACTGCCCACCTGTCACAAAGATGCTGGGAATTGTGGAAGACCTTCTACTGTTCTTTGACCAGTCACCTGGACTGGAGGCAGAGCTAGCACAGGCCGTGGATGGGTTACTGAATACACCTCGGGAGGCCTTGGAGGAGATTCCAGAAACCTGTTGCTCCAGGTGGAAGAAGAGGGAGGACTTTTTTGATCTCCTAGTCGACACATTGGAGGGAGTCTTGAGTTGCCTGGATTCAGTTAGTTCCAGCGCCACGGGCACTATGTCGCTACATGCACAGGTCCTCGCCACTGCTTTGAGAGATATGGATTTTGTTGTCACACTTGTGATCCTGAAGAACGCCTGTTCTCCTCTTCGAAACTGCAGCACTGTTTTCCGCTGTGGTAACCCTGCTGACATCATCTGTGAGGTGGATAAGATCGTACCAATCATAGAGACACTGAACAAGATGTTGGAGAACATAAGCACTGTACACACACCTTGGTTTGAAGAGGCATTCCAACTAGCATCCAAGGTGGCCCCTCAGCAAGTGTGTTTCCCAGAGGAAGCTAACTCTTACGAGTCTCCAGAGGTGTACTACAGGGACAACTTTAGTGTTCCTGTACTGAGCTGCCTCATTGATGAAATGAAGTACAACTTCTCCGACAGTCATTTGAAAGCCCTGAAGCTCCTGTCTCTTCTTCCCACCTGCAATCCACAGCCCATTTCAGAGCCAATCCGCGCAGAGTCCACAGACAAGCTGTACAGTCTTTACCTGTCTGACCTCCCTGATCCTGACACAGTAGAGCAGGATATCAGTAACTGGGCCACAGTGTGGAAAGAGAAATATCAGGACATCTCACCACCAGCTTCTATCTCTGAGATACTGCTTCACCCAGAGTCTCAAAGCCATCCCACAGTGACAATGCTGCTCAGACTGGTGGCTGTTCTACCCAGCGTCAGTATGGAGTGGGACCTCATGAAGACCACCCTGAACTCCATGAGGGCTCTGCTGAAGAACACGGTCTGCAAGGGCAGCAAAACCGACACTGTGATGCTTCTCATGCATTACCCAACTGTTCAAAGACTAAGAGAGGTCATTGAGAAGTGCATCGAAGTTGACCCAGAAAGCATCCCATGTCTTGAGCAGGTAAACAGCAATACTCCTTTTAGCATTCCAATGCTGATGTTTTAAGGACTGATTTTATTGACATACAGGTTTTTTTCTGCATAGAGAAGTTTTGGACAGCGCCTTAAGTATTTTTCTTTGGGCCGCCTATGTTACAAACGGTAATAAATAAATAAATATATATACAATACCAGTCAAAAGTTTGGTCACATCTACTCATTCCAAGCTTTTTCTTTATTTTTTAATATTTTCTACATTGTAGAATAATAGTGAAGACATCAAAACTATGAAATAACACACATGGAATCATGTAGTAACCAAAAATTGTTAAACAAATCAAAATATTTTATATTTGAGATTCTTCAAAGTAGCCACCCTTTGCCTTGATGACAGTGACTACCTCATGAAGCTGGGTGAGAGAATGCCAAGAGTGTGCAAAGGGTGGCTACTTTGAAGAATAGTTTCACTTTTGTGGTTACTACGTGATTACATATGTACTATTTCATAGTGTTGATGTCTTCACTATTCTACAGTGTAGAAAATAGTAAAAATAAAGAAAAACCCTGGAATGAGAAACTTTTAACTGGTACTGTGTTATATAGTAAATTTAAACCACAGATATTTAATATGTAGAAACGATAGTGGACCTATACATTTTAAAGTAAGATCATCTTTGAGAACGAATCACCAAAATAAAAGCAAGACCGTCAGGGGGAATCTAAAATTCATTTTTTTTTTTTACATTCAGGAGTATTTATGTCATGTCATGCGGACCCCATTGATTTTTTTTTTTTTTTTATCCCTTTTTTTGTAGAATTGCATGAAATTTGCTTTAAAACAGCTACATTTTGTCACTGCGGCCAACAGGTGGGCCTCTAAATGGTACGGTCATCGACCGCACCATTTGCCAGGCCCATGGCCACGCCACCACCACGCCCACCACCTTAGCCCCATTTTGATCCAGAAAATCCCTGGCATAGATATGCATACAATTATTGTATTTATGAATTGTCAGTTTTACAAACAGACAGATAATAACAGTAAACAATACAGCAAGATCACACCCCCCCCATCCCCTGGCAAAGGAGATATGCATAGCAATTAAATGTTTTAAATGTACTCAATCCTATTCTGTTATATAATTTAGGTGAAGAAACAAATTAAAGGTCTGAAGCTGGAAAGTGGTAAGTGAATGTTTAAATCATAAAGATTCATCATGACATATTCTACATGAACCACGTAATAGTATATAATTCAGAGTGAAAATAAGGGAAAGAGGGGTGTTTATTTAACTGTATGTGTGTTTAGATTTCAGAGCTTTTGATGTAAACCCTGATGAGAGACATGAGCAGACAGTTGAGGAACACCAAGCTGATATGGCAGAGCAACCCCTTGCGGGAGAGGTTCAAGCGGAGGACGGCGGGCTGATGGCGGGGGCCGGCGGGCTGATGGCGGGGGCCGGCGGGCTGATGGCGAGGGAGGGCGGGCTGATGGCGGAGGACGAGGGCGGGCTGATGGCGGAGGACGAGGGCGGGCTGATGGCGGAGGAGGAGGGCGGCGGGCTGATGGCGGAGGAGGAGGGCGGCGGGCTGATGGCGGAGCAGGAGGGCGGCGGGCTGTTGGCGGAGCAGGAGGGCGGCGGGCTGTTGGCGGAGCAGGAGGGCGGCGGGCTGTTGGCGGAGCAGGAGGGCGGCGGGCTGTTGGCGGAGCAGGAGGGCGGCGGGCTGTTGGCGGAGCAGGAGGGCGGCGGCTGTTGGCGGAGCAGGAGGGCGGCGGGCTGTTGGCGGAGCAGGAGGGCGGCGGGCTGTTGGCGGAGCAGGAGGGCGGCGGGCTGTTGGCGGAGCAGGAGGGCGGCGGGCTGTTGGCGGAGCAGGAGGGCGGCGCGCAGGCGGAGGAAGGCATTGCGGAGGACGGTGTTGTAATGGTAGAGGACAAGGTTGTAGGTCAGAGGCAGACTATGTCTTTCTATGACCCAGCTGTGCGTGAGGAAATACTTAAGGAACTCTGGGACTCACAGTTCTTTACAATAATAACGGAACAGGCGGTTGAGATTGAGGGACAGCTCTACGTCCCCCTGTGCATCAGGTACTTGGACAAACAGGACACTCAGTGCGAGGAGACTGTAGCTTTCATCCCGTTCAGCCAGGACACTGCTGTCTTGGCTGATGCTATTGAAACAGCCCTATCAGAGAAATGGGGGCTCAATATGGAGTACTGTAGAGGGCAAGCTTTGCTAAGTGTTGGTGAGGTAGGGTCTCGGATGAGGGCTGTCTCTGCTGTAATAGCCCAGAAATACCCCCTGGCCATGCAAACGGTCAGCTCTGCTGTGTCTCTGAATGTGTGGCTAGCCAGGTCATCTCCTGCAGTGGCTGCAGCAGACTGTGCAGTGTCCGTAGAAAACATGTTACAGTGGCTCACAGAGGATGCAGAACGACAGACCAAACTGGAAGAGGTGATCATTGCCATATTCCAACATGATGAGGGGAAGGGTAATGAGCTTAGGGACAAGCTTATTAAGAACTGGGAGAAGAGTCATGATATGCATGATTTGATGGTAGAGCTCCTGGAGGTAGTCATGCTGTGCTTGAATGAGTTGAAAAGTGAGGAAAATAGCTTAGGGAGTGGCCAAGCACTGCTTTACTTCAATAATATCAGACGTTTTGAGTTCATCTTCTCGGCTGTCGTGCTGAAGAATGTCCTAAGCTCGACCAAAAAGCTGAGCCAGTCTCTTCAAGGAAAACCCCTAGATGTGTTGCTAGCTATGAATAGCTTGCCCGATCTCCTAACTTCCCTCAATGAATTGAAGAGCGATATCGACACACATCACAAGGCCTGGTTCAAGGAAGCTGTCTCTTTAGCTTCCAAGCTGCAGATAACGTTGTTGCACTCTGCGCTGCTAGAACCCCTGAGTCAGTTTTACAAAATGGCGGTGAGTCAGAAGGTGATAGAGCACTCCATTGCTGAGGTCAGTGAGTTCTTCACAGAGAAGGTCCTCAGTACCCTGAGGTGCCTGGAGATTGTGCCTTACGCCATGTCGAAGCTAGAAAACAGCAGTGTAAATGCCCACGTTTTCCACATGTACAAAGATGACATGCCTGACCTGGTCTCACTCCCAACAGAGATGAAGTCTTGGAGAGAGAAGTGGTTGGATCCCATGTCCGGGTATCTTCCAGCCACTGTGCTCGACACCCTGAAGGCATCAGACATTAGGAGCTTTAGTAACATTGAAACCCTCCTAAGGCTCCTGGTCATCCTACCATTTTCCCGGAGGGAGAGTACCTTCAGGCAGGGAAAGAGAAGCCTCCAGGGGTTCATACAGCAGGAGACCAGGTCCCTTGCTGAACTTCATCCTCTGTAAATAAGTTGGTGTTCCCTCAAGCTCTTATTAGCATAAAGCAGGTTTCTGAGTTGGTGTCCTATACTGCTGACCCACTGTACCCTTGAGTAAATGTCCAACCTAATTTAGGTCTCGATAAACATTTTAACTTACTAGAAGACATTTCCCTGTATACATGAATGATCTAAATCTTTTGGTCATTTTATTCATTGTTTTATAAAAAATTTGTTTTAAGTTGTTTGGATAATTGTACTGCCTAATGGGACCAATGTCTTGACAAAAAAAAGCAATGCTCACCTGAGGGTTACCAATGCTTGTGTGCCTTTATGCAAAACTAACAGTCAACCCCATGAATCATAAAAATACAGATGTCTGAAAATGACAGAGTCCCATCAGGCTTTTTGAAATAACTTTTTTGTGTCAGCACCAAATAACATTGGACTGAATTTAAGAATCACTTGCATCAATTCACTGTCCGTTTAATAAGTTGTATCATTCTCTTCCTTGGCACAAATAGAAATGGTTAGTTCAATCATGTAGATGTATTTTATGATGGTTTCTTGTCTATTTAGGAGAGTTCGTTTTCTGTAAAGAATTCTCCAAATACTGTCTCCTTAAGAGTTCAACATTCATATATATTTGTGAAAAAATAAAAATCAAGTTCTAAAAAGACTCAATGTTCTTATTGTATGACTTCACATTGCGGTAGTAGGCATACCATCATGAGTAAATCAATGTTCGAAGCAGTCACAAGAGGGCGACATTATTTTGGCCTTTATTTTGGAATATACCAAGTCCCCTTTATTGATTCAGAAAATGTTTGATTATAAAGTATATTTTAATTAAGTAATTTGATTTTGGGGGAGCAGACTTGCAGCTGTCTGCGCTTTTGAGGATTGGAGAATGTAAGCATTGCCACACCTTTGATATGGGATCCAAAGCCAAATAAACCATGAAACTTGCTGTATATCTTACCGGTTTGCAATCTTAATGTGAAATCTCAAACATATGAACTGGTCTAGACAACAACAAAAGGAAATATCTCATAATTGCTTATTGTGCAGTAGGCCTATGCACTTTCCAACTTTTTCCTCCCGTTGGTTGCTTTGGATTCTTCACTTCCTACACATTTTTGTTCCTCCCACTGTCATGGTTAATGTCTTAAATGTTGAATGGTGGGGGTGAATTAAAAAAAATGTACGCTCCCTCTGTATGATTTGCAACACATCCTTAGCCTAGTTTCACAGACTGGGCATCAATCACTGGGGTATTGTTTTCAAGCTGACGTCTTCAAATCTTGAAGGGAGGCAATCAGTCTGTCTTCAGTGAGACCTTGGGCTCTGGGTGGATTTAGGGCAATAACCTATGAGCTCTGAGGTTAGCTGCTGTGAGGAAGGCACTTCAGAAGGCGAATGAACCCAAGTAGAACAAAGCTATTAACAAGACAGCAATGCAATAATTGCTACCAAAAATCAACTATTTTATGGCCATCAGTAAAACACTTGTAATATGCAGTATTTTTTAAAGGAACCATGGGCTTTTCCAAATGTATAACTATGATGTAGATGTTATACTATGAAAAGACACCATAAAAAACATTTTCAGATTTCGGGTGAGTAAAACCACTGTATTATAAATTTTTCTGCTGCGTTGTGTGTGTTGTCTACAGAGAAGTCTTGAAAGCCAGAAGATTGCCTTCTTGAATCTATCCTGACAACCATTCCTGATGTGCTAAGCTTGAAAAGTCCCATAGGTATACATTTTCCTTAAAAAAAAATAAACATGTTTTGTGGAAAGTGTTTGATTTGTAAAATAACTAATAATCTCAGGTAGTTGCTGACTTAAAACCAAAAAAATCTTGTTTGTTTCTATCTAATTGAAATGACCACAATTAACCATTATTTTAAGATTGTTTTTGCCAAAATACTAACTGGTTTTTAACTGGAATATGTTTTACCCAGTGATTCAGTTTCTTTCCATCTATACGTTAAAGAGCAGTGCATCCCTATCTCAACTATTAGTGTACTTCAAGGGACATGAATTCTTCCTGTGAGCTGTAACTGCAGAAACCTCCCTGACAAGAAAGAGTTGATTGTTGGTGCTCAGCTCCGTGTGAAAGGAACATCTCCATGTCCTCGGTCAGCTGCTGAGCAAACGGATTTGTCTCTGCTGTGCTCTGGGTCGTCACTGACAAGCCCGGAGCCTTGTTTGCAGACTGGATTACAGCCCATTCTCCTTAGCTGTGGCCGCCATGGTTGAGGTCCATTCCTTTTCAATTCAGGAAGTACACTGAAATTCCAATTTTACTCAATGCTTCTCTATGAAAAAATTTTCAGTTTACATTCTTAATTGACTGAATTGAAATGGTATTGACCCCAACCCTGGTGGCTACATCCAGCAAACTCCTAAACTTTGCTCTGCTCAGTCCCATAAGCTATTGGTATCCCTCTCAACCCCACTGATACAGAAATAAAGGTGGACCTCATTGCAGGTGTTTTGTACTGTATCTCATGTTGACTCTTTTTGGTTGGTTGTTTTTGGAACCCCTTGCTATAACAAGCAATTAATGCCTTCTCATCTCCCAGCAAAACAAGGAACTGCTTGTCATAATTAGAACTTCTGCGCTGGTTTCCTATTGGAAGTCAAGGTTCTGCTCTGATGTAAGACCTGTGGCACTCTAATCATGTCCATTGTTAGAATTTAAGGTCAGTCTGGAAGGGAAGACAGGCTTAACTGGATTTTATTTAAAGGTTCCTTTTGCAGGGGACAAATGGCATCGCCCATCATAATTCAGAAACACAGACAAATAGGCCATTTGATTTGAGTTAACGCATCACCAAGTCAGCCGATCAGACCTGGAAACACGTTTTCATGCACTGGACAGACATTTAAAACTAAACTGTACTATTGGAAATAATCTTTGTGACGTATAGAAATGCCATTAATAAACATAGTGCTTCCAAAGCTGTGTGTAAACAACATATAGATAGATATTCTTGAGATATTAATTCTACTGCTGACAGTTCCTTAAATCTACTCTCTCTCCTAAAGCCAGGGCATCAGCAGTCGGTCACTGATTGCTCGTCCGCTGAGCTTGGCCCAGTAAAAATGTGCCCCTTTACCAGCAGAGGGCAAGGACGATTAACTTGTGATCAGGTTACTGCTTTGGTAACCCCTTTTTCTACTGCTGCTTCACTTTCAGAATTAAGCATCACGCATTAATAAAGAGTGCTCCAGTACTCTGATACCCCTCCACCCATTCTGAGGAGGAGAAAAGAAACATGTCTTTCTGCTGCACAATTGATCTATTATGCTCTGCGGAGACCTGTGGTCCTGTGGTGGAGGCACTTGCCCCTGTTGGCTCCTTCATCTTTGTCTGGGTTAGTCTTCCTGAGAGGTGTTGGCAGAGTGAATCTGAACTGTGAAGGGAAGCATCACCCCACCCAGGTAGTTTACATCCATCCTTCCGCCACCCTTATCACCTGCTCTCCCCTTTCCTCCTCTCTCAGCAACACCTTGTCAGACATAATATGCTCTCTCGTATGATGGAGGGTCTGTAGAAGCCGACACTGACATCTCTTTTCATGTTACATGAAATGTCTCTTTGTGTCCTCTTTCTGCATGTGGCGAAAAAGTAGTTTTGATCCTAATTTCATGTCATAATACCCTAAAGAAAATACTGATATGTTTTGTTCAGTAGTTTAATGCTCATATTTGATTTTCTCTCACAATGTCTTCAAGGAACAACATTCATCATCTTTGTGAAGGCCTCCTTTGTATGTGCTTTATATGCGCTTTATAAACCTTGACAGTTACAGCAGAGCAAATTGAGAAATCTCTTAATGGGATACTTCGGGATTTTGGCAATGAAGCCCTTTATCTACTTCCCTAGAGTCAGATTAACTCATGGATACCATTTGTATGTCTCTGCATCCAGAATGAAGGCAATTAGAGGTAGCCAATGCTTACTAGCATTAGCACAATGAATGGAAGTCTATTGTATCTACTAGTATTCTAGTAGGTACCATAGACTTCCAATCATTGCGCTAACGCTAGTTAGCAATTGCTCGAACCCTAGTTAGCGACTTCCTTCAAACTGCACGCAGAGACATAAAAATGGTATCCATAGTTCATCTGACTCTGGGGGCTTCATTGCCTAAATCCTGAAGTATCCATTTAATATTATAGTGTGGCCGGATTTAAGTATGGAACTATGATATTAATTTTAAATTAATCTGTGAATATATAATTTCACCTTTGAAATGAGTAACCAATGGTGTTGGACTCTGGATCCAGACAAGTACATTTGCCAAAGGGTTCATGAACGGATAAACAGTCCTATGCAGGCCTGAGCACTCCTTGAGGAGCAAATGAAGTGCCACCCATCTGTCACTTGAAAGGGTTTAGGCTCCTCAAAGCAGAGTTTAAGAATGGTTATGAACAAATGGTACACAAAAGATGTGCTCCTATCTTCTCCTGGCTGTAGAGCACAAATTGGATGGTGATCGTTGTTTCTGTTGTGGACCCTGCTGTGAGGTGCCACTGTTGCCTGTTTTCAAAAGAAGAGCACCTGAAAATCCACACATCAAGATTGTATTTTCACATTGGTGAGCTGCCTCTTTGATGATGCCTTTTCCCTTTTTATAGGGAAAGTTTGGTGCTTTCATTGATTATGGTGTTGTGTTATATAGGATGTCATAGACACGAATGTCATGTTTTATATCAGAACAAACTGATAATAGAATCCCGTGGTGTTTGGTGGTAAACATTTGATGAAAAAATTAAAACAGACCATTTTCTGCAAGTCGGAGCTAGTAAGAGGTAATAATTTATGGAATAATGTTGCAGGAAGCCAGAAAGAGCTATGTCTGTCTGTGTCTCAGAGATTTCCAGCATTTCCATCTGCTTTCAGAAGAAGCTTACAGTGAGGATCTTTTTGAAATATTAAGCTGGGACATGTGCTTTGTACTTCATCAACAAGAGGACACTTAATTCAGTTGCATTGTATATGTGCCTTCCCTCCAGGACATCTAATTCATCCGGTGTCACAGGAAGTCCAAGAAGATCATTATGGACCACAGCCACCTGAGCCACGGCCTGTTCACCCCGCTACCATCTAGAGATAGACACCACTAGCCGTCCTCCGCCCAGTATCCTGCCCTAAACTTAGGCACTGTTACTAGCCGGTTACCACCCGGTACACTACCCTGCACCTTAGAGACTGCTACCCTATGTAACTAGTCATTGAACACTGGTCACTTTAATATTGTTTACCCACTTCATATGTATATACTGTATTCTAGTCAAGGCTCATCCTATATAACTACTGCTGTACACACCTTTCCTATTCATATACTGTCCATACTGTCTATACGCAACATTATATCCATATGTATATTTATATTCCGGACTCTGACATTGCTCGTTCTGATATTACTTAATATCTTTCTTTTTCGTTTTGGGATTTTAGGTATACTGCATTGTGGGAGCTACAAGCATAAGCATATATCAACTCTCAGATCTTTCTTCACACAATAATGCAATGGCATTCACATGAGTTACTTGATTGAACTAACAAAAATCTTCTGTGCCTGTAGATGGGAGTAACCTGTACCCCCGCAAATTGACTCGGTACCAGTACCCCCTGTATATAGCCTCGTTATTGTTATGTAATTTTGTTGTGTTCCTTTTTTATTTATTTTTTACTTTAGTTTATTTAGTAAATATTTTCTTAACTCTATTTATTGACTTGCATCGTTGGTTAAGGGCTTGTAAGTAAGCATTTTACTGTAAGGTCTACACCTGTTGTACTCGGCGCATGTGACAAATACGATTTGATTGGATGTGAGCGCTAAAACAAGTTTATGCAACACCATGATGAAACTTGCCAGTCTGGTGGTGATGCTTAGAAACATGGAACAGGAGGGATAGAGAAATAAAAGGAACGGATTGAATGGATGCCAGACAGGTTAGTCTTTTCAGGGAGTAGTTGCTGGGTAGCTGTGACTCAGGGCCCATTCAGACCTGTATCCCAGGAGGCGAAAGGTGAGTGGTCTTATCTCCTCTTGATATACCTCTGGTACTCTTGAGATTGGGGAGACAATGGGACAACATTGTGAGCTGGAAAAGCCATTCCTCCCAAACGTTTAAGCACTGTATTCAAACCTCTTCAGGGTCTTTCTGTGTGGTAGAACAAGGCATTGTGAGTTTCTTATACATATACAGAGAATAATTGCAGGTGCTAAATCTAAACAAAGGTTTGATCGAGGTTTGGCTGTTATTGGGTAAAACAACTATGAGCTTTTTTATTTTTATGAAGTCGTGTGGCTTTGCTGTCCAGTCAGAACAGCCAAAAGGTTTCCTTTCCCCTGTGTGTTGGTTGAAAGGTGAGATGGGAGATCAAAGGCCTGTATGTTGATCCTGGCTCAGACAGGAATGGAGAGCCTCTGTGTAAAACGGTCAACCCTGAGACGGTGCTATAGTGCTCCAGCTACAGTAAGCTCTGCTGCAACCCCCTCCTTCCCCACACACAGTACAACCCATGTCCATTCACAGTTTACTGTCATAAAACACATTTCACCCACTCCTCCGGAACCAGAAACATGGCATAGTGCAGTCACACTACAAATAGGATTTGTTTAAGACTACTCTGTGTGACCCTGATTTAGCCCACTGCAATAAAAGGTTGACTCAAACTCCAAGCGTTCCCTAGACACGTTACTGTCAAATAACAACCTTGGATTGTACCATGTTTGCCAAAGAGATTTGGGCCACAGAATCCCCCTCTGCAGAGGGAAAGTGGGCATGTCCTGATTCGTAAATGTGTCTACCCCAGATGATCAAACCGGCAGTAAGAAACTGTGACAGATCTTAATCCTCCTTCCCTCTGGTGCAGCCAGTAGAGGATCTGCTAGCATGTTGGGCGTGGGGCAGGTAGCAAGGTCAGTGGTTTAAACCATGCCTGCAGGCCAGTCTGGAGCCCAGCCCACCCTACACTGGATCTTACTGGTGGTGGTGGTGTTGTGTGTGTGTGTGTGTGTGTGTGTGTGTGTGTGTGTGTGTGTGTGTGTGTGTGTGTGTGTGTGTGTGTGTGTGTGTGTGTGTGTGTGTGTGTGTGTGTGTGTGTGTGTGTGTGTGTGTGTGTGTGTGTGTGTGTGTGTGTGTGTGTGTGTGTGTGTATATATATTAATTTTCTTTCCCTTAATTGCGTTTCAATCAAGTTTCATGATACCAGACCAGGAAAGTAATACCGTTTGGTAGAGGACCCCTGTTGAGTAAAAACAGATGGTGGGAGAAAGAATGGCTGTGATAGAATTTCCTTTACGCTGAAAAGCCTTCATATTTTTGTATAATGTCATGATTCTATTTCTAATCCGTGTATTCTGGCTCCACCAGCTAGCAACTGGAGCCTCCCTGGATCATTTCTAAACCAGTTATATTCACTAGACATATAATTTCTGTTATCATACAATTTCCAAAAATAAGAAAGAGGCTGTCATTATACTGTTATTAAAGGTTAAAAAAAATGTAACATTAAAGTTGATTTAGATTCTTAGCCCAGCATTGTAAAATCTGATGAATTGTGGTGTTGTTTTAATATCACAAAATAACTTTTCCAGTTTGTCTTTTGTTTTTGCAAAGACTGTATCAGGGTTTCAAAATTGTTTTTGCCTACTCGGCAAAGTATTCCATAATGTAACATTACAGTAGGACAGTTCATAAAATATTTCCCATATTAATAAACCTTTTTTTCTACATTTTCATTTATAAATGATTGAACTTCCTTCTGGGCTGACTAAGCCAGTAAAATAAAATGCCATCCTACTTTTTATTCTGTGCATTTTTACCCTCTGCATATAAATTACACTCATAGTTAATGGTCCTATAGGACCATGCATTCTGAAATGTAATTGTAGCCTACATTGTTGTGTGCTCCTTTCTCATTAAGTTTGTCCCCATAAAATAAAAAGGCAAAACACCCGCTAAAATTACCTGCGGAGCTCTGTCTCAGTCAGACAACAACACACTGGAACCGTGTTAACAGTGGAAACATTCTTAATGAAGGTGTCTTAATTGCATGGTTATTACAGCGCTTGGGTGTGTGGTTGTTTTACTGAGGGGAGAGCACTGAGCGTTACGGAATTCTCTGCATGAGGCAAAGTGAGCAAAGAGAGCCAGGTTATTGGTTAATAGAAAATACATATGGCGATGCATGGGAACATTCACTGATATTAAAACACAGAAACTATAAGGAAATAGTTACCTGCCTTGCTTGTAAAATTATTAATAAGGTGACCATGGTGGAATCATTATGTGCATGAAACATTTTCAGTACGCCCCTGTTTTTGTTTCTTATTGTTCAATATACTTAACAAAACTCAGCATATTCAAATTGTCCACATTGAGTTGAAATTACATTTCAGTTTTTTTTATTACATAGATGATGCTGATAATAAAACAACAGGCCCATTAAGGTAATAGCATAATAATAATAATAATAATAATAATAATAATAATAATAATAATAATAATAATCATATAATAATTAGGCTGAGCTCCTTGCCATCCAGGACATCTATATCAGGCAATCTGGTGGGAAGGCCCGGGAAATCGTTAAAGACTAACCACCCAAGCCATAGACTATTCTCTCTGCTTCCGCACGGCAAGCAGAACCGGTGCGTCAAGTCTGGCACCAACAGGCTCTTGGACAGCTTCTATCCCCAAGCAATAAGACTGATAAATAGTTTAGCTACACGGACTATCTGAGTTAACCTTGTATCTTTATTGACCTTTTGTTTTAGTGTTGCACTCTCTCTATCCACACTCACAAAGCCCTACACACTCACACACACACTCACTCCAACATCTGTTCACTCACACATAATATGCACATACGTTTATACAGACTCTACACACACGGACATTCATTCACATACAAGCTGCTGCTACTCTGTTTATCTTATATACTGTTGCCTTTTCGCCTTACCCCTATACATACACTATCTGCCTACACCACTGCAGTATCCCTGCACATTGTAAATATGGTATTGGAACTGACCCTGCAGTATCCCTGCACATTGTAAATATGGTATTGGAACTGACCCTGCAGTATCCCTGCACATTGTAAATATGGTATTGGAACTGACCCTGCAGTATGCTTACTAACTTACTTATTGTGTTTTTCATATTTCTTCTTATTTCTCATGTTTTTTTCTAGTATTACATTGTTATTTATTATTGCATTGTTGGGTTTTGAGTTTGCAAGAAAGGCATTTCACTGTACTTGTGTTTGTGACATTAAAACGTGAAACTTGAAACTATTCGTGGTTTCTATTATATATTAGACTATTATCACTATTGTAAGCATTAGTGTTGAGGGCAACCTAGAAAATAAAACTGCGAAAATATATAACAAAAACTGTAACGCAATTGGTTAAAATTATCTAACATATAGAGCAAAATTGGACAATGACAGGGTGGGTATCTTACCTCTCTCCTTGGAAGTCCAAATTCAACCCGCTTTGTTATGCTAATTGTGCCTGACATCACCAGTGAGTTCAAAGCGGCGCAGGAGTACTTATGAGTTGAGGCTGCCCTACTGCCATGAGTCCAACACATTCCGCAAAGAGAGGCACACCACGCTGAATAACCTGCGAGAGAGAAGAGGTAGCCACTCTTGCTGGGGAGTAAACGATGCTTACTTCTTCTTTGGATTCATTTGAATTGCGAAATTGTGGATTTATACGAATTTGTGGAGGATATTTAATTCAAAAGGATATTACACTAACACGAATCATCATTAAAGGTGAGGAGCAATGGTCTAGTATCATGACATGACTATCAAAGTCTAAAGTTATCGATGACATGCTTATTTGTTTGATAGCTTTTAATTGGTTGAACACGAACTAGGCTATTTAAAGAATAGGCTACTATATATCTTATAGTCTTACTCGTAATTTTAGTTTGCATAGATAATATCCAATATATTTTCGAATAAAGACTCGAGTGTAGGCTACCTTATTAACTTGAACGTGACTCAAACTACATTTTAAGAGTAACTTTATTTACCTCTTGTTCCCACTGCGACTGAATATAGGTAGAAGGCTATAATAACGAGGAGACAGCTTCAAATATGCAGATAGAGGGTAAATTGAAAGAGAACGATGTGGAATAAAGTTCCACTGTTTAGGTTTATTGGCTGATATGGCTATATTATACAAAGGGAATTTAATAGATATTTGTTGAAGGTGATCATGGGGAAAACTATTAATTTCATTGACAGTTCCACCCTACACAAAATCCCAATGTAACCTCTGCATGCACAGAGTGGTTTCCCTCGCATAAACCCAATGCACCTTATATAAAATGGGAGATCGGAACAAATGGAACTACCACAACTTTAAGGTTTTGTAAAGAAATGTTAAATGTCTTCAAATGTTTAAGTGTTGAATAAATGTTATTCATGTAAATCGGATTTCTTATCTAAACTGATTGCCTGCTGATAGTTGATTGCTTGCTAACTGTTATACCACATGCGCTGTGGCTGACATTTCCAAAGGGGTCTGGTGTTGCGCTCCTGTACATCGTAGCCAATTTAGATCACAATTCGCAAAATGTAAATAGATTAGGCTATAGGTTTGTATCACCCACATGGATGCTTAGGAAGATTTGCAACATGGTGAAAATATAGTGAAATAATAGTGTTATTATACTGTCTTATTATTTGTGTTGATGAGACGTATTTAAGCAACTATTATTTCCACTTTAAATATCACTATAATCAGTGAGATGAGTGTTTTGTTTGAGGCATAAAATGAAAGTTATTTTCAAAGAGCTTCCTTATCATCACACGACAATAAAAAGCCCTATCTGATGGAGTTAATGCCCTGTACACGTACAGCCGTGTCTGCTGTAAGGTAGTGTGCTCTGCCATCCACTGATCATATTACTATCTGAAATGTATCTGAAGTTAAGCAGAAATTACAATTCCGTTTGTGTGTGTGTGTGTGTGGTGGGGGGGATCTGTCAACTCTCAGTAGCCCCTGCAGTGAGTGTTGTTGTGCACAAGAGTTCCACAATTAATACATTTCTTGAAATAGGGTTTTAGATTTCTCTGTTACTTTTCCACTATACATATGAAATGTGGCAGTGAACAAAACCATTATAGCATAGATTATCTTTTGACATTTTGTTTTGAATAGTGTGGAGTGTTCCTTTAATGGTGTATTTTTCTATTCCACCAAACAGGGGAAAGAGGGGGAGACGGTGTCATGGGAGTTGACTTGTGATTGCACCTATAAAAGCCTAAAAGCCAACAGCCACCTGCATTACTGTCATCTCTAAGTTGGCACACTATCATTATGAAGAAAACGTCTAACACCCTCCCACTCTGTCTGCTTACCATTCTGCTGCTGTCCCAGATCTGCTCCGGCATCAAATGGCTGTAAGGACCTTTTATTTTGTCTTTTATGTGTGTGCATTTTTCCTTTTGCTTTATTGTTTATTGTGGCCTGTGTTGTGCATAGGCAGTAAAACAGAAGATGGGGCTCTCCATGTCCTTATTGTTTCCTACTGTATTTAATCTAAACCTGCAGAAAAATATGATATAATTTTACTCTATTGTCCATCTGAGGCTGAACATTTGCCAAGAAAGGCTGTGCATTATTTCAGTCCAGGTTCTCAATTTGTCCCCTGATGAATGTTAATGAAAAGATTTGAACGGGAATCATGGAGCGAAAAATGAATTTGTTAGAACAGAGTACTCGAAAGCAACACGCAGCTTGTGTGTTAAACATCATTATAACCAAGAGTGACATAATTTGGAAGTTTTTCCCTTAGATATACAAATTCCTCATTGACTTTGGCACATATTTTTCTTCCATTCATAGATTGATTGACATTTTAGGCCTGCATGTGATTTGGGATGTTTTTTACCCTCTGTAGCATCTGAAACCTATGAGGGAGTTGTTCTAAGATTTCTATAGGCTATAACAGTCGAACAGCAAATGTGCCTCAGAGAGAGAGAGAGAGATGGCGATTGCATGACATTGTGCTAAATCCTATAGTAGAAAGGGTCTCTCCCAGCCTTGATATTTCTACGGGGCCTGGATGTGAACCAGATGGGGCCATAAACACCTGTGAGCTCTGGGTTACCACGAGCACAGGGGAGTCTGTCACAACTTATTGTTGGGCATGGAGTGGCCACTCCCCTCACTCCTAATCCGAAACAGGCCAAAGTGCAGGAGGCGCTGGCTGGTTCTCACGGAACTCTCTCTCCCTCGCAGTGCTTCTGCAAGACATAGAAAACAGAGTCAGACACTGACTGACCAGGTTTTCTGGTGGTTTTTCTATGAACTAATCTTCTGTTCTGTCTATGTGCAAATCCCTGTTCTGTCTATGTGTGCCCCCCTTTAAGATTTCGTAATCAGATGATTTATGCCAAACAAAATTCTCAGTAGAATGCAATCCTTTTAACAATGAAGAATGTAAATGATGATAGATGGATAGATGTAGTGCTGTCAGTTAGATCTGGGTCAGGCTTTTTTCCTATGATGAATCATTTGGCATGTTCTGGAACCTCATCTGCTGAACTAAATCAGGAGAATAGTTTGATGCCAAGCTGTGGTCTGTTATGTTTTACCTGTTCGTGACTTCTTGAGAGATTTCCATTGGCATCCTCTCTTTGGTATTTTTGTCTCTTCCAAGTCAAGTGGTACAAATGCCAAAAATGTTAAAAGTCTGTTTGATTGGTTCAAAACATGTTTGAAGCGCAATGGTTCAGTATGTAGCATAACTATAGTTATGAGCCTAAAAAGTTAATGTATGTTAAAAGTGAGAAAATGACTTTCAGCTATGGCATCGGCTTTTGCATTCATAAAATCATGTCATACTTCATATCATAAACTTGAAATATTTTGATCTTGGAATTTTTCTGATGACATTTTTGCAGTATAGAAACCTCTGAGTTGAAGCCATCATAATGAAGTACTTATAATTACGTCTGTTTCTGTTCCAGGGCCCTATCACACACACCCACGTCCTTACACATCAACCAGACCCAGCACTGCAAGCTGCTGCCCGGCCTGGTGTCATCACAAGCCCAACTGTGTCGGAGCAACCTGGAGCTCATGCAGACCATAATCGCCGCAGCCCGCGAGGTCAAGAAGACCTGCCAAAAGACCTTTGCTGATATGCGCTGGAACTGTTCCTCTATTGATATCCCCAGTGACTCCTCGAGGTATCGTCCAGATCTTGACAGAGGTAGGCCTACTAGTCACAATCTAGGGGAGACCGGGGTTGGTGGTTGTCACACTTTTTACACTTGTGTGTATTTCTTAGCACCAGTATATCTTACAAGGCTCTTTTCAATATTAGTAGAAAGACCAAGGTATTGGGTTGAAATGGGGACCCTCATATCTTATTCCAACATGGGGTTATAAGCCATCAAACACACTTTGTCCACTTGTGACAACCAGCCCCATCGTGGGATTGGATGTTACACAGTATGTTGTTGGTTGTCACAATGTTTGCTAGTAGCTTATTCTTTTGTAACTGGAAATGAAGCAATATAGCATACAGAGTCTTAGAAATAGCCTTTCTTTGAACTAAAGATATTCCTAACAAATTCAACATTTTATACAGTGCGAAAAACATATGACATTTTAAGTAAATTGTGTGTGAGAGAGCGGCAACGAAGGGAACTTTTTATAGCACAAGCACAAAAGAGCTTGGGATTTATTATAATGGAGTTAAAGGTGACAACCAACCCCAATGTAAAAAAATATGTTAGTTACTACATGGCTGGACCTTGGAACTCAGAAAATAGGTTTGAAATATAGCTCTCCCTTTCCTCTTTTCAACAAGCATAATTGTTCATGGATACTCCCATAATTCAAACACAAAAAGTAAAGAAAATCCCCCCTGACATATGAAAAACACAAATTCTCCTCACCTCAATGTTTTGTCATGCTGGCATGAATTGACCAGGTGGATGAGTTATTTCAAAGAATGCACACATGCTAACCTTACAAATATAGCACAGTGCCATTTAGATTGCCCTTGAGCTGTTCTTGTCTATTAATTATCTGTATTATGTCATGTTTTATGTTTTGTGTGGACCCCAGGAAGAGTAGCTGCTGCTTTAGCAGTGACTAATGGGGATCCTAATAAAATGCCAAATACCAAAACCCGTGCGACGACAAACCCCAGTCTCCCCTACTGTTTATGGTGGTGTGAGATCCATTGTGCTAGGTGTGCAACCTAAACGTTTTTTTCAATAGAATTAGGAGTGATCATCTCAGACCAAATTATCAGCACAGTAGAAACTCTGTGTCCTTGGTGGGATTCAAAAAGCTAATCCAAGTGTTGCAGGAGATCATTTACAAGCGAGAGTTTAAAGCCTTAATCATCGTCCTTGGGGGTCTTTTGTGCTCTGAGGGCAGAGCAGACTGGGCCAAGCAAAGGCTACCATTCGTCTTTGTGTCCCCTTGAAAGAAAGAAAATTGTCCTTTATCACCCTAGCCACCCACCTCCCGTGCTACAAAGTCCTTCTCTTTATGTTCCAAGTACTTGATGTGCTTGTCTTCCTAGCTTAACAGTGCCTTGACTCTCTTTTGTGGCACAATAGATTCCATTCTTCACGTGAGAGATAGTATTGAGTTTGATAGTGACTATTAGAAGGGATCTAGACATCTTTTTTTGTGACATCTCATCCTTCTCAGTTTTAAATCCCTTTCACGTCACACATTACCTACACGCATCTGGTTGTCTATAGTAATGCAAGATGTTAAATATTATCAGTGAACTCAACTGAACATACGTCATATGAATAGGCAGGCTTTTAGTTGCTCCTTCCAGTACAAAGCATTAGTAATGTATACACTACGTGCCTACAGATTTTGATCGATCATTGTCTCGTTATATGCACACTCCTTTCAGTGATTTGTCTGAGAGTCTTTCCATGTTCTGTACTTCTACTTTGATGGGTTTATTTCCATTGCCAAAAGGATCTTTGCTGAGCCAGGCAGAGCCAATGTCAGTTCCAGTTTCACTGAGTTTGGGTGAAGATATATATATAAAAAACACAACAAAGAGCTGGCTCCTAATCAAAGATTTAAGGAGATAGCTCCACGATGATGCGCCTCAGGAGAAGACAAGCTCCATCTGTCAACTGTTAGACCAGTCTTAAGAAGCCGCTGCCAACAATAGACTAGTGGTCTTCTTCACACAGGGATGTTTTTGTGGTCTGGCTAGTTCTTCCTGTCTCCTACCTCCATCGTCCAGCATTGACATATCTGCCCTCTGTGTGTACACACTTCATCACCTTTATTACATCCATATGATCCACTCAGGCTGTATAACCATATCTGTCTAGTGACTATCTCATGTTACCCTTACTGAGGTTTCACTTGGCAAACTATTCGATGATACAATAGATAAAGGTTAGATGAATGGAAAAAAAAAATTCTACTCATTGAGGTCTTTTCCTTCACTCAAACGGCCTTGTCTTGTTCCAAACAGGCACGAGGGAGTCAGCGTTTGTGTATGCCCTGTCTGCGGCGGCCATCAGCCACACCATAGCGCAGGCGTGCACGTCGGGGGACCTGCGCCTGTGTTCGTGCGGCCCCATCCCCGGGGAGATCCCTGAGCCGGGCTACCGCTGGGGCGGCTGTGCAGACAACCTGCACTACGGCCTGGTCATGGGTTCCAAGTTCTCTGACGCTCCCATGAAGATGAAGAAGGCAGGCTCCCACGCCAACAAGCTGATGCACCTGCACAACAGTGAAGTGGGGAGACAGGTACAAAGTAATCTTACTATCACAGATCACTGATGACTTACTGTTCATTCTATGTAGTAGTATTCAGAGGTGGGACCAAGTCACTATTATTTGAGTCACAAGCAAGTCACAAGATCTGAGTCTCAAGTCGAGTCAAATCTAAGTCATGCATTCTAAGAACAATTCAAGTCGCGTCAAGTCATACGTTTTTTTCAAGTCAAGTCTCAAGTCAAGTAAAAAAATAAAATCTATACATGCAATGACTGTTTATTGAGGCTTCCAGACAGCCCTTTTCATTATTTTGTCTATAACACATTTTGATTATGTTATAATATATTTGTGCAACTAATTCCAAATGCAAGCTTCATAATGTAAATCAATTGTACATGTCAAGCAGTTTTGACATACCAAAAGACCAGTAGCTAGGCCTATGCTAGTAATTGATGACTGATGCCCCATTGCTGGTGAGCTTGCAAAGTAAACAGTTAATATTCTTGATCACCAAACAATATTTGGAGCTAGATATATATTTATGGCAATCTTCTCTCCCTAGCTAGCTCAGTGGTTCTCAAACCTTTTGACCCAAGACCCCAAAATAATTGGTTAAAAGTTTGAGACACACACATGTCCGAGGCACATATGGTAACACGTGCACAATCGCTGCGCAAATGTAGCCTGTCATTACAGCCATTACAATCATTCCTGTTAGCAGCCAATTACAACTAGGGATATCATGTCACTTCTCTGGAGTCCAGAGCAAGCAAAATCCTGCCTACCTGTATGCCGTGGAGGTTGCAGAATTGTCTGGAAAGCATTGTCTGTCTGCACTGCACGCTTAGCGCTATCACTTTGGAGGGCCGCCTGCCTGCCGAATGCCAACTGATCTGGGTAGCCCTTTTCTTCTTCCTTCTTCAAATACCGTAATTAATTCGCCAGAATATGTTACATTTTCATCCCATAATATTGAAGGCAGTGCGATGTTACAGCAAGCCTTAGACATGATAGCCACCCAAACTAGGCCTATTTGAAATATGAAAATGATCAATGAAATCGGCAGGTAGCCTCCGTAGTTGATTTCTAAACTGTATATTATATGGATAAATAATATAAACGTAGGCCTACTGTGTTTTTGTCAGGCAAAACTGGAGAAATGTATGCAAGTTCTTTCTGGTCACTAATCTCTGGATATGCACGCTCGCCTTTGCGCATCAATGCTGATGACTGGTCAACAATCAAGACCTGCAACTTTTTGGTTCTGAAGCACAGATGAGATGTTTTTGAGACAATCATTTGGTATAATACCGTAAGGTAGGTCTATATTAGAAACCAGATCAAATAGGCAAAGGTATATACACTATATTCAAAATATAATAGATACGCATATGTAGCCTATTAAAATATGTATGACAAATATATGTATTTTTCCCATTCAGCTTCATACTCGCAACCCCCCAAAACGCTCTCACTTTGAGAACCACTGCGCTAGCTCCTCCGACCTGTGTTGATTAACAGTTTGCTGGTCCAATTCATTAGCCAATCATTTGCACGTTCTTTTGCATGTCAATGCTGCGGCTACTGTCTCTGGCCGCTTGGAGAGTAATCCAAGCAGCCCATTCACGCGCGCCAAAACAGTAGTGTCCTCTTCATGAGCCACCTGGAACAACTGCAATTTCTTGTTCGTTTTTCAAAAAACAAGCCTGAAACCATCTCTAGAGACTGTTGACATCTAGTGGAAGCCATTGGAACTGCAATATGGGAGCTATTCCCCCGTATTTTCAATAGGGATTCATAGGAAAGACTGTGACCTAAAAAAAAAAAGAAATCTGGATGGATTTTCCTTGGGTTTTCGCCTGCCATATCAGTTCTGTTATGCTTACAGACATTATTTTAACAGTTTTAGAAACTTCAGAGTGTTTTCTATCCCATACTACCATTATATGCATATCCTAGCTTCTGGGCCTGAGTAACAGGCAGTTTACTTTGGGCACGTCAGACTCTCCGTACTTCCGAACACTGCCCCCTAGCCCGTAGAGGATAATTTCAAGTCATCAGTCTCAAGTCAACGTCTTAACCTTTGTGTGGTGTTCATGTTTTTGTTATTCAACCAATGAATGGACCCACAACATTATTGGGTTTTTAAAACAATACAGCCATAACAATTTACGTAAAAATACTTAATACTTAGATGTGGACTTATATAAATTACAAGCAAATAGACAGCATACATGGTTAATATTTGCCATTTACCTCTGCTTGATCACATTTATCAATAAAAGCGCTATTCATAAAAAAATAAAAAAATAAATCATGTTTATCTTGAACAAATATAAATTAAACAAGGTTTTCATCACTATTGATGTTTATTGCTTTAAACTGAAAAAATTGGAAGGACACATTTTTCAGTATTTTATGGAAATGATAAATGAGCCCCATTGAACACAAATGAAGGCCGGTCTACACACCACATGAGGGACAGAGTTTTACTGTGTGTGTGTTGCAAATGTATTTCTTGAACTTGATGGATGTGTACTCTGGATGTGTCTTCCTGTCCTTCTTGGGTCCACACACATCGCAGCGCTTCTTCTTGTTGCTACCGGCTGCAATCTACAATGATAAAAACACTTAGTTCAGGAATTTTACTAACATCTCACTCACTCACATATATAATTACAGAAGGCCAAGGTAGGAGAGTCAGACACACATGCAACAACATCACTCACACTTACTTCCGGTATTGGAGTTGTTAGTTCTGTGGGTTGTGCCCCATCCGGGGTCCTTGGGATATGTTGCCTCCTCTAGATTTGAGATCTTATCAATGCCTTGCCCAGCTCCTCGAGAAAGGGACATCTTCTCTTCAGCTTCCCTCTATTCCAATCGGGGTTCAAAGCCATCCAGATGACAAACGCATTGTAAGCCGAGATGTCCAAGATGTTGAAGAATATCACAAGGGGCCAGTGTAGGGTTCTTCTTTTGCAGCTGTAACCAGCTTGTCTAAATTGTCCACCCCTCCTTTTGTGGCATTGTAATCCATTATGATTTCTGTTTTTTGATGTTCCTGGCCACAGATTCTCCCATCCCTATGCAGCGTACTCACGAGTACCATGTTTTTGCCTTTCATTGGCATGTAGGACACTATGGACGTGTCGGCCTGAGGTGGGAGCTCTGGCTTGTTTTTTCATACTGTTCCTACCATCATCAGCTTCCTCTTGAGGAACTCCTGTCCCAGCTTGTGTGAAGTAAAAAAGTTATTGCATGTGATGTTGTGGCCACCGAGTCCCTGTGTCACGTCCAGGACAACCCGCATCCCTTGGTTCTTCTCAGGGGCTCCTCCATCTGGCTTCCCTGTATACACTTGCAAGTTCCACGCATATGATGAAGTAGCATCACAAGCAGTCCAGATCCTGATTCAATATTTTGCGTGTTTAGACTGCATATACTACCTGAAGGTGCAGCAGCCCCTAAATGGTATAAGCTGCTCATCAACAGTAACGTTGGGACCAGGATTGTAAAACAGGAGAAGGCAGTCCACCCACTTGTCCCACACTGACCTGATTGCAGTTAACTTGTCTCTCTGCCGCCGAGCTGGTCTGGTGGCTCGGTTATCGAAAGGGATAATCCTGGAAATAATGTGGAAGTTTTCCAGTGACATTGTTGCACTGAAAAGTTATCTGCCAGTTTCTGCATTCCACAGGGATTCTGCGGATTTCCCATTGGATCTAATAACACCAGCAAGGATAAGAACCCCAAAGTATTCATGTAAATGAGTTCGGTCCATCTCCTTCCATCTCTCTCGAAAAACACGCCTGCCCTCCAAATTAGTGCAGTCCAGAATGATTTTCTGGATGGTGTCTGGGATGAACAGTTCAAAAGAAGACTTTATGTCCTGCACATGAGTAACCGCCATCCGCGTCGGCCCTGGTTGCATCCTTATCACATTGGCAGCCATGCGGGGTGGCTCATTCTTTGGGCAAGAAGACCATTCAATGTCACAATTTTTTTACATCTATATTTCTCCTCCTGCAGGCTGCTGATGAGCTGGTTGCCCATGGGCTGGCTGCTGATGGGCTGGTCCTGGGGCTGGCTGAGGGTCAATCTCATCCTCTTCTTCCAACTCACTGTCAGACTCCGAATTGACAGAGACTTGATCCTCATATTCTGAAATATCTTCATCTTCCAAAGTGGAAGATGCTCCTTCCACACTAGCTTCTCTCTCTGCAAAAATTACATGTGTGTATATATATATATATATATATGAATATAAATAATATTTTTGGGGGGACGGTGAACTCAGGAGGATGGTGATTGTTTAACTACTTGTCCCTATTTTATATTTGAGAGATGATAGTTATCGTCTGGTAAAGGTTTTCATTTATACGTCATAGCTTGATGTCTTTTTTTCCTGACCTGCTGGGGTGCGTTTGCGGTCATCGCTTTTGTCTCCGCGCGGCACAGGTTTCAGGGCGCATTGGGGAATGCCGATTGGTTGACATTTGGGTGTGCGGGTAGGCTCTGTTGGTGACTATGAACACACCAGAGGTTTTTGTTGTTGTTGTTGTTGATGAGACAACAACAAAGACTAGCGTCTAAGGATATAGGTTCTTTAACTCTCTCAGTTGGGGAGGGGGTTGGGTGGGTTTGTGGTAAGGTCAGGGTATTAGCTCACGAGATGTTTACTACTTTATACTTTCATCATTTCATTTTGTACAAGTTGTATATACTCAACGCAATTTTGTTTCTTTCCTTTTCCCTATTTCTTATTTTCTTTAAAGATGTCGGCACCTAATAACTATACATTTATGACACTTAACATTAGGGGGTACTAAATGCCCAGTCAAGCGCAAATGCATTCTGAATGATCTAAAGCAGCATAAGGTTGATATAGCTCTTCTTCAGGAGACACACCTGACAGACTCTGAGCACGATAAACTGAAGAGAGAGTGGGTGGGTCAAGTGTACTATTCATCTTTCACCTCTCGGGCAAGAGGGTTGGCCATACTCATTAATAAGCATTGCCCCTTTCAGATACAATCTCAGATTAAAGACAAAGGGGGTAGGTTTGTGATTATTCAAGGTTTCATTAACACTGAGCCCATTACATTGTGAATGTGTATGGGCCTAACCATGATGATCCTACGTTTTACCAAGACATCTTTTTGAAGTTAACGTGCCCATCATCAGAGATAATAATGGTAGATGTTAACTTGGTATTGGACCCTTCCAGTGATAGATCTTCCTCTAATAGTATCAACCTCACACAGGCAGCTAAAATGTTAAAAGCAAAAATGTAACACTTTGGACTTGTAGACTTATGGAGATTTCACAACCAAAAGGTTAAAGAATACTAATTTTACTCCTCTGTCCATAACAGTTACTCTAGAATTGACTTATTTCTTATTCCTGCAGCCAAGGGAAGTTTAACTACTGGGTGTAAGTACTTACCAAGATGTATACATCAGACCATTCTGCCCTGCTGGCTTCAGTACCAGTCAGTAGAGCACAGCCACCCTCAAGAAAATGGAGGTTTGGCACATACTTACTAAATAATCCCACATTTGTAACATTTCTGAACACTCATATAGACATATTTTTTATCACCAATAACAACTCTGCCTCCCCCTAATTTTATGGGAAGCTCTCCTTGCATATCTGAGGGGGCAAATCATATCCTTTAGATCAGGTGCTCGTAAGATGTATAAGGCTCAAGTAGATACGTTGGAGAATGAAATTAGAGATCTGGAAAATTAACATAGTGTAACATTTGACGACTCAACTCTACAAAAATTAGACTCAAAGCGATTGGAATATAACACCCTGACAAACCATAAAGTGTAAAATGCTCTTAGGAGAACAAAACAAAACTGCTACGAACATGGAGATAAAGCAGGAAAGTTTCTTGCTTGGCAGATAAGATGAGAGGATGCTAGTAGAGTTATTAGCTCTATTAAGCTACCCAATAACACAGTTGTTCACAGCCCTGAGGAAATTAATCTAGTCTTCAGGGAGTTTTATGAAACATTGTACAAGTCTGAAGGGGATGCCCCTGCCACAATACATGAGTTTTTGAACAAAATCAATTTACAAACTTTAACTGATGAGGATAGAGAGCACTTGGAGAAAGAGATTACATCAATGGAAATTAGGGAATCCATTTTCAACACTGCTGGGGGAAAATCACCAGGGTTAGACGGATTCCCTATTGAATTCTATCGATCCTTTTTACCCAAACTAATTGAGCCTCTTTGCAGTATGTTTAATTATGCCATAGAGACAGAAAAGCTCCCAAACACACTTGAACAGGCACTGATCACAGTTTTGTTAAAACCTGGGAAAGATCCTCTGCTTTGTGGGTCATATATCTCTATTGAACACTTCATATAAGATTCTTGCGAAACTCATAGCTCTTAGACTGGATAAGGTTCTACCGGACTTGGTTGATATGGACCAAACAGGCTTTGTAAGAAACCGCTCATCTCCTGATAATATCAGAAGATTATTTAATATTATGCATTATGTAGAGAATGACCAAGAATCTGTAGTGGCGGCTTCATTAGATGCGGAAAAAGCTTTTGACCGCATAGAATGGAACTACCTGTTTGAAGTTTTACAGAGGATGAATATTGGACCTAAGTATGTAGGTCTGATTAGATTACTGTACAAATGTCCTGTAGCTCAGATCCTGACTAATGGAAACATTTCCTCACAGTTCTCCCTATCACGTGGCACAAGACAGGGTTGTCCCGCTAGTCCGCTCATTTTTTATTTGGCTATAGAGCCACTGGCAGAAGCTTTTAGATCTCATCCATCCATCCATGGTGTTCGTATAGGTGGGCGTGAACATCTGGTCTCTCTGTTTGCCGATGACATTTTTCTTTACCTCACTAAACCAGAAATTTCACTCCAAACATTAGTTGACATCCTGAAAGAATATGGGACCTTTTCAGAATATAAAATAAACCTATCGAAGAGTATAATTATGCCTTTTAACAGGGCAGCTATGCAGAAACCAATCTTAGACCAGCCGTTTTCTTGGAAACCACAGAAAATGACATATCTTGGATCGCAAATTCCTTCTGAAATGATTAAGACATATCAACTGAACTATACTCCACTTCTCAAAAAGGTTGGGGAAAAATTTGATAGATGGCCGGATTTACCTATCAATCGGGTCAATTGTGCAAAGATGAATATATTACCAAAATTCTTGTACCTTTTTCAAACCTTGCCCTTTCCTATTCCCAAAGTTTTTTCAAACAACTTAATAGGAAGATTTCTTAATTTCTGTGGAAAGGGAAACCCCCCAGAGTGAAACTCACAACTTTATTCAAACCATACTCAGAAGGAGGACTCACTCTACCTGACTTACAGTTGTATTACTGGGCATCTCAGTTAAAGGCTGTGTGGGTATGGAAAGATACAACAATAAGTTCACCCTCTTGGAGACAGATAGAGGAGGAGTGTCCGACCCCTGCTACATTGGCATCTATACCTTATATTAACCCACCTAAAGCTTTGCTAGGCCTCATTAACAATCCTTTCATAAAAAACACTTTAAATATATGGGTTGAAGTCTGTACAGTCGTGGCCAAAAGTTTTGAGAATGACACAAATATACATTGCCTCAGTTTGTATGATGGCAATTTGCATATACTCCAGAATGTCATGAAGAGTGATCAGATGAATTGCAATTCATTGCAAAGTCCCTCTTTGCCATGCAAATGAACTGAATCCCCAAAAAACATGTCCACTGCATTTCAGCCCTGCCACAAAAGGACCAGCTGACACCATGTCAGGGATTCTCTTGTTAACACAAGTGTGAGTGTTGACGAGGACAAGGCTGGAGATCACTCTGTCATGCTGATTGAGTTAAAATAACAGACTGGAAGCTGGTGCTTGGAGGAGGGTGGTGCTTGGAATCATTGTTCTTCCTCTGTCAACCATGACTACCTGCAAGGAAACACATGTCGTCATCATTGCTTTGCACAAAAAGGGCTTCACAGGCAAGGATATTGCTGCCAGTAAGATTGCACCTAAATCAACCATTTATTGGATCATCAAGAACTTCAAGGAGAGCGGTTAAATTGTTGTGAAGAAGGCTTCAGGGCGCCCAAGAAAGTCCAGCAAGCACCAGGACCGTCTCCTAAAGTTGATTCTGCTGCGGGATCGGGGCACCACCAGTACAGAGCTTGCTCAGGAATGGCAGCATGCAGGTGTGAGTGCATCTGCACGCACAGTGAGGCGAAGACTTTTGGAGAATGGCCTGGTGTCAAGAAGGGCAGCAAAGAAGCCATTTCTCTCCAGGAGAAACATCAGGGACAGTCTGATATTCTGCAAAAGTTACAGGGATTGGACTGCTGAGGACTGGGGTAAAGTCATTTTCTCTGATGAATCCCCTTTCCGATTGTTTGGGGCATCCGGAAAAAAAGCTTGTCCGGAGAAGACAAGGTGAGCCCTACCATCAGTCCTGTGTCATGCCAACAGTAAAGCATCCTGAGACCATTCACGTGTGGGGTTGCTTCTCAGCCAAGGGAGTGGGCTCACTCACAATTTTGCCTAAGAACACAGCCATGAATAAAGAATGGTACCAACACAACCCCCGAGAGCAACTTCTCCCAACCATCCAGGAACAGTTTGGTGACGAACAATGCCTTTTCCAGCGTGTTGGAGCACCTTGCCGTAAGGCAAAAGTGATAACTAAGTGGCTCGGGGAACAAAATATATTTTGGGTCCATGGCCAGGAAACTCCCCAGACCTTAATCCCATTGAGAACTTGTGGTCAATCCTCAAGAGGCGGGTGGACAAACAAAAACCCACAAATTCTGACAAACTCCAAGCATTGATTATGCAACAATGGGCTGCCATCAGTTAGGATGTGGCCCAGATGTTAATTGACAGCATGCCAGGGCGGATTGCAGAGGTCTTGAAAAAGAAAGGTCAACACTGCAAATATTGACTCTTTGCATCAACTTCATGTAATTGTCAATAAAAGCCTTTGACATGCTTGTAATTATACTTCAGTATTCCATAGTAACATCTGACAAAAATATCTAAAGACACTGAATTCTCAAAACTTTTGGCCTCGACTGTAAACAATCAGAAGGGCTTAGATCTATATATGAACAAACACCTTTCTATAATAACCCCATTTTACCCAAAGCCCTGAGAGATGGTATTACATTTTCTTGGTTCAACAAAGGAATTAAAACATTTGGTAATCTCTATAAAGAAGGTGCACTACTATCCTTTCAACAACTGGCATCTCATTTTCAGTTACCTCAAACTCATTTCATCAAGTACCTACAGGTTAGGCATTACATTGCCACTCAGCAGGGAGGTAGGATTCAGCCCATGAGTAAACCTATAACTGATAAACTATGGCTGGAAAGGAAAGGGGTAAAAGGTTTAATTTCCTACATGTACTCTAGTCTTCAAGCTCTGTTGGGGAACGATGAAGCTCTGAAGGCTTGCATGAAGTGGCATGATGACCTTGGTCTCATTTTTGAGGATGAGAAATGGGGAAAGCTCTTTTTAGATGCTCAGCGTCTTTCATTTAACACAAGACACGAGTTGATGCAACTCAATATTTTACATAGGGTCTACTTTACACCAGAGAGACTGTACAAGATCAATTCTAAATATTCAACATTTTGCCCAAGGTGTAAAACGGGAGAGGGCACACTTATGCATATGTTTTTGTCCTGCCCTGAACTAAGCAATTATTGGAAAGACATTATTCAGATCTTATCACAGGTCACTAATATGACGGTACCACTAGATCCTTCCCTTATTCTTCTTGGAGATTATTCTCTTCTACCAGTTAATATTTGTAGCAAAACCAGATTCATTAAATTGGCAGTCATTGCAGCCAATAAATGCACAGCTATTATATGGAAGAGTGACACTCCACCAAGCAAGCAGAAATGGCTAAAAGAACTATCTTCCTGTATTCCATCTGAAAAAATAACATACAATTTACGTAATAAACCCTTTCAATTTACTGATGTCTGGGGAGACTTTCAGCAGTTTCTAGAGACGTCACCTTAGCTGCCTCATTACTACTTTCTTCATTAATGTATTATTATTATTTGTTTTTGTGTTGAATCATTTATTTTCTAGCATGGAATGTGAAGGTCATTCTGTTTCTTTTTTTTGTTGTTAATCAGTGAAGCTAATACTGATAGAGGGGAGGGAGGGGGGTGTTCCTGTGTTGGGGAGGGAAGGGTTTTGCACGATGTGCCCCAATGTAGCATGGTGTTTTGTGTAGGTGGAAGGAATAACGGGGCATTATCTGTGTCATATTTTGATGATTGTTAAATTGTAAAAAAAAATAGAAAAAAAAGAAATGCCAATACATATATTGTACACAAAAAGGACAGTGAGTCTCAGGTTGAAAAAATAATTAATTGTATAATTTTTCTTTTAGTCAACATTGAAATTGGGTCCCACAGACCCGAACACCACACAAGGGTTAAGGCTAGTAGTAGTAGTAGTAGTAGCAGTAGGAGTAGTAGTAGCAGTAGTAGTAGCAGTAATAGTTTGGCTTGAAAGATGGATATATGGATGATTATTTGGGCATACAGTGCATTCGGAAAGTATTCAGACCCCTTGAGTTTTTCCACATTTTGTAACATTACAGCCTTATCCTAAAATAGATTAAATCGTTTTTTTCCCAATCAATCTACACACAATAACCCAGAATGAAAAAGCAAAAATAAAAATATATAACATTTACATAAGTATTCAGACCCTTTACTCAGTACTTTGTTAGAGCACCTTCTCTGCAGATCCTCTCAAGCTCTGTCAGGTTGGATGGGGAGCGTCGCTGCACAGCTATTTTCAGGTCTCTCCAGAGATGTTTGATCGGGTTCACGTCCGGGCTGGGCCACTCAAGGTCATTCAGAGACTCCTGTATTGTCTTGGCTGTGTGCTTAGGGTCGTTGTTCTATTGGAAGGTGAACCTTCACCCCAGTCTGAGGTCCTGAGCGCTCGGGAGCAGGTTTTCATTAATGTACTTTGCTCTGTTCATCTTACCCTCGATCCTGACTAGTTTCCGAGTCCCTGCCACTGAAAAACATCCCCACAGCATGATGCTTCCGCTACCATGCTTCACCGTAGAAATGGTGCCAGGTTTCCTCCATACGTGACACTTGGTATTCAGGCCAAAAAGTTTGGTATCATCAGACCAGAGAATATTGTTTCTCATGGTCTGAGAGTCCTTTAGTTGTCCCTAGAAAACTCCAAGCAGGCTGTCATGTGCCTTTTACTGAGGAGTGGCTTCCATCTGGCCACTCTACCATAAAGGCATGATTGGTGGAGTGCTGCATAGATGGTTGTCCTTCTGGATTTTCTCCCATCTCCACAGAGGAACACTGGAGCTCTGTCAGAGTGACCATCTGGTTCTTGATCACCTTCCTGACCAAGGCCCTTCTCCCCGGATTGCTCAGTTTTCCCGGGAGGCCAGCTCTAGGAAGAGTCTTGGTGGTTCCAAACTTCTTCCATTTAAGAATGACGGAGGCCACTGTGTTCTTGGGGACCTTCAATGCTTCAGAAATATTTTGGTATCCTTCCCCAGATCTGTGCCTCGACACAATCTTGTCTCGGAGCTCTACGAACAATTCCTTCAACCTCATGGCTTGGTTTTTGCTCTGACATGCCCTGTCAACTGTGGGACCTTATATAGACAGGTGTGTGCCTTTCCAACTCATGTCCAATCAATTGAATTTACCACAGGTGGACTCCAATCAAATTGTAGAAACATCTCAAGGATGATCAATGGAAACAGGATCCACCTTAGCTCAATTTCAAGTCTCATAGCAAAGGGTCTGAATACTTATGTAAATAAGGTATTTCTGTTTTAAATTTTTTGTAATTTTCAAACATTTCTAAAAACCTGTTTTTGCTTTCTCATTATGGGGAAAAAACTATTTAATCAATTTTAGAATAAGGCTGTAATGCAACAAAATGTGGAAAAAGTCAAAGGGTCTGAATACTTTCCGAATGCACTGTATATAGCTCTTTTCAGGGCCTATAACTGTAAATCAATCCCTTTGTGCAATCTTTGACATATTTTCTGCTATAGCATTAGCCTCAATAGTAACAGTGTTTTACGTTCATGTCCTCCAGGCCCTGAGAGATGCGCTGGTGATGAAGTGTAAGTGTCACGGTGTGTCTGGCTCCTGCTCCATACGGACCTGCTGGAGAGGCCTGCAGGACCTGAAGGACATCGCCATTGACCTGAAGACCAAGTACCTGTCAGCCACCAAGGTGGTGCACAGACCCATGGGTACACGCAAGCAGCTGGTCCCCAAGGACATCGACATCAGGCCCGTCAGAGAGAATGAACTGGTCTACCTGCAGAGCTCTCCGGACTTCTGTGCCAAGAACGACAAGCTGGGTTCCGTCGGCACCCAGGACAGGTGAGACTGTTACAGGAACTGTGTGTGTGTGTGTGTGTGTGTGTGTGTGTGTGTGTGTGTGTGTGTGTGTGTGTGTGTGTGTGTGTGTGTGTGTGTGTGTATTTGTTAAGGATCCCCATTAGCTGCTGCCAGGAACATTAAGGCAGCTATATACAATTAAACATTTTACATGACATTACATTTTCATAACAATTTGCATAACACATTAAGTATGTTCCCTCAGGCCACTAATCTACTACCACATATCTACAATACAAAATCCATGTGTACGAGCCCTATTCTGAGCCAATTTAAATGTTCTAAAGTTACATGAATAACCCTATTGTCCCATTAAAAGCAAATGTTATCGAAAATCGATTCAAACACTTCATGAGAGCCCATGAGCTCATGTTGCACAACATTTCTATGGGCTATGCAATTATGCGAGAAAACAGAGTGATGGCTATATTTATTTCTCAACTTTCCTAATATTAAGCAAATATTAAGCACATTGCTTATCTTTACAACAGGAGTATAGCCTACCTGGCTGGCATGAAAATGAACCACGGGAAAAGCGTCCTCCATTCGCTATGTTTTTCCCGCTGCCCCTGTTTCAATACAGGTGCATGATAATGGTCCGTTCTAAATCAAAACGAATTTTACACATATTATTTAGTACATGTAAAGACAAGATTAAATCAAGAATAGTCTGATGGGTGACAATATTAGCCTATCACTTGTGAATTATATACAGTATTATCACTTTTGAATGATACCCAGCTTTTTTTGTGACTTTTTAGAATCATAGTCACACACATCATGTAGCCTAGACCATAGGCCTATAAGTTTTGATAAGGTTTGTATCACAACTAAAGTGGCCAAATAACTTCTTAAAATGAAGCACATTAATAGGCTTTACAAGGGGTGTAGAGCTTAACTGTATGCAGCGCGTGAATTTCAAGTTTGGGGAACATCATTTTCACCATCAAAAAAACTTGATAATAAAAGCATTACATGCATAATCGCCTTTGTGGTCACTTTTGATTATGGTGTTTTCCCACTAATGGAACATTCGTGCTTATAGCCTACTGCCATGTGTGCAGTGCTGCGCTTATAATGTGAAGAAATAGCCTAATAGTTTATTTACATTTTAAGCTAAATGTTCTGATCTGTTGCGTCAACCACATTGCCTACAATTTATACTAGTGGTTGTATTAATTTGGGATCTAACTGTCCCAGACTACATTTTGAATATTTATTATAGAATAGGTCAGCTTTAGTACTATGGGGCATAGTAGATTGACATAAGCTAGTGCTTTTGATGTTTGTTAGATCTTCTCATCTTGCTGGATGATAAAAAGTAAATGTGGACAGTTCTTCCAATATCTTCAATATGCAACTCGGAATTGGATAAGGATGTACGCAGTTGTGTCCCCGATGTCTCTGTCTTCACTTTTAGCCTGTGAGAAAGACCCGTTCATGTGATGGAGAACCGTGTGAGTGAGATGAGAGGTGCTTCTGAGCAGGCAGCACTCAGGCTGCAAAAGGCATGGCTATTTTAGGTTGCATTATGGCCACACAAAGGGAATTCCCGACGGGAAATTTGAGGCATTATCAAGTGCTTCTCAAATTGTGAATGAGAGACTGACGAAGTGTGTACAGTCTGCGCAAAAAAACTAAGCAGAGCTCATGCCTTTCAAGCTACTTTTTTCAAATCATCATTAGAGTCGCATCATGCAGTCTTACAATGTATTAAAAATCAAGTGTAGTCTGAAATAGACTACACTTTCTTCATATCATGTTTCTTTAGAGCTGTCTAAAAATAAATAATGGCTTTATTGTGAAGGTGTAGGCTATATTACATGGATTTATTAGACTTTTTAAAGTGTAGATGTTCCAAAGGCCTGCATCATGTGTAGAAGCCAGGAGATGCTAAATGTGTTTATGTTAATTAACGGTCAATTACAGTGATACCGTCAGTTATTTGCTTGACAATTACCAGCTAACGAAATTTCGTGACTGCCACAGTCCTAGTGTCATGGCTGGAGCATTGTGGAAGAATATACAGCCTGATCTTATAGACTAGACGTAACATAGTAAATGTAAATCCGGGACATTAACATTTCTATGATATGTTACTTTTGGCATGGTTACATAAGACAGAAGGTTACTTATAATGTGAATGTCTAGCAACCCAAAGGTTGCATGTTTGAATCTCATCACGGACAACTTTAGAATTTTAGCTAATTAACAAGTTTGCAACTACTTACTACTTTTTAGCTACTTTGCAACTACTTATCATGTTAGCTAACCCTTCCCCTAACCCTAACCCTAACCCTTTAACCTAACCCCTAGCCTAGCTAACATTAGCCATCTAGCTAACGTTAGTGTTAGCCACCTAGCTAACGTTACCCACAGTAAATTAGAATAGGTAACATATCATATGTTTTGGAAGTTCATAACATTGTAATAATTGCAATTCGTAACACATTGTATGAATTGCAATTCGGGAAACATATCATACAAATTGTAATTTGGAGCATATCATACGAAATTGATAAATGAATACATACCATGCGAAATATAACATATCATACTAATTGGAGTGTCCCGAATATACATTTACTATGCTACGTCTACCCCTGAATCCAGGTTGTAATATAGGACCTTACAAAATAATAGCTACTCTTTTGTGAAAGCTCTACTTACTCAGTATGTTGGCCTGGCTCTGCCTGGTTCCTGCTTCACGGCCATGCAGCTAACATTTAGGAAATTACCAATCCTGTTTGTTTTTTTTCGCAAGCGGGGAGTTCGTCCAGGATGTTGATTTAATTAGCTGCCGCACTCCCTGGTGGCAGGCACCATTTTGTTTTGAGAATCCCTGATAAAGCAAGCGGTCCCTGAGATTGGCCTGTCTGTGGTATGTCTGAGCACGTGTCACTGACATGCCCATTGTGACTGGTGCCCTTGTGTTGCTATCAGACAGGGGTGAGTAATGTGGTTATTCTTAGAGCCTGAGTGTATTCAGCTGATATCGATTTGAAAGCACGACACAGAAGGAAACGGGTAATGGTCCCCAAAGATTAAACAAGATTCTCTCTATTCATCTGAAGGTTTTTATTAGGAAATATATGTTGCATGTTGTCGGTCGGACGACTGTGAGAACTTAGTGGGAAGTAAGGGGTATTTCCTTTGTCTGAGGTAAAGGCTATAAAGACCACCTACTTTCTACAAAAATGTGCTAGCCATCTTTGGCAGCCTAGTGGATTTTCTGCCTTTTGTATCTTTTGCCATGGATATTCATTTTAGTAGCGTGGCTAAATCTCTGCTGGGCTGCAAAAGATGCATGACAAATTTCAATAAGGAGTAGGGTTCAAGGCTCTTGGAGATGGAAATGCGGAACATTGAAAACAATTCATGCAAATGTCTCTTTAGGCCACTTAACAGATAACCTGAAGACATGCTCCGTGTCAAGTGCAGTCACTGTGCTCCATGCATCTGCTGTCCCCAGCCTGATAAGGGGCCTGTAACACGTGGTCTATAGCATATATTCAGTGCTTTACGCTGAGTCACAAGGCACCACCAGTCTCCTGCGTGGCTACGTGTGATGCTGATGTGCCGTGTGGTGTGTGTTTCCACGAGGGTCCCAGGGGTCTGGGGGATGTTTTAACCGCACCATCCCACACCTCCTCCTCTCCATCACATGGCCTCAGCACCATCCACCTCACTCCCACGATCCCTAGTCACTCCACAAGGGATAGTGCACTTTAGGTGACCCTGACGGAGCCATGTTCAATGGTACACACTTCAGGGTGGCCTTATCTGTGTTTACCCTTCAAGTGAGTTCTAATCTCACTACTCCTCGCCATGGATAGCTTTGACCCTGTTAATAATACCTGGAGTGTAATAGCAGCAAACATATGTAGCCTACTTCTTAGTAAAGGATATAAATGTTGGAAGCCTCCTTCTGTAGAAAGCTGTCCAGTGATATCCACTTGTGCCGCTGCGAGCCTTGTAGCGATGTTCCTTGTGGGGTTAGAATGTGTTCTGTATTAATAAGAAATGCATAACAAGTTAAACCTCAATAACATCCCCAGAGCTGAGGGATGATCAGTATCTCAAAGGCAACAAGCGCTGTGGGTCTCACGAGGGACGGCACCATCGAAGGATGTGTTTTAGTTCAAAATTGGATTAGTACCTCTGACTGTGAGACACACAGCTGTGTGAGAGCGATGTAGAGTTTACCGATGTCCTTTTGATCCATTAACTTTACACCAGGCACCAGACTGAAAGGTCAGATTTTCTCTGACAAAACATATCTGTGTAGAGCTATTGTTAATTGGCCTGTCCCAAAGGCCACAATTGTAATGAGTCTGTCCTACTTTTCCCAATGACTCTACCTTCCCTCCTGCCCCTCCACCCCTTCCCTCCTTGTCCCTTCTCCGTGTCAGCAGGCTTCAGCCATCCTCTCAGTGTCTCTGTCTCTCACCAAGCTGGCCATTAACACTCGGGTATTATAAAACAATGCAATTATGTGGAGCGAGAGTGGGTTAAATAGAGGGAGGGCTCCCGTGTGTATTCACTGTGATTTATGATACGGCTATTCTCTGCTCACTTAAGATGCCCCCAGGCTTAAGAAAGGGTCCCAAGCGAAGCATTCGGTGCCCTAAGACAAAACACAAGGGGAAAATGTTTGGGTGAATGCACAATAAGCATTCGTCAAGCTCCCCCTTTTAGAGACATTTGTTAGGCTTGAGATGGTCTCGGAATTGTCCACAAGATTGGACAAAACGTTTTGGGGTTGATCTTTGAGAGAGGAACTGGGGTTGAGGTCAATGGGGTTGTTTGAGGGGGGAATCTTTTGGGGAGACTGGGTTTATGTGTATGTAAATGTTTTAGGGACCTTGAGGGCTTTCCATAAACCACAATGTATTACCAGTGTGTAGAATGGTTTATTTTTCTCTCATTTGTTTGTGGGCAGAATGAGTGTCATTTAGGAATGCAAAAAATACTCAAACATAGTTGTAACTTTTTCTCCCTTTCTTTCTGTTCATTCCAGGCAATGCAACAAGACGTCCATCGGCAGCGACAGCTGTGACATGATGTGCTGTGGGCGTGGCTACAACCCCTACACAGAGAAGCTGGTGGAGCGCTGCCACTGCAAGTACCACTGGTGCTGCTATGTCACATGTAAAAAGTGTGAGAGGATTGTGGAGAGATACGTCTGCAAATGAGTCCATGTTGTCTACTTCATCCACCCACCCAGCTAACCGCCCCACGTCTATGGGCTGGGGCCACAGATAACCAAAGCACTACGTTACCAAGAAGGCTTACTTTTGTCTTAAGCTTTAGCATGTATATTTTGACAAGAAACTGTTTATTTTTGTTCATTCTTTTTAATTAAACTCTGACTCACAAGCTGGACTTAAAACGTTTTCCATTTTACCAACGTGGACACATGGGGGTTGTGACAATGCCTATCGGTTTACGTGAAGACCACCGTCCTCGAGGGTTTTTTCTTTCCTTTCATAAATGTGCATTACACTTGCCGTACTCGGATATCAAATGTCTATTTTCGTATATACTTTTATTAAAATAAATGATATTGGATTCGTTTTATTGAGGAGAGGGACTGTAGTCTCCTCGTTTGCTGTTGGGGGTATACTTCCAACCTCGCTCTGATGTTGACACTCACCGTTTACTTCAGAACCATTCCACGGAATTCAAAGGGTTCTGAAGGATCCATGGTATTTTTCCTCAAATGGTAGTCCTTTTTTCAACAGAGAAAGACACTGAAAGAAAGAGAGGAAAATCGTGCTCAACACACAAAGGGAACTTAAAGTACTTTTAGTTGTGGAACTTTTTTAGTAACTGGTGTTGAACTCTTGAGCACTGGAGCTTGACTGGGGACTCGCCTGCAGACAGACAGTTCTGTGTGCATCCTCAGGATAAGGACAAAGAACGCCCAGTGTTAGAAACAGCACATTATCCCTATAATGTCTGACATGCAGGTAGTCCAAAGCCTAACACTCAGAGCATGTGAACAGAACACATGGGTCTCCTTTAATGCCGTGTTATGATGAACCACTCTTATGTGGCTGTACATACTGTCTTTTTGTATGCTGAATTAAAGAAAGAAATATTTATAAACTAATTATAGAATCTTTAACAAGCTCTCAATTTTTTCTCTTCCCAAGACCGCAACTCATCATCATCATCATCATGGTGAATAATTTTTTTGTAATTTAGAAGAAACTTGGCAAGAGAAATATGTAACCTCACAGGCTGAAGTTTTTTAAATAGACTACCTATATTTCTTCCCCCCGAAGCATTACTGTAATTAATGGCATCTCAAAGTGTTAAGAAAATAACAGTTTCACACAATGACCTGTGACTGTGAGATAAATGAGCACACTTGTAATGTGTTTTAGTGTTCAATCAGAAGGCCAATTGGGATCAACCTCTCAATTACAAAAACCCTGGGAAAGTGTTTGTTTGGACATTCTTCACTGTCACAAGGGCTATTAATTATGATTCTATCATGGGTTTAGCCTAACCCTCAAACAATCATCTGGATGAGGAGAGATCTTGGATTGGGCTAAACTTCCAATAAAAACAATAAGGCAACAGTAAACATCTTGTGCCTCACCTTTCAGAGTTTGCATTTTAAATCTTGCTTTAGCACCACTATCTGACCAATCAGTGTAATTTTGTAAACAGCGGATCTCTATGGAAAACGCATCATTCACCCGTTTCATAAAAATCTGGCCAGTGTAGTCTGAGACTGACGTACGAACGGACGGACAGAGGACAGATGGATAGAGACAGATCCACAATCCTCTCCCTGATAATCTAATTTACTTTCATACAAAAGTTTTTTTTAGGTTGTTAGTCAAAGGAACAGATCTTGGCAGTTGGCACTCTATAAGGCAGAAGTATAACCCACTGACCAAGCCTTGTGTTTCTTTGTAGTTTTCATGATTCTGAACAGACATAAATAACTATGGAGGGCTTGAAGTTTAGCATCTTGGCCCATGCTGAACTCCTACACCATCCGAGCATATGTACCGCTATTGACCTAGCCCACTCGTGGCAGCACACTAGAACACCATAGAACTGCAGGGGAGGTATGCTTAATAGAACGCAATCATTGTTACATTAGCTTTTGGAGGCCTTTTATGAGCTAGGTTTGTGTTTGCAGTCATTGACTACTGATAACAAATTGATTGATGGGCATGGTTTAACTGATTAAAGTAGTTATATTTTAGGAATGATGAGAAATACACCGCAGAGTGAATTCCAGATACAATGTGTTGTCTGTAATCCAGCCAAGCCAGTGTAATGGATACATAACCGTTCGTTCTGTGTTACATCAGCCAATGAAAACCACAGGTAGTACATACATAGAAAAAGTGTAGAAGGGTTGAACAATGGACACTATCTACTTAGGACATTCAAAGGCTGTCCTGTGAACCTATCTGTCAGTCTTCTAAATGCAGTGCCAGCATGTGAGGATGGACACAATCTGTCGTGATGAGGAATAGGTGTGGGAGGTAAATGGGGGTTGGAGGAGGAGGAGTGTGGGGCGAAAGGTTAGAGGTCTGGGGGAAAGAATGGGGAGTCGGAGGAGCACTCTGTGCAGGTGAGTGGAGGTCTCCCTCCACACAGCCCAGCCTGTCGACAGCCTCAAGGACCCTTCAGTCAGTGGCACTCCCTAGGCTGACAGCTGGATGGGAGGGGGAAGGAGGATATGTGTGTGCGCGCGTGCTTGCACTTGTGCATGTGAGCCGACTGTTGGCTGTCGGTGGGGCCACTGCCAACACCTAATTGAGGCTAACCTGATGAGTGAGGAGACACAAGCTGCCCTCCATGTAGCATGCCAAACCGAAGGGCCAGTGACACGCCAAGGGTTACAAACCCTGGTTCTGACAACTTTGTCTGTCAAAGAGCTGATGACACCATCAAAGCCATACTGTCATAGAGTGTGTGTGTGGGTGTGATGTGAAGGTACGATGTATGGATATATGGTGACTCTTGACCTGGAGTGCAATAGTAAACTTCAACCTTTCACAAGGCCTCCATGTGACCTCTTGAACACAAAGCTAAAGACAGTGCCACCTTTGCTAATGGTGACAGCAAGCATTTCCCAACGTAATTAAATACTTGTATAAGCCTATTAATCCCCTAAATGTATGCTCAATATAAAAAACAATAACATGAACACAATACTGAATTATTATGATAATAGTCTTGTTGAAATTAATTCACTGAAATTTACTACCAGAGATCTACCATGCCTTTAGAATAAGTTCTGAGTTATGTCTGCATGCTACAATGCTACAATTCCACTGAACTCTTTCTGACCTCTCTAAAACATCTGATTGAACGATGAGGTTGAAATATATCACAGAAGCACAGAAACAAAGAAGGTTTAACTAATACTTTCAGTTTGTAAAATAATTCATAAAAGCCACTAAAGCATGGCTAATTCTATCAATTTTACAGCGGACCACTAGTAGCTAAAGGAATGCAAATAAACTTGTTGCGCAGTCTGTCTTTTTTCTTTCTCTCTCCACACAAAGCCCAGAGAGAAACAGAGGAGGAGCTGTTAGCTAATGTGAACAGAATGTCCAGGCAGCTTTGTTGCTCAGCCTAACCCCTTCACTTACAACAGTATAGTCCTAGGCCGCTAAAAATCATTGTCCTCTAAAAATAGAAAAACAACCCGACACTAATTGTCACTGAAGTTTACGTTTCTATGTATTTTCCAAAAGTATCTGTTTAGCCAGGGTGGCTCTGTGGGAGTTGGCCTGTAATCGAGAGGGGAAAGGAGAGTTTAATGGACAGCAGTGAAAATCTTCCGGGGTTAATGTCAGCCGAGACCATATAATGACAATCGCCTTTGTGTGCCCTCTGGTCTAGATACTCGCTGTGAATGAGGGAGACAAAGAATTTGACTAGAGTGGTAAAGGCTTTGAGATGTACTGACCCGTACCTTAAATGGACTTTTGTGAGCCACTCCCCACCCTCCTGCTCTTTGTAAATAGGGCCCAGCAGTATATGCTGTTAAATGCTGTTTTTGTTGTTTGCTGTGAGCAGGCGCCTGGGCCGGCGCTCCCGGGCAGTTAGGATGTGTCCTGAGGCATGTTGCCTGGGAGATAGTAGAGGCAAGGCATGCACTGCAGCAACATCCCAGATAAAGACTAACTTGTAAGATGGGTGAGATGGGGGATTAGGGGAACTGGTGAAGGGAGGTGATGAAAGGTGGTTGCGTGGAGAAATATGTAGAAATAACGGGTGCTTTCCAGAGAAATAGAATTACAGGTAATTCTATTTCTTTGGTACTTTCCCTCAAAATCAAGTCAGTCAAACATCGTCATAGATATGGTACAGATGCTCTCATAATATTTAAGATCAAGACTCTTGGCATAGAGAGCACTCATTATTGAGAGTGATTCAGCACTAAAATAAGTATAAAAACAGTTACCATAATAGGAGACACGAAACATGCCATGTGTTTTAGATAAAAGGCAGCCATTCATGTTAATTGATGTCTTCAGATACTTATTCCAATTGATTTCAGCTGTAGATATTTCTATAATGAAAAAAGATTTTCATTACACAAAGCTAATTAGAACTGACAAGCATATATTGCCTCCTTTTACAAAACCTCTATATGACAGTGTAACGATTAAACTTGAAAAGGGAATGTAAATCTCCATGAATATAAAACATCCTTTCAAATGCATACAGGATTGTTTTTGGGGGGGATACATGTTAAATACCAAAAACTTGCCAAATAATGTATTTTATTTGTATTTATTTTATGCATTTTATATACATTACAACATATATTTCTGAATGTATTTATATAGAATGTACACTACATGGCCAAAAGTACAGTACCAGTCAAATGTTTGGACTCATTCAAGGGTTTTTCTTAATTTTTTACTATTTAATACATTGTAGAATAATAGTGGAGATTTCAAAACTATGAAATAACACATTAAATTATGTAGTAACTAAAAAAGTGTTAAACAAATCAAAATATATTTTATATTTTACATACTTCAAAGTAGCCACCATTTGCCTTTAAAACAGCTTTGCACACTCTTGGCATTCTCTCAACCAGCTTCACATGGAATGCTTTTCAAACAGTCTTGAAGGAGTTCCCACACATGCTGAGCACTTGTTGGCTGCTTTTCTTTCATTCTGCGGTCCAACTCATCCCAAACCATCTCAATTGGTTTGAGGTTGGTTGATTGTGGAGGCCAGGTCATCTGATACAACACTCACATTACTCTCCTTCTTGGTCAAATAGTCCTTACACAGCCTGGAGGTGTGTTGGGTCATTGTCCTTTTAAAACAAATAATAGTCCCGCTAAGCGCAAACCAGATGGGACGGAGTATCGCTGCAGAATGCTGTGGTCGCCATGCTGGTTAAGTGTACATTGAATTCTAAATAAATCACAGACAGTGTCACCAGCAAAGCACCCCCACACCATTACACCTCCTCCTCCATGATTCACTTCATATATCCAAGATGGCGTAGCAGTCGGACGTGTGTTTGTCTTGTCCCGTGTTAATGAGTCTGTAAATAGTCTGTTTTTCGTCTTTTTCGTATATATTTTAATCTTACTTTCCATCTATGAACTAAACATACTTTCCTGCAACCCGGCTCACCCAATGTGGTACGGATCTGCTATTTTTTTATACCTTATAACTGGAACCTCCATCAGAAGCTAGCCAGCCTACTAGCTACTAGCTACTAGTCATTGTTTGCCACTGCTAGCGGTCTTCACCTTTAGCTCGGACACTAGCCAGCTTTAGCTTGGACAATTACCTGCCAGTCTGCACAGCGCGATATCAACCCAGAGAATATCGGACTGCTTATCTCCACCACCTCACCGGATTCCTGCCGCAAGCTCTCGACCATTACACGGGATCATCGCAGCTAGCTAGCTACCGAGTGGCTACTGTTGGCTAATGCCTCTGTCCCGAAGCAAGCAACAGTTAGCATTGAGCTAGCCTCGAGCTAGGCCCATCTCCCGGCCAGCCGACAGAGTATACCAGCTAATTCTTAGGCTACAATTACTCTTTTGCCAGTTGGCCTGGACCCTTTATTGTCGACACGGAGCCCCGCCGATCCATCATGACTGGCCTGCCGACGCAATCGTCCAATGTGGTTTCAACAGGCTTTTCTGTTGCGATGACGCCGAAGACCCATCTGCTAGCCCCGGCCCGCAAGCTTTCTGAACGCCGTGTCGCCCGCTCGGCTAGCGTAGTAGCGACTACCAAATGGCTGCCTGACTCACCTATTGCTGCTCATTGGACCCTATGATCACAGAGCTGATGCCTGCTGGTCTAACACTGTACCTCATTTTGTTTATCTGTCGGCCCCAGCCTCAAACTCAGGTCCTGTGTGTACCTAACTGACCCTCTCTGCCCATTCATCGCCATTTACCCGTTGTTGTCTTAGCTCTCCCGACCAACACCCGTGATTGCTTTATACGTATCTCTAATGTCAACATGCCTTGTCTACTGCTGTTTCGGTTAGTTATTATTGTTTTATTTCACTGTAGAGCCACCAGTCCCGCTCAACATGCCTTAGATAGCTCTTTTGTCTCACCCCCCACGCATGCGGAGACCTCACCTGGCTTAACTGTTGCCTCCAGAGATGCAACCTCTCTCATCGTCACTCAATGCCTAGGTTTACCTCCACTGTACTCACATCCTTCCATACCCTTGTCTGTACATTATGCCCTGGATCTATTCTACCACGCCCAGAAATCTGCTCCTTTTATTCTCTGTTCCCAACACACTAGATGACCAGTTCTTATAGCCTTTAGCCATACCCTTATCCTACTCCTCTGTTCCTCTGGTGATGTAGAGGTTAACCCAGGCGCTGTAGCCCCCAGTACCACACCTATTCCCCAGGCGCTCTCATTTGTTGACTTCTGTAACCATAAAAGCCTTGGTTTCATGCATGTTAACATCAGAAGCCTCCTCCCTAAGTTTGTTTTATTCACTGCTTTAGCACACTCCGCCAACCCTGATGTCCTAGCCTTGTCTGAATCCAGGCTTAGGAAGGCCAGCAAAGATTCTGAAATTTCCATCCCAAACTACAACATTTTCCGTCAAGAAGTGGGCGGAGTTGCAATCTACTGCAGAGATCGCCTGCAAAGTTCTGTCTTACTATCCAGGTCTATGCCCAAACAGCTTCTACTTCCAGAAATAAGTCTCTCACTGTTGCCACTTGTTATAGACCCCCCTCAGCCCCCAGCTGTGCCCTGGACACCATATGTGAATTTATTGCCCCTCATCTATCTTCAGAGTTCGTACTGTTAGGTGACCTAAACTGGGATATACTTAACACCCCTGCCGTCCTACAATCTAAGCTAGATGCCCTCAATCTCACACAAATTATCAAGGAACCTACCGGGTACAACCCTAAATCCGTAAACATGGGCACCCTGATAGATATCATCTTGACCAACTTGCCCTCCAAATACACCTCTGCTGTCTTCAACCAGGATCTCAGCGATCAATACTTCATTGCCTGCATCCTTAATGGGTCCGTGGTCAAACGAACACCCCTTTTCACTGTCAAACGCTCACTCAAATACTTCAGCGAGGAGGCCTTTCTAATCGACCTGGCCCAGGTAACTTGGAAGGATATTGACCTCATCCCGTCAGTAGAGGATGCCTGGTTGTTCTTTAACTTCTTGGGGATGGGTGCATGAGGTGACCGTTTTGGAGAGCCTGGCATGCCCAAAGTAAAATGCCTCCCATTCAGGCCCAGAAAATAGGATATGCACATATTTGGTACCATTGGATAGGAAACACTCTGGATTTTCCAAAACTGTTAACCATTTGTCTGTGAGTAAAACAGAACGGATATGGCAGGCGAAACCCCGAGGAATTTCTGTCCTGGAAAAAGTGTGCCAGAGTGCCTCATTTGGAACCCCTCCCTCATGAAAATGCCCTTATAAGGGCATATGAATGCAGTACCCATCGCTTCCTCTGGATGTCAACAGTCTCGAGACAGTATAGATTTTCATTTTGGATGAATTAGACCAGAGAAGAAGAGGAAACCAGGAAGTGTCTCATTTATGTCAACAGTAGCCAGCGCGCGCATCCGACAAGGCGCACTGTGTGTTTTTTACCGTCTTTATCGATCAGTTTATATTCCGGTTGATTTATAATAGTAAATATACGTAAAAGTGCTCCTAAGGATACATTTAAAACTATGTTTGATTGTTCTTGGACAAGTTTATAGGTATAAGATGAACGAGTTTGCGTCACGTTTCAAAGGAGGAGTGGAAGCTGTCGTTTCTGATTATAACGCGCGAACCAAATGGAGATTTATGGATAAAATACATTACTTTTTCTAACAAAAGAACCATGGATTGTCTTCGTTGGACACTTAGGAAGACCTCAGCAAAGGTTCTTCAACAGGTAATTGATTTGTTTTCGCTGTGAAATGTGTTATGTGTGTGCCGTGATGGATTATGAAATTATGGTAATGGAAAAATATGTGAGGTGATACCCTCAAACAATCAAATGTGCTGCTTTCGCCGTAAAGCCTTTTTGAAATCTGACAACGCTGTGATATTGCCAAGAAACAGATCTTTTGATAAGTATGGAACACTTGTATATTGGTGGATGTTTAATAATTCAACTTTTGGATTTTGAATTTGGCGCCTTGCATTTCACCTGGTAGTGTCGGGATTGGGGCGCTAGCGCCCCAGCAATCTCCAATAAGTTTTAAAAGTGCTTTCCTCACCCTCTTAAATAAGCATGCCCCATTCAAAAAGTGTAGAACTAAGAACAGATATAGCCCCTGTTTCACTCCTGACTTGACTGCCCCTGACCAGCACAAAAAACATCCTGTGGCGTACTGCATTAGCATTGAATAGCCCCCGCGTTTTGGGTGCACCTCATGGGTGCACATCAGCCACGCTCTACGTCCTAAACGATATCATAACCACCATCGATAAAAGACAGTACTGTGCAGCCGTCTTCATCGACCTGGCCAAGGCTTTCGACTCTGTCAATCACTGCATTCTAATCGGTAGACTCAAAATCCTTGGTTTCTCAAATGACTGCCTCGCCTGGTTCACCAACTACTTCTCAGATAGAGTTCAGTGTGTCAAATTGGAGGGCCTGTTGTCCGGACCTCAGGCAGTCTCTATAGGGGTGCCACAAGGTTCAATTCTCGGGCCGACTCTTTTCTCTGTATATATCAACGATTTTGCTCTTGCTGCTGATGATTCTCTGATCCACCTCTACGCAGACGACACCATTCTGTATACATCTGGCCCTTCTTTGGACACTGTGTTAACAGAACTCCAAACAAGCTTCAATGCCATACAACACACCTTCCGTGGGCTCCAACTGCTCTTAAATGCTAGTAAAACTAAATGTATGCTCTTCAACCGATCGCTGCCCACTCCCGCCCGCCCGACTGGCATCACTATTCTGACTTAAAATATGTGTACAACTACAAATACCTAGGTGTCTGGTTAGACTGTAAACTCTCCTTCCATACTCACATTAAACATCTCCAATCCAAAATTGAATCTAGAATTGGCTTCCTATTTCGCAACAAAGCCTCCTTCCCTCATGCTGCCAAACATACCCTCGTAAAACTCACTATCCTACCGATGCTTGACTTCGGCAATGTAATTGACGAAATAGCCCCCAACACTCTACTCAGCAAATTGGATGTAGTCTATCACAGTGCCATCCGTTTTGTCACTAAAGCCCCATATACTACCCACCACTGCAACCAGCATGCTCTCACTGGCTGGCCCTCGCTAAATATCCGTCGCCAAACCCACTGGCTCCAAGTCATCTATAAGTCTTTGCTAGGTAAAGGTCCCTCTTTATCTCAGCTCACTGGTCACCATAGCAACACCCACCCGCAGCACGCGCTCCAGCAGGAATATTTCACTGGTCATCCCCAAAGCCAACACCTCCTTTGGCCGCCTTTCCTTCCAGTTCTCTGCTGCCAATGACTGGAACGAATTGCAAAAGTCACTGAAGCTGGAGACTTATATCTCCCTCACTAACTATAAGCATCAGCTGTCAGAGCAGCTTACTGATCACTGTACCTGTACACAGCCCATCTGTAAATAGCCCACCCAACTACCTCATCCCCATATTGTTATATTTTGCTCTTTTGCACCCCAGAATCTCTACTTGCACATCATCATCTGCACATCTATCACTCCAGTGTTAATGCTAAATTGTAATTATTTCGCCACTACGGCCTATTTATTGCCTTACCTCCCTAATCTTACTACATTTGCACACACTGTACATAGATTTTTATATTGTGTTATTGACTGTATGTTTGTTTATCCCATGTGTAACTTCTTGTTGTTGTTTTTGTTACATTGCTTTGCTTTATCTTGGCCAGGTCGCAGCTGTAAATGAGAACTTGTTCTCAACTGGCCTACCTGGTTAAATAAAGGTACATTTTTTTATAATAATTAAACGGTGGGAACCACATATGCGTCTCACAAAGACACGGCGGTTGGTACCAAAAACCAAAAATTTGGACTCATCAGATCAAAGGACTGATTTCCACCGGTCTAATGTCCATTGCTTGTGTATCTTGGCCCAAGCAAGTCTCTTCTTATTGGTTCCCTTTAGAAGTGGTTTCTTTGCAGTAATTTGATTATGAAGGCCTGATTCACGCAGTCTCCTCTGTACAGTTGATATTAAGATGTGTCTGTTATTTGAACTCTATGAAGCATTTATTTGGACCCCAATCTGAGTGATAGTCAAAAGAAAAGAAAAACTTGAATGAGTAGGTGTGTCCAAACTTTTGACTGGTACTGTATAGACATACATACATACGTACGTACACACATACATATATACAGTGCATTCGCATTCGTACAAAGTATTCAGACCCCTTGACTTTTTCCACAATTTGTTACGTTACAGCCTTATTCAAAAATGTATTAAATAGTTTTGTTTACTCATCAATCTGCACACCATACCGCATAATGGCAAAGAAAAAAATGTTTTTTAGAAATTTTTGCAAATGTATAAAAACATTATTATATATAAATCAAATCACAGTTTATTTGTCACGTGCGCCGAATACAACAGGTGTAGACCTTACAGTGAAATGCTTACATACAGGCTCTAACCAAAAGTGCAAAAAAGGTATTTGGGGAACAATAGGTGTAAGGGGTGCGTACTGGCGGCAGAGAAGTCAGGCGCAGGAGAGCAGAACTCTGTTTTCACAACGGAGCAGTTTAATAATAAAACCCACCGGAAAACTGAACAAACAGAATAAATGGGTAACATAACCCGTCGCACACCATACAACGTGCACAAGCACTTACAAACAAACAATTCCGGACAAGGACATGTGGGAAACAGAGGGTTAAATACACAACATGTAATGAATGGAATAGAAACCAGGTGTGTGGGGAAACAAGACAAAACAAATGGAAAATGAAAAATGGATCGATGATGGCTAGAAAACCGGTGACACCGATCGCCGAGCACCGCCCGAACAAGGAGAGGCACCAACTTCGGCGGAAGTCGTGACAGTACCCCCCCTTGACGCGCAGCTCCAGCAGCGTGCCGACACCGGCCTCGGGGATGACCCGGAGGGCGAGGCGCAGGGCGATCCGGACGAAGACGGTGGAACTCCTGCAGCATTGAAGGGTCCAAAATGTCCTCGACCGGAAACCAGCACCTCCCACTCCCTCCCACTACCCCTCCCACTCCACGAGATACTGAAGGCCCCTCGCCCGATGCCTCGAATCCAGTATGGAGTGAACGGAGTACGCCGGGGCCCCCTCGATGTCCAGAGGGGGCGGAGGAACCTCCCGCACCTCAGATTCCTGGAGCGGTCCAGCCACCACCGGCCTGAGGAGAGACACATGGAACAAGGGGTTAATACGGTAATCGGGGGGAAGCTGTAACCTATAACAAACTTCGTTCACTCTCCTCAGGACTTGAAATGGCCCTACAAACCGCAGACCCAGCTTCCAGCAGGGCAGGCGGAGGGGTAGGTTTTGGGTCGAGAGCCAGATCCGGTCACCTCACTGCGGTGACGGTCTGCGTTATCCTTTTGACGCATCACGGCCCTCTGAAGGTGAACACGGGTAGCTTCCCATGTCTCCTCCGTGCGCCTGTCCACCGCAGGAGCCTCAGTCTGACTCTGATGCCAATGCGCCAGAACCGGCTGGTACCCCAGTACACACTGAACGGGAGAGAGGCTAGTGGAAGAGTGGCGAAACAAGTTCTGTGCCATCTCGGCCCAGGGCACGAATGCCGCCCACTCCCCCGGCCGGTCCCGGCAATAAGACCGCAGAAACCTGCCCACATCCTGGTTTACTCTCTCCACCTGCCCATTACTCTCGGGGTGAAATCCCGAAGTAAGGCTGATCGAGACCCCCAGACATTCCATGAACGCCTTCCAAACCCTAGACGTAAACTGGGGACCTCGATCAGACACTATATCCTCAGGCACCCCGCAGTGCCGGAAGACGTGCGTAAACAAGGCCTCCGCAGTCTGTAGGGCCGTAGGGAGACCGGGCAGAGGGAGGAGACAACAGGACTTAGAGAACCGATCCACAACGACCAGAATAGCGGTGTTACCCTGCGAGGGAGGGAGATCGGTAAGAAAGTCCACCGACAGGTGCAACCAAGACCATTGTGGAACAGGTAAGGGGTGTAATTTCCCTCTGGGCAGGTGCCTAGGAGCCTTACACTGAGCGTACACCGAGCAGGAGGAAACATAAGCCCTCACGTCCTTAGCCAAGGTAGGCCACCAGTACCTCCCGCTCAAACAGCGCACTGTCTGACCAATCCCAGGATGACCAGAGGAGGGTGACGTGTGGGCCCAATAGATCAACCGGTCACGGGCAACAGACGGGACGTACAGACGCCCAGCGGGACACTGGACGGGAGCGGGTTCTGCACGTAAAGCCTGCTCAATGTCTGCGTCCAGCTCCCACACTAACGGCGCCACCAGGCAGGAAGCTGGGAGTATGGGAGTGAGATCCATGGGCCGCTCCTCTGTGTCATACAGCCGGGCAATGCGTCTGCCTTCACGTTCTGGGAGCCTGGTGTGTAGGAAAGGGTGAACACAAAACAGGTGAAAAACATGGCCACCTGGCCTGGCGAGGGTTCAGTCTCCTGCCCGGATGTACTCCAGATTGTGGTGGTCAGTCCAGATGAGAAAAGGGTGTTGAGCCCCCTCAAGCCAATGTCTCCACGCCTTCAGAGCCTTTATGACAGCCATCAGCTCCCGGTCCCCCACGTCATAGTTTCGCTCCGCCGGGCTGAGCTTCTTCGAGAAGAAGGCACAGGGGCGGAGCTTCGGTGGCGTACCCGAGCACTGAGAGAGCACGGCTCCTATCCCAGCCTTGGAAGCATCCGCCTCCACTATGAACGCCAAAGAGGGAACCGGATGGGCCAGCACGGGAGCTGAGGTAAACAGAGCCTTCAGGTGACCAAAAGCCCTGTCCGCCTCAGCCGACCACTGCAAACTCACCGGAACCCCCTTAAGCAGTGACGTAATGGGAGCCGCTACCAGACCAAAACCCCAGATAAACCTCCGGTAGTAATTGGCAAACCCAAGAAACCGCTGCACCTCCTTTACCGTGGTGGGAGTCGGCCAATTACACACGGCTACAATGCGGTCACTCTCCATCTCCACCCCCGAGGTGGAAATGCGGTACCCTAGGAAGGAGACGGACTGCTGGAAGAACAGACACTTCTCCGCCTTGACGTACAGGTCATGCTACAATAACCGTCCAAGCACCCTGCGCACCAGGGACACATGCTCAGCACGTGTAGCGGAATATATCAGAATGTCATCAATATACACCACTACACCCTGCCCGTGCAGGTCCCTGAAAATCTCGTCTACAAAGGCTTGGAAGACTGATGGAGCATTCATCAATCCATACGGCATGACGAGGTACTCATAATGCCCTGAGGTGGTACTGAATGCCGTCTTCCACTCGTCTCCCTCCCGGATACGCACCAGGTTGTAAGCGCTCCTGAGATCTAATTTGGTGAAGAAGCGCGCCCCGTGCATTGACGGCGATTAGAGGTAGCGGGTAACTGTACCTCATCGTAATCTGATTTAGACCTCTATAGTCAATACACGGGCGCAGACCTCCATCCTTCATCTTTACAAAAAAGAAACTCGAGGAGGCGGGGGATGTGGAGGACCGAATGTACCCCCGATGCAGGGATTCGGAGACATTTGTTTCCATAGCCACCGTCGCCGCTTCTGACAGAGGATACACGTGACTCCTGGGAAGTGTGGCGTCTACCAGGAGATTTATCACACAGTCCCCCTGTCGATGGGGTGGTAATTGAGTCGCCTTCTTCTTATAGAAGGCGAGAGCCAAATCGGCATATTCAAGGGGAATGCGCACGGTGGAGACCTGGTCTGAACTTTCCACCGTGGTAGCACCAACGGAAACCCCTAAACACCTCCCCGAGCACTCTCACGACCACCCCGTGAGAGCTGGGTGAGAATGGTGCCGGCTCACCTGAGGTGACGCCAGAACGCTCTGCCTGCTGCCTCGATACCCAGAGGAACCAACCCGGCACCGACCGGCAGTGTGACCTCTGCGGCCACAGACGGTGCACGAGCTGGAACCCCCTCCGATCTCCCTGCGCACCGCCCCTCCCAACTTCATGGGTATCGGGGAGGGAGTGTGGGGGGATGAAACCAACAGACCCCGATCTGAACGTCCGCGGGTAGCCAGCAGGTTATCCAGCCAGATGGACAGGTCCACCAACTGGTCAAATGTGAGGGTGGTGTCTCTGCATGCCAACTCCCGACGGACGTCCTCGTGCAGACTGCAGCGATAATGGTCTATCAGGGCCCTGTCGTTCCATCCCGCGCCGGCAGCCAGGGTCCGAAACTCCAGTTCGAACTCCTGGGTGGTCCTCGTCTCCTGCTTTAGATGGAAGAGGCGTTCACCCTCAGGAGCTTCGGTCTGGCTCAGGGTCTACGGACCCAGGGCTAGCTGATACCCCAGGACACACTGGATGGGGGTCAGCCCAGTGGAGGAGTGACGCAGTGAATTCTGGGCGTACTCCGCCCAGGTAAGTAACTGGGCCCACATCCCCTGCCGGTCCTGGCAGTGACTCTTAAAGAACCTCCCCTCCCCAGCTCCCCAGGAATTGGGGGCCACGGTCAGAGACGATATCCTCCGGAAGGCCATAGTGCCAGAAGACCTGTTGGAAGAGTCCCTCAGCGACCTGGAGAGCAGTAGAGAGACCAGAGAGAGGGATAAAATGACAGGATTTAGAGAATCTGTCCACAACAACCATAATAGTAGTGAAACCCTCAGAAGAGGGGAGATCAGTGATGAAATCAATGGACAGATGAGACCAAGGCCGAAGAGGCACAGGAAGGGGAAGGAGTTTCCCTGCTGGAGTGTGCTGGGTAGATTTAGTTTGGGCACATACGGAGCAGGAGTTGACATAGCGAGCGACGTCCTGAGGCAAGGTGGGCCACCAGTACTTTCCGGAGATAGATTGAATAATGCGGGTAATACTTTGGTGTCCAGTGGCGAGAGATGTGTGCTCCCAGGACAATAGCCGATTCCTTATCCACAAGGGAACGTAGGTACGCTCCGGAGGACAGATAGCAGGTGCGGGTTCCCTCTCCAGAGCCTGGCGAATTTCCACATATACGTCCCAAAGCACGGGGGAAACGACTCGCGAGGGCCGAATGATGGGTGCACTCAGGACAGGAACCTCTCCCGAATCGTAGAGACTAGACAGGGCATCGTCTTTGACGTTCTTTGAACCTGGGCGATATGACAAGGTGAAGTCGAATCTAGTGAAGAAAAGGGCCAACATTGCTTGACGTGGATTCAGCCACCTCACTGTCCATATGTACTCCAGGTTCCGATGGTCGGTGAGGATGAAAAATGGGTCTTCTTCAGAGCTCCAAGTCACCGACGTCATACTTCCTTTCTGCAGGAGACAGTTTTTTTGAGTACCTTGCACATGGAAACAATTTCTGTGGGTTACCTTGACGTTGGGACAGGATGGCCCCCACACCAACTTCTGAAACCTCCACCTCCAACCCGAAGGGCAGCGTAGGATCTGGGTGTTTCAACAACGGGGTGGAGGTGAAATGTCCCTTCAGTATGCGGAAGGCCTCATCGGCTGCAAGACTCCCCACCAACTTACGGGGACCACTCTTGAGGTGAGAGGAGAGGCGATGGAGCTGAAATTTCTAATGAAGCGGTGGTAGAAGTTGGCAAACCCCAAAAACCGTTGTGGTGGTTGGGACTGGCCATAACATGACTGCATCGACCTTCTTCTCCTCCATCATCACTCCCTGTGGACTGATCTGGTATCCAAGAAGGAGACAGCAACCTGATGGGGAGCAGGTGTATGCAATGATGGTTGCCAGGTGAGCGTAATGTGGGTTGCCAGGACCGGTGGTTAGTAGACTGGCGAAGTCGAGTGCCGGAGCTGGATAGCGGGAGTAGGCGTGACAGAATGTGATTGTTTTTAGTCTTTGCTGTAATAAAGGCTTTATACTGTTCCAAATGGTCTAAAAAAATTATATTGTAATCTAACAGCACCCGTATGGCACACATAATATGCAAGTAGCGGTTGCTCTTTTACATTCCTTTCTTAATCTACAGTATTTTCCACTAGTCAAATGTATTCCACACATCTGACTTCCCCTTTACCTCCTGAGCAACCAGTAAACATTCCCCCATTTCTAGTTTATTTGTCACGTCCTCTGCATCCATTTTGCTGTCATGTGTTACGGTGTTCAGAGTTTGTTATAACCAATTTATTGATGTGGTTATGAAATGCTATAGGTCAGGCCCTATTGGTTACGTGCATGAGATGCATACATGTGTCACATAAAGAGATCAAGGGTTGAGGGCATAGGGGGAGGTTTTTCCTAAACAAATGAGGGATTTCGTTAATTTTCAGTCAGAAATGGCTGTAATTTAAATCAAATTGTATTTGTCATATGCTCCAAATACAGCAGGTGTAGACCTTACCGTTAAATGCTTACTTACAAGCACTTAACCAACAATGCAGTTCAAGAAATAGAGTTAAGAAAATATTTACTAAATAAACTAAAGTAAAAAATAAAAAGTAACACAATAAAATGACATAACAATAACGAGGCTATATACAGTACAGGGGGTAGTGGTATCAATGTGCAGGGGGTACAGGTTAGTCAAGGTAGTTTGTACATGTAGGTAGGGGTAAAGTGACTATGCATAGATAATAAACAACGACTAGCAATAGTGTAAAAACAAAAGGGGTCAATGTAAATAGTCTTGGTGGCCATTTGATCAAATGTTCAGCTTCAGAAACATGGACAGCGCGATACACACAGTTGATGTTCTGTAGTGGTCTCGGCAGCACGGAGGAGAGAGAGACAATGGGTGCTAGTCACAGTCACTCGCTGTCTTTTCTTTCAACACAGCGCAGCAAGTCTGAGCCAGGCCCTGCACAATAAAATCAATTGTGGTCGGACACCCTCTAGTCATTTGTGTGTCTTAATTATTTTATCAAACAGTTTGCTTAAAGCGTCAGACAAACTCAGTGCATATAGTTGATTTGATTAAAACACATAGGATGTGTCTAAATATGGAAAAATACACATTTTCAAATTCTGACCAATCAATTGGTCGAAAGAACAGACAACTCTTGGTCAACCCCCCCAAAGAATCTGCCTATTTCACATCCTCAAAATCCCCAAGTATGACTCAAGAAATATGTAATTAATCTGTAAATAATCTTTACGTTTTTGCTGAGGATGTTTTAGTAGCGCAATTTTTTGTCTTCATTTTGTATATATATATTTATATATTTTTTTTTCTCCAAATGTGTCTCATGGGGGACAAACGTCATTAAACAAATACGGAATCAGTCAGGAAACACTGAAACACCTCCAACACAGAAATACTGTTTTTCTAATGAGCAACAGAAAAAAAACACAGGTGCCAATCGGCGTGTTCAGTGGCTCTTTATATAGTTAACCAAATAGCTACCCGGACAATCTACATTGACCCCTTTTGCACTAACTTTTTTTTACTCACATACGCTGCTGCTTCTGTTTACTATCAGTAACTTTATTCCTACTTATATCTGCATATCTACCTCAAGTACCTCGTACCCCTGCGAATTGACTAGGTACCCCTTGAATAGAGCCAAGTTATCATTACTCACTGTGTATTTATTATTACTTTTATTATTATGTGTTTTACTTTTCTATTATTTGTCTATTTCTTTCTCTCTGCATTCTTGGGAAGGGCCCCAAACTAATAATTTCACTATTAGTCCACACCTGTTGTTTACATAGTATGTGACAAATAACATTTGATTTGAAATACATCGAAACAAATGTAAAGAAAAAATATTCTCATCTATACTTATCAATATATATGGTAAATACATTTGTGTAAATGTACATTTGACTGTATTTAAATAATATATTTGCTCCATTAAAACCTTTGGCAAATATAAGATATTCACCAAATCATATTGTAATGAAACTGTGACTGTCATTACAATGAAACTCTTCAGTATAACAATTGTCTTAGGACAGCCTCATTAAACTTACAGAACTTGCAGTGTTCAAGTTAATTCAAATTTTTTAACAGAGTAAAACATAAGTTATGAACTGGCTTGATACTTTTCCCCACCACATTCTTGTGAACACCACTGACCATAAGGCCACGCCTCCAACAAGTCACGCCTCCAGATCCTCTTACTGGCTGCTGCAGCTACAATATATTTTGTCAAAATGTGTTTTTATTGTACTTGACACATACCAAAAGCATACAAAAAGCACTCAAATGTATTTAAATGCATTTAAATGACTACAAACATGATATATTATCGGTCACGATTTTTTCTGGATTTAATTAAGCTGAAAGAGAGGCGCTTACTATAGTCATAAAAAATATAACTTCTTGAGATTGGAAAACTTGTTTTTTATTAAGTTAAACATGTGCTCTTTATGACAGAATGTTTAAATTTGGTGGAATCAAAACAGATTTGTTTTTACTCATAATAACAATGTAAATTATATCACTGCCAAAGGTTTGGCTTGGTGGCCCAAAAATCTGCATTGATTAATACGCAAAGCGTAATTTAAAAATCCTCTGAAGGGCCAAACTATGTCACATGCTGAATTAGGAACCACTTTGGCCACCCTCTAGACTAGATGTCATAGCCATGCATTTCTGGAACTGTCAGGCATTACACGCACTTGAGTAAAGCTGCAAATGCATGTTCATGCATCGCTTGAACACATTTTAAGGCATTACATCAATTTTAGCATAGATGCAAATGTCTGTACATGTTTTTGAAATATAAGTGAAGTTAAATATATTGAAAAAATAAAAAGTCTATGTTGTATTACCAAAACAGAGCGAAGAGGAGAGAAAGAGCAAGATGAAAGAGAGGGAGCAAGGGAATAAAGGATGAAAGAGGTATAGAGAGCTAAGTACTCTGGGAAAAGTAAACAGTGGGCCATGTAATCACAGTGGATCTGAACAGAGGGCCTACAGAGAAGTCTGCACCCTGAGGAGACAAGTCAACAAACCCAGGGGGAAAATGGCTAACTAATTGACATTACTGAGCAGGGTTGAGGACACACACACACACACTGGGTGTCAGTCTAGCTTATGTTCACCACATTTTCAATCTGTGCTTCTTCTCCTCTTTAGTTACATTCCACTTAGTTCCGCTTAGTTAATTTTCCCAGATATCTGGTGCATACATGTTTTAACCAGCTGCTCAATTTTATCCACTTTATATATCTGAATAATGGACAATTTCATCCCCTTCCTAACATGCAGTCGCGAACTCTCCCGGTGTCACAGGCCAAAGTAAGCTGGCCCAGAGTAGGCCCACGATGATGGACGTTTGCTCAGCACTCGGCCAACAGGCCTGGGATCAGTACAGTAAGTGGAGTGGTGGTGCCTCTGAAACTGACCACAGAGCAGTGGAGGCGTGGGCAGGATGCCCTGGCGTTTCAGCACCATGTGTGATGTATATATCCTGATGGTATTATAATGTAATATACAGCTGGACTGGCCCTTTAATGTTATGACTGGCACAAGCCTACTGCTCTCAGGAATCTGACACATATCATTATTGGGCTTAATCACAGATGTTTAACTGACCACAGTTTTTTCCCTTAGACGTTGCCATGTTCATATAAGACTTCATCGAGCTAACAACTTCATATTGCATGATAGGGATTTTACGGTCTGGAGTAGCTAATTGAATAGTAGGAAACATACTGTAACTGCCACTGCCTTGGTAGGAATCCTGTACACTGCTGAACAATAAGGGTGCTTTGCAGTTCTAAGAACCATTTTGAAGGCCATATATGAACCGAGCTATTAAACCCCTTTTGGTTTTATATAGCACCATTTCTTCTAGCAGTGTACAGAACATAGTGCCAGGTGACGTACCGCCCAGACTAAGAGTGGGTTACCCTTGTGAGTTTACTATATGCCCCAGTCAGTCAGAGTCCTCTCTGATCCGGTTATATGTGGCCACTTTCTCCAGTTCCCAAATGAATGGCTGAGGTATAGAATTCAGACATCCCCCCTCCTTACTGCAACTCAAGCGCAGCACAGTAAATCAATTTTCATAACATTTTGTAGAGTAAGAAAAATTGAGGATTTTACGTGATTAGGGGGAGAAATTAAATATATATACATGCATATTTATTTCAATCTATCTTCCATTCCAACGTTTGGGTAAGTTTGAGTGGTAGCCAGATTTCCCTCCTACTTTAATTGCTTCCATATTTTTTTCAGTGGATGAGGTAATGCCATCTAGTTAGTAAAGATTGAGTAGGAATGGCAGTCCATGAAGCCATTATGTGTGATTATGAGTTTTTGCAGTAGTGATTTCTACTGAGGATCTTGTAAATTGTCTGATAAGAGACACGCCCACTGGTAAGAGAAGGTGATTCTTATTTGTTTCCAGGAAAAAAAAATATGCGCCCTCAGCATAGATTTTTTTATTTGGTAAATTAATATTAATATCAATCATCTGATAATCAACCATAGAAGAACAGTATGTCTAGTGAAGGTGCTGAAATCACCCATTTTCTCTGACTCCCAATCTTGCAGCAGAGCGAAGTTGCCCTTTGGCACAGATCTAGAATCAGCTTACTGAGCCTAGGTTCTAACATTAACTATTGGAAAGCGGAAATTGCTAAACTGACCTTAAATCAGTGGAGCAACTCCCAATTCAACAGCTGTGTAGGCTACCTCTCTAGCTCATTTGAGAGTGACTACAGTTGTGACTGAGGGGATTTCTGCAAGGAGCAGCCCATCACTCCTACTGCCACTGACCCCATTCACATGCCACAGGTCTACTATATCATACGTGTGTCTGATGTGACTGTGATTTACTGGGGCCTATTAGAGTGCTGGAATGGGCTCAACCCCTGACTGTGTTGTTAAATCTACACTTTGGCTAGGCCGAGAGGAATTGATGCAATGCTGCCTACCTGCCTCTCTAAAAGGCTTCTCTCTCTTCGGCTCTGTCTCTCCCAAACTCTTGGCACACACACAAGCAACTCTCTCCCGCTCTTTGCGGACCTGTTCCATAGCCTTTAGGTTAACACCGGCCTCCCTGATGTCATAACTCTTATTAATAGTGTATTGTCATGTCAGAGTTGTAATAGCTGTTAACATGGCTTGGGCGTTCTCCATTAACCTCTAAAAGTCTAAGCTAATGGGGTAGGGGGTTCTACTAAGCTAATATATGGAATTGTTTTAAGATGTTCATACCATGGATCATTTAGCTTTTTTTTAATTATAGATATTTTTTAAATAAAACAATTATTTCATAAAAGTTTGAATTTGGCCTTTACTACTATAGCCCATTGAAACGCATTGAATAACACATTCATATAAATTGCCAAAAAAACTGTCAAAAAATGTAGCATAAGGAATAAGGTTTTGAAGTGTCTGTCCTTTACAATGCCTTCAGAAAGTATCCAGACCCCTTGTCTTTTTCCACATTTTGTTATGTTACAGCCTTATTCTAAAACTGATTATATTGTTTCCTCATCAATCTACACACAATGCCCCATAATGACAAAGCAAAAACAGATTAAAAAAAAAGAATTGTATCACATTTACATACAGTTGAAGTTGGAAGTTTATATACACATTTAAACAACTCAGTTTTTCACAATTCCTGACATTTAATCCTAGTAAAAATTCCCTGTCTTAGGTCAGTTAGGATCACCACCTTATTTTAAGAATGTGAAATGTCAGAATAATAGTAGAGAGAATAATTTATTTCACCTTTTATTTATTTCATCACATTCCCAGTGGGTCAGAAGTTTACATACACTCAATTAGTATTTGGTAGCATTGCCTTTAAATTGTTTAACTTGGGTCAAACATTTCGGGTAGCCTTCCACAAGCTTCCCACAATAAGTTGGGTGAATTTTGGTCCATTCCTCCTAACAGAGATGGTGTAACCTAGTTAGGTTTGTAGGCCTCATTGCAAATTTGGATTGTTTTTCTGAGGTCTTGGCTGATTTCTTTGGATTTTCCCATGATGTCAAGCAAAGAGGCACTGAGTTTGAAAGTACGCCTTGAAATACATCTACTGGTACACCTCCAATTGACTCAAATGATGTCAATTATCCTATCAGAAGCTTCTAAAGCCATGACATCATTTTCTGGAATTTTCCAAACTGTTTAAAGGCACAGCCAACTTAGTGTATGTAAACTTCTGACCCACTGGAATTGTGATACAGTGAATTATAAGTGAAATAATCTGTCTGTAAACAAATTACTTGTGTCATGCACAAAGTAGATGTCCTAACCGACTTGCCAAGACTATAGTTTGTTAACAAGAAATTTGTGGAGGGGTTGAAAAACAAGTTTTAATGACTTCAACCTAAGTGTATGTAAACTTCTGACTTCAAATGTAAGTATTCAGACCCCTTACTCAGTACTTTACTCAGTACCTTTGGCAGCGATTACAGCCTTGAGTCTTCTTGGGTATGACTCTACAACCTTGGCACACATGTATTTGGGGAGTTTCTCCCATTCTTCTCTGCAGATCCTCTCAAACTCTGTCAGGTTGGATGGGGAGTGTTGCTGCACAGCTATTTTCAGGTTTCTCCAGAGATGTTTGATCAGGTTCAAGTCCGGGCTCTGGCTGGGCCACTCAAGGACATTCAGAGACTTGTCCCGAAGCCACTCCTGCATTGTCTTGGCTGTGTGCTTAGGGTCGTTGTCCAGTTGGAAGGTGAACCTTCGCCCCAGTCTGAGGTTCTGAGCATTCTGGAGCAGGTTTTCATCAAGGATCTCTCTGTACTTTTCTCAGTTTAATCTTTGCCTCGATCCTGACTAGTCTCCCAGTTCCTGCTGCTGAAAAACATCCCAACAGCATGATGCTGCCACCACCCTGCCAGATTTCCTCCAGACGTGACGCTTGTCATTCAGGCCAAAGAGTTAAATCTTGGTTTCATCAGACCAGTGAATATTGTTTCTCATGGTCTGAGAGTCTTTAGGTGCCTTTTGGCTTCCAACCGTGCTATTTTTGTTTTTTTGTATTGTTTGTACCTTATTTTGTACATAATGTTGCTGCTACCATCTCTTATGACCACAAAGCGATTACTCACCTTGAATTGGACTAATATTTTTTTCTTTAATGAGTCGGACGAGAGGGATTTACTCCAAACACCCGAACAGGCCCTCATCCCCATCATTCGCAGGAGAAAAATATGTATATTTTGCGGAATGAGATCGGGGTGCCTTGTGAGGATCAGCCGACGAGTGGCTAATCTGTCACGCCCTGATCTGTTTCACCTGTCCTTGTGATTGTCTCCACCCCCTCCAGGTGTCGCTTATTTTCCCTGGTGTATTTATTCCTGTGTTTCCTGTCTCTCTGTGCCAGTTCATCTTGTATGTTCAAGTCAACCAGCATGTTTTTCCCCATGCGCCTGCTTTTCTATTCTCTTTTACTAGCCTGTCCATGACCATTCTCTTGCCAACCCCTTTTGGATTGTTAATAAACTTTTTGGACTCTAACCATCTGCCTCCTGTGTCTACATTTGGGTCTTGCCTTGTGCCCTTATATAATCTGCCTTTGCCGTCCATACTGTTAGCCAATGTCCAATCGCAGGAATCTAAATGGGACAAACTAAAAGAACGTATATCCTACCAACGGGACATTAAAAACGAATATCTTATGTTTCACCGAGTCGTGGCTAAACGAAGACATTAATGACATTCAGCTGGTGGGTTATACACTATTGGCAGGATAGAACAGCATCCTCTGGTAAGTCAGCCTCTGGTAAGTAGAGTATCTCATGATAAGCTGTAGACCAATCTACCTAAAGAGTTTATCTGTATTTTTCATAGCTGTTTACATACCACCACAGACCGATGCTGACACTAAGACCGCACTCAAAGAGCTGTATAACGCCATAAGCAAACAGGAAAACGCTCATCCAGAGGCGGCGCTCCTAGTGGCCGGGGACCTTAATGCAGGGAAACTTAAATCAGTTTGACCTAATTTTTATCAACATGTTAAATGTGCAACCAGAGGGAAAAAAACTCTAAACCACCTTTACTCCACACACAGAGACGCATACAAAGCTCTCCCCTCGCCCTCCATTTGGCAAATCTGACCATAATTCTATCCTCCTGATTCCTGCTTACAAGCAGGAAGCACCAGAGACTCGGTCAATAAAAAAGTGGTCAGATGAAGCAGATGCTAAACTACAGGACTGTTTTGCTAGCACAGACTGGAATATGTTCGGGGATTCTTCCGATGGCATTGAGGAGTACACCACATCAGTCACTGGCTTCATCAATAAGTGCATCGATGACATCATCCCCACAGTGACTGTACGTACATACCCCAACCAGAAGCCATAGATTACAGGCAACATCCACACTGAGCTAAAGGGTAGAGCTATCGCTTTCAAGGAGAAGGACACTAATCCGGACGGCTATAAGAAATCCCGCTATCCCCCGAACCATCAAACAGGCAAAGCATCAATACAGGACTAAGTTTGAATCGTACTACACCGGCAGAGCTTGCAAACTATTACAGACTACAAAGGGAAGCACAGCCGAGAGCTGCCCAGTGACACAAGCCTACCAGATGAGCTAAATAATTTAGCTTTTCTGAAATTCTACGATACATTTAGCAATGTTTTTTATCACATTAATTTCATATAAAGCAATAAATAGTAATGTGCTTAGTTTTAAGTAGAATACATAATACAAAAACAATTAGAAACATCTAAAGTGCTGAACTTTATTTTCCTGAACAAACAGCTCTGTCATAATCCACTCACACATTCACTCACACACACCTCTCCATCAGGCTTGGTGCTTGATATCAATACGAGTCACCCCCTTACTCACACTCTCTCTCTAAAAAAATAAAAATAATCAAAGTTGATCAATCGCTTTCCATTTGAGGATTGATATTTCTTTTGCATAAATTGTCTTCAAAATACTTGATTGTGTTTTTTTCTGAAAGGGAGATAAAAAACAGAAAACGTAAAAATAGTGTATTGTTGTTGATATGTACTTTTAAAACAGTATTACATTTTTTTTTTATCCAGAAAGATTGTGCATTCGTGATCCATATTAAGTTTTATAGAGAGTTTAAAATGACAAAGCTGACAGATTGCACTCAGTGCTTTGAGCAGCGCTCTCCATAGACAGACTGGGGAGAGCAGAGTGCCAACCACCCTACTAAAGCCAAGGTTAGCAGAGTAAAAGATTGAATAAAACGCCACTCACCTTGGTTCTTTCAGCGCTTGCCACAGTCTTCCCTGCTACCACTTCAGTCATGGTGAACTGCAGCTGCTGCGGGAACTGTTCTGACATTCTCATATGCTTTGCTGACTCTTAAGTTACTGTTTGTCGACTTTCCCTTGTTTTCAAAAACATTTGGAAATTGTTTCACACTATATTTTTGTTGGCAAATGAGATTTCTGTTCATTGTACTGCCTATCAGCCATCAACAATCACCCATCATCTTCGCACATGAATACACTGACAGGCCAGGGGGAAAGAACTTTGTTGGATTGGGCCATTTTCCCCGGTCTGAATCCTTTCCGAAGGCACTGTATCTAGGAGATATATATTAAAGTTTTTTTGGACACATATTAAACCCTTATTTTTGTTGGCACAAAACTACCTCCATACTTCCATTCATTTGTATGGGTTACCTGCAGAAGAGTCATGTCGTAGAGCACAAAACTACCTCCATACTTCCATTCATTTGTATGGGTTACCTTCAGACGCGTCCTGTCGTAGAGCACAAAACTACCTCCATACTTCCATTCATTTGTATGGGTTACCTTCGGACCATCGTGTTCGTGAGAGTCTCCCATTACCACCATGGGGTCATGTTAGTTTGTAGCCCAAACGGTTCGGACGCTACAGACGTTTTTTGTGTGAACACAGATTTTCAGGATGTCTCATGTTCTGACAAACACTGCTGTAGCTCCGCCACCTTCCACCGCAGATATCTCTAGTTTAAACTGACAGATATTGATGGGGATTTTTTTTATTATGTTACTTAGATTGACGCATGGGAGCGTCAATAGTCTGTTAAGGTCCATTAAAATGCCTTCAAGTGTTTGGAAATTAAACCCAAATAAACTGGTTACGCTGGATGCACACCAAGCAGCTAGCACACACTCTAATTACTTCGTTCACTGCCCTCACAATGGCCCAAGATTAAAATCTTGTTTGGGTCCAACCAAACACTGGCTCTTTGTCTACTCAAGGCAGCTCATTTAAGCTGCCCTAACAGAGAGGTGCCTATGATCGCACAGCAACCCCCTCTCTCTTTCTCTCTGTTTCTGAACATTGCGTTGAATCGCCCAATGTAACAACATCGCACAGATACAAATTAAAGCCATTTGTCCTCCGGTGAAGATGGGTATGGATGAAGTACAACACGATATGTAATGGAGGACTATTCATCTTTATTTGGGAGGAGAACACTAGGGCCTAGATGACAAATGTGCTGCTCCATCTTAATTTGGCCCTATATGTTATTCTAGAGAGGGTCTGTCTTTGCTGAGGGGGTGGGGAATAAGGAGAGACTAGGGAGTGGATGGAACAGGCTTAAGGGGAGACTGTGAAATTAAATCAGGGGCTTCATTCTGAGGGGCTTCATTCTGAGCAAGGCTTTTTGTTTCCATACCCAGTCCTTGGCTGATTAGACCTGCACAACCCTCTCCGCTCTGGGCTCCTAATAATTCCCAGCTACTTGGGAAATGGCAATGGCATTTTGGATCAACATTTCATTACAACAAGCAAATATATTGCTGCAAATGGTCATGCCTTTTAACCCCCCATCTCTGTGTAACAAGTCTGGATGCTGCCTGACCCCTCCCCCCCTTCTCTATCTGTCCCTCTCATGCCCCCGTCATGGCCTGCACGTTTCCTGCCAGTTCTAAATAGCACGTCCTAATATTTACTTCCCCTTTCAAGCCCAGGCAGAGTAGGAGCTAGCCTGGTGCAGTCAGTCTGTTGAGGAGAGAAATTGATGCTCTCATTAATTCTGTTGCTGGAAACAAACATTTGTCCTTTCAGGGCCTGTGTGACTTTGCTGAGGGGGAGGGAGATTGGGGGGAGCTGTGGATTGACAGCGGCAGGCTCATTGGCCAGGTTCTTTTTTGTGTGATTGAGCACCCTCAGCTCAGCTCTCTGTGCTTACAAAGAGAGAGTGTGCCAGAGACTGTTGCACAAAACACCAACGGTGAGACCAAACTTAATACTGTGCATATGTACAAATATGTGTGTATGTGTGTGAATACCGGTCATACATACGTGACTACTAGTAATATATACTGATATGTCTGTGTGGTAGTCATCTAAATCAATTGGATATGATTCTCACACCAACTCAAGCCACTGACCCAGTTTGTGTGTGTGGTGTTGGATGACACACTAGCTTTGTTTAAAGACAGTCAATGATTAAAGAAAACTCTAGTCTTCAAAAGGCTGGTTTCAGTCGGGTGTCAGCTGCAGCCAAGGCTGTGTGACTGTATCCAATAGCTATTAAATAAACACAGGCAATACAAAAGACATCTGCTGTGTTCAATAGGTCAGAGTAGAGTGATCGATGGTAGTACAGCGGAAGGCAACTCTACAGAGGCTGTTGAATTGGATTGGATTTTATATGGGTAAAAATAATACATACATCAACAAGACGTGTATTTGAACCCAGAGGATAGCACATAAAATGCATTTTCAAAGTGGTCCTCGGTGGTAGAGCAGCATGAAGGAACCAGTCATGGGCCTGATTGGGCAGGCTGAGGCAGTATTGTGTGTATAAGCAGGCTCTGAGATACTGCCCTACCCCCCTTTATTGCAGTTAAGTTAGACAGATGAAGACTTTGACATATGATTCATTAAAGAGTTTATTTCCAAAACGGTATATCCACACATTTTTCACATTCGTGTTTTTTTATCAGAATTTTATTTTATTTGATTTATTTCACCTTTATTTAACCAGGTAGGCAAGTTGAGAAGTTGAGTTCTCATTTACAACTGCGACCTGGCCTTGTCACGATCTTCAAAAACGGACCAAGGCGCAGCGTGCCGGGTTGAGTGAAACATGTTTATTAGTTTAACTCACCGAAACAAACCAAGAAACAAAGATCGGACATGCACTGTGTGGCGCATAGACACCTACAAACAAAGTTAACTTCCCACAAAGAAGGAGGGGAAAAGGGCTACTTAAGTATGGTTCCCAATCAGAGACAACGATAGACAGCTGTCCCTGATTGAGAGCCATACCCAGCCAAAAACAAAGAAATACAAAATAGAACACAGAATGCCAACCCCAAATCACACCCTGACCAAATCAAAATGAGACATAAAAAGGCTCATACAGGTCAGGGCGTGACAGTACCCCCCCCCCCCCAAAGGTGGGGACTCCGGCCGCAAAACCTGAACCTATTGAGGAGGGTCTGGGTGGGCGCATCTATCCACGGTGGCGGCTCTGGTGCGGGACGTAGACCCCGCTCCACCTCTGGCTCCCTCCGCTTTGGTGGCGCCTCTGGGGTGGGGGCCCTCGCCGCCGACCCTGGACTGGGCACACTCGTTGCGGGCCCCGGACTGGGCACCCTCGTTGCGGGCCCCGGACTGGGCACCCTCGTTGCGGGCTCCGGACTGTCTCTGGAGGCTCCGGACTGGGGACCGTCTCTGGAGGCTCCGGACTGGGGACCGTCTCTGGAGGCTCCGAACTGGGGACCATCTCTGGAGAGCCCGGGCTGGGAACCGTCTCTGGAGACCCCGGGCTGGGGACCGTCTCTGGAGACCCCAGGCTGGGGACCGTCTCTGGAGACCCCGGGCTGGGGGCCTCGTGCCCAGGATCGTCGCTGGAGGGACACACAGGAGAACTGGTCCATGGAGCAGGTACTGGATAGACCAGGCTGGGGAGACACACAGGAGGATTGGTCCATGGAGCAGGTACTGGATAGACCAGGCTGTGGGGGAGCACTGGAGATCTGGTGCTGGGAGCAGTGGCAGGACGTGCCGGGCCCTCGATGCGCACAGGGACCTGGTGCGTGGAGCAGGGACAGGACGTGCCGGGCTCTGAAGGCGCACAGGGGACCTGATGCGTGAGCGGGAACAGGCCGTGCCGGGCTCTGAAGACGCACAGGAGTCTGGTGCGTGGAGCAGGGACAGGACATGCCGGGCTCGATGCGCTGGGGACCTGATGCGTGGAAGCGGGAACAGGCCGTGCCGGGCTCTGAAGACGCACAGGGAGCCTGGTGCGTGGAGCAGGGACAGGTCGTGCCGGGCTCTGAAGGCACACAGGGGACCTGGTGCGTGGAACAGGGACAAGACGTGCCGGGCTCTGAAGGCGCACAGGGGACCTGATGCGTGGAGCGGGAACAGGCCGTGCCGGGCTCTGAAGACGCACAGGGAGCCTGGTGCGTGGAGTAGGGACAGGCCGTGCCAGGCTCTGAAGGCGCACAGGGGACCTGATGCGTGGAGCAGGGACAGGATACACTGGGCCGTGGAGGCGCACAGGAGGTCTCGAGCGTACAGCCTGCACAACCCGTCCTGGCTGAATGGCTAATTTCGCCCGGCTTCTGCGGGGCGCTGGCACAGGACGTACTGGGCTGTGGAGACGCACCGGAGACACAGTACGCAGAGCGGGCGCAGGATATCCTGGTCCGAGGAGGCAATACAATATAGCAATTAAACACTGGAATGGTAGATGTGCAGTAGATGAATGTGCAAAGTAGAAATACTGGGGTGCAAAGGAGCAAGATAAATAAATAAATACGGTAGGGGATGAGGTAGTTGGTTGGGCTATTTACAGATGGGCTATGTACAGGTGCATCTGTGAGCTGCTCTGACAGCTGGTGCTTAAAGCTAGTGAGGGAGATAAGTGTCTCCAGTTTCAGTGATTTTTGTAGTTCGTTCCAGTCATTGGCATCAGAGAACTAGAAGTAAAGGCGGCCAAAGGAGGAATTGGCTTTGGGGGTGACCAGTGAGATATACCTGCTGGAGTGCGTACTACAGGTGGGTGCTGCTGTGGTGACCAGCGAGCTGAGATAAGGCGGGGCTTTACCTAGCAGGGACTTGTAGATGACCTGGAGCCAGTGGTATGAAGCGAGGGCCAGCCAACGAGACGATACAGGTCGCAGTGGTGGGCAGTATATGGGGCTTTGGTGACAAAACGGATGGCACTGTGATAGACTGCATCCAATTTGTTGAATAGAGTATTGGAGGCTATTTTGTAAATTACATCGCCGAAGTCGAGGATTGGTAGGATGGTCAGTTTTACGAGGGTATGTTTGGCAGCATGAGTGAAGGATGCTTTGTATCGAAATAGGCCAATAAGCCAATTCTAGATTTAATTTTGGATTGGAGATGTTTGATGTGAGTCTGGAAGGAGAGTTTAGAGTCTAACCAGACACCTAGATATTTGTAGTTGTCCACGTAATCTAAGTCAGAACCATCCAGAGTAGTGATGCTGGACTGGCGGGTGCGGGCAGCGATTGGTTGAAGAGCATGCATTTAGTTTTACTTGCATTTAAGAGCAGTTGGAGGGCACGGAAGACAAGTTGTATGGCATTGAAGCTCGACTGGAGGGTAGTTAACACAGTGTCCAAAGAAGGCCAGAAGTATACAGAATGGTGTCGTCTGCGTAGAGGTGGATCAGAGACTCACCAGCAGCAAGAGCGACGTCATTGATGTATACAGAGAACAGAGTCGGCCCAAGAATTGAACCCTGTGGCACCCCCATAGAGACTGCCAGAGGCCTGGACAACAGGCCCTCCGATTTGACACACTGAACTCTATCGGTGAAGTTGGTGAACCAGGCGAGGCAATCATTTGAGAAACCAAGGCTGTTGAGTCTGCCGATAAGGATGTGGTGATTGACAGTCGAAAGCCTTGGCCAGGTCAATGAATACGGCTGCACAGTAATGTCTCTTATCGATGGTGGTTAGGATATCGTTTAGGACGTTGAGCGTGGCTGACCAGCTCTGAAACCAGATTGCATAGTGGAGAAGGTACGGTGGGATTCTAAATGGTCGGTAATCTGTTTGTTAACTTGGCTTTCAAAAACCTTAGCAAGGCAGGGTAGGATAGATATAGGTCTGTAGCAGTTTGGGTCAAGAGTGTCTCCCCCTTTGAAGAGGGGGATGACCGCAGCTGCTTTCCAGTCTTTGGGAATCTCAGACGACACGAAAGAGAGGTTGAACAGGTTAGTAATAGGGGTTGCTACAATTTCGGCAGATCATTTTAGAAAGAAAGTGTCCAGATTGTCTAGCCCGGCTGATTTGTAGGGGTCCAGAGTTTGCAGCTCTTTCAGAACATCAGCGAACTGGATTTGGGAGAAGGAGAAATGGGGGAGGCTTGGGCGAGTTGCTGTGGGGGGTACAGGGCTGTTGACCGGGGTAGGGGTAGCCAGGTGGAAAGCATGGCCAGCCGTAGAAAAATGCTTATTGAAATTCTCAATTATAGTGGATTTATCGGTGGTGACAGAGTTTCCTATCCTCAGTGCAGTGGGCAGCTGTGAGGAGGTGTTCTTATTCTTCATGGACTTTACAGTGTCCCAGAACCTTTTTGAGTTTGTGTAACAGGAAGCAAATTTCTGCTTGAAAAAGCTAGCCTTGGCTTTCCTAACTGCCTGTGTATATTGGTTCCTAACTTCCCTGAAAAGTTGCATATCACGGGGGCTGTTCGATGCTAATGCAGAACGCCACAGGATGTTTTTGTGCTGGTCAAGGGCAGTCAGGTCTGGAGAGAACCAAGGGCTATATCTGTTCCTGGTTCTAAATTTCTTGAATGGAGCATTCGTATTTAAGATGGTGAGGAAGGCACTTTTAAAGAATAACCAGGCATCCTCTACTGATGGGATGAGGTTAATATCCTTCCAGGATACCCGGGCCAGGTCGAATAGAAAGGCCTGCTCGCAGAAGTGTTTTAGGGAGCGTTTGACAGTGATGAGGGGAGGTCGTTTGACCGCAGACCCATTACGGATGCAGGCAATGAGGCAGTGATCGCTGCGATCTTGGTTGAAAACAGCAGAGGTGTATTTGGAGGGCAAGTTGGTTAGGATGGTATCTATGAGGGTTCCAGTGTTTACGGCTTTGGGGTTGTACCTGGTAGGTTAATTGATAATTTGTGTGAGGTTGAGCATGTCCCAGTTTAGGTCACCTAGCAGCACAAGCTCTGAAGATAGATGGGGGGCAATCAGTTCACATATGGAGTCCAGAGCACAGCTGGGGGCAGAGGGTGGTCTAGAGCAAGCGGCAACAGTGAGAGACTTATTTCTGGAGAGATACATTTTTAGAATTAGAAGTTCCAACTGTTTGGGCATAGACCCGGAAAGTATGACAGAACTTTGACACAACTGTGGGAAGCATTGGAGTCTACATTCGCTGTGGAACGCTTTCAACACCTTTTAGTGTCCATGCCCGACGAATTGAGGCTGTTCTGAGGGCAAAAGTGTGGGGTGCAACACTATATTAGGAAGGTGTTCCTAATGTTTGGTATACTCAGTGTATATCCATTGTTTAGCTGGAATGGAATGTTCGTATCCTGGATATTTAACATATAAATTCAACACATCATGAATCTAGCCTCATGCTATAGTGTTTGGTTAGAGTTAGGCCTCATCCCAAATGGCACCCTATTCCCTATAAAGTGCAGTACCTTTGACCACAGCCCAGATCTCATATTAGTGTATTGATTCTTTTCTAAATATATATATATTTAGATATAGACGTCACAAATGTTTGTACAATTCTTGAATTAAAAAAATATATATTTGTCACATTTGTTTGTGTAAAACCTTGCAGTGATACTTTTTTCTCTAAGAGTGAGGCAGATATATTTAGTTTTGCAACAAAATGTGATTGTTTGTCTCTCGGAAATGAAACCATGTAGTGATAGGTTTCAAACAAATATATGTCTGTCATTTAACAACCCCATGCCATGATTAGATAGGGAAAAAAACACATCTCTTTCATAGGTTCTTTAAAGAAAAAAAGTGAATTTGACAACATTTCTGAAAATGGATATATAGCGTTTTGGAATGAAACTCTTCAATTACTTAAGGCCAAGGAAGGATTTTACTTTTTCTTTCCCTCTATTCCTTTTCGCATCTCTCCATCTTTTTTATATCTGTGTCAGAACCAGATTGTTGCAAACTGTTGCGTCCCATTGCCAGGGAGTTTTTATCCCGGCGCACAGTGCATTCTGACATTAACTCCTTTTCTCTTTGGAATTTACATCAATACTCACAGAAACAGTGTCATGTTCGCAATAAGATTCATGGCTTTGCTGCATCCAGAGAGACACGAGAGATGAACTGCATTCCCAGCAGGCCATAAAAGCGTTTTGACTTGTGTACAAAGATTTGAAACGACAGCTTTATAACATGATTGAGACTTACTATAATATTATTTTTGCCGTTGGCACTGATGAGGATATAACTCAGTTTCAGAGTTTTTCCCTTATGAATGCCAACCTCTAAAATGACATTAAAGCACCTTGCTCAGTGTTTATCTACCTATTTCTGTACCAGTGACTGGCGCCAAACTATGATTATCCTCTTTGGAGGGAGGACAGCTTCGATTATAACTAACATTTAGAAATGTAATAGTTTGCTGTCAGGCATCTGAGGGACCGGTCAGATACATCAAAGAAATTAGGTTTGAGAAACACTGAACTAGCTTGACCATCAAGTTATTGTGAAAGATCCTTGAGACTGGACCCAAGGTTCCATGGCCCTTTAACATGAGTTTGACAGAGCAGACTCAGAGCACTTCAGTTCGTGATGGACGGCCTCAGCACGTAGGCACTCACACTTCTCTTCATCCTGCCAACTGGAGATTATCATTACAGCCTCGGCTCCTGCCCCCCCCGCTGGTGCCAACATTCCAGCCTAGTGGTCATTTTGTTGGATGGATTTCCTGAAAGCCTTCATGCCAGCGTGGCACTTGTGATCCACAATTACTGCTGCGCTGCCTCTGTAATCACTGCCCATGACAGGTGGAAAAGACCAGGGGCATTCCAGAAATGGCCCTGCCAAACAATGGCTGTTCTAACCTGGCTTTCAGATACCACTCCACTCGCTCCCTACGGTCAACGGTCAATCACTATAAAGTGCCACCTGTTTGTGCACATAGGCTTTGATTTTTTGGGGGGCCAACCTTTGTTTAACCAAATTATGAAGGATACATTTTTGGCCCTATCAAGGAGTGAGGGAAAGCAGATAAAGTTTTAAAAATCTGAGAGACAAGAGCAAATTTCACTGACTAGACTACAGGATGCTGAGCATCAGGAGGACTCCCATTGGGCTTGGCTCCACAGCCAGTTCACTATAGTCGAAATAAAACAAAATTGAGATCACAGCTATCAAGCAATTACATAAAGCAACACTTGTAGATGTCGTGCTCAGCCCTGTTAGATACTGTACCTGGGTCCAAAGCTTTGAGATACGTGTGATCGTCTGAGGTTTAGCTGCACATCATTGACCACACAAGGGCCTCAATAGGAAATTAGATAATGTTTAAAACAGTCTACATCATCTCTACAATGAAGTGCAGCTGCGTGTCCGGTCTTTATCTTGGTTAGGAATCAGACTGGGTTAAAGCCTATCTGAGAGGACAGGGAGACAGCACTGGTAATGACCGGCTGCTGCTCAGGTCAGGCTGATCTATGAGGGAGATGTACTGCTACTTCCAGAAAGGACCTGTTAAAGGGAGGTCAACAGAGACTGACAGAGATAATATCTAGGGTAGGATTCTATCTGGGGTAACATAAGGGACTGGTAGAAATAGAAAAGTTTGCAGACTGAGTGAGGACAGATACTTAAGAAATACTTAAATGTTTTCTTTGCAAAATAATGTTTGATCAGATATGAGCTCTCTGCCAGACATTTCAAATGGTTGTTTGTGTTATTGACCTCTGTGGTATTTTGGAGGAGGAGGCTGTTGGAGGGTGTTACACAGAATGGAATGTGCTATGCTTGGTGGCGTATACTGATTTTGCACAGATAGCAGGGATATCTATCTCTCACTCACTCTCATCACCAGTTTTTTCTCTCTCGCTCTGGTTGTGTGTGTATACGAGTCTCTCTCTCACACACATTTGCATACTCCCAAACACACACACTTCTCTCTATCCTCTCTCTATTCTGTCACCTGGTTTGCATTGGGTGGGGGTCAGAGCACAGATGCCAGTTAAATGGTCTTAAGAAAGCCTGATTAGCACCGGAAAAAAAGGGGTCTGGAGATTATTTGGACCCTGTTGATAGAATGAGGGGGAGAAATCCTGGGCTGCATTCATGAATACATTTCAAAGCCTACACTCTCAGTCCAGCACAGTCCACAAAGATCTCTTTTCAATGGTACCGTCTTCCATATAGGAAAGTTAATGGAGATGTAACTGCTGTGTTGTTCTAGGAATATATCCACACTCACTTCTCCGCTGGTGGTGGGTCAATGTGAATTTTGTTCTACATTTCAAGAATCAGAGATTATTCCGTCTGTCTAGGGATTAGGGAAATGTATGACTACGCTTCATTTTGTTTAGCAATGCCAAAGAAATCAAGAAGCTCCAGGTGGTATTTGATTTTAAGTACCTTGGCATCATACTTGATTCCAACCTCTCTTTTTAAAAAAGGTAACTCAAATAACCAAATTCAACCTAACTAATTTCCGATTCATTCGAAATTGTTTGACTACAGAGGTATAAAAACAGTACTTCAAATCTATGATACTCCCCCACTTAACATACTGCTTGACTAGTTGGGCCCAAGCTTGCTGTACAACATTAAAACCCATTCAGTCTGTCTACAAACAGGCTCTCAAAGTGCTTGATAGGAAGCCCAATAGCCATCACCACTGTTACATCCTCAGACAGCATGAGCTCCTGAGTTGGAAAAATCTTGTGCAATACACCGATGCATGTCTTGTATTCAAGATCCTGAATGGACTGGCTCCCCCCCCACTTAGTACTTTTGTTAAACAGAAAACCCAAACCCACGGCAGCAGATACACAAGGTCTGCCATGAGAGATCAATCTGCTTTCTCTGTGAGAGCTTTCTATGTCTGGAACACATTGCCATCAGATACAACTGCACCACCTTTCACACCTTCACAAAAAAACATGAAGGCACGGCTAAAGGCCAATCAGACTTGTGAACAGAATCCCTAGCTGTATATTGCCACTTTCCATGTTATCTGTAGCTTGTGGTGTGGAAACACTTTGTTGCTTTTATGTATTTTGTTTTGTTGCTTTTTGTACTATTGCTCGGTCTGCATGCTACGTGTTGCTTGTCCTATGTTGCTCTGCATGTGCTCACTGCTCATTGATTGTCTGTATTGTTATTGTAATTGTTTTTAATAACCTGCCCAGGGACTGCAGTTGAAAATATGCTTAACTTCAGCCTGGAGGAAAATAAAAGCAAGCCAAACTCTGACAGGTAGGCACTGTTCCTCCACAGCGATAGTCAAGCAGCAAGGGTTCAATTGCTCACAGAATGTTGTCTCTCTCCAACCCCCCAGAGGAGTGCAGGCAGGTTATTGAGTGCACTGAGAGAAACTGAGGGCACATGGCTACAATGCTGAGCTTTGCAGGGGGCATCCCCTGCACAAAGGAGAGAGTCATATTTTGTTGTTTTTTATTTCACCTTTATTTAACCAGGTAGGCAAGTTGAGAACAAGTTCTCATTTACAACTGCGACCTGGCCAAGATAAAGCAAAGCAGTTCGACACATACAACACAGAGTTGCACATGGAGTAAACAAACATACAGTCAATAATACAGTAGAAAAACAAATCGATATACAATGTGTGCAAATGAGGTAAGATAAGGAAGGTAAGGCAATAAATAGGCCATGGTGGCGAAGTAATTACAATATAGCAATTAAACACTGGAATGGTAGATGTGCAGTAGATTAATGTGCAAAGTAGAAATACTGGGGTGCAAAGGAGCAAGATAAATAAATAAATACGGTAGGGGATGAGGTAGTTGGTTGGGCTGTTTACAGATCGGCTATGTACAGGTGCAATGATCTGTGAGCTGCTCTGACAGCTGGTGCTTAAAGCTAGTGAGGGAGATAAGTGTCTCCAGTTTCAGTGATTTTTGTAGTTCGTTCCAGTCATTGGCAGCAGAGAACTGGAAGGACAGGCGGCCAAAGGAGGAATTGGCTTTGGGGGTGACCAGTAAGATATACCTGCTGGAGCGTGTGCTATGGGTGGGTGCTAATATGGTGACCAGCGAGCTGAGATAAGGTCGGGGCTTTACCTAGCAGGGACTTGTAGATGACCTGGAGCCAGTGGGTCTGGCGACGAGTATGTAGCGAGGGACACTACAGGTCGCAGTGGTGGGTTGGTATAAGGGGCTTTGGTGACAAAACGGATGGCACTGTGATAGACTGCATCCAGTTTGCTGAGTAAAGTTTGGAAGATGTTTTGTAGATGACATCGCCAAAGTCGAGGATCGGTAGGATAGTAAGTTTTACTAGGGCAAGTTTGGCAGTGTGAGTGAAGGAGGCTTTGTTGCGGAATAGAAAGACGATTCTAGATTAGATTTTGGATTGGAGATGCTTAATGTGAGTCTGGAAGGAGAGTTTACAGTCTAGCCAGACACCTAGGTATTTGTAGTTGTCCACAAATTCTAGGTCAGAGCCGTCCAGGGTAGTGATGCAAATCGGGCGGGCGGGTGCAGGCAGCGAATGGTTGAAAAGCATGCATTTGGTTTTACTAGTGTTTAAGAGCAGTTGGAGGCCACGGAAGGAGTGTTGTATGGCATTGAAGCTCGTTTGGAGGTTAGTTAACACAGTGTCCAAAGAAGGGCCAGAAGTATACAGAATGGTGTCGTCTGCATAGAGGTGGATCAGGGAATCACCCGCAGCAAGAGCGACATCATTGATATATACAGAAAAAAGAGTCGGCCCGAGAATTGAACCCTGTGGAACCCCCATAGCAACTGCCAGAGGTCCGGAAAACAGGCCCTCCGATTTAACACACTGAACTCTGTCTGCAAAGTAGTTGGTGAACCAGGCGAGGCAATCATCTGAGAAACCAAGGCTATTGAGTCTGCCGATAAGAATACGGTGATTGACAGAGTCGAAAGCTTTGGCCAGGGCATGCCTATTTAAGATGGTGAGGAAGTTGCTTTTAAAGAACGACCAGGCATCCTCGACTTACGGGATGAGGTCAATATCCTGGCAGGATACCCGGGCCAGGTCGATTAGAAAGGCCTGTTCGCAGAAGTGTTTTAGGGAGCGTTTGACAGTGATAAGGGGTGGTCGTTTGACCGCGGGCCCATAGCGGATGCAGGCAATGAGGCAATGGTCGCTGAGATCCTGATTGAAAACAGCAGAGGTGTATTTGGAGGGCAAGTTGGTCAGGATAATATCTATGAGAGTGCCCATGTTTACAGATTTAGGATTGTACCTGGTGGGTTCCTTGATGATTTGTGTGAGATTGAGGGCATCTAGCTTAGATTGTAGGACTGCCGGGGTGTTAAGCATATCCCAGTTTAGGTCACCTAACAGAATGAACTCTGAAGACAGATGGGGGGCAATCAATTCACATATGGTGTCCAGGGCACAGCTGGGAGCTGAGGGGGGTCTATAACAGGCGGCAACAGTGAGAGACTTATTTCTGGAGAGATACATTTTTAGAATTAGAAGTTCCAACTGTTTGGGCATAGACCCGGAAAGTATGACAGAACTTTGCAGGCTATCTCTGCAGTAGACTGCAACTCCTCCCCCTTTGGCAGTTCTATCTTGGCGGAAAATGTTGTAGTTGGGTATGGAAATCTCAGAATTTTTGGTGGCCTTCCTAAGCCAGGATTCAGACACGGCTAAGACATCAGGGTTGACGGTGTGCTAAAGCAGTGAGTAAAACAAATTTAGGGAGGAGGCTTCTGATGTTAACATGCATGAAACCAAGGCTTTTTCGATTACAGAAGTCAACAAATGAGAGTGCCTGGGGACACGCCGGGCCTGGGTTTACCTCCACATCACCCGAGGAACAGAGGAGGAGTAGGATGAGGGTACGGCTAAAGGCTATCAAGACTGGTCGTCTAGTGCGTTGGGGAAAGAGAATAAAAGGAGCAGATTTCTGGGCGTGGTAGAATAGATTCAGGGCATTATGTGCAGAAAGGGGTATGATGGAGTGCGGGTACAGTGGAGGTAAGACCAGGCACAAAGTGATGATAAGAGTGGTTGCATCTCTGGAGGTGCTGGTAATACTGGGTGAGGTCACCGCATGTGTGGGAGGTGGGACAAAGGAGGAATCTGAGGCATGTAGAGTGGGACTAGGGGCTCCACTGTAAACTAAACAATGATAACTATCCTAAACAACAGTAAACAGGGCATATTGACATTTGTGAGAGACATAAAGCGAGGCATAAGGCAAACACAGGTGTTGATTGGGAGAGCTAGCTAAGACAACAACGGGTAAGACCACAACAGCTAATCAGCTAAAACAACAACAACAGGTAAACTGGCGATGAATGGGCAGAGGGTTGGTTAGCTACACACAGGGCCTGAGTAGCGGCTGGGGCCGACAGATAAACAAAAATAAACAGAATGGAGTACCGTGATTAATGAATAGTCCAGCAGGCATCAGCTATGTAGTCGAGTGATCATAGGGTCCAGTGAACAGCAATAGACGGGACAGGGAAGCCGCGAGGTATTCGTTACTACGCCGGCACGCAGGAGACACGGCATTTAAAGTTAGAGTTAGCAGGCCGGGGTTAGTAGAACCGTCTGCTCCTATGTCCGACAGAGGCCGGTTGCAGGCACAGCGGATGGAGTATTCGTGGCAGGAGCATTAGCCACTATAGCCACCCGGTAGCAGCGATGAATCCGGTGCCAGGGTCAAGAGCTTACGGCAAGGAACCGGTGGAATAGTGGGTTCTAGCCATGTTTGGGTGGAGTCCAGGTGAACACTGAGGAGGCCGGGAGGTGGGCCTGGCTCAGGGCAGGGTCACTCGGTGGCAGCTAGCTAGCTGTGGAGATCAGATGTAATGGTCCAGGGTTTACGGCAGGGATCCGGCGTTGTAGTGGAGAAACAGTCCGATAGTGGTAGGCTGGCGAGTATTATCCAGGCTAAAAAAGGGCTGGTGTCTGTGCAGAAGTTAAAGGCCGCTAGCAGTGGCTAACAGTGACTAAATAGCGGTTCCGTAACACATTGGGTGAGGCAGGTTACCGGAAGGCATATTTAATATGAAATGGAAAAGAGATTGAAAATACATTTGAAATATTTACAAAAAATATGAAAAATACAAAAGTACATGAGAGGACAAAACAAAAACACGCCTGCACTGCTACGCCATCTTGGATCATCTTGATTCTCAGAGCTTTGGATGGACTACTTTGAGACAGGTTATTGATGGGCATATAGAGAAAGGATAGAGCATTGTGCATTTGACCCTCTTCCATCAGAGCGAGAGAGAGATAAATAGAGAGAGAGAGAGAGAGAGAGAGAGAAATAGAGAGAGAGACTAGTTTAGCCTTGAAGCTGCAGAGGGCATGAAGGTCCTGGTTCTACATGAAAGGATCTGATTATCGCTTCTATCATCGTCCTCTCTCTCAGAATGCCCCTTTTGATGTCCGCCCTTGTTTATTTGTTTGTTTCTTGGCTTGTGCTTTGATGCTGATAGCTGGTTTGGCTTGTGGCTGTTTGTATTATTTCTCCTCTCGGCATGCATGACGTGTTTGAATGGAATGTTTAGATTGGACTGTATGAAGAAGAATAAGATACAGGCATACATCTGGAGTACATCTCTTAAGTTCTCTATTATTGGAGTGGCACTGATCCTTTACATAACTAGTATCAGGTATGTATTACTTATGGTTCACAGGCCGTGGCAGACTCCATTTGTTTTGGTTAAAAACTTTGTCAAATTGTGAGGCAAATCTCTCCTGCCAGAACCAATTAACAGACTAATGATTGGTGTCGCTAATAAAGCGCAATGATTCGAAAACGCTTTCTTTTTCAAACTGACTTCACAGGACAGGATGGGCCTTCTGCACATCATCCAACGCTCCAACCAACGCTCCACCCACCAACCGCCCCCACTGCCCTCCACCCCCCCTGCCTGCCAAACACAGCCAAGAGGATATGTCTGACAGACATCAAATCCACAGGCTTTCCTCGTCTCTATCAATGAAAATACCCTAGAGGGAAGAGAACTGAGCCGGGACATTAAAAAGGTAGTGTAGGAAAAAAAAGAAGTAATCCATGTATTTATTTTCAAAGATGGTAGTTTATTTTGTTTTCTACCTAGAACAGTTGTTTCCTTTCCTCCCCATGTGATGGCCTCTGCTATCTCTTTCTCTCTCATTTCTATGTGGTCCTGCTGTCAATGCTCTACTGACCTTGCACTTTCCTATTTTTTTCCAGTGCTGGGTTGGTATTGCAGCTGGGCTCGCTGCACTGCCTCCTGCCTTTCTGCACATAGATCATTTCCTGTGGCCCCCTCTGCCCTTTCTCTGTCTGACAGTGCCTCTAATCCCCCTGGCTGCATACTACTTCTCTCTGCAGCTCCAGTGCCGGCCCTATCACTCTGCCCCAGCCGGTGCTGCCCCAGCTCCCTATGCCAGGTATTCACATTACTCTCCAGCTCGGAATAACCACTGCCTACACCCGGCCCACATCAACCCAACACTGGGAGAGCAGGAAAGATGTGGTACTGACATGTGTGTATGTAAATGTGTGTGAAAGGGATAGAATAAAGAAAGAGTTATTTGATTTAGGTTCACAGTTGGGTGAACAAAATGTATGCTCTTAAGTTGATTACTTTTTTGCAAACCAATTAGTTTTCCACATTGATTCAATGTCATCACATAGATTTTTGGGGTTGAAATGGTGTAGAAACAACAATAATTAAACTAGTTTTTGCCAAGTGGGCAGACACTGGAACAAGACCTTACCCCAAGGCACAAAATATTGTCTCACGAGACTGCGATGCAGAGATAACTCACTGTCTAACCCATAGTGATCTGATACACAGTTGACTAGTAAATACAAACCATATAACGCAGTTGAGAGGTCTGATAGACAGATGAACTCTGTAAAGGCTAATCCATAGTGACATGTTAACGCCACGGCGGCTCCCTCCCCTCTCAGTGAGAGAAAGTTTCACCAGCGTGAGGAGGCGGGGTGCGGTACAATTCCTGATTTACTGCCGCCCTAATGTGGAGCAGTGCTCTGAGAGAGACTCAAGCGGGGCCTGGGACGCACCATAACCCCCTTTCCCGTCCCTCTCCTCACTCTATCTCATCATCCTCAACATGAGAACACTGACAATGTTCTGTTTTCACCCACTGGTCAGCAGTGGCAGATTTCCTCTACTGTAATGCATTGGGCTGCTGTCAGGTGCCTAGAGCCGACACTCGGCCATTCTGGTTCAGCTGGTTCGTTTGATTTGGGGAGCTGATCAATGAGAAGAGGATGTTGAGCCTCAAAAGAGATGCAAGGTCAAGAGATGTTTGTTTGCGTGTGAATTATCAAAGTATCAACATTTCAGTGTAAACCTTGTTGTCCCTTCTTCTAATAGTATCCACATGAATGTACACAGAGAGATTCGATGGAGGCGTTGATATAGCCTATTCCGTAAACATTTATACCGCCAATTAAAACCATATTTCATTTCATACAGTTGTTTATGCAGGGTAATGCTGGAGTCACACACCAAGCCATGCAATTTCCCCCATCTCTTCATCCATCTGCTGTGACAGCTAGACTCAGCATAGCACAAATACAAACTAAATATTTACTCTCCTTATTGTTCCTCATGGTGACCTCCTCCTCTCCTCTGACTCTCTCAGCAGGAGCCAATAGGTTCATTTCAGGAATCATTAAAAAGTACTATTTGGCAAGAGCGCTTGCTTGACTACTTTCCTTGTCTTTTTAGTCCCTTTCTGTCATGTCACCTCTTATTACTGTACTTCCAGTTCAATGGTGTTTATGCTAAAACAGTGTATTGTTGTGGTTATCCAGTTCAGAATCTTCACACATGCATACATTAAATCTCACAACGGTTTGAGATAGTTGGCGTAATAGAATAAAGCAGTTTAACTGAGGGGAGAAATGTTATTGCGTAATTCATCTCAGCAAATCTAATTCTTCTCCATTTTCCAAGTATTACATCTGTTTCCAAGTATTGCAGAAATGCTAATTGGAAGAGTTGTGACTTGTTTTCCCAAAAGAGACAATGTTTTGATAGAAAACCCCAGACTGTTGGTAGGGCCACATACAAAACTCGTCTTTCATCTCCATGGCAACTGAAACACTTCAAGATGGCCACTCTGTGACAAGAATTCACACTTGTCCGTAATCACATGACCTGACATGACCACCTCTCCTCAAAGGCCCTTTCCTGGAGAGGCTGCTTTGAAAAATGAAATGACATCAGAGGACATTACTGCCACCAAATATTGCAGCAAACACAGGAAATAAACAGACTATTCTGTCATTTTCAAGTGTGACAATTGTTGAAGAACCATTTACATTAACCCTATTCTAAAATGCCTCTCCACTCATCTCAATTTGAATGTGATACTGGACTCATTTCAAGAAATATCTAGAAGAATGTAGCCTACATCAAAGATTGTAAAGAGCACAATGGGATTATTAAATGCCAAGAAGAATTATACTGGTGGGACAAGGCTGAACAAAACAGAGATCTCATCTACTTCTGAGCAAAACATAACACTCCATATCACTTATTTTTCTAAATAGCCTCCAACACCATACTCCGCAAATTGGATGCAGATTAGCACGCGCTCCAGCAGGTATATTTCACTGGTCACCCCCAAAGCCAATTCCTCCTTTGGCCGCCTTTCCTTCCAGTTCTCTGCTGCCAATGACTGGAACGAATTGCAAAAATCACAGAAGCTGGAGACTCCCTCACTAACTTTAAGCATCATCTGTCAGAGCAGCTCACAGATCATTGCACCTGTACATAGCCCATCTGTAAATAGCCCATCCAACTATCTCATCCCCATATTGTTATTTATTTTTTTGCTCCTTTGCACCCCAGTATCTCTACTTGCACATTCATCTTCTGCAAATCTATCACTCCAGTGTTTAACTGCTAAATTGTAATTACTTCGCCACTACGGCCTATTTATTGCCTTACCTCCCTAATCTTAGCTCATTTGCACACACTGTATATACATTTTTTCTATTGTGTTATTGACTGTACGCTTGTTTATTCCATGTGTAACTCTGTGTTGTTGTTTGTGTTGCACTGCTTTACTTTATCTTGGCCAGGTCGCAGTTGTAAAAGAGAACATGTTCTCAACTGGCCTACCTGGTTAAATAAAGGTGAAATATATTTTTTTTTTTTATTTAAAAAATTCAAGCGTTTGTGTACTTCACTGGAATTTAAAGGATAAGGCCTAATTTCTGAGTCAGTTCGCAAAATCATTTTCATCAAAGCGATATTTCCCAATAATATACTCTCCTCCGCAAACACCCCAATAAAACTGAATTTTGTCTGTCCCATTTTCTCTATCCTTCCTAACAGCAATGGTATATCAGCCAGCAACAGGGGGGTTTGTTTCCCTGTGACCCAGAGTCATAGCATTTGATGTGGGCCTGAGATGTAGCCTTAGCCTTGTGGTCCCCTACAACAAAGAGGTTTTATTGGAGTCACCTCCCTGTAGGGTGTTTCTCATTTTATAGTGGGAGAGCTGAACCGAGCAGAGCTGGCCTGGCCTGGCCTGGACACTGTCCTCTTGTCCTGGCGGGGTTACAAGGTGAGGGCTGCTCTGCTAACCTTACCCTAACCCAACAGGCTCTGAGGGGTCAGCCCTACCCAGCAGGGTGGCACAGTGGCAGGCCAACACATTCCCCCTAGTTGGGTTCTATGGGCTGGGGTTGTGGCTGTGGCCCATCTCTGGTTACTGATCAAAGCCAGGTCTGGTCCCCAGCCAGGCCTGTCCATGGCACACAGCAGGACAGAGGCAACAGGGTCACACTGAGATGCTCAGAAAAGCCCAGGGTGTCCCTGAATTTGTCAGCTAATTACAGATTTGTTTGAAAGAAACACCACATGTGTGTGCGTGTGTGTGTGTCAGGGTTTGTGTGTGCGGGTCAGGGTTTGTGTGTGTGTGTGTGTGTCAGGGTGTGTGTGGGTGTGTGGGTGGGTGATTGACTGAGTGAGTGACTACCAGACAGTGAAACGGGCAACAGATCAGAGACTTTTTGATATTTTGGTCAAAGGCATTGTTAAGAAAAGGCTTCATTTAATTTGAGTCTCTCTGGCAGCCCTTGACTGTAGTGTTACATCATGCACAGTCCTTCCGTGACTTATTATTAGTTGCAGGGAGGGGATCCAGTCTCAGAGTCAGACAGACAGCCACAATCAGTCCTGACATTTAACTGTCGCCTCTGGTTAACTCTGATCACAGGTCACATAAAGGCCATCCCACATACTCAATACAATGAAACATTGTAGTCACTTTACCCACATGCGGTATTCAGCAGTAACAACAGGTGTTTTAACTACACCAAACAAAAATATAAACGCAACGTGTAAAGTGTTGGTTGCCATGTTTATGAGCTGAAATAAAAGATCCCAGAAATGTTTCATACACACAAAAAGCTTATTTATGTCACATTTTGTGCACAAATTTGTTTATATCCCTGTTAGTGAGCATTTGTCTTTTGCCAAGATAAATCATCCACTTGACAGGTATGGCACATGAAGAAGCTGATTAAACAGCGTGATCATTACACAGGTGCACCTTGTGCTGGTGACAATAAAAGGCCACTCTAAAATGTGCAGTTTTGTCACACTGCACAATACCACAGATGTCTCAAGTTTTGATGTAGTGTGCAATTGGCATGCTGACTGCAGAAATGTCCACCAGAGCTGTTACCAGAGAATTTGGCAGTACGTCCAACCTGCCTCACAACCTCAGACCATGTGTATGGCGTTGTGTGGGCGAGCGGTTTGCTGATGTCAATGTTGTGAACAGTGTGCCCCATGGTGGCGGTGGGGTTATGGTATGGGCAGGCATAAGCCACAGACAACAAACACAATTGCATTTTATCAATGGCAATTTGAATGCATATAGATACAGTGATGAGATCCTGAGATCCATTGTCGTGCCATTCATCCACCGCCATCACTTTATGTTTCAGCATGATAATGCATGGCCCCATGTCGCAAGGATCTGTACACAATTCCTGGAAGCTAAAAATGTCCCATTTCTTTCATTGTCTGCACACTCACCAGACATGCCACCCATTGAGCATGTTTGGGATGCTCTGGATTGACGTGTACCACAGTGTGTTCCTGTTCCCGCCAACATCCAGAAACTTTGCACAGCCATTGAAGAGGAGTGGGACAACATTCCTGAAGAGGAGTGGGACAACATTCCACAAGCCACAATCAACAGCCTGATTAACTTTATGCTAAGGAGATGTGTCACGTTGCATGAGGCAAATGGTGGTCACATCAGTTACTGACTGGTTTTCTGATACACAACCCTACCTTTTTTCTTAAAGGTATCTGTGACCAACAGACGCATATTTGTATTCCCAGTCACGTGAAATCCATAGATTAGGGCCTAATTGATTTACTTCAATTGACTGATTTCCTTATATGAACTGTAACTCAGTAATATCTTTGAAATCGTTGCATGTTGCGTACATATTTTTGTTCAGCATATATCTCCTTTAAACTGAGCAGCAAGCTTGAGCTTGTGAAGTTGGTTACAAGAACACTAAAAGAACATCTCAAAGTCCGTTGTTAATTTTGTTATTCTCATTTTTGTGGGTCTTTTAACTGAACCCCGGCCCAAGGCCAGAGACAGCAAGTCAGGATGGCTGCAGAAGGCCCTTCCCTTCTGCTGCTCTGTTCTGTGTGGAGGATACCCAAACCACACCAGAGCTCTGTTTTTGATCAGTCACTTTGCATTACCTCTCTCTCAACAGGCCAGGGGCTGTGTGCCCATCCAGGGGGCCTGGGAGAGCTCAGCAGACACAGAGGCTAGGTTGACCTGTTGGTCAGATGGAAAGCCAGTAAGGCTGAATAGTCCTACAGCAATAGTTCAACCTGCCTCCTGTGGCAGCACACATATATGTACAGGACCAGTCAAAAGTTTAGACACACCTACTCATTCAAGGGTTTTTATTTATTTTGAATATTTTCTACATTGTAGAATAATAGTGAAGGCATCACAACTATGAAATAGCACATATGGAATCATGTAGTAAGCAAAAAACTGTTAAACATCAAAATGTGTTTTATATTTTTGATTCTTAAAAGTAGCCACCCTTTGCCTTGATGAAAGCTTTGCACACTCTTGGCATTCTTTCCACCAGCTTCACCTGGAATGCTTTTCCAACAGTCTTGAAGGAGTTCCCACATATGCGGAGTACTTGTTGGCTGCTTTTCCATCACTCCGCGGTCCAACTCATCCTAAACCATCTCAATTGGGTTGAGGTTGGGTGATTGTGGTCAAATAGCCCTTACACAGCCTGTGGGTGTGTTGTGTCATTGTCCTGTTGAAAAACAAATGATAGTCACACTAAGCGCAAACCAGATGGGATGGCTTATTGCTGCAGAATGCTGTGGTAGCCATGCTGGTTAAGTGTGCCTTGAATTCAAAATAAATCATTGACAGTGTCAAAGACATGGGGGTTGGAACCAAAAATCAAAAATGTGGACTCATCAGATCAAAGGACAGATTTCCACCGGTCTAATGTCCATTGCTCATGTTTCTTGGCCCAAGCAAGTCGGTTCTTCTTATTGGTGTCCTTTAGTAGTAGTTTCTTTGCAGCAATTCGACCATGAAGGCCTGATTCACACAGTCTCCTCTGAACAGTTGATGTTGAGTGTGCAAAGCTGTCATCAAGGCAACGGGTGGCTACTTTGAAGGATCTCAAATATAACATTAATAAAATCTATTTTGATTTGTTTAACACTTTTTTTGTTTAACACATGTCCCCTTGGCTATGCTATCTAGCTTGGCTAAAACTGCACACCAGGGGTAAATTCCCTGTACACTCCCCTAGGTTGACCCTTCCATCCCTAGGGGGATTTGGCATGAATCCCCCGATGAGAGAGTGAGGGCCTGGAAAGGTGTGTTGTGTTGTTATTGAACCGAGAACCAACAGCCCATATTCAAGTTTAGCTTTCTTTAGGATCCAGAAAATCTCAAGCTATATCAGACTGTTAATCAAAGTTAGCTGTTTTTCTGGCACAGAGTCTTGGCCACTGGGGGAACTGAACAGAGCCTTGGTCACTGGAGGAACTGAACAGAACCTTGGTCACTGGAGGAACTGAACAGAGCCTTGGTCACTGGAGGAACTGAACAGAGCCTTGGTCACTGGAGGAACTGAACAGAGCCTTGGTCACTGGGGGAACTGAACAGAGACTTGGTCACTGGGGGAACTGAACAGAGCCTTGATCACTGGGGGAATTGAACAGAGCCTTGGTCGCTGGGGGAACAGAACAGAGTATTGGTCACTGGGGGAACTGAACAGAGCCTTGGTCACTGGGGGAACTGAACAGAGCCTTGGTCACTGGGGGAACTGAACAGAGCCTTGGTCACTGGGGGAACTGAACAGAGCCTTGGTCACTGGGGGAACTGAACAGAGCCTTGGTCACTGGGGGAACTGAACAGAGCCTTGATCAATGGGGGAACTGAACAGAGCCTTGGTCACTGGGGGAACTGAACAGAGCCTTGATCACTGGGGGAACTGAACAGAGCCTTGGTCGCTGGGGGAATTGAACAGAACCTTGGTCATTGGGGGAACTGAACAGAGCCTTGGTCGCTGGGGGAACAGAACAGAGCCTTGGTCACTGGGGGAACTGAACAGAGCCTTGGTCACTGGGGGAACTGAACAGAGCCTTGGTCGCTGGGGGAACAGAACAGAGCCTTGGTCGCTGGGGGAACAGAACAGAGTATTGGTCACTGGGGGAACTGAACAGAGCCTTGGTCACTGGGGAACTTAAAAGCAGCCTGCGTTCACAGAGTTGTGCTTTGCTCCTCTGATGCCTGGGGCCTGTTGTGTTGCTCAAGACACAGCTATTTAATGTCATCAAACCAAATATATAGGTCCTAATGGTATGGTTTAAATGATGTGTCGTAAATCAGGCAGGGTGAAGAGGAGAAGAATAACTCCCTGCATGACATGGTTGCCGTTTAGAATATACACAAGGTTTTCGAGTGGAACTTTGGAAACCGCAACCTGAATGACATCATTCCGCTGTAAAATTGCTTTGATGTTTGTTTGAGTTGAGTGTGCATGTGTGATTCACAAGAAGCACTTTTTGAGGATAAGAGTTTATTTTCTGAAAGCTGTTATGGAAAGAGCTTCCACCCCTTTGGCTATAGTCAGTGTGATTGTGTGGTTGTGTAGTTATAGTCGTGTCAAACGTGTCTGTTTGAGGGGAGTCCATTGGTGGGTAAAAGGGGTGTGTTAAGAACATTATTAATAACATACCCTGTCTACCCACATTTATGTAAATGTGAAATCTACTGAATATTCTATAGACAAAATAAAATAATCTCTTTGTGGGCAAAACTGTTAAATCTATACATAAATCGGTTGTGAAAGAAACTGGAATTTTAGGAATAACAATGGTTTTCTAATAAATCTGAGAATCTGGATCAAATTAATAAGGACTTAAAAAGTACATGCCTTTCTAGCATCTAGTTGTGCACTTTAAACACTGTAATCAGTGTAAATCCTGCATCCTGTAAAGTATGGGCCATGTCATATTTTTTTAAGTACAGACACTCAAGTACGTAGTATCCAAGTTGTGTCAAGTACGTAGTATCCAAGGGTTGTGTATCGACCTTAGGCACAGTAAAATAAGCCTGGTTTAGTTATAACACTGCTCGGACAGGATGATGAGGATGATATTTAACAGTTTCCATGGTAATCATCATAACAAGTGTACCATTTCTCAAGAAAGATGTGCCCTACACTTCAGATGGTACTCAGGACCTATGTAGCTATGTTTCAAAATGCAAAGCACACTACTTTTGTGTGCCTGCCACATAGGCTGCTTTGTCTTGCTTTATCCTTTACTTCAAAAAGCTGTTAAGTTTGTTTTTGTCAGAAGGAGAATGGTTTCAATCCATGGCAGTATGTTATGTCTTGAGAGGAACTGGGCTCTGTTAAGCTCCGTTGTTTGAACAAGAGGCCCCATGTGTGTGTGGACGGACATTTATGGAGGAGCTTGACGAAGACTGTGGGCCATTACGGGTCTTTGGTTTCAGGTCACAGCCCTGTATGGACATATACTGCAGGGGGCTGATAGGCTCCCCGCCCACCTCAACAGCTCAGGGGTCAGAGGTCAACCACATCAACACTGTCATGTGACCTCCCCTCCTTGACCCTTGAAACACCTCACCTTACTAGCCCATATCTCTGGCATCAGGCACCGGCCACACCCCAGAAGGAGCACCACCTGGTACAGTACTAGGACCCCAGAGATACAAACATTCAGGGAATGGAGGCAGGTCGGAACTGAAATCTACTTAAAAATTCCATCAAACCATCAAAAGATATATGTAAAATATTTCTATAACTATTTATCCACATACTGTACGTTTCTGACATGCTTTCAGCAAATGAAAACACAAGCAATGATCTACAGCCTTATCTACCTTGCCTTAATTTGGCCTCAACTACTGTGGACCATGACATCTCCCGCCATACAATCCTGTCCTGACGGCCTCTCGTCTTTACCCTGCTGCCTTGCCTTCTCTCAGTTCCCTGCTGGCTGAGAGGAGAGCTTAGAAATGTAATTACTAGAAAAGGAATTCCCATTCCTGTCAATATTCTGAAAATGAAATAATGAGATAACCGTGGAACAGCTTCAAAATGGTTTCTACTGAAACAAGACTGTAACAACAGTCAAAGTAAATTGTATGGTTACATTTAAAGCTTGTCTGAAAATCCGCATAAAAAATCATCAACTTTATCCCTTTACCCCTGTGTTCCACAACAACACAATGTGAAACTGATCAACTGAAGCAATTGAGCCTCACAGTTGTCATGCATAAGTGAGAACTGGCCTCAACTGTATTAAACAAAACGCTTTGAAGAAAACCTGTTTTGAAACACTTTGAAATGTTCAGTCTCACACTAAGCCTGGTAATGATACTTCTTTGAATGGAAGTCCTTGAGAAATGTGAGTGATCAAATTAAGATCCTACATCTGTAACGAACATGGTGCTGCTCTTAAAGTCCGAACATGTCATGTTTGTGACTTGTCATTACATTCCTCTAACAAGCAGGCATTCATCCAACCACTTGACCTCAAGGAGAAACTGCTTTGTTCTCACTCAACATAACCCCCCACCATGTTACAGGATCTGTTAATAATTTACAGGACGTACAATAATAAATCACCAAAGCAAGAACGCAGAACCATGAAACCATGGCACTCCAGTTCTTTGATGGAGCAGATAGGGGCATTCGATTTCACAAACATTCCACTATTGAGCTTCTTAAGTAAGAATAAATTGAATAATTCCAAAAAACATGTATTTGATGTGGATCACGCAATCTCATACAGCAAAGGAGAGAGCTCTGATCGATAAAAGGGTTAAAGACAAACATTTATAGGCCGCAGTTCGCTTGTGTGGCCAACCGTGTCAAACGCACACAATCAGTAGTGGAAAAAATACCAAATTGTCATGCTTGAGTAAAAGTAAAGATACCTTAATAGAAAATGACTCAAGTAAAAGTGAAAGTCACCCAGTAAAATCCTACTTGAGTAAAAGTAAAAAGGTATTTGGTTTTAAAAATACCTAAGTATCAAAAGTAAATGTAATTGCTAAAATAGACTCAAATTCCTTTATTAAGCAAACCAGACGGCACAATTTTCTTGTTTTTGCAATTTACGGATAGCCAGGGGCACACTACAACACTCAGACATAATTTACAAATAAAGCATGTGTTTAGTGAGCCCACCAGATCAGATACAGTATGTATGACCAGGGATTTTCTCTTTAAGCATTCAAAATGTAACGAGTACTTTTAGGGGCAGGGAAAATGTATGGAGTAGAAAGTACAATATTTTCTTTAGGAATGTAGTGGAGTAAAAGTAGTCAAAAAATATAAATAGTAAGTACAGATACCCCAAAAAACGACTTAAGTAGTATTTTAAATTATTTTTACTTAAGTACATAACACCACTGGAAACAATAACCAGAGCACAAAACTGGCCTCTTCTTACATTACCTCTTCGGACATACTGCAGCCCATTGAGCCAAGTGGGGGGAAAAGTGGCCACAATGGAATATATACATATACATGACCATGCTCGTCGAACATCTCATTCCAAAATGATGGGCATTATTATAGAGTTGGTCCCCCTTTTGCTGTTATAACAGCAGCCAATCTTCTGGGAAGACTTTCCACTTGATGTTGGAACATTGCTGCGGGGACTTGCTTCCATTCAGCCACAAGAGCATTAGTGAGGTCGGGCACTGATGTTTGGAAATTAAGCCTGGCTCACAGTTGTCGCTCCAATTCATCCCAAAGGTGTTCGATGGGGTTGAGGTCAGGGTTCTGTGCAGGCCAGTTACATTCTTCCACACCGATCTTGACAAACCATTTATGAATGGACCTCGCTTTGTGCACGGGGACATTGTTATTCTGAAACAAGAAAGGGCCTTCCCCCAAACTGTTGCCACAAAGTTGGAAGCACACAATTGTCTAGAATGTGTTAAGATTTCCCTTCACTGGAACTAAGGGGCCTAGCCCGAATCATGGAAAAAGCCCTAGACCGTTATTCCTCCTCCACCAAACTTCACTGTTGGCACTATGCATTTGGGCAGGTAGCATTCTCCTGGCATCCGCCAAACCCGGATGGTGTAGCGTGATTCATCACTCTAGCCAATGCTTGGCATTGTGCATGGTGATCTTAGGCTTGTGTGCAGCTGCTGGGCCATGGAAACCCATTTCATGAAGCTCCCGACGAACAGTTGTTGCTCCTACACGTTTCCACTTCACAATAACAGCACCTTCAGTTGACCGGGGAGGCTCTAGCAGGGCAGAACTTACACAAACTGACTTTTGGAAAGGTGGCATCCTATGACGGTGCCACGTTGAACGTCACTGAGCTCTTCAGTACGGCCATTCTACTGCCAATGTTTGTCTATGGAGATTGCATGGCGGTGTGATCGATTATATACACCTGTCAGCAACGGGTGTGGCTGAAATAGTCAAATCCACTAATTTGAAGGGTTGTCCACATACCTTTGTATGTACAGTACCAGTCAAAAGTTTGGACACACCTACTCATTCAAGGGTTTTTCTTTATTTTGACTATCTTCTACATTGTAGAATAATAGTGGAGACATCAAAATTATGAAATAACACATATGGAATCAGGTAGTAAGCAAAAAATTGTTAAACAAATAAAAATATAGATTCTTCAAAGTAGCCACCATTTGCACACTCTTGGCATACTCTCAACAAGCTTCACCTGGAATGCTTTTCCAACAGTCTTGAAGGAGTACTTGTTGGCTGCTTTTCCTTCACTCTGAAGTCCAACTCATCCCTAACCATCTCAATCTGGTTGAGGTTGGGTGATTGTGGAGGCCAGGTCATCTGATGCAGCACTCCATCACTCTAGCCCTTACACAGCATGGAGGTGTGCTGGGTCATTGTCCTGTTGAAAAACAAATGATAGTCTCACTAACCAGATGGGATGACGTATCGCTGCATAATGCTGTGATAGCCATGCTGGTTAAATGTGCCTTGAATTCTAAATAAATCCCAGACAGTGTCACCAGCAAACAGTGTCACCAGTTGGAACCAAAAATCTGAAATTTGGACTCATCAGACGAAAGAACAGATTTCCACCGGTCTAATGTCCATTGCTCGTGTTTCTTGGCCCAAGCAAGTCTCTTCTTATTATTGGTGTCTTTTAGTAGTGGTTTATTTGCAGCAATTTGACCATGAAGGCCTGATTCATGCATTCTCCTCTGAACAGTTGATCTTGAGATGTGTCTGTTACTTGAACTCTGTGAAGCATTTATTTCAGCTGCAATTTCTGAAGCTGGTAACTCTAATGAACTGCAGCAGAGGTAACTCTTGGTCCTCATGAGAGCCAGTTTCATCATAGTGCTTGATGGTTTTTGCAACTGCACTTTGAAGAAACTTGAAACGTTCCATATTGACTGACCTTCATGTCGTAAAGTAATGATCGTTTCTCTTTGCTTATTTGAGCTGTTCTTGCCATAATATGGACTTGGTCTTATACCAAATAGGGCTATCTTCTGTATACCACTCCTACCTTGCCACAACACAACTGATTGGCTAAAATATACATTTGTCATGCCTGCTCCCGCTCCCCCTCCCTGGCGCTCGAGGGCGCCAGGCTAACAGTCTTTATACACACCTGTCACCATCATTATGCGCGCAGCAGCGCTCATTGGACTCACCTGGACTCTTTCACGTGGTTGATTGCCCCTGTATATCTGTCTGTTCCTTGGTGGTGTTCCCTGTGTCCACATTCATTGTTGTTATGTGTTCCTGTCCAGACGCTGTTCCTGTTCTGTTTTATGTCCGTCAGTTATTAAACCTTCACTCCCTGTACCTGCTTCTCATCTCCTGGCGTCGATCCTTTCACAAATTAACTTTTAACAAGGCACACCTGTTAATTGAAATGCATTCCAGGTGACTACCTCATGAAGCTGGTTGAGAGAATGAGAAAGGTGTGCAAAGCTGTCATCAAGGCAAAGGGTGACAACTTTTAAGAATTTGTTTAAAACTCTTTTGGTTACTACATGATTCCATGTTATTTCATAGTTTTGATGTCTTCACTATTATTCTACACTGTAGAAAATAATACAAATAAATAAAAACCCTTGAATGAGTAGGTTTTTGACTGGTACTGTATACTGGCAAACATTTAATCAACTTAAAAATCCAAAACACTGTCAGATCAATTGTTATACAAAAAGTTCTGTGTAAAATCCTTCATAAAAATCTGTATAATCTTTCCTTTTCGGGTCTCCTTCACATGGTGCAACAGGTCTGAACAGCAATGTGGCTAATAGCAAGATCATTTAGTCAACAGATCTGGCTCTCCATCTTCCTTGTCACAGTGACCAATAGCAGCATAGCACTCAGCGCTCAGCAAATGGCCAGAAGAACCAGCACTGTATTTCCTCTCCTTTTGTCTGAACAGCTTCACCACTGATACCGAACACAATATGGCCAGTAGAAGCATGGCTCTATGGCACATTCAAACCATCAAAGCTTAAACAATGGAAAACATATGAACAGTTACAGATACTGTTCATAGGAACTGTGGTGAATAACAAAATACATTACACAGAGTGTACAAAACATTAAGAACACATTCCCAATAAGGGGTGGTAGGTAGCCTAGTGGTTAGAGCGTTGGGCCAGTAACCGGAAGGTCGCTGGATTGAATCCCCGAGATCACAATGTAAAAATCTGTTGTTCTGCCCCTGAACAAGGCAGTTAACCCACTGTTCCCCGATAGGCCGTCATTTTAAATAAGAATTTGTTCTTAACTGACTTGCCTAGTTAAATAAAAGTTCAATTAAAAAAATATATATTGAGTTGCACAGCCTCAACTCTACAAGGTGTCAAAAGCATTCTACAGGGATGCTGGCCAATGTTGACTCCAATGCTTCCCACAGTTGTGTGAAGTTGGCTGGATGTCCTTGGGTGGTGGACCATTCTTGATATACACGTGAAACTGTTGAGCGTGAAAAACCCAGCAGCGTTGCAGTTCTAGACACAAACCAGTGTGCCTAGCACCTACTACCATACCCCGTTCAAAGGCACTTAAATATTTTGTCTTGCCCATTCACCTTCTGAATGACACACATACACAATCCATGTCTCAGTTGTCTCAAGTCTAAAAGGTCCTTCTTTAACCTGTCTCCTCCCCTTTATCTACACTGGTTGAAGTGGATTTAACAAGTGACATCAATAAGGGATCATAGATTTCACCTGGATTCACCTGGTCAGTCTATGTCATGGAAAGACCAGGTGTTCATAATGCTTTGTACACTAAGTGTATATTCCTTGTTTATAATCGAAAAACGAAAAAATTCTAAATGTGGTCAGTGTGGTACAACTCTTTTCATCATGTAGTATTTTCCATGTGTAGAGTGCATTACCATTATTGACAAAGATATTTTCAGAGGGCAACATTTATTTGATATTGTGAAATGTATTTGAACCGTGAAGAACATTACAGTGAAGCCATTCTGTATTCGTTCATTGCCAATTAGCCTTCCATCAACTTATCTAAGAGTCTCATAAGTAATGACAATATTGCCATTGCAATTTTGATGAATGGTTATTTAAATGATTACATCATTATATGACACAAAACATCAAAAGTAAGTGTAAACATTCACACACATTTAACACCCCAGAAGATCCTATCATGTGTCACGCACAGCTGGCAAGCATCTACTTTATGTAATCTGTTCCACACAGGGTTACTGTAGCTTGGTAGTTAGTGGCCTTGTCTGTAAAAAAAATTAAGTCATGCTTGCCCCTATACTGAATGGTTTACAATATTAAGATGATAAGCTTAAGGACTCAGGTGGGATTTTGCACCAGGCCCGTTTGGGCCAGCAACGTGGTACACAAAGATGACATTGTCCAGGTACCCCCTCTGCCTCCCACCAATACGCATCAGCATAAACCCAGCACAAACACTCCTGTCCATGTGGTTGTGTGTATGAGTCAGTCACTCAACCACAGGGTCAGTCCAAATGGACTTCAGCTAAATGCTTGTTCTGTACAGCCTCTGCTCTGGGCTAGGATGGGGAGGAGTTGGAACAACAGGGGTGGCTGGCTGTCGACAAAAATAAAGCTTTTCTGTCTCCACTGACCTCTAGCAAAAACCAACACAATTTTTCTGAGAGCAGTATAAATGTTTTGACTAGGCAATCCACAATCTTTCTCCTCTCATGGTTATTAAAACTCTAATCGCCTTCAATAAATAGGTTGGGTTTATATTTGAATGAGGAGTTGCTCAGGGCGAAACAGAGAGGATGGGGAATGTTATTTGTTTATTTGGTTGCTGTTGCAGAATGTGGTGGGGTGAGCCTCAAGCCTTGTGACGGCTGAAACGAGATTGAAACGGAGGCTGTTTTAAAATAAACTGACCTCATATTTTACTTGAGCTGGCCAAGTACAGGGCTTGAAATTATGGCATGAATAGAATCAACAAATACATATCCTGGTTTATATGTACCTACTGTACAGTGTATTCGGAAAGTACTCAGACCCCTTGACTTTTTCCACATTTTATTACACTACAGCTTTATTCTAAAATGTATTAAATCGTTTTTCCCCCTCATCAATCTACACACAATACCCCATAATGACAAAGCAAAAACAGGTTTTAGAATTCTTTACAAATGAATACTTAAAAAAAACTTCAATACTACATTTACATAAGTATTCAGACCCTTTACTCTGTACTTTGTTGAAGCACCTTTGGCAGCGATTACAGCCTCGAGTCTTGACACTACAAGCTTGACACCTGTTTTTGGGGAGTTTCACTCAATTTTCTCTGCAGAACCTCTCAAGCTCTGTTAGATTGGATGAGGAGCTTCGCTGCACATCTCTCCGGAGATGTTAGATCAGGTTCAAGTCCGGGCTCTGGCTGGGCCACTCAAGGACATTCAGAGACTTGTCCTGAAGCCACTCCTGCATTGTCTTGGCTGTGCGCTTAGGGTCGTTGTCCTATTGGAAGGTGAACCTTCGCCCCAGTCTGAGGTCCTGAGCGCTCTGGAACATGTTTTCATCAAGGATCTCTCTGTACTTTGCTACCTTCATCATTCCCTCGATCCTGACTAGTCTCCCAGTCACTGCTGCTGAAAAACACCCCCTAGCATGATGCTGCCACCACCATGCTTCATCGTAGGGATGGTGCCAGGTTTCCTCCAGACTTGACGCTTGACTTTCAGGTCAAAGAGTTCAATCTTGGTTTCATCAGACCAGAGAATCTTGTTTCTCATGGTCTGGGAGTCCTTTAGGTGCCTTTTGGCAAACTCCAAGCGGGCTGTCAAATCATATCAAATCAAATTTCATACACATGGTTAGCAGATGTTATTGCGAGTGTAGCGAAATGCTCGTGCTTCTAGTTCCGACAGTGCTGCAATATCTAACAAGTAATATCTAACAATTCCACAACAAATACCTAATACACACAAATCTAAGTAAAGGAATGGAATATATAAATATATGGATGAGCAATGTCAGAGCGGCATAGGCTAAAATGCAATAGATAGCATAGAATACAGTATATACATATGACATGAGTAATGCAAGATATGTAAATATTATTAAAGTGGCATTATTAAAGTGATTATGTCATGAAGAGGGAGCTGGAGGGGATGGCTGCCGTTTTATGGGCTCTTAACAAACCATGCTATTTTGTTTGTTTTTTTGCATTGTTTGAAACTTATTTTGTACATAATGTTGCTGCTACCGTATCTTACGACTGCTTTACATTAATTATTTGTTACTTTTATTTATTTTCTTTTTTTGTTGGTATTTTCCTTAAAACTGCATTGTTGGTTAAGGGATTATAAGTAAACATTTCACTGTAAGGTCTACACCTGTTGTATTCGGCGCATGTGACAAATACAATCTGATTTGATTTTACTATTGTTCCATTTATTAAAGTGGCCAATGATTTCAAGTCTGTATGTAGGCAGCAGCCTCTCTGTGCTAGTGATGGCTGTTTAACAGTCGGATGGCCTTGAGATAGGAGCTGTTTTTCAGTCTCTCGGTCCCAGCTTTGATACACCTGTACTGACCTCGCCTTCTGGATGGTAGCGGGGTGAACAGGCAGTGGCTTGGGTGGTTCTTGTCCTTGATGACATCGGGTGCTGTAGGTGTCCTGGAGGGCAGGTAGTTTGCCCCCGGTGATGCGTTGTGCAGACCGCACCACCCTCTGGAGAGCCCTGCAGTTGTGGGCGGTGCAGTTGCCGTACCAGGTGGTGATACAGCCCGACAGGATGCTCTCAATTGTGCATCTGTAAACGTTCATGAGGGTTTTAGGCGACAAACCACATTTCTTCAGCTTGCTGAGGTTGAAGAGGCGCCGTTGCGCCTTCTTCACCACAATGTCTGTGTGGGTGGACCATTTCAGTTTATCTGCGATATGTATGCCGAGGAACATCAAACTTTCCACATTCTCCACTGCTGTCCTGTCGATGTGGATAAGGGGGTGCTCCTTCTGCTGTTTCCTCAAGTCCAATATCATCTCCTTTGTTTTGTTGACGTTGAGTGAGAGGTTATTTTCCTGACACCACACTCTGAGAGTCCTCATCTCCTCCCTGTAGGCTGTCTCGTTGTTGTTGGTAATCCAGCCTACTATTGTTGTGTCGTCTGCAAACTTGATGATTGAGTTGGATGCGTGCATGGCCATGCAGTCATGGGTGAACAGTGAGTACAGGTGGGTGCTGAGCACGCACCCTTCTGGGGCCCCAGTGTTGAAGATCAGAAAAGTGGAGATTTAGTTGCCTACCTTCACCACCTGGGGGCGGCCCATCAGGAATTCCAGGACCCAATTGCACAGGGTGGGGTTGAGACCCAGGGCCTCAAGCTTAATGATGAGCTTGGAGGGTACTATGGTGTTGAATGCTGAGCTATAGTCAATTAACAGCATTCTTACATTGGTATTCCTCTTGTCCAGATGGGATAGGGCAGTGTGCAGTGTGATGGCGATTGCATCGTCTGTGGACCTATTGGGGTGGTAAGAAATTTGAAGTGGGTCTAGGGTGACAAGTAAGGTGGAGGTGATCCTTGACTAGTCTCCCTAAGCAATTCATGATGACAGAAGTGAGTGCTATGGGGCGATAGTCATTTAGTCCAGTTACCTTTGCTTTCTTGGGTACAGGAACAATGGTGGCCATCTTGAAGCGTGTGGGGACAACAGACTGGGATAGGGAGAGATTGTCCATAAACACACCAGACAGCTGGTCTGCGCATGCTCTGAGGACTCGGCTAGGGATGCCGTCTGGACTGACAGCCTTGCAAAGGTTAACACGTTTAAATGTCGTACTCAAGATGGCCACGGAGAAGGAGAGCCCACAGTCCTTAGCTGGCCGCGTCAGTGGCACTGTGTTATCCTCAAAGCGGGCAAAGAACGTGTTTAGCATGTCTGGCAGCAAGACGTCGGTGTCCGCGACGTGGCTGGTTTTCCTTTTGTTGTCCGTGATTGTCTGTAGACCCTGCCACATACGTCTCATGTCTGAGCCGTTGAATTGCGACTCCACTTTATCTCGCAATATTGACATTTTGCCTGTTTGATTGCTTGCGGAGGGAACGACTACACTGTTTGTATTCTGCCATATTCCCCGTCACCTTGCCATGGTTAAATGTGGTGGTTCGTGCTTTCAGTTTTGTGTGAATGCTGCCATCTATCCACAGTCTCTGGTCAGGGTAAACTGGAAACCATATATGCAAACTGGATGCACTGAGAATCCAGGTGGCTAGACCGACTCTGACAGTATATCCCGAGCGAGCCATGTTTCCGTGGAACAGAGTATGTTACAATCCCTGATGTCTCTCTGGAAAGCAACCCTTGCTCGTCAACTTTGTTATCTAGGGACTGGACATTGGCGAGAAATATACTAAGTCTGACTAGAAGACCGCTCCGGCTTCCTCTTCTCTGGCGGCGTTGTTTTGGGTCAGCCTCTGGAATCAGTTCAAATGCCCTGGGTGGTGCGAACAATGGATCAGCTTCGGGGAAGTCGTATTCCTGGTCGTAGTGCTGGTGAGTGGATGCCGCTCTGAAATCCTATAGTCTTTCCCGGCAGCATGTAATAACACAATATTTTCTGGGCCAACAATGTAAGAAATAATACATGCAAAATACTGCAAAGTTTCCTAAGGACTAGAAGTGAGGCAGCCCTCTCTGTCGGCAGCATGTGTTGCTGTGTGCCCTTTACTGGTGAGTGGCTTCCGTCTTGCCACTCTACCATAAAAGCCTGATTAGTGGAGTGCTGCAGAGATGGTTGTCCTTCTGGAAGGTTCTCCCATCTCCACAGAGGAACTCTGAAGCTCTGTTAGAGTGACCATCTGGTTCTTGGTCACCTCCCTGACCAAGGCCCTTCTCCCCTGATTGCTCAGTTAGGCCTGGTTGCCAGCTCTATGAAGAGTCTAGGGGGTTCCAAACTTATTCCATTTGAGAATGATGGAGGCCACTGTGTTCTTGGGAACCTTCAATGCTGCAGAAATGTTTTGGTACCCTTCCCCAGATCTGTGCAACGACACAATTCTGTCTCTGAGCTCTACGGGCAATTCTTTCGACCTCATGGCTTGGTTTTTGCTCTGACATGCACTGTCAACTCAATTACCACAGGGGGAGTCCAATCAAGTTGTAGAAACATCTCAATGGAAACAGGATACACCTGATCTCAATTGTGAGTCTCATAGCAAAGGGTCTGAATAATTATGTAAATAAGGTTTTTAGTTCAATCAATTTTAGAATAAGACTGGAACGTAACAAAATGTGTAAAAAGTCAAGGGCTCTGAATACCTTCCGAACGCACTATATGTATTCACAGTTTTCAGAGAAGATCCCATTATGAGGGTGTGCATATGAGCACGCAGAACTCCATAGCTCACTGTTCTACAGACTGATTGAAAATGTGACAATAATAATAGTGATGATAGTAACAATAATATAGTGACAATATAGTGACAATAATAATAGTGATGATAGTAACAATAATATAGTGACAATATAGTGACAATAATAATAGTGATGTTGATTATGAGGATGATGATGAAGTTGATAAAGTTGAATGAAAATCAGCCAATCGTTTTGGACAAATATAACAGCTACAGATACAGTTACAGAATATAACATAAAAACAATGTAAACCTGTTCAGAATGTATGCCTTTGGCTCCTTGGTGCCTGAAGGTCTCTTGGCCCTTCAATGCCCCACACATCTTCTCTGTGAGCCTGGGTGGGTTGGTGGGAGAAACAAGAACAGAAACCAAAGCTGGAGGTTGGGAAATAAATCAGTACAACAGCCCTCTTACACGAGAGGATCCTTCACGATTTACATGAAATATGTGGTTTAGTATGTTTGTCCTCATTTATTCCCAGCACTGGACTCAGAAAAATTAAATTATAGGTCTAAACCTTTCTTGGTCAGCCCTTGATGAACAAAATTTAAATCTTTTGAACGTCTTATTACTGTTTGGGTAAACAAGTTAAAAATATCTCCATGGTGGTCACATAGATTTGCAGAGGTAGCTTACACATCAAATTCTTTATATCTCCATGTATTAAGATAAACAAGCTTAGTGGAGGTAGTGGAGCTCTGGACATTAGTGGAGGTCTGGACATTTTTGTTGCTTATTTATATAAGCTACAGTATAACCAGGTTAATGGTCATTACAACTGTACAATTTTTTTATTTAACGACATTTACACTCAGAGTCTGAAGCACAGCCATTTCCCCCTATCAAGCTTCTATACACACAGTCACAGTGTATTCCTGGTAGGGGTCTAGCAGGTCTACTGTATCTGTCTCTTTTTTACCGGTTATTTATGGGGCTGAACTGCATGTAAGGTAATTAATAAGGGTTTAATTCATCCCAGGCCAAGTGTACACAGACTTCACTGGAGGAGAGGACAGCTCGACTCAACCGAGAAAATCCCACATGATTTAAACCTAAACCTGCTTATTCCCCCTGGACACACACACAGCTGAGGCCTTCTATGGAACAGAGCCATTCACTGAAGCAGTAATACGACAACAATCCTTTATGATTCTGACCAGGGCCCAGATTTGTTCATAGTCAGGAAAATCTCCTTGCTTTAATTCTGACACATGAAACATTGTATTTATACTTCATTATAAAGGAGTGTAAATGTTTCCTGTAGGCCTGATGTTGTCATTCTATTGTATGTTTAAAATGTTGTAATGTATTGCTTACCGCTGCCTTCTTGGCCAGGTCTCCCTTGTAAGAGACGCTGTGTCTCAATGGGTCTTTTCCTGGTTAAATAAAGGTTCAATAAAATAAAACAGAAATGCAACAAATCAAATAAAAAATTCATGAATATTCCATATGTTTGAAAAAGAGATTCAATGTCCTTATTACATGTAAACAAAGTAGGCCATTCTCTCTTCGTAGAACAGTGAATGGGACATACAGTGTCTACAAGACTGAGCTCATCTCTTCCATCGTTCCCTGGGCCCGACAGGAGGCCTGATCTCTTCAAAAGAACATGAACAGTGGTCATAAGCTTGGGCTAACGTTAATCTGGGGGAAAACAATGGTTGTTGCCGTTTCACGGACAGACAGAAAGACAGACATTTCCCAGGGTTCCCCTGACGGGCCTGTCTAGGTGCTTGGGGAAGAAAGCCCTCTCTCTCCTGCTTTCTCTCTCTCTTCTGTTCTCTCTCTCTCTCTCTCTCTTCTGTTCTCTCTCCATCATCCCTCTCCCTCCCTCCACTGGCAGGCTGCTCTATCTCAACTCCTCCAGAAGGTACATGTGACCCCTTCTATTTCCTGTTGCTGCATGGGCCTGCCTGCAAATGAACGCCATGTCAGGTGTTAGCTGATACCTCTTTCTGCTGAAGAGGAAAAAAAATAAGAAAAACAGGGATGCATTAGGCTGCAAAACGTCAGGTTCTGAGTGAGGCTAAAGATGAACCTTTTACAGAATGCAAAAAGCATTGGTCCTTTTTTCTCTCCAAAGTGTGCTGCTCGAGTGGCTTGAGTGGCTGGCATAACGCAACTAATAATGCCACAGTTTATATATAACTCTCTGGAGGTGGAGGGAGGGGATGAGACAGCAGAGGAGGGGTGTGTGTGTGTGTGTGTGTGTTGCGGGGGGTGATGGGTGTGTTGGATCCGGGCGGTCTACTCTGTCTGACATGTTTTCTGTGTTGGGGCCCAAGCCCAGGGCTGTTCTGAGCTGAGCTGGGGAACAGGACCCAGGGGGGACATAGAGCTCTCCTCACAGCCACTCCCTATATGCCACCTGGGAGACACATCACAGAGACAGCACTTCCTCTGCCGGAGAGCCTATCAGCCCTGTGACCAGACCAGCATTCTTTTAATTTAATCTGACCTACTCTGCTCTGTCTGGCAGAGTATAAGAGGAATGGTTCCTTATTTGTGAGGATTCTGTGAATGGAATAATGCATGAAATACCAATGTGTACACTTTTGATAATTAAGAAATTAGTTATATGAAAAGTTTCTTCCCTCTAGAATGTCAGAAGAAAATACTCTGCCTCAGACGAGAGCAATCCCGAAAAAATGAAATTGTATTCAGTTCTACAGCTGACAGAGATGGAAACTTTGTGTGCTTCTGCTTGGGTGTGTTTCTGGCTGAGGCAATGTGATAGTCAGGCTCAATCTCAGTAGATTGAGCCTGACTGTGTGATGATTTTTATCAATACTCTCCGTCACCCATACTGAGAAAAATCATAAATTCCAATTCAATATACCATGTTCAGCTGCACACCACTTCCAGATCTTTCCAACATGACTTGATGGTAGTAGAATGGAATGGTAAAAGAGACTTTGCCAAACTGATCAATCAATTTATCCCCAAATGAAGACTAGTTGACAGTTAATTCTAGAGATGAAAACAATGAAGAATATTTAATCTGAAACATTAAATTCCTGAGATTTATCTCAAATTGTTTAACTTTATAATTGCTAGGGATGATTTTTCAGAGAACACAAAATTGAAAAGCAAACTACAAGCCAATGTGAAGGAATTAACTGTTTCACTGTGTTTTGGTGTAAATCTAGTTGCATTATTGATATTCTTATCTGCTGCACACTGAATTCCTCCTTAATAAAGCAGTTGGCTAAGAAATAAAGTCATGACTGAGAAACAACTTCTCAGCATGTACAGAACCTCCCTTAATTTCAATGACAAATAATTGCTTTACCACTAACAATGGTTCCCTTGCCACAGCCATACTATGAACTGTACCAGCTATGATAAGCTCACAGGACTGTCGAGAGTCATGCAGTTGAGCTCCAGGCTTTAATCTCCTCATGTAAACATGACCTGTCTCTCTCTCTGTGTGTGTGTGTCTCCAGGTTTGACTCTCTACCTAACCTAATAAAAACCCATGAGCATGGAGTAGGGTTTATATGCAGAGCACACCCTGGCTCTTGGCTGTGATTGTGTGTGTGTGTGTATGCGTGTACGTGCATGCAAAACACCCACCCTCAGCACATAAAACCTCTGGGTCAGAGAGGCTGGTTTATTTGTATTTACTACAGGGCTGGCTGGGGTGAGAAAGGTGTGCCCTTCGCAGGTCCTGTGCTGTGGAGGGGACATCCCGTTCTCACTGAGCAAACCACTCAGATCTCATTACACTGTATTAGCTTCTAAAGCCCACCATATTTATTTATTTGGATCCCCATTAGCTTTTGCAAAAGCAGCAGCTACTCTTCCTGAGGTCCACAAAAAACAGTAACAAATCACTGATGCACAAGGACAGTCACACAAAGTTTTTATAAAACAATATACAAACAATATAAATAAAAAATAATACAAACAATACAACTAAACAATATGTGTGTGTCCCCTCACAGTCCCCGCTGTTCCATGAGTTGTTGTTTCATCCATTTTTTAAAGGTCATTTTGCTGTTTTCATTAGTCATTTGAGATAGAAGAGAGTTCCATGCGATCATTCGTCTTGGGGACTGTGAAGAGACCCCTGGTGCTATGTCTTGTGAGGTTTGTATGGGTGTCTGAGGTGAATGTTATTTGATTATGCAGACAATCTGGTATTTTCATCACAGTAATATTTCTCAGAAAAACTAAAAGAGAAGCAGTTCATCTCTCGTCAACCCTCAACCAGAAAAGACTGGCCTGCATGTTGATGTTAGTTCTGTGTGCTGCTCTGTTTTGAGCCAGCTGCAGTTTTGATAGTTTTTTTCTTTGCAGCACTTGACCATATTACTGGACAGTAATCAAGATGGTACAAGACCAGAGCCTGAACAACTAGTACTGTTGATTTTTTTGTGTAAAAAACGCAGAATGTATTTTTATAACAGACATACCCCTCGCATCTTCACAACAACTTTATCAATATGACTTGACCATGACAATTGACCATCCAATCTTATACGTAGGAGTTTAGCTTCCTCAATGGTCACACCCTTTATGTCGTCTCCATATATCTACTGTTTTCTCTTAGGAACAGACTGGAAACCGTTAATTCCCCCCCGGCCATCAATAACCACCCATCCCAGACATTCACAAAAACACTGAAAACGCCCAGGGTGGTGAGAAGATGCCACCTGAATAGTGGATGGATGGAATTCCTCTTCCTATGAGCTATGAGGTGGGGGCTGCCAGAGGGTTGGGTGCCACATCGCTCAGCTCACTGAAGGTAGAAGTAGCCTCAACTCGGCCGGCGGCGGCCTGAGAAATGGCAGTCTCCACGTCCACTCAGAAGTGAAAAGAAAAGTTATATATTCTGAGGACAAATATAACCTCTTGGGACTAAAGACCCTCCAGCAGCATAGCAGAGACAGGCAGTACTAAATCAAAAGCGTCACAGGTCCATTCATTCGTTTTTGTTTTTCTCTCGGTGTCAACACTGTTATTTTTAGAGCAAACTCAGAGTGTCTCACTCAACAGCTGTGACCCACCTGGGACGTGGACATCGTGGAGGAAAGTAAGTCAGGGGTGAATTCTTTAATAAGCCCATGGTCACCTTCCAAGGACCAGTAGAGCTGCATGGCAATAACAGTGGGCTGGGGTGTGAAGCAAAGTCAGGCAGGACATACACTCCTCATATAGACACGGCTCATCTTGGGACCTCCAACTGTGACCTTATCCTCCATGCCTCACTAGTCTATCTTCACATCCACACACACACACACACACACACACACACACACACACACACACACACACACACACACACACACACACACACACACACACACACACACACACACACACACACACACACACACACACACACACACACACACACACACACACGTGTGGGGCCTCTGACACACTATACACACGCATATGCCAACACATACGCATGTAAATGCACACATGAACGGACACACCCATGTGCTGAATGCACAAAAGTTCCAGAATGTTCAGAGCTCAGAGCTCTTAGTGTGATGTACTGTAGTGTACTGTAGTGTACTGTACCATGTGGGAGGGCTGTGGAATGCAGACACCTGATCCGCCTCTTCTCTCTGATACTGTTTATGCATTTATGTTAGATAAATGGTTTCAGACTGGGATCAGTAAGCCAAACATTTAATCTCATTCAGGACAAGTAAAGCGGGACAGGATGAAGTGGGGAGTACAAAGCTATGCTTTTTTAAGAATAATAACACAGCCTTTTGTAGCTACCACCGTGTCGAAACCTCAGCTCGCCGCCATCACAGGAGGCAAAAATGAAATTCTGTCTCGAGATGCCAAAAGTTGTTAGAGTTAACGGTGGCGCTCTATTATGGAAGGAGCAGCTTGCACCCAAACTACAGGTCACGAGAGAAAGGGAGAGCAGAGCACCAGAACTTCTTCATATTTTCATTTAAGACTGAGGAGGTGATTAAATCAGGGAAGAAAAACACATCCCTTGGAGACGGGCACTAGCAACGCAACAATGAGTCTCTACTCCGACATAAAGAGGCATTCAGTCGGAGGAGGAGAGGAGAGAAGAGGAGGGGAGAGCTGCCTTTTCTCATTCCCATGACTGGCCTGGCCTGTCTAACTAAGAGTCGGGAGCCCAGGCTAACACCATTCACATCTGCCCTCATACCTCGATAAACAGGCAAGCAGGCCGAGGAGTTTTAGTTACATCTGTCTACCCTGTGACAGGTTTTAAATGCTGCCTCTCCTCCACTGAAGGGCTGTTGAGCACTGGTTGATGGGGACAGTTAAAGTTACAGCAGGAGCAGCAACAGATGGAAAAACGTTACAAAAGCAAAGCAGCACTCTTAAGTTCACATGACCCTAATGTAGCAGTGTTTTTGGTTCAGCAGCTATATTGTACAGTTACATATTGTAAAAACAAAGCCCACAATATTTTATCCCTGAACATATCCTCTCTCTCTCTCTCTCTCTCTCTCTCTCTCTCTCTCTCTCTCTAAGGGCTTTATTGGCATGTTGGCATGGGAAACATATGATAACATTGCCAAAGCAAGTGAAGTAGATAATAAACAAAAGTGAAATAAACTATAAATTGTTTTATCTCTCTTCTCTTCAGTGACAAGCTCCCCCTCCCTCCCCTCTCCGCCATTCAACACCTCCGAGCTGTCATCGCCACAGGCGGACAGGGGCCCATGTTTCCCATACGGGGCGAGGGGATGTGTGTATTCTCCTCTTCAGTGGGGAGATTGTCACCGTATTACTGTGTAAACCACACAGCCTGGCTCCTACCCTGCACTACACACCACTACACACCTACATTGTCACCTCGTAGCCCTGACGTCACTGTTGACATCCATACCCACACACTTTGCCCTTCAAAATGGATGAACGCATCACCAGCCTGACTCAGAAATCAGACAGAAGAGAAAAAACTATCTGGTCCTGTGTGTAAAGGGCAAGGCCCTATAAGCTTTGCCTTGCTACCTCGACCCTTGCTCTGGACAAACGCTACGCTACTCCCACGGACGTTAGTTTCTTCTCCACAACATACTTGGGGCCGTCTGATTGGTCCAGAAACCGATGGGTTGGGCCAGAGTAAGAACACCCGTGGGTAAAGTGGATACTCCGATTGGTTAGAGACGATCCCATCGCTGTAGAAAGCCCCTTGTTCCCCTCATCACCACAAACGACTTCATACTAAAGTATGTAGGGAACGACAGAGCAGCGAAAGAATTTAGTGTGAGTTGTCAGGCTAGTATAGCTCCAGCTCCAGCTCCTGCTCCAGGCCATGGAGGTTATTTATGCCTGCTAGCCTGAGGAAGATCCCCAGTGAGCACAAGGCATTCTGCGGTTAATGGGAAATCCTCCTCATTTTGCTCATACATTGAGATTTATTCCGCAGACTTAAGTTGTAGCACATGTGTTTTGTATGGACATAACAGCATATCGGATATGACTGCTGCCCCTATGCCATAGAAGTCATTTGTTAGGGAGTGAAGGGGAATTAGAAACTATTGGCCAGTCTCAGTTTTTGCAATGATGGCCCTGTACTGCCCGCGTAGTGATTGAAGCGGGGAGAACAGGGCATGACTTGGGTGGCTGAGGTCCCTGATGATCTTCTTGGCCTTCTTGCGACACCTGGTGTTGTAGGTGTCCTGCAGGGCAAGCAGTGTGCACCCAATGGTGCGTTCAGCTGCACGTATCACCCTCTGAAGAGCCTTGCGGTCTGAGGCGGGGAAGTTGCCGTACCAGGCTGTGATGCAGCCTGACAGTATGCTCTCGATGATGCTCCTGTAGAACACTTGGGGACAAGCCTAATTTCTTCAGCATCCTGAGGTTAAAGAATCCCTGTCGTGCCTCCTTCACTATGGTGTCCGAGTGGTTAGACCATTTCAGCTTCTCTGAGATGTGTACACCAAGGAATTTCGAGTTATTGACCATCTCCACGGTGGCCCCATTGATGAGGATGGGGGAAGCTTCTACCCTCCAGCCTGGTTCCTTCTGAAGTCCACAATCAGCTCCTTTGTTTTACTAACGTTGAGGGAGAGGTTGTTACCTTGTCGTAGTTGGTAATCAGGCCTACTACTGTTGTGTTGTCAGCGAACTTGATGATGGAGTTAGAACTGTGTGAGGCCACGCAGTCGAGGGTATACAAGGAATACAGGAGGGGACTGAGAACGCACCCTTGTGGGGCCCCCGTGTTGAGAATCAGTGTCGAGGAGGTAATGTTGCCTACCTTCACCCCCTGGGGGTGGCCCATCAGGAAGTCCAGGACCCAGTTGCATAGGGAGGAGTTTAGACACAGGTCTGTGAGCTTTGTAAGGAGCATATAGGGCACTATGGTATTGAAGGCTGAGCTGTAGTTGATGAACAGGATCCTCACATGTGCATTCCTTTTGTCCAGGTGGAAAGGGCAGTGTGTAGTGCAATGGTGAGTGCGTCTGTGGATCTGTCAGGGTGGTAGGCGAATTGGAGAGGGTTGAGTGTGTCGGGGAGGAAGGAGGTGATAAGGCCTTTGACTAGCCTCTCGAAGCACTATATGATGATGCTAGTGAGTGCAACTCTTCGGCAGTCATTCAGTTCAGTTACTTTCCCTCTCTTGGGTATGGGCATGATAGTGGACATCTTGAAACAGGTGGGTATAGCGGCCTGAGCTAGGGAGAGATTGAAAATGCCAGATGGTCTGCACATGCTCTGAGGGCACGGCTAGGGATGCCGTCAGGGCTGGCAGCCTTGTGAGGGTTAACACATTTGAATGACTTACATACGTCCTTAGTGGTGACCGTGATGTGGATGGCTTTCTTTTTGTAACTAGTGTTTGTAAGGAGCCCCTGCACATTCGCCTTGAGTCTGACCCACTGAATTTCTCCTCCACTTTGTCCCTATACTTGTGTTTCACAATCTTGATCAATCTGTGTAAGATATATTTGTATTGTTTAACCAAACTATTGTCCCCGGTCACCTTGCCCTGTTCATAAGCAGCATCTCTCTCTTTCAGTCTGCTATCAATCCACGGTTTTTGATTTGGGTACGCTTTGAAAGATACTTAAAGCTGTGGCGATTTTAGCATGTAAATCTTGGTGGGGCAAAAAATAAATAAACAAGTGGAATGCAAAGCCACTACACAACACTAAACACTACAGGAAGAAGGAGGAAGAATGGCACTGGACGGGATGGATGCCGTTTTACAGGCTCTTAACCAACTGTGCTATTTTGTTAGTTTTTTGCATTGTTTGTAGCTTATTTTTGTATTTATTTTGTACATCATGTTGCTGCTACCGTCTCTTATGACCGAAATTACTTCTGGACATCGGAACAGCGATTACTTTAACGTTTTTCTATAACGAGTCCGACGCGAAGGATATACTGCTTTCTCGGGAACGGGCCCAAATCCCCGTCACTTGCGTGAAGAAAAGACGGAGAAAAAGGTCGGAGGTCGAGCTGCCTTCTGAGAATTCATAGGCGAGTGAGTAAAACTCCACTACCATCCATTATAGTGGCCAACGTACAATCTTTAGAAAACCAAATGGATGAAATACGATCAAGACTATACTACCAACGGGACATTAAAAACAGTAATATCTTATGTTTCGCAGAGTCGTGACTGAACGACGATACGGATCATATAGAGCTGGCGGGATTTTCCATGCATTGGCATGACAGAGAAGCTATGAGGGGCGGGGGTGTGTGTCTATTTGTGATGTCTTATGATAAGCTGTAGACCACACTATCTACCAAGAGAGTTCTCATCTATATTATTATTAGTAGTCTACTCAACCAGCTGTATAAGGCCATAAGCAAACAAGAAAATGCTCATCCAGAAGCGGCACTCCTAGTGGCCGGGGACTTGCAGGTTAACTTAAATCAGTTTCACCTCATTTCTACCAGCATGTCAAGTGCAACCAGAGGAAAAAAAAGCTGGTCATGGCTCACATCAACAGCATCATCCCAGATACCCTAGACCCACTCCAAATCTCATACCGCCCAAACAGATCGACAGATGATGCAATCTCAATTGCACTCCACACTGCCGTTTCCCACATGGACAAAAGGAACACCTATGTGAGAATGCTGTTCATTGACTACAGCTCAGCGTTCAACACCATCGTGCACACAATGCTCATCACTAAGCTAAGGACCCTGGGACTAAACACCTCCCTCTGCAACTGGATCCTGGACTTCCTGACGGGCTGTCCCCAGGTGGTAAGGTTAGGCAACAACACGTCTGCCACACTGATCCTCAACACTGGGGCCCCTCAAGGGTGTGTGCTTAGTCCCCTCCTGTACTCCCTGTTCACCCACAACTGTGTGGCCAAACACGACTCCAACACCATCATTAGGTTTGCTGACGACACAACAGTGGTAGGCCTGATTACCGACAACGATGAGACAGCCTATAGGGAGGTGGTCAGAGACTGTGGACAACAACCTCCCCCTCAATCTGAGCAAGACAAAAGATCTGATTGTGGACTACAGGAAAAGGCTGGCTGAATAGGCCCCCATTAACATCGACAGGGCTGTAGTGGAGCGGGTCGAGAGTTTCAAGTTCCTTGGTGTCCACATCAGTAATGAACTGTCATGGTCCAAACACACCAAGACAGTCATAGTCATCAAAAGCTCTGCTTCTTGGCAATATCACAGCGTAGTCAGATTTCAAAAGGGCTTTACGGCGAAAGCACAACATTTGATTGTTTGAGGGTAGCACCTCCAATATTTTTCCATTAGCATAACTTCATAAACCATCGCGGTTCACACATCGCGGTTCACACAGCGAAAACAAATCCCTTACCTTTTGAAGAACTTCTGCTGAGGGCTTCCCAAGTGTCCAACGAAGACATCCAATGGTTCTTTTGTTAGAAAAAGTCATTTATTATATCCATAAATCTCTGTTTGGTTGGTGCGTCATGTTCAGAAAATCCAACGTCGAATCGCCCATTGAAACGTGAAGAGAACTCGTTCAACCTATACCTATAAACTTGTCCAAGAACAATCAAACATCATTGATAATGTATCTTTAGGAACACTTTTATGTATATTTAGTATAATATTTAAACCGGAATATAAACTGGGCGATAGGAAAGGAAAAAACCACAGCGCGCGCAAGCCAGGAACGCGCATTCTCTTCTGTTGACTTCTGTGTGACCACTTCCTAATTCTTCTTCTATAGCCATCTAAAGCAACTAAACAGAATCAAAACACTGTCTAGAGACTGTTCCAGTGGAAGCAATAGGTACTGAAATCATAGTCCCTTATATGGGCATTTTCATAAGGGAGGGGTTCAAAATGAGGCAATGTGTCAAAATCACTTTTTCCAGGACAGAAATTCCTCGGGTTTTCGCCTGCCATATCCGTTCTGTTATACTCACAGACAATAAGTAGAAAAAAGTAAAAAACCTTAAATGTTTTATCGGAGCTCGTGGCGAGGCACCCTCTGTCAGCGCCATCTTCGCCATTATGGTGACACGTCACACTAATACCAAGAGTACTAGACAAACAATCAATATAGTCAATAACTGTCTGACAGTGTATGGCAAAACTCAGCATCTGCCTTGGTAAAATCTCACTGTAATTCTTCAGAACTTGAAACTAGAAAGACGAATCCGTAGGATGTATCAGGATCTCTAGAAAGGGCAACAATCAGGATGTAAGAGCCTTGTCATGACTCCAAAATAGCGATTGTTCCAATTGAAATTGATTTCTGTCCTACTTTCTATTGTTCATCCCCATATACAGTATCCACTTTGTGTCTATTCTTAGTTCTATTGTCTGTGGGATTATGGTGACATGTTTTATTTTATCACTGCTACAGCACATTCAGTGCCGTCGCCGCCAGGTAACTAGTGGTCATCCAGTAAAACGCGATCTACCTACTACTATCTAACACTGCAACACTATATATCTCTGACTTAGCTTTTTGCTGGATGTGTACCCTACTTACTGGCACAGTGTTCACAGTGGTGTTTTCCTGTGACAATCAAGGGTAATCTTGAAGTTGTCAGACTCTTTAGAAAAAGATAACAGCCGTCATTTAATGCAGCAATTGTTCATAATCAACAACCTTTTTTCATTTATTTGTCCTTGAATGTATCAGCACATACACTGAATGTACAACACATTAGGAACACCTTCCTACTATTGAGTTGCACCCCTTTTTGCCCTCAGAACAGCCTCAATACTTCAGGGCATGGACTCTACAAGGTATCGAAAGTGTTCCACAGATATGCTGGCTCATGTTGATTCCAATGCTTCAAACAGTTGTGTGAAGTTGGCTGGATGTCCTTTGGGTGGTGGACCATTCTTGATACAAACGGGAAACTGTTGAGCGCGAAAAACCCAGCAGCGTTGCAGTTCTTGACACATTTAAACCGGTGCGCCTGGCACCTACTACCATACCCCGTTCAAAGGCACTTACATTTTTTGTCTTGCCAATTCACCCTCTGAAAGGCACACATACACAATCTATGTCTCAATTGTCTCAAGGCTTAAAAATCCTTCTTTAACCTGTCTCCCCCGTTTCATATACACTGGTTGAAGTGGATTTAACAAGTGACATCAATAAGGGATCATAACTTTCACCTGGATTCACCTGGTCAGTCTATGTCATTCCTAATGTTTTGTACGCTCAATATATATGACCAAATTGTGAATCCTACGAGACTTCCTGAGAAGATGAAGGCTAGCTAGATAATAGAGAAAGTGTTGATATACAGTACATCTCCTAACGAAGAACATATTGACCCACTATTCCAGTGGACTCCAGTGTCACTGATGGGAGGATAAAGATAAAGAGGTAGAAAGGAGACAGCATGAGATGTGGCATGTGGTTGTTGTGGCTACAGTAGAACAGCTAAATAATCAATGTATTCGAAGTCAATCTGAACAGAAGTCATGTCACATGTATTTTCACGCTAATCAGGTTAGGCTAAATTAGACCGGGTAGGAACACAACTGAAACAGCTGTTGCGTTTCCTATCAGGAAGAAGGGACCAATTTCGATAGAGCAACCAACACATATTCATCCAATCAAATGAGGGGTTAACGTTGAGGCTGCTAAGACCAATAAAACATCTGAGGTTGGAGATATCAATCTGGCAAAGGCAATATTAGTCAGATAAGGCTAAATGAGACCTTTCAAAGAGGAGAATGTGACAGCATCTCTCCACAGACGATTACAGTACCCCCTTGGGGATTGAGCTCAGCTCTGGATCCCCCCTCACCCCCAGGACTGGATCACTCCTTTATCTCATCTAGATCCATCCTGTTTGGACCATGCTCCGTGGTGCTGCTCTCTGATCCACACCCAGCAGCTTCTACAACAAGGTTACTCAACTGGCGGCCCTCTGTGATTTTATTTGGTCCCCCAAACTTTCTTAAAAAAAAAAATATATATATATATATATATATATATATATATATATATATATATATATATATATACACATACACACACACTATACATATGCACACTGCTCAAAAAAATAAAGGGAACACTAAAATAACACATCATAGATCTGAATGAATGAAATAATCTTATTAAATACTTTTTTCTTTACATAGTTGAAAGTGCTGACAACAAAATCACACAAAAATGATCAATGGAAATCAAATTTATCAACCCATGGAGGTCTGGATTTGGAGTCACACTCAAAATTAAAGTGGAAAACCACACTACAGGCTGATCCAACTTTGATGTAATGTCCTTAAAACAAGTCAAAATGAGGCTCAGTAGTGTGTGTGGCCTCCACGTGCCTGAATGACCTCCCTACAACGCCTGGGCATGCTCCTGATGAGGTGGCGGATGGTCTCCTGAGGGATCTCCTCCCAGACCTGGACTAAAGCATCCGCCAACTCCTGGACAGTCTGTGGTGCAACGTGGCGTTGGTGGATGGAGCGAGACATGATGTCCCAGATGTGCTCAATTGGATTCAGGTCTGGGGAACGGGCGGGCCAGTCCTTAGCATCAATGCCTTCCTCTTGCAGGAACTGCTGACACACTCCAGCCACATGAGGTCTAGCATTGTCTTGCATTAGGAGGAACCCAGGGCCAACCGCACCAGCATATGGTCTCACAAGGGGTCTGAGGATCTCATCTCGGTACCTAATGGCAGTCAGGCTACCTCTGGCGAGCACATGGAGGAAATGCCACCCCACACCATGACTGACCCACCGCCAAACCGGTCATGCTGGAGGATGTTGCAGGCAGCAGAACGTTCTCCACGGGCGTCTCCAGACTCTGTCACGTCTGTCACGTGCTCAGTGGGAACCTGCTTTCATCTGTGAAGAGCACAGGGCGCCAGTGGCGAATTTGCCAATCTTGGTGTTCTCTGGCAAATGCCAAACGTCCTGCACGGTGTTGGGCTGTAAGCACAACCCCACCTGTGGACGTTGGGCCCTCATACCACCCTCATGGAGTCTGTTTCTGACCGTTTGAGCAGACACATGCACATTTGTGGCCTGCTGGAGGTCATTTTGCAGGGCTCTGGCAGTGCTCCTCCTTGCACAAAGGCGGAGGTAGTGGTCCTGCTGCTGGGTTGTTGCCCTCCCACGGCCTCCTCCACGTCTCCTGATGTATTGGCCTGTCTCCTGGTAGCGCCTCCATGCTCTGGACACTACGCTGACAGACACAGCAAACCTTCTTGCCACAGCTCGCATTGATGTGCCATCCTGGATGAGCTGCACTACCTGAGCCACTTGTGTGGGTTGTAGACTCCGTCTCATGATACCACTAGAGTGAAAGCACCGCCAGCATTCAAATGTGACCAAAACATCAGCCAGGAAGCATAGGAACTGAGAAGTGGTCTGTGGTCACCACCTTCAGAACCACTCCTTTATTGGGGGTGTCTTGCTAATTGCCTATAATTTCCACCTGTTGTCTATTCCATTTGCACAACAGCATGTGAAATTTATTGTCAATCAGTGTTGCTTTCTAAGTGGACAGTTTGAATTCACAGAAGTGTGATTGACTTGGGGTTACATTGTGTTGTTTAAGTGTTCCCTTTATTTTTTTGAGCAGTGTATATATATATACACAGTGTATATATCCGTCTTCGGATGGGACGCTAAATGGGTGTCCTGACTCTCTGTAGTCAATAAAAGATCCCATGGCACTAATCATAAGATTAGGGATGTTAACCCCGGTGTCCTGGCTAAATTCCCAATCTTGCTCTCATACCATCATGGTCACCTAATCATCCCCAGTTTACAATCGGCTCATTCATCCCCCTCCTCTCCCCTGTAACTATTCCCCAGGTCGTTGCTGTAAATGAGAACGCGTTCTCAGTCAACTTCCCTGGTAAAGTAAGGGTTAAATAATATACGTAATATATATATTACATACAGTGAGGGAAAAAAGTATTTGATCCCCTGCTGATTTTGTACGTTTGCCCACTGACAAAGAAATGATCAGTCTATAATTTTAATGGTAGGTTTATTTGAACAGTGAGAGACAGAATAACAACAAAAAAAATCCAGAAAGACACATGTGAAAAATGTTATAAATTGATTTGCATTTTAATGAGAGAAATAAGTATTTGACCCCCTCTCAATCAGAAAGATTTCTGGCTCCCAGGTGTCTTTTATACAGGTAACGAGCTGAGATTAGGAGCACACTCTTAAAGGGAGTGCTCCTAATCTCAATTTGTGACCTGTATAAAAGACACCTGTCCACAGAAGCAATCAATCAATCAGATTCCAAACTCTCCACCATGGCCAAGACCAAAGAGCTCTCCAAGGATGTCAGGGACAAGATTGTAGACCTACACAAGGCTGGAATGGGCTACAAGACCATCGCCAAGCAGCTTGGTGAGAAGGTGACAACAGTTGGTGCGATTATTCGCAAATGGAAGAAACACAAAAGAACTGTCAATCTCCCTCGGCCTGGGGCTCCATGCAAGATCTCACCTCGTGGAGTTGCAATGATCATGAGAACGGTGAGGAATCAGCCCAGAAATACACGTGAGGATCTTGTCAATGATCTCAAGGCAGCTGGGACCATAGTCACCAAGAAAACAATTGGTAACACACTACGCCGTGAAGGACTGAAATCCTGCAGCGCCCGCAAGGTCCCCCTGCTCAAGAAAGCATATATACATGCCCGTCTGAAGTTTGCCAATGAACATCTGAATGATTCAGAGGACAACTGGGTGAAAGTGTTGTGGTCAGATGAGACCAAAATGGAGTTCTTTGGCATCAACTCAACTTGCTGTGTTTGGAAGAGGAGGAATGCTGCCTATGACCCCACCGTCAAACATGGAGGTGGAAACATTATGCTTTGGGGGTGTTTTTCTGCTAAGGGGACAGGACAACTTCACCGCATCAAAGGGACGATGGACGGGGCCATGTACTGTCAAATCTTGGGTGAGAACCTCCTTCCCTCAGCCAGGGCATTGAAAATGGGTCGTGGATGGGTATTCCAGCATGACAATGACCCAAAACACACGGCCAAGGCAACAAAGGAGTGGCTCAAGAAGAAGCACATTAAGGTCCTGGAGTGGCCTAGCCAGTCTCCAGACCTTAATCCCATAGAAAATCTGTGGAGGGAGCTTAAGGTATGAGTTGCCAAATGTCAGCCTCGAAACCTTAATGACTTGAAGAAGATCTGCAAAGAGGAGTGGGACAAAATCCCTCCTGAGATGTGTGCAAACCTGGTGGCCAACTACAAGAAACGTCTGACATCTGTGATTGCCAACAAGGGTTTTGCCACCAAGTACTAAGTCATGTTTTGCTTAATACTTTTTGCTTAATACTTCATTGGTTTTGCTTAATACTTAATTGTTTTACATGTGTTTTTCTGGATTTTTTTGTTGTTATTCTGTCTCTCACTGTTCAAATAAACCTATCATTAAAATTATAGACTGCTAATTTCTTTGTCAGTGGGCAAACGTACAAAATCAGCAGGGGATCAAATACTTTTGTATATACAGTGAGGGAAAAAAGTATGTGGACTCACCTTCAAATTAGTGGATTAGGCTACTGTAGCCACACCCATTGCTGACAGGTGTATAAAATCGAGCAAACAGCTATGCAATCTCCATAGACAAACATTTCCTGTAGAATGGCCTTACTGAAGAGCTTGATACCACCTTTCCAAAAAGTCAGTTAGTCAAATTTCTGCCCTACTAGAGCTGCCCCGGTCAACTGTAAGGTGCTGTTATTGTGAAGTGGCTCAGCCGCGAAGTGATAGGCCACACAAGCTCACAAAGTGGGACCGCCGAGTGCTGAAGTGCGTAAAAATCGTCTGTCCTCGGTTGCAACATTCACTACCGAGTTCCAAACTGCCTCTGGAAGCAACGTCAGCACAAGAACTGTTTGTCGGGAGCTTCATGAAATGGGTTTCCATGGCCGAGCAGCCACACACAAGCCTAAGATCACCATGCACAATGCCAAGTGTAAAGCTCACTGCCATTGAACTCTGGAGGGAGGAATCATGCTTCACCATCTGGCAGTCCAATGGACGAATATGGGTTTGGCAGATACCAGGAGAACGCTAACTGCAACAAAGCATATTGCCAACTGTAAAGTTTGGTGGAGGAGGAATAATGGTCTGGGGCTGCTTTTTATGGTTTCTCTTCAGCTTCACTAAAGGGAAATCTTAACGCTACAGCATACAATGACATTCTAGACGATTCTGTGCCTCCAACAAAGCGAGATCCATATCAAATCAAATCCCATCTAATTTTATTGGTCACATACACATGGTTAGCAGATGTTAATGCGAGTGTAGCGAAATGCTTTTGCAACTTGTTCCGACTGTGCAGTAATATCTAACAAGTAATCTAACAATTTCACAACAACTACCTAATACACACAAATCTAAAGGAGTGAATGAGAATATGTACATATAAATATATGGATGAGCGATGGCCAAGCGTCATAGGCAAGGTGCAATAGATAGTATAAAATACAGTATATACATATGATATGAGTAATGTAAGATATGTAGACATGATTAAAGTGGCATTGTTTAAAGTGACCAGTGATCAGTGATTGGGTCTCAATGATGGCAGTCTGATGTCCTTGAGATGTCCTCGGTCCCAGCTTTGATGCACCTGTACTGACCTCGCCTTCTGGATGATAGCGGGGTGAACAGGCAGTGGCTCGGGTGGTTGTTGTCCTATATGATCTTTTTGGCATTCCTATGACATTGGGTGCTGTAGGTGTCCTGGAGGGCAGGTAATTTGCCCCCGGTGATGCGTTGTGCAGACCGCACCACCCTCTGGAGAGCCTTGCGGTTGAGGGTGGTGCAGCTGCCGTACCAGGCTGTGATACAACCCGACAGGATGCTCTCGATTGTGCATCTGTAAAAGTTTGTCAGGGTTTTGGGTGATAAGCCAAATTTCTTCAGCCTCCTGAGGTTGAAGAGGCGCTGTTGCGCCTTCTTCACCACACTGTCTGTGTGGGTGGAGCATTTCAGTTTATCTGTGAGGAACTTTACAGAAATGAGCCCTGACCTCAACAACATCTAACACCTTTGGGATGAATTGGAACACTGACTGCGAGAGTGGAGGCTGTTATAGAAAAAAAGGGGGGACCAACTCCATATTAATGTCCATGGTTCATCTTCCAACAGGACAACAACCCTAAGCACACAGCCAAGACAATGCAGGAGTGGCTTCGAAACAAGTCTCTGAATGTCCTTGATTGGCCCAGCCAGAGCCTGGACTTGAACCCGATCGAACATCTCTGGAGAGACCTGAAAATAGCTGTGCAGCGACACTCCCCATCCAATCTGACAGAGCTTGGAGGATCTGCAGAGAAGAATGGGAGAAACTCCCCAAATACAGGTGTGCCAAGCTTGTATTGTCATACCCAAGAAGACTCAAGGCTGTAATCGCTGACAAAGGTGCTTCAACAAAGTATTGAGTAAAGGGTCTGAATACTTGTAAATTTAATATATATATATATTTTTTTTTTAACAAATTTGCTAAAAATTCTAAAAACCTGTTTTGCTTTGTCAATATGGGGTATTGTGTTTAGATTGATTTAACCAATTTTAGAATAAGGATGTAAAGTAACAAAATGTGGAAAAAGTCAAGAGGTCTGATTACTTTCTGAATGAACTGTGTGTGTGTGTGTGTGTGTGTGTGTATATATATATATATATATATATATATATACACACACACACACACATACATATATATACACACACAGTACCAGTCAAACATTTGGACACACCTACTCATTCCAGGGTTTTTCTTTATTTTTTTACTATTTTCTACATTGTAGAATAATAGTGAAGACATCAAAACTGTGAAATAACACATATAAAATCATGTCGTAACCAAAAAAGTGTTAAGGCCGTTAAATGTAAATAAATTAATTAGGCCCTATTTCACATGACTGGGCAGGAGCGTAGCCATGGGTGAGCCTGGGAGGGCATAGGCCTACCCACTTGGGAGCCAGGCCCACCCACTGGGGAGCCAGACCCAGCCAAACAATGTTTTTACCCACAAAAGGGCTTTATTAGAGACAGAAATACTCCAGGTGGCTGGTTTCAGACAATCCCGCAGGTGAAAAAGCTGGATTTGGAGGTCCTGGGCTGGCTACATGTGGTTTGTGGTTGTGAAGCCGTTTGGACATACTGCCAAATTCTGTAAAACGACATTGGAGGCAGCTTATGGTAGAGAAATCAACATTCAATTCTCTGGCAACAGCTCTTGTGGACATTCCTGCAGTCAGTATGCCAATTGCACACTCCCTCAAAACTTGAGATATCTGTGGCATTGTTGCGTGACACACCTGTCAGGTGGATGGATTATCTTGGCAAAGGAGAAATGTTCACTAAGAGGGATGTAAACACATTTGAACATTTGACAGAAATAAGCTTTTTGTGCTCATGGAACATTTCAGCTCATGAAATCTGGGACCAACACTTTACATGTTGCGTTTATATTTTTGTTTAGTATATATCAAAATAAATAAATACATGCATACATACACAGTACCAGTCAAAAGTTTGGACATACTTACTCATTCAAGGGTTTTTCTTTATTTTTACTATTTTCTACATTGTAGAATATATTTGGATTTGTTTAACACTTTTTTTGGTTACTACATAATTCCAAATGTGTTCTTTCATAGTTTTGATATTTTAGATTCTTCAAAGTAGCCACTCTTGACAGCTTTGCACATTCTTGGCATTCTCTCAACCAGCTTTACCTGGAATTCTTTTCCCCACAGTCATCCTGTTGGAACGTCTCATCTTCCTCGAGGTGGTGTGAATGAGAATCACATTCATTTTGATACGTGACGAACGTGATACTGTTTGACTATGATACATTATTTTGATTAAACTTTCTGTGAATGTCAAACGAGGTTAAACATATTGATATGTACTATCATTTTTATTCTATTTCTTTGTAATATGATAATGCTTAGGATTTACTGTAGTAGTTACACTGGTACATAAATAGTAGCTCGGTCTTGGCAGGCCTCAAAGAAGCATGATGTGCCACATAACAATTGTGCATAAATAAACCAGCAGCAAGTCTAGAAGACGAAGACTGCTGTCGGCCATCCAAAGAAAGAAAGCCAGGCACAATTTACGATTACTACGTGACCTGCTGCAGTTAGTACAGCCCAATATTAAAACACAACACTAGTAATTGATTCCTTTCAGACATCTCCCTAATCATCTGGGGCCTGGGTAGTCAGACCTTCCCGACAGCTACTCACATATGATAACGTTGGGCAGTAACCCCAAGAGGCCTCTCCTATACCCCTCAGTGATAAAGGTCCCCAGTGGTAGCCAAGCTGGGATTAAAGAGGCTTTATGCTTTGTGTTTGTCACAAGAACAGCTCAGGCAGCTAATGACCGCTTCTTCATAAATCTCCCCCTGGTCTGCCTGGGACCTGGCTGACTCAGAGCTCTGTCTTGATCAGTCACATTCTCTCTGAGCTCCAAACCATCCCGCCTCCTGTCCTGCTTGGACTCGGTTGAGAGATGGGTTCCTTTTAATGTCCCCTAACTCTCAACCCTTCCCTCCACCCCTCCTGATCTCCTCCTGTTCTTCTCTGCTCAACAGTCAGTCAGAAGGGCAGCTCTGGTCCACTGTCTGACTGTTCTCTGCCCTCTGTAGGGGGCAGAGGTCACCGCAGAGTGTGTGTGGTTGGGTTAAGACATCACAAGCTACAGTAATACAAAAACCAACAAAACAAGAGAACAATTTCAAATTTCTGTCCCAAAACCACTAGCATTAAGTATTGTGACTGTTGTTTTAAAGGGTATGTTGTGGCTAGTCACTGCACTTAAAATGTTCTCTGATATTTTGGAATCACTCTTCCCCCCGCTCTTCCCTTTCCCTGGATAAAACATTGACTTTATTTTTATAATAACCATTTCAAAATAAATGTTCAGACAGACAGTGTCTATGCGCTGCATTGGAGGGCAGCACCATTCTAAGGCAGACAGAGGCGGGGCAGCAGGTAGCCTAATGGTTAGAGCGTTGGGCCAGTAACCGAAAGGTTGCTAGATTGAATCCCCGAGCTGACAAGGTAAAGATCTGTCGTTCTGCCCCTGAACAAGGCAGTTAACCCACTGTTCCTAGGCCGTCATTGTAAATAAGAATTTGTTCTTAACTGACTTGCCTAGTTAAAAATAAAAAAACATTTTATTAGATGCATCAATCACTATTAGGAGGCCATCTGCACATTAATACATACAGCCAATAAAAAGGGAATGTACCCCCTGTTACGATTTAAGACAACGTTTATTCAACTTATCGTGGAACGAGACACTCCTGACAGTGCACAAAGAAGTACATTTTGTCCAATAATGTCTGGCTATGTCTGTAGCAAGCCAAGCCGTTTCAATTTAGCCCCCTGTTCCGTATCGGTAAGGATTCCACGTTATGGGAAGACTGGAAACACATGTGGCTAGTGGAGCTTCATGAGTTGCTGCTGCCTGCTTAGCAGATGGATGCTCTGATGCTCTGCTCTTAACTTGGGCCAGACCAGGGGCCAACAGAGGCCTTGCTTTCAACACCCCTACCCGTTTGGCGTATCTTTAGGCCTTCTAGAGGATATGATGGAGAGGTGGGAGAGCCAAGGGCAGCCAGGACCAGAGGTAGTAGGGAAAAGAAGGAAAGGGAAGGCCCATGAGACTGCTGTAGGGTCTCCTAGGGAGACTAGCTGTCAATCACAGTTGGGAAAGGCTTCGACTTTTACACTCACACCTCACCTTGGATGTCAGTCGTCAGGCTTTGATGCCGACCCCCCTGTGTGAGACCACCAAATGTGGTCTGGTTTGGTATTTTCACGCTGTCGCTCAAGATACATTGCATGCTGTCTGTCTGTGGATGTACAGTAACGAGAATGGAAGATGTGTCCAGGAACAAGTCCACAAAGAAATCCCCTCACATTGTTAAGACACTTCACAGGGGCTGTGATTGCTAAACCTATTTCTCACCTGCACTGTACTGGTGAAGAAGCTGGACAGGCGCAGGGCGTAGTGGGGGCAGGTTGAAAGGCGGGCAGAGCCGGGGGTGGGTACAGACGACAGGTGTCGTATCTCTGCATCTGTGAAAGTGTGGCCTCTTAATCCCAGGGAGATGTCTCCCTTTCAGTAGGGCTTTGCAGCATAACAGCAGAGGTGAGTTGGAGCTGGGACTGATGCCCATGGCTGGGGCTGATATCTGGTACAGTAAATCACGGAATATAACATTATGGAGTGCCTGCCTGCTTCCCAGAGTTAACCTGAGCTCTGAAGTCACCTCTGATTGCAAAAACAACTCCCAGAGTCAAGTCCACAACGTTTCCCACACGCTCCCTCCAGGGGATCATTAAAGGTGCAGTGGTCCATTAGGTTCCCACACACTCCTGGACATGTTCCTGTTTTGGAGGCTCTGTCTGTCTACCATAATCAGTTTCCTGGTAGCCTCTCGGTTGCCGTAGTTACTCATGCCGTTGTGGTTTGTCAGTCAGCAACAGGTCTGCTTGTCTGCCCTCTGTGGACAGAATGTGATGTTGTAAAACATGATGAATGTAGATAAGAGCTAGTTGCCCGGGCTGTCAGTTATGGATAGCATGAATCCATTGAGTCAGAGTGGATGTTAGGATATCATTGGCATGCCTATTGCCTAATGTTAACCCATCCTGTTATGTCAGGACCACAATGTTTGTCTTTTAGCCCTTAATTTGTACTAGAACAAAAAAGTTAACCCATCCTGTTTTGCTGGTACGAAGAAGGCTACATCTCTCATGATCATGTTTGTGTCAGAAGTAATTCCCCAGTTTAAGCCTTGTCTCTCTATATGATTGCTTCTCCAAGATGTACAAAGAGAAGTGCTTTAACTAACACCAAAAGCGAGAGCAAAATGTTTCCAGAAGATCTAGATTACAAACACACATTTCATCGTCCATTATCCCTATCAAAGGCAGCTGTGAGGACATTCTATGGAATACAGTAATAGCCTACTATCAAACATCTTTACTGAAAACAACAATGATATAATAGCATCCTACCGAGAACTAGTACTTCTTTGCTCCGTTAATCCGATAAACGATACAGTATGATATGTCAATCCTAACATCTCTGCAGACTTTCATTCTGTGTTGGATTGCAGTGTAAAACCGGTAACGTTAATGGCATAATAGTGCTATTTTATGATTAAAGGAAGGACAAATAATATCAATGTCAAGGGGTTCTAATGGACCACTGATGTAACAAGGACAGCATTAAACCCAGGAATGTTGTAGAATGTTATAGGTTTCATTTACAACCTTGCGATTTTACATGGCTCCGAAACAAAAGCGTTGCATTCTTTATGGTGGAGCAAAAATAAAAACATGACAAAGGGAGAAGGAGGAAACCCAGCCAGACAATAAGAGCAGGTCAGACTCACTGTCTATACATTAGAGAGGATGTGGGAATCTTGTCTGCGACTAGCTGTGATTGGCACATCTTTCAGCAGTGAGAGACAGTCCTGTCCTTTAAAGAGGAGCCACATAGTGACAGACAGGAGCAAGTATTTCTCATTACTCTTCAAAAGGCTCAAAACTCCTTTATTCCCTTATTTTGTTTCATTACATCGGGGGTGTCTTTCCATCTTTCTCTCTGTCTTTCCATCTCTCTCACTCGCTTTCTATCTCTCTCTCTCACACTCTCTTTCTCACTCGCGTTCCATCTCTCTCTCTTTCCATCTCTTTTCATCTCTCTCACTCGCTTTCCATCTCTCTCTCTCTCTCTCACTCACTCACTTTCCATCTTTGTACCACGCAGGCCCTGACTGCTGGCTCGTTCCCATTATGCAATGATACTGAATTTCATAAGTTCTTGAATAACAAGAATTTGTCGGGGTTCGTCTCTCTGAAAATTGGTCAGAGAAGTGAGGGTGAACATAACGTAAGGAATGAGTGGTGTGTGTAGTGTGTACGAGGGGGACGGGGAGGCAAATAATGAATATAAGTGATATAAATGAGGGAAAATACAACAAGGCTTCCATACAGACTGCCATGAAAGTTGCAACTGAAGGGTAACAATGTGGATTACACAACTTTCCTTTGCTTGCTCAAATGCCTTGTAAAACACTCTGTACATTGAACATCAAAGGTTTCTCTTTGCTGGATGCTTAGTGAGCCTAAAATGTACTGTTATGCACCATAAATCAAAGCTGAATCACTACAATACAAAAGGATATGTTTCCTTCTGTCTCTAGGTCTATGTCTAATGTACTAGATTTGATCCAAGATGTTTATGTATTCTGCAGAGTGCCCACATTTAGCAGGAAGCAAATGAATGGAAACAATCCACAGAAAACATGACAACTAAGGAAGAATGGAGGGAAAAGGGAACTAGGCTAAAGGACAAACGGCAGGCAGAGAACTGCTACGTCGGGTCTGGCTGACACTGAAATGACTATGTTGGAAGAGGATGACCAATGAATGAGCTGTAATGTGAGCCTGACGAACCTCACATAATTAAATAGAACAGTATTTTAGTGTAATTCAAATATTTGTCTATAAATATATTATATTTTGCGGACCCTGGATCCTACATAGCATGTTTCCCTTCATAAGAGCACAAGCCTGATCTGATTGGGTGCCTGACAACTGTTAATGGAGCCCTTTCAGATCTAACTGCACTCTGCGGCATAGCGGATACTGGCTGAACACCATGTGGAAGTTGGATACTCTGGGCTGCGTGTATCTGCTTAATTTGTGTGTGCATTGAGAACGCCGACGAGGACATTAGCGATGACAATGTTTCTTCAGTTATCTACTTAAGTCTTAAAGTAGCAGTGGCATCTCAAATAATACAGCAAGCTTTCAGAGTTGGAGGTTGAATACAGAGAGCATGTCCCAGGATGACTTGGCCACAGAATTGTTTTCACGGAGACGTTTGACAAGTCTGAAAAAAACACCAGAGAGGTTTGTAAGAAATTAAGCTGACACACTGATGAATGGTTTGCTGTAAATAATAACCCCAGATACATACCTAAAACCAACTGTCGGGTTCGGCCATCTAGGGCGGTCCACCGCTGCCCATTGGTATGCATAGCAATCGGGAGCTCAGAGGTGAAAAATGTCACCACAGATTTAACAGAAGAAGAACAGAAAAAAACAGGGTGAAAAGTTATCCAGGCCGATACAGTACTGTACTTCAGAGGGCCCTGTTTGATTCAGTCAGTGTTTCAATTGAGCTATTGCCTCTGATATCAAAGCATCACTGCAGGATGGAAGCCATTCTTGCCTTCACAGTGAACAGCCTTCATACTCTGACAAACAGCCCACAGAACAGAGTAAATCTACTAGCATGAGTCCTGTGGTCAGGAATGGCTTCTGATCTGAAGGCTTCAATACACCTGGGCAACATGACGAGACAATTAACAGTGAGACAACCTTCTGGGTCTTCTTATATAAAGGTACAACTGTCTTCTCGGGTAAAATATACGATTGGCTTCTCAATACATCCTTGCTGACAGTGTTCAGATTCTAATAAGAGTCAAGCCAGGTTCCAATCGGCCAAATGTCTGCAGACCTCTAGAGGAACAGTTTGGCCTAGGGGAGAGGCTGGTCAGATAACAGTTGTAACTGCTCTGTCTAAGCAGCTGAGGAACTCTGCAGTGAATCAGAAAAGAGGGGCTTTAGAATGTTGACAGACACTTACAAAAGGACATATGGGTGGGTATAGATGGCTGAAAGTGTCAACATACTGTAGCTGCTCCTGCTCTCTCCATGTATCTTTTAACAGAACTGATGCAGTAGGTCTACTAATCCTCTCAGTCAGGTCTGCTGCCTGCTAAACGTATCTGGGTATACATGGCCGAAAGAGTACCTGTCAACGTACAGCTGCCCTCTCCTCTCCTCATGCATATTCTATCAGAATTCATAGAAAGGTCTACAGGATGCCAATGTTGTGAAGAGAGTACGGTGAGAGGATGGTCACTCATCCTACCAGTCACAATATACACATCATCTATTAATGCATGGCTTTCCCTCAATGGGAAAATAAAGAATGAATGAGTCCAAGACTACGCATTTTACAGAAACACATGTAGCCATATTACGTTGCTGTTCAGCCAACTGATCATCCAGTAAAAAAATTGGATCTTTCCTTTGGTGTAGTGAGAGGGCTTTCGCGATATTGTTATCTATTGTTAGCCAAAGGGGACTGTTGTTAAAAAAATGTATTTTGTGCTTGGGGAGTATTCCTCTCTCCCTCTCCATATGTCGGCTGTCAACTACATCATTCATAACTTGTAAAGGTAATTATAGAACGCCACAAAGTGTTCAAGTGCTGATTTGACACACAGTGTTCTATATGAGCTTGTTAGCTCACTTCGCAGTGCGCTGACGTCAGCCTGAAGCGATTGTGCCCTATGGATTTCATTTCACAAAAGCCCAAAAAGGAACCGTCATGGTCACTGCGATGTTATTCTTTGCCCAGTATATTCCACTGACATCTCTCCAATCCCAATATTGATATCTCTCCAATGAAATCAGTTCCACACAAATGCGTTTCATGAGGCTCAACATGTGGCTGTGGAGAGAAGAGAGTCAGCCCCATAAAAGTCAGGTTTGTGGAGAGAGGGAAAGATTTGGGCTTTTAAAAGAAAACACTGGAGGGGTGTTTTTTTAGGAATGAGGCGTTACTGCTGGAGAGATTGGGGACGCCGGGCCGGAAGATTCCAGGCAGATGGACAAGACTGGATTGGGCGGCTGAGATGGTTGAAATGACTGGGCTGCAATGCAGCGTGGCATGGCCTGGACATGCTCACAGAGTCCACAGTCACAGGACCAGAGCCCATGAGAGGAGAGTAGAGGAGACCAGGCTGGGATATGACACGCCATGGCTCAGCCATTTCTCATACAGACATGGGGACCAGAGCAGAGCGGTTTCCCTCCATGCTCGTAACCTATTCCCCTTATCCTTGTATTATGACTATAATCCAGCTATAAAGAATTATGGTCACAGTATGAGGTCTCTGCTCACTAATGAATTAAAAACTCCACTTCCCTCTCTCTCTCTCTGTGTTGACTTAAACCCATACTGTTGAACATGTGCCAGATTCGATTTTTGACTCGAGCTCTAGTCTCATCACCTCTCATGAGCCTTAAATGGACTGTTGATGGGGCGAGGCGAGTAGCATTACTCATACAATCACTACACACACTCATACAGTAGGCTACACTCTGCCTGCATTGCATTGAACTCTATGACAGTGAAATAATGCTGCTGGAATGGAGTTTTCTTTAGATGGTTCCATAACTTGCCGTTGTTTTTAATAAGGCAAGGTGCTGTGTGTGTGTTGGTAATGTAGGTGTAGGAAACACCCTGGTGGGAAGGAGTATTCTCATATTAATCCATATCTAGACACACACACATACAAACTCTCACTCACTCGCAGCTATAAAGCTGGGGGCTCAATCACACCGCGAGCTGTGCACTGATTTGGCCAGTATGTATTTTGCGAGGTGGCGCTGACGGTGAACAGGCCAGCAGGCCTGACACAATGGCCATTATGAACTCTCAAGCTGTGCGCCGCGTCTCACACATCCCGAGATGGGTTTACGCATGGGAGCATAGAATGAATTAAGGCCTGCTCCCTCTCTCTATGAAGATCTCGACATTACGGAGTAGAGGCCTTTGCTGTATGTATACCAACTTCCCCCTGAAACAGAGCACATATATACACCATGTCACAACTCCTTACCTGGGTGCCTAAGGCGACAGGTGACATCATCTCTCTCTCTCTGCAGTCGCTGTGATTGGCTGAGGTGGCATTCCCAGCAGGCAGCGGGGCTGTGCCTGTGTTCCATCCCAGGGCTCGGAGTCTAAGGCACCTGTACAGGATTAGGGCTGAGAAGACAGACACAGTGCACAGAGAGAGAGAGAGAGAGAGAGAGAGAGAGCGAGAGAGAGAGAGCTTATAGGATTGTGGAAGCAGGAAACAGCCTTATGTAGACCTGGAGACTGAAAAATCTCAGGGACAGATATAGTGCTTGCATTAGTGCAATAAACTATAAACCATGAAAGGTACAATAAAAGGTTACAAATAAAATAGATGAGTTGAGTGTACAAAAAAGACAGTTCCGCATTATAGCTGAGTTTGGTATTAAACAAATATAAAATAAAAACTAACGCAAAGCCTACGTAAATCTGGTTCTGAGTGTCTGCGTTGAAGGACAGTGAACCTCCGGGACACTGAAGGATTTATCATTTAAGACTCATTTGATCTGATCCTTGTCAAGGACTACACCCACTGGGCACAACACGTCATTTCAACGTGGACATGTGGGTAATATTTGGCTGAGATGTTGATCAATGAGATTTCAAACTTTATTCACCCGCTCAAAAAGACAACCAGATGTTTGTTGAATTCCCAATGTGTTATTACTGCGCCTTCAACCATTTAAAAGCACAACAAAGTTCAAATGGGAACACAATGTCAGATATTTGTATTTATGCAACAACTTCATGTATTATCACTGTGCTTAATCTAATTGCACAACCACATGACCTGGATTGCAGTTGAGATTACATGAAAAGTACACAGTGCAAGTGATCAATGCAGTTCAAGATTCTGCACAGATTATTATAGCAATTGTGAAGATCTCCACAGTTGCAACCTTTGCATGCTATCTTGAATTCACTTTCTATGATTACATATGAAGGCATTTATAGTTACAGTAGGTTAACCTCGCAATGTGGTCGGGGATGTGCTACTAATTTTAAGGTTGAATAAATACCGTTACATCAATTTGGAAACTTTAGGCTATTTACTGTATTACGAAAGTATTATTGAATTGTGTTTGGTTGACAACGCAACCAAATATCAACATTTGAAGGATGTGCATCTTTTGTGCCACTGACTTAGTTTGTCTTTAATTACAATTTGTCTACAAATTAACAATTGATATGTTGGTTTCTGAGGATAACCTCAGTATAGGACAGGGACATGACATGGGTTGTACAAAATGGAGGGAACTCATTGTCGTCTAGTTCCTTAATGCCCTAAACACTAAATATAAAAGAGAAGGAAGGGGGGTAGAGGTATACTGTTTCAGTATGAAGTCAGGTCTTGAATTGTTAACCAAATCATAGAGATATAGGAGATAGGAGGGAAATGTAAAACTGCCTGAGGTCTTAATGCACCTCCACAGTGCCATGTCTGTAGAACAAGCCCTCTACTCTTATCCTCCTCCTCCTCTTTCTGGTCATTTAACTCAATTAGAGATGAAAGGCTTTCTAAGGACAAGCAGGCAGGACATGGAAGCCCCTCCCTTCACAATGAAACCAAAAAATAGGCTGAAGGAATGTCAATTTAGTTAATATGTGACTACAGTCCTTTTATTTGTTTTTTGTTCCTTCTTAAAAATACTTTTATGGTATCATTATGAAGGTATGTCAGCTATGGAGAAGACAAACACTGATGTCTTTTATGCCGTGGTGAGGACGTCTAGAACGGTTGGAAATGAAGGCGCTCACTGGTCGTCTCTTCACTTCACAGCTGCAACCAACCAACTGCTATCTGGTAGCTATGATGATACCGTTACCTAATAAAGACAAATTTAATCTACGTTAGTGGAGGACGGCTCATAAAAAGGTCTGGAATGGAGTCAGCAGCCTCCACTGATCTACATGGCTTTACAGACCATTCTGAAGACACCTGGAGACTGAAACACAAAGTTAATAAAGCATGTTCTTTATTTCAGTTAAAGCGAAAGGTAGAGGTTTGGACATCTGGCGATTAAATAAAATAAACTGAAATAAAAAAAATGTAATCTATGAAGCAGATTGAGTAGTCTTTCGTTTATAATGAATGTTTGCAGCTTGAATTCTAGCTAATGAGGTATGTGTGTGTCATCCAGAAGGGAGGCTGAAGGGGAGCCAGAGGACAGGGGCTGGACTAGACCGCCTGGCCTGACTGCAGCATTAGCCTGCTGACAGAACTACACCTCACTCATATTCCTTTACACTCAAACATACACTCACAAGCACATCATCCCTGACTCGATATGTCTATTTACATAATGCACACACCCACACAACATGTGGACACACAGACCCATAGGTCTCTCGTGCAAAAGAGACTTGACCACAGTTGGTCTCAAGGATGTTAACTCTGGAAATTAATTTGGTCTCTACTGAGATAGGGAAATCAGCTTTAGGTTTTCTTGCACCTTATTTGTGGAACAATCTTTAAAATGTTTTTAAATGTGATGTGTTGGTTCCTCTAGGGCAATTCAGAAAGCTGATTGAGGTTTTCATGACTGTGTTTTTCTTTCTGGTTGCATTTTGTATTTATTTCGATGTGTGTATTTTATGTAATTTAGGGCTCATCTGTAAAAGAGACCTTGGTCTCAGTATGACTCCCTGATTAAATAAAGGTTAAATCAATTTTAAAAATCTCGGTGAGATTTACCTGGATAGCATGGTCCCAGATCTGTTTGTGCCATCATCCCACTACTTATCATGCCAAACAGGTCTGGTACCAGGAAATAACCTGGATAAATACAAGTTAAATAAAATGCATACACACATGCCCATTCACACTTCCGAAACAAACACAGTTAGACCACTGTACAGGGGGCTACATACATCAATGCTATTGGACTGAAAGTCTTTAATAAAAAAAACACTCCATACAAAAGTATATGTACAAGGTCACACACTGTATAGCATTTTTTGGAAATGATCTACTATGGTTCAATCTCTTATCATAAATACAATATATTTCAACAGTCATCCACCACAGTACTTGATCATAATAAAAAAAATCTGTTGACCATATCAGCTTCTGTCTACAGAGATCTCTGTGGTCCTTTCCCAGAGCAATACACAGGGGACACAGTTAGACCCAAATTGTACGTAAGTATTTTAAAGATTTGAACACAGGTCTGATGATGACTGCCTGACTGACTGCCTATGAGGGAAAATAATAAAGCATGATTTCCTTTAAAACACAAACTCAGTGAGACATTTTAAATAACACACATTGCCAATGGACACCAGTGCAAGAAAACAAAGTAGTTCAACAGGGAAATGGAAGAAAAATGGAAAAAAAACTAACAAGAGGACTAACATTTAAAAGGTGGATAGTATATGTCTCATTAACATGTAAGGCCTGAGTGAGACAGCATACAGTACACATAGGGTTGCACATTTTGAGGAATATTCAGAGGTGAAAACCTTCTGTGGGAATTAATGGGAATATATGGTAATTAACGGGAATATATGGGAATTAACAGAAAAATATGCAAATTAATATTATTACCATTTAAATTTAGATGTTTTTTTGCATTGGATATATTTAGCATATGATTTGGAGACAGAAACATAAACCATTTACCTTATCATAAGTAGACATAATTGCAAATGATTAAATCCTTCCAACAGAATAAAAAAAAAACAATTGTTACCAAATTAACTTTAGTTAAATGAGTTGATTATTCACACGGGATGATTTCACTGAACAACAAAAGAAAGGGAATATTGAATGATCCCCAATGATCCATCGCATATCCCAAAAACGTTTTCAACATACTGTACATCTGTAAAATGATAGTCTTGAAACTAAAGCTTTGGTTGTCTTCCTCTCAGGCTTCCATGTCTTCTCCCTGGACCTCCTCAATGTCCACCTCTTGAACATCAGACTGAGGCCTCATCTTCACTGTCACTTTCCAACCTTGTTGAGGATGGCTCGTTGTCAGGCTCAAAAATCCCACCAATTTTTCAACCGTTGTATTGGTTAGCCTGTTGTGTGCTTTGGTGGGTGTGTTCCCAAACAAGGACCAGTTGCGCTCTGAGGCGGCTGACATTGGTGGGATTTGGAGGGGAATGAGCCTCAGATCCACAAAGTATCTTCCACCAGGTGGCTGATGAGATATGTTGGCACGACTGCCATATTGCATCTCCATCTGAAAGCCCTTGCTTGGAATTGTACTTCGCCAGACTGCTAAGAACCTTGCCCTCATCCAGGCCAAGGTGGCGAGACACGGTAGTGATGACACCATAGGCCTTGCTGATTTCTGCACCAGACAGGATTCTCTTGCCAGCATACTTGGGGTCCAACATGTACGCTGCGGCGTGTATGGGCTTCAAGCAGAAGTCTTCACACTTTTTGATGTATTTCAGAACTGCAGTTTCCTCTGCTTGGAGCAACATTGAAGTGGGCAGGGCAGTACAGATTTCTTCTCTTACATCTGCAAGCAGAGTCTGAACATCTGACAGGATGGCATTGTCTCCCTTAATCTGTGCAATGGCTACTGCTATAGGTTTCAGGAGTTTCAGGCTGCTTACCACTATCTCCCAAAATACATAATCCAGGAGGATCCTCTTGATGGGGCTGTCCATTTCGGCAGACTGTGATATGGCCATTTCTTGGAGAGACTCCTTCCCCTCCAGGAGACTGTCAAACATGATGACAACACCACCCCAATGGGTGTTGCTGGGCAGCTTCAATCTGGTGCTGGTGAGGTAGATTGTTGCTATAACTTGATGACCATTCACATACCTAACCATTTCCTTGGATCTCTTTTAGAGTGTATCCATTGTTTTCAGTGCCATGATGACGTTGAGGAGCAGATCCAATGCAAGAGCAGCACAGAAAATGGATGTGATGTGAGGGTAGGACTCCTCCACTTTAGACCAAGCAGCCTTCATGTTCGCAGCATTGTCTGTCACCAGTGCAAATACCTCCTGTGGTCCAAGGTCATTGATGACTGCCTTCAGCTCATCTGCAATGTAGAGACCGGTGTGTCTGTTGTCCCTTGTGTCTATGCTCTTGTAGAATACTGGTTGAGGGGTGGAGATGATGTAGTTAATTATTCCTTGCCCACGAACATTCAACCACCCATCAGAGATGATTGCAATACAGTCTGCTTTCTCTATGATTTGCTTGACCTTCAACTGAACTCTGTTGAACTCTGCCTCCAGCAAATTAGTAGATAAAGCATGTCTGGTTAGAGGGGTGCATGCTGGGCGAAGAACATTCCGAAATCTCTTCCGATACACATTGCCTGTGAGCATCAGAGGTGAACCAGTTGCATACACAGCTCGAGCAAGACATTCATCAGCATTTCTCTGACTACGTTCCTCAATAAGAGTCAAAATAACTTCTGGTTCCAGGAGGTCCATGAGCCGTTGCTATCGATAAGGTGTCTGATTCATCACTTTCACGTTGAATAGAAGTAGAGGAACTTTTGTCAAAGGTTGCTTTTTGTGAGCGCTGAGGGAACTATATGCACTTGTCCAGATGATTCTGCATCTTTGTTGCATTCTTCACATATGATTTGGCACAGTATTTGCAAATGTACACAGCTTTTCCATCTACATTAGCTGCAGTGAAATGTCTCCACACATCAGATAGTGCCCGTGGCATTTTCCTTTAAAGATAAATAGTTAAGCAGTTAAACAACTTCTTTGTAAGATAAATGTTTTATAATGAAACATATATGGAAACAGGTGAATTAACACTCCTCAGTTAGCAGGCTCAAGCAAGCTAAAACCCACATGGTAGCAAAAACTAACTACAGAAATTGTTAACAAGTTAGAAATTATTTAAACACACTTTGCTGTAGGCTACTATTTACTAATTAACAAATAATCATGTATGTCATATAAAATATATTCACCCCACCCAGTATTGTAATCAAAACTTACCAGAAAGCATGTAGTCCTTGGCTCAGACAGTGTAGTAGTGTGGGCTCAATAGCATCTCATTAGTGTGCAAGATCTTGAGAATCAGCTGTACATGTGATGGATGATTGCACTGCACATGTGATGGAAGAATGCACTGTGCATGCAGAGGGTTGAAGAAAGCTGCGGAAGTGTTTCAACCACAAACATTTGCTTTATTTAATTTCAAAGGATTATAGAAACAGAGGAAGCTGGTGAGAACAGCTATAGGAGGACAGGCTCATTGTAATGGCTGCAATGGAAAAAATGGAACGGAGTGAAACGTCGTTTCCATATGTTGGATGTGTTTGACTCCGTTCCATGAATTCCATTCCAGTCATTACAATGAGCCTGTCCTCCTATAGCTCATCGCACCAGCCTCCACTGATATAAATGTTTTTCGAGAAGAAGTGCAAATTGGTCACATTGCAAATACCGTAGCTCCTATGTTTGATTTCTATTGATACATGGAGAGAGGGAGTGACACACACACCAAAACACACAGGACCCCCCCTCTCCACTAAGTTCATGTCCCTGACTCATGTGTCCTGTGACTCCAGTCCTGCCCTCACCCCTCACCCTTCAGCCCTCCCCTCAGGTCCTGCTCTCCTGTTTTCACTTCTCAGAGGAGTTCTTGCGTGGCCGGCGGAAGCTGGACATGTTCTCATTTAGTGCATAGATGCGGCTGGAGAACTCCTTGAAGCCGGCGGCGTCCAGCTCGCCCAGCACCTGCTCATCACACTCCACGGCCACGGCGTGCTCCACGGGGATGCAGGGGTAGTCCTCCAGTCTGGCCCCGTCCCCCAGTCCCAGGCCTGTGGCCTCAGTCCCCATGATCTCCTCTGCCTGCTCCACCGAGCAGCACAACTCTTGATTCAATCCCATGGTCACTATTAGCCCGGTTGTGGGCCCCGCCAGCCCGTAGCCTGGCACCACTGAGCCGTTCATGGTATTCTGCTGGCTGGTGAGTGCCACCTCCTCCAGTTCCTCAATGATGCTGTCCCGAGCCGGAGTGGGGCAATCTGAGCCTCCTGTGGTGGTGGAAGGCAGTTGCTCTTCCTCCACCACCTCTACCTCTCCGTCTCCATCCCCCTCTCCTGGGGCTGGTGTCTGCTGTGCCTGGACCTCCAGAGTCTTGGCCAGGTCGATGCAAGCGTCCAGGGAGGAGGACATGTGTTTGAGGGAGGGGGAGGGCAGCAGCAGGCCCCCCTTGGGCTGGTCTATGGCCATGGCTGTGTTGTAGCTTGGAGGAAGAGAGGCTTTGTACTTCTGCTTGTCGGCCTCAGAGCTGGCCCTCTTCCTCAGTGAGCCCCGGGCTGGAGAGCTGGTGTCGGTGGGGAATCCCACCTCTGACGCAGCCGAGACACTGATCTGAGACTTGGCTCCTGTCGGGACCGGGATAGAGCTGGAGACATGATGCCGGTCACTGTGGGAGAGAAGGAGAGATGGAGAAAGAGGGAGGTAGGGAGAGAAAGAAAGAAAGAAATAATGAAAGAGGATATGATGGATATGCTCATAAGTCTTTCACATCCAAGGGTCATGGAGAGAGGGAAGGATAGAGGGAGGAAGGCTCCCCTTCCCTGTCTAGCCCCCAGGCCTCTCTGATCAGACATGGTTCTGCATCTCATCTCTCCCCCTCCTGATCCAGATCCCAGACAGCTGGCCCACTGCAAATCACTCCACATTATTACATTCAAAAACATTTTCTCAGCTCATGCAACGGCAGGGCCATGCAGAGTGGAAGCTCACAGCATGCCTCCGAGAAAGTATGCGAGACATTTTTGCGGAATAACAGATAACAGACACGAAAGAGCAACCCCGATCTGTCCCATGCAAACCCTAACCGTAAATTAACTTAAACAAGGGGTCCATAGCTGTTTGGCCATACTTAACCTGATCATTCAGGTATGAGAGGAGACATTGGGGGGATATCTCATGGGGTCAAAGGTGAAATTGGGTCCCTGTGCTGTCAGAGGTCCACCTGTGGCTGGTTAGAGAGCAGAGGAGCCTGGGTAAGTGATCCTGGCTAGTTAAACGGGTTAAAGGGGTGGTGAGGTCACTGGGTGGTGATGTCCCTGTATCAGACGCCAGATAGTCTAGTCTAGCGTGTGGCAGCAAGACACACACAGAGAGGACCTAGAGGCCTATGCCAGGGGAATGTTTCAAACACACAGCGACTGACTGGTCTTTGCCTAGCTGTTTGATGGAGTACTTCAGGACTCAACACATGGTAGCTTGTTAAGAGGGTCCCGACCGCGGCCCCCTGCCCCCCGTGGAGGCAGCAGAGCACAGGGAATTGACAAAACAGTTCACACACAGGGTTTAAAAACACACACAGGCCGGTTCAGTTTTAGTTCGATGATAAAAAAAAGAATCCGTTTATTTTTTTTACATTAAACGCACTATGCATTATGTGGGTTGAATGCTGTAACAACACAGAATAAAACAATGAATACAATCCCATGATGGTAGTGGCTTCCCATTACTGATTATTTTACTAAAATAAAATATTTAAGTTTTATTTTTTTTTTTATTATTTCATTCCAAGTCATCATCTCATCTCTACAGAGCTGCTACCTATGCTGTCTGACAAAATCACAACTTTAGTAGTTCTTCAAAGTAAATAAGGGATACTTTCATGATGACTGAATACCAATTATCAATCACTTAGAAAATGAATTTTCAGGTAGATATCTCGCAAAGCATCCCTCTTGATCGCACGTTCTTCTGTCTGTTCTCTCCCTCTCACTGTCTGCCCCACAAAGACCGGACAAGTAGACTGGCAATGGATTATGGTAATTGTAGATAATTAGCACGTTTTCTGCGCTTAACTATATAGAATTTTGGCCTGTTGGAAATGACAACTCCCTACTACATCGCAATGTTTAGGCTTGATTTATCTCTAGAAAAACTGCGCATTGAGCTCACAGAAGATCATTTTTTATTCTTTTTTTACTTCAAATGGCACTTTTTTTAACACTTTTTTTCTTCAAATGGCAATGTTGGTTAAGGACTTTTAAGTAAGCATTTCACTGTAAGGTCTACACCTGTTGTATTCGGCGCATGTGACAATTTGACACAAATACACACTGCTGACAAACACACACTGCTGATGAGTCAGTCACAGACACAAGACAGCTGTGTCCTCAACCTGCCCAAAGAGGAAACCCACACAAAGTGGATGGCCCATGTCATACCTGATCATAACTATAGCTCACGGCCAGCATTTAATAAAAAGCTTACAGGAACACACAAGATGAGGTCAAACGTTCATGCAAATAAAGATAATGAGTTGAGATAACCTGGCATGAGAGCTCTTCTTTCTGAGCAATAACTGGGGATACACTGTGCTGCACTCATTCACAGTGCGTGTCTATCTGAAAACATAATCTAACGCAATTGCCTTCACATTGGCCCATAGCGACAATACAGTATATCCCATAAACCAAGGCTAAATAGAAACAACATGTTGTTCAAAACTCTTGATCAGTTTTCTTGAAAAAGCCAAAAGTTTAATGGTTTGCCATTAATGATTTGTATCTGTGAACTCTTAAACAAAATTATTATGGTGTTTTGAGTGCGCTCCAAAACTAAAAAACAAAACCTGATTTGGAAGACGGGAATAAAAAGAGACCTTCCATGAGAACTGAATTATCATTCCAGCGAGCAAACCCAAACCGTGTTCCAGGCTGGGCCCCTATCAAACAGAGGACAGGTTGGAAAAAACAGAGCTGACTGTTTGTTAAGCAGGAGTTTCAAACGTTCAATGCATAATTTATAACAAGCTAATGACTGCCTACAGTCTGTTGTTCGCTGAATGACGTCCTCGTGGCAAGAGCTCTGAGACTGATCCAATCTTTGATTTGAATTAATATCAAGCCTTCTAAGTTTCTCCCTGGCTCTCTCCCAGTACCCCTACCACACAGTAATCCATCTCAGCTTCAGGAGAACCCAGGTTAGGATCCAGGAGAAAGCTGGCCAACACAGATGCCTGCATGCGTTTTGGCCCCGAATCACAGTGATATGACATACAATCAGACTGTGTAAAACATATGACCACTTCTTCTTTTCTGGAAGTGTTTAGATGTCACAATAATAAGGCCTGGACAATAAGACATTTCTTGTTTGGAGCACGTTTGTTTGTTACATTAAGCTCCCCTCCAAATTGGTTCCTTAAACAGCTGTCAAGTTAAGTCCCTTAATCAAGAGTGTAGTAAAGAGTCTGAGGAGTGGCGGCAGGAGGAGAGGGGGAGGAGGCTAACCCCCACAAATCTCCTTGAATGGGCTGTCATAATATTTTTTCATGCAGCACATTGTCTCAGTATGACTCCTGACACATTGCTTTTTATTCAGACCAATTAGGCTGTCCCCCTCCTTTTTATTCAGACCAATTAGGCTGTCCCCCTCCTTGCACCACTCCCCATACAGTAATTATTACTCTGCTCAGAGGAAGGGAGAGCAGTAGTACACTTCCTGAATACTGTTGAAGAACCTGGAACCCATAGAGCGGGAGAACGGTGAGAGACGGAGGGAATATTGGCGGATTTACAGGAGAAGAACTCTCCATTGGAGGGAAGCAATGAATGGTCTAGTTTTCACACAGTAGCCCATTGTGCCTATAAACAATATATACAGTTCATTTGGAAAGTATTCAGACCCTTTGACTTTTTTCACATTTTCTTACGTTACAGCCTTATTCAGAAAATGATTTTTTTTAAAACATCCTCATCAATATACACACAATACCCCATAATAACAAAGCGAAAACAGGTTTTTAGAAATGTTTGCAAATGTATTAAAACTAAAAACAGAAATACCTTATTTACATAAGTAAAGTATTCAGACCGTTTACTATGAGCCTCAAAATGGTGCTCGGTTGCATCCTGTTTCCATTAATCATCCTTGAGATGTTTCTACAACTGGATTGGAGTCCCCCTGTGGTAAAATCAATTGACTGGACATGATTTGGAAAGGCACACACCTATCTATAAAAGGTCCCACAGTTGGCAGTGCATGTCAGAGCAAAACCAAGCCATGAGGTCAAAGGAATTGTCTGTAGAGCTCCGAGTCAGGATTATGTCGAGGCACAGATCTGGGGAAGGGTACCAAAACAATTCTGCAGCATTGAAGGTCCCCAAGAACACAGCGGCCTCCATCATTCTTAAATGGAAGAAGTTTGGAACCAGGAAGACTCTTCCTAGAGCTGGCCGCCCGGCAAAACTGAGCAATCAGGAGAGAAGGGCCTTGTTCAGGGAGATGACCAAGAATCCAATGGTCACTCTGGTAGAGCTCCAGAGTTCCTCTGTGGAGATGGAAGAACCTTCCAGAAGGACAACCATCTCTGCAGCACTCCACCAACGACCAATTTGTCATTATGGGGTATTGTATGTAGATTGATGAGGGATTTATTTATAAGGCTGTAACGTAACAAAATGCTGAAAAGGTCAAGGCGTCTGAATACTTTCCGAATGCATTGTACTTGGACCCAGTTTAAATCCAGGCTAGTAGTGTTGTATAGTATGGTAGGTTGCAGTGTTGGCGTGGGTAGTATAGCCAGGCATACTGTACTGTAGGCATCCCTGTATCTTTCAGGGTCGGACATTGGACAACCTGTGATTTACAACCAAAGGGACAAAGTACTTCACTCTGGACGTTCTAGCTCATCATTAAGTTTTACTAGTCCTCTAAGCCTCGGCGGACTTCCTTGTCAATGATTTCACCACATAAAAGCTACCTGAGCCCTCTGCCTAAACCATTAGGCCCAGACTTGGCAGGCCCAGCGGCGGATAGGCCCACTTCTCCTCCCAACATGTTTGTTTTAAATTGGGTCTTTCTTCCTCTGCCTGTGTCAGACTCAGCCCTGGATATTCCAGGCAGGCCAGGAATTTACTAAACCAAACATTTTCTGCTGTCTTATCCTCAGACAGGCCTTGTTTTAGGTTCAAGGCATAGCTCTCTTCATTTCCAATTCCTGCTAAGGAGCCGTGATCAGAGCCAAAATACACAATGACAGATAAGATTCAGGCTTTGATGTCGTGGCAACCGAAAATCCCACAGGAACTACTAAACCAAATGCTATAACTGAAATATTGTAATACACACTAAGGGGGTGGAGGGGAGTTTAAATGAAAATATTGTAATAGAGCAAGTCTCCTCTGTCCAAGTCTGGCCTTTTGAAGACGGAGAACATAACCATCGTATGAAAATCACCACAGCACAGCATGTAAAACATATTGAACAAGTCGATAGTATGAACACTAACACTGCTGCCAATTGTGACTGCACACTGTTGTATTTGACTTGATTCTCAGCAGTTTGAATGGCACAGAACTACAGTACCCCACACTGTCTCACAGTAAGACTGATTACGTTAATTTGCGACATGTTATGTTAGAATGACATAACTGTGGGGATCAATGCAGTACCTCAACGAATGGCAATTACTAATGGCCCTGTTAGTCCAGTACTCTGTGACACAGAGGAGAGCAGGTCTGTTCTGTGCTGGGCTGTGCTGTCTGATTCATAGAGACCTGGTGGCAGGGAGCGTTCCTCCAGATGTCAGCTCATTCCTGCCTCATCCATGGAGACCACTGTACAGCTAACACACACCGAGACATACAGACAAACGCAGGCACACACCCTGCAACTCACAGCCAAGAGCGTGTGTGTGTGTCTGTGTAGGAATGCTCAAACTCATCCAAACAAATTTGCTTTATTTGATAAATTATACTGTATGAGTTCCTCCACAACATCAGGCATCTACCCTTACCATCTCAACAACTACCATCCCTATGACTTTACTGGAACAATAATCTCCACATAATGAAACACCTACTGTGCTGGATGTGTGCCATCAGCTTTACTGCAATGCATGTGCAGTTACTTACTGATACAGACCAGGACCAGTATTCCTGACTGTGTTATTGGCCATTTAGGCTGAAATTGCTTGGTTGTCACAGGTGGACATTTGCGGGGGTGAAGATAGAGACATGCAGCACGCAGGCACACACACACACACAAATCAAATCACATTTTATTTGTCACTTACACATGGTTAGCAGATGTTAATGCGAGTGTAGCGAAATGCTTGTGCTTCTAGTTCCGACCATGCAGTAGTATCGAACAAGTTATCTAACAATTTCACAACAACTACCTTATACACACACAAGTGTAAAGGAGTATGTACATATAAACATATGGATAAAAAACTAAATACTGTATAGCTTCCTAAGAACGCGATGCGAGGCTGCCATCTCTGTCGGCGCCGGAAACAACACACACACAAGCCAGGCTAAACATTTCCTCCTGTGTGTTCTGGGACTGTGTGTGTTTGAAGGCAGTAAGGAGCGGTTCAGATTTAATGCCGTTATCACTGTTCTCTCACCAGGAGTTTTGGGGGGAATCTTCGTAACCTCCGGGCGGCTGGGGGAGCAGGGGCTGTGTTCAATCATCTAGCCCCCTCACCCCAGACTCGGTGCACCGGCCTGGGCTTAGGACCTCTGAACCTCTGCCAGGGCCTCCGCAGATGTGGAGCCACGAATAGGAGCTTAACGGGTTTGTTTTTGAACTTGGCAAGCTGTTCCATTTACAAAGCAAGAAGAACTAACTGCCTTTGGTAAGTTCCTTCAAGTCAAATGTTTTGGGCTGCCTTAACCACTTGCTTGGTTCTGTAACATTTTAGGTCTCTTTAAAGTAAGGGGGCCAGGTTTACAAGTCCTTCCACTTCTATACACCTGTGTATTCTGTGCCACTGAGATGTACATACGTCTTGACTCTGTTTGCAACTGTTTTAGTAGGAAGGGATCAGTGTAGGAATATTAAACAAAACACAGTCTCTTTCTGTACAAAGCATTTGCCCTCAGAACATCCTCAATTCGTCGGGGCATGGAATCTACAAGGTGTCGAAAGCATTTTACAGTGATGCTGGCCCATGCTGACTCCAATGCTTCCCACAGTTGTGTCAGGTTGGCTGGATGTCCTTTGGTTGGTGGACCATTCTTGATGTACACAGGAAACTATTGAGCGTGAAAACCCAGCAGTGTTGCAGTTTTTGACACACTCAAACCGGAGCGCCTGGTACTTACTACCATACCGCTTTCAAAGGCACGAAATATTTTGTCTTGCCAATTCAACCTCTGAATGGCACACACACACATAATCCATGTCTCAATTGTCTCAAGGCTTAAAAATCCTTCTTTAACCTGTCTCCTCCCTTTATCTAAACTGGTGGAAGTGGATTTAACAAGAGAAATCAATAAGGGATCATAGCTTTGACCTGAATTCACCTGGTCAGTCTATGTCAATGGAAAGAGCAGGTGCTCCTAATGTTTTGTACACTCAGTGTACTGAACCAATGAAGTTCCCTGGATAAAGCCCATGTTCCCATGCATGAGAAGAGCCCTTCTGGTCAGTGTATTGTGCATGCTGAAAGCTCTATATGGAGGGGGAAACGTCTACACAGTTCATGGATGGAAATGGTTCCCGTGGACATGCCCTCGCCCCACCACCACCCCTGTATAGTAGTGGAGGAGAGGGGAGGGGAACAGATATCAAACCCCTTTCCCTCTCAGTCTACCGGTTAACTCCCTTCAGCTGCTGCACAGCATTTTTATGCATCCATATTTCATACGCTAGAGGCCCCTCCGCTGGAAATAGTATCTGAATTTAGGCTTTTTCGGGCAGGGGGGAACTGGAAGTAATACGGTGGGGAGGAAGGGCAATAAAATAAGTCCCATGCAAAAGGAGAGCAGGAATGAATGCATGTCCTCCCTGTTTCAATGTTTCACTACTGCAGTGTGGAGCCCCAGAGTCAGACCACTTTCCTGTCCCCCAGTACCTGCTGTCTGAGTCAGTTAGAGGGGAGAACTATGTGGGTCCTGTGACGAGGACCTAACTTATGGCCTGTTCAGGCTTACTGCACCTTCTCACCCACACACAGGGTGCTGTAAGTCTGCTGTGTGAACAGCCAGCCGCCGTCCCGACGAGTATTTCAGCCCTGTGTGTGTGTGTATGTGTGTGTGTGTGAGTACGTGTGTGAGTACGTGTCTGTTTGGCAGGCTCTCGTAAGGCAGGCTCTCGTAAGGCAGGCTCTCGAGATGGAAACAAAACCGTGTGAGAGTATGTGTGCATGTTGCATAAGCGCCTGTGTGTGTGTGTGTGTGTGTGTGCGCCAGAGTGTGTGTGTACAGGGCCAGGCCAGCTCTGGAGACAGAAACAGAACTTTCATGGTTCTCAGCAAGGTTCTCAAACTCCTGAGTCAACACAGCGGAAGCCTTATTTCGTCCCCTGCGGCCTCGTTGTCTGGCATTGTTTCCTAAAACCGAAAAGAGCTTCGACATCAGAACAGCTAACCTCCAATTGGACGAGGACTTCTACTTTACTCGAAGGAGAGGCCACTATAGAGGCCGGCGTGTGGGATACCTGACGAGACTACGACGCAGGGTGGACAAATCGCCTATACCCTCCGTTCTACTGGCGAACGTGCAATCACTGAAGAATAAACTGGATGAGCTCCGTTCGCCCAGACTATTCGATCAACGTGATCTGAAGAACTGTAATATCTTACAATGCACTTGGAAAGTATTCATCCCCCTTGACTTTTTCCACATTTTGTGACGTTACAGCCTTATTCTAAAATAGATTAAAACGTTTTTTTCCCCCTCATCAATCTACACACAATACCCCATAATGACAAAGCAAAAACAGGTTTATAGATATTTTTGCAAATGTAGAAAAACAAACTGAAATATCATATTTACATAAGTATTCAGACCCTTCACTCAGTAATTTGTTGAAGCACCTTTGGCAGCAATTACAGCCTCGAGTCTACTTGGATATGACGCTACAAGCTTGTCACACCTGTATTTGGGGAGTTTCTCTCATTCTACTCTGCAGATCCTCTCAAGCTCTGTCAGGTTAGATGGGGAGCTTCGTCGCACAGCTATTTTCAGGTCTCTCCAGAGATGTTTGATCGGGTTCAAGTCCGGGCTCTGGCTGGGCCACTCAAGGACATTCAGAGACTTGTCCCGAAGCCACTCCTGCATTGTCTTGGCTGTGTGCTTAGGGTCGTTGTCCTGTTGGAAGGTGAACCTTCACCCCAGTCTGAGGTCCTGAGCACTCTGGAGCAGGTTTTCATCAACGATCTCTCCTTACTTTGCTCCGTTCATCTTTCCCTCGATCCTGACTAGTCTCCCAGTCCTTGCCGCTGAAAAACATCCTCACAGCATGATGCTGCCACCACCATGCTTCACGGTAGGGATGGTGCCAGGTTTCCTCCAGACGTGACGTTTGGCACTGAGGCCAAAGAGTTCAATCTTGGTTTCATCAGACCAGAGAATCTTGTTTCTCATGGTCTGAGAGTCCTTTAGGTACATTTTGGCAAACTCCAAGTGGGCTGTCATGTGCCTTTTACTGAGGAGTGGCTTCCGTCTGGCCACTACCATAAGGGCCTGATTGGTGGAGTGCTGCAGAGATGGTAGTCCTTCTGGCAGTTTCTCCCATCTCCACAGAGGACCTATGGAGATCTGTCAGAGTGACCATCGGGTTCTTGGTCACTTTCCTGACCAAGGCCCTTCTCCCCCGATTGCTCAGTTTGGCCGGGCGGCCAGCTCTAGGAAGAGTTTTGGTGGTTCCAATCTTCTTCCATTTAAGAATGATGGAGGCCACTGTGTTCTTGGGGACCTTCAATGCTGTAGAAATTGTTTGATATCCTTCCCCAGTTCTGTGCCTCGACACAATCCTGTGTCTGAGCTCCAATCAAGTTGTAGAAACATCTCAAGGATGATCAATGGAAACAGGATGCACCTGAGCTCAATTTCAAGTCTCATAGCAAAGGGTCTGAATACCTATGTAAATAAGGTATTTCTGTTTTATATTTGTACTAAATTTGCAAAATATGTGATAATTTTTTTCGCTTTGTCATTATGGGGCATTGTGTGTAGATTGATGACGAAAAAAACGTAATTAAATACATTTTAGAATAAGGCTGTAGCGTAACATGTGAGCAAACCGCTCACACACAACGCCATACAAGCTGTCTGCCATCTGCCTGGTACAGTTGAAACCGGGATTCATCCTTGAAGAGCACACTTCTCCAGCGTGCCAGTGGCCACCAAAGGTGAGCATTATCCCACTGAAGTCAGTTTTACTTCGCCGAACTGCAGTCAGGCTAGTCTCAGATGATTAAGAAGCTGGATGTGGAGGTCCTGGGCTGGCGTGGCTACATGTGGTCTGTGGTCGTGAGGCCGGTTGAACGTACTGCCACATTTTCAAAACGATGTTGGATTTATTATTTTTTTTACCCTTATTTTAGCAGTGAAGTTGACAAGAACACATTCTCTTTTACAGCAACAACCTGGGGAATAGCTACAGATGAGAGGAGGGGGGATGAATGAGCCAATAGTAGGCTGGGAATGATTAGGTGGCCATGATGGTATGAGGGACAGATTGTGAATTTAGCCAGGACACCAGGGTTAACAGCCCTACTCTTACGATGAGTGCCATGGGATCTTTAGTGACCACAGAGAGTCAGGACACCCATTTAACGTCCCATCCAAAAAGACGGCACCCTACACAGGGAAATGTCCCCAATCACTGCCCTGGGGCAGACCCTTGGAAAGAGTACCTCCTACTGGCCCTCCAACACCACTTCCAGCAGCATCTGGTCTCCCATCCAGGTACCGAAAAGGACCAACCCTGCTTAGCTTTACGGGAAGGCCAGCAGTGGGATGCAGAAATTAACAGCTCTGGTGGACATTCCTGCAGTCAGCATGCCAATTACACGCTCCCTCAAAACTTGAGACATCTGTGGCATCGTGTTGTGTGACAAAACTGCACATTTTAGAGTGGCCTTTTAATAACCGCAGCACAAGGTTCACCTATGTAATGCCATGCTGTTTAAATGAGCTTCATGATAAGCCACACCTGTCAGGTGGAGAAATGCTCATTAACAGGGATGTAAACAAATTTGTGCACAAAATATTTGAGATAAATAAGCTTTTTTTGAGCGAACAGAACATTTCTGGGATCTTTTCTTTCAGCTCATGAAAAATGGGAACAACACTTTACATGTTACATTTATATTTGTGTTCAGTATATACATTACCAGTCAAAAGTTTGGACACACCTACTCATTCAAGGGTTTTTCTTTAGTTTGACTATTTTATACATTGTAGAATAATAATGAAGACATCAAAACTTTGAAATAACCCATATGGAATCATGTAGTAACCAAAACAGTGCTAAACAAATCAAAATATAATTATATTTTATATTCTTCAAAGTAGCCACCCTCAGCCTTGATGACAGCTTTGCATACTCTCTACCAGCTTCACCTGGAATGCTTTTCCAACAGTATTGAAGGGGTTCCCGCATATGCTGAGAACTTGTTGGCTGCTTTTCCTTCACTCTGCGCTCCAACTCATCTCAAAACATCTCAATTGGGTTGAGGTCGGGTGATTCTGGAGGCCAGGTCATCTGATGCAGCACTCCATCACTCTTCTTCTTGGTCAAATAGCCCTTACACTGCCTGGAGGTGTGTTTGGGTCATTGTCCTGTTGAAAAACAAATGATAGTCCTACTAAGCGCAAACCAGATGGGATGGCGTATCGCTGCAGAATGCTGTGGTAGCCATGCTGGTTAAGTGTGCCTTGAATTCAAAATAAATCACAGACAGTGTCACCAGCAAAGCACCCCCACATGCAGAGATCATCCGTTCACCTACTCTGCGTCTCACAAAGACATCGGAAACGAAAATCCCAAATTTGGACTCATCAGACCAAAGGACACATTTCCACCGGTCTTGTGTTTCTTGGCCCAAGCAAGTCTCTTATTATTATTGGTGTCCTTTAGTAGTGGTTTCTTTTCAGCAATTCGACCATGAAGGCCTGATTCACGCAGTCTCCTCTGAATAGTTGATGCTGAGATGTGTCTGTTACTTGAAATCTGTGAAGCATTTATTTGGGCTACAATTTCTGAGGCTGGTAACTCTAATGAACTTATCCTCTGCAGCAGAGGTAACTCTGGGTCTTCCTTTCCTGTGGCAATCCTGATGAGAGCCAGTTTCATCATAGTGCTTGATGGTTTTTGCAACTGCACTTGAAGAAACCTACAAAGTTCTTGAAATGTTCCATTATTGACTGACCTTCATGTCTTAAAGTAATGATGGACTGTCGTTTCTCTTTGCTTATTTGAGCTGTTCTTGACATAATATAGACTTGGCTATCTTCTGTATACCACACCTAGCTTGTCACAACACAACTGATTGGCTCAAACACATTAAGAATAAAATAAATTCCACAAATTAACTTTTAACAAGGCACACCTGTTAATTGAAATGCATTCCAGGTGACTACCTCATGAAGCTGGTTGAGAGAATGCCAAGCATGTGCAAAGCTGTCATCAAGGCAAAGGGTGGCTACCTTGAAGAATCTCAAATATATTTTCATTTGTTTAACACTTTTTTGGTTACTACATGATTTCATATGTGTTATTTCATAGTTTTGATGTCTTCACTATTATTATACAATGTAGAAAATAGTAAAAGGAAGAAAAACCCTTGAATGAGTAGGTGTGTGCAAACTTTTGACTGGTACTGTAAATCTGGCTAGTTTTTCTATACATTGGCAGGACAGAACGGCTGCGTCGGGGAAGATCAGATGAGGGGCTGTCTCTTTGTTAAAATCAACTGGTGCACAATCTCTAATTTTAAGTCTCAAGGTTCTGTTCACCTGAGCTAGAATACCTCATTATGAGCTGTAGACCACACTATTTACCAAGAGAGTTTGTCTGTATTTTTTGTAGCTGTCTTTTTACCACCACAAACCGATGCTGGCACTACGACTGCACTCAATGAGCTGTATTGGGCCATAAGCAAACAAGAAAATGGTCACCCAGAGGCGGCGCTCCTAGTGGCTGGTGACTTTAATGGTGACCTGAACAACTAGAGGTGAAAAAACCGTAGATCACTTTTATTCCACACACAGAGACACATAGAAAGCTCTCCCTCACCCTCCATTTGGCAAATCTGAACATAACTCTAAGCTCCTGATTCCTGCTTACAAGCAAAAACTCAAACAGGAAGTGCCAGGGATGCCCTCAATACAAACGTGGCCCGATGAAGCAGATGCTAAGTTACAGGAAATGTTTCGCTAGCACAGACTAGAATATGTTCCGGAAACTAATCCGGATGCTTATAAGAAATACCGCTACGCCCCCCGACAAACCATCAAACAGGCAAAGTATCAATACAGGACTAAGATCGAATCCTACCACACCGGCTCTGACGTTGTCAGATGTGGCAGGGCTTCGAAACTATCACGGATTACAAAGGGAAACCCAGCCGCGAGCTGCCCAGCAACGCAAGTTTACCAGATGAGCTAAATACCTTCAATGCGCGATTTGAGGCTAGAACGCTGAACTATGCATGAGATCAACAGTTGTTCTGGACGACTTTGTGATCAAGCTCTCCATAGCTGATGTGAATAAGACCTTTAAACATATGGATTAGGCCATATGGATTACCAGGACATGTGCTCAAAGCATGCACTGACCAACTGGCAAGTGTCTTCACTGACATTTTCAACCTCTCCCTATCCGAGTCTGTAATACCTACATGTTTCAAGCAGAACACCATAGTCCCTGTGCCCAAGAACGCCAAGGTAGCCTGCCTAAATGACTACCGCCCCGTAGCAGTCACGTCTGTAGCCATGAAGTGTTTTGAAAGGCTGGTCATGGTTCACATCAACACCATCATCCCGGAAACCCTAGACCCACTCCAATTCGCATCCCACCCCAACAGCCACAGATGACGCAATCTCAATTGCACTCCACACTGCCCTTTCCCACCTGGACAAAAGGAAGACCTATATGAGAATGCTTTTCATTGACTGTAGCTCAGTGTTCAACACCATAGTGCCCACAAAGTCATCATTAAGCGAAGGACTTTGGGAATAAAGACCTCCGTCTGCAAATGGATCCTGGACTTCCTGATTGGCTGCCCCTAGGTGGTAAGGGTAGGCAACAACATCTGCCACACTGATCCTCAACATGGCGGGCCCTCAGGGGTGCGTCCTTAATCCCCTCCTGTACTCCCTGTTCACCCACGACTGGACGCGCACGACTCCAACACCATCATTAAGTTTGCCGATGACACAATGGTGGTAGGCCTGATCACTGACAATGGACAGCCTATATAGAGGACAGAGACCTGGCGGTGCGGTGCCAGGTCAATAACCTCTCCCTCAAAGTGAGTAAGACAAAAGAGCTGTTCGTGGACTACAAGAAAAGGAGGGCCGAACACGCCTCCATTCACATCGACAGGGATGTAGTGGAGTGGGTCGAGAGTTTCAAGTTACTTGATGTCCACATCACCAACAAACTATAATGGTCTGAACACACCAAGACAGTCGTGAAGAGGGCACTACAATGATTTGGCAAGGGTCCCCAGCTCTCCAAAAAGTTATACAGCTGCACCATCAAGAGCATCCTGTCTGGTTGCATCACCGCCTGGTATGACAACTGCTTGGCATCTGACTGTAAGGTGCTACAGAGGTAAGTGTGTACGCCCAGTACATGACTGGGGCCAAGCTTCCTGCCATCCAGGACCTCTATACTAGGCGGTGTCAGAAGAAGGCCCAAAATTGTCAAAGACTCCAGCCACCCAGGTCATAGTCTGTTTTCTCTGCTACTGCACGGCAAGCGGTACCGGAGTGCCAGGTCTAAGTCCAAAAGGCTCCTTAACAGCTTCTATCCCCAAGCCATAAGACTGCTGAACAATTAATCAAATGGCTACCCGGACTATTTGCATTTTTTATTTAATAAAAACATTTAAACAATTACGCTGCTACCCGCTGTTTATTATCTATGCATAGTCACTTTACCCCTACCTACATGTACATATTACATATTAAAACTACATTGTTGGTTAAAGGCTTTCACGGTAAGATCTAGACCTGTTGTATTCTGCGCATGTGACAAATTAAATTAAATTTTTACTACTGAACTTATTCAAGCTTGCCATAACAAAGGGGTTGAATACTTATCGACTCCGGGATGCTGGCCTTCTAGGCAGAGTTGCAAAGAAAAAGCCATATCCCAGACTGGCCAATAAAAATACAATTAAGATGGGCAAAATAACACAGACACTGGATAGAGGAACTCTGCCTAGAAGGCCAGCATCCCAGAGTTGCCTCTTCACTGTTGACGTCGAGACTGGTGTTTTGCGGGTACTATTTAATGAAGGTGCCAGTTGAGGACTTGTGAGGCGTCTGTTTGTCAAACTAGACACTCTAATGTCCTTGTTCTCTTGCTCAGTTGTGCACCGGGGCCTCCCACTCCTCTTTCTATTCTGGTTAGAGACAGTTTATGCTGTTCTGTGTAGGGAGTAGTACACAGCGTTGTACGAGATCTTCAGTTTCTTGGCAATTTCCCACATTGAATAGCCTTCATTTCTCAGAACAAAAATAAACTGACGAGTTTCAGAAGAAAGGTCTTTGTTGCTGATGCTCCAGATACTCAACTAGTCTAAAGAAGGCCAGTTTTATTGCTTCTTTAACCAGAACAACAGTTTTCAGCTGTGCTAACATAATTGCAAAAGTGTGGATTAGTGTTAGCTAACTTGGATTAGCTAACACAATGTGCCAATGGAACACAGGAGTGATGGTTGCTGAGAATGGGCCTCTACACGCCTATGTAGATATTCCATTTTTAAAAAATCTGCCGTTTCCAGCTACAATAGTCATTTACAACCAACATTAACAATGTCTACACTGAAATACTGGTGTGCAAAAGAGCAGAAAAACAAAAACAAATATGGGGATGAGGTAGGATAGTTGATTAATGGGCTATTTACAGATGGGCTGTGTAAAGCTGCAGCGATCGGTAAGCTAATCTGACAGCTGACGCTTAAAGTTAGTGAGGGAGATATAAGTCTCCAACTTCAGTGATTTTTGCAATTCATTCCAGTCATTGGCAGCAGAGAACTGGAAGGAAAGGTGGCCAAAGAGGTGTTGGCTTTGGGGATGACCAGTGAAATATACCTGCTGGAGCGCGTGCTATGGGTGGGTGTTGCTATGGTGACCAGTGAGCTGAGATAAGGCAGAGCTTTACCTTTAAAGACTTGACCTGGAGCCAGTGGGTTTGGCGACGAATATGTAGCGAGGACCAGCCAACGAGAGCGTACAGGTCGCAGTGGTGGGTAGTATATGGGGCTTTGGTGACAAAACGGATGGCACTGTGATAGACTGCATCCAATTTGCTGAGTAGAGTGTAGGAGGCTATTTTGCCGAAGTCAAGGATCGGTAGGATAGTCAGTTTTACGAGGGTATGTTTGGCAGCATGAGTGAAGGAGGCTTGTTGCAAAATAGGAAGCCGATTCTAGATTAAACTTCGGATTGGAGATGCTTAATGTGAGTCTGGAACGACAATTTACAGTCTAGCCAGACACCTAAGTATTAGTAGTTGTCCACATATTCTAAGTCAGAACCGTCCAGAGTAGTGATGCTTGTCGGGCGGGCGGGTGCGGACAGCGAACGGTTGAAGTGCATGCATTTCGTTATACTAGCATTTAAGAGCAGTTGGAGACCATGGAAGGAGTGTTGTATGGCGTTGAAGCTCGTTTGGAGGTTTGTTAACACAGTGTCAAAAGAAGGGCCAGATGTATACAGAATGGTGTCGTCTGCGTAAAGGTGGATCAAAGAATCACCTGCAGCAAGAGCAACATCATTGATATATACAGAGAAAAGAATCGGCCCGAGAATTGAACCCTGTGGCACCCCCATAGAGACTGCCAGAGGTCCAGACAATAGGCCTTCCGATTTGACACACTGAACTCTGAGAAGTAGTTAGTGAACCGGACGAGGCATAGAACTCTCTATCTGAGAAGTAGTTAGTGAACCAGACGAGGCAGTCATTAGAGAAACCAAGGCTGTTGAGTCTGCTGATCAGTAACTGTTTACTGTCATCAGTAAACATCAATTGATCATGTAATTTCAGAATTGTGAGGATAGCCTCACAATAAACCTCTCAATATTGACCACCATTAGATATTTTAGCGATACAAAATAAGTGGTTTACGTTAATTTCCCATCCTTTGCCGATGTACTGTTAGCTGACAACGTTTACTTTGCAAGCTACCTGTTGAAACTGTCTTTGTAAAGTTAGCTAAACATATAGCGGTAAGTAAACCTAATGTACTTTTTTCTCCAACCAATATAGGCCTACCTAACGAAGTTACCTAACATCCCCTTTTCAACATTGTTTTTTAATCACAATTGCTGCTGACAGACAAGGTTAGCTAGCTAACAACAGATCAGGTCAATATGGCTAGTTAACAAGCTACATTTCAGGGAATAAACTAGATGGCTATACTATCCAAATAGTGTTTTATTTGCTTGCCATCAATAGTGACAATAGTCAGGCTGACAACTTTGCCAGGAAGAGGACTTGCTGATGTTAAGTTCTTTCCAAAAGCCTAACCTCTGATGAAGAAAGTTATATAACACCTTTTTTTGCTTAGCTAGCTAGCTATCTAGATACATGCCAAATGGATAGGTGACGTATCTGAAATGACATGATCAATTGATGTTTACTGATCATGAAAAGCATGCAGTTACTTGCTATATACAGTTGAAGTCAGAAGTTTACATACACCTTTGCCAAATACATTTAAACTCAGTTTTTCACAATTCCTGACATTTAATCCTAGTAAAAATTCCCTGTCTTAGGTCAGTTAGGATCACCACTTTTTTTTTAAGAATGTGAAATGTCAGAATAATAGTAGAGAGAACGATCACATTCCCTTTCATCACATTCCCAGTGTGTCAGAGGTTTACATACACTCAATTAGTATTTGGTAGCATTGCCTTTAAATTGTTTAACTTGGGTCAAACGTTTCAGGTAGCCTTCAACAAGCTTCCCACAATAGGTTGGGTGAATTTTGGCCCATTTCTCCTGACAGCTGGTGTAACTGAGTTAGGTTTGTAGGCCTCCTTGCTCACACACGCTTTTTCAGTTCTGCCCACAAATTTTCTATAGGATTGAGGTCATGGCTTTGTGATGGCCACTCCAATACCTTGACTTTGTTGTCCGTAAGCCACAACTTTGGAAGTATGCTTGGGGTCATTGTCCATTTGGAAGACCCATTTGCGACCAAGCTTTAACATCCTGACTGATGTCTTGAGATATTGCTTCAATATATCCACATAATTTTCATTCATTCCTCATGTCGATATAGGACTCATTTTACTGTGGATATAGATACTTTTGTACCTGTTTCCTCCAGCATCTTTACAAGGTCCTTTGCTGTTGTTCTGGTATTGATTTGCACTTTTCGCACCAAAGCACGCTCATCTCTAGGAGACAGAACGCGTCTCCTTCCTGAGCGGTATGACGGCTGCGTGGTCCCATGGTGTTTATACTTGCGTAATATTGTTTGTACAGATGAACCTGGTACCTTCAGGCGTTTGGAAATTGCTCCCAAGGATGAACCAGACTTGTGGAGGTCGACAATTTTTTTTACTGAGGTCTTGGCTGATTTCTTTTGATTTCCCATGATGTCAAGCAAAGAGGCACTGAGGTTGAAGGTAGGCCTTGAAATACATCCACAGGTACACCTACAATTGACTCAAATGATGTCAATTAGCCTACCAGAAGCTTCTAAAGCCATGACATCATTTTCTGGAATGTTCCAAGCTGTTTAAAGGCACAGTCAAATGAATGTATGTAAACTTCTGATCCACTGGAATTGTGATACAGTGGATGATAAGTGAAAAAATAACAAAGTTTCATTATGTTGTTAAGAGTCCATCTCATCCCAGAAACGGACTCAACTGCACGAATGCCCAGCAGTCCCGTCTTCAGTTTTTTTTTTTACGGTTATGTCGGTTATTGTATTTCCATGACGGTCTTCATCCATAACCGTCGGGTTCTATGTTGGGGTTCATTCAATGCCTGAGGCTCAGGAAGAAAAGTCTTGATTGTCTGACTGTGTATCAAATCAATTGGGTTTCCATACCATGTTTAACCCCATGAAAAAGCTACACACACAGACAGTTCAAAACCATGTGGAGTTGAACTCTGAACTCCTTAGGCAGTTTCGAAGATCCCTAAGAAACATGGGTTTAGCAAAGTCCAACTTTGTGATCAGAATTTACTTCTGTAGCAGCAGCCAAAAATAACACTAATGGTAGCTAAGTTCGATGTAAGCAATGCGAGTTCACGAGATTTGATGCGTCATAATGATGGTTGCTAGGCAGCAACCGTTACTAGGCTGTTACCATCCTCGTGGCAGCGCTAAAGTTTGCGAAGCATGTCACGCACATCACTTCGCAAAATCCACCACTATGCATTCACGTTTTCTTAACCACAACTCGATGGATCACTAAATAATTACTGTGGGAATGAAAAAAGTAAATTAATATCATTGAATAAAAGTAGGCTAATGCAGTAGGCTATAAAGTAGGCTAATGCAATTCAAGACATGTATCACATTGTTACTTAACTTGTTAGGGAGTGGCAGCTGAGGGGTTTGGAGAGCCTGGCGTGCCCAAAGTAAAATGCCTCCCATTCAGGCCCAGAACATAGGATATGCACATATTTAGTACCATTGGATAGGAAACACTCTGAATTTTCCAAAAGTGTTAACCATTTGTCTGTGAGTGAAACAGAACGCATATGGCAAGCGAAACCCGAGGAATTTCTGTCCTGGAAAAGTGGTTTTGACAGAGTGCCTCATTGGGAACCCCTCCTCATGAAAATGACCATATAAGGGCATATGAATGCAGTACCCATCGCTTCCTTTAGATGTCAACAGTCTCGAGACAGTGTAAATTTTCATTTTGGATGAATTAGACCAGAGAATAAGAGCAAACCAGGAAGTGACCTTTTTATGTAAACAGTACCCAGTGCGCGTTCCCGACAACGCGCGCAGTGTCTTTTTTACCGTCTTTATCGATCAGTTTATATTCCGCTTGATTTATAATAGTAAATATACGTAAAAGTGTTCCTAAGGATACATTTAAAACTATGTTTGATTGTTCTTGGACAAGTTTATAGGTATAAGATGAACGAAGTTCTCGCACGCTTCAATGGAGTAGTGCAGGCTGTCGTTTCTGATTATAACGCAGAACCAAATGGAGGATTTATGGATAAAATACATTACTTTTTCTAACAAAAGAACCATGGATTGTCTTTGTTGGACACTTAGGATGACCTCAGCAGAAGTTCTTCAACAGGTAATTGATTTGTTTTCGCTGTGAAATGTGTTATGTGTGTGCCATGATGGCTAATCGATTCATGGCTATGGGAAGAATATGTGAGGTGCTACCCTCAAACAATCAAATGTGCTGCTTTCGCCGTAAAGCCTTTTTGAAATCTGACAACGCTGTGATATTGCCAAGAAACAGAGCTTTTGATGAGTATGGAACACTTGTATATTGGTGGATGTTTAATAATTCAACTTTTGGATTTTGAATTTGGCGCCTTACATTTCACCTGGTAGTGTCGGGAGCAGCCCGCTAGCGCCCCAGCAATCCCTGAGAGGTTAATCAATCTCCAAAAGTCATTCAACCATTTTAAATAATTTAAAGCATGAGACGCGTGTGGTCAACTATAACTTCAGCACCATTTTGATTGAGACAGCGCCACCCTGCTTTGAGACGAGTGTGGGGACTCCACTTGATAAATCAATCAACGTCAGATTTTAGTTTGGATATTTGGTTAAAATGAGCTAAATTGTTAGCTAAATTGAGGTGAGTTTTAATCATGATAATCTTCAGTCTTGTTTGCTAATCTTTTAGAGCTTTTCAGAACATTTTGCTAGCATGTTAGGCTATGTAGCCTAGTAAAAAAGGGGAATATTTTTGCTCTTCACTCACGTATATAGCCTATCCTGACCAAAAGCCCTTTATTTGTCTGATAATCAATGTGATTTTGTTTCACTGAATCTCTGTCTGTAGGCTATAAGTTATTTGATCTCTGGCTGTGCAAATAAGTGGTAGTAGCTCATCTATTCGTTTGCTCATCTATTACTAATCAGACACATATAATGTAGCATCAATCAAGTGTATTATTTTGCTTTTGAAGCCTGCGGAGGCTGTGAAATATGAACACAAGACTCACATCCTTTTGAAAACATAGATTGATATTATTTTCTATGGGTATCATGCTGAAGATTTAACACCCTACACCCAGTTGTAGCTCATTGAAGGGTTTACGCCCAGGTGGTGCAATAGGTATAACTTTTTGGTCCGGCATAGAGCGCATTTTACATTGGGCGTAGTCCGGTTACACCAGTTGGTCGTTAGTGGGTTGTAACTGACCCAAGAGAAAAAGACAGAGTAGAGATAGTGGGGGCAAAAATGCTAGGTGGGGTAGATTAATAGTACTAAGACACTGGGAGAGTGAGAGTGGACTAGTACAGGTACTCACCATCGGACCAGAAGGCCGTGTTCCAAGAAGTTCTTGAGGTTGGGCAGGGTCTGGCGCAGGTCTGGAGTGGACAGGCCATGCTGGTATCTCAACTGGGAAGGAAAAAGAAAGCATACATTAGCAATGACCAGAGCTTTCTGTAACATATCATATTGTACTGTACCATAACCTAAACTATCAGTTTTATTCACACTCTCATGATTCTCTAGTTCTTGATGTCTCTGGACAAGGCAGATAATTACTACCCTACAGGGAGACCGAAGCAACCAGCCATTTTTTCATATCTGAAGCATTAAAACTTCTCCCTTTGGGCTAATATCCACCCCAACATACAATGGGCACCCTGTCCTCCTGCCATGCTAACAGAAGTCTGTGCTAATGTGGAAAGGTGTGTGAAGAGGGAGATGAGACGTGGGCTGCGATTAGAAAAGTCAGAATGCCGAACATCTGGAATAGAGATGGGGTAAAACCGCACAGAGCAATCTCTCCCTCTCTCAATTTCCCCTCCTCTCTCTCTCTAAGTGACCTAGATCCCCATTGGATTGATGACAATCCCTCTCTCCATTCCTCCATCCATCAGTCATAAAATCAACCTCAACATATGACCGACAGGGAGGGAGCCAAAGCGTTCCACAGGGATGCTGGCACATGTGGACTCCAATGGTTCCCACAGTTGTGTCAAGTTGGCTGGATGTCCTTTGGGTGGTGGACCATTCTTGATACACACAGGAAACTGTTGAGCGTGGAAAAAACCAGCAGCGTTGCAGTTCTTGACACAAGCCAGTGCACCTGGGACCTACTACCATACCCCATTCAAAGGCACTTCAATATTTTGTCTTGCCCATTCACCCTCTGAATGGCACACATACACAATCCATGTCTCAATTGTCTCCTCCCTTTATCTACACTGATTGAAGTGGATTTAACAAGAGAAATCAATAAGGGATGATAGCTTTAACCTGGATTAGCCTGTCCAGTCTACAGTGCATTCGGAAAGTATTCAGACCCTTTGACTTATCCACATTCTGTTACATTACAGCCTTATTCAAAAATGTATTAAAACATTTTTTCTCCCTCTCAACAATCTACACTCAATACCCCACAATGACAAACCAAAAACAGGTTTTCAGACATTTTATAAAAAAACAGAAATAAATTCTTTACAAAAGTATTCAGACCCTTTGTTATGACACTCGAAATTGAGCTCAGGTGCATCCTGTTTCCATTGATCAGCCTTGAAATGTTTCGACAACTTGGTGTCCACCTGTGGTACATTCAATTGATTGGACATGATTTGGAAAGGCACACTCTTGTCTATACAAGGTCCCACAGTTGACAGTGCATGTCAGAGCAAAAACCAAGCCACGAGGTCGAAAGAATTGTCCGAAGAGGTACGAGACAGGATTGTGTCGAGGCACAGATCTGGGGAAGGGTACCAAAACATTTCTTCAGCATTGAAGGTCCCCAAAAACACAGTGGCCTCCATCATTCTTACATGGAATACGTTTGGAACTTCCTAGAGCTGGCCACCCAGCCAAACTGAGCAATCTTGGGAGAAAGGCCTTAGTCAGGGAGGTGACAAACAACCTGATGGTCACTCGGACAGATCTCCAGAGTTCCTCATCAAATCAAATTTTATTGGTCACATACATATGGTCAGCAGATGTTAATGCGAGTGTAGCGAAATGCTTAAACTTCTAGTTCCAACAGTGAAGTAATATCTAACAAGTAATCTAACAATTCCCCAACAACTACCTAATACACACAAATCTAAAGGCGTGAATGAGAATATGTACATATAAATATATGGATGAGTGATGGCCGAGCGGCATAGGCAAGGTGCGGCAGCTGGTATAGAATACAGTATATACATATGAGATGAGTAATGTAAGATATGTAACATTATTAAAGTGGCATTATTTAAAGTGGCATTATTTAAAGTGAATAGTGATCTATTTATTAAAGTGGCCAGTGATTGGGTCTCAATGTAGGCAGCAGCCTCTCTGAGTTAGTGATTACAGTTTAGCAGTCTGATGGCCTTGAGAAAGAAGCTGTTTTTCAGTCTATCGGTCCAAGCTTTGATGCACCTATACTGACCTCGCCTTCTGGATGGCAACGGTGTGAACAGGCAGTGGCTCGGGTGGTTGTTGTCCTTCATGATCTTTTTGGCCTTCCATTGACATCGGGTGCTGTAGGTGTCATGGAGGGCAGGTAGTTTGCACAACGGTGATGCGTTGTGCAGACCGCACCACCCTCTGGAGAGCCTTGCGGTTGAGGGTGGTGCAGTTTACAGATCCTCTCCATTGTGCATCTGTAAAGGTTTGTCAGTGTTTAGGGTGACAAGCCACATTTCTGAAGCCTCCTGAGGTTGAAGAGGTGCTGTTATGCCTTCTTCACCACACTGTCTGTGTGGGTGGACCATTTTAGTTTGTCTGTGATGTGTTCACCGAGGAACTTAAAACTTTCCACCTTCTCCACTGCTGTCCTTTCGATGTGGATAGGGGGGTGCTCCCTCTGCTGTCTCCTGAAGTCCACGATCATCTCCTTTGTTTTGTTGACGTTGAGTGAGAGGTTGTTTTTGTGACACCACACTCCGAGTGCCCTCACCTCCTCCCTGTAAACTGTCTCGTCGTTGTTGGCAATCAAGCCCACTACTGTTGTGTCGTCTGCAAACTTGATGATTGAGTTGGAGGCATGCATGGCCACGCAGTCGTGAGTGAACAGGGAGTACAGGAGGGGGCTGAGCACACATCCTTGTGGGGCCCCAGTGGTGAGGGTCAGCGAAGTGGAGATGTTTCCTACCTTCACCACCTGGGGGCAGCCCAGCAGAAAGTCCAGGACCCAATTGCACAGGGCAGGGTTGAGACCCAGGGCCTTCAGCTTGATGATGAGCTTGGAGGGTACTATGGTATTGAATGCTGAGCTGTCCTCAATGAACAACATTCTTACATAGGTATTCCTCTTGTCCAGATGGGATAGGGCAGTGTGATGGCGATTGCATCGTCTGTGGACCTGTTGGGGTGGTATGCAAACTGAAGTGGGTCTAGGGTGGCCGATAAGGTGGAGGTGACATGATCCTTGACTAGTCTCTCAAAGCACTTCATGATGACAGAAGTGAGTGCTACGGGGCGGTAGTCATTTAGTTCAGTTATCTTTGCCTTCTTGGGTACAGGAACAATGGTGGCCAGCTTGAAGCAATCTTAAAGCATCCTCTGTGGAGATTGGAGAACCTTCCAGAAAGACAACCATCTCTGCAGAACTCCACCAATCAGGCCTTTATGGTGGCCAGACGGAAGCCACTCCTTAGTAAAAAGAAAATGCCAAGAGTGTGCAAAGCTGTCATCAAGGCAAAGGGTGTCTACTTTGAAGAATATAAAATCTATTTGTTTAACACTTTTTTGGTTACCACTTGATTCCATATGTGTTATTTCATAGTTTTGATGTCTTCACTATTATTCTACAATGTAGAAAATAGTGAAAATAAAGAAAAACCCTGGAACGAGTAAGTGTGTCAAAACTTTTGACTAGTACTGTATATGACACAAAACGGCATCCCACCAACACAGTTAGGGAGGGAGAGTAGTCCTAATCATCCCCACTCTGTCCTCTGAGTTTATCTAACCTGTCTCATATCTCTACCCCACAGCAGAGCAGCATCACGCACGACTTCAGCCGTATACTGCACTAGGCCCTGTGTCACTGACACCCACATCTGTTTTCTCTCCTCTGCTCTGTTATACTGCGACACCCATTCTTCACTACATTCAAACCGCCTTCCATGGTTCCATCCCTTTCTCCCTCCATGGGTATCACTCGCTCAGTGCCGTACATTCGCTACAGTGAGTGATGAACCACATGTGATTCTAATTAGGCCAGACACAGTACCAGTGTATTGCTCCCACCAGCGCTACACTCACCCATTACATACCACTGCCTACCGAGAATGCTCCATAGACTATATATATATGAAGACGTTGGGGAGAAGTACCACGATAACAGAGGAATTACAGAGAAGTAAATGTTGGCGCCCCAGGGGCCAAAGGCCACGTTTCTCAGTTTGTGTTTATAGTTAGAGGAAAATAATGGTTTTCTTGGATCAGCAGTCATCTCAACACCATTCATCCAAGTCAATTTTTTTGTAGCCTATGCTGTAATATTCTGTCAGGACTGTAATGCTGTGCGGCGGTTCTAGTAAAGTTTGACTAATGGCATGAGGAGTGGCATAAGCATTAACACATGGGTCCTTGCTGCCACTGCCAGAGCACACTGTACAGCAGGGTGTGTGTGTGTGTGTGTGTGTGTGTGTGTGTGTGTGTGTAAGGGTGGATGGTAGGCCCTCTTCTGGCCCTGGATTGTTTGAGATGTCTGGCTTGTGATCAAGGAAAGGCAGGAAGCAGAAGATACAGTGCATGGTTTTTATTTAACGCATTTGGAGCAGATGCAGGTATTTACAAAATTATACAAAAGCCAACAAGATATCTGGACCAGGCTCAAATTAAATAATAAACTAAGAAAATAACTAGTCAAAAGAAGATAAAGACTCAAGATCAGTCATGACTAGTCCCAAGGACTCTTGCAGAGACAGGTGGCCATTTTGAATTCAAAATAAAGCTCTACACCTGAGCATTTATATTTATACTGGCAGCGACCAGGTGACAGGAAACGCTTGTGTTATTAGAAAGCACTTTGCTAAGTGTTTTTTGGCTTAGTTTGACAAAGACTAACACCCAACAACACTTTAAATACGTTAGAGAATATTATAACCTGTACCATACAGATAAATATATAGAATATGTTCAAGATCTAGGATAGAGCAGAAACTCTTTCAACCTCCATTAATTAGTACTGGCGTCTTCCTTCTTAATGAGCAGACCATGGTCACCTGCGTGCTTACATGTTTGTAAGACAGGGATCTCACACACACAAACATTTGTAAGTACTGCTTTAGACTAGCAAATAGTAGGCCTACTGCTTTCGACCAACAAAATAATTAATCAACTTGATCTGATGTCTTCTGTAATTTATATTCAATGTTTAGAAAATATTTAGAACAGATCAATCACAGGTAAGACACTGAACCAAAATGGATGTTTGGTGAGGTGACCAAGCAATTATATAAAAATGTACTGAGACATGGGAGCAGTGAGGAAGCACAGAGTTAGCTTCATCACAGTGTGTGGAAAACATCTCAACTGATCTTATTCTGTATTAACAGTACACGTGTGTGTGCATGCATGCACATTTTGTAAACTAATTTGTGTGTGTGTGCGTGCATGCATGCACATTTTGTGAACAAATGTGTGTGTGTCAGCACGTATAGTCGTGGCCAAAGGTTTTGAGGATGACACAAATATTAATTTTCAAAGTTTGCATATACTCCAGAATGTCATGAGTGATCAGATGAATTGAAATTAATTGCAAAGTCCCTCTTTGCCATGCAAATGACCTGAATCCCAGAACAACATTTCCACTGCATTTCAGCCCTGCCACAAAAGGACCAGCTGACATCATGTCAGTGATTCTCTCGTTAACACAAGTGTGAGTGTTGACGAGGACAAGGCTGGAGATCACTCTGTCATTCTGATTGAGTTCGAATAACAGACTGGAAGCTTCAAAAGGAGGGTGGTGTTTGGAATCCTTGTTCTTCCTTTGTCAACCATGGTTACCTGCAAGGAAACGCATGCTGTCATCATTGCTTTGCACAAAAAGGGCTTCACAGGCAAGGATATTGCTGCCAGCAAGATTGCACCTAAATCAACCATTTATCGGATCATCAAGAACTTCAAGGAGAGCGGTTCAATTGTTGTGAAGAAGGTTTCAGGGTGCCCAAGAAAGTCCAGCAAGCGCCAGGACCGTCTCCTAAAGTTGATTCAGCTGCGGGATCGGGGCACCACCAGTACAGAGCTCGCTCAGGAATAAATGGTGGATTTAGGTGCAATCTTACCGGCAGCAATATCCTTGCCTGTGAAGCCCTTTTTGTGCAAAGCAATGATGATGGCACGTGTTTCCTTTTAGGTAACCATGGTCGACAAAGGAAGAACAATGATTCCAAGCACCACCCTCCTTTTGAAGCTTCCAGTCTGTCATTCTCAAAACTTTTGGCCAACTTTTGTATACATAGGCACATATGCTCATGCATAACCACTGGGGGACCCATGGAACCAGAGTTCTCTATGGTATCTGCATAGACCTCCTGATTGCTGTGGTAGGTTTTGTGTTTTATCAAAAGCAGATCAGATTGAGCCAGGCGGAGAGAGGGGCGCACAGTACTTAGATCCAAACCCATATTGGTGATGAAATGACCTAAAACATGCAGATTCTGGATAATCCTGAATTATTTGTGAATAATGATGAGGGAAAAAGTTAAAAGCATAAATATCACACCCCCCCAAAAAAGCTAACCTCCCCTGTTATTGTAATGGTGAGAGGTTAGCATGTCTTGGAGGTATGATATAAAATGCTAACCTCCCCTGTTATTGTAATGGTGAAAGGTTAGAATGTCTTGGAGGTATGATATTTGTGTGTGTAACTTTGACTCATCATTATTCACGATTCATTAAGGACTATCCGTAATCATGAAAGCATCTACATTCATGTAGAAACATATTCTATTGTTTTTATTACAATAAAAGTGACTAAAATGACAGTACAATATTTACCAGTCATTTCTATCGGCACAAAATACACAACCAAAACAAACAGCAACAACTGCAGTAATTTCTAAACGGTTCACCCAATAAGCATGAAAATTCCCTCAAATTGAAGATGACAGTCTGCACTTTAACCTCATTCATTGTATCATTTCAAATCCAAAGTGCAAAAACAACAACAAAAAATGTCACGGTCCCAATATTTTTGGAGCTCAGTGTAAATGTATGTGATTGTGACGGCTATTATTTCCCCCCAAGCTATGTGTTGAAACCTTGTCAAGCGTGGAGCATAGAAATGGGATAGGGGCGAAGACAGATTGAGGAGTGACATCACTGGATCGTTCCGAGTACACTATTGTTGGGGGAATTGTTAGGGTGTTAGGGGGATATAGAGGAGAGGATGTTCCTGAGTAGCACGTGTGTGAATGCTGAGAGGACTGAGAGATGGCTCTCCTGGAACCTGGACAAAGGCACGTGTCTTACTGCTGCAGCCTCTGAGAAAGATACAAGATAGGGAGTCCATTCCAGCAGTACTCTCTACACCCTGACAAGAGTTCCATCATTGCCACACAGGTCTGTACCAACTCTCTGCCAATGGGAAATACGCAACACCTGACCAACAAGTGTCTACTTGGCACCAGACCGAATATTTTGCATTTACTATGGAAAATATGAACTCATCATGAGGGGCCTCAGTGGCGCATGGGTCTGCATTCCTCCATCCATACACACATGCAGTCAGGGCCGGCCCTAGCCTTTTGGGGGCCCTAAGATAAATTTGGTTAATTTCCTGCAATTCTACACATTGTCCATAGGGTGGAGAGATTTGTTTTTAATAAGATATCTGAGTAAGAATGACTAACAAAATCAATGGGGGCCCCCCCAGTCGGTAAATCGACCATGATTACTACAAGCATAGATAGCTTGCTAGACTAATTTACTCATTTAAAATGGGCTAATTGAGTGACTGTCAGTGACTGACATAACAAAAGACAAACTGCTGATGCACAAGCAAATTTCGAAATTGCACCTTGTGTACAGTCGTGGCCAAAAGTTTTGAGAATGACACAAATATTAATTTCCAAAGTTTGCTGCTTCAGTGTCTTTAGATATTTTTGTCAGATGTTACTATGGAATACTGAAGTATAATTACAAGCATTTCATAAGTGTCAAAGGCTTTTATTGACAATGAAATGAAGTTGATGCAAAGAGTCAATATTTGCAGTGTCTTTTTCAAGACCTCTGCAATCCGCCCTGGCATGCTGTCAATTAACTTCTGGGCCACATCCTGACTGATGGCAGCCCATTCTTGCATAATCAAGGATTGGAGTTTGTCAGAATTTGTAGGTTTTTGTTTGTCCACACGCCTCTTGAGGATTGACCACAAGTTCTCAATGGGATTAAGGTCTGGGGAGAGTCCTGGCCACGGACCCAAAATATCAATGTTTTGTTCCTCGAGCCACTTAGTTTTGCCTTATGCAAGGTGCTCCATCGTGCTGGAAAAGGCATTGTTTGTCACCAAACTGTTCCTGGATGGTTGGGAGAAGTTGCTCTCGGAGGATGTGTTGGTACCATTCTTTATTCATGGCTGTGTTCTCCGGCAAAATTGTGAGTGAGCCCACTCCCTTGGCTAAGAAGCAACCCCACACATATTTCCCAGCATGTTGATTTTTATAATTGTTTGTTTAAAAATGTGTTTTTGCATGTACATTGATTGACTAATTAGTCTTATGCTACACAAAGAAAAACAACATACATTTTGCAAAACTAATCCAATCTGTAAGCTGGACTTTTGCACCCGTTACTGAAATGGTTGTTTCAGGTTAGATGGTTTGTGTAGCCTCATTTATTCATCTTCCTAACCCTGGCAGTCATTCTGAATGCATATTGTGGGTGAATAAAAGTTCAAATTGTTGGATATCCCCACTGTCTGGATTCCAATAGGAATTAAACATCACTTTGCAAGACGGCATGATGTGACTTGACGTTGGTTTTGTGACAGCAAAGGCTGGTCAACAGCAAAAACACATGCAGTGAAGACTAGTCACCACGAAAACACAGCGAAGGCACCAGCAAATACACAGCAAAGTCTAGTCATCAGCAAAACCATCAGAAAAATGCCCTTTCCTTTTCCCCCTCCTGAAACACTCAATGTGCCGCCCCATTAAGATCGATGAGGAAACAACAGTGAAGCTGTGAGTGTGAAAGAGAGAAATGTGTGAGACAGCTTCGCCTGCCATAAAGCTGGATGTCGCTTTCAATTAAAAGCAACAACACGGCCTTGAAGAGAGAGAAACAAACAGCTCAGAGGGAGGGAGGGTCCGGCTTCTCAAACGGACCAGTTGTTTAGTAATGTGTCACAACTGAGAAGGCAAGAAATAAACTCTGATTTTGCTCTCCTATGATATTCAAATCACATGGCCTGGAATTTGAGAGAGTTGTTTGGAAAAAAAGTAAATAAATATAATCCTAAACATGAACATTTCTAGCCTTCAAGTTTCTAGGTCATACAAATATTAATACAAATGGCTTATGAGTAACATAAGTCAGTGTGTCATTTCTCAACACAGAGAGTACAGGTGGGGTCGATGAGGAGCTCTCACAGTGTGGAAGTCCCCTTTCACCTGGCCGCCGGCTGGCCAGCCTGGGCTGTGCAGAGTGCTTTGTGATCAGGCTAACCAAATCGTGGTGAGAAATTACCGGGGCCCATTGAGGCCAGCTGTAAGGTGAGAGGCCCTGGATGGGGCCGCACCCACAGGAGGGGGTTCTTTCACATGACGTGATGCTAGCTTTGGGCCTGACTGAAACAGATCCAGCACAGCTCCTCTCTTCAGGCCTCCTCACACACCTTCGTGTCGGTCTCCTTCCTGCCATGTCGCCCATTGAGACACTTGCACTCAGCCACTTCACAGGCCCTGTACAGAGCACTGGTAGAACACAGGACGCTGAGCTAGTGTTTTTGATACCGCCTCAGGCCTGGATGTGTGTGTGTGTTGCAGGATGTGTGAACGGAGTGCTGAGCTCTCACCACCACTAGAGGAGTCAAGGATACCTCCCAGTCCCATCCACCATAGCAGGGCCAGAGAGCCACAGGAATGCAGCATCTGTGTACAGCTCAGCTCCTTCAATCCAACCGGGGCCTAACACGTAAACACACATTAGCTGACTAAAGCTTCCCAACCCGCTGGTTTACATGCCACCCATCACTCTGTGAAGGGCTGTTTGTTTTCGACTCAGGCTCTGCCACGCAGCTACGTAAACATCCCGGCTTATGCAATGTATTATTGTTTCTTTTTTTTTTTTGTCACAACCAATCGTCCTAAGAGCTGAAAACACCACAGTGAGGCCCTCTCGCCTGTTCTGAGGTTAATTGCTGCCGACGTTCCGTACAAGAACCGCAGGGCCAGCCTTCATAATGAAGCGCTCCGTTTTCGCTGCGAGATCATTTGAAGAGCCGTTTGTCAGCACAGAAGTCACAACAGTTCAAGCGGCCGGGAATATTAGCATCACCTGACAAGCGGTGTGTCTAGACTTCCACCAGGGATGGGGCGCAGACTCACTAGAGGAAACCTGTAATGTGGTTAGGTTTTCATCAGGAGGATTATTTTTCACATCACAGGATTATATAGACTAAAATCAGTACCCTGTGGATGTCAGTTGACTCCACCATCGACAATTACTCATTATTACCAATCAGAATAGTACTAAATACTAATCCTGATGGTAAATGCTGCGGTTCTGTCCACAGACTGGTAAAAATATAAATAGTATTAGTGTTTCTCATAATACATGAGAGAGAGTAGGCCTAGTCTTCCAACTCCCTAAGGAGGGCAATCAAGGGGCCTCTACTGGCTCTACTTCAACGTTAGAGGGGCCTAAGCAGGTGTGGCCTACCAGGCCAGTTCCAGGTCAATAACAGGGCCTCCAGTAGAGGTCAGGACAATCTGTAGTGGCGGACAATATTTCTCCTTACGTCCATAATACAGTCTCTAATGAGGGTCCCTGGTTGTTACGGGAGGAATATTATGGCTATGGCTGTCATCTATACTTTTAGTGCTTTTTCATTATAAAACTGTGGTATGTGTGTTAACAATAAAATTAAATAAAATTAAATTCCATACATTTTGAAGAATACAAATTCAAATGTGAGAAGGATGTATAGATTTGTGTGACACAAAACAAACAGATAAAACAGAAAAACAAACGTTTTTTTACATTCGAAGAAATTAGAAAAGCTTAAGAGTATCCATTGATTGTATTACCTTCGTATTCTTACAGAGAATAGTATTCAAAGTGGCACAGTAATTATTTAAATCTACCTTTAAAAATATTGAATAGGAGGGGTTTTTCTTAAAACATTTCATTTTATGGATGTAATATTTTGCATGAATTACAATCAAATTCATCAACATACTTTTCGTTAGTGGAGAATCTTGGACTATCAAAATCAAAAAGAACATGACAAGCTTGCATATGGATGCCCCTAGTAAATATGTTACCCCAGTCCAGCAGAAGATCCACCCAGAACATAGTCCATATGGGCTTTAATGACATTATGAAGGGCAGTTCTGAACAGTTGAAACAGGATTTTAAAGAGCTGATTGATTCTCTGCTAGACACTAATAAAAGCCATCATATCTGGCCCTTTGCCCTCTCTGAATCATGGCATTGAACGCTTTAGCAGGATTCTCTCTTCACAACTGGCTACGTGATTATCGCAGCTCAATGGGTTTGCCTTTTGTTGACAATTTCGATACCTTTTGGAAACAAAACTCATTTTATTAGGAGGATGGGATCCACAATTACTTATCAATGACACAAGCCCAGCTCAGTTGTATGGTGGTATTATACATTCGCAAAGTATTCAGACCCCTTGACTTGTTCCACATTGTTACTTTACAGCCTTATTATAAAATGCATTAAATTGTTATCCCCCTCATCAATCTACACACAATACCCATAATGACAAAGCAATTTTTGTTGTTGAAATATCACATTTTCATAAGTATTCAGACCCTTTACTCAGTACTTTGCTGAAGCACCTTTGGCAGCAGTTACAACCTTGAGTCTTCTTGGGTACGACGCTACAAGCTTGGCACACCTGTATTTGGGGAGTTTCTCCCATTCTCTCTGCAGATCCTCTCAAGCTCTGTCAGGTTGGTTGGAGAGCATTGCTGCACAGATATTTTCAGGTCTCTCCAAAGGGAGATCTCGATTGGGTTCAAGTCCGGGTTCTGGCTGGGCCACTCAAGGACATTCAGAGACTTGTCCCAACGCCACTCCTGTGTTGTCTTAGCTGTATGCTTAGGGTCATTGTCCTGTTGGAAGGTGAACTCTTGCTCTTTTGCACCCAAGTATCTTTACTTGCACATCATCATCTGCACCTCTATCACTCCAGTATTAATTCTAAATTGTATTTATTTTCGCCTCTATGGCCTATTTACTGCCTACCTCCCTTCTACATTTGCACAGACTGTAGATTTGTAGACATAGATTTTTCTATTTTTCATTTATTTTGTGTTATTGACGTTTGTTTATGTGTAACTCTGGGTTGTTGTTTTTGTCGCACTGCTTTGCTTTATCTTGGACAGATCGCAGTTGTAAATGAGAACTTGTTCTCAACTGGCCTACCTGGTTAAATAAAGGTGAAATCATTTTAAAAAAGCAGGTCTGAGCAGGTTTTCATCAAGGATCTCGCTATACTTTACTCTGTTCATCTTTCCCTCGATCCTGACTAGTCTCGCAGTCCCTGCCGCTGAAACACATCCCCTAGCATGATGCTTCCACCACCACGCTTGGCATTCAGGCCAAAAAGTTACATTTTGGTTTCATCAGACCAAAGAATCTTGTTTCTCGTGGTCTGAAAGTCTTCAGGTGCCTTTTGGCAACTCCAAGCGGGCTGTCATGTGCCTTTTACTGAGGAGTGGCTTCCGTCTGGCCACTGTACCGCAAAAGGTCTGATTGGTGGAGTGCTGCAGAGATGGTTGTCCATCTGGAAGGTTCTCCCATCTCCACAGAGGAACTCTGGACCTCTGTCAGAGTGACCATCAGGTTCTTGGTCACCTCCCAGATCAAGGCCCTTCTCCCCCGATTGCTCAGTTTGGCCAGGAGGCCAGCTCTCGGAAGAGTCTTCCTGGTTCCAAACTTCTTCCATTTAAGAATGATGGAGGCCACTGTGTTCTTGGGGACCTTCAATTCTGCAGACATTTTTTGGTACCCTTCCCCAGATCTGTGCCTCGACACAATCCCGTCTTGGAGCTCTACGGACAATTCCTTCAACCTCACGGCTTGGTTTTTGCTCAATCAAGTTGTAGAAACATCTCATGGATGATAAATGGAAACAGAATGCACCAATACCGGGTCTAATATCAAAGATTCTGAATATTTTTTTTTGTTAACATTTCTAAAAAACAGTTTTTTGCTTTATGGGGTATTGTGTGTAGATGATGAGGGAAAAAAACTTTTATACATTTTAGAATAAGGCTGTAATCTAACAAAATGTGGAAAAAGTCAAGGGGTCTGAATACTTTCCAAATGCACTGAATATACAAATATATACTGTAAACACATTGGGAAAACAAATGCCCAAGTGATTCTGTCCCAGATCAACATTTAAAAAATATTTACAAAAGACTTTAGTTGGATGGGAAACATCGGAGTTATTTTAAAAAGTGTTTCTCTCACTTTGTGAGAACATGTGACCCGTTTCAGGAAACTAGGGGTAGGTCGCAGGTCACTACTTCATAGGAGAGCAGTTTGAATGTAAACTATGACAATCGGTTTGTATTGCTAATACTCTGGCGTGGGATCATAGTTCATTGTTTAGCTAGCTAGCTTCATGTATAAACAAAATACTCCTTAAAGGCGACTGTTAGCTAGCTATCTGATGTTAGATGGCTGGTTCGCTAGCTAACATTACGTTTATGATCTATGTGTGTAGTAATGTTCTCAAAATTACATTTCGCATTGCTAGTTATAGACTAATGTTAGCTAGCTAACTAGCTAACATTGAACCTATTTGGTTAACTTTAGCTTGCTTTGACAATAGGTTTCTATTGCTAGTACTCTATGGATTAGGATTATGCTTCATTGTTTAGCTAGCATGTCTAAACAAAAGACTCCACTTCGCAAGATGATTACATGACCCATCAAGCAGGCCAGGTGTGTCTAACTGTGATTATTATCTACTGATAATAAAAGCAAAATATTTGTATCTGGAATTTGTCTTTCAGCATCAGTAGAACACACCTGACTCTCCTCCACCAGTCATACAAGGAGACTGGTCTAATGCCTCCCATCAAAAAGAGAGCTGGCCCAAGCAAGCACAGGTTACACTTGAAGCATGAGGGCTTGCAGCGAATGATGAACTTCAACAACTACGCAGAGGATAATGCAATAGTGTTACCAGGACGCCACCCAGGGCACAAACACTTTGGTGGAAAGCTGCTGCCATCCCAAGTGACAAAAGCAGCAGTGTGGCGTCTCTACAAGGAATCGATGACAACACGTTTTGATTATTTAATTGACCTCCTCCATGTTTTGCATTACTTGATTGGCACATAATGATGCTGTAAAGGAGAAAGAAAATGAATTCAGCTCAAAAATATGGAAAGCAAAAAAGGACTTCAAAGGTTAAAGTGGAGCAGAGGTTCTGTACAGGCAATTCAAGACAAGCATGGGAAGGGCTTAATGCAATGATGGGAAGAGAAAGGAAAAGAGAGAACAATAATATGGCAGACTGTTCATGCTTTGTAAACAACCTAAATTGTTTTTATGGAAGATTTGATACCGTCGATTTTAATTAATTAATTAATTGTAAACAAATATGTGAGAGTATCCCCAAGTCCTCTCCTATCCAGATAACAGAGAACGAGGTGGCCTCATGCTTGGTAAATATTAAGCCACACAAAGCACCGGGCCATGGGGACCGGACTATGGGGCAAAGTACTGAAGGTCTGTGCAGACCAGCTCAAGGGAGTTCTCACACGACTGTTTCAACTCCTGTCGTGTGAGAACTCCCTTGAGCTGGTCTGCACAGACCTTCAGTAATCCTGGAAGGTGTCGACCATTGTACCGGTGCCTAAGAAGTGAGGGGCCAAATCACCAAATGACTTTCGACCTGTGGCCCTCACGCCTCTTTTGGCCAAATGCATGGAAAGGGGTGTTAGTACAGTAAGCACCTTACCCTTTCCATAGCAGATCAACTGGACCTGTTACAGTTTGCCTATAAGGCACAGAGGGGGTCTGAGGATGCTACCCTGACCTTGGTGAACATAAAGGCTAGTCACCTTCAACATGCAAAATCATATGCACAAATTGTATTTAATGATTTTAGCTTTCAATACAATGCAAGTACACACACTGCTGAAACGACTACTGGTCCTGAATGTCAACGGATGCCTCGCAGGTTGAATCAAGGACTTTTTAACTGACCGCCCACCGAGGGTCCTCAAGAATGGGGCCCTCTCTGATGAACTGACCCTGAACACAGGGGCGCCCCAGGGGTGTGTCCTTTCACCGTTGTTGTTCTCCATCTCCACTGACGAGATAAAAATCCCCCAAAACAACGTGAGCCTTTTTAAGTACTATGATGACATGGCTCTGGTGGGAATCTTTTTTTAAAGATGCTACGTCAGATGGGGACAAACAGTATATAAAGTATGCTAATGTACTGGTGTGGTGTAAAGTACTTCAGTAAAAATACTTTAAAACAAGGCTTGGATCAGTAAGCGGTTTATCCTATTGTCCTTAATCTTTAGGCCTTATAACTCCTCCTCCACATCAGGTCCACATGTTGTGTTGATAAGTGGGCCTGTGTCCACCGCTATCATTAGCCTGTTTTCTATAGATTCCAGCTGACGCTACTAAGGCCTATCTCAAAGACCTGCGAGCGCAGGCCAGACTGCTTGGCACACGAGAATGGACCTGCTTATGCAAAAGTGAATAACCAGAAACAACCATGGGTTATTACAGCAGAAACTATGCTACATTAGGCATCCATCACACACATAGCACCTTCCAGTATATAGGCCAAGCAGAGTTGATGATGCATTGGAAACAGAGCCTGCTTCTACCAAAGTCCTGCTACTGAGTCCCCACCATCACAGCACACAGATGCCAATTTGGTGTGGCTTTCTTTTTTTAGATATATTTCACCACCCAAATCCAAAAGGTACTCCGAGGCAACAACAGTTTTCAAAGAACAATAACACACTCAATTGACTACAGAATATTTACTAGATTGTGGATATATTTCTCAGCTTGTAAGGAGCTTGTGTGTACTGTAGACAGCCCCAGATTCCTTTGGGTCAGTGACAGCCCGGTTTGTCCGGCTCACGCTAACCAAACTACAGCCACTTCTAGTGAACACATGCCATCGGTCAATAGCACTCTGGCGGAGACGGCAAGTTAATTACATCTGAAAAGCCAACGGAGCTCTAGCCAAGGCAATGCCCGACAGTCATTCTTCAGGGCCAGGGCACGGTGCCAGCTCTCATCTGGACCAGCCCACCACCATGGGAGCAGCAGGGGACAACATTTGTTTGGTGTTCTTTATACATGTTTTCTCACACAGCAGCAGTAGCTTTCTCCTAGCATGGTTAAACCAGACCGAAGAGTATAGCATTCAGTTTGGTTTAAACAAGCTAGGCTAACCCTCATCCTCCATCTAGTCTGCCATTTTCTGAGGTTTCGTAAATAGTACTGTAGGCGAACCAAACCATACACCTGTATGAAGCAAGGAGGACTGACAGATCTTCACCCAGAAATGTTTTTATGAGGCGCTCAAGCATCAGCAGCCTCATCAATCACTGTGAGGCACCATGGGATATGCAGTCCAGGTTGATTCATCAGTGGAGCCTTGTAAATATGTGTTTCACTATTACAGACTACAGAGCATGACTGACTGCAATGCTCTCTCCTGACTGAACAAATGCATCCCTGAACATTCTCAAACCTGGGTAAAAAAGTATGTTTTCTTTCTAATTCTTTAGCTGCGCTCGATTGAGCTTGAGTGGTGAAATGGAACCAATGGAATAGTAACAAAAGTGCAAAGCTGATATTCTGGCACTCCAGAAAGGCTAAATCAAACGCTCAAAGTATATGAAAGACAGCAGATACTATTTGAACCTAGGTCTGGCTGTTATATAAAAAAAAAAAGCTCTGTTAAAATCAGACAAGATGTCCTGTTGAAAATACCATTATGATGGTCCATTATTGCACCAAAATGAGGAGTGAAGTTTTACAGCACATAAACCACACAACACAAGTGTTTCTGTTTAAGAGATAACTCCCCATTTCAAGAGTTACCAGAATTCCCGCTGTCTTCACTCCACGATGAAACAATGGTAGCGGTTAAAGATGAGTCAGATTCCAGATTCCATCCTTCCTTTCCCAGGCCTTATTTTTAGAAATAGATCTTGCCTCTCCCTAAATAGTTATTGATTTTGGTGACACCATTTACCAGATTGCACGCACTCACACACACACACAAAAAAAACTCAAACCTTTGGATGCCGTCTACCATAGTGCCATTCGTTTTATCGCTTGTGACAGTTTTAATACTCACCACTGCATCCTGTATCAAAAGGTTGGCTGGTCCTCATTAAATTCCTGTAGATCAATTCATTACTCCTTTTTGTTTACATAGCCTTACTACACAAGCTTCCAACTTACCTAACTTCGTTGCTAACGTATAAAAGAATGAGATTCCAAACAATTTCACAGGGTTGGTTAACTCTTCAGATACCTCTGGTCTCCACAGAATTAGGTAAATCAGTTTTTAGTTTTTACACTCACTTACATTTGGATGACCTGGTGCCACTAGGGCATTTTAAATCCCTGATGATAAATGAGTTCACTGAGGTGTGCAATTGTTTTGATTGATTTAGTAACTTGTTTATAACGGTTGTGATGTTGGTGACGTTCTGGTGTAGTGTACTTCACATTTTTTATTGTTATATTTTTAACTTTTTGCTTTGTGGTGTCAGGGCACCATTGACAATGAGACCCTGGTCTCAATTGGGCTCCCTTTATGATTAAATACAAATAAAATATTAACTCCACATGGTCCATCAATTGTAAGGACACTTCTACACCTCTGTTTTATTAGCTTGGTAAATATGGTAAAGATAATGTAGACCCTCGTGGCACACTGTTACATAGTGAGAGATTTGGTGCTGGGAGTCAGGATGAAAGATTATGAGCATTCAAATGAATTTACTGATGTTGGCAGTGGCTTTAGTAAGAAGTTCATGAAACTAGCCAAATGTAAACAAAACTTGGCCATAGGCATTCCCTTAAACTCCTGGACCAAGCATTATTTGCCATTCCTGTACGTACAGCCCTTTTAAACAACCCCAGGAACACAGTGCACTTAATATTCCATAGGGTACACCTCTGTGCTTCCTTTACCGTCTTAAATGTACATTATCTGTCCTCCTACTGCACTCCGTCTCCTCCACTCTCCCCTCTCTTCCCTGTGCTAATTCATCCCAGGTGTGCTGCATTCACTGCAGTGCCGTCTCTCTCTCTCTCTCTCTCTCTCTCTCTAATTCAAACCAGCCCGGCTCTCCCCTCGCATTACTTGTTGTTACACTTTATTGAGTTTGCCGCCAAATTCAGTCAACAGATTTACATAATTACGGGAAAGGCTGTGTGAGACGAATGGGAAATTCAGTTAGGAAACCACCGGTGACAAGAGGCCTAGGTTATTCCCCATTGACCCCAATCACTGGAGGGTATGAGGGGGGCTAGACCTCATCTATATCCATACATACAGCAATGGCAAGAGCCTCTGTAACTAAAGGGGTTGTTTGTGTGTGTTTGAGAGGATGAATAAGCAGACTAGTGGAAATAACCAATTGTTATTATACAGTAACAACATGTTGTGCTATAGTGACACCTATTGGATGAGCCACTGTCTATCCATGGTGGTGGGGGTCTGTCTGGTCTGGCCTTGATGAGGAGTGGTTAACTCTCATCCACTAATGCTAGATCCAGGTTACAGTAGAGCAGGGAAACCCAACACCCACACTGCCCCTTTTAGTGAACACACACGGGTCAAACCTTCCTGTTAGTAATGCAGGCAAACTATCAGGACCGTCCTTTATCCTCCTTGTTTAGCATATCGTGGTTAGTTCTCATGGTGACTCTGTAAGGAACTTAAACAGTTTGACAAAGCTGACCTCCCAGTCACAGTACATTCCACTTTTAAAAGATTCTTGATCCATCCTTGAGGGCAGCATCAAACCTTTGTAGGCTAAATGGTAGATGGAACCTAACAGGGGTCGGGTTTGGAACACACTAACTATGGCTGGTAAATGAAGAGGAAGGGAGGGTAGTTTTGGCTTGAGCCGCCACGGGTCTAGTCTCCTGCTTAGCATGGAAAGATATATTAATGGAGGAAATTGTTCCTCAAGAAACAAAACAAACGTTTCCTCCCAGTTGTGGCGTACACCTTTCACATGGCACTGCCAAATATAACCATTAAAACATTCATTTAATTTTAGTATGGTTGGGTCAAGTACATGTCTTTATTTGGGAGAAATAGTGTTGCGGTATTTTACTTCTCTCTTTTTTAGGCCGTAGCGCGTTTCCACAGGGCCTCTGTAAAAACAGTGCGCCATGCAGCTGGGAGAATGTACAGTGGGTCTGTGGTCAGGTGCCCATCCTATCCCTGCTGGCTAACTACAGCTCCTCTAATACTCTTCCACCGACTCCCTCTCTCTCAAAGGGTCAATTGTTTTATTTTCTCTTTTCTTAATGGAGGGCTTTATGACCAGGGTTTTTTGTATTGGTCCTTACTACAGGTCAGGGGTCATAGTGGAAACCTGTCTCGTTACAACGACCACATTCCATCACAGTCTCCCATGGTAACGAGGAACCTGGGGTTTTTTGCCGCTCAAAGTTATGGATGGTGAGAGCTAAGAGCTATAGTCAAACAGCCTTATTTATGACAGTCTTTTGTGAAGCTGTCAACATAAAACATATGTGATTCAGACAATAAAAATAAGAATAATGAGTATAAATAAACGAAATCCATTCCAGCAAACAATTTACGCTGTTTGAGTGAAGAAAAGAGGAAGAAATGAAAACAGTCATGGCATCTCAAGTCATAGAAAATCATAGAATTGAGGTTGAAGAAAACTAACTAAAATTGATGAATTACTTTCTATGTTCCTTATCATTAGTGTGTCTACCATGCCAAAAATAAAAACGAGTGAAATAAGAAAGGGCCCGGTTCTCTCACACACTAGATGACAACAGTTGGCTAGAGCTTTCCTTTAGAAACAGAGGTCCACAACTGTGTACTGTACACGTGTATTACACAACCCTAAATAATTATCTGGTGTGATATTTATTTATGTATTTAACCTTTATTTAACTGTGTGTGTATAGCCTATAGTTAGATAACATCAATCTATTACTTTGTACTGACATAATAACAGCCACTGTTACGATATTGTCCCTAAATCCCTTTACATACTCTAGAAGTATAAAATATGCAGTATCAAACCCCTCCGTGGAGGAATCTGGGTCAGTGAGGTAAAAAGGTAATCCCTTCAAAAACAAGTGTTTTTTCCCCTCACATATCTGACTACAAGTCGACACCAAGTAGGATTGAGGGAGAGTGCGTGTTGTGTTTTCCCTATATTCATTCAGAGGCTGCATTTTCTGGATGGTAACATTTTTCAGTGTAACCTTAAACGACTAAAACCAGATATAAAGTATGTAGAAAATATAATGGAACTATATATTTTTAAATAAGATCATCTTTGAGAACTAACAATTGCCAAAATAGAAACTAGACAGTCAGGGAGAATCTAAAATAAAAAAGAAATGGCATGGCATGGGCACCCCATAATGTCTGTGTCACTCAGATAGCATAAGAACATGGCATAAGCCATGGCAAAACGTGTAGAATTACAGGAATTTTTCTTAAAAAAATTAAAAATTGTCTCTGTGGTCAAGAGGATGGCCTCTAAAATGTTCGTCCGGAAATAAATCCTAGGGGAAACACTGCGTGTAAGTCTAACTTCTATATAAAGGAGTGAGAAAGTGTGTGTGTGTGTGTGTGTGTGTGTGTGTGTGTGTGTGTGTGTGTGTGTGTGTGTGTGTGTGTGTGTGAAAGAGACAGGATGGAACCGAAAGGATAGTGTTGTGAACATATTAAGTATTAGCAGGCCTTCAAGCCATAAGCCGTCTCTAAGATAAACCACTCCTGTGCTTCAGTATCATAAAGCCTCAGATTGTGGTCAGCTTCTGAAGGGCCAGGCAGGCAGTGAAACAGACAAAGTCCACACTGTGCCTCGGAAAGAATAACACCACCAGAGGTTTTTATATCAGAAATAAAAAAAAAGAAGAGGAAGGTATACATAGGGAAAAGGAATACCATTCCAATGTTTTCCTGTGCAAAATGGACAAACTCAGCAATTATGCCTAATGCAATAGTAAAAGTCTGAATTATTATGTGGCCAACCACAGTAAATACCTCCATTGATGCTATACAATGGGATACACTAAAGCAGTGGTAGATAGAGTGGCAGGCCCTGGAAAAGCAAACTTAAGCAACCATCACAGATACAATGTTGAATACTAGGGATAAGGTGGGACTTAAAGTGATTCTCCAAAGTTTTTGTATAATGTCAGCCAGTACAGATGCAGGATCTTAATTTGATCACCCGGTTGAAGGAGAACTTTCCTGCAATGCAGGAAATGTAGAACTTGTAGTGTATTTGAGGTTTAAAAAGTATTCTGAAGTTAGACATTTGCATTAATTACGTCATCCATTTCATATGATATGTCACAGATTGCAATTCGTATGATATGTTACCAATTAAAATTTGTACAATACACTATGAATTTGTAAGTGCTTAAGATCCCGGACTGCAAGTTAAAATTACTTTTTCCCCACACTTCAACTTACAAATGATCAAATGCAGCTCGATACATAGAGACAATAGGAAAAACGGAGGGAGAGACAGTGGGGCGAAAGAGACAGAAAGAAAGAGAGAAGTAGATGAATACCTGATTGAGAGTAACGAATAAACCTTTTCGCCAATAGCCATAAGAGAGGGTGAGGAATAACAGTTAGAAAGGAAATAAATCCAAACCCCAACTATAATTCAGAAAAAAATCCTTCAGCTTTCTCTTCCACTGGCTTTTGTTGAGTATCAAAATTAGACCATGCAGTGTTAGGGAAAGGAGTATGGCCAGTGTCCAGCTTAATTTCAAGTGTCCTGAACATTCCCCCGTCACCTGGGTTGTTTCAACAGTTACTCTGCCTAGTGTTAAAGATGTAATCCACATTAGGGATTAGCTCTCTCGACACTATGCCATGGCTAGGGGAGAGAGACAGGGAAACCAAAGACCAGGCAGACATATGTCTGAACAAAGAGTGATTTCTCACAATGGATTATATAATCCTATAAGAATCCAGTGATTACATATGCATTCATGGATGCCAAGGGAAGCCAGGCTTGCCCAAAAATGTATTTAAAGTTTTAGAACACCTACTCATTCAAGGGTTTTTCTTTCTTTTTACCATTTTCTACATTGTAGAATAACAGTGAAGACATCAAAGTATGAAAAAACACATATGCAATCAAGTAGTAAACAAGCAAATCAAAAAGCCACCCTTTGCCTTGACAGCTTTGTACACTCTTGGCATTCTCTAAACAAGCTTCACCTGGATTGCTTTTCTAACAGTCTTGAAGGAGTTCCCACATATGCTGAGCACTTGTTGGCTGCTCTTCCTTCACTCTGCGATCCGAATCATCCCAAACCATCTAAATTTGGTTGAGGTCGGAGGATTGTGGAGGCCAGGTCATCTGATGCAGCACTCCATCACTTTCTTTCTTGGTCAAATAGCCCTTACACAGCCTGAAGGTGTGTTGAGTCATTGTCCTGTTGAAAAACAAATGATAGTCCCACTAAGCCCAAACCAGATGGGATGGCGTATCGCTGCAGAATGCTGTGGTATCCATGCTGGTTAAGTGTGTCTTGAATTCAAAATAATTCACAGACAGTGTCACCAGCAAAGCACCCCCACACCATAACACCTCCTCCTCCATGCTTTACGGTGGAAAATACACAAGTGACACCGTGTCTCAAAGACATTTGAACTCCAGACAAAAGGACAAATTTCCACCGATCTAATGTCCATTGCTCGTGTTTCTTGGCCCAAGCAAGTCTCTTCCTTTAGTAGTGGTTTCTTTGCAGAAATTCGACCATGAAGGCCTGATTCACACAGTCTACTCTGAACAGTTGATGTTGAAATGTATCTGTTACTTGAACTCTGTGAAGCATTTATTTGGGCTGCAATTTCTGAGGCTGGTAACTCTAATGAACTTATCCTCTGCAGCAGAGGTAACTCTGGGTCTTCCATTCCTGTGGCAGTCCTCATGAGAGCCAGTTTCATCATAGCACTAGATGGTTTTTGCGACTGCACTTGAAGAAACTTTCAAAGTTCTTGAAATGTCCGTATTGACTGACCTTCATGTCTTAAAGTAATGACGGACTGTTGTTTCTCTTTGCTTATTTGAGCTGTTCTTGCCATAATATGGACTTGATCTTTTACCAAATAGGGCTATCTTCTGTATACCCACCTAGCTTGTCACAACACAACTGATTGGCTCAACACACATTAAGAAGAAATTCCACAAATTAACTTTTAGGAAGGAACACCTGTTAATTGAAATGCATTCCAGGTGACTACCTCATGATGCTGGTTCAGAGAATGTCAACAGTGCGCAAAGCTGTCATCAAGGCAAAGGGTGGCTATTCGAAGAATCTCAAATATAAAATATAAAACACTTTTTTGGTTACTACATTAATCCATGTGTTATTTCATATTTTTCATGTCTTAACTATTATTCTACAATGTAGAAAATAGTAAAAATAAAGAAAAACCCTTGAATGAGTAGGTGTTCTAAAACTTTTGACCGGTAGTGCAGTCTCTCTGTGTTTGTTAATTTTCCTTCAATTCGCAAGAGGTTGAATGTATCTCACAAGATAAAAAATCTGAGCAAGCGAAACCGCTCCCCTTTGGCTCTGTATGTGTAGGCCATCTATCTGACGCTGTCTGGTCCAAAAGAGTATGACATTGTTGCTGCCTGTGGCATTAAATACAATGGAAGCCGGTGAGCATTTGGCCTCCCTTGAAAAAAAAAGTATAAAATAATAGCCTATCAGCGTTGAGCTAAACTGAGTGAGTTTAACTGTGAATGGTCCAGGCGCACCGAAAAAAAAAGTGTCAAGGGAAGCCAGTTTGGATTTGGCATCACTCCTATCAAATCACAGAGAGCATACGTCACTGACAGAAACAACTTGAATTGTTGATTCTCGTTGTGTTGTTGTCCTCCGGAGGCTAGCTAGCCAGCTAGCTAAAATTGGCCCTTTCCAAAATTTGCCATTGATGGCAATAGGGATTTGGACTTGTGGTTTTACTTAAATCTCAGTTCTGGCCAATGATTATAATGCCGATTCTGATCCAACCATTGATTGTGCCCCTGGCCTGATAGGATTAAAGTTCAATATGTAGCTAGATGTAGAAGGCTAATGTTAACTAGCTAACGTTGCACATGAAAGGAAATACAAGTAGTGATGAAGTCAATCTCTCCTCCACTTTGAGCCAGGAGAGATTGACATGCATATTATTAATGTTAGCTCTCAGTGTACATCCAAGGGCCAGCCATGCTGCCCTGTTCTGAGCCATTTGCAATTTTCCTAAGTCCCTCTTTGTGGCACCTGACCACACGACTGAACAGTAATCCAGGTGCGGCAAAACTAGGGCCTGTAGGACCTGCCTTGTTGATAGTGCTGTTAAGAATGCAGAGCAGCATTTTATTATGGGGAGACTTCTCCCCATCATAGCTACTGTTGTATCAATATGTTTTGACATTACAGTTTACAATCCAGGGTTACTCCTAGCAGTTTAGTCTCATCAACTTTCTTAATCACCACAATATTAAGTTGAGGTTTAGGGTTTAGTGAATGATTTGTCCCAAATACAATGCTTTTCGTTTTTAAAATATTTAGGTCCAACGTATTCCTTGCCACCCATTCTGAAACTAACTGCAGCTCTTTGTTAAGTGTTGCAGTCATTTCAGTCGCTGTGGTAGCTGACGTGTATAGTTTTGAGTCATCCGCATACATAGACGCACTGGCTTTACTCAAAGCCAGTGGCATGTTGTTAGTAAAGATTGAAAAAAGTAAGGGGACTAGACAGCTGCCCTGGGGAATTCCTGATTCTACCTGGATTATGTTGGAGAGGCTTACATTAAAGAACACCCTCTCTGTTCTGCTAGACAGGCAACTCTTTATCCACAATATAGCAGGTTTTGTGTAAAGCCAGTGTAAAGCCATAACACATACGTTTTTCCAGCAACAGACTATGATCGTTAATGTCAAAAGCCGTACTGAAGTTTAAAAAAACAGCACCCACAACTTTTATTTTTGTATAAAAAATAAAAACATTTAAATTTTTATGTTTTACCCCTTTTTATCCCAATTTTGTGATAGCCAATTGGTAGTTACAGTCCCATCGCTGCAACTCCTATACCGACTCCGAAACCCGACCCTGCCAAGCAGCACTGCTTCTTGACACCCTGCCCGCTTAACCCGGAAGCCAGCCGCACCAACCTGTCGGAGGAAACACTGTCCAACTGGCGACTGTGTCAGCGTGCATGCCCGGCCCTCCACAGGAGTTGCTAGAGAGCGATGGGACAAGAACATCCCGGGCAGCCAAACCCTCCCCAAACACGGACGATGCTGAGCCAATTGTGCGCCGCCTCATGGGTCTCCCGGTTGCGGCTGGCTGCGACACAGCCCGGGATCGAACCCGGATCTGTAGGTAGGAGAATAACTTTTGCTTTCCTCCAGGCCTAAGGTCACACACTTTCTAGTAGGCTTAAATTGACGATATGGCAAATAGAAGTGGCATTATCATCCGCTATTATCCTCAGTAATTTTCCAGGTTATAGAGCAAACGCAATTATTTTTTCTGGCTTCCCCAGTGATTTTACCCACGCACCGCTACTGTAAGAATTGAGGGCTATGCCTAATCACCAAAGCATTCCATCAAACAATTCCAAACAGATGTTCCTCTGCGGCAAACTCGCACAATATTTCATTTTACTCCAAGGGCCCTGCAGACATTTCTTGTTGCTAAACTCAAAAATTGTGTTTGCCGCCTTATTTGTTTTATATCAGATAAGGGAGAAGTAATCTTCGACTAGACAAGCAAATCCAAATAAACTGATTATATTTGCTCTATATCAAAGCCTGTCCAAAGTTCACCCTGTTCTGAACCTTTAGACTCCACTTGTAATAACTCCTAGCATTCCGTCAACGATTGCATTCACTCTCTCTAATTCCTCTCCAGTCACTCACTGCCAACCCTCATTCGTGCTGGCCAAAATCAGGCACAAAACACTTGATATCAGACGTGTACTGGTATAACGTCTCCCACCAAGATCACACCATTGATCCTGGATATCAAATTCCTTCACAGAGAGATTAAAGACAACTTTGATATTGCTTTCATCAACACTGCTGCCCTGTGTGTGTGTGTGCGCACACTTGAACGTCCACATTATTCCTGTGTGCGATTCAACTCCCTGACAATTGGCAGGGGGGCACTTTATGTTATTAGAAAAGACAGGGGGGAAAGATTCTAATACAAAACCCCATCTCTCTGTCCTCTTTTGGAAAATGTGTGAAGGGCACAAATGTTGAAAGTCTGGAGTCTGGGCCTTTCATGTAAGGTAACTGGCTGCCTCTCAAATGGTGCCAACCATTATCAGAGCTACTGGCCAAAACTTCAAGAGGGATACATTTTTTTGTAAAAGTATTAAAAAAAAATGTTTAACGGTATTGTTCGGTCCAAAAAACAAATGACAAAACAGGTTGTTTGGATCCTGGATGCTGAATGGTTGATAGCAGGATTAATCACGACAATCCTTGGGTAATGTTAACAGTTCCATTTGAAATATAAATGCACATCTACTGTTCCACAGCCCAGCCAGGAAATTCATGAACTTAATCTCCCCTGGAAAAATGTGTCTTGAAATGATTTCCCCTTGCTTCTAGCCTAGCATTTTGTTTGCAACAGTTGGGGTTTGTCTAAACCTGCCTGCCTCTCTGACTTGTGCAACAATGTTGCAGTTTTTTTTTTGCGATCTCCACTGTGCCATACAGAATAAACATATCCGGATGAGACGGACAGCTTCTCTGAGCCAGGCAAATTAATGTATCATTTATCAGGATCATTATAATGGATATGTTATAATGGACATAATTATAATGGATATATGCAAAGAAATAGCAATAGAAACAGGTAAAACAAAAAGAAATGCACATAGTTTGTGTCATTTCAGCTGCTTGATCTGTATTTGCTTTAGTTTGCTAGCTAGCAAAGGAGAAGTTTCCAGCTTGCATAACAACCTTTTTTGCTTAGAACGGACAACACATCGTTTGGCTAGCGACCATGCCAATAAAAGCAATAAGGCACCCGAACCCAGGGATTATCATGAAAAACACCCTCCTAAGGCCTGTTTCCCTGGCCCTCCACTTCGTGTTGGACCTAAGAACAGCCCTTAGACGGATGTTATTCTCACGATAATCCCCAGGTTCTCATGCCTTACTGCTTAAGGATAACCTCACTTATTATCCAGCATGGTATTTGGAGGCCAACCTCTCAAGTGTGTTCCATTTGTTCTGATAGAGTGAACAGTGTTCCTCAAAGTCTCTCATGCTCCTATAAAGGAAAACTCCACCGCAAAACTATCTTAGTCCATTGTTGATATAGTATTTTGTATTTTGAAAGTTACACATCTTGAAAACTTGATTGCTGACATGCAAAACATTTTTGGACTATATCAACAATGGACTAATGAAACACCAAAATATAGTTTTGGGGTTGAGTTTTCCTTTAAGTACTGTAGTAAAGTATGTGACTTTTAATTTCATAATTATTTTAAGTGTGTAAGTATGCAGGTGATTATTCCATACAAAGTAAGTAAATAGGTATATACAGTGCATTCAGAAAGTATTCAGACCCCTTCCCTTTTTCCACATTTTCTTATGTTACAGCCTTATCCACAAATGTATAAAATACATGTTTTCCCTCATCAATCTACACACTACCCCAAAATGACAAAGCGGAAACACGTTTTTAGAAATGTTTGCAAACGCACTAAAAATAAAAAACAAATACCTTACTTACATACACTACCATTCAAAAGTTTGGGGTCACTTAGAAATGTATTTTTTTTAATTAAAGCAAATGTGTGGTCCATTAAAATAACATCAAATGATCCGAAATACAGTGTAGACATTGTTAATGTTGTAAATGACTATTGTAGCTGGAAACGGCAGATTTTTTTATGGAATATTTACATAGGCGTACAGAGGCCCATTATCAGCAACCATCACTCCTGTGTTCCAATGGCACGTTGTGTTGGCTAATCCAAGTTGATCATGTTAAAAGGCTAATTGATCATTAGAAAACCCTTTTGCAGTTATGTTAGCATAGCTGAAAACTGTTGTGATGATTAAAGAAGCAATAAAACTGCCCTTCTTTAGAATAGTTGAGTATCTGGTACATCAGCATTTGTTGTTTCGATTACAGGCTCAAAATGGCCAGAAACAAAGAACTTTCTTCTTGTTCTGAGAAATGAAGGATATTCCATGTGAGAAATTGCCAAGAAACTGAAGATTTCGTACAACGCTGTGTACTACTCCCTTCACAGAACAGCGCAAACTGGCTCTAAACAGACTAGAAAGAGGAGTGGGAGGCCCCGGTGCACAACTGAGCAAGAGGACAAGTACATTAGTGTCTAGTTTGAGAAACAGACGCCTCACAAGTCCTCAACTGGCAGCTTCATTAAATAGTACCCGCAAAACACCAGTCTCAACGTCAACAGTGAAGAGGCGACTCCGGGATGCTGGCCTAGAAAGAGTTGCAAAATAAAAAGCCATGAGATCAGGAAAAACAAGATTCTCTGGTCTGATGAAACCAAGATTGAACACTTTGGCCTGAATGCCAAGCGTCACGTCTGGAGAAACCTGGCACAATCCCTACGGTGAGGCATGGTGGTGGCAGATGTTTTTCAGCGGCAGGGACTGAGAGACGAGTCAGGATCGAGGGAATGCTGAACGGAGCAAAGAACAGAAAGATCATTGATGAAAACCTGCTCCAGAGCACTCAGGATCTCAGACTGGGGCGAAGGTTCACCTTCCAACAGGGCAAAGACCCTAAGCACACAGCCAAGACAACGCAGGAGTGTCCTTGAGTGGCCCAGCCAGAGCCCGGACTTAAACCCGATCGAACAACTCTTGTGAGACCTGAAAATAGCTGTGCAGCGACGCTCCCCATCCATTCTGACAGAGCTTGAGAGGATCTGCAGAGAATTGGAGAATCTCCCCAAATACAGGTGTGCCAAGCTTGTAGTGTCATACCCAAGAAGACTAGAGGCTTTAATCGCTGCAAAGGTGCTTCAACAAAGTACTGAGTAAAGGGTCTGAATACTTATATAAATTTGATACATTTGATATAAAAAAAAAAAGAAAAGTTTTTTCTTTTGTCATTATGGGGTAATGTGTGTAGATTGGTGAGGGGGGGGGAAACAATTGAATCTATTTTAGAGTAAGGCTGTAACGAAACAAAATGTGGGAAAAGTCAAAGGGTCTGAATACTTTCCGAATGCACTGTACTTAGACACATGTCTGGTTAAGTATTGGCACTGGGTGGCACCTTTGAACACCATGCGGGTAGCTGCGCGTAGCTCGTGGGACAAGGGGCACAACTATTCTCCACCCAGACAAGCTATAGCGAGCCCAACAACCGACCAACCGAGGCTTAGACGTGTTTAACCCAAAGAGAGGAGTTTCCATGGCGACCTTAGTATAGTTGTGTGTGTGGGAGGGAGGGTGGCGAGGACAATTACGCAATTTCCCTCAAACCACAATCAAATGAAATAATCCCTCCACCTCTATACCCCCTTTAAAGCTAGGGAGTGTTTATTTAACAGGCTCTTTCATTAGCCACTTAACTCCTCTTTCTCAAACAACTGTGAAATGATTATGTGGGCCCTGGGACAGTCAGGGGCCCTCTGCCCCAGCTACAGCCCAGCTCATCACAGACGCTTCATTAATAGAGTGAGAAATGGGTTTGGCTTGATACGGAGGGATGACATGACAGTAAGGCCTGGCCGACTGACACTATCCATAACCCTCAGTCTCCCATCCAGAGTAATGCAGCCTGACATCGGGGGAGCTGGGAAGGGAGCCTCTCTAATGGGGTGGTATTTTATTTGACGGAGAGTGAGGGAAGGGAGTGTGGAGAGAGTCTGACATCCCCACAACGCCTGTGTTTGTGGGGTACATGTTTAAGGGAGAGGGGAAAGAGAGAATCAGACTGATTCTGCTGGGGTTTGTTCCTTCCTTCACAATGAGTAAAGTTTGAGGAGCAGATCTGTTAAATCGGATGAAAGACTGCCGCTCTGAGGAGAGAAGAGGTAAGAAAGACCTTAATGAGATCCACGTGGAGAGAGAGAGAGAGAGAGAGAGAGAGAGAGAGAGAGAGAGAGAGACACGACACAGCCAGGATGGTTGACAATTGTTTTTTAAATATCGACCAGATGGGACCAGCATTGTTTTATTCGAAAAGCTGTTTAATTTCTTTAAAGTGGAATGGGCCTTGTAGATGAAGGAACGCCATTTAGCCAGAACGCACACGATAAAGGCAAGGCGCACAGAGCAGTTTGATTAATTAACTATAAAAACACATTTTTGAAACTTGCTGACATAAAATATACTTGGTCTCTGCTCCTCACCAATTCACACGACGAGGGGGAGAAACACGAGCCTCGTGCTTGGCCGGCCCAAACACCCACAAGTACAGAATTTCTCTTTTGTTTTTAAGACTCCCCCAAAAACGTAATGAAAAATAATGTTGGGCTGAAAAAACAACCGGTCAGTTTTACACGATATGACATGGCTTTGATAAAATGACCAATCTAATCCCAACAGACGCAGAGAAAAAAAATACTGCCACTCACTGTGACGTCTTTTCATCTTTTACTACTTATCATACAATTTCATTATTACTTTCCCTCTGCCCCTCCCCCCACCACACTTTATCATTCCTCAGATATTATGAAAATGCATTTTGATGTGGAACTGGTTGGGAGAGTTTTTTGTTGTTGTTGAAGTTATCATTTTAGAATGGCTGTATGCTTAAAGGGCCCAACATGTAGCCTAGCGGCTGGGGTTCTAATAGTATTTAGAATACCTCTAATATTTTGGCTGTGCTTGATTGAGCTTATCTGGTGAAAGGGAACCAATAGAGTAGTCCAGAAAGTGCAAACCGAGCGCATCTGGCACTCCGGGGCAAGCGAAATCAAATGCTCAAAACTTTTGAAAGATTTCAAAAACGATTTGAACCCAGGACTCTCTGGAGCAAGACTCCAGCAAACAAACACCCTCAGCCTCAAATCTCAAGCAGCTGGAAACTACAGCCACGCTATTAAGTTAAATGACAGAGCAGAGCCCACAGCCCAGAATCTGACAGAAAAGGTGGGATCCTCAAAAGCACACAGATAAAAACTTCAATAATGATATGATTTCACTACAGCTTTGCAATGAGGATGCAACATGACACCTTTCATAACTCATCATACTGTAACAGTGTCATAAAATTATGACACATTTTCAGGCCAATTGTGAATAGACTGCTGTCCATAAATTCCCCTTGATGTAGGAATTCCAATTGGCAAGAAAAGTGGAGCTTGACTAGGAACCAACTCTCCACACTGATCCGTTTGTCCTCATCAATGTCCAACTTCCAGTTTGCAACAATTGAGTTTCTGTCTCCCTTGCAAAGACAACAAATAGCACACACACACACATACACACAAAGAGAGAGAGAGAGAAAGTGTCTATGGGGAAACAGTAAGCAGGATTAGGCCTTCTTCCACCCATATATTAAGTGTAGTGGGCTGCTCTGTCACCTCTTTGCGGTGATAGGCAGATCCTGAGCTACTGACCTCAAACAGTGGAAATTCAATAAGAGGAATTTAAGTGTTTCATAAAGCCGTAGGAGGCTGTCCAGAGGAATTCTTGTAAAAACCTGGCAGCCCAGGCATAATCGCAGCGTGCTGACGGCACACGCTCCCCTCACAGGCTCTAAATTGTAAACCACAGGACGGTGACATATGTTTACAGTGCCTTCAGAAAGTATTCATACCCCTTGACTTATTCTGCATTCTGTTGTATTACAGCCTGAAATCCAAAAGATTATTCTCACCCATCTACACACAATACCCCAAAGTGAAAACATGCTTTGTAATTTTAATGAATGTATTGAAAATGAAATATCTAATATACACAAGTATTCACACCCCTGAGTCAATACATGTTAGAATCCCATTTGGCAGTGATTATAGCTGCAAGTCTCTCTAAGAGCTTTGCCCATCTGGAATGTACAATATTTGCACATTATATATGTTTTAATTCTTCAAGCTCTGTCAAGTTGATCATTGCTAGACAGACATTTTCTAGTCATGCCATAGATTTTCAAGCCAATTTTATTCAAAACTGTAACTAGGCCACTCAGGAACATTCAATGTCGTCTTGGTAAACAACTCCAATGTATATTTGGTTGTTGTCCTGCTGAAAGGTCAATGTGTCTCCAGTGTCTGTTGGGGAGCAGACTGAACCAGATTTTCCTCTAAGATTTTGCCTGTGCTTAGCTCTATTATGTTTATTTATAGTCTTTGCCAATCACAAGCACACCCATAACATGATGCAGCCACCACCATGCTTGAAAATATGAAGAGTGGTACTCAGTGATGTGTTTTGTTGGATTTGCCCCAAACTTAACGCTTTGTATTCAGGACAAAGTTAATTTCTTCACCACATTTTTTGCAGTTTTACTTTAGTGCCTTATTGCAAATAGGATGCATGTTTTGGTCCCCTTCTTTGCGAGGCATTGGAAAACCTCCTTTGTGTTTGAATCTGTGTTTGAAATGCACTGCTCAACTGAGGGACCTTACAGACAGTTGTATGTGTGGGGTACAGAGATGAGGTAGTCATTCAAAAATCATTTTAAACACTATTATTGCACACAGAATGAGTCCATGCAACTTATTATGTGACTTGTTAAGCACATTTGTACTACTGAACTTCTTTAGACTTGCCATAACAAAGGGGTTGAATACTTATTGACTAAAGACATATCAGCTTTTGATTTTTTTATTAAATTTGTAAACATTTCCAAAAACATAATTCCACTTTGACATTACCGGGTATTGTGTGTAGGCCAGTATAAATTTGATCCATTTTAAATTCAGACTGTAACACAACAAATAGTGGAAAAACTCAAGGGGTGTGACTACTTTCTGAAGGCACAATAACTGCAGTCCCAGTTAAATAATATGGTCGGGTCTGGACCTGGCTGTCATGCTAACAGAGACGACTGACTGGTGCTACCCAGCCTCAGCTGGACGGATGAACGAACAGACACTAAAAACAACAAAAAGTAAAAGGTGGTATGGGCAACCTGTGTCAGCTTTGAGGGCCACTACTCCCTTAAATGATGAAGTGAATTGATGTAACACCATATCAGGGAAGAGAGATAACACTTAAGACAGTAACATTGGGCACACCACCACCCATACACCCCTCATTTCTGCACTGGGTGACATTTATAATCCAATATTTAAATGTATGTTTTTAGAGAGTTAAGGGAAACAGGTGCTTCTGGTCCTGGTCGTAAAAGGTTCTACCACAGACAGAACCAGTCTAACCAATAAGTGGCTCTGGATTTGTACCGACCGTAGCTAGCAACTATGTTTGTGATGGAAAACGGGACTAGACCACACAATGAGAGGCTATGAAAAGCCCTGGGAGAGAGGTGTGTGTTTTTGCACTGCATTTAGCTCCAAGACAGCCTGGGTTAAAAAAGCATTTTAAATATTTCAAATATTCTGTGCATTTACTAGAGCCTGACTGGAGTGACAAATGGGCGGGGTTTGCACTTTTGGGGCTACTCCATTTCTTCCATTGCACCAGACAAGCTCAATAAGTATTTGAAAAATGTCCAATACTATTTGAACCCAGGCCATAGACTGCTGCCGCAGAGGCCCAGTGGGAACCACAAGAGCTGCTTGCTGCTTCTTTCTGGATGTTTTTCCACCTCCAGGCCCATCCAGACCAGAGCATCATGATTTCCCAGCAGAAGCAGCCACACTCCCTCTAGTAGCAATGGGCAGCCGCTCAGGCCTCCCCTCTCATCCTCCCTAAACATCTCCTGCTCCTCAGACTTTGCCAGAGAACAGTAAACTAAACTCTGGGAGGGAAGCTGGGGGAGACCCTGGTAGTCCCCCCCCCCAATAACCCTCCGTGCCTGGACACATTCATCACTACACTCACTGAGGAAAGAAAACGTTATTCATTTATTTAAACTATGAAATACTGAAGCGGTGTGATACGGAAGATCTGCTGCAAGTGCCTGATTTCTTCCAGCTCCACGGGTGGTCGGTTCATATAGAGAAAACTGAACTATGTGATATACAGTGTGTTGCTGCTCCTGTATAACATACAGCAGGAAATATATTATCCTTACGGTGTTGGAGGGATTCTAAAGGAGATACAGTACGAGGTATGACTGCAAGCAAGAATACAGCAGCTATCCACTCAATTACAAGCTCACCACAGTTCTATGCCTGCCCATACAGTACAGTAAGAGCACATTTCCTAAAACATGGACAGTCATGCACTTACACACTTAAAAGAGCACGACATACTGTACAAGGCTTGGCATGGCCAGAGCACTCCGAGGTACTGGAGTCTGACACACTGACAGATGTAATCTCTGACTGGGCTCTTTGAGAACAGAGTGACTCTGGTTTCAAATAGTATCCGTTTTCTTTCAAATACTTTACCTGTAATTGATTAAGCTTGCCAAGCACAATGAAACCAATGGAACAGTCCCAAAAAATGCAAATCCCACCCGTCTAGGGATTCCAGGCAGGCTTAATCAAACGCTGAACCTGTTTGAAAGAAACCAAATCCTATTTGAACCCAGGTCTGGTGAGTTCCCCCTCCCTCTCTGGCTCATAAATCATGTGAGAGAAGGTTAGACAGCTGTCAGAGCTGTCTCCCTCTCTGGTCATGTTATTCCTAGACTGTTAACAATCTCTCAATCCAGCGGTATCACTCCTCTCTCCCCTAACCGTTTACTTAACCCACTTACACTCTGCCAAAAACAATTTCTTGCTTGAAATGTGACAAATCAAGTCAGCTAATGAAGTGCCTTTTACAGTCTGAGACGTTAGAGATCGACTTTAAAGTGGCACCATAATGGCATTACAATATAAACCACATTGTCAGACACAGGGGTGCGGAATGGGCCTCTTATTAGACGTACTGTAAAGGGAAAATTACCCAGCCATTTATTCTTCCGCATGCAGGCACTTTGCTTTGAGGCTCGCTGCTATTCTTCACCACCGGGCTAAAACAAAACCAGACACATGTTCATGACCTGTCCTGCAGTCTAAAAGAGAACTCTACTTGTTCCCTCCCTGCCCTCCTTCCCCGTAAGGAGGTAGAGGGTGGAATGCAAAGTAAAGTACAGTACAGTACATTGAGAGGCTATATCTCTGGGCGTGTCTGTCCTGTCCATTATGCCACAGGTTTACCATATCAATCCCTGTGAAATGGAAAACTAATGTTGTTGTGTCGGTCTGTCTGCACTTGAAGCTCCGCATTATCCATATTAGCCTTTAGGGTTTGGGAGGACACAGAAGCCTGTTTATTGAGATGAGGTTTTGCAGGGGGCAGGTGGGACAAAATAAGGAGACTGGTTGTTTTAGAGGGGACGAGTGCAGAGTGACGTGATCACATGGCTTTTTCAGGAATGCTTTCTGACTGGACTACGCTGTGGGGTTGAGTCACTGACCACAAGCCTTCCCTGACGGGACTTACTGTCAGGGAGAGAGGTTTTCTAGGGGACACCTGGAATAGTTCCTTCTAAATCTACTCTCCACTGAAAGGTTGAGCTGAGAATGGCTCAGGGGAACCAATGCTCCTCGCTCTCATATTTACCTGCCTCATCTTAATTAAATTGAAGGAGGGTAAACATAGCAGTACCATCTATGGCCAGTCAGCCCTTTTCTGCTCAATGCGTTGCCTTCAGTTCAAGGACACTGTTAGTTTCAATAATGAATGGGAGATCTTTGTCAGCCCTGGGAGAGGTTGGGATTCGGAAAGGAGGGCTGGGCCCATCGTCTGATCAAGGATTTCTATTTAAAACAAGAGTAAACAGGATCCTTAAACCTGGGATTTTTGTCTGGAAATGACCTAACACCATGATGGTTATCACAGGCAGCTCATTCATTCATTCAATCATTCAATATTGTGTTGATCTTTCCCCTACAGAAGGAACTAAAATAAGATGAAAGTGGTGAAGGCATGGGAACAGCTCTGGGACCAGAGTGTGGAAGTGGAGGATTATAGTTCCAGTTCTATATAGTGATTCATTACATTGAAAGGAAGTAAGAGAGCACCATGTCATTCAGTAAATTGGTGGAAGATGTCCAATTCACCATTACGGGACATTACATATTACAGTCTGAGCCAGGACATTATATAGGCCTATGAAACAGTACATGACACAGTGTGGTGTACAGGGAGTTATTCTGGAGCCTTGTGGGTTGAACGATGACCGACCAAGGGTAAACACACAACTGTTTAGGCAAATGCCAACATGCGTCCATGGAAACAGTGACAAAACGTGCGAAAGATGTAACCCATCCTGCTCTGTCCTCTTTCTGTGATAAATCATTGCAAGCTTAGTCTGGTCACAAAACCCCATTGAAGGTCTGGCTGAGATCTGTCCGTATTAAAGAAAATAACAGACTAATGAAATAAGGTAATATCTGGTGATAATTTTCATGGGGGCGTTGTGAACATTCTTGTCTTGCACTGTGCCCAGGCAGTGCACATGCTATTCAGGTCAGGCTGGGTTCCAAAGAGAGGGAGGACGGGGCAGGGTAGTGTTCTACCTCTTTAGCACGCTACCCTGAGTCAGGCTCATCTGGTTCCTATCAATGATTTATAAATACACTAAATGACTGATACCCCCTATCAGTAAATGAGTGTGTATATAAATCATTGATATACGCTATGTTGAAGCCACCGTGCCTCCATCTTGGCACCCCCCCATCATTGTACAAAATATTTTGGTAGCTATAGAAATGCATTTATTAATGTCTACATTCGTTTTTGCCACATTTACAGACACCTTAATGCATACTTAAATGATTTTGTGAGCTAAACAAAAATAAAATCTAACAACATTTTATTTAAAGTCGATTTTTTTTAGATTACTAATGTTACTGTCCCCACTACAACAAAACTACTTAAATACAGTATATGTAATTTTGGAATTGAAACATTTAATTGAAATACTGTAGAATTCCATTCATTCCTATGGAGGACTGCTCTTACTGGGGAGTGCCAATATGGCCGACCGGTGGATTCAAAACTCAATGGCCAATACATAGCATCAGCAATCCAAGGTATATACACATCATTGGTTTTTATCCACAGCGAACATAACCATGTAAGATAATGGACACAGAAGGCTCTCCTGCCAAGAAGAAGTTCTTACACCACTCCTGTTGGGGTTCACAAGGAGCTATGTCTGAGCGGTTAGGAGTGGAAGGTAGGTGAAGAAGAGAGACTCATATTCTGAGCATGGAGGATAGAAAATGTGGAGAAGAGGGAGCAGAGGATTGATTAAAGAGGAGGGTGGAGAGAGCGAGAGGGTGAGAGGAAGGGAAAGAGACAGTTGTAACACTAGTGCATACTATACACATGGATGGCTAGGATATGTAAATAAATAAACAGCCAAAAATAGCTGACGGCATCTCCACATCATTCTCATAATCATTCATTGGTTAAGATCACTCTCCAATCGGAAATCCTGCTAGAACACCTTCTGCCTCCTTTTCTAACCGCTGGGCTCCACCAATAACAACTACCTCCATTATTATCATCATTATCATTCAGTGTTCCTGCCAATCAGGCAAGAACACCTACTGCCTCTCAAACTGCTGGACTCCAACAATAAGAGCACGCCTAAGGCCCAGCTCCACCAATAATAGCTAGCTACGTCCCAGCTCCTGTTCCTGTTCCCCACGCAGTATGCTGGCAGCCCAGCCAGGCACCTCCACTAACCACTAAACATAGTGGCTCCCCCATGAGTCATAGCTTGGTTTTATGGAGCCACAGTTGCCACACTCTCTCTAAATGGCTGGTGCATTACTCTGACGTACGCTCCAGACCACCAGCATGGCCAGAGTCAACGCCAGGGGTGCATTGTGGGTAACGTGGTTGCGCTCAGCCAGGACCCTGGGATTTGGAGGTTGACAGAGCCGAGCGACGGGCAGATTTTTCCCCGTGGGCCTCAGAGCTAGGCACGGAGGTGTGCCCATGCCTTCTGCTTCCCCCTTCCTCAGTTAGATAGCTCCGGGTCGGTCCTGCTTTAATAACTGTATAACACTGAGCTTCCTGCTCCCAGACCAGGCAAATACGATACCCCCGGCTTAGCGATTCAGAGCTAATTGTCAATGGTGTAAAATACTTAAGTAAAAATACTTTAAAGTACTAAAGTAGTTTTTGGGGTATCTGCACTTTACTATTTATATTCTTGACAACTTTTATTCCACTACATTCCTAAAGAAAATAATGTACTTTTTACACTTTCCCTGACACCCAAAAGTACTCGTTACATTTTGAATGCTTAGCAGGACAGGAAAATGGTCAAATTCACACTTATCAAGAGAACATCCCTGGTCATCCCTACAGCCTTTGATCTGGCGGAATAATTAAACACAAATTCTTCGTTTGTAAATTATGACTTAGTGTCGGAGTGTGCCCTTGGCTATCCATAAATAAAACATGTAAAAATATTGTGCTGTCTGGTTTGCGTAATATTAGGACCTTTAAATGATTTATACTTTTACTTTTGAAACTTAAGTAGATTTGATCAATTCCATTTACTTTTGATACTTAAATATATTTAAAACAAAATAATTGTACACTTTTACTCAAGTAGTATTTTATTGGGTGACTTTCACTTTACTTGAGTTATTTTCTATCAAGGTATCTTTGCTGCTACTCAAGTATGACAATTGGGTACTTTTCCCACTACTGCTAATTGTTGTGCCCCCCAACCCCCTCACCCACCTACCCTCCACCCTCGTCCCCCCACCCTTCAAAACGACTATTTCAAAACTATCTAGCGTCTATTGCAATCTAATCAGGCTCCAATGCCTATTTCACAACGAGCATAAGGATAACGGAGATCTAGAGAGTGAGAGAGAGCGAGCGCATGGCAGAGCTTCAGCTCCAGAGACTACGTTCACTTTCCCTGAGAGCCAGTCTCACTAACTTGGCTAAAACGCAGGATTGGCGGCTTCAGTTCTTCTGCCCCCCTGCAGAGACTTTCAGCCCCTGTTACAAACCCTCATCTGTGGCCTCAGGCTCTGGAGGGAAGGAGCAGCCAGACCGCACTTCACTACGTAGTGCACTCATTCCAAGGGGCTATAATAGGACAGGCCTCTCCATGAGAAGCACAAGGCATTAGCAAAGCTTTAACCTGGCATAGGAGTAAAAGAAAAACCTGAGCAGCGCATCTTTCTTTCTGGTCCTGATGAGAAACAAAAAATACTAAAATCAGGGAAGGTTCTCTTCTGCACTGTTGTACCAATCGTGTAAATGTGGAGGAGTTGCCATGTTAACTTCCAAAAGTGGAAGTCGCGTCACAGGCTCTTTCCTTTTCCTCTGAAAACTGGATGCATCCGGTTAATCACGACCCAGCAGAGGTGGCAATGCTTAAATCGTGTTACGGAGGTGCAACTGGGGAGCAGACTGCAAAGATGCATGTTAACGAACTTGGAAATGTCTCCACTCCAATCCTACGATCCATTTGAGTGTTGTTTGTGTTGAAACATGATATTTTTGTAGAGCGCACAAGGAAGGAAAAAGGAGCGGAAATAGGGTTCTGTCCAAGTTTTGAAGACATTGTTGGTGTTTCCTTTATGTAGACAGTTACCTGTATAATGTCTCCCATCCACCACTGGTCCAGTATGAGTGTGTACTTCACTGTGTAACCAGAGCACTGCTTTGTGTCAGCAGCAAGACGTTACACACCGTGGCAGCCCAGCTCCGGCCGGGCACAACCTAAGGAGCGCATAAAAATCACTAAAGAAAGAACAAAACACAAACACAATAATAACAACCTGGCCATGAAGCAAAGCGCTGGCTCTATAGGTCAATTATACTAGTGAGTGGAAAAGCCAGGCTCAGTGTTTCTAATACGGTTTTGGGGGTCATAGAAGCAGCCATTTCCTAATAAAGCCTTCAGAGCATTAACAAGAACCATACCGTAGTCTCTACTCAAACATCACTGGGACGCAATCCAGGTCTCCCAGATAAAGTGGTCTGAAACGGCCAGGGTTGTGGAAGACCCGTATCGACTGTAAAAAGGAGGAAATGAAGCGTGACAGTGTTGCGTCGGTCGCTTCATGCATTCCCCCAAACTACTGGAACACATGTGATGGCGGCGGAACCGAGTGATCAGACACAGGAATGCACAGTTTCATGCGAGGTACAGCAATTCCCCATAGATGGTGGGGGGAGCTGTCTTTGTGGTGGGTTCCGCTACATCTACTATGAAATGTTTACCACTTGCGCTGCTCTGCAACAACGTTTCACAACCATTGTCAGCTGTAGGGAACTGATCCATGCGGTGCACATAGGTTGATTTTGAGTCGGCCCAGTAACTCATTCTCATTCATGTCACATATGGAATGCATAAGATGCTAGAATGATAAAAACTCATGACCTCACCTTCAAAGAATTCAGTGACACAGACACAGATACAGTATGTTGACTGTCTTGCACAATGATGAGACAGAGATTTCCGGATGGATTCACCACAAGTCAACCTGGGGATTTGACTTTTTACTGACACACAGTCACATGCCATACGCTATTCCAGAGGGTGGGGTGGGGGTGGGGTCCCACAAATGTAACGTTTGGTAAAGACTGGGACTCAATATATATTGCTGTTTGAGCCTATTTGCTGTGCACTTGCCAGGTTTTTAAAGGGGCAGTTCAGTCAAAAACATGATTTCCTGTTGTTTTAATGATATTTCCACACTGTGAGGACGAAATAACACTGATATGGCGAAAATTATGATAATGTTATTTTAGTGTTAGAGCTTTTTGGAGTGAAAAAAAAAAAAAAAAAACCTTGAATTTCTGCCTGATCAGGTGAGATGGAGCCCACAACATCATAATCTGATTACTCTGACCAATGACCAATCATGTTTTATTTGCATATGTATCCTACTACTTTGAAGCGGGGTAGGCTATAGAGTCTAGACAATCTTATCCGCCAAAATATAAATATACACAAAAGTATGTTGACCCCCCCCCTTCAAATTAGTGGATTCGGCTATTTCAGCCACACCCGTTGCGGACAGGTGTATAAAATCGAGCACACAGCCATGCAATCTCCATAGACAAACATTGGCATTAGAATGGCCTTACTGAAGAGCTCAGTTACTTTCAACGTGACACCGTCATAGGATGCCACCTTTCCAACAAGTCAGTTTGTAAAATTTCTGCCCTGCTAGAGCTGCCCCGGACAACTGTAAGTGCTGTTATTGTGAAGTGGAAACGTCTAGGAGCAACAACGGCTCAGCCGCGAAGTGGTAGGCCACACAAGCTCACAGAACAGGACCGGCGAGTGCTGAAGCGCATAAAAATTGCCTGTCCTCATTTTCAACACTTACTACCGAGTTCCAAACTGCCTCTGGAAGCAATGTCCGCACAATAACTGTTCGTCGGGAGCTTCATGAAATCGGTCTCCATGACCGAGTAGCCGCACAAAAGCCTAAGATCATCATGAGTAATGCCATGCGTTGGCTGGAGTGGTGTAAATCTCACCGCCATTGGACTCTGGACCAGTGGAAACACCTTCTCTGGAGTGATGAATCACGCTTCACCATCTGACAACCCGACAGACAAATCTGGGTTTGGCGGATGCCAGGAGAACGCCACCTGCACCAATGCATGGAGCCAACTGTAAAGTTTGGTGGAGGAGGAATAATGGTCTGGGGCTGTTTTTCATGGTTCGGCCAGGCCCGTTAGTTCCAGTGAAGGGAAATCTTAACGCTACATCATACAATGACATTCTAGACGATTCTGTGCTTCCAACTTTGTGGCAACAGTTTGGGAAAGGCCCTTTCCTGTTTCAGCATGACAATGCCTCCGTGCACAAAGCGTGTGTAATGTGTAATGTAAATGTGTTTGTTGCATATCCCAACTGCTCCTGAAATACCCGCAGGGAGTGGGGTCACGGCCAGGGTCCAGAGACAAATGTTTCACCTTGCTGGTTCGAATACTTGAGCCGCCAACTTTGTGGTTACTGGCGCAATGCTCTACCAGCCACCCAGGGAAATAAGTGATTTTCTTGAAATAAACACATACAGTGATTTACTAGACATACGGTGATGATAAAACAAAGAAAATGTAAAGACTGCATGGGGGTTTGGAGAGGTTGATCCACATCATAAGAACATGATCTGGCTCTCCACCCACACAGACGTACACAGACACTCATATCCCTTTCTACCTGACAGTTACTACAGTACAGTAAAGTCAATCAAATGACACCATCCTCAACACTTCTTCCAGGATAGTATTTCACCTCTAAACCTGGCAGAGCGGACAGGCAGAAGTGAGGGAATGAAAATCCGATTTGATGTTAGAGCAACTCACACCACAGTAGAAGGTCACTGGTCTATAATTCTAAGAACCCACTGGAAATTTTACTTATCTGAACCCCTCATAGATCATTCAAATCATAACAATACATCAAACAAACTGGGAGAATAAAGCACAGAATACGATTCATTTTGAAACGTAACACTATTTTCTGGGTCTCCATACATACTGTACAGAACAAATAATGGTCCTGCTCTTTCATGCAAGTCATAACATGGACCTTTGATCTCCTTGGGTTTTCAGTCCAACCCCCCCATCTCTCTCTCGTTGTTGGACCAAGGCGGATGGAGGATGGCAGCAGTTTGGATAGCAGCTAGCTAACAGGTTGCGGCAGCGGCAGAGCGTCAAAGTCCAAACCTCCCAAAGTGCAGTCATTTGAACCCAGACACCTGTTGCAGTTAATTGCCCTGCTTAATACACAGGAGAGATCCCATTCCACATTCTCACCATGGAATGCAAATTGTTATATTTGGTGCTAAATGATTAAGGGAGGGAGGGGGGCGGAGAGGGGGGACTCACACAGGTCAACACATTAGACCCATTTTAATCGAGTATGACCACTGTGTGTGTGTGTGTGTGTGTGTGTCCTTCTCCCTCACAGTATCCTGAGCCATCAAATCAAAGTTTGTCACGTGCGCCGAATACAACAGGTGTAGACCTTACAGTGAAATGCTTACTTACAGGCTCTAACCAACAGTGCAAAAAAAGGTATTAGGTGAACAATAGGTAAGTAAAGAAATAAAAAGAACAGTAAAAAAAGACAGGCTATATACAGTAGCGAGGCTATATACAGTCGACACAGAGGGTCAGTATGTACACTGGGGCCTCACTCTAGTCCAGTCTGTTTGCATGCATCCTAGTTTCTCCATATTTATTGTGAGTTTGCATATCTTTCAAAACGACAGGATCAGAGGAACACAATAACAAGGCTCCAGTCCAGATGGACATGACTTCATCGATCCAAAACGTGTAAAAACCTACAGACCTCTGCAAACACTATGTCTGTTCCCCACACCAGAACCTTTCAGTGACCTAACACCCTCAGACCATCTGACCTTCTCAGTCAGCCTGACACATGCTGGTGCTTTGTAGCTCAGTTGGTAGAGCATGGCACTTGTAACACCAGGGTAGTGGGTTTCGATTCCCGCGACCACCCATATGTAAAACGTATGCACGTAAATGGAATATATTAAATATATTATGTGTCAGACAGTGGTCCACGGTCTTACCTGGGCGATATTCTTGTTGATCAGGTAGACTCCGTATTCAAATTGAAAACGTTCTCCTCGAGGGTAAAGTGGGAATCTGTGTAAGAAGAAGAGGAAGAGCGGTGATAATGAGTGTACAGTACTGGAGTAGGTGGTACACATGGGTTAGTCTGTGGGTAACAGCAGAGAGAAACCTAATCCTGATAGATTGAGGAGTTGAGAGCGCAGAGGCCCTCCCTCCTCTCGAACATCAAAACAATTCCTGGGCTCTTCAGAGAGACATGGGACTCTACTACAGTAATAACAATACCCCAGTTAGGGTTGCAAAAGGAGGGTATATTATTAGAAACTTTGAAAGTTTACCAGTAAACTACCAGAATTTCGGTAATTATCAAGGATTTAATTTCATTGATCACAAGACATCTACAGGCCCTTTTGGGTACTTCCGATTATCACAGGTGTCTGTATCTCTGGCCGTCTCTGTGGCCTTATCATATGTAAAATATTAAATGGTTGACCCTGTAAAACACATTTCTGCACCTATCCAGTGTATGTAACAAATAAAACGTTTTTCTTTTCTTTTTTACTATGTCAACATGTCTTTGTTGTTAATTGAAAATAATGCCATTGTTGATAAGATGCTTTTTTCATTAATTACGCAATTTTCTCTTGAACCATATGGTCTATGCAATAGAAAGTCATGGACAATATGGACACATATATAAAAAATGTATACTATATATGATATATATATATATATTTTTTTTTTTTTTTTTTTTAAGTTATTCAAGTATAATTTACCAAAGTTACCATAGATTGCCAGAGATGACGTGTACCGGTAACTTTGGAAAATTACCGGTAGCTTTGCAACCCTACCTACAGTAAATAAATCAATAACCAGACTTGTATATGAGGGTAATAACAAAATAGGAGTGCAATTTCACCTATACCTCAGTTGTATAACATATCTACATCGCCGATTGAAAATGGCTAGAATAAACCATGTGGTGCTTGAAATGACTTTTTTATTCCTTGTTGGTTTAACGTTGAGAGATTCACCAACTAGACTGAGTGCTGTGAAATAAATTGCTTCCCTGTTGTCACAGTCCAGGAATTACTGTAGTGTAGTCTGTAGCTGTGGGGTTTGGTGGATAAAACATCTTAGCAGAAGCTGAGAGGGGAAACACTGAACTGAAATATCAGCCAAGCTCCGAACCGTCCAGGTTGCATAATGTAGGCCTATCAAACAGCCTGTACACCTGCTTTTACACTTCAGGGAACAAAGACAGACAGATGGAGAGGCTCGGTGGAAAAGCCCCATTCAGCATTCAGGTGCCAGTCAGATGTCTAGCTAGTAGGGCAGGGCAGGCAGACACACACACGGTGCTGAAAACCCCTGGATGGAAGTGTTAATGTGGAGATGGAGAGACTGCCCCAGGCCGAGCCTGCTGACCCCCCCCCCTAGTGACAACAACGCTCTCCTCTCATCCCATTATGGCTCAAGTCAGCCTTATCCTACAAAAGTCCCTGTCAGTATGTGCTCATGCCTGCTCCCCAACTGAGAGGATGTACTGAAGAGATGCGCCCAGGGCACTGTCTTACTCTGCTCGCACACACACACACAGCCCTGCTTGAGTTAACCATGTACAACTACTGACTACTCCTCCACTGTCAGGCTCAGCGGTCAGTCAGGTCAGGAGGTGTGAGTGAACATCCTGGACCTCCTCCCCCTTCCTCCCTATCCCCTTCCTGTCAGTGGACATGGCTGAGCCCCTAAAGCCAGGAAAGGTTATACTGGTAATTCTGTGTTAGAAGAGACATGCCCTGTTCCCACTAACTGACCCCCAGGTGCCAGGGGCCCAGAGCCGAGGAGCGAGGGGCCCAGGGCAAGAGTCGGGAAGGCCCCCATGTCAAACCACTGGTACTGCACATCACTGTTACAGGGCAAGGTGCATGAGGCAATGACTGTAGCCCCAACTGATCTAGCCTAGCTACTGCAGCTCTGTTATCGATAATGCCTGATGTCCACCAGACGCATACGCGTCTGTTTTGCCGGATGTCTAGCACGCATTTTCCGTACTTGATGCATGGGTTTCGCTGTTAGGTAGCAAGCTGCAGTCTGCGTGTGTTCTTCTGTTTGTACCGCGGCACGGTAAAGCAATGCACGAGTGGAAGATATTGAACGCATGCTATACCCAGAACGCACAGCAGCCTAGTGCGGCATCCCCAACGTAGCGTTGCGGACTGCACCATTAACAACGTTCCGCCGGAACGCAAAGAGTTTGATGCATCTGGTGGACATGAGGTATACCTCTTCAGTACAGACTGTAGTGCAGTTCTCCTCCTCGGCCCAATCCATACACACAATTCATTCAGTTTCTTGTGAGGTGCATTACATAGAAACTCTTTACCAAATAAAGTAGACAAATAACACTGTTGGTTTCACAGACAGAGGGAAACACTATAGGCCACACAGCCTGAGACACTTGTTTCACTCCTACATACCCTGCCTAGCCAAACCCCAAAGGAAGCAGCATGCCAGAGGTCATATCTCATGACCAGGAAATAACTAACAGAGGGAGAAATAACACATCAAACACACACAGTCTCATAGCAGGCATTCCAACAATCACTTTCTCCCGACAACATATGATTAGTTTGCTGGTGAAGGGGAAATCAGAGAGAGGGAGAGAGAGGCTGACACGCGCACATAAGAGTTCACATAGAAAAGCAAAGGAACACGTGAAGATACACAGACGTGCACACGCCCTCACGCACACGGTTTGCCGTCACGGTGAGGTGATTAATGAGTGCTGTCCAGTGCGTCTGAAATCACACTGAAGGGACTCCGGTTCACCAAACACCAGGAATTCCTCCCGGGAACGTCCAGTAAAGTTAAATATATTATTACACACCAGCAGGAGGGAGGGGAAGAGGAAGTCAGGGGTCCCAAAGAGATGGTGGGGGGGTAGAGAGCTGACAGGAGAGGGATAGAGAGAGAGGGAGGATGGGAGTGAGAGAAGAGAGAATAGAGAGCAGTTATAGAAGAGACAGAAAAGAAGAGAGAGACAGGTGAGAGGGACTGACGGAGAGAGGGAAGGAGAGAGAAAAGTGGGTGAGTTGGAGTGGAAAGCAGTCATTTTTACCAATGGGCTGGCCGGCCAGTCTTCTCTTGGCGTCTGTGCTGAAATGATCTGTTGCACAAGCGGGATGAACTGGATTACAATCTTCCTTGGAACAGCTCTCAGGCCCACAGGAGCACTCCATCCATCCACAGACCAGAGCCAGAACCCAGAATACATACATACATACATACATACATACATACATACGTTGCTCTCCTTTCTTGGTTCAATTATAATCCCTTTCTCATCAGACAAACACACACCACATCCTTCGGTTCCTCACCTTCATTAAAATAGATTTACTTCTATTACTACCATGTCCCGAACCTCTCCCACACCCCATCTCTGGCCGCTCTGCTGAACGGCCATCTCTTTACATTCACATGGCAAACTAAATATGACACTGACAGGCACCATGATCAACACTGTCAACCACACTGACATCTCCTTAATGTGATCAAAAACTCTCATTCCCTCCCTATATCACACGCCAATCTGTGTGGAGGACCTGTAGTGTCTAAGCCGAGGTGTCTGCGAGCCGTGCGGACGGCCGGGTAGAGGAGATCTGTAATTAATAAGGAGAGGTGTGGGGAACACTCGGTACGTCTTAAAAGCAGCTTCTAATAGAAAGCCCCTTCACTTTAAAGGGTTAGAGTATTTACACAGCCCTCGGTTTCATCAGCCCACCAGGCCTTTACCTCACAGACAACCCTAAAATACAATAGCAGGACGGGACCCTCGTAAAAAGGAGAAAATAAATAAATACTCTGAAGTGCAGAGGAAGCCCGTAACATATATGGAATCATGTAGTTACCAAAAAAGTGTTTAGCAAATCAAAATACATCTTATATTTGAGATTCTTCAAAGTAGCCACCCTTTGCCTTGATGACAGCTTTGCACACTCTTGGCAGTCTCTCAACCAGCTTCACCTGGAATGCTTTTCCAACAGTCTTGAAGGAGTTCCCACATATGCTGAGCACTTGTTGGCTGCTTTTCCTTCACTCTGCGCTCCAACTCATCCCAAACCATCTCAATTGAGTTGAGGTTGGGTGATTGTGGAGGCCAGGTCATCTAATGCAGCACTCCATCACTCTCCCTCTTGGTCAAATAGCCCTTACACAGCCTGGAGGGTGTTGGGTCATTGTCCTGTTGAAAAACAAAAGATATCCTATCTGGCTTGCACTTAGTGGGACTGACGTATCGCTGCAGAATGCTGTGGTAGCCATGCTGCTTAAGAGTGCCTTGAATTCTAAATAAAATCAGACAGTGTCACCAGCAAAGCACCCCCACACCATCACACCTCCTGCTCCATGGTGGGAACCACACATGCGGAGATCATCCGTTCATCTACTCTGTGTCTCACAATGACACGGGATGGAACCAAAAATCTCAGAGGACAGATTTCCACCGGTCTAATGTCCATTGTTCGTGTTTCTTGGCACAAGCAAGTATCTTCTTTTTATTGGTGTTCTTTAGCAGTGGTTTCTTTGCAGCAATTCAACCATGAAGGCCTGATTGACGCACTCTCCTCTGAACAGTTTATGTTGAGATGCGTCTGTTACTTGAAATCAGTGAAGAATTTATTTGGGCTGCAATTTCTGAGGCTTGTAACTCTAATGAACTTATCCTCTGCAGCAGAGGTAACTCTTGGTTTTCCTTTCCTGTCGCGGTCCTCATGAGAGTTTCATCATAGGGCTTGATGGTTTTTGCAACTGCAATTGAAGAAACCTGCAAAATTGACTGACCTTTATGTCTTAAAGGATCTGCCCCTTTCTTTTCACCTAAAATGACATACCCAAATCTAACTGCCTGTAGCTCAGGACCTGAAGCAAGGATACGCATATTCTTGGTACCATTTGAAAGGAAACACTTTGAAGTACTTGAGGCGGAGAACAAGAGACTCTGTGGAATTCTCCCTGAGCCTCTTTACTGTGTCGCTACCATGCTCGATGCTAGGTACAAGGACCGCTACATCAATGCAGACAAGAAACAGGGTTTATGTGAAATGCTACATACAGAGCTGGACAAGAGGGAAGCGGACACAGTGACAGTGCGCACTGAGTAAGAGGGGCCACGGACAGACAAGAGCTGAAACTTCACTGCTTGACATGTATGATGAAATCCTGGTTGAGACTGAACAAATGAACAACGAAACAGCACAGCAAGTAAGTGAAAGAAATAGGTTTTGATTATGCTTTATTGGTAATGGGGACATACAGTTGAGGTCGGAAGTTTACATACACTTAGGTTGGAGTCATTAAAACTTGTTTTTCAACCACTCCACAAATGTCTTGTTAACAAACTATCATTTTGGCAAGTCAGATAGGACATCTACTTTGTGCATGACACAAGTCATTTTTCCAACAATTGTTTACAGATTATTTCACTTATAATTCACTGTATCACAATGGGTCAGAAGTTTACATACACTAAGTTGACAGTGCCTTTAAACAGCTTAGAGAATTGTTTGATGAAACAAAAATAGAACTGTTTGGCCATAACCATCGTTATGTTTGGAGGAAAAAGGGGGAGGCTTGCAAGCCGAAGAACACCATCCCAACCGTGAAGCGCGGGGGGGCAGCATCATGTCGTGGGGGTGCTTTGCTGCAGGAGGGACTGGTGCACTTCACAAAATAGATGGCATCATGAGGATGGAAAATTATGTGGATATATTGAGGCAACATCAAGACATCTGTCAGGAAGTTAAAGCTTGGTCGCAAATGGGTCTTCCAAATGGACAATGACCCCAAGCATACTTCCAAAGTTGTGGCAAAATGGCTTAAAGACAACAAGGTATTGGAGTGGCCATCACAAAGCCCTGCCTCAATCCTATAGAGAATGTGTGGGCAGAACTGAAAAGGCGTGTGCGAGTAAGGAGGCCTACAAACCTGACTCAGTTACACCAGCTCTGTCAGAAGGAATGGGCCAAAATTCACCCAACTTATAGTGGGAAGCTTGTGAAAGGCTACCTGAAACGTTTGACCCCAAGTTAAACAATTTAAAGGCAACGCTACCAAATACTAATTGAGTGTATGTAAACTTCTGACCCACTGGGAATGTGATGAAATAAATAAAAGCTGAAATTAATCTTTCTCTCTACTATTATTCTGACATTTCACATTCTTAAAATAAAGTGGTGATCCTAACTGACCTATGACAGGGAATTTTTACTAGGATTAAAAGTCAGGAATTGTGAAAAACTGAGTTTAAATGTATTTGGCTAAGGTGTATGTAAACTTCTGACTTCAACTGCACGTAAATGCCAACAAAATAACTTTTTGGTCACTGAGATGCAGTGCCTTAGACCGCTGCGTCCGTGTGTGTGTGTGTTAACTATTTAACTGTACTAGACTGCTTAAAAGGCCGCTAAAATTGTAAATAACGGTTATCGGTATTGGCCAACAATGTCATATCGGTGCATCACTACTTTTTTGGTTACTAAATGATTCCATATCTGTTATTTCATAGTTTTGATGTCTTCACTATTATTTTACAATGTAGAAAACCCCTTGAATGAGTAGGTGTGTCCAAACTTTTGACTGGTAATGTATATAACTACAAAATAAATATATTGGAGATTGTAATTGTCTGCATCATTTCCAATCTTTCTGCAATATTAAAACTGATCTACCCCTTAAATATATATATATATATATATTTTTCTTCACAGAGTTGGGTAGGTTACTTACTAAATGTAATTCGTTAGATTTACTAGTTACCTGTCCAAAATTGTAATCAGTAACGTAACTTTTGGATTACCCAAACTAGCATAATCTGATTACTTTCAGTAACTTTTGGACTACTTTCCCCTTAACACTAGAAAAGCCTGGCCTCTTGGACCTCCCTTCAGGCCAATGAGGAGTCATCTTGACTCAACATTCTAACATTAATAAATAGATGTAAATGTATGCTATCTGAATACACCAAATGTGCAAATCAACAGTTCTGGTTCACATAGTGCAGTTGGGTGTTAGCCACTCGTAACCATTACTTACACTTAGCTATGTGCAGCCGGCTCAAAGAAGGAAAAAAAAAAACGAGGAAAACGTTCCCCAGAAGTTCCCTAGAACGTCTTTAATGTGCGATTTCAAACGCACCAGGACCATAAATGATGTGAGACCTGCTTTTTAAAAAACACCTGCTGCCTCGCAACTGTCACAGCTAATGGCACCGGTTACTATATAAATCACAGCGAGCTGTAATTTCCAATATCTGAGAAATTATTACATTGAGCATATGTCAGTGAATGCTATTTTAATGACTGCCGCACTACTCCACTTACAGCTCGGGTAACGAACCATCTTGGAGCAAACGTACTGCTGTAAAAATGTCTCCCTCCCTCTCTCTTTCTCCCTCCCTCTCTCTCTCTCCTCAGTACTGGTACCCCGTGTATGTAGCCAAGTTATCTTACTCATTGGGTATTTATTATAACTTTTCTATTATTTCTCTATTTTCTCCTCTCTCTGCATTGTTAGGAAGGTCCCGTAAGTAAGTATTTAACTGTTAGTCTACACCTGTTGTTTACGAAGCATGTGACAAATAAAATAAGATTTGATTCTCGCCCTCCCCATTCCCTCCCTCCCTCCCTCCCTCCCTCCCCCCTCCCTCCCTCCATCCCTCTCCCTCCCTCTTTCTCCCTTCCTCCTATTATTTTAATTAGAACCAGAGAGCTGGGCCCAGAAGACAGGATCTAAGCAGGTTTCTCTATGGGGCTAGCTAGGTGATCTCCCTCCGCAGAAGTGCCTCTTTATTTATCACGGGGAATCTAAACTTCCTCCCAGATGCTGACCTAAAGTGAAAAGGACACATGGAACGGTATTTCGAATTTGTGTTCCCAATCTTGTGGCAGGGAGTCACAGGCCATATACAGCTGACTACTCCCATGAGTCTTAATGTGAGCGAGAGAGGGGAGGAGAGTGCACTGACTTTGCTGCTAACTTCTTTATCGAGGAAAAATGTACGACTGTGATATGTGGTTGTTAAGATGAATGCACTAACTAAGTTGCTCTGGACAAGAGCGTCTGCTAAATGACTAAAATGTAAATGTAGAGTAAGACCCGGCCGCTATTGGCATTAAGACAACACAAGTCAGGCCAACGGTTACCCATCCATGAAAAAGCAGTGTAAAATATCATGTACAGATGAACCGAGCCAACTAAGCCACTCCTTTGAGTTAACAATCATTGTTATGAATACACATTTGTCAAATGATTGTTAAATGGGCTAAAAATAGAAGGGAATGTATGCTAATGGCTGAGGCATTAACCGAGTGACGGTAGAGTAGAGTAATGGCTGGGTGGGTGGGTGCCTGAGGCATCAGGGCATTGGACCACTGACGATGGGGAGCAGCCTGGTCTCACTGGCCCACTCAGACCATCTTCTCTGGATCACAGGAAAGCTTTACAGGGTAGCAGGGCTAGTCAACCACTTATGCAACTGACCCGTCTGGCACACCAGACAATCCTTCCCTTTCCCCTGGGCCATCCAAAACTCACTAACCCTTTACAGTATTTCCCATGATAATGTACTATATCTTTGAGGGGGTAAAAGAGTGTGAGAAAGTATTTGCGTGATAGGGTGTGTGTTGTATGAAAGTCTGCCCGTCTCTAGTCATTGAGCAACTATTCTACGCCCTCCCTCTCGCTCTCCTCTCCTGTGGCTGCTATGTGAAACTGAGGGGAGGTTCAGCCACCCCTTCCCATGGTCCCACATGGTCCATGCTAAGGGACGTGAAAGCGTTGAAACCCCGTAACAATAACCTTCTTCTTTTGAGCTGCAGGTCCAGCCGAGCCGAGGCCCTCTCTTAGAATCCCTCCCTCCATTCACTGGCAGTCACAGTTCCACCCCAGCCGCACTACACTATACTTGAGCCACGCATTGATGTGTCAATCCCTTCTTAGACGTTTTTCTTCTCTTAAGCCTTCACTTTCATAACGAAACTCAGACAAAAAAAAAACAGATTCTCTCTTAATAGTCCTAGTAAAAAGGCTGTATGAGGCAGCGCTTATATTTTTAACGGCCGGGCTCTGGTCTCAATCATACAGTCAGTGGACATCTGGATCGCATCTCCCCATTCTCCCCCATGCAATCAGACACACTAGAGCTATGGAGCGAATGCTGGGCTCTCCCTGCTGCTGCTCTCCACAATGTGGGTGCAACGTGTCGTTACAGCACATTGCATTCTGAGAATGTTTTTAGGGGGTGAAAGCTTCCGAGATTCCAAATAATGGTGCGTTCAAGGTAGGCCTAGTGCCAACAAACAGGCAAAGTGGAGTCATCGCCGTTCACCACCTTTCCCTAAAAACTCCTTGCAGTCCCCAAGCGGCCCCATTCATTCATTCCACACTGACTGAAAGGTCTCTAGAGGGCACTCCAGTTCAGCTGTACACAGGTCTGCCTGCTCTTGCTGTGGCAAAATGGCCGCCTACATAAAAGCCAAGGTGGTCATTATCTGAGACCGCAGGTCCACCGCGACGTGGAGTGGAATATAACAGCAATGCCCTCGTTCTACAGGTCAGACACATTTATATATGGCTGGCACAGTCAGGAGAACCTAAATGGTTGTTAGAGTCCAATTAAGCACAATATATATATAAATCCAGGGATAGGAAAAAAATGTCTTACTCGACTATATGATGAACTCTAGGTGGTGCTAAAAATTTCACATTTCACATTTTTAACTAGACTGGCAGTGTGCGATGTGAGATCCACCACACACCACATGTTTGGCCTCCACAGAGGAATCCGTCACACCCCAACTCCACAGTGGGGACACTCCGCTCCATTTAGCTGGGAACAAGCTGTGCTGAGACGTCACTAGCATCTGGAACACACCACTCATAGAGAGTAATACACAGAGAGAGAACGTCACACACCACGAGAGCCAACTGGGGACCAGAGATGCACAGTGAGTGGTGGACCAGTAACGTTTCCCAGACCCTCCAGCAGCATGGCCGGTGTGGTGCCTGCATGCCTGCTCCTCCATCATCATCACAACAGAGGGTTACTATACGCGTGCCTTCAGCAATGATCGATCGCAAACCCACCTGCTAATTCTGACATGCTTTAAAGGTACCGCTCAGGTACCACCTCACTTATCTCCATTCACTGCCCCTTTCCGACACTTTAATCACTCTTCTTGTACACTCACGGCCTCAGACGGGTTACTTTCCATCTTCCCACACGTCGTTTGGCCCCGTGTGTAGGGCCCTCTGGGATCGGCAGGCTCGTAAACATGGAGAGGGGGAGGTAGGGGGGGTGAAAGGTCAAAGTGAAAGGAGCGTTCGGGCCTGCTCAGGGACACCCGAGGGTGATGTGGTGGGGCTGTGAGGCCGGGCTGGGTCCTCCCTCCACTGGTTTATTTTCTCTGATGGGCCTGGTGTAAATATCCTGCTTTAAAGCCCTGGGAATGGGAATGCGTACAGTGCAGTCAGGCCCTCCACAGAGGTAGAGGTAGTGGGAGAGTAGAGCTGGATGGAGAGCGGGGGAGGAGAGACCCCCAGTGAGCCCCTCCAGCTGCCAGGATGACATCACTCAGAGGAGAAGAAGAAGAGATAGGCAATTGCCAGCTGTAATGGTCTCTGATACTGCCTCGCACTCTCACCATCTGCCTGTTTATGTTCAATGGTTGGATGTATGACATATGGATGCGTGTGTGGAGGAATGTATGTATTTGTTTACATGACTTCCCCTGTGTCTGACTAACACAATGATGGGCAGCATCCATATGTGTGTGTGAGAAAGTATGAGAGAAAGAAAGGGAGATAAACACACTGGGAACATCTCACCCTGACAGGGTTATACAGTTTAAGACCAGAGCAGCCAACAGAGTTAGATTAAGCATTGGTCAGGGCTTACTGGGATACTGAGGTACTAATTGGGGTCCAAGGGGCTTGCTGCCTGTCTAGGGAACTGTTAGTTACTATGAGTTAATAAAAGGGTCTCGGGTCTGGCCCTTCTCTCTTTCTTATTCATTTATTGAGTATAACGAGGCTGCATGCATTAGCGTTTCAAAGGCCAGTCTGCCGGCTACCCTCTCAACCACCTGAACAGCACAGAGCAGAAAACACACTGCCACTCTCTACCCATCTTACTCTGGCCATTAACAACCACTAACACAGGACTCACAGCTGCTCCTTATACAGGAGGCCTCGTAAGGGAAACACCACACATCGTATAATAGTGTGTGTCTATGGAACGCTGGCGATCTCCATCTGCTACAAGCAAAGAATATCACTCACTGGAATATGAGGGGGGGGGACCAAAGTATTTTGCTGATATGAACAGGTGAGAGCCTTCCTGCCACGGTGGAGAGACTAGAGGCAGTTAAATGTGAGCAAGCTGTGCAGAACCAGAGATCACAGGTTACAACTGTACTGTATGTAGCGTGGCAAGACGCAATCCAGACAGACTTTTTATCTTCTTAGCAGTTGGCACTTACATGTATTGTTAATCGATCTAGCACCAAAGGGATTAAATCTGCCCACATCCTTATCATACCCATCACTGCAGTGTCTGATTATACCTATTTTCAAAGTGTCTGTGGGTTTTAGAAAATCCTATCAATTATTAATTTTGATACCCATTCTTTATTTTTCCTGATTGAGGGGGAATGTACAGGAATGTGCACTGAATGTACAGGAATATAAAGTAATGTACAATTGCATACCTGGGAGCATGTGTGTGCATTCCCAAACATGTAATCATCACAAGGCAACAGGAGCCTATCACGCAAATACTTTCTCACACTCTTTTACCCCCCTTGTTGGAAGCATAGTTACCGGTTCCAAACAGATCCAAATAATAATTTTAATTAAGTGCCTTACACTGTAATTGTGGGGCCCATACACTTTAAACTGGATTTAAACAAGCAGATTGGTAGAGGCCAGAGGTGAGGCCCCAAGAGTGTTATCTTCTCCTTGTGTCCATGGCAACAATATTATCATACATATCCCTACATCTTAAATACCTCTCTCCATTCATGTACATCTGTCTAAATACAGTGTTGATAGAACAGTGCCTAGGTTAGCCCCCAGGGTACAAAAATAATACTGTCTACTACACAGGCCAGGGTGGGTAAAACACACTGGCTGCTTTAGAGGAATTTCCAACAATTTGCTTGGTCATTATGAAAAATAATACTGTCTACTACCTGGGGTTTGTGGTTATGGAACGGTAAAGAGGAGGACTGTAAAAAAAGACCTGTGAGTGAACCTCACACGATTTGATATGCTGCATTACAGTGGGCTTAACCTGTCCAAACAGATCTGGATCGGAGGGAGGGTTTGTTGTGTGATAGGTCACATGCTTCCCCTCTGATCCTTACTTTCATGGGTGACTAGGAATCCTCTGCACAAACTAACTACAGTAAACTAGAGAACACACACGTTGACCTTATTTGGCTCTTCTTATGACCAGGATCACAATGAGCTCTCCAGTCGTTGAACTTTAGAGTTTCTCTCTACTCTACCGCTAAATCGTTGGCTACTAGGAATCCTTGGCATCCATCACCTGGTTACAGCAGGCTTAGCTACTGTCATTATTTGGCCCCTGTAAGCCCGTTCTTATGACCAGGGTCATGGTATATCATCTCCCAAGGTCTACTATTATGATCATTATATAACGGAGTTACTCTATCGGAGTACTGACGTGGTGGCTATTCATCACAAAGGAAATTCAACCTGTACTGTTGTACAGTAACAATGACAAAATGTGTATCTACAAAGAAATGTGAAAGAAAATAATCAGAGTGTAGGGTTCTTACTCTCGCTCCTTCTCACTGAGCTTGTCTGTGATGGTGTCCTTGATGGAGGAGCGGGAGCCTTTGTGGATGACAGGATACCTGAGAGGGATCTGCAGGAAGCAACTGATCATCAGCACCAAGTGGGCCGTGTAACCCAGGGCAACCGCAACGCTCCCATCATCCTTCGCTGCAGGACAAAACACAACACAGAGGTCAGTCAGTCTCTGTTGGACAGGTTTACTGGGAAATGGTGTCATATGTTTTATAAAAGGAAGAAACATTGTTGAACGGATCTGATAATGAAATGCCATGCCTGTTAATCACTTCAACGGCTATGTTTTAATGGGTTATTAATCCAACACATTTTAGTGCTACGACTAGAAACTAAAGTTGGTCAAAACGGAAACAACATTTCATAATTTCTTTAACGCTTCATGAAGCTCCACTTGAAAGCAAGTGATCAGCAACACTGACTGCAATACTAATGTATTTCATAAGTGTTTCATATACATTTATTACATTGGTAGAGGCCAATGTAATAAATGGTCCCCCCCCCTCATATTCCAGTGAGTGATATTTGAAGTCGTGCTTCCCTGGCTGAGAAAGCCAAATCAGATTTTCCACAACACATACGGGTGCGACATGGAGGGAATTAGATGAATAACACTTTCCAACTGTAAGCCCCTCTTGAATCATCACCTTATTCAGACCTCTGCCGTGTAAACACGCACAAACACAATGCCAAATCCTCATCTACTGCCTTTAAAACACCCATATGTAAATGAGACAGACTTATGACCTACAGTACTTTGCAGATTATACTACTCAGTATGCATAAATACGCAGAAATGGTGGGCTGAACTTACAGACCAGCAGTGTGGTGTGACAAACTCTGATAGTCTCATCCCTCCAATACCTCCCAGTCCCTCTCACGCATGGGTCAGGTCCTTATAAAGTAGCTGGGCAGGAGAATTCATAGACTCCAGAGGTCAAATACACAGGAAGCAATTTCCACATTCTTGGATGATGGGGGAGCACTCTGTGGGTCCTGGACCTGTTTCCATTAACAAAAGGTTGCTACCAGGGAGTATGGTGAAACCTTTCTGGGGTAACTACTCCAACGCTGTATCAAGGTATTACATCTAGCCCATTCAAAACAGCTGTCTTGCACAGAGTTTCCTCCACCAGCCACTACTTCTAAAACACAGAGCAGATATTGTTCTGTGTCCCAGTTTGCACTCTATCCCCATTCCCTATATACTGTAGTGCCCCCCAAAAATGGTAGTGCACAATATATAGGGAATGGGGTGCCATTTGGGACTCAACCATAGTGTCCCTATTACAGGAGAGGATCAGAGCATCAGCTTAGACGGATCCATGGAACCACTGATATCACACAAACCTCAGACGGAGTACTGGCTAACATTTACTACATGTAGATGGTGATGTGGAACCAAGAGGTCAGAAGTTTGAAACTTCAATAAAAGGAAGCAGATGGACCCTGTTTTATGCGTGTCTCGGTGTCACTCCAAACCCTTCCGTTTCCCGTTGAAATAGATGCGTTACCTTGGAAATCCTCAGAGTTGGGCAGCTTCACTCCACAGATGACATAATCGGATTGATTAGCCTGCAGGGAAATTAAAAGTTTTATGAGGATGAGAATCCAAGAAGCAACAATACCATATTCAGAAAACAACAGAAAACAGAGAGAGAGAGGAAAGGGAAAAGCTTCGGGAACAAAGAGGGCCCTCTCCTTAGAAATTGTATTTTAATGACCACTGAGTATTTAAGCTGTTCAGCTCCGTCGCAGAACATTTCAGATTGAAACTTTAACCGATTTCAAAACACAGGGAATGTAAGTGGTTGGCCACTCCAAAGACTAATAAGGGCTGAGAAAACATTTCTCCCCAAGCTTTTCTCTTCTCTTCTCTCACTCAAGGTTTTCTCTCTTGTTCGCCATCGTTGTCATGCCATAGAGCTGACTACAGCCTATACTGTGTAGTATATGGAACCAGGCTCATTTCTAGCGTTACTCAGGAGGAGGTTACTCACTGCCGTGGTGACCACGTCGATGGGGTAGATGTAGGACAGCTCAGAGAGGAGCTGACGACAGCGGAAGGTGAGCTGAGCGTTGGACTTGAGGAACAGCTCTCTGGGGAGACAGACAAAGAGACAGTCACTTGATGACTCAGTCAGACTCACTGCCTTACTGAGCAACACAAAGAGGACAGTAACAGAGGAGGAGGACGAGAACAGAGGGAGGACTGGGGACAGGGAGGAGGAGCGAATGGATCAAATAGACAGGGATATAAAGAGGCAAGAGGATAGAAAGGGGGAAATGACAGAAAATGGGTATAAGGGAAAGATGAGGAGGTGATTAAGAGGGGAAATGGGGAGAGAGAGGGGGAAGGTACTGTACAATACAGTAATATACACTGAGTGCATCAAACATTAGGAACACATGCTATTTCCATGACATAGACTGACCAGGTGGATCCAGGTGAAAGCTACAATATGATCCCTTATTGTCACTTGTTAAATCCACTTCAAAATCACTGTAGATGAAGGGCCTTAAGCCTTAACACAATTGAGACATGGATTGAGTACAGTATGTGCCATCCAGAGGGTGAATGGGCAAGACAACAGATTTCAGTGCCTTTGAACAGGGTATGATAGTAGTAGGTGCCAGGTACACTGGTTTGAGTGTGTCAACAACCGCAATGCTGCTGGGTTTTTCACACTCAACAGTTTCCCGTGTGTTTCAAAAATGGTCCACCACCCAAAGGACATCCAGCCAATTTGACAATTGCGGGAAGCATTGGAGTCAACATGGGCCAGCATCCCTATGGAACGCTTGACGCCTTATAGAGTCCATGCCCCAACGAATTGAGGCTGTTCAAGGCGAAAGGGTGCAACTCAAGGAAGGTGTTCTTAATGTTTGGTATACTCAGTCTATATGAATAATATGAGAGAGAAAAACAAGAGTGTGGACGGGGAAAGATGTGAGGCGAGACCTGACATCTCAGTAAAGCTGGGGAGAGAGGGAGAGAGAATAAGGGTGCAGGTAGGGGGATAGGGAGGTGGGGTGAGGGATGGATGGATGGAGGGTAGCTAGGGTGTCAGTTAGTAATGAGGGGTGACGGTGCGTTAATTGGAAACTGAGGTTGAAGAGAACAGCAAGGGTGTGTTTGTCTTGGCCCAGACCGGGATGAGGGAGACCTAATGGCTCAGCTCTGAATCATCTCCACAGTAATTGTAAGAGCAACTCAATTATCATAACTGCCAAATTACAGGCCACACTTTTCCCCCCGGGACAGGTCCAAAAATCACCACAGGCCCCTTAGACCAGCCCTGGGCTGTTCCATTAGCAGACTTGGCAGGGGGGACAACCCATGAGCCTGACCTGCCTAGGTGAGAAGAGGAAATGTCTGGAATAATGTTTGCTTTCTTATGTCCACCTCTTGACAGCTAGTGGAGTCTGACTTCAGACAAGTCAGAGAACTCAAAAGTGTGTGTGTAAATATATACAGTATGGCCTATGTGTACTAGGGGGGGGAACATGTGTGACTATGTGTGTGTGTCCCATTCAACAATTTAAACCAGCACTTGGGGAGTACAGTTTTGTGGATAATGGCCCATCAATTCAGACAGATGAAAAGGTGTTGGGAGAAAATGATCATTGGATATGAACAGCCTTTCCTCCATGCTCCTCGTCACCCTATTCTGCTCTGCCTGTGGTCGGCCTCCTGCCTTGGCCCTCACCATTACGCCTTTGAAAATCCCTGGTCTTACTGTGGTGGCTTTGTAGATTCAGAAGATCCAGAGGATTACCATGTCATCATTTGATCCTTCCTTCATAGAAACCTCACATCTCAGTCCAGCAGGCTTTCTCTTATCGGTTCTGGTTAAGCCCAGATGCAAGACCCTCCAATTCCCACATCAAACCCAAACCATCAAAGGCAGACACATTTCTAGAAACCTGGTTATTACATGAACTCAGCAACTTTCACTAACAAACACTTTTTTTTCACCCAATGAACTTTAAATACACTTTTTTTTTCCAGGGGTGGACGTTAGGCAGATGCATGAGTGTCAAAATAAATTTCCCTGGTTACATGATGCGTTGGTGGGTTTCTTTGCCCGGCCAGCTATAACTAGTGTGTTTACTGTAGCAGTGCTGTTGCTTCTGCTCTGCCTTGGCCCCATCACTGCCAGGTACCCAGCCAAATAAACTCTGTATCCAAGGTGCACCCCTGCAGGCCAAGGCAAACACATCAGACTGGTCTTTGACACAATCTGCTTACTCTCTCTAGGGCTAAAAACACAAATAGGCAGCGCCAAGCCAACACCCCCTCTTTGTAAGCAGAATGTAATCTCCCCACAGCATTTAGAACAATTGACAGCATATTAGAACACACCATTCTGTGGGGCCTGGGTAATTTCTAGCAGATGGCGTGGTGAACCAACGGGATGGAGCGCGGGTGCGAGTGTGTGTGTCTGTGTGTGTGCGCGAGTGTGTGCATGGATAAATAAATGCTTCAATTACAGGTTGACACGTACCTTTTGGCAGTGCATTCTTTCTGCTGCTCTGTTAACGACTCCCTCTCCATCCCCAGACTGTGGTGTTTGGTGGAGAACGCTTCCTCTAGGGAGAGATAAGGGGGATGAGAGAGAGAGAGAAAAAAAGAGAGAGAGAGGAATATGAGAAGACAGAGAGATGGAAAGGGAGAGATGAATATGACAGAGAAAGAGAGTCATAGCGAGAGACATGAAAGTAAGAGGAAGAGCGAGAAAGAAAGAGAAAATGAGGTGGTAAATTACCAGGTGTGTTCTGTTCTGGTAAATTTACACAGGTGTCTGGGCGTGTTTCTTGATCTAATGTCTTCCACATTAAACACTGGAAACATCGCACGGTTACTTTGGTCAGGGAAAAAACATTTCCTTCCGACACACATCACATAAAACCACTACACATGAATAATGATGGTAGGATTTGTTTGACTTTTGTAGTCAAATAAAGTCAAATAAATAGAAGCATTTAGATAAGGAAGAATGTTTACAAATTTAACATCGATACGGATGAACCTAGGCATATTAAAACCACAGTCCAAACTCTGCACCTGGAACAATGTAAGATGGGACAAAGAGTTTTGGACTAAATTAACAAGCATGGTTTTGTGTGATAATAGAAAACACTTGACTTGGTACAGTATGTGCAGTGCCACATTCAAAAAGGCATAAACATCTTTACCTGATCAAATATGATCTGGCTATCAGACATCAGTACCAACCCTAACTTCTCCCAACCATCCCATCTCATGTACCTTGCTGTTGACAGGCTGAATGGAGAATGGATAGAGAGGCTCCAATACACACTCGTCTTTACACACATTTTAAAACCCAGCTGGTTAAAATGAGCCTCTCTTCCACTGCATGTTACCTGTCAAAGCTGGTCTGCCCAGAGAGAAAGACCAAAGAGGGGGTGGAGGGGAGAATAGATGGGGGATGGGGGGTGCACAAGGAGAAAGGCAGAAGGAGAGGTTTGGGTGCCAGGGCCAAATCTTCATCAGATTAGGGATGACAAGAAAGATACTGTTTGGGACTGGGCAGATTAGTCAGCCCGTTTGGTTTAAACGATGTCTCGAAAACACTGTTCAAAAGGTTGAGTCCCCCTTCGCCTGCATAGGCCCTGAGCTCTCCTAGGCTTTTATGTAACCGCCAATACTAACCCCCACACACACACACACCCATCCCTCCATCCCTGTCGCCAACGCATCAAAGCCTCTGCCGCCAAACTAAAACAAATGGAGACACGTGTGTGTAAAAACGTGTGTATGTGTGCGTGGGTGGGTGGGTGGGTGTGTGTGTAGAAGGATATGGTGCCATGTTAAGCTACGTCACACAGCTTTAGAGATGTTATTCTTTCACCGCCCTCCAATGTTGTTGTGTTCTCTCCTCAGAGACAAAATAATAATATCCACTACGTCACAAGCGGAAAAACACCCACCCGCCCTAATATAAAGTGCTACCTCTTTCCATCTCAGTAGAAAGGAAAGCGAAATAGAGAGAATGAGTGAGAGGAACGTGTGTTTGTGTGCGAGAGGAGAGGGAGAGAGAGAAAGAGTAAAGAGAGAAAGTGGAAGAGAGGGAGAGAGAGCAAAGGAAAGCTGAAGGTACAAGGGGATAAAAGCATGAAACAAGGACAGGGTGTGTTACTGTGTAACGATGGAGGAAGTGACTGAGCTGTTTATTTATTTTACCGTTATTTTACCAGGTGAGTTGACTGAGAACACGCTCTCATTTACAGCAACGACCTTGGGAATAGTTACAGGGAGAGGAGGGGGATGAAAGAGCCAATTGTAAGCTGGGGATGATTAGGTGACCATGATGGTATGAGGGACAGCTTGGGAATTTAGCCAGGACAACGGGGTTAACACCCCTACTCTTACAATAAGTGCCATGGGATCTTTAATGGCCTCAGGGTCAGGACACCCGTTTAACATCCCATCCGAAAGACGGCACCCTACATAGGGCAATGTCCCCAATCACTGCCCTGGGGCATTGGGATATTTTTGTTTAGACCAGAGGAAAGAGTGCTTCCTACTGGCCCCCCAACACCACTTCCAGCAGCATCTGGTCTCCCATCCAGGGACTGACCAGGACCAACCCTGCTTAGCTTCAGAAGCAAGCCAGCAGTGGGATGCAGGGTGGTATGTGACCCGTGTTGGTACGAGACAGACAGACATGAAACATCACAGGATGTCTGCCCTTTAATAATATGTGGAGGGAGAGAGAGAGAGAGAGAAAGTGTACTGCAGTTGAAGTGAGAGAAAAAAAGAATTGAGAGAGGGTAGAGGGAGAAAGAGAAAGACAATGAATGACAGTGAGAAAGGTCTCTCTGATTGGTCCTATTATATGTCCTCTAGGCCCAGGTCCAGTCATACCACTATATCACTCATTAGTAAGACAGTCGCCCTCACTCACTCAACATGGCCACTGTGCAGCTGAGGGAGCTGGTGACTGTGGGTGTAATGGTGGTAGGTTTAGTGTGGGGACCAGAGTGCTGAGCTAAGTCCAGTGGGTTGATGTGATAGACACCCCCACATCTCTCGCCACTTTAAAAACGAACCAGAGGAAGAGTAGTGTTGACGCCATGACTGTACATTAAGCAGAAGGCTGTGGGGGTTAAGGTTAAAATAATGCTCTCTCTGGGCTTTGTCTTGGTGAAGAATCACAGCTCTCCTCAGGCCTCTTACACATGCATACACAAACACACACAAACACAGGCATTCACACAAACATTCATACACACACAACCAACACATAGGGATGAAGTCCACCATCATAGCAAATCAGCGGCCATTGGACAGCCAGTCGTTAACCTGTCATCAAGATGATCCCTGGCGCTGTCCTATCAGCTGGAAGTTCACACACTGTCAGGAGTGGCTAAGTGTAGCACACACACCCACAAACACCCAACCACAAACACCCACCCACCCACAAACACACACCCACCCACCTACTGACAAACACCCACCCACCCACCCACCCACCCACAAACACCCACCCACCCAGGCACCCACACACAGTGAGAGCTGGCTGGCGTCTGCCAGCCTCCTAGCATTCCTCACATGCCTGCACCCTCACACAAACACCCCTGTAGATACTGTATATTTGGATTTGACCTCCATTTGTTTTGACAGTAAAGGGGGATCGTCTGAAAAAAACACATTTTACAGAAAGGAATGAGGACCGGAAACAGACAGAGCAGATGTGATATGATCCTAAAGACTGCATTCCCAGACTGTGTTTCAGTAAAACCCAATGTGCTCTAGCCTAATGGGCAGCATGGGGGGGGGACATGGGAAGAGATCAGAGACTCTGGTCCTCGTTGTTCACTGAGGTGAGTCAGGTGACCAGGTCTCTTACTATGGAAGCCATACATACCTAACCTAATCTTGTCCACTACCAGGTACTTCTCTCTTTAAATAAACACATGTCCTCTCAGCACAAAGGACATTCTTAATCTGAGCCTGCAAGAATTCCGTCCAACAGTGGTCTGAGTGGTGACAGAGGATTAAGGGCCATTCGTCAGGACGGGGACACAAAGACAACCATACCCTGACCCCTCCTAGTAGTGTGTGTGTGTGTGTGTGTGTGTGTGTGTGTGTGTGTGTGGCCTACTGTGTGTGAGCCTGGAGGTTATGAACACAGTGTGTGCAGGGATGCTGGGCTGCAGTGCAGACAACCAGTCGAATCATTAACACAAGTCCTCTTAGGGAGAACCAAGCCACCATGGCGTCCTGCCCCTTGGCTAAACACAGAACCTGGATCCATCAGAGACTTAGTCCCCCCAGTCCTCTTTGAACACAACCTACCATACCCTGCTGTTAAACAACACTGTCCCTACCCTGCTGTTAAACAAATACAATAACAGACTGGTCAGAGAAAACAGGAGAGGGAGATGGAGAGAGGAAGACGGATGGGTCTGCCAGAAGCAAAAGCTTTAAAAGTCACTCGGACACAAAGAGTGGAGGGTCAACATGATCTGGCCCCGGGTCCATCAGAGATATGACGTCTCAAAAACACTGGAAGCTCATTCGATGTGCCTTCCCTAATTGCTCATATTCCTCCTATGACTAGCAGGTGACATTTTTTACGAAAGGTTGATAACACACCTCACAGTCACAAAATGTGTGAATGCATATACTACGTACAGGACAGCTGTGTACGTACTTACAAGATGTGATTAACTTGTTTTAATTATCTAAAGCCACCTGGATAATCCCATATATCTACAGTATATGGGCCAAGACATTAATATCAATGCCATACAAATATGTATGTACTGTACGTGTGCATGTGTGAACCTGTCTGTGCATGCCCCTCATGGTGGTGGTGTTGAACATGAACTCTGCTAGATTTTTTATTTCCCTGCGGACATAACGGATATGGAGCAGTAAACATGCCAGTAAAACAAACCCACCCATCCCAGACATAATACAGCCGGCAGTTATTCTGTTATTGAACCCATATCATTGACTCAACGACACCATTAAAACGCTAACGGGTTACATTACCGGCCCTGGTAGAACAACTTGGCTGGCCGGCACAGAAAAGTCTCTGTCAGAGTGTCGCACGGCCAGGGGGGAAACTGTCACTGTAGTGGAGTGACTCAGACTCCAGCCGGTCAACGGTGAAAGAGGTTTCCTGTGAGGTGCTGTACTGTACTCTACTGTACTGTACTGGTCTCGAGTGGAACATGCAGTAAAATAAGTAGGCCAAGAACAGCAGTTGGCTGACCTTCAGTATACCAGTCTCGTAGGATCTGTCAAAAGGTAGTGCACTACACGGAATACTAGGGTGCCGTTTAGGGCAACCCCAGTGTAAGGTACATAACAGGAGTACAATCCCATATGGACCCCAGTCCCCACACTATACGCAATTTGAAATTGTAATATCTCGTGGCTTGGAAATGCCAGTCAATTGTGTCTAACTCCAAATACCCTTTACCTTTCTTCTGAAGCTGTGCTCTCTCCTTCTGCCGCAGGTCTGTCTCCCGGCCCAGCACCTTCCTCTGTCTCTCCAGCTCACCTCGTAGCATCCCGAGACGCAGCTGCATACACTCCCGCTCCTTCTTCTGCAGAGAGAGAGCGAAGAAAGGAGAGAGAGAGAGGTGGAGAAAATGAAGAATAAACAGAGAGAGGGTGAGAAAGAAAGAAAAAGAAAGAGTATATATATATGTTTCAACACAGCAAGTGCTTTTCATTATTCCAGCTCAACACCATATCCCCATTAGGTCCCTCAGAACAAGCCACACAATCTAGGGCCAATCCCATAAACTCATTCAATATGCCTCTCATAACCCAAAATACACTGTCAATACTGGATGGATGTAGACAAGTGGGGCCTCAAACAAGGCCTTTCGAAAGAACCCCTCCAAAAGCCCTCACGAGAGAAATTGGAGATCCTCATACAGAGGGCAAAAGCGAGTTAACCCTTCATGTCCATAACGAAAATGTATAATTTTCTTTGTTACACTTGTTCTCTGAGCTTACCGATGGACAAATCAGAAAAAAATATTCTTCAAATTGGCCAAAGTGTTTGTCTACAATGCAAGATTTTGATACTGTACTATATTTAGTCTTTGGACACATTGTATGAATCAAGTCATGTGAATACATGTTCAAATGATCAGATCTAAATAAATTTGGGTATAAACACAAAAGTATGTGGACACCCCTTTCGTGCTGAAGCGCGTAAAAATCATCTGTCCTCGGCTGCACCGCCCAATACCAAGTTCCAAACTGCCACTGGAAGCAACGTCAGCACAATAACTTTTCGTCAGGAGCTTCATGAAATGGGTTTCCATGGCCAAGCAGCGGCACACGAACCTAAGATCACCACGCACAATGCCAAGTGTCGGCTGGAGTGGTGAAAAGCTCGCTGCCATTGGACTTGGCAACGCGTTCTCTGGGGTGATGAATCACGCTACATAATCTGGCAGTCCGACGGGTGAATCTGGGTTTGGCGGATGCCAGGAGAACGCTACCTGCCCCAATGCAATGTGGCAACTGTAAAGTTTGGTGGAGGAGGAATAATGGTCTGGGGATGTATTTCATGGTTTGGGATGGGCCCCTTAGTTCCAGTGAAGGGACATCTTAATGCACCAGCATACAATTACACTTCCAACTTCGTGGCAACAGTTTGCGGAAAGCCCTTTCCTGTTAGAGCAAGACACCTTTTTATTTTTTTTATTTCACCTTTATTTAACCAGGAAGGCCAGATGGAAAACAAGTTCTCATTTACAACTGCGACACAAACAACAACACAGGTAATTACAATTTAGCAATTAAACACTGGAGTGATAGATGTGCAGAAGATGAATGTGCAAGTAGAGATACTGGGGTGCAAAGGAGCAAAATAATATATACATATAAATAACAATATGGGCTATGTACAGGTGCATTGATCTGTGAGCTGCTCTGACAGCGGATGCCCCTGTGCACAAAACGAGGTCCATACATAGATAGTTAGTTTGTCGAAATCGGTGTGTAAGAACTTGACTGGCCTGCACAGTGCCCTGACCTCAACCCAATCAAACACCTTTGGGATGAATCGGAACGCCGACTGCGAGCCAGGCCAAATCGCCCAACATCAGTGCCCGACCTCACTAATGCTCGTGGCTGAATAGTCCCCGCTGCAATGTTCCAACATCCAGTGGAAAGCCTTCCCAGAAGAGTGGGGGGGACCAACTCAATATTAACGCCCATGATTTTGGAATGAGATGTTCAACTAACAGGTGTCCACATACTTCTGGTCATGTACTGTGTGTGATGAGCGCGCATCAAAACTGTGAAATAACACATATGGAATCATGTAGTAACCAAAAAACTGCTAAGCAAATCGAAATATATTTTATATTTGAGATTCTTCAAAGTAGCCTCCCTTTGCTTTGCACTCTCTTGACATTCTCTCAACCAGCTTCATGAGGTAGTCACCGGGAATACATTTCAATTAACAGGTGTGACTTGTTAAAAGTTAATATGTGGAATTGCTTTCCTTCTTAATGCGTTTGAACCAATCAGTTGTGTTGTGACAAGGTAGGGGTAGTAAAAGACCAAGTCCATATTATGGCAAGAACAGCTCAAATAAGCAAAGACATATAAGAAATGAAGGCCAGTCGATACAGAAAATGTCAAGAACTTTTAAAGTTTCTTCAAGTGCAGTCGCAAAAAATATCTAGCACTATGATGAAACTGGATCTCATGAGGACCGCAACAGGAAAGGAAGACCCAGAGTTACCTCTGCCACAGAGGATAAGTTCATTAGAGTTAACTGCACCTCAGATTGCAGCCCAAATAAATGCTTCACAGAGTTTCAGTAACAGACATCTCAACATCAACTGTTCAGAAGAGACTGCATGAATCAGGCCTTCATGGTCAAATTGCTGAAAAGAAACCACTAATAAAGGACACCAATAATAAGAAGACTTGCTTGGGCCAAGAAACGCGAGTAATGGACATTAGACCGGTGGAAATCTGTCCTTTGGTCTGATGAGTCCAAATTTGTGACTTTTGGTTCCAACCGCAGTGTCTTTGTCAGACACAGAGCAGGTGAACAGATGATCTCTGCATGTGTGGTTCCCACAATGAAGCATGGAGAAAGTGTGATGGTGTGGGGGTGCTTTGCTGGTGAGACTGTCTGTGATTTATTTAGAATTCAAGGCACACTTAACCAGCATGACTACCACAGCATTCTGCAACAATATGCCATCCCACCTGGTTTGCGCTTAGTGGGACTATCATTTGTTTTTCAACAGGACAATGACCCAACACACCTCCAGGCTATGTAAGGGCTATTTGACCAAGAAGGAGAGTGAAGGAAAAGCACCCAACAAGTGCTTAGCATGTATGGGAACTCCTTCAAGACTATTGCAAAAGCATTCCAGGTGAAGCTGGTTGAGAGGATGCCAAGCGTGAGCAAAGCTGTCATCAAGGCAAAGGGTGGCTATTTGAAGAATCTCAAATATAACTTATATTTGATTTGTTTAATGCTTTTTTGGCTACTACATGATCCCATATGTGTTATTTCATAGTGTTGATGTCTTCACTATTATTCTACAATGTAGAAAACAGTAAAAATAAAGAAAAACCCTTGAATGAGTAAGTGTTATAAAACCTTTGACCGGTAGTGTATATATCAATATCTCACACACACCACTAGAGAATAAGCAAATCCAATGCAAGTCAATAGAGACTGGAGAGAGTCATTTTACAAAATTCTCTCTCATCTTAAACATGTTCAGATCTTAATATTTTGGTGTATATATATTGCATTATACATTTTTGCAAATGTCCTAAAAATAAAAACACCAGACTTACATAAGTATTCAGAACCTTTGCTATGAGACTTGACATTGAGCTCAGGTGCATCCTGTTTCCATTGATCATCCTTGAGATGTTTCCACAATTTGATTGGGGTCCACCTGTGGTAAATTGAATTCATTGGACATGATTTGGAAAGGAACACCCTTGTCTATACAAGGTCCCACAGTTGACAGTGCAAGTCAGAGCAAAAGCCAAGCCATGATATCTTGTCAGTAGAGCTCCGAGACAGGATTGTGTCAAGGCACAGATCTGGGGAATGGTACCAAAACATTTCTGCAACATTGAAGGTTCCCAAGAACACAGTGGCCTTCTTAATCCTTAAATTGAAGAAGTTTGGAACCACTAAGACTCTTCCTAGAGCAGGCCGCCTGGCCAAACTGAGCAATCGGGGGAGAAGGGCATTGGTCAGGGAGGTGACCAAGAACCCGATGGTCGATCTGACAGAGCTCCAGAGTTCCTCTGTAGAGATGGGAGAACCTTCCAGAACGACAACCATCTCTGCAGCACTCCACCAATCAGGCCTTTTTGGTAGAGTGGCCAGACGGAAGCCACTCCTAAGTAAATGGAACATGACCACCCGCTTGGAGTTGCCAAAAGGCACCTAAAGGACCCACAGTCCATGAGAAACAAGATTCTCTGGTCTGATGAAACCAAGATTGAACTCTTTGGCCTGAATGCCAAGCGTCACGTCTGGAGGAAACTTGGCACCATCCCTACGGTGAAGCATGGTGGTGGCAGAATCATGCTGTGGGGATGGTTTTCAGCGACAGGGAGACTAGTCAGGATTGAGGGAAAGATGAACAGAGCAAAGTACAGAGAGATGCTTGATGAAAACCTGCTCCAGAGCGCTCAGGACCTCAGACTGGGGCGAAGTGCAATGTAAATGACTTCTATGCGCACTTCTATCCAGAGTTCCTCTGTCCAATGTCTGTGTAATTTTGCCCATCTTAATCTTCGGTTTTATTGGCCAGTCTGAGATATGGCTTTTTCTTTGCAACTCTGTCTAGAAGGCCAGCATCCCGGAGTCGCCTCTTCACATTGAGACTGGTGTTTTGTGGGTACTATTTAATGAAGCTGCCAGTTGAGGACTTGTGAGGCGTCTGTTTCTCAAACTAGACACTAATGTACTTGTCCTCTTGCTCAGTTGTGCACCGGGGCCTCCCGCTCCTCTTTCTATTCTGGTTTGAGCCAGTTTGCCCTGTTCTGTGAAGGGAGTAGTACACAGCGCTGTATGAGATCTTCAGTTTCTTGGAGATGTAGCCTTCATTTCTCAGAACAAGAATAGACTGCCGAGTTTCAGAAGAAAGGTCTTTGTTTCTGGCCATTTTTAGCCTGTAATCTAACCTACAAATGCTGATACTCCAAATACTCAACTAGTCTGAAGAAGGGCAGTTGTATTGCTTCTTTAACCAGAACAACAGTTTTCAGCTGTGCTAACATAATTGCAAAAGGGTTTTCTAATGATCAATTAGCCTTTTAAAATTATAAACTTGGATTAGCTAACACAACGTGCCATTGGAACACAGGAGTGAAGGTTGCTGATAATAGGCCTCTGTACGCCTATGTAGATATTCCATATTTTTTTATCTGCAGTTTCCAGTTACAGTAGTTATTTACAACATAAACGTCTACACTGTATTTCTGATCAATTTGATGCTATTTTAAATGGACAAAAACCTTTCAAAAACAAGGACACTTCTAAGTGTCCCCAAACTTTTAAACGGTAGTGTATATACCAAAAATTATTCAGATCTGAACATGTTTAAGATATGAGAAAGAGGGAAAACGCTGTAAAATTACTCACTCTCCAGTCTCCATTGACTTGCATTGGATTTGCTTATACTGCATGTACTCTATGGGTGAGTGTGTGAAAGAGAGTATGTGTAGATTTCTTTGTTTATATCATTTGAACATGAATTCACGTGACTTGACTCACTCAAAGACTAAATATAGTATGATAAAGAAACAGGTAAAACAACAATACTATATGCTTTTAAACAATTTAATTCTGAAATGCATTTCAAAATACAGTTGAAGTCGGAAGTTTACACACACTTAGGTTGGAGTCATTAAAAATCGTTTTTCAACCACTCCACAAATTTCTTGTTAACATACTATAGTTTTGGCAAGTAGGTTAGGCCATCTACTTTGTGTATGACACAAGTAATTTTTCCAACAAATGTTTACCTTATAATTCACTGTATCACAATTCCAGTGGGTCAGAAGTTTACATACACTAATTTGACTGTGCCTTTAAACAGCTGGGAAAATTCCAGAAAATGATTTCATGGCTTTAGAAGCATCTGAAAGGCTAATTGACATCATTTGAGTCAATTGTAGGTGTACCTGTGGATGTATTTCAAGGCCTACCTTCAAACTCAGTGCCTCTTTGCGTGACATCATTGGAAAATCAAAAGAAATCAGCCAAGACCTCAAAACAAATTGCAGACCTCCACAAGTCTGGTTCATCCTTGGGAGCAATTTCCAAACGCCTGAAGGTACCACGTTCATCTGTACAAACAATAGTACGCAAGTATAAACACCATGGGACCACGCAGCCGTCAAACCGCTCAGGAGGAGATGCGTTCTGCCTCCTAGAGATGAATGTACTTTGGTGTGAAAAGTGCAAATCAATCTCAGAACAGCAGCAAAGGACCTTGTGAAGATGCTGGAGGAAACATGTACAAAAGTATCTATATCCACAGTAAAACGAGTCCTATATCAACATAACCTGAAAAAAACGCTCAGCAAGGAAGAAGCCACTGCTCCAAAACCGCGGTTTGCAACTGCACATGGGGACAAAGATCGTACTTTTTGGAGAAATGTCCTCTGGTCTGATGAAACAATAAAATGTTTGGCCATAATGACCATCGTTGTGTTTGGAGGAAAAAGGGGGGAGGCTTGCAAGCCAAAGAACACCATCCCAACCGTGAAGCACGGGGGTGGCAGCATCATGTTGTGGGGGTGATTTGCTGCAGGAGGGACTGGTGCACTTCGGAAAATAGATGGCATCATTCGGATGGAAAATTATGTGGATATATTGAAGCAACATCTCAAGACATCTGTCAGGAAGTTAAAGCTTGGTCGCAAATGGGTCTTCCAAATGGACAATGACCCCAAGCATACTTCCAAAGTTGTGGCAAAATGGCTTAAGGACAACTAAGTCAAGGTATTGGAGTGGCCATCACAAAGGCATTACTTCAATTCCAAAGAAAATTTGTGGGCAGAACTAAAAAGTGTGTGCGAGCAAGGAGGCCTACAAACCTGACTCAGTTGCACCAGCTCTGTCAGGAGGAATGGGCCAAAATTCCAACTTATTGTGGGGAGCTTGTGGAAGGCTACACGAAACGTTTGAACCAAGTGAAACAATTTAAAAGCAATGCTACCAAATACTAATTGAGTGTATGTAAACTTCTGTCCCACTAAGAATGTGATGACATAAATAAAAGCTGAAATAAATAATTCTCTCTACTATTATTCTGACATTTCACTTTCTTAAAAAAAAGTTGTGATCCTAACTGACCTAAAACAGGGAATTTTTATTAGGATTAAACATCAGGAATTGTGAAAAACTGAGTTTAAATGTATTTGGCTAAGGTGTATGTAAACTTCCATCCACAGGTACACCTCCAATAGACTCAAATGATGTCAATTAGCCTATCAGAAGCTTCTAAAGCCATGACATAATTTTCTGGAATTTTCTTAGTGTAGTGTACTTCTGACCCATTGTGATACAGTGAATTTTAAGTGAAATAATTTGTCTGTAAACATCTGTTGGAAAAATTACTTGTGTCATGCACAAAGTAGATGTCCAAACCGGCTTGCCAAAACGATAGTTTGTTAACAATACACTTGTGGAGGGGTTTAAAAACTAGTTTTAATGACTCCAACCTAAGTGTATGTAAACTTCCGACTTCAATGTCTTAACAAAAGACCACTTTGCAAGTATCCTTTTCAATAGAATGTCACTGCGACAACTGTTGATAGACGTAGCTGGTAAATTTGCTCTGGCTATCTACTCCGATTTCAGAGCACTCTCGCCAGAGCGCAGAATTAACTGACAAATGTACGAAAGCTCAACATCCGCTTAACTCTTTAGGCATCATCAGCAGTGGTGACGGTTTTGGAGAGTCTGGCATGCCCAAAGTAAAATGCATGCCATTCAGGCCCAGAAACTAGGATATGCACATAATTTGTACTATTGGATAGGAAACACTCTGAAGTTTCTAAAACTAAAATAATGTCTGTGAGTATAACAGAACTGATATAGCAGGCGAAAACCCGAGGAATTTCTGTCCAGAATTTCTTTTTTTTGTGACATTTCCTCAGTTTGATAGGCTTCCTATTGAAATCCATGTAAAATAGCTCCCAGATTGCGGTACCTATGGCTTCCACTAGATGTCAACAGTCATTAGACAGTGTTTGAAGGCTTTATCATTGAACAGAACCGAACAGAAGAAGAAATAGTGAAAGCACCACGGATGTCAATAACTTTTCCTGGGCACGAGACCGTGAGCGCGCCCCACTTTATTTTCCTTTTATATCGTTTAGGATATCATCTATGTAAAATATAATCGTTAATATTCATAAAAGGATACCTAAGGATGCATTACAAATGATGTTTGATTTGTTTGGGCAAAGTTAATAGGTATAATTTGAAAGCTTTCTCTTCACTGTACAACAGGCGACTCCGACGGTGGATTTTCTGAACATAACGCACCAACCAAACTGATTTATGGATATAATAAATTACTTTTTCTAACAAAAAGAACCATGGATTGTCTTGTTTGGACACTTGGGATGCCCTCAGCAGAAGTTCTTCGAAAGGTAAGTCATTTATTTTAGCTCTTATATGGGTTTTGTGTGACCCGCGCTGGATATGAATTTATGCTAATGCATAAATATGAGAGGTGCTATCCTCAAACAATCAAATGTTGTGCTTTCGCCATAAAGCCTTTTTGAAATCTGACAACGCTGTGATATTGCCAAGAATCAGAGCTTTTGATGACTATGCAACACTTGTATATTGATGAATGTTTAATAATTCAACTTTTGGATTTTGAATTTGGCGCCTTACATTTCACCGGGTAGCGCCCCAATGATCCCAACGTTAACCAGTTAGCTTGGGTGCTTGACTGTTGTTGTTAAGACAGAATCCTCAGATCAACCCTTAAAGAGATGGGTGGGGCTAAAGCTTAAAAAGGGTATGAATGATGCTGAATGGGTGTAGACAAAGAAGAGCTCTCCAGTAGGTACAAAAACATTCAAAAGCCATTTTCTCAAAAGTGAGGTTACAAGTTTATCAACTTTCAAAGCAGAATTAGTCTCCCATTGTCCATCAAATGCAGTGTATTATATACCCTTTTGTAGCTCTGTGTCTCTGCTTTTATACAATGTAAAAAAACACTTTCAAATTTTGCTATACAAGACAGAACCAAGGCAGTCGATCACATTTTAACATTGTTTTTAATAAATGTTCTCAAAATCCCACTTTTGATTGACACTGGAAGTATGACAATCTTAAAATCTTCAATGCGGCCTGTGTAGACACTTGTACTAACTAACTAACTGACACCAATGTCATGCATTTACACCATTTTGATATTGTACTAAATATAGTTCAAGGACGTGAATGGGTCTGAGATCACTGCCAAGCGAGAGAGAGAACGCCGCACTAACTGGCGTAAAGGACCAGTGTGTTATGTAGCAAAGTGATATCTGATAGAAGTGGGTGGGCTTTGTGACAGGTTTATTCTGGGACTGACATTGTGGCTGAACCCTCTAAGGCCTGGAGCGGGGCTCACTACAGCCAGGAGAGGCTAGGCCGGGCCCTTAGCTGCCTCGTCCTGACTGGACCTTCCTCATTTCTGCCCTTTTCTCTCAGACCAGGGGTCTTCAACCTTTTCTTTCCCATGGACTTCCACCCAGGCAAACCGGAGACACATGGACCCCCATCATATGTTCACACATCTTGTCTTGTCATTCAATTAATAATAATTACAGGGAGAAGTAATCAACATTTTAAATAATTAGATTTGGTAGATCGTTTTCATTATTTTGACCTCGCTACATTATAATTGGAAGAGGAAGTGTAAACACTAACATTGCCTATTATCTGAAAAAGGGAACTCCAAACACACTTTTGCTAATAGCAGCTGTTTAGCTGGTTAAACAAAGGTTATCCATGTGTTGGCAAACATGTGCTGTACGAGGAGAGGATGAGAGAGCACCAACATCACCTATTCACTAATTTATCAGCTGCAGACGAGTCAATGGAGTTGGTGGGGGAGGGGGGGCGTAGAGTTAGCCATTATATTGCAGTCCTAACTATCCAAGGCCATGCCAGGCCAGGTAGATGACGATGAGTGCTGAACTGAACTAAACACTTCTCTTCCCTGGCTGGCAGACAGCTGGCTGTAGATTGATCATGGGACTGCAGGGCACAGGGGTGACGGAGGGGGCTGCGCCAGTGAAACATTAGATTCTGATTACATCTGAGTGGACAGAGAGACTGAATCCTGCTGTGGTATTCACCACACAGCCTGAAGTCACAGTTTATCACCATATCAAACACTTCAGACTGTCAGAGCAGTAGGAGAGAAGCTGAGCTGTGTGTTTAGGTGTGTGTGTGTGTGTGTGTCCAGATGGCTTCCAAATGGTCTTTCTTGGAGAGGGGGAGGAAAGGGCATAAGAGAAATGATCATGAGAGACGTGAGGACTGGAGGTTCTCAAACTAGTGTGGGGGTGACAAGATAAATGTGCTACCATGTCCGAAATAGTACAGCATCAGCATAGCAGCCTTTAGAGGTGGGGAGAAGGTGGTGCAGGGTCACACACACAAGGCTAGCAGCAACACCAGATGACATCTAGCTCACCACATGCTCCATCGCCTGGGTAGACCTGGATAGAGCCATTAGTATATGCAGGTCATTAGTCAACATCTCCAGACACCACAGGGTGGCCTCCCTATCAGGCCCCAACACCATCCCCTAACATCTCACTCTATCTGGGGTTCACTTAAGGCGTGTTGGGAGGCCCCCTCCAGCCCTGGAAGTACTACCCCAAATGAAGAACAGTGCTTGCTCTTTCGCAGGGCACAAAGTTGGAAAGATAAGAGGAGAAAGAGGGATGGAAGGATGGAGAGATAGAGCTCGTCCTCTAACTCAAACCCATTTTGATTCCTCTGATCAGTATCATAATCCACCGCCAATAAGGAGGCTAATGAAGACCAGAGAGAGAGTAAGCTGACTGAGCATCGCTCTCCTCTTCCAGTCTGACTGCTTGATATGATCATCCCAGTCAGTCCTGCATTCTTCCATCCTCTGACCCACCAGGAATTTTAACCTTGTTATTTAGAGAGAGCATTTATTTTGCCAGTTGCCTGCAGCAGTGTGTGGTATCAACACACAGGCAGACACGTACACGCACGCAGGCACAAATGAAGGCACGCACACGGACGGACACACACAGATGGCGATCGCAGCCAGCATCAGTAAATGCTGATACGCCTCTTATCAAGGTCTTCTGAGGCTTTTTTAGGAAAACAGAGGGTGTCAGTCACTCAGACAGGCTAGATAGAGCCCCCATCTCCCGGAGTGTCACAGCCCATATGCAGTGCAGGAATGCTGCAGCTCGCGTGTTAACCACCACCAACTACAGCCCTCCTCTAGCCTTTTGCCAAATGCCAGAGTTGACAGGTAGGCTGTGGCCGGTGTGTGGGATGTATGCAGTGCTTGCGCGGGTGCGTGTGTGTGTGTGTGTGTGTGTGCATGTATGCGTGTGTCTGTCTGTGTGCATGTGTGTGTGCGCGCCTTACAGCCACAGCACTGTGTATTGCTTGTCTGAAGGGCCCCGGACATCAAACAGACAGTTGGTCAGCTGAGTCAACAGCAACAGAGGCATAACCTGGCCGTAACCCTGGAGATCAATGGCAGAGTGTGGGTGAGAGGGTGAAAGGGCCACGCTGGGCCGTGGTGGTGGGCTCTACTCCACACCCTTTGATCCCACACAGACGTGAGGTGGGGTGCAGACTGAGGGAGAGAGAAAGATACTAACAGGGAGAGCACTCATAAACAGAGAGGGGAGACCCAGAGTAAGACACACACAATGCTCCCCTCTTTCAAAACCAATAACTCACTGGGATCATTTTAAAAGGATCTGTCTAGGCTACAGTACACATAGAGAGCAGCGGTGGCTGATCTAAAGGAGATAGAACATGATTTATTAGCTGAGGTGAACTCTAAAAGGCTTTTGGATGTTTCATTGAGGGGAAGTATCAGCCAAAAGGCCTTTTCAATGGGAACATTGTGCTGTAGTGTGTGTGTGTGTGTGTCTTCATCATCTGATTGACTGAGGTGTAGTCAGTTTAGTTCAGTGGTAAAGAACACAGCACTCAGATAGCAACAGGCTGAGAGAGACAAGGGGACAACTAACTAACTGAGGAGTGTAGTTGAACAACAACAAGAAACTGTTGGAGCAGTCTCCTCTGACTACCTCTACACTCATATCCTACAGACAGGGTGTCCGTGCTGACAGCCACGCACGCACATGCACACACATACATGTGAATACATGAGCACACACATTCATAGTCAAACACACTCGTACACTCACACATACAGTGCCTTTAGACAGTACTCATACCCCTCGACTTATTCCACATTTTGTGTGTTACAGCCTGAATTCAAAATGGATTCAAAAAATTATAATAATTCTCACCCATCTACACACAATACCCCATAATGACAAAGTGAAAACATATTTTTAGAAATGTTTGCACATTACATGTTAGAATCACATTTGGCAGCTATTGTAAAATAATTTGCTCATTATTCTGTTCAAAATTATTCAAGCACTGTCAAATTGTTAATTTTTTTAACATGAAATACTCCTGAAAAAAATGTACGATTACAAGCATACCCATAAAATCACACAGCCACCACTATGCTTTAAAATATGAAGAGTGGTACTTAATAATATGTTGCATTGGATTTTCCCCAAAGATAACACTTTGTATTCAGGACATCCAGTTCATTTCTTTGCAGTACTACTTTAGTGCCTTGTTGCAAACAGGACGCATGTTTTGTAATATTTTTTTATTATGTACAGGCTTCCTTTTCACTCTGTCAATTGGATTAGTGTCAAAGTCAAAAGTCAAAGTCACCATTATTAGTCAGTTGTACAACCAAATGCCTTCAACCGAAATGTTTCTTCCGCATTTAACCCAACCCCTCTGAATCAGAGAGGTGCGGGGGGCTGCCTTAATGTTGTGGAGTAACTACAATGTTGTTGAGCCATCTTCAGTTTTCTCCTATCACAGCTAAATCTTATGTTAAAAGTTGAATTTTGAACATAACAGTGTAGCCTATACCTTGAGCCCCAAAACATGAAGGTGTCAGAGCCCCAGGGCTTTTTTAACAGGAGCTTTTGAAGTGTACGTTTACAATAAACACAACATTTAAAACCTAGGATTACCGCTCCGTTTTCACAGCTGTTTGGAAGCCAATTCCAACATTTTTAAATGTGCTTTCTTTTTATTGGTTTTGATTTGACTTGAGGGTGGAAAGTTTTTGTTGAAATGTCCCAATTCGATATGCAGGGGTATTCAACTCTTACCCTATGAGGTCCAGAGCCTGCTGGTTTTCTGTTCTACCTGACCATTAATTGGATCTAAATCAGTCCCTGATTAGAGGGGAACAATAAAAAATATGCAGTGGCACTGGTTTTGAGGTCCAGAGTCAGGGTTGGGTAGTTTACTTTCTAAATGTAATCCGTTACAGTTACTAGTTACCTGTCCAAAATTGTAACTCAGTAAACTCAGTAACGTAATTGGATTACAGCCACAAAGTCATAAAATCTGGTTTAAACCTAAACCTAACATTAACCACACTGCTAACCCCTAATGCCTAACACTAACCATCAATTAAGACAAAAAAGCTCATTTTTGTTTTCATTAATTTTAACATCATCGCCAATGGCAACCTGCTTAAGAGGCATTAGAAGACAAAAATGAATATTACCAATTGAACAACATCCATTGCAGGATAAATCAATGTTAGAGTTTGGATGTTGCATTTTACTTCATGGGTTGGTTATGTAGGCCTGCTATAACCCATTGCTTTCTACTACAGATAATAATATGATTATCTTTACATCTTTCCAGTCATTCCAATTAATTTAATAACACTATCTTTAAGATTAGGACTTGGGAAACATAGATTAGCAAAATTGTTTTACCTCAGCATCAGCCCAAAACTAAGGACTAATTAGCCCACTCTGTTGTTTATGATTTTGTTGTCATGGAGGACTGATTGGGCTCATTTCTTTGAGTTAAAGAAGAAATGCTGCTCTCGGAATGGCTTGCGTCGAGCACTACCGAAAGCGCTATTTGCATTTGAAAAATTAACCCCATATAGTGCATTTGCTAAAGACGCCCATTGTTTACATTTGTTGGTGACACTTAGATATCTTGATAATTTGCAGCTGTTTAAGTCTATAAAAAGTGTGTGGGTTTGAGCATGTGTCCGTTATTTTTGAGCAATAAAAGCCCAACTCATGGTCTTCTTAAATAAAACTTGTTTTTGATAGTATGGAGCACAATACCACGGGTGAGTTTATGGAGCACAATACCACGGGTGAGTTTAGGAAGGGAGAACCTCGCTGAAACTTTAATTCCTTGGCTGGGATCCACATTATGCAGCTGTTGCAAGAGCGCATTTTATACTGGCTGACCACTGGGGCATACTCATTACGCGGATTCTGTTGCAAAACCTTTCTTAAACGGAAGCAAACAGAACGAAACAGAGAGAGTTCTACCTGAATTTGTCTAAGAGAAACTCTCGTTTTACTCGGTTTGCTTCCATTTGGTTCTTAAACAGTAAACTGTTTACTTAATGAATATCTCCCTGGTCGCAAAAACAATGATTGATAGGCAGCTTAAACTTCTTCAATTAAAACATTATTGGGGTAAAAGAAACATAGTTGAAGTCGGAAATTTACATACACTTAGGTTGGAGTCATTAAAAACTATTTTTTCAACCACTCCACAAATGTATTTTTAACAAACTATAGTTTTGGTAAGTCTACTTTGTGCATGACACGAGTCATTTTTCCAACAATTGTTTACAGACAGATTATTTCACTTATAATTCACTGTATCACAATTCCAGTGGGTCAGAAGTTTACATTCACTAAGTTGACTGTGCCTTTAAAAAGTTTGGAAATTCCAGAAAATTATGTCATGGCTTTAGAAGCTTCTGATAGGTGAATTGACATAATTTGAGTCAATTGGAGGTGTACTTGTAGATGTATTTCAAGGCCTACCTTCAAACTCAGTGCCTCTTCGCTTGCCATCATGGGAAAATCCAAAGAAATCAGCCAAGACCTCAGAAAAAAATTGTAGACCTCCAGAAGTCTGGTTCATCCTTGGGAGCAATTTCCAAACGTCTGAAGGTACCACGTTCATCTGTACAAACAATAGTACGGAAGTATAAACACCATTGGACCACGCAGCAGTCATACCGCTCAGGAAGGAGACGCATTCTGTCTCCTAGATATGAACGTACCTTGGTGCGAAAAGTGCAAATCAATCCCAGAACAGCAGCAAAGGACCTTGTGAAGGTAGCCTAGTGGTAGCCTAGTGGTTAGAGCGTTGGACTTGTAACCGGAGGGTTGCAAGTTCAAATCCCCAAGCTGACAAGGAAAAAACTCTGTCGTTCTGCCCCTGAACAAGGCAGTTAACCCACTGTTCCCCGGGCGCCGAAGACGTGGATGTTGATTAAGGCAGCCCCCCGCACCTCTCTGATTCAGAGGGGTTGGGTTAAATGCGGAAGACACATTTCGGTTGAAGGCATTTGGTTGTACAACTGACTAATAATGGTGACTTTGAAGATGCTGGAGGCAACAGGTACAAAAGTATCTATATCCACAGTAAAACAAGTCCTATATCGACATAACCTGAAAAAACACTCAGCAAGGAGGAAGCCACTGCTCCAAAACCGCCATAAAAAAAGCCAGATTACAGTTTGCAACTGCACATGGGGACAAGGATCGTACTTTTTGGAGAAATGTCCTCTGGTCTGATGAAACAAAAATTGAACCGTTTGGCCATAATGACCATTGTTATGTTTGGAGGAAAAAGGGGGAGGCTTGCAAGCCGAAGAACACCATCCCAACCCTGAAGCACGGGGGTGGCAACATCATGTTGTGGGGGTGCTTTGCTGCAGGAGGGACTGGTGCACTTCACAAAATAGATGGCATAACTAACCTAAGACAGGGAATTTTACTAGGATTAAATGTCAGGAATTGTGAGAAACTGAGTTTAAATGTATTTGGCTAAGGTGTATGTAAACTTCCGACTTCAACTGTACATTTGTGAACAGCCATCCACATTCACAAAATCTACAATGCTTAAGGCGCAAATAGCTAAATGAGAGAGCAGCAGTGTGAATCACATCAATGCGCTATGCAGCCTAGATATCAATAATAAGTGATATCCGTATTGCCAGTAGGCTACACCACTGCTGTCATCCTTACCTCCAAGTGTGTATTCAAGTTGGATAATGCCGACTGCATTTTCTTTGGAAGACCTAGCTTGGACTACAAAAGCCTATTCTTGCTTTTTTCCCCCGCAATCCATCAAACGCATATGGTGTGTCATCATAGTGGTCTCTGACTTGTAATCAGACTCGCTCAGGTATAACAAACTTCAACTTTTACAAGATTTAAAAGTAATCCTAGAAGTAATCATCTAGTTTTTCAAAGGTATCTGTAATCTGATTACAAAATGTTTCCTTTTAATGTAACATATTACAATGAGTTGTTGTATAAAAAAAATCTGTTACATGTAACAGATTACATGTAATCCGTTACTCCCCAACCCTGTCCAGAGTTGAGTTTGAGGGCGATAGAGGGCGACAGCTTAATTTGTCCAAATTGATGATATGATAACAGCCTGAGGGTCTAATTACATATTTATAAGGATCTGTGTAATACACTATATACAATGTGCTGAGCATTTAGCCTAGTGCTAGCTTGGTGCCGTCCACAGATTATTATTTCTGGATGACCCCAGGTGGTTGTTTTGGCTGACTACAGGAGTAGCTGCTAGTGCTGCTCATCTGGACGAGCACAATCATCTTTGGTCAAATAAAAAAGAACAAAGACTTCAGTTCTCATATCCAGGTCTAATCTGACAAACTGATCTTTATTGTAAGCACATGATATTGGCACAACATAGATAATGGGTTTGCAAGAGAATGAGTTGTGGACGAGCAGAGATCAGTGGAGGATTTGTATGTGGCTGGCTGACTCACCCGCTCGGTGCAGGCCGCTGTCGTCCTCAGCTTTTCCTCAATCTCCTTCCCGATCTTCTGCACCGTCACCTGGGTCTGCTTGATGGCTCTCTGTGCCGTGTGGAGCCTAGAAAGTACAGGGAGGAATAACATCAGAATATTAATCAAAAGGCTCTCAACAGACATTTACTGTATAATAGGAGGATGCATATATGTGTGATGCTGACAGATTTACATTACAACTGCCGGAGGGTAAATAAATAACTATACAGAAGAACAGAGGTCAGACTCTCCTCTCCGGACAGCGTAATGTCAGCCATCTTGTTAGCTGCGCAATTTGTTAATGTTATATAGGTTTGTTTGGAGGACAGAGGGAGGAGGTATGAGTTATGATGGACCACATGTGTGTTCTTACATTTGTGGCGCGAGTTTGTTTCCCCTCATTGTTTCTTTTCCTAATTTACTGGGGTTTAATCTATATTGTTGTGCTGTGCTGTCTCCAAATGTCTCAAAAGTTAATGAAAGTTCCAAATTAACAAAGGACAAAGCAGTTATTGAGAACGTTGAAAGAACAAAGTTCATTAAAATTACTCTTAAGATGTAGTCCTATAGACCCAGGGGACATATCAAGTTCTCAAATACCCAAGAACCACAAATAACCCACCAGTATTTTTAATCACTTTTATTTTCTAATATATCTAACCACAATTTAAGGCTTCAATGTTGCCCTATGGACCTAAACATACTAAATCCAGACCACTGAGAGAAACCTCAACGGGCCATTTAATAAACCCTCACCACAAACATGGAAGACATTCCCAAAACTTTTGGGTACTGAAGTCATTCATTCATTGTCCTCTCTGGAGAGGGAACAATAACAACAATACCAAAAGACAAGCCTGAACGTTATTGCAGCTATCAATCACAGACTTGATTAACTCTCCAAGTATGCTTTCAACAGCTCCAGACCTCATGGGGAGGGAGGGAGAGAGGGAGACCGAGCTGCTCCCCACAACAGAGCTGCTCCAGGGACACGTCTAATAGGAACAGACAACCATCACACCAGGCTGAGATATGAGGGTCCTCCTCACACGCAGGAGGGCAGCCATTAGCAATAATATTGTCAGAGAGACTCGAGATCATCCTTGTTTTGTCTAATTTACAGACATGCTCAACGGGAGGTAAGCGTTAGATGGTTCTACCATCTGGTCTGGTCCAGCGGCTGGTCTCCCGATGGAGAGTTGTGGTTCTTCAGACCCAACTTTACAACCCACCATTCTCCCAGTCACATCATTCCACCTCATTCAGGAGCATGCTGTTCCTCACATCTCCATCCTACAATCGCTCCTTCTGTCTGTTGTTCGCTACTAGTGAACCCTGAGGATGATCTAAGAACGTGCCGCCTGGCCTGTGTTTAAAAGTAATATCGCAGCACTTAACCTAGATAATGCTAAGGCAGATTCCTGCCCCAAAACACTATGCATAGTCTTCAGTCAATCAATGAGCCAAAACCAGTGCAGAGTTCTTCAGCTTTTGGCTGAATCAGTGGACTTGGTGGAAGCCACAAAGACTCTAAGGGCCCAGGATTGTGGATAATCCTGTACTGGTGCCAAAACACTCTGCGATCTTTCATACTCCACTTCTGGGGCCTTTTAAACTGTCATCAGGGTCCAGGTAAACTGAGGGTTGGTGGTTTCCCCTTCCTCTTGTACTTATAACATAATGCGAATATTCAACCACAACTTTTTTCTGAAATTCCTACTATGCTTATTTCTTAGAAATTCTCAATCATTCTCAACACCCCACTTCGGAGCACAAATCTGAAAAGAAGCCTTTTGGTTTTTCCCAACTTACCACAATCTGAAAATTGATCAAAAACATTTAACAAAATTGGTCTCTGTGTCTATGGACATCTTTCTTCACTACGTGACTACAGCCACCTGGGTCCACACATGCCTCTCTCTCTCAGTAAAGGTTACATTAAGCAGGGTGGCGTGGAGCCACAGCCTTTTCAGATAAACGTCCCTCTTTTCACTCACGTATCCCATATCCGTTGCTTTCTTTCCTCAATTTTCTCAAATGAGGTAATTGGCTAAATCAGTGAGGCTAAAAACTGCATTCCTCCATCCATACTGAACAAGGCAGCTAGTTGTCTGCCAATAAGTCATCTAGGCTACATACATCATGGGCCTTTTGGGGTCGTGGTGGTGAAGGGGGTTACTCGGGTGCAGCTCTTTCCCACTGCTTGTGCTTGAATGTGGTCCATGTGTGAGCAGCAGCTCTGGGTATTAGTCCATGGACTATATACACTCGCCGCTCATGATGCAACAACCACTTGTGGTTGAGTTCATAGTGGTTGCAGTGGGGAACGTGGTTATGGCAGAGTGAGAATGTGGCCTGTGGTCATGCAAAAAGTGGAAGTGGGGAATTTGACTAACTTTACGGGACTGTTGAGAAAAGGGGTTTTGCTTAGGTATGCAGTCCCTCAGAGCCTTCCTGGAACTGCCTCTTTTAGTGGGGTTTATGCCTGACCCTCCATAAAATTGGTCTACACTAATCCAGCTCTGAGATATTTCCACAGATCTAGGGTGCCTCCAGCCCCCTCCATGTTTTTTCATTAAAACGCTGTTCCTTAGACACCTCAGGATATTACTGTGTGTGGTAGGAGGACGGCGCGCAGCCCAACATTCATCACTTCTGTATCTTCAGTAAGTGGGGTCAGACACTAACTCCTAATGATTTCACACTTTAAGAACGGAGGGAGGGAAAAATCTCTACTACAATCATTCACTTTTCTTCCCATTTCAACCTGCCTGGGAAGACAACGATAGCCGTTGGAGATAGTCCTAGGAAACGTCAGAGCAAAGCCGTTTTGACAGCTTTATCAGTACGAGGTGATTGCGATGGAGGAATCTGATATGGCCACTTCCCCTAGGTGAGTGCTGTTATCTCCCCAGTCCTTCACGCATGTCTGAAACCCTTATCAGCTCTACCAGTCTGAGGCTAGGAGGGCCAGGGCCCCTGGACCACAGGGTGGAGGGGGGTGAACAAGTCCCAGGCAACTATGCCCTCAGCCTGGTGGTTGAGAATGGCACCCACCCCTCCAGAAAACCAACTGGACGATAACAAGTTTCCTTTTCTACAACAGGACTAGTGAAAATGACAACTAGGGACTACTTGGAGTTCGCATTTCAGATGTGCTTCAAAAGGACATTCAGTCCCTGACTTAAGATCGATAGGCATCTAAAAATTATAACATAATAATAACTTAAAACCCTAAATCCAGTTGATGGGTGAATGCCTGATAAAAGCATGTTGATTACAACAACACTGTTTTTGAACTTTCAAATGGAACATTTGCCCTAAACAGACAGCTGCTTGGAAGCAATCTTTAAAGAATTGTTGTTTGCGATGCTGCATCTCGCAGAATAAGGGAGGAAAGAAGGGTTGATGGATTTATGAGGTGCAAAATCAATGAACATTGTAATAAATACAAAATGGCATTGACTTTCTGACCTCATACACATCCAGTAAGTAGTAACTCCTTCCAGAGTGGCCTCCCCAAAGCACTGGCTCTGATGGCCTGTACCATTCATGGATTCATTTACCCAACTGATGATCTCCAAATAAATATTTACCATGGTTTATACATACAGGCCAGCAAACCAAATCTCGCAATCAGTGCCGAACAACAGCAAAGGCAGATGTATCATCTGGCTTACAGAGATAAAGGTAGGAAAACAACTAGGGGGAAAGAGAGAGAAAAGAAAAGAGAGAAATATAGAGAGAGAAAGAGAACAAGGGCAATCAGTGAAGTACAAACACCATTGTAAGTACAACCCATATTAATGGATTCTTTATTTTCCATTTTGTATTTCAACTATTTGCACATTTTTACAACACTATACTTAGCCATAATATACCATTTGAGTGTAATGTTTACTGTTCATTTCATTGTTTATTTCACTTTTGTTTATTGTCCATTTCATTTGCTTTGGCAATTTAAACATGTGTTTCCCATGACAATAAAGCCTTTTAAATTGAATTGAAAAAAATATATATATCCCATCCTCTGTCCCTCTGGAGAATAGAGTAGGGGCACATCGAAACAAAACACATTTCATTGCCTTATATAGCGTTGGGGTCTTGCTCTCCTCAATCATAAAGCAGTTGGTGAGATAGCTTAAAGCCTGGGTCATTTCCATTTTTCCACAATGGCTTGCAGCGGTTCTCGGTTTTTGTTCGTTATCATGCCTTTTTCACCCCATCATATCGTTCCGACACTGTGCTTTTTGTTTTGAGAGACCGCTTGACGTCGCAGGCATGGAAACTTTTTGTGGATCTTTTGTGTTTGAGAGAAAAGGCGAGGAAGCGAGATGCAGTTGGTATCTAAGAAAACATAATAAGAGGGGGAAGGGAGGAAGTTGACAAAACACTTTTCTTTTGCTGTGTGATACGATGGGTTTCATTTCTGAAACGCTCTTATATCAGGTGACACGAGATTGGGGCCCTTGTTTATGTTTTTGGCCCCTCTCCACCTCCGCTTCCACGGTCTATAGATATAGGTCATTCACACAGAAAGACACAAACACCTTACAGACAGGCCTGGAACATAGGCTGGAAGAGAGACAACTTGATCAGACATGTACTGATCAGACAACGGACTAACAGTTCAAAGTAACAGCTTAACACTACTCATCGGAGCGTATAGATTAAATCAATATATATAAAAATAAAATAATTGTGACTGTTTGATCTTACAAATGAAACCAATAGAATTCATTCACACCCTTAGTCATTTGTATCTTAGAAATAAAATTAAAAACACAAAAATAGATTGTATGTTTTACAGATAACACAAATATGTAACAGGTACCCAACAAGGGCCAAACAACATCATAAAGGAAGGGGGAAAAGAGGCAGAGGGGTGGCATAGTTGGAAAACCAAATAAACACCTTCCATTCTGCTGCATACCTGGACCTCAACAGCAGGGCGGAGAATGTCAACACATTTTACCCTGTCGCAATTCACCTCAAATTTGAATGTGTACATGGAGGGGGAGATAAGATTGTCCCCCCACAGAAAACATTTTGGTGAGCCTGCATCTGCACCTTCTCTCTGTGGATGGATGGATGCCTCATTATCAACTTCCTCCAAGATGTTGTAGGTCAATAAGCTTGGTTTACAATACATGGCAACTTGAGAGAAATGCACGCTGGGAAACCCCGTGAGCAACCCTGAGAAAGGATACTTTAGTCTTCTAGGGTCACAGAGAGGCCAGGCCCCTCCCACTTGATTACAGACTAGAGGTTCCCACCTCCTTCCCTGCCACCAGAGAAACCGCCCTGACCTCAGCCTAAACCCAAAGTGTCCCTCTAGGTCACTAAAGCTGCCGGGGGTAATGAACCCAACAATAAACAACTAATATCCTTACCGCACGAAGACTCGGCTTTTACCACCACTGTTACATCAATTAGGATCAAAGTTAGGGCCTAGCGTGCCTACTCCCCTGACAGCAGTGTTCATTGACCGCCAGCGAGCGATGTTGGCCCCGGAAGAAAGAAAGAGATATAGCCTAAACAACCAGGAGCAGGAACACTCCGTTTACATGGGCACCAAACAGAACGAATTAGAGAGGAACTACATGAAATTGTCCAATAAGATAAGCGTGATTTTTGTTAATTTTCTACGGTGTGCACTAATTAATTAACAATACCCAGGTGTCTACGTGGTCCTAGTGGCTGGAAACAAACAAAGAATGCAGGCTACTGGCATGGCGTGTGAGACTCTTAGTTTCTCCCATTTGAAACAACTTGAAAATTAAAAACTGACAAAAACATGTCTATAATATGTCTTGACATAACTCTAATATACTAAACGTGAGAATGTAACTAACTCATAGAACACATGAAATAGTAGCCTAACGCATGAGTTTAGGGATAGCGAAGAAAAAGAGATTTCCACACTAAGTTTGGAGCTCAGAGGAATGTTAGGGTGAATAGCTGCAAAAATGACCCAGAGGACCACCTCTTACAACAGGAGTCCCTCAGCACCTACTGGGCTTGTTTTGATACCGCCCAAGTATACTCCTGAGGTGTGAAACCAAAATAGCATAGATACGTCCATATTATGCACAGTGATTTGGGGTTTAGTAGCCAATTTGTTTTCTGTAGTCTGAATGGTGGCGTTGGGACCCTGGGGGTCAGCTCTCTGGGCCTGGAGTGGGCCAGCTGTTTAAATGGGTCCCCTTAATCCGGCCCAGAACAATATCCTATGGCTAAGAGTCGGTAGGCGACCCACAGGACTGCTATGAGACCAGGCACTAACTACAGGAAAGGCTTATCGCCTCCCCTAGACACTGGGTCAGGGCAGACCCCCTCTAGCCTTCACAGTAGAACACTGCCTCTGTTTTCACACACTGAATACACAAACAGAAAACACACACACACACCCAGGAGGGAGGGAGGTCAGTAAAATAAATACATCTCAGAATACAGAGAAAGAACAACGTGGCATTGATAGAGGGGAAAAAGATTAATCTGACAATGTGTTAAGAATGTGGAATTCTGTGGATCATCTGTTCAACAAATGACGTGTAGGGCCTATGGGTTGAGTGAAACAATCGTACTGCGATACATTTTTTTATCTATCAGCCAATATACACGGAGTGTACCAAACATTTGGAACACCTGCACTTTCTATGACAGACTGACCAGATGAAAGCTATGATCCTAATTGAAGTCACTTGTTAAATACACTTAAAATCAGTGTAGATGAAGGGGAGGAGACAGGTTAAAGATGGATTTTAAACCTTGAGACAATTGAGACCAGGATCGTGTATGTGTGTCATTCAGATGGTGAATGGGCAAGACAAACTATTTAATTGCCTTTGAACGGGGTATGGTAGTAGATGCCAGGCGCACTGGTTTGAGTGTGTCAAGAACTGCAACGCGGCTGAGTTTTTCACGCTCAGCAGTTTCCCGTGTGTATCAAGAATGGTCCACCACCCAAAGGACATCCAGAAACTGGAATTCGGCAAATCAGCCCATGTTTTTCCACTCCTCAATTGTCCAGTGTTGGTGATCGAGTTCCCCTCTGGAACTTCTACTTGTTTTTAGCTGAAAGGAGTGAAACCTGGTGTGGTTGTCTGATGCAATAGCCCATCCGTGACAAGGGCCGACGGGTTGTGCGTTCCAAGATGCCATTCTGCACACCACTGTTGTAATGCGCCATTATTTGCCTGTTTGTGGCCCACCTGTTAGCTTGCACCATTCTTGCCTTTCTCATCAACTAGCTGTTTTCGGCCACAGGACTGCATGTTTTTTTGTTTGTCATTCCATTCTCGGTAAAACCTAGACACTGTAATACGTGAAAAGCTCAGGAGGATGGACGTTTCTGAAATACTGGAACGGGCACGCCTGGCACCGATGATCATACCATGCTCAAAGTCGCTTTTTCCCCATTCTCACGTTCAATCAAACAGTAACTGAATGCCTCAATGCCTGTCTGCCTGCTTTATATATTAGGCCACGTGACTATCTGTAGGCGCGAACCATTTTCGTGAATGGGGTGGTGTACCGAATAAACTGGCCACAGTGTATATACCCTGTGCTAAAATGATACATAAGAGTTACAGCGCATACACAGATGTAAACCTTCGTTTTACAACTGTGAATAAGATTCCTGGAGCCACTCGAGTACTAGGCGTACATTTCCAGTCTAAGGTACATTATCCATTTTAAATTATAAGTTTATAAAACAAGTACCCGTACTATGGATTGATCCCAATAGCTAGAAGGGGGAGACAAGGGAAGCATTGAACTACAGATATTCTTTCTACTGACTCTGAAAAACAGCTGGTGGCCACACCAGATACTGACTGTTACTTTTGATTTTGACACCCCTTTTGTTCAGGGACACATTATTCAATTTATGTTAGTCACATGTCTGTGGAACTAGTTCAGTTTATGTCTCAGTTGTTTAATCTTGTTATGTTCATACAAATATTTACACATGTTAAGTTTGCTGAAAATAAACGCAGTTGGACAGTGACAGGACGTTTCTTTTTTTGCTGAGTTAATTTGTCTGGTTAAAGCAACTGGGATATTAGTTCATCTACTGAGGTTGAATTGAACTGATTTGAGCATTCTGTTAGAGTTTCTGGAAATGGTTTTATCGAAGGAAGTAAATACTGTATATCTATGAACAAATATTTAAAATGGGAAAGGATTGGGATTCCATAAGTAGAGATGAAGTCCTCCATCGGGGTCTTGAGGCAAATTTGGTTAGATTTATTTTTGAACTTGAGATACAGCGGAATTTGAATCTTCAAACGTTTTGGGAGGGATTGAGATACATTGTCTAGATAAAGTGAGATATCGTCGGCGTATGAGATGGTGATCGGTAGAATTGAGAGATATCGGTGTAATTTCATTCGATTGTCAAATTGCCTGTGCCAGGGGCACCATACACAAAAATAGCAGAGGTGAGATAGGATCACCTTGCCTGTTATTTCTAGTCATTTTCAAAGGAACAGAGCAGGTATTGCCCCACAGGCCATGGTGCATCTTGACTGTTCTCCCTTGGCTTTCCCCTCCATCTGCTCCCCCAGGCCCAGCTCTTCAGAGGAAGTGCAGTGTTTTCCATAAGCGCCAGCCGTCGGCTAAATAGCCTATAACGGACTTATTGTAAGCCGGCTTCTTTTCCACTTAATAAATGAACTAGGCTTCTTTTCATTTAAAAGTTTCAATTCGCTAGTCAGAAAAGTCTGTATAGCCTTCTCCCGCTAGAACGAAAGATATGCATCTTCTAGTGATCTATTGATAGGACAGTCACAAAACAAACGATGACAGGGAAAATGTTAGTTTGTCTGTCTGCTGTTTGTCCCGCCTCTCAGTACCGGTGTGGTTTTTGTACGCTGTGGTTGGCTGCAGTCAAATGTATTTTCACAGAGGGAGAACATGATGCTTCTTCATTAACTCCTGTGAGTAAATGTGCACGTCCCATGTAAATGGTAATGAGTTGAAATCCATTTAATTATTGTTTTGTGGCACATTAACTTATTTTCTTTTGCTTGTTTCATTGGCCTATACAGTCACAGAGTTGGGGCGCATAGGCTATTTACTGTGCTTTGATTGACGACCGAACAGAAAGTGTTAGTGACTAGTTTATAAAAGATGTCAAACTGACTGAATAAAGTCAGTCTCCTATATCCCTTTGATATTCATAAATCATACAACGTAGTTATATGTCCTGGGTATTGCATCGGGACAAGTAAACCAAAGATCTTGTTTGTATTTTCCTACGAGGCTTGTCAAAGACCGCTAAAGTGACTAGTCAGTGTAGCCTAGTGATGGGTTGTTTGCAAACCTGATTTGGCTCCCTAATTTGCATACTGGACTGCAGGGCTGGGAATTGCCAAGGACCTCAATACACGATAATATCACAATACTTAGGTGCCGATACAATACGTATTCCGATTCTATATGTATTGCGATTCGATTGCCATTCGATGTTCCAAACATATTGCTCACCATATGTCTGCTGCAGAGGGACAAATTATTTATTCTCAAGTGATAGGCTAATATTGTCACCCATCAGACTATTCTTCATATAGTCTTGTCTTTACATATACAGTTGAAGTCGGAAGTTTACATACACCTTAGCCAAATACATTTAAACTCAGTTTTTCACAATTCCTGACATTTAATCCTAGTAAAAATTCCCTGTCTTAGGTCAGTTAGGATCACCACCTTATTTTAAGAATGTGAAATGTCAGAATACTAGTAGAGAATGATTTATTTCACCTTTTATTTCTTTCGTCACATTCCCCAGTGGGTCAGAAGTTTACATACCCTCAATTAGTATTTGGTAGCATTGCCTTTAAATTGTTTAACTTCGGTCAAACATTTTGGGTAGCCTTCCACAAGCTTCCCACAATAAGTTGGGTGAATTTTGGCTCATTCCTCCTGACAGAGCTAGTGTAACTGAGTCTCTGTTCTCACGCAATTGCATAGCCTATAGAAATGTTGCACAACATGAGCTCATGGGCTCTCATGAAGTGTTTGATTAGATTTTCGATAACATTTGCATTGATGTCACAGTGATTAGAGGGACAATAGAGTGCTGAGTACCAGGCAGTTATCAAGTTTGGTAGACTACTAATGACCGTCAGCAGCATCAGAATTTGGAGAAGCCTAATTACCATGACTAAACAGTCATGTGTAATTTGACTGCCTTTATGACTCGTGACCACCGGTGTGGCGGTAATACAGTCACTGTAATAGCCCTAGGCGTTATCTAAAACAACTAGCACACTGAATTCATACATTTTTCATTTTTGTCATTTTAACTGTAAAGTCATGTCTTTCTATTCAATACGAAAACTAATTTTACCAATCTGGGAGGTAAAGTCATTAAAGTATTAAATAATTTAGCTGTGTATTTAGATGGAATCAAGGCATTAGAATGTACCAGAGGCCACCAAAAGAGAGCTTGCGCTGCATTTTTTGAGCGTGTGTGTGGAGGAGGCCCAGAACTCCCTGGCTGGCTATTTTTTCTATTTGGCTGCATACTCCATGTCCTTACGGAAAACACTGGAAATGGCTCAGTACACTATATCATCCCTCCTCTCAGTAAATCTTACTCTATGTAAGGCCTCCTCCGTCTGCCAGCCCATCCAAACTCGTGTTCCCTATTCCATGTTGTGTTTTTCACACTCCCTAGGCTTAGGGGTCTCGTCAAACCGGGGCCAAGTCGACAGTGAATCGCTCGCTGACAAATTTGCATCATCAATCAAGTGTTCTTGGAAAGGAGAATCAGAGCCATTCTGGTCATAGCCAGGCACTAAGCAGCTCTCACGCTGAGACAAAATGGGTGAGGCAAGTTACAGTACTTGTTGCGACTGTTGTTGATCCTTTGTGACTGTATGTTATCACCATTTCAGAGGGCGATGTATACCGGTCTGGTATATAGTCTATAGCTAACTGGGGACAGCAGGGATACATGTTGTGTAAAGCACTTGCACACTGCTTCAATGCTCCTATTATATATGTACTGATAAACAGCATTTGTACCTCACTAAATCTATGATGAGCACAACAGCAGTAGCTGTTTATATAGGTTATTTACAGAATTTGTGCAGTATTTTCCATGTCAAACATTTGAATAAAAAAGGTTTATCACCCGTATAGCACTGCATAAAAGCTCAGATGCTAGATTCAAACAGTACCAGTCAAAAATTTGGGCACATCTACTCATTCATGGGTTTTCTTAATTGTAGCTATTTTCTACATTGTAGAATAATAGTGAAGACTTCAAAACTATGAAATAACAGATATGGAATCATGTAGTAACCAATAAAGTGTTAAACAAATCAAAATAGATTTTAGATTATTCGGAAGTAGCAACACTTTGCCTTGAAGACAACTGTGTACACTCTTGGCATTCTCTCAACCAGCTTTACCTGGAATGCTTTTCCAACAGTCTTGAAGGAGTTCCCACATATGCTGAGCACTTGATGGTTGCTTTTCCTTCACTCTGCGGTCCAACTCTCATCCCAAACCATCTCAATTGGGTTGAGGTCAGGTGATTGTGGAGGCCAGGACATCTGATGCAACACTCCCATTACTCTCCTTCTTGGTCAAATAGCCCTTACACAGCCTGGAGGTGTGTTGTGTCATTGTCCTGTTGAAAAATAAATGATAGTCCCACTAAGCACAAACCAGATGGGATGGCGTATTGCTGCAGAATGCTGTGGTAGCCATACTGGTTAAGTATGCCTTGAATTCTAAATAAAATCACTGACAGTGTCACCAGCAAAGCACCCCCACACCATCACACCTTCATGCTTCACGGTGGGAACTACACATGTAGAGATAATCCATTCACCTACTCTGCTTCTCACAAAGACACGGCTGCTGGAACCAAGAAATTTCACATTTGGACTCATCAGGCCAAAGGACAGAATTCCACCGGACTAATGTGCATTGCTTGTGTTTCTTAGCCCAAGCAAGTCTCTTCTTCTTATTGGTGTCCTTTAGTAGTGGTTTCTTTGCAGCAATACAACCATGAAGGCCTGATTCACGCAGTCTCCTCTGAACAGTTGATATTGAGATGTGTCTGTTACTTGAACTCTGTGAAGCATTTATTTGGGCTGAAATTTCTGAGGCTGGTAACTCTAATGAACTTATCAGCTACAGCAGGGGTAACTCTGGGTCTTCCTTTCCTTTCATCATAGGGCTTGAAGGTTTTTGCGACTGCACTTTTCCAGATTGACTGACCTTCATGTCTTAAAGTAATGATGGACTGTCAGTTATCACAACTGATTGGCTGAAACGCATTAAGGAAAGAAATTCCACAAATTAACTTTTAACAAGGCACACCTGTTAATTGAAATGCATTCCAGGTGACTACCTCATGAAGCTGGTTGAGAGAATGCCAAGAGTGTGCCAAGCTGTCATCAAGGCAAAGAATCTCAAATATTTTATATTTGAAGAATCTCAAATATAAAATATATTTATTTGATTAAAACTTTTTTTGATTAATACATGATTCCATGTGTTATTTTATAGTTTTGATGTCTTCACTATTATTACACAATGTAGAAAATAGTAAAAATAAAGAAAAACTCTTGAATGAGTAGGTGTGTCCAAACAGACTGGTACTGTACATATTAACAGCTATGTACACACATCTATCTATGCACCTGAACTAACGAAATCCTGTGGCATCTCTCCAGTCCAGACATCACAGTGAGAATTCAGAAGATGAGAGTTTAGAGAAATGAACATACTCAGAACTACCCAGAAATGTCTATGCAATCCCATGCCATGGAGGTGGGGTTTTGGTCTACATACATACTACTCCTATAGGGGTGTATCTGATGAATCACTGTAAAAAGGCTCTCTAGGCCCTATACAGTGAGCACATCGCGGCCTGAAGCCAAGACACAACCCAGAGCCTGTCCAGGTCTACTCTAGAGAGAAAGAGAGGGGAGCAGGGAGAGACACCTAGGCCATGTTCGAGTCAACGAGCCCCATCACATCAGCGTCTATCAGCCTGGCTACAGGCCTGCAGAGGAGCCTCAGGCTCAGGAAGGAGAGGAGAGGAGGGAGGGGGGACAATGGAGTTGCTTTAAATTCCTCAGAGCCCCACCGGGATGGAGAGAGCAGGGGAAGGAGTTTAATAATGTAGGACTCAACAGCACTGAGCAGAGCCCATAAAGCAGGATTCAACCATCTCAAATCTGTAGGGACACCATTTTCTCTTAAATAACAAAAAAAAAGCCTGTGCACAAATTCTGAGTGAGTGATTTAAAAAAATAAATAAAAAAAATTGTAAAAAAAAACATGGTGTGTGTGTGTGTGTGTGTGTGTTGGCCCAGCATTGGTGTGAAACTTTGGTATGTGTAGATCACTCACGCACCCTGGAGGCCATTTTCTATTCCCAAGTCAGGCGAAGACACAAAACAGTAATCGGCCAGAGGAAGGCCTTAGGGCTCGAGGAATCTTCACCCTGACACTGTACAGCTCACCTCAAGCTGGGGCCAGGAGTGATGCATAACAAAGAAATGTATATATATATATATATATATATATCTTATTCTTGAATCCTCTGACTCAAAAAAATCATGAGGAAGAGGACAGATACTCCACTAATGAATGTTGCCTAACTATAGGAACTTGTCATAAACAGTCCAAAACATTGTGCCCCTTACAGTGCAGTGCAATTAAATGTAGCTTGATCCAACTTCTAATTAACTGTGATGTTCCCCAAGGCAAGCCCTACTCAAACCCTGTAAGTAGTGTTAACATTACGCCACATTCAAATTTAGAACAGAGCTGTGTTTTGGCAACATAGAGAAAACAGCAATTGGAACCATGCCTCCCTTGTCCTTACTAAACCGCCTCGTGTTTTCCCAACTCAGAAAGTGATAGTTTGGCACCCCCTTGTGGAATGAAGAATTATGAACGGCCACTAATCTCCAATATTAAAACCCAATAATTCTAATGGAATTATCCATCTGCTACTTTATTATGATGACAAGGTTCCTTTATTTAACTAACTTGATTATAGCTTTCAATACATATGTCCTTACTATACTAAAGACCGGAATAAAGACCGGAATTTTGGCAGCTCTCAGTGACTTGGGAGCAAAAACAGACTATGATAATAAAGGCGTTTGAGGCAGTTTCCTGGCGCCATTTTATGGTCAATGTGGAGAATATATATAATGACAGAAAGTCTAAGGAATGTTTAGAGTGACAATTAGATAAAACAGCAAAGCTGGTTGCAAGTCATCTGCAGTTGAAAGGGAGTGTTGTGCTAGTTACTGAGAGCAGAATGTCGATGGGTAGGTAATGAGTGGGATCAGACAGTGTTGAGGATATTTTCTGTTTTGTATCCTCTTGCTTCCATAAGTATATTTTTGCAATTAAAATCCTTTCAGTTAGCTAAAGGAAGTTGTGCCCCTGGCCTGTAGACAGGCAGAGTATGCTCTTGGTATGGCAGTCAAACAGCGTACTAGCCAAGAGGCTAGCGTTTGGAGCGATTTCAGTGCCAACAGAAATTGCACTTTAATTTCTTCATTTAGAATTTGTATTAGGATATAGAATTTGAATGTAATATTTTAGAATGTTTAATGCACAAATTGAATCATTGAATTCATAAATTGAACTTGTATTTCATGATTTGAAACTGAATTAGTATTGCATTCAGTTTCAAAATGTAAAAGTAAAATTGGTAAATATTGCATCAATTGTCTGTGTATCAAGTTAACAAACCATTAAAGTTAATCAAAGTATAATATATTCATAATAGCTCATAGCCAAAACAGTTCAAATGCTAGAGCCAAATGTATTGGCTGGCCCTCGCTTCATATTCGTCGCCAAACCCACTGGCTCCAGGTCATCTATAAGTCCTTGCTAGGTAAAGCACCGCCTTATCTCAGCTCACTGGTCACCCTAGATGCACCCACCCGTAGCACGCACTCCAGCAAGTATATTTCACTAGTCACCCCCAAAGCCAATTCCTCTTTGGCCGCCTTTCCTTCCAGTTCTCTGCTGCCAATGACTGGAACGAATTGCAAAAATTACTGAAGCTGAGACTCATTCTCCCTCACTAACTTTAAGCATCAGCTATCAGAGCAGATTACAGATCATTGCACCTGCGCATAGCCGATCTGTAAGTAGCCCATCCAACTACCTCATCCCCATATTGTTATTTTATTTATATTTTTTTATGTTCTTTGCTCCTTTGCACCCCAGTATCTCTACTTGCACATTTATCTTCTGCAAATCTATCACTACAGTGTTGATTTGCGAAATTGTAATTATTTCGCCACTACGGCCTATTTATTGCCTTACCTCCCTAATCTTACTTCATTTGTACACACTGTATATAGACTTTTCTATTGTGTTATTGACTGTACGTTTGTTTATTCCATATGTAACTCTGTGGTTGTTTGTGTCACACTGCTTTTCTTTATCTTGGCCAGGTCGCAGTTGTAAATGAGAACTTGTTCTCAACTGGCCTACCTGGTTAAATAAAAGGTGAAATAAAATAGAAATAAATTTGGAAGAAAATAAATTCACCATGCCATTGGCTTCAGAAACTACCTTTCCTGTCTGACAAAGTACCAGGATGTTGTCTCTGGATGCATCTGAGAAGTTGAATCTATGAAACTTTGATAAACTTGAAATTATAGTTTTAAAACTTATACAGACAATGAATGCAATAGTTACCATATAGAGTACCACAGTATGAGTCATAATACCCATAATACCTAGCCGTCAATCAGGGAAATGGTTCCAATCGTTTTTCCACCAATCATTTTCCCCATAGGGGATTTTAGAAACTGGGGTTTCGTGCAGGCTTACTCTGGAGTGACATTTTGATAATCGTGTAAATCAAGGACAAGGTGATTTTTCACTTGCCTTCGTAAAGTATTCAGAACCCTTGACTTTTTACACATTTTGTTACATTTTAGAATAAGGCTGTAAAGTAAGTTTTTTTTAACCATCAATCCACACACAATACCCCATAATGATTTAGCAAAAATAGTTTTTTTTATGTTTGCTAATAATTAAAAAAAAATGAAATATTACATTTACATGAGTATTCAGACCCTTGACTCAGTACTTTGTTCAAGCACCTTTGGCAGCGATTACAGCATCAATTCTTCTTGGGTATGACACAACAAGCTTGGCACACCTGTATTTGGGAAGTTTCTCCCATGCTTCTCTGCAGATCCTCTCAAGCTCTGTCCGGTTGGAGGCGGAGCGTTTCTGTAGAGCTATTTTCAGGTCTCTCCAGAGATGTTCGATCAGGTTCAAGTCGGGGCTCTGGCTGGGACACTAAAGAACATTCAGAGACTTGTCCCGAAGCCACTCCTGCGTTGTCTTAGCAGTGTGCTTAGTGTTGTTGTCCTGTTGGAAGGTGAACCTTTAACCCAGTCTGAGGACCTGAGCGCTCTGGAGCAGGTTTTCATCAAGGATCTCTCTGTACTTTGCTCGGTTCATCTTTGCCTCGATCCTGATTAGTCTCCCAATCCCTGCCGCTGAAAAACATCCCCACAATATGATGCTGCCACCACCATGCTTCACCGTAGGGATGGTGCCAGGTTTCCTCCAGATGTGATACTTGGCATTCAGGCCAAAGAGTTCAACCTTGGTTTCATCAGACCAGAGAATCTTGTTTCTCATGGTCTGAGAATCTTTAGGTGCCTTTTGGCAAACTCCAAGCGGCCTGTCATGTGCCTTTTACTGAGGAGGGGCTTCCGTCTGGCCACTCTACCATAAAGGCCTGATTGGTGGAGTGCTGGAGAGATGGTTGTCCTTCTGGAAGGTTCTCCCATCTCCACAGAGGAACTCTAGAGCTCTGTCAGAGTGGTCACCTCTCTGACCATGGCCCTTCTCCCCCGATTACTCAGTTTGGCCAGGCGGCCAGCTCTAGGAAGAGTCTTGGTGGTTCCAAACTTCTTCCATTTAAGAATGATGGAGGCCAGTGTTCTTGGGGACCTTCAATGCAGCAGAAGTTTTTGGTAGCCTTCCCCAGATCTGCGCTTCGACACAATCCTGTATTGGAGCTCTACAGACAATTCCTTCAACCTCATTGCTTGGTTTTTGCTCTGACATGCACTGTCAACTGTAGGACCTTATATAGACAGGTGTGTGCCTTTTCCAAATCATGTCCAATCAATTCAATGTACCACAGGTGGACCTAAATCAAGTTGTAGAAGCATCTCAAGGATGATGAATGTAAACAGGAAGCACCTTAGCTCAATTTCGAATCTCATAGCAAAGGGTCTGAATACCTATGTAAATAAGGTCTGAATTTTTATTTCTAATACATTTGCAAACATTTCTAAAAACCTGTTTTCGCTTTGTCATTGTGGAGTATTGTGTGTAGATTACTGAGGGATTTATTTTATTTAATCCATTTTAGAATAAGGCTGTAACGTGACAAAATGTGGAAAAAGTCAAGGGGTCTGAATACTTTCCGAAGGCACTGTATTCGCCTGTATTTACCCCCTAAAAATGACAGCCACATTAGCAGCTAATTAGCATATCATAAAGAACTACAAACGCCATGATCTGGATGATAATGCCGTATTAAGGTAAAGATAAGAATCTCTAGATTGACTATGTTAGTTAAATGCAGTAATGAACAAATTGTCTAGATTTCTTAAATTGACAATTCTGTGAACTGTCTTGTGCTAGTTTTCAATTGACACAACACCTGTTAGCTAGAGATGACATACAGGAGCTTGCAGGGATTTGTAGTTTTGCATGATGTCTACTTTTATGCTAATTAGCATTTTCAAATATGAGAGTAAGTAGAGCTTTCACCTCAGCAGAGAGAAGACACTGTAGGAGTTCCTCACTGAACTCTGGTCCACAAGGAGTAAACTGTTCTTCTTCCTTTCAGAGTGGTCCTGAAACAGGCACATTTCAACCTTACAATAACAAAACCAAACCTAGAAAAACAAAATTATAGAATGTCTATGGTCTATATTAGGGACATAATTCTGGGATCAAAGTCAGCAGTACCTTATGATCAAAGTCACTTGCATAGTAGCCATCATTCAATCCAAATATTATTTCATTTGGATTCCTGGAGCGGATCTGTGGAGGAACAAAGCAGTGGCATTTAGTATGTCTGTATTAAAACAAGAGAAAGGCTGTTATTGTCTAGATGACTGCATGGACGCTAGTCAGCATACATCCCAAAGAAGCCTACATTTTATGAGCGTGTGTGTGTTTACACACTGACCTGCTGCCCTGTGTATCTGAGCCCGTCCAGGTTGACCTTCCATTCTATGAGGAGTGTGAACTGTTCCTCCCAACCGCCCCAGATCCTCACCACAAAGCAGGACACCGACGTGTCAAGGAGATCCGGAAGCATACCAAAGTCCAGGCTCCGCCATGTTGGATTCTGACAAAGACAGGCCAAGACAAGGGATTACGCAGCTGAATGAATGATCCCACTGGGATGGAGCATTTTGATTAGTTCAACTAATATTGCGTATGAAAACAACCAAGTGTTAATTTGTTCCAAGTGTTTAATTTGTTCAAATGACAAATCATAATGTGTGTCAGTAGCGTGAACCAGGATGTTCATTTAACTGTTTTGTAACCATTGTCCCACTTACAAAAGTCTGGACAAATATTTACAAATCCAACATCAATATCCCAAGGCGATAAAGGCTTGGCTTCTCCAACAAAACACCATATCTCCCAGGGTTTTCAGACGGAGCTCTAGGTTGCTCTAACCTTTTAATTAATTCAAATGTTTTAGCGCGACATTCCAAATGCCTGTATGGAAAAAAACTAAGTTTTTTTTAATTTTCATTAGAGTTGTCTTTTTGGTCTCGTCTCCTTTGCTCCTTCTGTGCTGTGTGCACCTTTCCATTTCTCTCTCTCACACACACACACACACACACACACACACACACACTCCCCCAAGCCCCTTCCCCTGCCACTCACAACAAAGATGAGAGATCACTTCTTCCTCTCTGACAAGCGGTTTCAACTTACTATTTGCATTTGAGGTTTGGTACAAGAGAAATCCGTCACATGGACACCAAAACACATTGAGACATTATTTTACTGTAATAGAGGAGAAGTTAAACTTTAGCTCGTCAAATTGTGCGCAGAACAGACACTACTAAAATGGTAGTATCAATGAACATTGGTTCTGGAAAATGAATGCTCAGTTTGTTGCACGTGTTATTGCGGGACCATGTACCGCTAGCAGTCTTTTAGCCAAATACTGTTACACTAGCCGTCTAGTCTGTTTTATAAAATGTGCAATAAGCATAAAACACAATTATATAAGGAATTGGCAACTCGTCCTCATTCTGAGAAACAAGGTAGGCCACTTTCAACATCTTAACAAAGTAGACAGGCTAGCATGCTGTTCAAACAGTTGGAGACAGACAGAAGGGTGTGATCATAACAATTCAACTGTTCTACCAACCTTGTTAGCTAGCAAATAAATCCAAGTTGGCTAAACTTGAAATATAAAAGATTAGCTGGCTACTCACTAGCACATGGGCTTGTGCTTCAGAGATTGTTTAGGGGACCGGTGTTAGCAAGTCTCATAAATAATACCCGCTACAAGAAGGTAGACATTATTAGTGAACATCATTATGCATGGTTCCCGCTGCTCGTTGATAATAGTAAGAACAATATGTGCTTTCACGTCAGTCTCCAAAAGTCTCCAATAACACCAGAAAAAGTCGCTAGATTTGTCGCTAGTCGCTTATTTGAAAATGTGTCGCTAGAGGGGTCTGAATACTCGAGTTGGCAACACTGCACAGGAGCTAGCCAACAACACAGCTAACACAATCACTGCAAACTAGCTGCACTTCATTTTGTTTCACCTTTTTCAATGTACATTTATTTGTATATATCCATTAAAATGCCAGCTGATTCATGTATCCGACTGGCTGAGAAACGCTGTCTGCCTCTCACTCGTCCCGACTCCTATGCATACGTTCCTTACTATGGGACATTTGAATGTGCGCCACCCTCTGGGACCGGTTGTGATACTGCCTGGAATCGAACCAGGGTGTAGATGCACTGAGATGCAGTGACTTAGTCCGCTGCGCCATTCGTTGAAACCAATCAGTACTCAGGATTAAACCCACACGTTGTATAATATGGTCATAACACTGTCATGACATATAGTTAGACCAGTTGTGACATATATTGTGTTATTCTATGGCTGGTTATTATGACACCTAAATAAGAGTGTCAAAACTCACAAAACCTACCACACAAGGCAAACCATTCCATTACACCATGGCCTTCTTGTCAACAGTATGTTTGTTATATAACATTTTCTGAAATTGACCATATTAAATTATAATTGCGCACACATTGATGTCAGACATGCACCTACTCCAGTGCTCTGTTGCTGATGACTGGATGAATGCAGGAGCAGATGTCTGGAGAAGGACAAGACACCCTCTTTTTGACTGATGATTGACATAAAAGGCACGTATGTGATCGGCCTATCTGGCTAACATGATTATGATGGTCATAATGCTTCATGACAGTGTCATAAAGTGTATTTTATACAAGTTATATAAAAATAAAAAAACATGGACTGTAAATTCGTTACAACAAAAGATTTAAATCTAAATCGTATTATTTCAAATGTGTTTTTTCCCTGCCAAGAAGTTTCCTTTCGTTTGAAAGTTTGTTTCTGCAGCAAGGTCTTTACCTCCACCCCTGGATGCAGCAGATGCATTATTTTCTCTGAAAAATAAAGAAAATAAATCAGAATAGAGTATGCTACAATGCAGTGACACCGCTAAAGCTGAAAACGAATTATACCAAATATATTATAGCAAACACTTCCACACATTCTCAAATACATTACAATCACGTTCTCAATGTTTTCATAACATAGCTAACTAGCTCTCAACTATTAATGCTGCTAGCTAGTTAGCTACCATCTAGTTAGTGTTGTTTAGCTAACGTTAGCTGCCCTATCACTGAATATGGTGGTGGAGTGCAAAACTACAGTAAATAAACCCATGCATTGTTGAGGTAACAGTTCATATGATTCACTCTATATACACACACAATGCTAATTGTACTAACGAATTATAGAAGAGGCCTGTTTATTAACTGTAACAAAAAACCAAGGACAGCGAACGCTGAGATAGTTAACGGTTAGCATGCAACAGTTAGATTCACGTTTCATAAAAAGTAACCTTCTAAAATACATATTATTAGCATGATTCATATGTACTCATGTAAATACACTTAATACTTGACATCGTTTGTAAAATCATCATATGAAGGGGTCCATTTTTTGTTTTTCACTCAATTTTTTTTTACTATACATAAAATTGTAGATAAACATGTTATCTTTAGATTTCTGAAACGAAACCATACTGAGAAATATTACAAACCTGAAAACAGAATGAATAAGAATAATTTTTTTTCACTGGGCTTCTTTTCCTGTTTCTTTTCTTCCAACGTATGAGGTGCGCACCTACAACTAACAGTTCAAATGTCTCCCTTAGTGGTAGCACTAAGTCTCCATTTTTAAAAACGAAAAAAATTACCTTTATTTAAACTAGGCAAGCCAGTTAAGAACAAATTCTTATTTTCGATGACGGTCTAGGAACAGTGGGTTAACTGCCTTGTTCAGGGGCAGAACGACAGATGTTTACCTTGTCAGCTCGGGGATTCGATCTTGCAACCTTTTGGTTACTAGTCCAACCCACATGTATATTAAAGCAAACCAATGGAGGACAATAATAATGTTGTGAACAAACTTTGATTCCAAAATATGGACATTCATAGACTATCACAGGAAATGTTTTGTTGTTGTAAGGCTAATAAGGGTGTTTTGTCCTACTCCTGCATTCATCCAAGTCATCAGCGACAGAGCACTGGGCTATGCATGTTTGACATCAATGTGTGTACAATTGCAATGGTAATAAAAACTTGCCAATTTAGAAAATGTTACATTATTTACAAGTAGAATGGAATGGTTTGCCTTGTGTGGTAGGATTTGTGGGCTTTGGCACTCTTATGTAGATGTCATAACCAGCAATAAAAATAAAAAAACGCAATATACAGTATGTCACAATAGGTCTAAATATTCGTCATGACAGTGTTATGACCATATTATGACAGGTTATGACATTGATATATATTATGAATCGCCCATAAGTAAAAAAAAAAAAAAGAACAAAATTAAACAAACTAGTGTTGTGTCTTGGGCATCATTAAAGTGAAGACATTTTATAAAATCAATTCTCTGTAATTATTATTACGTGATTAAACGAATCATGTAAATGTAGTTAACTAGGAAGTCGGGGCACCAAGGAAAATCTTCAGATTACAAAGTTATAATTTTTCCTAATAGAACTCTTCAGATATTTTAATATCTGATCAATTAGTCTTCTAATTAATTAATTAATTAATTAATTAATTATTCTTTACCTCACGTTAGTCTCATTCCAAACGTCGTAAATTGTTGGTTATCTGCACGAACCCAGCCTTTACTATGAATCATCCATACATCAATTGTCTTAATCATTTATTTACTAACTAAATAATTACAGAAATGCATAAACAAACAAACAAACAGTAGATATGGTTACAAGGAAATGATAGGGGATTTTCCCTAGTGGGCTAAGCCGATATGACGGCTTGGTGGACAAAGGGAAGTGGGTGTGGACTGAGAAGGGCGGGAAAGACAAAAGGGATCACTACACAGTGGATAATTATATTAATTGAAATTCTAATCCTTTGCACATGAACAGCTCACTCATTCGGGAATAATTGCAATCAATATATATTTACACTCAGTGTGTCGTCGTGATCTCTGTTGGAATCGTCCGTCTTTCTGTTGAAAAGTTAATCCGTGTGTCTCTCTCGCTCTCTGCTTCCCTGAAGTCTTTCGTGGTTAGAATGGCTACTTCAGAGTAGCATTCAGAAATGTTCTTATAGTATTGATGTTTCGGCGGTTGACGGTCCTCGCATCCAATGGTACATAATTTCTAGCTGCAGACTAGTAATTAGTATCAAAGATTTGCTCTTATTCTGTCGGGATCGATAATCGATAGCCAAGGCTCCACGTGGTATGGTTAGGAATTCAAAAACCATTACAACCTTAGCTTATACTGAGGTTTTTGTGGTCTCTACTCAAACCTTCGCCCCCTCGATGATTGAGGTACGCATGGTCTGAAGTGGATTTCTTTTAAGTGGGGTTTTATTCGGAACAGTAGAAAAGGGCTGTCCCATGAGCCAGATCATGTCTGTGTTCATGGGGGCGGGCCAATGACTTAGTTAAACTTTAAAAGGGAATACAATCACATTAACGGTTTAAAATCACATTACATAATTTCACAAATAGTTTCATCTTTACTCATTCATTTTATACAATAATTAGACGTAAACCTCATAAGGAGGCTCCTGTATAGACAGAGTTATGGTAATGTGGCTGTATTGTCTTTCATGAGGTCACAAACATGAAACAAAATGGACTAGGTAGTAGCTGGCTTTTCCACCGACCGTTTACACATTCTCCAAAACATGGATATTGTTCAGTTCTCAACTTCTGTGATGTAGAAGAAGTTCCTTTGTTCTCTCTATGTGTCTCTTGCTGCATGGCCAGGAGGAGAGAGTCCCCCTCCAGGAATTTACGACCTGAGATAACAGAACCTGGGTGTAGGAGAGAAGAGAGGGGGAAGCCACTCGCTATACCCAAAGAGGGCCACGTCATGACACTGGAATGGTCCAAACACACCAAGACTGTCGTGAAGAGGGCACGATAAAGCCTGTTCCCCCTCAGGAAACTTAAAAGATTTGGTATGGGTCCTCAGATCCTCAAAAGGTTCTACAGCTGCAACATCGAGAGCATTCTGACTGGTTGCATCACTGCCTGGTACGGCAATTTCTCGGCCTCCGACCGCAAGGCACTACAGAGGGTAGTGCGTACGGCCCAGTACATCACTGGGGCTAAGCTGCCTGCCATCCAGGACTTCTACACCAGGCGGTGTCAGAGGAAGGCCCTAAAAAATTGTCAAAGACCCCAGCCACCCCAGGTCATAGACTGTTCTCTCTACTACCGCATGACAAACGGTACCAGAGTGCCAAGTGTAGGACAAAAAGGCTTCTCAACAGTTTTTACCCCCAAGCCATAAGACTCCTGAACAGGTAATTTGCTTTGTGATGGCCACTCCAATACCTTGACTTTGTTGTCCTTAAGCCATTTTGCCACATCTTTGGAAGTATGCTTGGGGTCATTGTCCATTTGGAAGACCCATTTGCGACCAAGCTTTAACTTCCTGACTGATGTCTTGAGATGTTGCTTCAACATATCCACATAACTTTCCATCCTCATGATGCCATCTATTTTGTGAAGTGCACCAGTCCCTCCTGCAGCAAAGCACCCCCACAATGCTGCCACCCCCGTACTTCCTGGTTGGGATGGTGTACTTCGGCTTGCAAGCCTCCCCCTTTTTCCTCTAAACATAACGATGGTCATTATGGCCAAACAGTTCTATTTTTGTTTCATCAGACCAGGGGACATTTCTCAAAAAACTACGATCTTAGTCCCTCAAGTGCCGTAGTCTGCCTTTTTTATAGCGGTTTTGGAGCAGTGGCTTCTTCCTTGCTGAGTGGCCTTTCAGGTTATGTCGATATAGGACTCGTTTTACTGTTGATATAGAGACTTTTGTACCCGTTTCCTCCAGCATCATCACAAGGTCCTTTGCTGTTGTTCTGGGATTGATTTGCACTTTTTGCACCAAAGTACGTTCATCTCTAGGAGACAGAACGCGTCTCCTTCCTGAGCGGTATGACAGCTGCGTGGTCCCATGGTGTTTATACCTGCGTACTATTGTTTGTACAGATTAACGTTTTACCTTCAGGCGTTTGGAAATTGCTCCCAAGGATGAACAAGACTTGAGGTCTACAATTTTTTTTCTAAGGTCTTGGCTGATTTCTTTTGATTTTGCAAAGAGGCACTGAGTTTGAAGGTAGGCCTTGAAATAAATCAACAGGTACACCTCCAATTGACTCAAATGATGTCAATTACCTATCAGAAGCTTCTACAGACAAGACATAATTTTCTGGAATTTTCCAAGCTGTTTAAAGGCACAATCAACTTAGTGTATGTAAACTTCTGACCCACTGGAATATATACATATACAGTCGTGGCCAAATGTTTTGAGAATGACACAAATATACATTTTCAAAGGCTGCTGCCTCAGTTTGTATGATGGCAATTTGCATATACTCCAGAATGTCATGAAGTGTGATTAGATGAATTGCAATTAATTTCAAAGTCCCTCTTTGCCATGCAAATGAACTGAATCCACACAAACAACATTTCCACTGCATTTCAGCCCTGCCACAAAAGGACCAGCTGACATGTCAGTGATTCTCTCGTTAACACAGGTTTGAGTGTTGACGAGGAAAAGGCTGGAGATCACTCGGTCATGCTGATTGAGTTCGAATAACAGACTGGAAGCTTCAAAAGGAGGGTGGTGCTTGGAATCATTGTTCTTCCTCTGTCAACCATGGTTACCTGCAAGGAAACACGTGCCGTCATCATTGCTTTGCACAAAAAGGGCTTCACAGGCAAGGATATTGCTGCCAGCAAGATTGCACCTAAATCAACCATTTATCGGATCATCAAGAACTTCAAGGAGAGCGGTTCAATTGTTGTGAAGAAGACTTCAGGGTGCCCAAGAAAGTCCAGCAAGCGCCAGGACCGTCTCCTAAAGTTGATTCAGCTGCGGGATCGGGGAACCACCAGTACAGAGCTTGCTCAGGAATGGCAGGAGACCGGTGTGAGTGCATCTGCACACACAGTGAGGCAAAGACTTTTGGAGGATGGCCTGGTGTCAAGAAGGGCAGCAAAGAAGCCACTTCTCTCCAGAAAAAACATCAGGGACAGACTGATATTCTGCAAAAGGTACAGGAATTGGACTGCTGAGGACTGGGGTAAAGTCATTTTCTCTCATAAATCCCCTTTCCGATTGTTTGGGGCATCCGGAGAAAAGCTTGTCCGGAGAAGACAAGGTGAGCGCTATCATCAGCCAAGGAAGTGGGCTCACTCACAATTTTGTCTAAGAACACAGCCATGAATAAAGAATGGTACCAACACAACCCCCGAGAGCAACTTCTCCCAACCATCCAGGAACAGTTTGGTGACAAACAATGCCTTTTCCAGCATGATGGAGCACCTTGCCATAAGGCAAATGTGATAACTAAGTGGCTCGGGGAACAAAACATAGATATTTTGGGTCCATGGCCATGAAACTCCCCAGACCTTAATCCCATTGAGAACTTGTGGTCAATCCTCAAGAGGCGGGTGGACAAACAAAAACCCACAAATTCTGACAAACTCCAAGCATTGATTATGCAAGAATTCAGTGTCTGTTTCAAGAGGTCTTGAAACAGACACTGAACTTCATTTCATTGTCAATAAAAGCTTTTGACGCTTATGAAATGCTTGTAATTATACTTCAGTATTCCAGTAACATCTGACAAAAATATCTAAAGACACTGAAGCAGCAAACTTTGTGAAAATTAATATTTGTGTCATTCTCAAAACTTTTGGCCACAACTGTACATTTTACATACACTTAGGTTGGAGTCACTAAAACTAGTTTTTCAACCACTCCACAAATTTCTTATTAACAAACTATAGTTATGGCAAGTCGGTTAAGACATGTACTTTGTGCATGACAAGTAATTTTGCCAACAATTGTTGACAGACAATTTACAGATTATTTCACTTATTCCACTGGGTCAGATTATGGATACCATTTTTTTGTCTCCGTGTGCAGCTTGAAGAAAGTTGCTAACTAGCATTAGCGCAATTGCTAGCTTTTCCCATAGACTTCCAATCTTTGGCGAACACTAGTTAGCAATGACTTGCGAAATTACGTTCAACTTCCTTCAAACTGCACACAGACATAAAAATGGTATCCATTAGTTAATCTGACTCTGGTTAAGTAGGAAAAAGCCTTGATTGCCAAAATTTCGCACTATCCCTATAAGATCTGAGTGACAGGTTACAACATATATACTTGTAGCAAACAGAGTAAGCAGTGGCGCAAACTTCCACCGCTTGACACTCATCCTCTCCCTACAGTGCAGTGGGGGGGAGCAGGATCCTTTGACAGACTAGAGCAGACAACAGGGAAACAGACAAGAACACTAGAGAACAAACAAAGGTCATGGAGGAATGCTGACGTTTTCAATACCAAGGCAGATTTCAGATCTCTGCCAGACACAATCCTGAGCTTCATCTGCAGTACACTACAGACTTGGGCCCTGGAAAGTAAAGGAAAGGTAGGCTTGGAAAACAGTTTAGGCCAGCTCATGATTCTGCATTTGGCATGTTAGTAATGGTCTGCTGCACTACTTGGCTTTATTCATCATAGACTCCATCCAGAGAAGGGAGCGAGTAGCAGCTGCTGTTGCACGTAGGGTGGAGGACCAAATCTAACAATGGTCAGCGAGGACAATCGTTTCCCTGCTAACGAGGAAAATAAAAATATGGAAGCTTCTGACTGAATCCAAGGACGTTGTGTTAATAGAGCCAAAGCTGAGAAAGCAATATGTGATTTTGCTGAATGGCGTCTTGCAGAACACAATGACAGACCTATGAACACATTTAGAAAGAGAGATCAAGAAATAGTACAATGGAAGCTTGTGCATATTTTATCCATACAGAATGTTGATGATGTAAGCCTGTTTGTTTCCCCTTGCCTCATACAGTGTGTTGCTACAAGGCTGCTTTCCACCTTCCTGTCTGTTGTTTATGACTGGGGTACAACATGAAGAAAGAGATTAGTGCATGCCAAGAACAGAGACGTTGACTGTTTTCTGTTGTTCTTGGCCTTATTGCACATACGCAGCTGTCAATAAGAGACCATACAGTACAGTAAACCCCTGTGCTTTGCCCTCTGTGAAGCTATGGAGACAAGGAGATGGGATCTTTCTGACACTGTGTGTATCAGTGATGACTCCCATTTAAAGCAGTCAGAGTCAGGGTCACAACACCATCCTGGTGTGACCAACCTGTGCAACGTCGATACATCCAAGTCTGAATTCAAACCGAACCAAACAAGTGCTTTTTTTGGTCAAGTTACTTTAGGTAATATTAGGTGTTCTTTCAGCAACTGTTTTGACAGATAAGAGGAAGTGAAAGGTAGGCTACTTGACTTGATTGTGTTAGAAACAAACACCAAGGCAGCTGACCTGAATCCATGTATTGGCTGGCAGACACTACTCCTTCGCAATAGGCAAATGGAGGAAGCATGCCCTCTTTCCACACAGCAGCACTGGAGAAAGTGCCCACTGTTCACTCTCTCACACGTACACACACACAAACACGTTGTGGGCGTGGCGGAGTGCGTAAACCTGGACAGGGGTAGTGATAAGCCTATAGGCTGGCCGTGCTGTCACTATTTCTATTCTTGGGCCCTCTGAATGGAACAAAGCATATAACCAGTAGAGTGCTTCCACAGATGTGAGCAGACAAATCATACAACAAAATCCACACAAAATGGATTGCTATGACATTCCATAGCTGGTGCTATAGTAATTTTTGTGTGAGGCCAGGCAGCCTTCTTTGGCAAATTAATGTAGAACCTGTCCAACATTTTTGTTCTTTTGAAAAAAATGACACTCACCAATGAATCTCGGATGACTTCACTCTTGTAAAAGTCTGCAAGGGAAGGCAAAGAAACAGGTTAAATTCATTTTAAAGCTGTCTCAAACACACATTGAATAAACACACACACACAAAAGCTTAAATGACACTTGTGAAGATTCAACAACTGTCAGGATTACCTGAGGTTTATGCTCGATCTGGGCCATTTATGTATTTTAACTTAAAATTAAATTATTTGCCCTTAAACCAAAAGTGAAAGATGTAATTTACTGGAGCATCAGCGTTCCCTAACAAACCAAGCCCTTGTGCATTTAACTACACTTTGTAATGGGACTCTGACATTTCTTCCACTTGTGAGAGTAGCCTAATGCAGTGCACATTAGTGCTGAACATTTAGTCCTAAGTGGGCTCTGAATCGTAACTTAAGATGCCTGCATCTTTCCATGATTTTTGTGTAAATCCTGCATTGTTGTCAAGTTATGTGCACAGATCTCAAGTTAGGATTCAGGCCTAAAGACATGTTTGTAGTGTGGACTGACTGGGCTCAGTAGTGTGAAAGGGGTATTAGTGCAGTGGCCCGGGAACACTGTGTTACATAGACAGCTGAATGAGGGTGTACTCTACTGACCTCTGGATATCCAGTCCTCTAAGCAGAGATGAAGGGTAAAATATGTGTCCAACAGTGGAGAGCCATTCTTGTTGACGATGTTGCGGGCTGCGATGCTTCTGAGATGACGTAACCGCCTCTGTTAGGGAGAGAGAGGCAGATGGTGAGATAGTCAGGAAAAAGAGAGGAGAAATAGAAGCAGGGAGGGGACAGGGAGCAAGAGACAGCATTTAGCCTCATGAACTGACTGGGATGCAGCTTGTACTTGTCTGGGTCAGCTTCAATGCCTTTTACAATTGTATTATTGATTTCAAGAGTTTCATCCTGTTCCACAATCCAAATCGATGCAGATCGACTTACCAGACTGTTACCCGATGAGCTAGTCATATTCACACAGGAGTAAACAATGCAGTCAACCAGAAGTCACAATTTCAGATAGCCAAGTCATTAGGCTCAAGTACATCCTCATGTTCAAAATAAACTGTCCTTTTAGGATACAGTAGCTCGGTTGGAGAGAACTTGGCCGGGATGGTAGGGCCGGGATGATACCAGTATCGCAATATCTTTTTCATGGCAAAAACACAAAGCAGACAAAAAAACTTTTTGGTCCTTTAAAAACATGCTGTATGTGTAACATATTGTGTGCTATAGCTTGAGAAAGAAAAAAAGTAACTGAATGATAACAGTTGACATTAGGGTAGATTTCCTAAAGAAGTTAAATCCGCTTCGTGTTTTGTTTCCTTGCCACGACACTAAGGAGTATTGCGATACTGGTATCGTCCAGACCCTAGTATGTGGTTAGTCACACGTCATCTACTATCAACATTTGTCCAAAAAGAATACAATTTGCAGACAAGCGTTTCATTTGAAAGCAGAGTTCATGCATGTGTTGACTTCACTGTGTGTTTCCCTCACAAAAGCTCTGCATACAAAAGAGTGCCACAGTTTCATGAACTAAAGTCCAAGCCTGCATGCCATTGACACACAAAAAGCATTTGTACACTACGTCTCAGAGTAGAAAACCCATGATGCCTCAGCTCTATAAAATTTGTTCCACACCACCCACAGAACATAACCATGGTTGGTCAAGAGAATGACCATGGGACATGACATGAGACCCATGAAGAGGGGCCATTGAATGGGGTCACCCTCAGGGGTAGCAGTGTCAGAGCAGCAGTAGGACTTTCTATGGCAACGGCAGGCCAAGGCCCTCACCTGATCTGCATTCTTCAAACTCCAGCAGCCCACAGTGAGCTTCCACCACCACAGGCATTATGGATAAATCTAAGTCATGGGATTCCCTATAAGATTAAGGTGCTCGGAAACAACAACACAGCTTGTTCAGCAAACCCCCTTCCCCCAAAAAAGGTCAGCTGACTTTTCTCCGGTCCAAACAAATGATAGTCCCACCAGCTCTGTACCGGTACCCCTTGTATATAGCCTCACCACTGTTATTTTACTGCTGATTTTTAAATGTTATTTTTTATTTGAGTTTGTTACTTATCTATTTTTACTTAACACGCATTGTTGGTTAAGGGCTTGTAAGCATTTCGCTGTAAGGTCTACTGTACACCTGTTGTATTCAGCGCATGTGACAAATCAAATTAGATTTTACTAAGCGCAAACCAGATGGGATGGCGTATCGCTGCAGAATGTGGTGGTAGCCATGCTGGTTAAGTGTGCCTTGAATTCTAAATAAATCACTGAGTGTCACTAGCAAAGCACCATCACACTTTCTCCTCCATGCTTCACTGTTGGAGTCACATGTGGAGATCATCCGTTCACCTACTGTGCGTCTCACGGCGGTTGAAACCAAAAATCTAAAATTTGGACTCCTCAGACCAAAGGACAGATTTCCACCGGTCTAATGTCCATTGCTTGTGTTTCTTGGCCCAAGCAAGTCTCTTATTATTATTGGTGTCCTTTAGTAGTGGTTTTGTTGCAGCAATTCGACCATGAAGGCCTGATTCACGCAGTCTCCTCTGAACAGTTGATGTTGAGATGTCTGTTACTTGAACTCTGTGAAGCATTTATTTGGGCTGCAATTACTGAGGCTGGTAACTCTAATGAACTTATCCTCTGCAGCAGAGGTAACTCATAGATGTCTATGTTTCACAAGTTTGGAAATCACAGCACAGCAGAGTACAATATAGTAGAGTACATTTCAACTACTTTTCAACGTCCATGGCTGTCCAGTGTCGGTCTGTGCTCATTAGGTGAGACGGCTGGTTAACAGTAATTCTCTAACCAGGCCTACTTTTCGCAATCACTCCTGAATCTTTTGAAACTTTAACAAGCCTGCAATGAGAAGAGATTCACAAGCCATATTCTCCTCATATTCTGAGTTAATGAGTCCTTGACACTGGGTGTTTCCCAGCACAGCTAGCTACCTCCCAACAATACTGCTCAGTGTTCTGGCAGACCTGTGCTGTGACACCGGTCAAGTCATTCATAAAGACGGTTTCTGCCCAAAGTAGCAATGTAGGATGTCCTTTTAAAATATGATAGTAAGCAGGAAGTACTGTATATCTCAGCAGCCAGTAAAGGCAACTTCAATAAATCCAGATTTGAAAACATGCACCTTAAAGACTATATGCAATTTAGAAATTATTTGCATCTCTCTCTCTCTCTCTCTCTCTCTCTCTCAGAAATGATTGTTTTTGAAAGAAAAGCCACGCCATAACAAGGCATTTGATTGGTTTGACGTGTTGCGAGGCGTCACGGATTTACACCGATTGGAAACCCCTCTATCTGATTTCTGCCATGGAACTTCCGCAGGCTTCCAACAGTCATTGCGACGAGGCTAGGGCTAACTAAGCTGGCTAGCTAGCATAGTCGTCTCTGTTACTTGCAAACTAAATGTCTAACAATGATATCTAACTAGCTATTAGACAACGTATAACGGTCTCGCTACCCAAGAGAGCTGTAAATTGTCAACTTAACAGGCCTTCTGTATTCATCTTGCAGTTTTGCCATGTGACACAGAATTATTACAGAATCATAGCTACACATAGTCAACATGCCACCGAGCGGAGGGTCCTTGTCCTTACCTGCTGAGATGTGAGTTCAACGTGCAAGCCCCGAGAAGATGAGGCTCCAGAGTTGACAGAGGAGGCGGGTACAGGGTGATCCCGACCGGTGATGGAGTTCATTCTCCTAACGGCACCAGAGGCGTTCGTACCGAACAACCCCGAATCATGTACATCTAGACTCACCTTCTACCACAGAAATGTATGTATGAGTGCAGTAATCCGCTTAATAACAAAGCACTTTTGTAGCCGTCAGTTAGCAAGCAAGCTAGCTAGCTAGGTGACATAAACAAAGTAGGACTAGCTCAGGAAGCTATCATCCGTCTGTCAAAGGGCACTCTCCGCGGGTCGAAACAAAGCGGATGTTTCCGGTTTTCAACCTAACTTCCGTTTCCCCTGAAAAAACTAATATGGGGACTCCGCTCAGGTGTCGTCACTAGTTAAATGTAACCTTTATTTAACAGGACAAGTCAGTTAAGAACAAATTCTTATTTACAATGACTGTAGTGACGCCTCTTGCACTGGGATGCAGTGCCTTAGGCCGCTGCACCACTCGGGAGCCCGATTTATCTTCTTACATTTTTATTTTTAACCTAACCACACTGACAATCGTATGCCTAACCTTAAATTAACACCAAAAAGACACCTTTTGTTTTCATGCATCTTTACTACAAACGCCAGATTTGACCTTTCACAGCAGGTTAGGAGTATTAATGTAGCAGGTTAGGATAATTAGGTTAAAGTTAGGAAAAGGGTTAGGGTTAGCTAAAATGGCAAAACATTTACATTTGTACGTTAATTTGACAAAAGCTGTATGTATATTCTTAAAATGTGATTTAAAACCAAACCTTAACTCTAACCTTAACCACCCTGCTAACCGTGTGCCTAACCTTAAATTAGGACCAAAATACTATTTTATATTTTTATACATTTTTACAACGTGGCCAATTTTGACTTTGTGGCTGTGCTATCTTGTGGAAATAGACTTCCTCCAAATATGAGGAAGTGAATGTTTCTGTATGTTTCTATCGCGTGACCTGCTGGTGACAATTCACTCAAGTACAGTAGTGGAGAGTAATTGGTGAGGACTGTTTTTGTGTGTCCTAAGCATTTGATTGCCTAATTGGCTAATTAACTGAATGGTGATAGAACATTTATTTGATCAACTTTGTCAACTGAAGTTAAGAACACAATCATATTACATGGGTCAAGGCCAAACATATTTACACCAAACTTGTAAATATTTTCACATCAATCAAGCCGAATCAATACATACTTGGCCTATGTGTCCATACATCAAATGAACAAAAATATAAACACAACATGTAAAGTGTAGGTATCCCATGTTTCATGAGCTTAAATAAAAGATCCCAGAAGTTCAGCAGGTCGCTTCCCCATCGGATTCCATCATGACCACTATCATTGTTGGCAGCTCGATGGTGAGATTTTGGCGTGCCTACGATCTGTTGACCGACCAAGGTCCACTGTCACCCAGGAGCCCGTATCCTTGTCATCACCTCCCTCCTGCCCACGGTTCTGGCCAACGAATCCAATATTGACACCATCGTCACTCACCGTAGGTTTTAACGACCTTCATTTTAGGCAATCTAAGGGAGAACTACAAATGTTTTTTAAACACCCTCGCTAGCACAGGGAAGATAATTATCTCTGGCCCCCTCCCGTGCTACCGAAGGGTTCAGCAGACACACCACATATTGAGTGTCTCGGTCTTGTCTCGATGTCGGATACATTTTTACTTGGTCTTGGACAGTGAGGACTCGTAATTTCTTCCCGAGACCAGCAGAGTAAAAAAACTCACAATTATACGCTTCCATTAAGTCAGCGCATAAAACCGCTTCGCCAGGCCAAATATATACACTCCTTTCTTGAAACATCAATAGCCTATGTTATCGCCTATTGAAACCTGGGATTCCTACTTTACTCGTAACATTACTATCGTTTATTTTAATTGAAAAATATCCTCAAACTTTGTCATTATTTCCTTGACTTGCTGGTAGGGAAGAGTGGGGAAATGTGTTGGTATTTTGCACGCTCATTATTACTAAGGGGAGACCGGGGGAAAATGTAACAGTCTATATTTATTATAGACATGTTTGCGCAGTGTCAAGCCTATTGGGCCTTCAGTATGTGACCGGCTTGTGATACTGAAAGGACAACAACCCTAATATCAGAGCACTCACATAGGTCGGAGAGTGCACTAATTTGAAGGGGTGTCCACACACTTTTGTGTATATAAACATGTGCGCAGCACACATAGCCTAGTTTCAGTGGAATATCATCTGCAGGCAGCAAGAGCGTGCAGCTCTCAACTGGTTGTCGCATGGATCAGCTCACAGAAGAATAGCATCGATAGCTGGTAGGTAGGAAAGATGTTTCAACATATCTGTAGATTTAAAAAAGTAGTCACACTCAAAACCATGAATAAGAAAAACCCAGGAAGGCTGAGATGAAAAAATAATATAATTAATTTAATCCATGCTCAAAATAATGCAAGAAGTGAAAGTGCAAGGTGCTAATAAAAAGAAACAGGGCATACTGTATGTTTCGGACTTATGCCTTCATCAGCGCTGTACAAACATATTAAGAACACATACAGTACCAGTCAAAAGTTTGGAAACACCTACTCGTTCCAAAGTTCTTTATTTCTACATTGTAGAATAATAGTAAAGACATCAAAACAATGAAATAACACATGGAATCATGTAGTAACCAAAAAAGTGTTCAACAAATCAAAATCAATTTTATATTCTTCAAAGTATCCACCCTTTTCCTTGATAACAGCTTTGCACACTCCTGGCATTCTCTCAACCAGCTTCACCTGGAATGCTTTTCCAACAGTCTTGAAGGAGTTCACACATATGCTGAGCACTTGTTGGCTGCTTTTCCTTCACTCTGCTGTCCAACTCATCCCAAACCATTCCAATTGGGTTGTGGTTGGGTGATTGTGGAGGCCAGGTCATCTGATGCAGCACTCCATTACTCTCCAACACCTTTTTGGTTACTACATGATTCCATAAGTGTTATTTAATAGGTTTGATGTCTTCACTATTCTACTACAATGTAAAAAATAGTAAAAATAAAGAACAACTCAGTAAATGATAACTAAGGCGACAATGGGTATGCAAACCAGGTATCGAAAAGGTTTGGTCCGTAGTCTTGGTTAGTAGGCTATTTGCGATGCGCATTTAGTAATCATACACTGTTTGCATAAACATTTAATGGCTTTCCCAAAAAACATTCCCAATTAAATGTTGACTGCAATTTAGGCCTACCTGACAAATATATAATACTGATTTGTATCAATGGGGAGGGCATTTGTATTGCTCAATTGAATTAAAGGGCAACTACACCATCCCCAAAAATTTTTTGGGTGGTTTTGAGAATGAAATCTGAAAAGTCTCTAGGAAAACATAGGATTTTTCCCACAGGGCGCCTTTCCTTCACACAGGACCCACTTCTCCAGGCACCACTACACCACTGCATAGGGCCGATGGAAAGACAGCAGTCACACACAGAATGATGTTAAAGTATAAGCAGTCCATTCACTTGGACAAAATAAGCCTGTAGGTCCCAATCATAAGAATACAAAAACACATTAGGCTAAGCATTTCCTTATCGAAATGTACAACTATTATTTCCCATTGCAAAAAAAACATTTCATGTTTAACACACAAAGTAACTTAAAGTTTAAATGCAACAATGTTTCACACATACACAAAAGTTATTTTAAAAGAGATTGCTAACAACAGCATGCCCACTGCAATAAAAAACACAGTTCCACTCCCCAGATGATGATAATTTGAAAGTTATTCTTGAAAAGCTAAAAGCTAACAAATTAGCAACAACATCTGTAGTATTATCTAAAATAAGGAGGCACGACAATGAGGTTCTAGCTTCAGTATGTTTACTAGCCTAGTCTGCGCATGTCATACATAGGTACGGATACCCCCAAGGGACATCCTACTACATCTTCCCCTCTCCAGTGAACAAGAACTCAACATGCATAACCACTGAAGCATAACTGAAATGCATTTTGGACACCAGTATTATTCTCTAACATGCTACTTCACATCCTGAAACAGTATGAAAGCATTCAATTACACAGTATGAACTTAGGTACAGTCTCTTTTTGCTGGGTATGGTCCCCAACAGTATGTATTCTCTTCACGTAACATAGTCTTTCAGCCACTCTGGTGGCTTCACATCCCTTTTTGGGCGAGCTTGTGGCTCCGTGAGCATTCTCTCTCCTTCCCCCTCTTTTTGTGCGTTGTCTGTGGCCTCAGTCTGCGTGGCTGATAGATCTGGAAGAGCTCTGAGGTGTGTTTTGTTTCTCCGTACCTCCTCTGAGCCTGTGTCTACCACATAGGAGCGTGGGGCATCCACTTTTCTCAGCACTATTGCTGGTGTCTTTTGAGTTTGTAATCCACACGTTGACCTTCTGCCAGCTCTGGTCTCACCGTAGCACGGTGTCTATGATTAAAGTCTCCAGTTACTCTCTGGTGACAGCAGTGTCTGCCAGCTATGTGAAGACTTGTGAGCCATCCAACTGTGACTGCTCCACTGATGGTAAGATGTGTCTCTCTCTGCAGAGTGCCTCATTCAACTTAGTAATGTCCACACAGATCCTTATGTCCCCATTGGCTTTTGGGACCACCACCATCCCTGCACACCAGTCAGTGGGACTCTCTATTTTAGACACCGCCCCAATTTCTTACATCTTCCCCAACTCTTCCTTTACTCTGGCCAATAAAGGGATAGGCACACGGCCGGGGGTGGTAAGGGCATAGGGGGCTGCATCCTTTCAGGCGGATTTTGTAGTCACCTTCTATCCTTCCTATGCTAGAAAACACACCTCACCTGGGTCCTTCAGTTCGCTCACTCTCTCAATGAGTTGCAATGTTTCAATTGCTGGCAGCCCCAGCAACGGTCTGGCCAGAGAGTCAATGACGAAGACAGGCTGGATGGTACTTTTGTCTTTACTCTCCAGTTTAATGACCAACTGCCCTACCACTGGTAATATCTTATTACTGGGCCCGTACAGTTTTTTGTTTGTAGAGAGCAAAGGGCCATCTCTACTATAGCTATACAGCCTAGTTGGGATAGCTGTCACTGCTGCCCCAGTGTCTAGTTTAAATGACACAACCTCCCCATTGAGTTTAATGTCTGAGTGGCAGCCAGCATTGTTTTCCCTTACTTCTCCCAGAAAGATGCTGTCCTGCTGTGCCTCCTCTGAGACCTCATGCATTTGCTTTCATCGACAAACAGCTGAAAAGTGTCCTCTCCTGTAACATTTCCTGCATTCCGCATACTTTGCTGGGCAATCTTTCCAGCTGTGGAAAGGGGGGATTTCCCACATTTGCGACAAACACTTGAACTAGCTACTGGTGCCATTTGTGATTGTTTTCTCCACGTCTGTCTCTGTTCTGTGTTCCCCCCTCCATTCTTTAGCACGGTATGGCATTTATTTCCTCACTCTCTTCACTCTGCAAGGAGCTGCTGCGTTTCAAAACAGTTTAACGGCACTGTAGTTAAGTTTCTCTTCCTCAGTCAACGGTGAAGCATTTAATATATCCTCCGCTTCATCACCCATAGAGTAGATCAGTGTATTAACTTGAAATGCCTAATTGTTCACGTTTAAGCCTGATGCTACTCTGTACATTTCAAAGCACCTGATCCATTTCGGCCAGTTTTGAATGTCAATATTGTAATGACCTGACTAGATCATAAAAGGAACAATTGTCTAGACAGAGGTTTGAGTTACAAATTCACGGTTTATTAACCCAACTTCAGCACAGGCTACTGTTTGGCCGTAGCACACGCCAACTAAATGAAATATACCCCACAAACCAACCGTGACCTTCTCTTGTTAAGGCCAGACGTAAGAGAGAGAACAATGGCTAAACCTGGTCTTAACTTCCAATGCTCCATCCCCCTGCCCAACCTCCCTCCACGCCACTCCGCCAACCACCAGGATGCCCGGCATCAGAACATTCCAGGCATTCCCGTGATTGGCAGATAGCAGGTTGATTGGCATGTCGGAAGTACAAGTATGTATTGGTAAGTACAACACAACCAAGTAATAGCCCAACACATAACACACAGCTGTCTGTGCGGGTCGCTACAATATAATCAAAATTCTCAGAGGGACTAATGTGAAATCCGTCAGCACTAGCCACTGGCCTGTCCATGTTTGCGTGAGACCCCGTTGAACTTGGGAATCGCAAACCCTGTAGTAAGACTCACCACTCTGGACATTGGTTAATTTTAACAGTGAATTTCACCAGGGAAATGTTTTTATTAGGGAATATTTATGCATCCAACAACAAACAAAACAACAGGATATTATTTCAAGAATTTGAAGAAGAGATTAATAAAGTTATAAGTGTATTTCAGGATATCAAAATTATCTCAGGTGGAGATTTTAATTCTGTATCTAATGTGATGATTGACAGATATCCCCCTACAAACAGATCCAGCATTGTTCATCCTGAGTTTAATAACCTATGTCTTGGTCTTGGATTAGTCGATATTTGGAGATCTAAATATCCTGATAAAAAAGGACTTCACTTGGAGTAACAAGGATATGTCCAGACAGTCAAGAATTTACTTCTGGTCGATTTGTAATTCATTAGATAATTCTGTAGTCAAGGTATGAATTGAGCCATCAATTCTTACTGATCATAAATTTTTATTCTTATCTTTAAATATTAATGGATCTGAAGTTAAACCGAATCAGAGTTATTGGAAACTCAATAGTAGACTGTTGGAAGATGATAATTTCAAGATGGATGCTAAAGATATTATACAAGACAATTGGAGGAAAGCCCAAATATTTAAGTCTTATGGTAAATATTGGGAATTAATGAAGTATGAAATAAGACAAACAGCCCTGAAGAGAGGTAAAGAAATTGCTTAAAAGCTTGTTAAGGAAATACTTTTTCTAATCTCTATGGAGGACCTTGATGAAGAAGGAAAGGGTCAGTTATTCTCTTTACAACTAGAAATGGACCGAATGTATGAAGAGAGAGCAAAAGGGGCATTTGTAAGATCAAGAAGGAGATGGTTGGAGGAAGGTGAAAAAAAAATACAAAATACTTTTATAATTTAGAGAAAGAAAAAATTCTGAATTTACATCTATTCATAAGCTTAGTATAGATGGCAAAGAAAATGAAAACCCCAAAGATATTTCTAAATATGTTTCAGAATTCTATGGTAACCTTTATACCATTAATGCCTGTCCTACTAGCCTTTCTAGACTCTGTCAAAGACTATGCAAAATTCATAGATGAAGACTTCCAAAAGTCTTGTGATGAAATTATTTCTATCAATGAAATAAAAAAATGTTTCAGCAAGTTAAAAGAGAACAAATCTCCAGGGAATGATGACATTATTAGTGAATTCTATCAATATTTTCAGGAGGATAATATTGAATTTATATTTAATGTTTTTAGGGGTCCTGCCTGTTTCTATGACACAAGGCCTCATTTCTGTAATACCCAAACCAAACAAAGATTCTATGATGTTAGAAAATTGGAGACCAATCACATTAATGAACAATGATGGAAAGCTACTTGCATCCATCTTTGCAGAAAGACTTAAAAAAGGTCTTGACCAAATCATTGATGATACCCAGTCTGGTTTTATGAAGGGCAGACATATATGTAATAATATTCGACTAGTATTGAACTTGATAGACTACAATGAGCACATTATGGAAGATAGCTTTATTTTATTTGTAGACTTTTACAAGGCCTTTGATACAGTTTAACATTATTTTCTTTTTGAGACTCTTCGATTTTTTTGGTTTTGGTCAATATCTTCAAAGTGTAATTAAGACACTACAATAATAGTAACAGCTCTGTTCAATTATCCCATGGAACTTCACAGGGATTCGACATTAGATGTGGAATTTAACAAGGATGCCCAATTTCTCCTTTCTTATTTTTATTGGTCACACAAGTTATGGCATTTCATATAAATAAGGATAGTTTTAGGGGTATTCAGATACAAGACAAAGAGATAAAATGTTCACAATTGGCTGATGACACCACCATTTTTTTTAAAGATCATAATGAAGTCAGGAAAGCTATTGAGTGTATTAATGCCTTCTCACATGTATCATATTTATCTCTGAATATTAGGAAATGTGAATTATTTGCATTGAAAATATGTGACTTAAACTCAGTATGTAATATCCCTGTAAAAGATGTAATCACATATCTTGGTATTAAAGTTAGCAAAGATCAGAAAGAAAGGGCCAACCTAAATTTCTCTCCTATTGTAGAGAGAAAATTGGAAAGAGATTTAACTCCTGGTTATTAAGAGATCTTTCTTTATCTGGACGTGTACTTTTATCAAAATCTGAAGGTCTGTCCAGATTAGTTTATACCTCCCTTGCCTTGGATGTCCCTCTGTCAGTAACTAAAATGGTTGATACTAAATAATTTAACTTCGTATGGAGGAATAAATCTCATTATTTAAGAAAAGCGGTAATATGTATCACCCAAAGTGAGGAAGGGTTGAATGCTCTGGATTTTAAAACCTCTAATATAATATTTAAGATTAAATGAATACAAAACTATTTAAGAAATAAGGATTGCATTTGGAATATCATCCCTAATTTAATATTCCAACAGATTGGTGGTCTAGAATTCTTACTCAAATGCAACTTTGATATGGGTAAAATCTCTATTAAGCTTGCAAACTTTCATAAACAAGTACTTCCAACTTGGAAGCTCATGTACAAACACAATTTTTCCCCACATAGGTGTACAATCTGGAATTATAAAGACATAAAATACAAAACAATTATTAAACAATTATTTAATAATGATGGACAACTATATGATTATCCAGAATTTATGAGAACACACAATGTTGCATTCACTCCTGAGGAGTATCAAATAGTTGTTAGAGCTGTCCCTAAAGGTGCTATTCTTCTTTTGGGAGAATATAACAATACTCCAAGTGCAACTGTTGAGGAGTTTGTAGCCTCAATACAGCTTGAAGGAATTGACATTTTAAACTATAATTGTAATAACATGTATATAAGGAAACTATGTCAATGTGTTGCTATTCCCTCTGCTAAAATGTACTGGAATGCAGCCCTAGGACAAGTGGACTGGATCAAAGTTTTATTGTTGTCTGGTAAATATTGTACATCTAATAAGGTGAAAGATGTATCATACAAACTCATTCATAGAATCTACCATGTAAAGACCTTTATTATACATAGATTTGAAATAGCTATTGATAACAAATGTGTATTTTGTGGTTGTGACCCAGAAACTCTTGACCATTTATATTGGGACTGTTCTTATGTCAGAAGATTTTGGAGTGAGTTAGAAGATTTTATTTTAAAAGAAACAACTATTAATGTTAATTTGAGAGACTGATGTTATGTTTTATTTTGATCCAAATGATATGGACCCTGATTTAACTTTCATTGTTAATTTGTTTATCTTTCATGGAAGATTTTTTATCCATAAAATGAAGTGGGCAGAGAACAAACCCCTTTTCACATTATTTAAGATAGAATTTAAATATTATTTTGAAATTATCAGTAAATGTAAAAACAAAAAAGCAATACGCACCATAAAAGTATTTAACAAATTGTAAATGAATCTTGACATGTAATACCCATGTCTGTTAGGTTTATGTACTCTTGTTTGTATTGTTCTGTTTTTTGTATTTGTTGTGTTCATAATAAAAATAAAAATAAAGAAATAAAATGACTAGCCTAGTCTGCGCATGTCATACATTGGTATGGATACCCCCAAGGGGCATCCTACTACAACATCCTCGATAAAACATGCTGCAGCCGCTACAAACTAGTCTACAACAAAAGCTAGCTAGCTAGACCGTGGGAAAACTACTGCTCACTATTGTACAGTGGCCTAAGTTTCCATACGTTTTTGTAAAAACGGTCTCACCCATTACAACTCAATGTGGTTGATTCCACTTTCACTCCAACATTTTGCCCTAATACAGTTGAATGGCAGATGTGTCTGCTGGCCTAGCCAATGGCTGACTTAGCTAGCTAGATTTATCCCCACAGAGACCACCAAAGACAAATCCTGATTGGATATTTGTTTCTCATCAGTGTTAACCCTTTCCTTTCTAACAAACACGGGAGTGATTAAATCAGAACATAATTGAAAATAATAATATAATTATTACTATTTGTATTATTTTTATAAATCCTTAGCTTTTCTCTGAAAGCGTAGAAGGCCCAAATTGTTCCCCAATGTGTTTGGGTTAGTAATAATTTGTAGTGTGGCTCTATTTGCCTTCAGCATGCATTTTTTCACCATTCTGAATGTCAAATCAAATCAAATCAAATTGTATTTGTCACATACACATGGTTAGCAGATGTTAATGCGAATGTAGCGAAATGCTTGTGCTAGTTCCGACCATGCAGTAGTATCTAACAAGTAATCTAACAATTTCACAACAACTACCTTATACATACAAGTGTAAAGGAATTAATACGAGTATGTACATATAAATATATGGATGAGCGATGGCTGACCGGCATAGGCAAGATGCAGTAGATGGCATAGAGTACAGTATATACATATGAGATGAGTAATGTAGGATATGTAAACATTATATAAATGGCATCGTTTAAAGTGGCTAGTGATACATTTGTTACGTCCAATTTTCTATTATTTAAAGTGGCTAGAGGTTTGAGTCAGTATATTGGCAGCAGCCACTCAATGTTAGTGATGGCTGTTTAACAGTCTGATGTCCTTGAGTTAGAAGCTGTTTTTCAGTCTCTCGGTCCCAGCTTTGATGCACCTGTACTGGCCTCGCCTTCTGGATGATAGCGGGGTGAACAGGCAGTGGCTCGGGTGGTTGTTGTCCTTGATGATCTTTTTGGCCTTCCTGTGACATCGGGTGGTGTAGGTGTCCTGGAGGGCAGGTAGTTTACCCCCGGTGATGCGTTGTGCAGTCCTCACTACCCTCTGGAGAGCCTTACGGTTGTGGGCGGAGCAGTTGCCGTACCAGGCGGTGATACAGCCCGACAGGATGCTCTCGATTGTGCATCTGTAGAAGTTTGTGAGTGTTTTTGGTGACAAGCCGAATTTCTTCAGACTCCTGAGGTTGAAGAGGCGCTGTTGCGCCTGCTTCACCACGCTGTCTGTGTGGGTGGACCATTTCAGTTTGTCCGTGATGTGTACACTGAGGAACTTAAAACTTTCTACCTTCGCCACTACTGTCCCGTCGATGTGGATAGGGGGGTGCTCCATCTGCTGTTTCCTGAAGTCCACGATCATCTCCTTTGTTTTGTTGACGTTGAGTGAGAGGTTATTTTCCTGACACCACACTCCGAGGGCCCTCACCTCCTCCCTGTAGCCCGTCTTGTCGTTGTTGGTAATCAAGCCTACCACTGTAGTGTCATCTGCAAACTTGATGATTGAGTTGGAGGCGTGCTTGGCCCACTCAGTCATGGGTGAACAGGGAGTACAGGAGAGGGCTGAGAACGCACCCTTGTGGGGCCCCAGTATTGAGGATCAGCGGGGTGGAGATGTTGTTTTCTACCCTCACCATCTGGGGCCGGCCCGTCAGGAAGTCCAGGACCCAGTTGCACAGGGCTGGGTCGAGACCTAGGGTCTCGAGCTTAATGACGAGTTTGCAGGGTACTATGGTGTTAAATGCTGAGCTGTAGTCGATGAACAGCATTCTTACATAGGTGTTCCTCTTGTCCAGATGGGTTAGGGCAGTGTGCAGTGTGATTGCGTCGTCTGTGGACCTATTGGGACGGTAAGCAAATTGGAGTGGGTCTAGGGTTTCTGGTAGGATGGAGGTGATATGATCCTTGACTAGTCTCTCAAAGCACTTCATGATGACGGAAGTGAGTTCTACGGGGGCGATAGTCATTTAGCTCAGTTACCTTAGCTTTCTTGGGAACAGGAACAATGGTGGCCCTCTTGAAGCATGTGGGAACAGCAGACTGGGATAAGGATTGATTAAATATGTCCGTAAACACACCAGCCAGCTGGTCTGCGCTTGCTCTGAAGACACGGCCAGGGATGCCATCTGGGCCAGCAGCCTTGCGAGTGTTAACACACTTAAATGTTTTACTCACATTGGCCCACAGGTTTGGTAGCAGGCCGTGTCGGTGGCACTGTATTGTCCTCAAAGCGAGCAAATAAGTTGTTTAGTTTGTCTGGGAGCAGGACATCGTGATCCGCGACGGGGCTGGTTTTCTTTTTTGTAGTCCGTGATTGACTGTAGACCCTGCCACATTCCTCTCGTGTCTGAGCTGTTGAATTGTGACATGTCCATATGAATCCAAATGTTCTTCTGATATGTGAACACAGCAATATTGGACATTTTGAACTGTTATTATGGTGGCGATTTGACAAAATTCCAATCATGGTCTTGAATTGGACTCGTATTTTTCTGGTCTCGTCTTGAATCAGTCTTGCAATGACAGGAATTCCTCTTTTTTTTGCTGTGGGAGCAACCAGCACTTTTTAAAAGAGACTGGATTTACCCTAACCACAGTGGTTCCATTATTATTTCCAGCAACATTGCAAACTGTTTTTTAGAGACTGACAGACAGGGCCTGGTAGTGCTCCAGTTCTCCCTGTCAGAATAAGCAACAGAGCACTTGGAAAGCATATCAACTCTTGTAGAAATGGCACTATGGTTATTGTGAGTGACCTAATGTATGTGCCTTTAACTCCGCCTTCTAGTGAGTTTATACAAACTGTCATCTCCTACCATTCTTATAGATTGGAGACTGTCAGAAAACATGGTTGTAATGTTCATAATTTGGTTGTTATTCTAATGGTTACCTTGAGGCAGATGTCCAGGGGGCAAAGTGGCCCACACTCATTGAATATGGTGCTTTTAAATGTTAGAGCAATCACAAGTAAAATCTTTCTCGTGAATGACCTCATTACTCAGCGCAAAGTTGATTGCATGTTTCTCACTGAAACATGGTTGTCATCAGACTGTAGTGCCGCTCTTATTGACTACAGCTTTTCACACTCTATGAGAAAAGGGGAAAAGGGTGGGGGGACAGACTCTATTTTTTACTAATGCTCTCAGCTGTAATGTCAGCCACCAGTGTTGGCCATAATCCTGTAAAGGCCACCAAAGCACTGACCCACTTTCTTTACTGATCTATCTGAACTATTGTCTATTTTCCTTGAGAACTTGGATAAAATAATTGTGTTGGGCGATTTTAATATTCATGCTGACAAAGAGACTGACTCCAAGGCCATTGAATGTATTAATCTTTTGAGCTCCATGGACTTTATCAACATGTTACTGGGCCCACCCATAACTGCGGCCATACTCTGGACCTGGTTATTACCAGGGGCTTTCTATTGACATATCCTCTATTGTTGATGTTGCTTTATATGATCACCACTGTGTATTTTTTACTACCTTGTTGCCCATAGCACAGGGTGGATTTATGGATTTATTTTCCCTGGTTGACACAGACATGCTCAGGAAAGTGATATCAGAACTTAAGCCTTCTACCTGCCTTGTCGATCCTATCCCTACAACCTTCTTCTTAACAGTTTTAATTGTATATCTGAAGAAGTGCAAGCTATTGTTAATCACTCCCTGTTCACAGGCACTTTCCCCACTGCACTAAAAACTGCAATGGTGAAAGCCCTTCTGAAGAAAAATGATCTAGATTCAATTTTCGAGGATTCTCCAACCTTCCATTCTTAAGCAAAATTCTGGAGAAATTGGTGTTCAAACAGCTAAATGATTTTTTAAGTGCCAACTGTATTTTAGAAAAATTCCAATCTGGTTTTCGTGTCCACCACAGCACAGAGACATCCTTAGTTAAAGTGGTAAATTATCTTAGAGACTATCTCTGTCCTTGTACTCTTAAATTTAAGTGCTGCATTCTACACTGTTGACCAAGATGTCCTTCTGGACAGACTGGAGAGGTGGGTTGACCTCTCCGGTCCAGTTCTAAATTGGTTTAGGACCTATTTAACCGGTTGAGAGTTTTTTGTCAACCTTGGTGAACATAACTCATAAAAAATACATATCACATGTTACCCCTTGGCAGCGTTATCAGAAACCACAGCTACGCAGACGATACACAACTTTACATTTCTGTATCACCAGATGATTTTAGCTCAACAGATAAATTATTAGATTGTATTAGTGATTTAAGTACTTGGATGGCTCACAACTTCCTACAGCTAAATCAATACAAAACAGAGGTACTTATTGATGGAGCCAAAACACAGTGAGAGAATCTAGCCACACGTTTTAATTCACGGGCAATAAAGGTAAAACATGTGTGTTATTTTAGATTCTTATTTTTTATTTTTTATCACATAATAGGAATGTGACCAAAATAGCTTTTTACCACCTTAGGAACATTGCCATGGTGTGGTCGTTTCTCTCTCAGGCTGATACAGAGAGACTCATCCATGCTTTTATTACAAGCAGACTTGACTACTGTTATGCTCTCCTGTCTGGTCTACCCAAGAAAGCCATTGGTCAACTGAAAAACATACAGAATGCTGCAGCATGGGTGGGTACTGACCAAGACCAGACAGAGAGCACACATTACAGACGTTTTAAGGTCTCTGCACTGGCTGCCTGTGAGTTTTAGAATTAATTTAAAGATTCTTCTATTGGTTCTTAAATCAATCCACAATTGTGCAGCCCAATACATGTCAGACATGCTTTTAAGTTGTGTACCCAGTAGGTCCCTCAGGTCCTCTGGCACTGGCCTTTTAACTATCCCAAAGCCTAGGACCAAGAGGCATGGAGAGGCAGCCTTTGTTATTATGCTGTTGTGTAGTAAATATTTCAGCTTTTATTTTCATTGTTTTTGATGTTTTTTTTCCTGTAAAGCACATTGCGTTACATTCCATGTCTGATATGGGCTGTAAAAAGCTTAATTTGATTTGATTTGATGTTGTGAACAGAGTGCCCCATTATTATACTACTCTACAATTTTGCTTTTAAATGATAGGAAGATGAAACATTTGTGGAGCTATGGTATGGGTAGGCATAAGCTACAGACAACGAACATAATTGCATTTTAACAATTGCAATTCGAATGCACAATTAGAATGTGACGAGATCCTGAGGCCCATTGTTGTGCCATTCATCCGCCACAATCACCTCATGATAATGCACGGCCCCGTGTCGCAAGGATCTGTACACAATTTCTGGAAGCTGACAATTTCCCAGTTCTTCCATGGCCTGCAATACTCACCAGACATGTCACCCATTGAGTATGTGTGGGATGCTTTAGATCGACGTGTACAACAGCGTGTTCCAGTTCCCGCCAATATCCAACAACTTCGCACAGCCATTGAAGAGGAGTGGGACACAGTATGCGGCTCATAATAATGGCCGGAACGGAGCTAATGGAATGGCATTAAACACCTGGAAGTCATGTGTTTGATGTTTATTAATTTAACCTTTATTTAACTAGGCCAGTCAGTTAAGAACACATTTTTATATACAATGACGGCCTACCCTGGCCAAACCCTAACCCGGACGACGTTGGGTCAATTGTGTGCCGCCCTATGGAACTCCCAATCACGGCCGGTTGTGATACAGCCTGGAATTGAACCAGGGGTCTGTAGCGAGGCCTCTAGCACTGAGATGTAGTGCCTTAGACTGCCGCGCCACTCTGGAGCCCATGTATTTGTTACCATTTCACCAATTCCTCTCCAGTCATTAGAACGAGCCCGTCCTCCCCAATGAAGGTGCCACCAACCTCCTGTGGAGTGGGACAACATTCCACAGGCCACAATCAACAGCCTGATCAACTCTATGTGAAGGAGATGTGTGTTGTGCTGCATGAGGCAAATGGTGACCACACCAGATACTGACTGGTTTACTGATCCACGCCCCTACCTTTCTTTTAAAGTACCTGTGACCAGCGGATGATCTGTATTCCCAGTCATGTGAAATCCATAGATTAGTGACTAATGAATTTATTTCAATTGACTGATTTGCTATTATGAACAGTAACTCTGTAACTCGTAAAATCTTTGAAATTGTTGCATATTGAGTTTATATTTCTGTTCAGCGTATTTGTACTAATGTATGTATGCATGCAACTGCCCTTAGGACCTTTTTGTTTCTATTGTCCTTATTTAAAATGTCTTTAGTTCAGTCCTTGAGCTGTTCTTGTCTAATGATGTTCTGTATTATGTCATGTGTTATGTTTTGTGTGGACCCCAGGAAGAGTAGCTGTTGCTTCAGCAACAGCTAATGGGATCCTAACAAAATACTACAAAAGATGCTACGTTGTTTCTATGGTGTGATGACAGGAAAAATAAACATTTACGAAGACATGTTAAGTTTTATTCTAAAAACATAAGTTTCATTTAAGTAGACAGATTTTGCTGAAGCCATTCATTCACAACATAAAGACTTTGGCGGTTGTTTTTTGCTATATTTATTCCACATTAATTAAGAGAGTGAGATGTTTACTGCTCTTTACAAGAAGTCAATGTTGAAGCTAGAAGAAATGGCATTTCAAATGACACTTCTACTTGGCACTCATCACCAACCTCAACATTTCACCACATGGCAAAATAATTGTAGTCTTTTCATCTTGCAAAATATACAAACAGTTCTGCACCTAAGATAATTGTCAGGATGATAGACTTGATATGCCCAATAATTTCTCAAACACTTCTTGGTAATTACCAGGGGAGTTTGACTTAACTCTAATTCAAATGTGTGATAGAAAAACCCTTATACTGTACATTTGCCATTTTACTCAATTGAGTAGAACCCCACAATAAGTGCATTTAATTTTTACAAGGCATATGCTTTACAATCCCTTTCTTTTCATGGTCATTCATCACTTATCTGTCCTCTGTGTGAAGGAAGAATTGTTCTTACAATCATCAAAATCGTCAACAACTACAGTACATGGGGCCTCAAGGCACTAATCATTCTCTGCAGCCCAGTCAATAAAAATAAGACATTAAAAAATTCCTAAGGCACATTTTACAGAAATACCTCAGAGGGGTTGTAACAAATACAAAAAAAGTGCATCAATATATTCATTTTAATTTAAAAAATGTGTTCCGTTCGACAAGAGGAAAGTTTTCTTATTTACATAATACAATACTTAGTAACATCATATAAATCACATGTACACAATCTAAATCCATTCATTAGAATTACTCCACCTTCCAGTTTCAATTAAGTATGCATGTGTTGGGAGGGGACACCCATCAGCTCTTTGGCTCAATTAACCACACTATATTAACTTCTGAGTGAGGCCATACCATTACAATTGCATTGTTTGTGCATTTAGCAAAAAATAAACAAAGGCCTCAAAACATCTGATACTGAACTTTTTTTTAGGGCCTAGTATATGGAACAACTACATGGATGCATGGGGGAAACAAACATGGTGCTTGTTGTGTGTATAACCTTATAGTGCCACCTAGTGGGAGTTCCACTGCACATGCAAGCAAGTGATCGTATCTTATCAAACTATACTCCCTCATCTCTTCTGTCATGGAACATATCTATAAATGTGGCATATGCTGAAGAGACTCCATTTGGAGACATTTAAGATAGTAAACTTTGCTATTGGCAAGGACTAGGTCAGGGAGAATAGTAAGGCAACCTAAAACCTGCCATTTTCACCCTGAGTGGAGTAGGGACGTGAGCCTTGTGTACTGGACGATGATGAGAGCTCGGAGGGTTTATATACTCACACCCACAACTTTATGTATATTGATTGAATTCCAGAGACAATCAATCAGAGCCATGCACGTGAATTGGGTGTCGAGGCTGAACAAACAGCTGCCACAGTTCTGAGGTTCCGAGAGGGTCCCACTTACTCTTTTCTCATCGGATGTGCAGGATGTCACTCTCCTTCAATCCGAAGCGGGTCTTATACTTGTCAAAGAGGCTCCTGAGGGACTTGATGTACATGGCATGGTACAGTTCCACCATATCCCGAGTAGGCTCCTCAACCTTTGGTACCGTGATCGGTTCACCCACTAAGAAAAGGGGGTAAAAATCAATATCCGTAAAAATCAACTTTAACAGACATTTAACTTTTTGGTTTGACAAACTGCAATGTTAAACATGAACATGGCCTTGATGCAGGGGAGAGAAAATGTTGACTGTGTAGATGGTTCTGGTAACACAGAGGAGCTAGAGTTGCCCTTGAACTGCTTGGTAGTAACCATAGCCCGAAAATAAAGGAGAGCCGCACACTCTAGGAGCTCAGATGCAAAAATTTAATGTCCAACATTTCGACAAGCAAGCCGTCTTCATCAGGGTATTGCCTGTCGAAACGTTGGACATTACATTTTTGCATCTGAGCTCCTAGAGAGTGTGCGGCTCTCCATTATTTTCAAGTTTTCCACTCCGCTAGCCAGCACCTCGCCTAAATAGGTATGCGTTTCTTTTTCCTCTAGAGTTACCATAACCCGAACTAGCATTGTAATTACTAAGATTTTTACAGATGTACAATGATCTACAGATCCTGGCTGACAAAACTATTTGTGAGTTGAGCATATATTTTGATAGATAAGATAGATGGATAACAGGAGGCTGCTGAGGGGAGGATGGCTCATAATAATGGCCGGAACGGAGCAAATGGCATCAAACACATAAACTGGATCCCTACCAGAAACTAAGTCAACCAGCACTAAATGCCTGTGAGATACTTTCAGTGGGGTCTTGGAGAGGGTCTCTCACCGATGGTGGTGATGGGTTTATTGTAAGGCACCATTCCCCAGGAGTCGGAGAAGAGACCACAGCCATGGAACAGACAGGGAGCAAAGCCCAGAATCTTCTGCAGCCGCTTCTGAGCTAGCCGACACCAGGTTCCCTCCTCAAAGATCACCTGCTTGTACACATTGTTCTCCCCAAAGGAGTAGACCGGCACCAGGTCAGACCTGACAGAGAGCAAGGGTTTACATTAGTCTCCAGAAGTTAGTCATAGAGCACAATGGATATCATCTGATCTCTGAATGATGAGCTGACTTGTTTTGGTGCTTCCCTGCTCTAATTATTTCAACATTGTCATGAATACACATTATGAGGAATTTAGAAAGGAACCTTTGGGAAGCATTTAGCCAGTGTAACATTTAGCCAGTGTAACATTGGCCTACATGCCACTCGTCTTAGACGTCCTCAAAATACGAGCCAGTGACCCAGATACGTACTGTACATGCCAGGGGAAATTAGCAATCATGCATGTTATCGAAGGTTGTTATGAACGAGGGTCTACTTAACATTTTATACAACCTCTAAGACACTTAGAACCAGCGTATCTATAATCCACCATCAGAAAATATTTATCACTGAAGTAGGCTTGTTTGGATAAGTTGAGCAAGTCAAAAAATGGCAGCCTAATGGGTCTGGAGTTCATCTACGCCAGCTCACTCAGTGTGCCGAAACAGTGTTCTCAGGAGTCACAATCTGATGGAGTCTATCCTTTGGCCTTGACCCGGGTGTCTGTGTACTGTATGCCAGGAGGAGCTCTGAGCAATTGAGGACCAATTACCACACAAGTAAGTGTTTTTTGTGCCAATCAGGGTTGTGGTCAATTCCAATTTAAAATTCCAATTAAATTCACTCATGAAGTGGAGAATTTACATTGAATTCAATACATTTTCAACAATCTTGGACTTTGAATTGAATTAGAATTCAATATTTGTAAATTTCACAGTTAATGAACTTATGATCAGCCTGAAAGCCTGAGGGAATTGGAATTTGTGGAATTGTTGGGGATAATATTGCATTAGAAATGGAATCCTTGGAAATGACCTAACATTGGAATTGAGAGGAAATTAATGTCTGAATTCAAAGACTGACCTGGAATTTGAATTATATAGAATTTTCAGGGAGGGGGTATTGAATTAGAATATAATTGTTAGACTTAACCCAACCCTGGTGCCAATCAAATCTATTGTTGAGCCAATTCTCTCGATTCAATCCAATTGATCATAATGACACCCATGTCTGTGCTGGCCCGATGAGATGTCTTACATAAAAACAAACACCATGTAGTCAGATCAATTGATGTGTGTAACCGAGAGGTACACTATATACAAAAAAGTATGTGGACACCCCTTCAAATTAGTGGATTTGGCAATTTCAGCAACACCCTTCCAGCATTGGCTGGAGTGATGTATAGCGCGCCGCCATTGGACTCTGGAGCAGTGGAAACGCGTTCTCTGGAATGATGAATCACACTCGACCATCTGGCAGTCCGACGGACAAATCTGGGTTTGGGGGATACCAGGAGAACGCTACCTGCCCCAATGTATAGTGCCAGCTGTAAAGTTCGGTGGAAGAGAAATAATGGTCTGGGGCTGGTTTTGTTTTTATGGTTCGGACTAGGCGTTAGTTCCAGTGAGGGGAAATCTTAACGCTACATCATACAATGACATTCTAGACGATTCAATGCTTCCAACTTTGTGGCAACAGTTTGGGAAAGGCCCTTTCCTGTTTCAGCATGACAATACCCTCGTGGCCAAAGCGAGGTTCATACAGAAATGGTTTGTCGAGATCGGTATGGAAGAACTTGACTGGCCTGCACAGTCCTGACCTAAACCCCATCAAACACCTTTAGGATGAATTGGAACGCCGACTTCCCAGGCCTAATTGCCCAACATCAGTGCCTGACCTCACTAATGCTCTGAATGGAAGCAAGTCCATGCAGCAATGTTCCAACATCTAGTGGAAAGCCTTCCCAGAAAAGTGGCGGCTGTTATAGCAGCAAATGGGGGACCAACTCCATATTAATGCCCATGATTTTGGAATGAGATGTTCAGCGAGCAGGTGTCCACATACTATTGCTCATGAAGTGTACGTGTGTGGCCAAGATTTGTGTATGGTGGAATGTTTGTGCTCTACTCTCACCCTTGCTGGAGGGCCAGCCTCACAAAGCCCTTGCGGTTATTCAGGGTGACAGAATTCATGCCTGGAGCACAGTCCAGAGATTCTGCTGCTCCCCCGACAACGATGACCACTGCGTTGCCAGTTCCATTCTGAGAGAGGAGGTAGTCAATGGAGTTACGGTTCACTGGGCAGATACCTGACGCATGGGAGAGAATGGGGTTAAGCTCAGCACTCACACATGGCCCCAAAGACCAAACCATAAGGTCTGTTTTCAGTAGACATTATTTTTAGAGAAAATGCATACTGATTGAGCACAGACACATTATTGCTGTAAGTTCTACATTTCACTTCAATACTACTCTAAATGACCAAATTAAGATAAAAGCTAACAGTGCAGGTTGACAGAAGCAGCTCCCTACAATAGCGAGAGCAGCAAATACAGGTTGGTAGACAGAGGCTGGCTGTTTCGTCCTGGCTGCGCAACAGGACAAAGCTCAGAGTTCTGCCAAATTATAGTCTGTAGATACAGGGCTGTTATCAGCAGTTTAAAGAGAGAAGAGGCGGCCTCTTCAGAGGGACAAAACTTCCAGAAACCATCTCACCCCCAGACATGAGATAGTCTCTAAGGACTGGCATCCGGAAGTTTCCAGCCAAGGTGGCAAGAGAAGGCTTGATGCCCGGGAACTTCTTGGAGAATCCAGTGGCCTCAGTCCCGAAGTTACAGAAGGCTCCGAAAGAGAAGATCCCATGGGGGTGGTACCCGAAGATGTAGTTTCGGCTGGGAAGCAGGTTATGTGTCTTGATGAGCTGGAAAAAAAAATAGGACAAAAAGAGACATGATTAGACTATACTATCACAACAGTCTCAGAGGAGACGAGGTTTAGAGGATGTGTTAAGACTATTTTCCTGAAATTGGAACAGCTTATCATTTTAGCCCTGATATGATGCAACTTTGGCGCTCAAGTAACAAAATAATTACAGGCAAATAAGGCAATAAAATGTGCTGTGTGTCTGGGATGTTTATCTGCACGTGTCCACTAGTGTGAACAGTAGTTCCATTACAGAGATGCAATCCGTCTGCCCTGCTAGAGCTGCCCCGGTCAACTGTTTGTGCGGTTATTGTGAATTGGAAAGGTCTAAATCAAATAAAATTTTATTGGACACATACACATGGTTAGAGTGTTAGAGTGTAGCGAAATGCATTTCCCGATCAAAACAATCTTGAAGCATGAATTCCGATTGGTCAGACCAGCGTTGAATGGGTCTTGTCACGGGTTTGAGTTTCTGCCTATAGGACGGTAAGAGCAAAATGGAGTCGTGGTCGGATTTGCCAAAGGGAGGGCGGGGGAGTGCCTTGTATGCATCGCGGAGGTTAGAGTAGCAGTGATCCAGTGTATTGCCCGCATGAGTGCTACAACAAGGTAGCCTTGTTCTCAAATTTGCTTTGTTAAAATCCCCAGCTACAATAAATGCAAGCTCGGGATATACGGTTTACAGTTTACAGAGAGTACAGTGGCAGAGAGTAATGGCTGAGCCACGAAGTGGTAGGCCACACAAGCTCAAAGAACGGGACTGCCGAGTGCTGAAGCGTGTAAAAATTGTCTGTCTTTGGTTGCAACACTCACTACCAAGTTCCAAACTGCGTCTGGAAGCAACGTCATCACAAGAACTGTTTGCCGGGAGCTTCATGAAATTAAATAGGTTTCCATGGCCGAGCAGCCGCACACAAGCCTAAGCTCACCGTGCGCAATGCCAAGCGTCGGCTGGAGGGGTGTAAAGCTCGCCGCCATTGGAATCACACTTCACAATCTGACAGTCCGATGAACGAATCTGGATTTGGCGGATGCCAAGAGAACGCGACCTGCCCCAATGCAGTGTCCACTGTAAAGTTTGGAGGAGGAGGAAAAATGGTCTGGGGCTGTTTTTCATGGTTTTGGCAAGTCCCCTTAATTCCAGTGAAGGGAAATCTTACGCTACAGCATACAATGACATTCTAGATGATTCTGTGATTCAAAATTTGAGGCAATAGTTTGGGGAAGGCTTTGTCAAGATCAGTGTGGAAGAACTTGACTGGCCTGCACAGAGCCTTTACCTCAACTCCATCGACCGCCTTTGGGATGAATTGAAACGCCGACAGCGAGCCAGGCCTAATCGACCGAGTCCCTTCAGCAATGTTTCAACTTCTAGCGGAAAGCCTTCCCAGAAGAGTGGAGAAGGGGGACGAACTCCATATTAATGCCCATGATTTTGGAATGAGATGTTCGATGAGCAGGTGTCCACATACTTTTGGTCATGTAGTGTACCTTTGATAAGCAGCTAGCCAGCTAGCTCCAATGCCAATTTTAAGTCTTTCTAAACTAATATCTGACAAACTAATATCTGAAACTTTCATTTCAGAATGAAAGTTAACTGGCTAGCGCATCATGCTTTGTGACATTATGTTAGCTAGCTATCCTGGTCCACTCGATCTTTCGTGAGCTGATTGCCCGTTCTAAAATAGTACAAAATCTAATCTGTTCAAAACAGTGGCAGCATGTGCAGCAGTGGTTATTTGGTTTTTGATATGCAAAAGTGAAACAGGTGTATTTATGCAGTTGCTCAAATGGCTTTGAAACAATATATAAAATAAAATAAAAAACGGTAGTTTGAAAACTTGCAATTATATTTGTCATGCTGCTTGTTGACAACTCCAACCACCTTGCGCACCGGGTTTTCAGCCAATAAGCGGTCACCGCTGCATTTGATAACATACATGCAGTAAGTGGAAGAGAGAAGGAGACCTTGCTGGCGCTGCAAGATGTAAGCCACTGTCCCTGCATGCACTGACACACTCACGCTGTCACCAGCCAGGCCTTACTACCAGCTGGCATCCAACTCCATTAGTTGCACAAGCTAGAACAAGTTAAGCAACCAATCATCTGAAACAGGATGTTGACATGTGAAGTATCTAATGTATCTCGAGCCCTACCAATACCTGGCATACAGTGCGTCCTTGAGTCAGAAAACCCTACAATCGAAGCCCCTTAACTCCACATCAAACAGCATCCTGGTTACCAACCCAAAGATTTACTATACTGTAAGTCTCTAATCGATTCAGAGACATGTTATCAAACACATCCATCATATTCAGTCTGCATCAGAGCTACGTGATGCAGCAAATACGTGATCATCAAGCCACTCAGACAGAAACAGTCAGTGCTCAAAGTATGGATCACAAGCAGGGCCAAAGTTCAAGCTCCCGAGTCAACACACATACACTTGATTTCCCCCTGGCTGTGAACTGTCAATAATTGAGTCATGATGGTTATGACTACCTTTCACCTTTATTCTTATATCAGTGACCATATTAAAGCTCTGGCTTTAAGAGCCTTTGACTATACTTTCTATGTATGAGTGAAAAAGATTGTATGGTAAAACATTTATTGTAGGGTTTATGTTTCTAAAATGCTCCATTTTAAACACTGTTAAATCAAACAGCTGAACTGACTGAACTGAAGGACGATTAAACAGATGTAATTTGAATGCCGTTGGTTCATTGATATTCATGAGGAGTGTGAAGGCATACAAACAACTCAGCTAATTCAGTCCTTGGTCAGGAGGGCAGCGAGAGAAAGCACAAGAGGAACTTGCCCAAAAATCTGAAGGCAAAAAATTGCTTGCTCTGTTAGGACACCAAGAGAACGTGTCTCCCAACAATCTCCAGGTGCGGAAGAGCAAAATAATACAAATTGAAAAAAAGCTCAGCGATGAGCTGTCTTCTATCAGGCGGGGCAAAGCCTATCCTTTCAACCGACATAAACTCCTTATAGCATCATCATCAGGGAACAGGAACCAACAGCTGATACTGGATACAGTCACAGATAAGGTTGTCGTCATGCCTGTGCTACAACAGACACCATAATCAATACAAATATTGATGCTCTTTAATTTTGTATCTGACCAGAAAAAGCACATTTTATCATCTGTACAGGCAGGCATATCCATGTTGTATTACATCACACATTTCCAGTTTGATAGCAAACCTAATTATCTGGCCTCATGACACCACATACACACTGACAAGTGAAAACCATCCCACTTTTATTTGTTTATACATCCTCCACTATAAGAGGTCAAGATGCTTCATATTACTGAATGGCCCATCCCCAAATCACATATTCCACACACACGGAGACCCGTAAGTTCACACACACTATACCTTTAAAATGTTAGGCCTATTCTTTTCCACTCACCCTGATGGGAAAGTAATCTCTGAAGTAAGTCCACACAGTCCAGTTCCTCACCCAAGAGGACCTCCTGCCACCTGAGAAAACAGAGGTAAAGAAGTCAGTATAATACACTATTGTAGCTGGAAACTGCAGATTTTTAGTGGAATATCTACATAGCCGTACAAAAATATATAATAAATACAATTGTCATTTACAACATTAACAATGTCTACACTGTATTTCTGATCAAGTTGATGTGATTTTAATGGATGAAAAATGTGCTTTCTTTCCAAAACAAGGACATTTATAAGTGACCCCAAACTTTTGAGCGGTAGTGTATATACATAAACTCAGCAAAATAATACTTCGTAACAATCCCAATAACTTCACAGATCTTCATTGTAAAGGGTTTAAACACTGTTTCACATATTGGTTCAATGAACCATAAATAATTAATGAACATGCACCTGTGGTTGTTAAGACACTAACAGTTTACAGACGGTAGGCAATTAAAGTCACAGTTAGGAAAACTTAGGACACTAAAGGAGGCCTTTCTACTGATTCTGAAAAACACCTAAATAAAGTTGCCCAGGGTCCCTGCTCATCTGCGTGAACGTGCTTTAGGCATGCTGCAAGGAGGCATGAGGACTGCAGATGTGGCCAGAGCAAAAAATGGCAATGTCAGTACTGTGAGACGCCTAAGACAGCGCTACAGGGAGACAGGACGGACAGCTGATCGCCTTCGCAGTGGCAGACCATGTGTAACACCTGCACAGGATCGGTACATCCGAACATCACACCTGCGGGACAGGTACAGGATGGCAACAACTGCCAGAGTTACACCAGGAACGCACAATCCCTCATTCAATGCTCAGACTGTCCGCAATAGGCTGAGAGAGGCTGGACTGAGGGCTTGTAGGCCTGTTGTAAGGCAGGTCCTCTCCAGACATCACCGGCAACAACGTCGCCTATGGGCACAAACCCACCGTCGCTGGACCAGACAGGACTGGCAAAAAGTGCTCTTCACTGACGAGTCGCAGTTTTGTCTCACCAGGGGTGATTCGCATTTATCGTTGAAGGAATGAGCGTTACACCGAGGCCTGTACTCTGGAGCGGGATCGATTTGGAGGTGTCATGGTCTGGGGCGGTGTGTCGCAGCATCATCGGACTGAGCTTGTGGTCATTGCAGGCAATCTCAATGCTGTGCATTACAGGGAAGACATCCTCATCCCTTATGTGGTACCCTTCCTGCAGGCTCATCCTGACATGACCCTCCACAAATTTCTTGTTAACAAACTTTAAGACATCTACTTTGTGCATGACTGCTCCAAAACCGCCATAAAAAAGACAGACTACAGTTTGCAACTAAACATGGGGACAAATATCGTACTTTTGGGAGAAATGTCCTCTGGTCTAATGAAATAAAAATAGAACTGTTTGGCCATAATGACCATCGTTATGTTTGGAGGAAAAAGGGGGAGGCTTGCAAGCCAAAGAACACCATCCCAACCGTGAAGCACGGGGGGGGGCAGCATCATGTTGTGGAATGCTTTGCTGCAGGAGGGACTGGTGCACTTCACAAAATAGATGACATCATGAGGATGGAAAATTATGTGGATATATTGAAGCAACATCTCAAGACAGTCAGGAAGTTAAAGCTTGGTCGCAAATGGGTCTTCCAAATGGACAATGACCCCAAGCATACTTCCAAAGTTGTGGCAAAATGGCTTAAGGACAACAAAGTCAAGGTATTAGAGTGGCAATCACAAAGCCCTGATCTCAATCCCATAGAACATTTGTGGGCAGAACTGAAAAAGCGTGTGCGTGCAAAGAGGCCTACAAACCTGACCCAGTTACATCAGCTCTGTCAGGAGGAATGGGCCAAAATTCACCCAACTTATTGTGGGAAGCTTGTGGAAGGCTACCCGAAACTTCTGACCCAAGTTAAACAATTTAAAAGGCAATCATACCAAATACTAATTGAGTTTATGTAAACTTCTGACTTACTGGGAATGTGATGAAAGAAATAAAAGCTGAAATAAATAATTCTCTCTACTATTATTCTGACATTTCACCATCTTAAAATAAAGTGGTGATCCTAACTGACATAAGACAGGGATTTTTACTAGGATTAAATGTCAGGAATTGTTAAAAACTGAGTTTAAATGTATTTGGCTAAGGTGTATTTAAACTTCCGACTTCAATTGTGTGTGTGTGATATATATATATATAGTGCCTTCGGAAAGTATTGAGAACCCTTGACTTTTTACACAATTTGTTACGTTACATTCTTATTCTAAAATGGATTGACAAAATAATCATCTACACACAATACCCCATAATGACAAAGCGTAAAACAGGTTAAGAAATGTTTGCAAATTTATTACAAATGAAAAGCAGAAATACCTTATTTACATAAGTATTCAGACCCTTTGCTATTCAACTTGAAATTGAGCTCAGGTGCATCCTGTTTCCATTGATCATCCTTGAGAGGTTTCTACAACTTGGAGTCCACCTGTGGTAAATTGAATTGATTGGACATGATTTGGAAAGGTACACACCAGTCTATATAAGGTCCCATAGTTGACAGTGCATGTCAGAGCAAAAACCAAGCCATGAGGTCGAAGGAAATGTTTTGTAGAGCTAAGAGACAGGATTGTGTCGAGGCACAGATCTGGGGAAGGGTACCTTTATGGTAGAGTGGCCAGACGGAAGCCACTCAGTAAAAGACACGACAGCCCGCTTGGAGTTTGCCAATAGGCACCTAAAGACTCTCCGACCATGAGAAACAAGATTCTCTGGTCTGATGAAACCAAGGTTTAACCTGAATGCCAAGCGTCCTGTCTGGAGGAAACCCCTTCACCGTAGGGATGGTGCATGGTGGTGGCAGCATCATCATGCTGCTGGGATGTTTTTCAGCGGCAGGGACTGGGAGACTAGTCAGGATTCAGGCAAAGATAAACGGAGCAAAGTACAGAGATCCTTGATTAAAACCTGCTCCAGAGCAAGTCTCTGAATGTCCAGCCAGAGCCCGGACTTGAACCTGAAGAGAGAGACCTGAAAATAGCTGTGCAGTGATGCTCCCCATCCAACCTGACAAAGCTTGAGGATCTGCAGAGAAGAATTGGAGAAACTCCCCAAGGTGTGCCAAGCTTGTACCGTCATACCCAAGAAGACTCAAGGCTGTAATCGCTGCCAAAGGTGCTTCAACAAAGTACTGAGTAAAGAGTCTGAATAATTATGTAAAATGTGATATTTCAGGGATTTTATTTGTAATAAATTTAAAATTCTAAACCTGTTTTTGCTTCGTCGTTATGGGTTATTGTGTGTAGATTGAGGGGGGAAAAACAATTTAATAAGGCTGTAACCTAACAGATTGTGGAAAGGTCAAGGGGTCTGAATACTTTGAAGGCACTGTATAGGGCACAATTTAACCACAATAGGGCAACGGCAACCATTAGGTTAAGCAAGGAACCGAAAGGTTGCCAGTTCAAATCCCAGGGCTGACAGGGAAAAACCATCTCAACCTGACCATTATTAAGAGCGGGTTTGAGTGACCGTGGTACTTGCCTTGTTTGGGGGTGTTCCAGTCGAAGATTAGCCAGGTAGTGTACAAGGCAGCGATCACCCAAAGGTCTGTGCAGAACATGTAGATTAACAGCACAGTGCAGCTGATGCCTATGTGGTAGGATAGGGGAGAGAGCAGAGGAACAGTTATTCAGCACCTGCACTGTACCACACTTCACTAAATATTTATTTTAAATGCAACATTCTCCTTATCCCTTATTTCCACACAAAGAGCAGAAATGTATACTGCAATCTGAAACATACAGACGATAACAGAAACATCCCTACGGCCCACCAATGAATAATCTATTCTCAGAAATACTCTAGTAATGAGAGAGAGATTTTACGGACTTGATGTCCTTGTTGGAGACATACAGTATGAGGCCACACGGCCACTATATCCTTCAGTAACTACGATACTGAACAAAAATATACATGCAACAATTTCTAAGATTTTACTGAGTTACAGTTCATTTAAGGAAATCAGTCCATTGAAATAAATAAATTTGAACCTAATCTATGGATTTCACATGACTGGGAATACAGATATGCATCTGTTGGTCGCAGATACCTTTAAAAAAAAAGGTAGGGGCATGTATCAGAAAACCAGTCAGTAACTGGTGTGACCACCATTTGCCTCATGCAGCGCAACAGATCTTCTTTGCATAGGTTTGATCAGGCTGTTGATTGTGGCCTGTGCAATGTTGTCCCACTCCTCCTCAATGGCTGTGCAAAGTTGCTGGATTTTGGCGGGAACTGGAGCACACTGTCGTACACATAGATTCAGAGCATCTCAAACATGCTCAATGGGTGACATGTCTGGTGAGTATGCAGGCCAAGGAAGAACTGGGACATTATCAGCTTCCAATAATTGTGTACAGATCCTTGCAAAACCGGGCCGTGAATTATCATGCCATCACATTGCCATCGATAAAATGCAACTGCGTTCATTGTCAATAGCTTGTGCCTGCCCATACCATAACCCCACCACGGGACACTCTGTTCACAACGTTGACATTAGCAAATCGCTCACCCACACGCCGCCATACACGCCGTCTGCCATCTTCCCGGTAAAGTTGAACCGGGATTTATCCGTGAAGAGCACACTTCTCCAGCATGACAGTGGCCAGCATGACAGTGGCCATCGAAGGTGAGCATTTGCCTAGTCGGTTTAATGACGCTGAACTGCAGTCAGGTCAAGACCCCGGTGAGGATGACGAGCACGCAGATCAGCTTCCCTAAGACGGTTTCTGACAGTTTGTGCAGAAATTCTTTGGTTGTGCAAACACACAGTTTAATCAGCTATCCGGTTGGCTGGTCTCAGACATTCCTGGAGGTGAAGAAGCCGGATGTGGAGGTCCTGGGCTGGCGTGGTTACACGTGGTCTGCGGTTGTGAGGCCAGTTGGACGTACTACCAAATTCTCTAAACGACATTGGAGGCGGCTTATAGAGAGAATTGAACATTCAATTCTCTGGCAACAGCTATGGTTGACATTCTTGCAGTCAGCATGCCAATTGCACACTCCCTCAACTTGAGTCATCTGTGGCATTATGTTGTGACAAAACTGCACATTTTAGTGGCCTTTTAATGTCCCCAGCACAAGGTGCACTTGTGTAATGATCATGCCGTTTAATCAGCTTCTTGATATGCCACACCTGTTAGGTGGGTGGATTATCTTGGCAAAGGAGAAATGCTCACTAACAGGGATGTAAACAAATTTGTGCACAAAACCTGAGAGAAAGAAGCTTTTTGTGCATATGGAACATTTCAATCTTTATTTCAGCTCATAAAACATGGGACCAACACTTGACATGTTGCGTTTATATTTTTGTTCAGTGTAGTTAGAGCCACACAGAGATCCAGTCACACACACTCACCCATGGCGAGGAAAGAGATGACCCACTGAAGAACTGCAATGACCTGAAGGTGTTTCTCCATCTTGGATCGAAGGGCAGGCCATGGAGTGGAGGGCAGGTCCTGCAGGGACGAGAGGATGCTATAGCCTGTGCCTAGAGAAGACAGACAGGGTCATAAATGAGTCATACTGTACAGTACAGAACATCCACATCAATCTATTAAGTCACAGTTGCAGTCAGTGAGAAGACTAGAATATGAAAATAAACTGCCAATCCTTTTCCCAGGTACCTCAAAGTCTGTAAAATACACAGAAACACACAAACAAGGGAAATTAGATTAGACACTAGAGAGAAAATGAACAAAATGTTAATCACAGTTCATCATTACTTTAAGACATGAAGGTTAGTCAATACGGAACATTTCAAGAACTTTGTCGCACCTGGACTACTTCCCAGTCGCGTGGTCAGGTGCCACAAAGAGGGACTTGGGAAAATTACAACTGGCCCAGAACAGGGCAGCATGGCTGTCCCTTAAATGTACATGCAGAACTCTAATAATATGTATGTCAATCGCTCATGGCTCAAAGTAGAGGAGAGATTGACGTCATCACTACTTGTTTTTGTAAGAATGTTGAATGCGCCGAGCTGTCTGTTTAAACTACTACCCCATCATGCATACCCCATAAGACATGCTACCGGAGGTCTCTTCAAGTCCAGAACAGACTATGGGAGGTGCACAGTACTGCATAGAGCCATGGCTACATGGAGCTCTATTCCACATCAAGTAACTCACGCAAGCAGTAAAATCTGATTTAAAAAGCAGATAAAAATACACCTTATGGAAGAGCGAGGACCGTGAAGAGTTACACACACACAGGTATAAACACACACGTACACCTGGATTGTATGGTGCACCTGGATTGTATGGTGTAGTAGAGTAGTGGCCGGAGGGCACACACTTCATGTATTGTGAAATCTGTTGTAAAATGTATTAGAATGTATATTACTGCTTTAATTTTTACTGGGCCCCAGGAAGAGTAGCTGCTGCCTGGTGATCAATAATAAATACAAATCTACACTGATTGAAGTGGATTTAACAAGTGACATTAATAAGGATCATAGCTTCTTTCATCTGGATTCACCTGGTCAGTCTGTCATGGAACGAGCAGATGTCCTTAAAACCTATTAAACTCTGACCCCCTCCGGCGGCATTTTCTAAATGCCGCAAAATACTGTATACTACCCTCATAAATGTACATGTCGTTCCAAAAATATTAGTATTAAAAACACATGCTTAGTACTGTTAGAAAGGTAAGAACTGTGGGATTCAGATACACGTGTCAGAAACAATGTGACTACTATAGAGCCTGATGCAGCAGACCAAACAAAACTTTATCTTATAGGAATGATATACATATGAAGTGAAATCTTAAGTCTATCTATCCATTGATGTAAATATATGTCTGATTCCCAGTTCATCCGCTACTTAACAGTAGGAGGCCACATGTCTCTTGGCTACTTGGGTCTGGTTTGGGTAGTGATTCACTGTGCCAAAATGACTGAATGGATTTTTAAGTCTTTAAAAATGACCTTAGCAATCAGGGCTTTGAAGTTCCGGAGTTTTTAAAATGTATTTTAAATAAGATAGACAGGTGAAGAACCTTCAAATGACTTTTCCCATTCACTTTTCCTATTGAAAACAATGAGCAAGTTAAAAGGTGCATGTGGATGGAGAAGGAAATGCAATGCTTTACAGCTCAAATAAGCAAAGAGAAAATGACAGTTCATCATTACTTTAAGACATGAAGGTTAGTCAATACGGAACATTTCAAGAACTTTGAAAGTTTCTTCAAGTGCTGTGGTGACACTAGCTCAGATGAGGACCGCCACAGCCACTGATGACCCAGAGTTACCTCTGCTGCAGAGGACAAGTTCATTAGAGTTACCAGCCTCAGAAATTGCAGCCTAAATAAATGGTTCACAGAGTTCAAGTAACAGACACATCTCAACATCAACTGTTCAGAGGACACTGTGTGAAATCAGGCCTTCATATTCAAATTGCTGCAAAGAAACCACTACTTAAAAAGAACACCAATGAGAAGAAGAGACTTGCTTAGGCTAAGAAACACAAGCAATGGACATTAGACCGGTGGAAATCTGTCCTTTGGTCTGATGTTCCAACCGCCATGTCTTTGTGACACGCAGAGTAGGTGAACGGATGATCTCCACATGTGTAGTTCCCACCGTGAAGTATGGCAGAGGCGGTGTGATGGTGCTTTGCTGGTGACACTGTCTGAAATTTATTTTGAATTCAAGGAACACTTAACCAGCATGGCTACCACAGCATTCTGCAGCGATACGCCATCCCAAATGGTTTGCGCTTAGTGGGACCATCATTTGTTTTTCAACAGGACAATGACCCAACACACCTCCAGGCTATGTGAGGGCTATTTGACCAAGGAGAGTGATGGAGTGCTGCATCAGATGACCTGGCCTCCACAATCCCCCGACCTCAACCCAATTGAGATTGTTTTGGGTGAGTTGGACCGCAGAGTGAAGGAAAGGCAGCCAACAAGTGCTCAGCATATGTGGGAACTCCTTCAAGACTCTTGGAAAAGCATTCCAGGTGAAGCTGGTTGAGAGAATGCCAAGCGTGTGCAAAGCTGTCATCAAGGCAAAGTGTGGCTACTTTGAATCTAAAATATATAATTTTTGATTACTACATGATTCCATGTGTTATTTCAAAGTTTTGATGTCTTCACTATTATTCTACAATGTAGAAATAGTAAAAATAAAAGAAAAACCCTTGAATAAGTAGGTGTCCAAACGTTTGACTGGCACTGTATATCAGTGGCGGTCGGTGCTGTTTAATGAGCATGGCCTTATTTCCATTACAGCATATTGGATGACTGTCATTCATATTCCATTCACCCAGCTCAATGTAACATCGATAGGTTTAGGCTACTAAACCATGATACTCTATTTTTTTCCTATACCCATCATGAGGTTGCTACTGTACAACCTAGCCTATGAATGAAAGTTTATTACGTAGGTGCACAGGTCGAGATACATTTTTTTTTTTTTAGTAATCAGGGTGACAGACACTGACACATTCAATACCGCTTTGCACACTCTTGCCTGCATCTAGCTGATCTAGTGTGTAATCATTAGTCTAACAGTTGCAAATGAGAGTTTCTATTGGACAAATTCAGATTTATTTATCCTGGTTTCATTCCGTTTAAGAATTTTTTTCTCTCCAAAGAATAGGCGAAATGAATACACCTCTGATCACACACAAGCACAGTTCACTTTCATAACAGCCCCATTCAAATAGCATGATCACTTTGCTTGTTATATGTGAGAGGGAATACACACACTCCCTTCCTCTCACCTTTTCCCCTTCGCTTGTGGACTTCAGTGCACAACACATCAGCTGTCTGTGACCAGGCAAAAAAAACTTTCCAAGCCAAAGCTTCATATATCATAATTGTTACACACAGCCTACATCATTGTCACAATATTATCTAACGTCATAGTCAACATAGCTACTAGACCTAACGGGTTAGTAAACCTGCTACAATTATGCAATACAATGCAAGCAGTTTAGCAGTTACACCGGCGGGCCCGGTGGCAATACATTTACTTACCTTGACTTGGAAGAGTTCCAGTGTTGGATAGCCATAGCCAGCTAGCTAACATAGCATCCATCTCTGTTTGGTTTGAGTAGGCTGAACTAGCTACCTGCATTTGCTAGCTAAGTAAGTGAAAAAAATAAAGGAAATTGCTAGCCCTCTCTGGCTTCTCCTTCATTTTAAAATACATTAATTTGCTCAAAACTGTTCAACTATACTCACCACATTTTATGCACTGCAGTACTACCTAGCTGTAGCTTATGCTTTCAGTACTAGATTTATTCTTTGATCCTTTGATAGGGTGGACAACACGTCAGTTCCTGCTGCAATAGCTCTAAAAGGTTGGAGGATGTCCTCCAGAAGTACAGTGAGGGAAAAAGGTATTTGATCCCCTGCTGATTTTGTACGTTTGCCCACTGACAAAGAAATGACCAGTCTATAATTTTAAATGGTAGGTTTATTTGAACAGTGAGAGACAGAATAACAAAAAAAAAATCCAGAAAAACACATGTGAAACATTTTATACATGGAATTGCATTTTAATGAGGGAAATAAGTATTTGACCCCCTCTCATTCAGAAAGATTTCTGGCTCCCAGGTGTCTTTTATACAGGTAACAAGCTGAGATTAGGAGCACACTCTTAAAGGGAGTGCTCCCAATCTCAGTTTGTTACCTGTATAAAAGACACCTGTCCACAAAAGCAATCAATCAGATTCCAAACTCTCCACCATGGCCAAGACCAAAGAGCTCTCCAAGGATGTCAGGGACATGATTGTAGACCTACACAAGGCTGGAATGGGCTACAAGACCATCGCCAAGCAGCTTGGTGAGAAGGTGACAACAGTTGGTGTGATTATTTGCAAATGGAAGAAACACAAAAGAACTGTCAATCTCCCTCGGCCTGGGGCTCCATGCAAGATCTCACCTCATGGAGTTGCAATGATCATGAGAACGGTGAGGAATCAGCCCAGAACTACACGGGAGGATCTTGTCAATGATCTCAAGGCAGCTGGGACCATAGTCACCAAGAAAACAATTGGTAACACACTACGCCGTGAAGGACTGAAATCCTGCAGCACCCGCAAGGTCCCCCTGCTCAAGAAAGCACATATACATGCCCGTCTGAAGTTTGCCAATGAACATCTGAATGATTCAGAGGACAACTGGGTGAAAGTGTTGTGGTCAGATGAGACCAAAATGGAGCTCTTTGGCATCAACTCAACTCGCCGTGTTTGGAGGAAGAGGAATGCTGCCTATGACCCCAAGAACACCATCTCCACCGTCAAACATGGAGGTAGAAACATTATGCTTTGGGGGTGTTTTTCTGCTAAGGGGACAGGACAACTTCACCGCCTCAAAGGGACGATGGACGGGGCCATGTACAGTCCAATCTTGGGTGAGAACCTCAGCCAGGGCATTGAAAATGGGTCGTGGGTGGGTATTCCAGCATGACAATGACCCAAAACACACGGCCAAGGCAACAAAGGAGTGGCTCAAGAAAAGGCACATTAAGGTCCTGGAGTGGCCTAGCCAGTCTCCAGACCTTAATCCCATAGAAAATCTGTGGAGGGAGCTGAAGGTTCGAGTTGCCAAACGTCAGCCTCAAAACCTTAATGACTTGGAGAAGATCTGCAAAGAGGAGTGGGACAAAATCCCTCCTGAGATCTGTGCAAACCTGGTGGCCAACTACAAGAAACGTCTGACCTCTGTGATTGCCAACAAGGGTTTTGCCACCAAGTACTAAGTCATGTTTTGCAGAGGAGGTCAAATACTTATTTCCCTCATTAAAATGCAATTCCATTTATAACACTTTTCACATGCGTTTTTCTGGATTTTTTTGTTGTTGTTATTTTCTCTCTCACTGTTCAAATAAACCTACCATTAAAATTATAGACTGTTCATTTCTTTGTCAGTGGGCAAACGTACAAAATCAGCAGGGGATCAAATACTTTTTTCCCTTACTGTAAGTCTATGGAAGGGGCTGAAAACCGTGAGTCTCCTAGGTTTTGTATTGAAGTCAATGTACCCAGAGGAGGACGGAAACTAGCTGTCCTCCGGCTACACCATGGTGCTACCCTACAGAGTGCTGTTGAGGCTACTGTAGACCTTCATAGCAACACAGTGTGTTTTGATAAATTATTTGGTGACATGTTTATTATAGTTAACATTTTAATGTCTCACAATTTTTTATGAAATTCCCTGAGGAGGATAGTCCTCCACTTCCTCTGAGGAGGAGCTTCTACTGATGTATATAGGAGAAGTGACAGACCAGAACAAGAGCGAGCCACTGAGGGGATACTGCTTAATCTACTCAAGCTCATAGTGCCTCGTCAGCAGATCTTCCCCATGCCACGGGACAACACAGCCACGTAAACTCATCTTAATGGACTAAATAACACTGCGTCGTGCTGTCAAACAAAACACTGTCCGTTCTGCGCTCTGGCCCACACTTGCATAATTAAGTCAATAATGCTAAGGCTCTCAATCAGGGCTACTGGGCAGTATCAGCCTCAGAGGGTCAAGGACATTATGTAGACTAGTAATACTACACAGCGAATCACCGGGCAGCATTCAGCAGGGCACAACGTTGTTGAAAGTTGCAGATATAAATATATTATGTTGAACAAACTTGAGCCTCTCTGGCATGTAGAATAAAGGAACTTGTCAGCCCTATTCATGATATGTATTGTATATCTTCAACGTTCACATTTGCCTACTGATCTTGGCCCTGGTGTACACTTTTTCCACTTCTCTTCCTTCACAGATCAGACCCCTAACAACATGTATGAAAACCACTGTGCCCAAATACACTCTTCACCACACACTAATGTGTTTGCTTATTTGATGTCTTTCAGAACAAATGGCTTGCATGGCAATGATGTATTGCATCCCAACAAACTTCTGATTATGTTTTGGGCTGCCATAGTTCTGTCATATTTGAATGTTTTGCAAGCTGCTTCTTCATCTCACGAAAGCTGATTACACGCCAACACAGGATTTTGAATATAGTGGAGATGATCCAATTATCAAATGACTGCCGATTATCAAATGACTGCCGCTTGATAGGATGACTGAAGTCTGTGCAATTTGTTTGCAGTGCATTCTGGATGAGGGTGCATTGCTTACCTTTTAGGGCACCGGAGTAGGCAGCAAGTATGGTCTTCATAACTGTGGCTCCGGGAATAAACAGATTACAAGACGTGGAAATACTTGCTGCTTTAAAGTTGGTAAACTCTACAGCTCCTATATCATGACTGCCTTCCACTGTACTGAATTGAAGCACCGAGCGCGCATTTAACCGGTATGGGAGGAGCCAGTCACAGTCAGTACGGGAGGGGATGGGAGGTGTATTTTTATTTACAAACCGATGCGCTCCTGGAAAATAACCTAAGTGGATGCGAATTTGGCACTGTCTAAGTAGCACTTGGACCTGAAGGAGGCAGGCACGGTTAACACTGGACGGGCACTGTCACTGTCTCACGGTGTGTATTTACTGGACAGTCAGCGATCAACGGTTGTGTTTGACCATTTCCATCAAATGACAGCCCGCCCCCTATGAAATTCTTATAGATGTTTAACTTTTAGCACCACCCTTACAAAAAAAGATTGCAGTAATAGTGCAGTAACTGCAGTCGTCTGTGGTATTTTGGACGCAGTAATTGCAGAATAACTACAGTGTACTGCAGTTGAACTGCAGTTATACAGCACTCTAACTGCAGTTACACTGCAAAATTACTGCAGTAAAAAACGTATTTACTGCGTTTATACTACACTCTGACTGCAATCTTTTTTCGTAAGGGCATTAAAGCTGAACATGTCAAACATACTTAACAGGTCACTATGGTCAGCCAATGCCTATTTGTTTAGGCTACTTTATGAGACAGGATTAGAAAGATGGCCACGCAAGACACTTTTAGCCTATCTGGTACATGAGCAGTCAAACTGAGGAAACAAGGGCAAATGTCTCCAATCACTTGAACATATTATTGTTAGGCAAGTAAGAATTCACACATGGGTTGTGGGTCCTTCAGTGGGCCTAAGGGGCATAAAAGAAGGCACAAGATGCATGTTGGTAAAGAGATAGCCTTTCACTGCTCTTAAGTAGGCTATTATGGTTTTATATTTTTCCTCAAAGAGTGTGACTTTATTGTATTGAGAAGGTAATATCAACATGTTCAGAAACAAATCAAGGAATCCATCAAGCTGTTGTTCAATTTGATTTAATAGCACATTGAGCCATAGCATAGAACATGTCCCCATGGCTTTTCGGTTGGTCAGTGTGCAGATGGGCAACTGTTGAAAGTATATTGTGCAAGGCCCTGGTCAGTTCAGTGCCCTCCCCTGGGTGTTTCAGTTTCTGGCCGAGACTCCAGAAGCACTGCCTTTCAACCACTACCTCGTTGCCAAGCCTGGCAAACACAGAGAACACATTCAAAGAACACATAGAACTGAAACCACTAGATAGAATTTGACACTGCCCACAGTGGACACATACTAAGCCATCTAAGATATTTTCTCTACAGTGGGCCTACAGTACATGAAATCGAAAATGCTCTTCTCAGATATTGCAAGTAAATTTTACTTTATCATGCCCCTGTACAAAGAGCTGATCAGGCAATGCCAACAGAGATGGGGTAATGGCCACAGTCTAGACACACAGAAATCAAATGGGATCAGAATCAAAAGTGCATTTGGCTGATATCTACTGTACTGTCATTGACCCTTGAGCATTTTTATTTTGGCATCAAACTCATTGCAACCCATCTGGGTGGTGTTCCAGTTTATTTAAAGTGTTATATGCCTTTATGACACCCTCATAGGTGTCATGATCTGTTATGATGCACTGGTTGGGGTTCAGTCATAGCCACGGGAAGTCGTTTGGGGGTGCTGTGAAAAAAATATTTAGCCAGCGCTGAAGACGTCTATATTGGTCCACTAATAGAGGACTAGTAGAGGACTGCATTTGAGTGTTTACCAGCATTTGCAACTTGAGTCTGATAATTATTTGTACAAAACAGTTAATCTGATAATACTTGCTTGATATATGTTTTCCAGTTTCTTGAAATACTTAGCAAATGCAATTTATTTCTACGTGAAAACTGAAATGGTCTATTCATTCCTTTTCCATTTTAGTAGACACTCTTATCCAGAGCAACTTACAGTAGTGAGTGTATACATTTTCACACTTTTTCATACTGGTCCTCCATTGAACCCACAACCCTACTGTAGCATTGCAAGCGCCATGTGCAACATTTGCCAATTATTATTTTCCAAATTCTTCAAGCAGTCAAATTGGTTGTTGGTCATTGCTAGACAACCATTTTCAGGTCTTGCCATAGATTTTCAAGTAGATTTAAGTCAAAACTGTAACTCGGCCACAACATTCACTGTCTTCTTGGTAAGCAACTCCAGTGTAGATTTGGCCTTGTGTTTTAGGTTATTGTCCTGCTAAAAGGTAAAGTTCATCTCCCAGTGTGTGGTGAAAAGCAAACTTCCTCTAGGATTTCGTCTGTGCTTAGATCCGTTCTGTTTCTTTTTTATCCTGTAAAACTACCCAGTCCTTAACGATTACAAGCATACTCATAACATGACGCAGCCACCACTATGCTTGAGTATTGGATTGGATTTGCCCCAAACACAACAATTTTACAATATTACTTTAGTGCCTTGTTGCAAACAGTATGCATGCTTTGGAATGTTTTTATTCTGTACAGGGCTTCCTTCTTTTCACTCTGTCAATTAAGTTAGTATTGTGGAGTAACTTCAATGTTGTTGATGCAATGTTGTTGTTATCACACTCTGTAACTGGTTTAAAGTCACCATTGGCCTCATGGTGAAATCCCTGAGCTGTTTCCTTCCTCTCCGGCAACTGAGTTAGGAAGGGCGCCTGTGTCATTGTAGTGACTGAGTGTATTGATACACCATCCAAAGTGTAATTAATAACTTCACCATATTCAATGTCTGCTGTTTTTTGTTCACCCATCTACCAATAGGTGCCCTTCTTCGCAAGGCATTGGAAAACCTCCCTGGTCTTTGTGGTTGAATCTGTGTTTGAAATTCACTGCTCGACTGAGGGGATCTCACAGATACAGTGGGGCAAAAAAGTATTTAGTCAGCCACCAATTGTGCAAGTTCTCTCACTTAAAAAGATGAGAGAGGCCTGTAATTTTCATCATAGGTACACTTCAACTATGACAGACAAAATGAGGAAAAAAAATCCAGAAAATCACATTGTAGGATTTTTAATGAATTTATTTGCAAATTATGGTGGAAAATAAGTATTTGGTCAATAACAAAAGTTTATCTCAATACTTTGTTATATACCCTTTGTTGGCAATGACAGAGGTCAAACGTTTTCTGTAAGTCTTCACAAGGTTTTCACACACTGTTGCTGGTATTTTGGCCCATTCCTCCATGCAGATCTCCTCTAGAGCAGTGATGTTTTGGGGCTGTCGCTGGGCAACACGGACTTTCAACTCCCTCCAAAGATTTTCTATGGGGTTGAGATCTGGAGACTGGCTAGGCCACTCCAGGACCTTGAAATGCTTCTTACAAAGCCACTCCTTCGTTGCCCGGGCGGTGTGTTTGGGATCATTGTCATGCTGAAAGACCCAGCCACGTTTCATCTTCAATGCCCTTGCTGATGGAAGGAGGTTTTCACTCAAAATCTCACGATACATGGCCCCATTCATTCTTTCCTTTACACGGATCAGTCGTCCTGGTCCCTTTGCAGAAAAACAAACCCAAAGCATGATGTTTCCACCCCCATGCTTCACAGTAGGTATGGTGTTCTTTGGATGCAACTCAGCATTCTTTGTCCTCCAAATACGACGAGTTGAGTTTTTACCAAAAAGTTCTATTTTGGTTTCATCTGACATTCTCCCAATCCTCATCTGGATCATCCAAATGCTCTCTAGCAAACTTTAGACTTGCCTGAACATGTACTGGCTTAAGCAGGGGGACACGTCTGGCACTGCAGGATTTGAGTCCCTGGCGGCGTAGTGTGTTACTGATGGTAGGCTTTGTTACTTTGGTCCCAGCTCTCTGCAGGTCATTCACTAGGTCCCCCCGTGTGGTTCTGGGATTTTTGCTCACCATTCTTGTGATCATTTTGACCCCACGGGGTGAGATCTTGCGTGGAGCCCCAGATCAAGGAAGATTATCAGTGGTCTTGTATGTCTTCCATTTCCTAATAATTGCTCCCACAGTTGATTTCTTCAAACCAAGTTGCTTACCTATTGCAGATTCAGTCTTCCCAACCTGGTGCAGGTCTACAATTTTGTTTCTGGTGTCCTTTGACAGCTCTTTGATCTTGGCCATAGTGGAGTTTGGAGTGTGACTGTTTGAGGTTGTGGACAGGTGTCTTTTATACTGATAACAAGTTCAAACAGGTGCCATTAATACAGGTAATGAGTGGAGGACAGAGGAACCTCTTAAAGAAGAAGTTACAGGTCTGTGAGAGCCAGAAATCTTGCTTGTTTGTATGTGACCAAATACTTATTTTCCACCATAATTTGCAAATAAATTCATAAAAAATCCTACAATGTGATTTTCTGGATTTTCTTTCCTCATTTTGTCTGTCATAGTTGAAGTGTACCTATGATGAACATTACAGGCCTCTCTCATCTTTTTAAGTGAGAGAACTTGCACAATTGGTGGCTGACTAAATACTTTTTTTCCCCACTGTACATTTTTTTTGTGGGGTACAGAGATTAAGTAGTGATTCAGAAATTATTTTAAACACTATTATTGCACACAGAATGAACCCATGCAACTTATTATGCACATTTTTACCTGAACTTATTTAGGCTTGCTATAACAAAGGGGTTGAATACTTATTGACTCAAGACTTTTCATTTTTTATGAATTTGTAAACATTTCGAACAGTTCACCCGATACGGAGGAAAATACCCTCAACTTAAAGCTGACAGTCTGCACATTCATCTCATAGTCATTGTATCATTTCAAATCCAAAGTGCTGGAGTACAGAACCAAAACAACAAAACGTGTGTCACTGTCCAAATACTTTTGGAGCTCACTGTATATTTGAGACTTGAGGAGACAAGAACAATGATGCAGGAAATATAAATTTTGATAAAGTCCTTGATATTTAAAAAAAGGATATTGTAATCTGATTTCACATTGACTTAACCCGGTATAACCCCTTTGGACACGTCAATTAATGCAGTTGGGGGCTAGCGACCTGGCTGTACCCCTGTTGTTATACACAATGTCAATCCCCCAAAAGTCATTGTGAATTGTGGATTTGATTACGGATTGAATTACTTGGAGTACTCTACAGACCACTCACTACTCCTGTTGGTGTCAAGTGTTATCACAGGGCAGGAAACTCTCCAAACACTGTCATCTTGCCAGTCTGCCAATCCTGCCACTTTGCTAGGGGAGCCAGACCATCTTTCCATGCAGGTCATTGTCACATACACCTCACACTCCCACATCACGTCCTGCATTGTTGACTGAACTTGAAGATGTTTGGAAATCAGTATTAGCATTACATAATGGCTCATCAAAAAAATGGATTTCGTTTGATATCTATCACCTGCTACTTTACCGTCTTCCTTTCTGTGTCTCTTTTTTGTATTCACTCTCATTCTTTCCATCCTTCTTTCCCCTGTTCTTTTCATTCTACCCACTGGGCATAGACATCAGTTCAACGTTTAGTTTTGATTTCAATTTGGTACATTTTCAATTTGTCAACTAACGTGAATTAAATGTGAAATCAACAAAAACATTCACGTCCTTGGATTAAGGTTAAAATCGGAGTAAAAAACAGACAACTTTCCCTTACATTGATTACTTTTTGTAAATCCAATAATTTCCCAACGTTGATTAAACGTCATCACCTTTATGTTTTGTTGAAATGACCAATTCTTGCCCAGTGTGTAGTTTATTGTACTATTTTCTCTGTCTCTCCCTATGCTTTTCTTTCTTCTCTTTCCTGGCCTGAGGGTCATTGGCCTCTGTTGAAAGTTCCTGGATACTGTCCAGGTCACACTAATGTGACCAGCTGCCAGTCTGCTGCCCGTTTGGAAAAATGTTACCCTTGCCATTGCAGTCATAAAAAAAATGTTGCGAAAGTTCACAGGCAGCCTTATCGCTGAAGGACCAGATCCAACTCCAAGCTGTCACTGACCCTTGATTAATTAATCAGAAATGGATGACAGCTGTGTGCAAAGTTTATCCAGTGAATGAGCTTTGAAAACACCTTCATTAAAATAAATTAACTGGTATTATAATACAAATGTGACAAAAATTGAAGCAGTTATTTTAACAGGTTTTATTTTACAATAAAATAAAATAATTGGGATTTTATATAAATGGAAACGTATGAATCAGATATACTATCATTATGTAATAACTGAGTGAAATTAGAATTATTCCAAAAATGTCCAGTGTGTCTTATATATAGGAATCTAGAGGCCTCATAAGTGAGGATGCAGTGCATCACCCAATTACATGAAATCTCCATACAAAATCAACCTCTGACCTTAGGGCAATTCCACAGCTGAGATTCACTTTTTCACTGAAAATGAATGCCAAGCAAAAACCATTGATTGAAAAGTTTAACAAACCATGCACCTATATTCAAAAGTCTACTTTTTACAACTGCCACTGAACATTTTACTAAAACACATTTACTTGATGAACAGTGCAGATGCAAAGTTTGGTTACATAATGACAGCAAAATCTCCTTACGTTTTTTATGTCACCACAGGGAGGTTGATTCCTTCCTGCAGAAGGAATCGGGTGTCAGCTATGATATGACACTTTGAATGTAAAAAAATTTGGTTATTGAACTACAGTACATGAAGTGGATTAACACCCGGTAACAGAATGATGGTAATAGAATGACATAACGGGTCCTTGATTTGTACTAGACAGAAATGCATAATTGTTCATGTCATTCTCTTCATGGTGATGTATCCTAAATAGGTACACAAAGGTAGAAAAATGTAATATCCTCCTTTGCATGTTTGGGTATTATCCTACACACTGGCTATTATACTAATGAGCTCCGCCTCCAACCAAGAACAAATAGAGCACAGTATCTAACATTATACTGTATTCTGCTCATGTGTGCTCTACTGTACTATACCCTACTCCACTCTAATTTTCTTTACTGTACTGTACTCTACAGTACTGTGCTCAACTGCAACTGTTTGTGAGAACGATTGTGGTCATTCTGTTACTGATTTTTTTGGTCACTCTTACCGATTTGGTAACAGAGTGACGTGTTTTTATCTGTTAATTATTCATAAACAAAATTGTTATCAGTGAAAACACTAACTAGATTGGTAGGTCTACCTTTACTTGTAAATTCTGTGATCCTTCATTATCCTCCCTCCTCATGAGGGAGAACATGTTGAAAATATCTTAAAGATATGTGGATTTTTGGTAACAGAATGACAAGACACTAGGCAATATTTCTTAAACTTACAGAAGGCAAATCATTTCTGCAAAACAAAATATAAATGTTGATACTAGTTGGCAGAGGCCTTTACAACAACACTATTGTTTTTATTTGACCTTTTAAGACTTTTTCTGCATGACCAGAACGCAAAGCCTTTGCTTATTTCTAGGATGTAAAATGGTTGAAAAACCATTGCCTTCATTTCCCAAAAGTATAGACTCTTAGCTTCATTTGACAATTTGATATGCTCCTATAAACTGCACATGTTGGGGCTCATGGGTCCTTTTACATGGAAATGACCCTTACACAAGTTTCAAATCTCCCTGACAGACTTCAAATTCTCTTGACAGATGTCTCGGGAATAAGTGAAGAAATGTGGCTCTATGATAATTATACTAGTCCCCAGTGTCCCCATGTTACCTTGTCCTGGGGAATGGAATATGCATGAACAGTATGTAGGCTACCATCTGAAAGAATTTGACATATTGAACACTTAAACAGTGTACATTTTATATATTTAAAAAACACATAATTTTTTATATTTTGTAAAATATCTGCAGACATTATATTTTTCTTAAGATGGAATATTAGGGAAAAAGTGTGGGATGGGCACATACTCAACACAGTGGACGGAATGAAGGAAAAGATTTGTCCATATCTTGGCTAAGAATGTCCATATCAATTCATCGTGTTGCTTGTCTTCTGTAGTTTGGTCTGGATCCTTCAGTTGGTTATGGCAGTAAAGGTTAATCTATTTGAGGCAAGTCAAGTGAGAGGATTTGGTGGTGCAACTCTAAAGGTGGTTTGAAGCCTCTCCCCTCTCTTTCCTCTCCCTCTAGCCTCCTGGTTGTGAGTCCTGCTCAGACGAAGCTGAGGTGTTGGTCCTCTGGCACTCCGTACTTGACCTTGTGCTCCTCAAACAGCTGGCTGAGTTCTTCTGTGTAGAGCTGATGGAGGTCATCCAGCTCCTCCACTGTGGGCTTCTCATTCTTCTCCACTCTGATTGGCCGTCCCACTGTAGAGAGGTCAAAGGGTATGCATGATGACATCACATTCAAATATAGGTTACTGTAGTAGTGCATAATGGTCAAAAATGTTTTTGCTTTTTGGATAGGATTTTTATTTGTTTAACATAACGGCATTTTCAAGTGGGGATTGTCAAATAGATGTACACAGTGCCAGCCACTGTTGCTGAGAGGTTGCAGCAAACTGACGCAATCAAACTATCTAGCAAGTCAAATATATCCAATGGGCAAATGTGTCCCTCTCTGTCCCTCTCTGCCAGATAGTTTACTGACATGAAACTGCCAAAAACAACAATTGCCTTTGCAACATAGTGCCTTTAAGCTAGAGAAAAGGATAAATAAATTGGGCAGATATAGTGGACAGCTACTGATAACCCCTCTGGCTTCAACTGGCAAGGCCCAACATTTCTACAACCTTGCTTAGAGTTATCAGGTCTACTTAACTAGGAAATTGGAACAATGTCCTAGACAGTAATTCAGAGAGACAGTGAAGATCAGACAGTGACTCGCCCACAGTGTTGATGGGCTTCCTGTAGGGCATGATACCAAAGCTGTACTGGAAGACGCCCCGCGCATGGAAGAGGGGCAGAGAGATACCCATGATGCTCTGCAGCTTGTCCTGAATCCAGCGGAGACAGGTGCCTCGAGGGTTCTCCACCTGGTCAAACAACTCGTTCTCTCCAAAGGAAAAGACTGGCACCAGATGGGCACTATGGAGGGAATGGGTGGAGGAGAGGAGAAGAGGGGGAGTGGAGAGGGGAGGAAGAGAGGTGAGGTGAGTTGAGACAGGAGTTTGGCCTTCAGTTTTGTTACGGTTGTCTCTATGAGTTTGTAAGGTACAGTATATTTGTAGAACGCAGACACATGCAGTTTCCATTTTACTACTAAGTGTTGAAGTTATTCCTACATTATTGTAATTCATAAGCAGTCATGTCAAACACATGATTCGAGCAAGCTTTGTGTATCCCACAAAATAAGTTGTGAGCTACTATAGCTGGACTTGCTGTATCACCAGCAAAGTCAAGGGAAAACTGAATTGTGTAACACTGGTGTCACTTGACTTGTCCCTCTGCATGTCCTACAGTGCTTGCACACGCCCAATAGAAATTCCCAAAGGGCTTACACAAGTCACTATTTCAGGAAGCCGCCCACAAGTACGCACTGTACATATTCATATCAAACTATGAAGTGATTGATACAAATGAAGTCTCTTGTGCAACCATGAGAGTAGTTATGATTTCATCAGAGACAAAGATAAAGATAAGATAAAATGTTCTTCGCCACCTCTGGCACTGGTCTTACCCATGTTCCATTGCCAGTTTAACGAAACCTTTCTTATTGGCCAAGAGAATGGTGAAAGCGCCAGGACGTGCGTCCAGGGCCTCGGGGGCTCCTCCCACTGCTATGACAACGGCATTCCCACCTCCCTGTCGACGTAACAGATAGCTGGCACTCTCCTTGTCCGAGGGAACCAGACCTGGGAAACACAGACACACAGGTTAGGTGTTCGTATTAGTGGGGGGAAAGTTTGGTACACTATTCTTCACTGTCGAACGATGATCAAACTCAAAGATGTTCATTTGCATCATGCTGGTTGTCCCCAATCAATCAACTAGTGAATCCAATTTATTTCTATTACCCTCGTCTTTACAGCAACATACACTGAGTATACCAAACATTCGGAAAACCCTCTGAATGGCACACATACAAAATTCATGTCTCAATTGTCTAAAGGCTTAAAAATCCTTCTTTAACCTGTCTCCCCTTCATCTACACTGATTGAAGTGGATTTAACAAGTGACATAAATAAGGGATGATGGCTTTTCACCTGGTCCGTCTATGTCATGGAAAGAGTTCTTAACGTTTTGTATACTGTATGTCAAAGTTTTTCACAGTAACCCGGCCGTGACCTAACCCCAACCCCAACCCCACTAACCTGCCATCATGATGTAGTCTCTGAAGAAGGGGGCTCTGAACCAGAGAGGCAGCATCAGCAGGAAGCTGTCAAGGCCAGGGAACAGCTTCCTGAAACCTGTAGCGTACGTACAGAAGTTAATGAAGGCTCCAGCCACCAGCACCCCATGGGGATGGAAACCAAGGATGTAGTTCTTCCCGGGGTCCAAGTCTGCAGTCTTCACCAGCTGCAACACACAGGGGATTTACTTGTGAATTCAATAGTCATAATAGTTATGTAGTTATGTGCTATACAGTAAACAGGGTGCATCACATTCATTTCTAAATCTGACTCTTTGTGAGAGATTCTCTGAAATGTTTCAAAAATATATTGAAAGCCATACTCTCTAGGAAGCCTATGAACTGACTTCCAGGTATTTGGCCTATATCTTCATGTCATGTGTATCTTCATCACATGTCACCTGTGTGAGTTCTAGTTGTTGTTCGCCTGCCTCCACAGGGGCTGTGAGAAGAGACTATCCTGCCTCTAACCAGTATTGACCAGTGTCGCCTGTCTCTTTGCACGGGCAGATAGGAGATAAACAGGAGGAAGGATCATGCCTGTTGTCTCCCTTGATAGGATGGTCACTGGATGGGGCAAAGTTTCTTGTTAGCTAGCCATGTGCCGGGAATGTTATGCTCATACACGTCAAACCAAAGCTGCTAAAAACACTTTGTATCGACCTCAGTGTTTGAGATTAGCAGTTCAAGGCTAACCTCTCACTAGCAAAACAAGGGTAGTCATAGTAAACACTAAGCAGGCTTTGGGTGGGATGCATTGATTTAATGGATTGAGAGGATTCATTCAAGGACGAACCACCAATTGTTAACAACCCGTTTGACCTTCTCGTTCGTCTGTAGTCCTCTGTCTAATCATGAGATTTTGCTGTTTCCAAAAACAGATCACAGAATTAGTCAAGCTCTAAGACTAAATATGCCAATAATATTTCTGATTCTGTTGTCTGGGGCCATGCAGTCCTCGGATGTCTGGAGGTATTTGGCTAACCCCAATTTCTCAGCGTGGGGAACGCATGTTTAGGAGTGTACTGAATGTATATATTGGGGAATGGAGCTTTATTCGAGTTTGGCTTATTGGCCAACAAAGATGTCGTATGAGTGAGAATGGAGCTCTAGTCATGGGTTGCCATAGAGAGAGAACACTGACCAAATATTTAATGACCACTCATTATTTTTGGTCTGCACTGGAGACAGCCTCTTTTTATTAGCTCCTGTTCCTCCATGTTTACAAGCAAAAAGGGGTGTCCACTCCTATGCCCGCTGATACAGTGAACCCATTTTTCACATAATTTCCCACTCATGCTTGATATACAGTAACCTACATTATATTTAACTCTGCCAATTGAGCTCAGCAGAGGTTTTAGGAATGTTGTTGGATTTTGGCTTAGAGTTGGATTCAAACATGACGAAAAGTGTATACATTCTCCAAATTCAAAGTGACAAGAGGAGTCAGTGTCTATAAACTATAGTCACATGTTTTCAGTTTGCATGCCGGGGTGCAGGCGGAGGCAGTGACGCTGTCATTAGGGATGGTAGTGGAGAACCAGACCTCAGTGAAACCGATGACACCCTCTGAAGGACACTGCTCTGTTCAGACTAACATTTCCTCTTTATTCCAGCCTTAATAATGCATGAAGTCAGATGCTCAGTTGGCACTTCGGGGATAATACAGGGGAAATTACATTCCAGGTTTGAAGAAGTCATCTTTGTTTGGTACTTGGTATCTGGTTGTGTTTAATGTACTGGATCTTTCCTTGAGAAATGAAGGAAAGTCCATATGAACTAACGATGATGATGCTCGTTCACTGTAAATTCCCGTGTGGAATCGATCTGTGTAAATTCACCATGTGGCATTCAGAACCAATTAATGTTTTGCTTGAGGGAGACATTACTCTCACTAATACAGATTTTCTCAGTGGTGTAGTGGAGGGTATACGCAAGTTTACGTCATAAACCCACTTATTTTTCGGTAGGCCTACACGCAAATATTCCAAAAAGCAATTTGCATGAAAACACCATTTCTAAAATGTGCACCACATATGCAAACGGCTTCATGGACAGAGATGGAAATATCATTAGAAATTTAGAAAGAGGGAAGATCTAAAGATGCAACAACTATCATGGGTTCAAATCAAATCAAATTTTATTGGTCACATGCACATGGTTAGCAGATGTTAATGCGAGTGTAGCGAAATGCTTATGCTTCTAGTTCCGACCGTGCAGTAATATCTAATATCTAACAAGTCATCTTTGCTAATATGACTAGGATAACATCTTTGGCTGCTAGACAATGAAAGAAAGTTGACAGAAAACCAATAGCACGCATCCGAGGAAGTCTTTATAAAATAATTGCCTTTAAGGAACATGAAAAATATAGCAATCCTAGCCGTCTTCTGGTAGATGGAAAGGCTTTCCCAATAACCTTCTCAATTAAATGTTAACTAGCCTATGCCTACCTGGCAGAATGATATCATGATTATTTGCATCAATCCAGTGGCCATTTGTTTTGCAAACTCAATTTTATAAAACACCACACTTGAATTAAAGGGTAACTACACTTAGAAATCTAGATTTCATAAATTCCCCAGACCACAAAAGTGGTCTCCGGATGTGGTTTAAACATTGTTATGGACTTAGAACATCTAATGTTGTTTTTCTATTAAAAAGTGTGACTAAGAGTGAAAACCTGAAAAAAAGATAATATGCAATGTGCCTACTTGCACAGTACAGCTTGGGTTGGGATTTATCATGTGGGATTTATGATTTTAGGTCATTCAGTGTCACTGTTTCTCATATAACTTTTCTCACAGGGCGCCTTTCCTTCGTCGGGCAGGCCATGTGGGAAATTTTGTACAACCATTTTTTGGATCTGTGTTAAAATAAAACGTCTCTATAGCAAAATGGCAATGATCAAATGCATTTACAGAACTTCTTATAATTGTCTTGCCTTTGTACCTGAGTTGCATATCTAATGCCCCCTTTTGCTAAACTAAATACAAATGTCATGAGTGAATACAAAATTCGCTATTAGGTTCTTTCTTCATAGAATATTAACACATTGTTTTCATTAGAAGAGAACTGTGTGCAATTGTGTTCATTGTACTCTAGTATTTACAGACTGCTGTAAACAAAGGTCTGAAATCATCCCATCAGAGTCATACCATGTACAATATAGGGAAAGATCTAGGCAATGAGGACTGCCTAATTTCTGTGATTAATTTATTTTAAGTTGAGTTACTCCTAAGTCATCATATCCAACATTGTTAACTTTGAAAATCGATAACATTGTTCCAGGAAATGCTTAAATGCAATTGAGAAAAACTATCAAACATATTTGCCTTAATACAAATCTGTCTGTAGACTCTGTTGACTCAATAACCAAATGAAATATTACAGTTTACTATAGAATACATCAGTACTTACTATCAAATTATGTAATAAACTGTAGTATACTATACTACACACTGTAGTATCCTTTGATCATGTGTAGTACTATAGTACTATAGTAAATACTACAGTATTATCTGCAATAAAAACACTAGAGTCCGCAGAAACACTACACTTTTTTTAACTATAGTAAATACTACAGTATTTAATTTGCATAGCCCCTCTCATTCCCCACCCCCATAATCGCATTCATACAGTAAGTGAGAAACCTACAGTTGAAGTCGGAAGTTTACATACACTTAGGTTGGAGTCATTAAAACTTGTTTTCAACCACTCCACAAATTTCTTGTTAACAAACTATAGTTTTTCCAAGTCAGTTAGGACATCTACTTTGTGCATGCACAAGCAATTTTTCCAAACATTTGTTTACAGACAGATTATTTCACTTATAATTCACTGTATCACAATTCCAGTGGGTCAAAAGTTTACATACACTAAGTGCCTTTAAACAGCTTGGAAAATTCCAGAAAATGATGACATGGCTTTAGAAGCTTCTGATAGGCTAATTGACATCATTTGAGTCAATTGGAGGTGTGCCTGTGGATGTATTTCAAGGCCTACCTCCAAACTCAATGCCTCTTTGCTTGGGATCATGGGAAAATCAAAAGAAATCAGCCAAGACCTCAGAAACAAATTGTAGACCTCCACAAGTCTGGTTCATCCTTGCGAGCAATTTCCAAACGCCTGAAGGTACCACGTTCATCTGTACAAACAGTAGTACGCAAGTATAAACACCATGGGACCATGCAGCCGTCATACCGCTCAGGAAGGAGACACCTTCTGTCTCCTAGAGATGAACGTACTTTGGTGTAAAAAGTGCAAATCAATCCCAGAACAACAGCCTTGTGAAGATGCTGGAGGAAACAGGTACAAAAGTATCTATATCCACAGTAAAACGAGTCCTATATCGACATAACCTAAAAGGCCGCTCAGCAAGGAAGAAGCCACTGCTCCAAAACCACCATATAAAAGCCAGACTACGGTTTGCAACTGCACATGGGGACAAAGATTGTACTTTTTGGAGAAATGTCCTCTGGTCTGATGAAACAAAAATAGAACTGTTAAACAGAAGAACACCATCCCAACCGTGAAGCACGGGGGTGGCAGCATCATGTTGTGGGGGTGCTTTGCTGCAGGAGGGACTGGTGCACTTCACAAAATAGATGGCATCATGAGGATGGAAAATTATGTGGACATATTGAAGCAACATCTCAAGACATCTGTCTTCCAAATGGACAATGACCCCAAGCATACTTCCAAAGTTGTGGCAAAATGGCTTAAGGACAACAAAGCCAAGGTATTGGCCATCATAAAACCCTGACCTCAATCCTATAGAAAATTTGTGGGCAGAACTGAAAAAGCACGTGCGAGCAAGGAGGCCTACAAACCTGACCCAGTTACACTAGCTCTGTCAGGAGGAATGGGCCAAAATTCACCCAACTTATTGTGGGAAGCTTGTGGAAGGCTAACCGAAACGTTTGACCCAAGTTAAACAATTTAAAGGCAATGCTACCAAATACTAATTGAGTGTATGTAAACTTCTGACCCACAGGGACTGTGACGAAATAAATAAAAGCTGAAATAAATAAATCATTCTCTCTACTATTATTCTGACATTTCATATTCTAAAAATAAAGTGGTGATCCTAACTGACCTAAGACCGGGAATTTTTACTCTGATTAAATGTCAGGAATTATGAAAAACTTAGTTTAAATGTATTTGGCTAAGGTGTATGTAAACTTCCGACTTCAACTGTACATGCCAAGTATAGACCATATATTGTGTTCCATACTGGTTATAGAAAAGAACAGAAGCCCTGAACTAGCCGTTCAGACTGCAGTCCTACATATCTACAGGTGATGTAAAAAATTTGCTCTTTTAGTATTTCTCCAGTAAGGAGAAAGAAGTGGAGGCTATGTCAAAGACAAAACAAAAACACTTCAGCAAATACTACAGTTATATCTGCAAAAACACTACAGTAAATACTACAGTATACTAAAAATCTTCTAAAACACTACATTACCATAGTATTTTATTTTATTATAGTATTATACTGAAGTTAACAGTAAATACTACAATAAAGTCTGCAAAACCACTACACTGAATACTACAGTAAAGACAGCAATAACACTACAGTGAATACTATAAATACCATAGTATACAATAGTATTTTTTCATGTGGGTACTCAAACTTTACACACTTACAGTAAAATGTGTTGACTGTGTTCCCTAATTAGTTTGTTTTGATATTTCTGGATGTCATGTTTTTGTTATCAGAATACAGTATGGAACAATCCGCAACATTTGTCCCCTGTAAAAGAAGCAGAGTCTTGAGGTAGGGCCTTTACCTTGGGAAAACACTGGACACAATTCCATTTTTCTGTACTATTTCATGTAACAGTAAAAGCAGATAACTATAATAACTAATAAAAATGATAATAGGATATTGACATCAAAATGAACAATTTGATGATCATGCTTTGTTACATGTTTACAATGAAGGTGTACATTGGAATGTCCAACTTAGAGTGTCCTTGGAGATTTAAACGCATCTCTGAATAAGATAAACACTACATTTATCTGAGGCTGATTTCCAGGTAATCTGAAAATACCAATTGTATCTTTGATTACAATGATCAATAAAATATTTTTAAAAAAAGAGACACTATCACTCACTTCAAGTGAAAAAATAGGTCTATATCAAATTAAATGTCACATACACGTGTCTAGCACATGTTGCTGCGTGTGTAGAGAAATGCTTGTGTTTCTAGCGCTAACGAAATAACACACAAAAAAAAAAAATACTGCAAAGTTTTAAGAGCTGGAAGCACGGGAGAACTGTCGGCTCCATTTTTATTTGTCAGAACAACAATCATGGATTTAACAATGACAAAGAATTTATAATTACTCGTGACCCTACTGAAACGTTGAAATAGTTTATAGTAGATAACAAAGTTCTGCATTGCAACTGGAAGGAGAAATACACTGCTGAGCCATTTTGTTGTTGATGTTCACATGCTTATCAGTGCTTACCAGAACAGAACAAAGTGTAAATTCTGACCAAGGGCAAGAGCGTGGATCCATCTCAGCAGAAGGATATTATCTTACCTTATTATCATACCGTTAGTAGGATGTTGAAAGACAGTTCTTAGGATAAGACCATTGATGATCAAATAAATTCCAACTTATATCGCTCAGCTGAACTTGTCTCTCGATGCACAATCCATATTCCACCACTAGATGGGGACATCAACCAGCGATAGCTGTGGAAGGGCCCATCCCTCCCTCATGTCAAAAAACATGCACTGACCTGGGCCCTGCTCTTTTATTTATAAGCCCCCTAAATCATACAGTCACAAACAGTCATACGTATTTTAGGATGTAGCCATCATGCAGAGGGAGCATACATGCCTCCGGCATTATCAGTGGTGCTGCCTGGCTGGGCCCTGCCTGCTCCTGTATAGAGATAAGGGGTGAGGAGCCACTGCCAGATCGCTGGATTCACCCTCTGCGGAGGGCTCCAGCCTCCAGTCCAAATAACACAGGGGGGATTTGAGATGAGGATGATAGAGTTTACTGGTAGCAAGAGATGATGGAGATACTGCCTGACCTCTAACCAATAAATTGAATAAAGGACTTTACATCTCCATAGTATATGCACTCCCACAGAGAATGTATGAGAATTGTCTGTATTTATATGAAACATGTATTCTCAATTGAACGTTAAAAAAAAGACAATTCTACACTACAGTTCTGACTCTAAGTATTGTCATCAGCAGATCGCAGTAAAATCAGTAAAGTCATCCCACCTTTACAGGGAAGTAGTCCCTCATGTAGTCCCAGACACGTAGGTGGCACAGGAAGTGGAACCTGCGGCCCCCCTTAGACGGCGTTTCCCAGTCGAAGAAAAACCAACAGGCATACAGCACGCTGATCAGCCAGAACCGCGTGAACATCAACACAAAGAACATCATGATGCAGCATGGAGCTGGAGTAAGACGACCAATACAGAGAGCCAGACAGACAGAGACACACACAGATACACATTAGTCAACTGGGAATATTAGTGTTAAAATCAATTTCACAGAAATTTGGTTTTATTTGTGATTTGGTCGTTTATATGAGAAAAACAGTGGAAGCGCGGCAGTCTGTAACTTGGGGGAGACTTGAGGTTGATAGAGCAGCTTTATGAGGTGAAGGGCACTGCACTATTAGGTTACAACTTAACCTGCTGACGCACTGAGCAGCAGTGAGCAGGAGAGGGACAGGGAGAGAGAGAGAGGGACGGGAAGAGAGAAAAAGCTAGGGAGGGGTAGAGAGAGAGACTAAGCAAACCAAGAATTGTACTACAACTCAAGCCATGAGTTTTCCTGACCACGTGACTTGAACAGATTAACCAATAACTAGGACCCAGAGTTTCTTGGTCATGAAAAACCAATACCAGGGAGAATACAAACTGTGGAAGGCCTAATGGACAAATCTATTGTGACACACACTGGCTTGATATCATGCACAGAAGACCATGGAGGTGTCTCCACTGTCCAACACATGTTATGTAAGAGTTAAAGGGTAACTTAAGGCAGTGTCTTCTGCATGCACTTTCTTTGGTCCATTTCAGGCACAACTCCATGGGCACATGGAAGTCAGTAAGCAGTGAGCCTGCCTGGCAACTCTCATAGAATTCGATTTCAGCTTCTCCACACCGAGCAACCCGTTAAATAAACAAAACTTAGACACAAGCCTCCCCACTTGTTACGCAATGAGGAAGAAAGGCTAACTAACACCGTTGCACAGCACAAACACACAGACAGGCTAGGAAAAACAGAGCAGAGACAGACATACAGACACTCACCCAGGCCCAGAAAGGAAAAGACCCACTGCAGCACTGAGGCCATCTGCAGTCTCCTGGTTAGAGGCAAGTCAGTAGGGGCAAATTGGATCTTCATGGTGAGGAACTGGAGAGAGCCGAGAGCTAGGCAGTGCAGGCAGACGGGAGGGTAAGGTCTGGGACTAGGACACCCAGGTGAGGAGTGAGCAAAGTGGGTCCAAAGTCTGCCTCTCTCCCTCTTTCTTTACAGTCTTCTTATCGTTTTATCTCTGTAATCATTTTAATGAATGGGTTGATTATTACTCAACCCATATCCATAGCTTCAAGAACTTTGATCTTGCTGTTACTGAGCAGCTTGAAATGCCCTTCACTTTGAACAATAAACAACGTAAAGTTATTGTACAGTGCGCTGTCAGCAACAATAGTGTGAACTGAGCCAGTGTATTTACAGATACTGCATACGTTGAGATCCTGTAGCCAATCAATATCCAGATTAGTTTTCCATTAAGTGTGTTGTCTTCCGGTGATTGAACCTCTTGATATTCTGCTGTTCACCAATCAGTGCTCAGCCCCAATACGTTTTATCCAGGTGCTTATAAAAGGGTTTTGAGCAGTTGATTCACATTTGAGTCATTTAGCAGACACTCTTATCCTCTTAGGGATCATTAAGGAGCGCTGGGGCGCTAGCGCCCCATTCCCGACACTACCCGGCAAAATGTAAGGCGCCAAATTCAAAATCCAAAAGTACAATTATAAAACATTCATCAATATACACATGTTGCATACTCTTCAAAAGCTCAGAGTCTTGGCAATATCACAGCGTTGACAGATTTCAAAAAGGCTTCACGGCGAAAGCACAACATTTGATTGTTTGAGGATAGCACTTCTCATATTTTATGCATTAGCATAAATCCATAACCAGCGCAGGTCTCACAAAATGCATAAAAGAGCTAAAATAAAATCGTTTAGCTTTGATGATCTTCTGCTGAGGGCAAACCGAATTGTCCAAGCAAGACAATCCATGCTTCTTTTGTTACAAAAAGTCATTGTTTATATTCATAAATCTCAGTTTGGTTGGCGTGTTATGTTCAGAAAATCCACCGTCCACTCGCCCATTGAACCGTGAAGAGAAAGCGTTCAAACTATACCTATCCACTTTGTCCAAACAAATCAAACATAATTTATAATGTATCCTTAGGTACACTTTTATGTATATTTACTATAATATTTCAACCGGATAACAACCTGAACGATAGGAAAGGAAAAAACCAAAGAGCACGCAAGACCGTGAACGCGCAAGTCATTCCATTGAGTTCCTGGGTCCACTTCTAAATTCTTCTTCTATTCGCTTCTACTCCAACCTAAAGTCATGAAACCCTGTCTGAAGACTGTTGACATCCAGTGGAAGCCATAGGTACTGCAATCTGAGTCCTAGATAACAGCAAATCCCATAGGCAGCCAGTAGAAAAAGGTCATCTAAAAAAAAACTGAAAGTCCGGACAGAATTTCCTCGGGTTTTTGCCTGCTATATCAGTTCTGTTATACTCACAGACAAACTTCAGAGTGTTTCCTATCCAATAGTACTAATTATGTGCATATAGTTTCTGGGCCTGAGTGGCAGGCATTTTACTTTGGGCACGCCAGACTCTCCAAAAGCGACACCTCGGCTGCCGCTCCCTAACCAGAACGTCTTACAGGAGCAATTGGAGTTTAGTGCCTTGCTCAAGGGCACAGACAGATTTTGCACTTAGTAGGTGTAGGGATTCAAACCAGCGACCTTTTGGTTACTGGCCCAACGCTTTTAACAGCTGGGCTAGCTGCCACCCTAAATAGAGATTAGCCCTGTGCTATCAATCTTTCTTTTAGGTGGTTTATATGATTAATTATTGATTGTGAAGTTTATATACACTAAGTTGACTGCAGCTTGGAAAATCCAGAAAATGATGTCATGGCTTTAGAAGCTTCTGATAGGCTAATTGACATAATTTGAGCCAATTGGAGGTGTACCTGTGGATGTATTTCAAGGCCTACCTTCAAACTCAATGCCTCTTGCTTGACATCATGGGAAAATCAAAAGAAATCAGCCAAGAAAAAAAAAATTGTAGACCTCCACAAGTCTGGTTCATCCTTGGGAGCAATTTCCAAACGCCTGAAGGTACCACTTTCATCTGTACAAACAATAGTAAGCAAGTATAAACACCATGGGTACACACGGCCGTCATACCGCTCAGGAAGGAGACGTGTTCTGTCTCCTAGAAATGAACGTACTTTGGTGTGAAAAGTGCAAATCAATCCCAGAACAACAGCAAAGGACCTTGTGAAGATGCTGGAGGAAACAGGTACAAAAGTATCTATATGCACAGTAAAACGAGTCCTATATCAACATAACCTGAAAGGCTGCTCAGCAAGGAAGAAGACACTGCTCCAAAACCACCATAAAAAAGCCAGACTACGGTTTGCAACTGCACATGGGGACAAAGATCGTACTTTTTGGAGAAATGTCCTCTGGTCTAATGAAACAGAAATAGAACTGTTTGGCCATAATGACCATCGTTATGTTTGGAGGAAAAAGGGCTAGGCTTGCCAACCGAAGAACACCATCCCAACCATGAAAGCACAGGCGTGGCAGCATCATGTTGTGGGGGTGCTTTGCTGCAGGAGGGACTGGTGCACTTCACAAAATAGATGGCATCATGAGGTAGGAAAATTACGTGGATATATTGAAGCAACATCTCAAGACATCAGTCAGGAAGTTAAAGCTTGGTCGCAAATGGGTCTTCCAAATGGACAATGACCCCAAGCATACTTCCAAAGTTGTGGCAAAATGGCTTAAGGACAGCAAAGTCAAGGTATTGGAATGGCAGATTTGTGGGCAGAACTGAAAAAGCGTGTGCGAGCAAGGAGGCGGAATGGGCCAAAATTCACCCAACTTATTGTGGGAAGCTTGTGGAAGGCTACCCGGAACATTTGACCCAAGTTAAACTATTGAAAGGCAATGCTACCAAATACTAATTGAGTGTATTTAAACTTCTGACCCACTTGGAATGTGATGAAATAAATAAAAGCTGAAATAAATAAATTCTCTCTACTATTATTCTGACATTTCACATTCTTAAAATAAAGTGGTGATCCTAACTGACGTAAGACAGGGAATTTTTACTCTGATTAAATGTCAGGAATTGTGAAAAACTGAGTTTAAATGTATTTGGCTAAGGTGTACGTAAACTTCCGACTTCAACTGTATCTACTGCTTGGATAGTTCCATCAGAGCCACTGGCTTGATCCCATTCTACAACTTATATTGGAGATGTGAATCCAACATAATTAGTTTCAAAAGGATATTGAATTGTGTTTGCCTGTCAACACAACCAAATATCAACATTTGAAGGAGATTTATCTTCTGCTTGGATAGTTCCATCATCTGTGCCACTGACTTGGTCTGACTTCCATTCCAGTTCGTCTACAAATTAATATGTTGGATTCACATCTCTATCCCAACCAAAAATCGTATTTAAAGACTAAATCAAATCCAACACACTTTAAATAAGGTTTGTTTGATTTTAGTCCTATTCTTTAACTTGGATTTTTGGTTTAGATGGAGACGGGAATGCAACAAACTGGAATTAAAGCATATTTGTAACTAAAACTTAACTCCAAAGCCTCCATACAACGATACAAAAATGTCATCCAATCGCAGTATAGACAACAGCGCAGTTTATTACCTATTTTATATGCTAAAGCACATCATCAACCTGTCATGCTTAATTACGTTCTTCTGAATGAGCCTACTACTAGCAAATTATTGGTAACTTGGTATGAACGTATGGAAACATAAAACTATAATGGAATTTAATTGGTTGAAGCGTCAAAACGTCTCTCCTCACTGCAGACATTGGGTGATGACGATGCCAGGTGATATTTCTCTGCTTCAAATCTGAGCATCCATCCTGCCATGGGGGCTAGCGCGTGGGCGGGGCAGATTTTTCTTGCAGGGTCCTGTCGTAGTGCAATGTGCATCACGGACAGAACGGGTAAAGCTGAGAGCAGCGCAAAACGAAAACATCCGAGACAGTAATCTTCATATTTGGATCATGGATTTATAATTCGTCTATTATCGGAGATTGCAAACATCGGAGATTGCACCATTCAATAACTCGGACATTTTGTTCCTCTTTAGCAGGATACTGGAGCCCATCAAGAGCCGAGGAGAGACCGCGTCATTTTCCCTGCTCGGATCCGTGGCATATTGAAGAATTGTATCGCGTGCAGGAGCTGAGCTGTAACCGACATCATGGCGTGGCCCTGCATCACCAGGGCGTGCTGTATGGCCCGCTTCTGGAACCAGCTGGACAAGGGGGACATTTCTGTGCCATTGGTTTTCACCAGGTACGATGTCTCGGAGATGCAGCATCTTAAGCTGCAGCACCAACAAAAACAGCCGCATAACCAGGCACAGGCGAACGCAGTAGCCGTAGAAACGCAACCCATTTACAGCGACCAGGCCGTAGCGGCTCGGGCGAACCCCGCGACTGGTATCGCTGCGTCTGGGGAGCGCGCATGTGGTTCTGTAATGCGGCAAGACTTTAAACACTGGAAAGTGCGTCCTGAGCCATCCTGTAAACCTAAGAATGAATATCACATTCCCGAGATCCCTTTTAATAATAAGACACAATATCAGAAGGATTTCCAGCCGTGGCCCATTCCTAAAAGGAGTGACCATCCTTGGATTCCCAGACCCAATCCCTCCATCTCCATCGGCGATGATCGGGTCCAGGATAGGTCCAAACACGCGGAGGTTGACATCGGTGTGGAGAAATGCGACATTGCTGACAAATTGCAAGAAAAGGAAATCCTGGGAGGGAGTAAAAAGAAGCAAACTGCAGAGAAGGAGGGTGAAAAGAAAGTTAGCATCAAAGTGGAGCGAGAAGACGCGGCAGGGGCCAGAGGCAGGGCGGCACTAGATGCGCTAAACAGGCAGTTAAAACAGGAAGTTACAGTTGGCAGCTCATACAAGTAAGTTATAAACGCACTTCACAGGTGAAACCCAGAATCACACATTGCATCATGTCATTGTGGAGGTTTAATGCGTTTCCAAAGTGGCTTTGCTGATGTTTTGCCTCTGTGTTGTAGGTGAATGAGTTCACCTTCAATATGAGGTAGTGTGAAGGTCGCCACATATTGATGAGATAAGCAAATACGCCTACATGTAAAATATTCCTGATATATCGTTCAGTATCAGACAAACAATTTTTTTTACCAAGGAATTCTAACCACTGCTTTCTATTCAAAACTTTGAAGCAGATTTGCCTCAAAGTACCATGGATAAAACAGCATCGATCATAGAAATAGTGTAACAGTAAAACATATTGTTCTGAAGGTCTTTATTTATACATAATGTTACATTCAAAAGGTTTGTGCTGAGGTAGAATTAAATGTCCCTGTTAAACTAAATCTGTCTCTTTGTCCCAGCGTTATTCCCTTTGCATGAATGATGATGGAGACCTGCCATGTGTCTGTCTGGCTCAGTGTGCCGAGCACTAAGGCCCGTGCTAGATATGCAGTTTACACAGACACAGCTTGGGGGCATGAATGATGATGGAGTGCCATGTTTTTGTTATGCTCTGTGAACAAAGATGGTGGATAAGTTGTTTAGTCATCTGCCACATCCCATTAGAGTTCCTTACAGAGTAGCTTGTCCTATTTCAGTTCTCTGCTCAATTTGGCAAGAGTACAGTCCCATGACCAAGAGATCACACTCCATAGGTTTTATGTCTGACCCTTACTGCCAAACACAGTACCTCTGGTCTGATGAATATAAACACATTTCACCCAGTGAGTGTGACATGACAAAACTAAGCCCGACTCAGCTGTGAATTATATTAGAACACTTCCTTACTGAAGTTAAATTATTAACACTTAGGGCTGAGAAGAATAGACTCCCTGACAGGAGGTGGTGTGAGAGAGGAGAGCAAATGCCTTTGATTTAGTTGACCATGAATTGTTCAGTAACATTGGTCTCAGTGAAGGGCCAGTAAATTGGTTTAGGAACTATCTTTCCAACAGAACACAATGTGTATATGCTGACAATGACAAGTCTGGCTTTCTTGAGATTGAAAGGTGTGCCCCAGGGTTCCATTTTAGCTCCTGTGTTGTTCTCAATTTGTATTAATGATTTGGGAAATGGGATGCAACCAGCAAAGTTACATCTATATGCAGATGATACAGTCATATACTCATGTGCTCTTTCTCTGGTTCAGGCTATTGAAGAGCTCCAGTCTGTTTTTCAGTCACTGCAGGCCTCCCTTTATGGTCTCAAACTGGTCTTGTATGTACAAAAAACTAAATAAATGACCTTTACCAGAGCTCGCACTCAGCCAGAAAAGAGCAAGTGCTTCCTTCCCGCTTATGGCTAGAAAGAATCTTGTTCAGGCCACTTTTCTCTCTGTAATTGATTATGGTGACTTGTTGTATATGCATGCAGCCTCCTTTGTCTTACAGAGACTCGATTCTGTTCATCATGCAGCCTTGCACTTTAATATAAATGCCAAGTCACTCACCCACCATTGCACCTTGTACCAAATGGTGGTTTGGACCTCACTTTATTCTACATTTGTATGTGTTCATCTACAAAGCCCTTTTGGGTAAACTCCTTCTTTACCTCTGTAGTCTGGTCTCCTTCACCACCAGCAGTTACCATACCCCATCTGCTAGGTGATTGCTACTTAAAGTCCTCAGGACATTTACAGTATAGGCAAGACTGCCTTCTCGCTTTGTCTACTGTAGATATGTTAGTGCCACTGAATTCATTTAAAATGTTGATGGGAGACTGTTACAGAGGAGTGTAAATGTTTTTTTTAGGCTGGATCATGTTGTTGTATTGTATTGTTGTATGTTTTAATTCTGTAATGTATTGATTGTCGCTGCCTTCTTGGCCAGGTCTCCCTTGAAAAAGAGACTCTGGGTCCCCATGGGCTTTTCCTGGTTAAAAAAAGGTCAAAAATAAAATAAAAAACAAGTCTGGCAGCTGGTCACAGTGGTGCGCTCCACTGTTGTTGTGTCAGTATTGTTCTGCAGCCAGTAGGGACCAGCCCAGGGCGGAAAGAGACCTCCTCAGTCCTCACATGGCATGAAATGGCTGCATTGTGACAAGCAGGAGCCCGGAGTCTGTGTGAGCACTGAGAAAGAAAGAAGCAGCTCAGCTGTTGGTTAATTTCTGACACACACACATGCATGTTCACGCACGTACTCACACATACACATATACAGTTGAAGTCGGATGTTTACATACATCTTAGCCAAATACATTTAAACTCAGTTTTTCACAATTCCTGACATTTAATCAGAGTAAAAATTCCCTGTCTTTGGATCACCACTTTATTTTAAGAATGTGAGATTTCAGAATAATAGTAGAGAGAATTATTTATTTTAGGTTTAATTCCTTTCATCACATTCCCAGTGGGTCAGAAGTTTACATACTCTCAATTAGTATTTGGTAGCATTGCCTTTAGATTGTTTAACTTGGGTCAAACGTTTTGGGTAGCCTTCCACAAGCTTCCCACAATAAGTTGGGTGAATATTGGCCCATTCCTCCTGACAGAGCTGGTGTAACTGAGTCAGGTTTGTAGGCCTCCTTGCTCGCACACGCTTTTTCAGTTCTGCCCACAAATTTTCTATAGGATTGAGGTCAGGGCTTGGTGATGGCCACTCCAATACCTTGACTTAGTTGTCCTTAAGCCATTTTGCCACAACTTTGGAAGTATGCTTGGGGTCATTGTCCATTTGGAAGACCCATTTGCAACCAAGCTTTAAATTCCTGATTGATGTCTTGAGATGTTGCTTCAATATATCCACATAATTTTCCTTCCTCATGATGCCATCTATTTTGTGAAGTGCACCAGTCCCTCCTCCAGCAAGCACCCCCCACAACATGATGCTGCCACCCCCGTGCTTCACGGTTGGGATAGTGTTCTTCTGCTTGCAAGCCTTGCCCTTTTTCCTCCAAACATAACGATGGTCATTATGGCCAAATAGTTATATTTTTGTTTCCTCAGACCAGAGGACATTTCTCCAAAAAGTACGATCTTTCTCCCCCTTTGTCCCCATGTGCAGTTGCAAACTGTAGTCTGGCATTTTCATGGTGGTTTTGGAGCGGTGGCTTCTTCCTTGCTGAGCGGCCTTTCAGGTTATGTTGATATAAGGCTTGTTTTTCTGTGGATATAGATACTTTTGTACCCGTATCCTCCAGCATATTCACAAGGTCCTTTGCTGTTGTTCTGGGATTGATTTGCACTTTTCGCACCAAAGTACGTTCATCTCTAGGAGACAGAACTGCATCTCCTTCCTGAGCGGTATGACGGCTGCGTGTTCCCATGGTGTTTATACTTGCGTACTATTGTTTGTACAGATGAACGTGGTACCTTCAGGCGTTTGGAAATTGCTCCCAAGGATGAACCAGACTTGTGGAGGTCTACAATTTTTTTCTGAGGTCTTGACTGATTTCTTCTGATATTCCCATGATGTCAAGCAAAGAGGCACTGAGTTTGAAGGTAGGCCTTGAAATACATCCACAGGTACACCTCAAATTGACTCAAATGATGTCAATTAGCCTATCAGAAGCTTCTAAAGCCATGACATCATTTTCTGGAATTTTCCTAGCTATTTAAAGGCACAGTCAAATTAGTGTATGTAAACTTCTGATCCACTGGAATTGTGATACAGTGAATTATAAGTGAAATAATCTGTCTGTAAACAATTTTTGGAAAAATGCACATAGTAGATGTCCTAACCGACTTGACAAAACTATAGTTTGTTAACAAGAAATTTGTGGAGTGGTTGAAAAACGATTTTTAATGACTCCAACATAAGTGTATGTAAACTTCGACTTCAACTGTATACACACACACATACACACACACTGTTATGGAGGGCCTTGCCGATGGGGACTAGGCTCCTTGGGATGTGGGTGTCTGAGGACTGAGGAGTGACAGACAGACTTCCCAGTCTGACTGTGTTGAAGTTTAAAGGTCCAATACAGACATTTTTTATCGCAATATCAAATTTCTGGGTAACAATTAAGTACCTTACTGTGATTATTTTTGACAATTTTAATTGAAAACAAACAAAAATAGCTTCTAAGCAAAGAGCCATTTCTGAAGCAATAATTTTGCTAGGACTGTCTGGGAGTGGTCTGAGTGGGAATGGGAAAACTCAAAACTAGGTGTTTGGAACTTTCTTATTGGTCTGTTCATTAATTTACGGCCAAAACTCCATCCCACCAAAACAGGCTGATATTTCAGGTGGTATTTTCACAATATTATTCAAACCTCAGTGTGAAAATATATAAAACACAGGAAAATCTCTTTTTCCTGCACTGGGCTTTTTAACTGCTCAGAGTGGCTTCATTCACCTTGCTTTCATGAGACTATTTCTAATTTGTGTATGATAAAACCTTTTGTCACTGCATGGTTGGAGATTGACGTGACATTCATACAAATGAAGGATGTGAATGAGATTTGCTGTATCTAGTGGTTGCTCCCAATTCAGCCATGTAAAAAGGATCAGCTTCAGTTAATGCAATTCTCCTCCTGGACCTACAACATATAAATGAGGCCTATTCAGAAAACCAGGACTTTTATCCAAGCTCTCCTAGAATAGGATATGAAGCTTCTTGACTTCAAGTTACAGATGGAACCTGACTGGATAGCTGGACCACATCCTAATTTGTGTTCAGCCAGTTGACCATTTCTCCAAAACAATGGAAAATAGCGGTCTCTCAGAGGAGATTGTTTATGGCACCGTGAAGTAAATAAAACTGCCCTCACGGTACAAAAACAAAAGTACTGAAGCTGAACCAAGAGCTATGCCTGGACTGCAGCGGTCCTTTCAAAATGTAGGCCATCTAAAATGATTCTGTGCAGCCTGCGTGCCCCAAAGAAGTAGCATTTATGATGAAAGCCTTGCTTTTATGTCAGGTTTCAGTCATTACTCACATCTCACCTTTTTATTCTGATTTCACAATAACATGAGTGCATGACATGGTGGATGTTGAATGGTATGGACTGTGACAGATGTGTGCAAGATGGTGCCGACAGAGATGGTCGCCTCGCTTCAGGTCCTTAGGAAACTATGCAGTTATTTGTTTTTTTTTATGTATTATTTCTTACATTGTTATCCTAGAAAATGTAAGTGTTATTACATACAGCCAGGAAGAACTATTGGATATAAAAGCGATGTCAACTTACCAACATTACGACCAGGAATACGTCTTTCCCGAAGTGGATCCTTTGTTCGGACCTCCACCCTGGACATGGGATCTTATCCCAGAGGCCGAGCATATTACTCGCCAATGTCCAATCTCTAGATAACAAGGTGGACGAAGTTGCCTTCCAGAGAGACAGAGATTTGTCGTGTCTTTGGAATCATTAAAGTGAAGACATTTTATCAAATCAATTCTCTGTAATTAATATTACGTGATTACTAATCACGTAAATGTAATTAACTAGGAAGTCGGGGCACCACGGAAAATATTCAGATTAAAGTTATAATTTTCCTAATATAACTTTTCAGATATTTTAATATCTGATCAATTAGTCTTCTCATTAATGAATTATTCTTTCCCTCACGTTAGTCTCATTCCGAACGTCGTAAATTGTTGGTTATCTGCACGAACCCAGTCTTTACTATGAATCATCCATACATCAATTGTCTTAAATCACTAATTTATTAACTAACTAAATAATCGCAGAAATGCACGAACAAACAGTAAACAAAACAAAGTAGATATGGTTACAAGGAAATTATAGGGGAGTTTCCCTAGTGGGCTTAGCCGGTATGACGGTTTGGTGGGCAAAGGGAAGTGGGTGTGGATTGAGAAAAACCGGGATTACACAAATGATTCACTACACAGTTGATAATTATATTCATTGAAATGCTAATCCTTTGCACATGAACGCTCACTCATTCGGGAACAATTGCAATCAATATACAAGTGTGTCGTTGGGATCGTCCGTCTTTCTGTTGGAAAGTTCATCCGCCTCTCTCTCTCTCTTCCAATAAGTATTTTGTGGTTAGAATGGCTACTTCAGAGTACCATTAAGAAATGTTCTTAGATTAGATGTTTCGGCAGTTCTCCCATTCAGGTCGACATAATTTCTAGCTGCAGACTATTAACTATGTATCGAAGGCTTGCTCTTATTCTGTCGGATCGATAGTCTCCGAGTTTAACCATGTGGTATGGTTAAGAATTCAAAAACCATTTGTGGTCTCTACTCAAACCTTAGTTCCCTCTGTGAAAGAGGTACTGGTCTCCACTCAACCCTTAGCCCTCTCGGTAATCGAGGTAAGCCTGGTCTGAAGATGATTCCTTCAGGTGGGGGTTATATTCGTAACAGTAGAAAAGGGCCGTCCCATGACGCCAGATCACTGTCTGTGCTCATGGGGCGGGCCTATGCCTTAGTGAAACTTTTTAAAGGGAATTACAATTCTCTCACATTAACATAATTACATAGCGTCACATCATTTCACAAATAGTTTCATCGTAACTCATTCATTTTATACAACAATTAGATGCAAGTCTCACAACTGAGACTCTTGTATAAACATGGTTATGGTAATGTGGCTGTATTGTCTCTCCTGAGTTTCACAAACATTAAACAAATTGGACCGGTCGTAGCTGGATTCTTTACCGACCGTGTATACATTCTACAGAACATGGATATTGTTCATTTCTCAAGTTCTGTGATGTGGCAGAAATTCCTTTGTTCTCTCTATGTGTCTCTCTCTGCTTGGCCATGAGGGAGGGTTTCCCCCCGGAATTTACGACGGGCGATAAGAGAACCTAGGTGTAAGGGAGGGGGATGGAGGGAGAGAGATGGGAGAGAGGGGGGGATGGTGCTCTCTATCCCCAAAGAGGGCCAACGTCATGACAGATTGTAACATTCTCTGTTTCATGTAAACATGGCTCACTCGGGATGTTGTCAGAGTCGGTACAGCCACCCGGTTTCTTCATGCATCGCACCAACAGAAACAAACATCTCTCTGGTAAGAAGAAGGGTGGGGGTGTATGCCTTATGATTAACAACTCATGGTGTAATCACAACAACATACAGGAACTCAAGTTCTTTTGTTCACCTGACCTAGAAATCCTTACAATCAAATGCCGACCATTGCTGGTAGCATTCTGGATCATTGCTACTCTAACTTCTGCAATGCATACAAAGCCCTCCCCCGCCTTGCCTTTGGCAAATCTGAACATTACTCTATTTTGTTGCTCCCAGCTTATTGACAGAAACTAAAACAGGAAACGCCCGGACTCAGGTCCATCCAACGCTGGTCTGACCAATCGTATTCCACGCTTCAAGATTGCGTCGATCACGTGGACTGGGAAGTGTTCCGGATAGTCTCAGACAAAAACATTGATGATGTACAGTGGGGAAAAAAAGTATTTAGTCAGCCACCAATTGTGCAAGTTCTCTCACTTAAAAAGATGAGAGAGGCCTGTAATTTTCATCATAGGTACACTTCAACTATGACAGACAAAATGAGGGAAAAAAATCCAGAAAATCACATTGTAGGATTTTTAATGAATTTATTTGCAAATTATGGTGGAAAATAAGTATTTGGTCACATACAAACAAGCAGGATTTCTGGCTCTCACAGACCTGTAACTTCTTCTTTAAGAGGCTCCTCTGTCCTCCACTCGTTACCTGTATTAATGGCACCTGTTTGAACGTGTTATCAGTATAAAAGACACCTGTCCACAACCTCAAACAGTCACACTCCAAACTCCACTATGGCCAAGACCAAAGAGCTGTCAAAGGACACCAGAAACAAAATTGTAGACCTGCACCAGGTTGGGAAGACTGAATCTGCAATAGGTAAGCAGCTTGGTTTGAAGAAATCAACTGTGGGAGCAATTATTAGGAAATGGAAGACATACAAGACCACTGATAATCTTCCTCGATCTGGGGCTCCACGCAAGATCTCACCCCGTGGGGTCAAAATGATCACAAGAACGGTGAGCAAAAATCCCAGAACCACACGGGGACCTAGTGAATGACCTGCAGAGAGCTGGGACCAAAGTAACAAAGCCTACCATCAGTAACACACTCGCCGCCAGGGACTCAAATCCTGCAGTGCCAGACGTGTCCCCCTGCTTAAGCCAGTACATGTTCAGGCCCGTGTGAAGTTTTCTAGAGAGCATTTGGATGATCCAGATGAGGATTGGGAGAATGTCAGATGAAACCAAAATATAACTTTTTGGTAAAAACTCAACTCGTCGTGTTTGGAGGACAAAGAATGCTGAGTTGCATCCAAAGAACACCATACCTACTGTAAAGCATGGGGGTGGAAACATCATGCTTTGGGGCTGTTTTTCTGCAAAGGGACCAGGACGACTGATCCGTGTAAAGGAAAGAATGAATGGGGCCATGTATCGTGAGAGTTTGAGTGAAAACCTCCTTCCATCAGCAAGGGCATTGAAGATGAAACGTGGCTGGGTCTTTCAGCATGACAATGATCCCAAACACACCGCCCGGGCAACGAAGGAGTGGCTTCAGTAAGAAGCATTTCAAGGTCCTGGAGTGGCCTAGCCAGTCTCCAGATCTCAACCCCATAGAAAATCTTTGGAGGGAGTTGAAAGTCCGTGTTGCCCAGGGACAGCCCCAAAACATCACTGCTCTAGAGGAGATCTGCATGGAGGAATGGGCCAAAATACCAGCAACAGTGTGTGAAAACCTTGTGAAGACTTACAGAAAACATTTGACCTCTGTCATTGCCAACAAAGGGTATATAACAAAGTATTGAGATAAACTTTTGTTATTGACCAAATACTTATTTTCCACCATAATTTGCAAATAAATTCATAAAAAATCCTACAATGTGATTTTTTGGATTTTCTTTCCTCATTTTGTCTGTCATAGTTGAAGTGTACCTATGATGAAAATTACAGGCCTCTCTCATCTTTTTAAGTGAGAGAACTTGCACAATTGGTGGCTGACTAAATACTTTTTTTCCCCACTGTATACGCTGACTCGGTGAGCGAGTTTGTTAGCTAGTGCATCGGAGATGTCGTACCCACTGTGAATATTAAAACCTTTCCTAACCAGAAACCGTGGATGGATGGCAGCATCCGCTCAAAACTGAAAGAGCGAACCACCGCTTTTAAATCATGTCAAGGCGACTGGAAACATGACCAAATACAAACAGTACAGTTATTCCCTCCGCAAGGCAATCAAACAAGCAAAGCATCAGTATAGAGACAAAGTAGAGTCGCAATTCAACGGCTCAAACACGAGATGTATGTGGCAGAGTCTACAGTCAATCACGGATTACAAAAAGAAAACCATCCCCATTGCAGACATCAACGTCTTGCTCCCAGACAAATTAAACAACTTCTTTGCTCGCTTTGAGGACAATACAGTGTCACTGACACGGCCCACTACCAATGCCTGTGGGCTCTCCTTCTCCATGGCCAACGTGAGTTAACCCTCGCAAGGCTGTTGGCTCAGACGGCATCCTTAGCCGCGTCCTCAGAGCATGCGCAGTCCAGCTGGCTGGTGTGTTTACGGACATATTCAATCAATCCCTATCCCAGTCTGCTGTTCCCACATGCTTCAGGATGGCCACCATTGTTCCTGTTCCCAAGAAAGCTAAGGTAACTGAGCTAAACGACTATCGCCCCATTGCACTCACATCTGTCATCATGAAGTGCTTTGAGAGACTAGTCAAGGATTATATCACCTCCACCCTACCTGAAACCCTAGACCCACTCCAATTTGCTTACCGCCCCAATAGGTCCACTGACGATGCAATCGCCATCACACTGCCCTATCCCATCTGGACAAGAGAAATACCTATGTAAGAATGCTGTTCATTGACTACAGCTCAGCATTTAACACCATAGTACCCTCCAAATTCGTCATTAAGCTCGAGACCATGGGTCTCGACCCTGCCCTGTGCAACTGGGTCCTGGACTTCCTGACGGGCCGCCACGAGGTGGTGAAGGTAGGAAACAACATCTCCACCCCGCTGATCCTCAACACTGGGGCCCCACAAGGGTGCGTTCTCAGCCCTCTCCTGTACTCCCTGTTCACCCACGACTGTGTGGCCATGTACTCTTCCAACTCAATCATCAAGTTTGCAGACGACACTACAGGGGTAGGCTTGATTACCAACAATGACGAGACAGCCTACAGGGAGGTGGTGAGGGCCCTCGGAGTGTGGTGTCAGGAAAATAACTATCCACATCGATGGGACAGTAGTGGAGAAGGTGGAAAGTTTTAGGTTCCTCGGCTTACACATCACAGACAAACTGAAATGGTCCACCCACACAGACAGCGTGGTAAAGAAGGCGCAACAACCTCAGGAGGCTGAAGAAATTTGGCTCGTCACCCAAAACCCTCAAACTTTTACAGATGCACAATCGAGAGCATCCTGTCGGGCTGTATCACCGCCTGGTATGGCAACTGCACCGCCCTAAACTGCAAGGCTCTCCAGAGGGTGGTGTGGTCTGCACAACGCCTCCCCCGAGGGCTAACTACCTGCCTTCCAGGACACCTACAGCACCCGATGTCACAGGAAGGCCAAAAAGATCATCAAGGACAACAACCACCCAAGCCACTGCCTGTTCACCCAGCTATCATCCAGAAGGCGGGGTCAGTACAGGTGCAGCTTCTATCTCAAGGCCATCAGAATGTTAAACAGCCATCACTAACATAGAGGCTGCTGCCAACATACAGCCTCAAATCTCTGGCCACTTTAATAAATGGACTTAATAATTGTGTCACTTTAAATAACCCCATTTGATTCAAGGACCTCTGTTTTCTATCTCCATCAAAGCCACCATTGTGTAGACTTCAATGATTTGTATTAGCTGTGACTGAAGAACCTGCTACCACTTCAGGCAGAGCAGAGGTTAAGATCTCTCAGCTCAGCTGCCTTCCTGCTTTGTTCCATGTTTACGCTTTGAATGTCCCTTTTGTATGAGAATAAAATGAGAATAACCCTAGGGTCAGGCCTCAAACGCTGTTTTTATGCTTTGTTTACTCCACTGTGCTATCATTATCATCCACACCAACCACCAGCCTTTTCCTGCTGGGGTAATCAGACAAAGACAATAAACACAGTGAGCAACAGCACAGACAGTTGTTCTCTTCATTAAGTAGTTATTTTCCTTTGTTGAAATCTAATTAGAAAACCATCAAATGCTGGGCATTCAGAGGCAATTACTTCTTCCTCTGTTGCATAATGTCCAATAAGCTGTGGATGAATAATGGGGAGCAGGTAGCATTACTTTAAGGAAGACAGGTAGTTTAGTTTCCTTTAGCTCAGAGGGGGCGAGAGGGAGGCCATGAATTGTTTATTTGAGATGTTTTCAGGTTGCATCACAACATGTTCATGCCAACATTGATTCATTTATTTATTGTGATTATTATTTTATTTTACAAACACCATTGACTCACTCTCATCACGGTTAGATGGACAACTGGCTAGTCATTCACTGGCCATTGTCTGCTCTGCACACTGCCAACCAGTCCAGGCCAGGGTGTTCACAATGCAGATGAGAGTGCCTTGTTTTATCCTGCCTGCAGAATGAATGTCGCATGTGAGCAGAGCAGCACTAGCAGCTGAAATATTGTAAAGAGGCCAACAGATTTTAGTGGATTTAAAAATGATCCTCTTAGAAGGCCTGTAAAGCCCGGTGTTTCCACCGACATGCAGGCAACGCGTGCTGAATCACTGAATCTAACCACACAGGCTCTGACTGGGGAGAGAGTGATGGAGAAAGAGAGGGAGGGCAGGACATGCTGCTCAATCTCTCCTCACAAAGCTTAGCTTCCAGGAACTCCCTGCAGATGCAGGCAGGTTAGGATCAGAGGTGTGGCATTACATGACAGTCTGAAGAAAGGATTCTCTAATTGAAGTGTTAAACATAAATGTTAGGATCATGGTCATTCCGTATTCAGTTAAGTGTCTATGCATATCATGTACTGTACAAAGCCAAGAAATTAGCATAACCAGCTTGAGGCAGTTGACATTGCTCTTTCTCACTTCTCACAAAACGTGTGTTTATTTTGTGTAAAAAAAATGCCAATGCTGCTAGGAAATACTTGGGTGAACCATGATGGCTAAGTTGGTAGAGCATGGCGCTTGCGCCGCCAGGATTGTGGGTTTGATTCCTGGAGCCACCCACAAGTAAAACCTATGCATGCATGACTGTAAGTTGATTAGGATAAAAATGTCTGCTAAATAACATTATTATATTAAATGCTTGACGCAGCTGACATTATTAAAAGGTGTGGGTACATCCAAGGTTTAGCCATGCATCAGAACGTACAACACACTCTGTGGTGATTTCACTGAGTTGCAGTATGTCACAGTGTAGCCAATAGCCATCTGACTGCATGGGCAATCTTGACAGGCTACAGATTCAGCTACAGCTACCGTAACGCCAGAGGCAAGCTGATCCCAGCGGGAGGAGAGAGTATTGATCAGGAACCATCAGCAGTTGGCTACATGTAATGGCTGACTGACACAAAGAGAAGCAGTGTCAGTAAATCAAGGCACTGTTACTGTACTCTTGTTACTGTACTCTTGTTACTGTACACTGGGATTGATTTCTTCACCTCAAATGTTTAGAGAACGTCTGGCTGCGTTCCTCTTATGCACTGTATTATGTATAGAATTCTTATTGATTCTGCCATGTAGTAAATCGTGCAATAATTTCAGACGTGTTTTTTTAATTTGAAACTCTGGGTCACAGTCCGATGGGCTTCAGATTAGAATTTCTGTGCTGCCAAAGTTGGATGTTATAGGAAGGTAAATTTACAGTAAAATAGACTGGCTGTCCGGTAAAACTGATTATGATAATTATTTGTATTTAACACTGATACTTTACTGTCCAATGATAATGCTGCAATCAATTGGATTTATTCCATATCCTCTCACGAATGGATGTAACCTAACTGACATGGCATGGATGTAACTGTTTTAATTAAGGGTGACAGATTTTATTTGGCAATAGATTTGTTCAGACTAGCGCTGTAGCTATGCGTGCTGATGGTCCTTTTGCCGTTGTCTGCCCTTTTTAAGTCTAAGAGAGAAGTGCCAGATTGTTCCCTCTGCCTGGCTGTTGCCTGGCGTGCTATGTTAGAGAAGGGTGGCGTGTGTATCTTAGCATTGTTGGTCCCTGGCATCCCTCCACCACTTGTCAGTGCCAGTGTCATAACGTCATAGTGACGGCGCTTTTCACAACATATGTCATCTTTCCTGCAGGGTCAGCAGGGTCGGCTCCAGGAACCAGGCAGAACCATTAGCGGATAGCCATACAACAGCAAGAAATACAGTATGTTATCTTGGCAAGGCCTGCTTTTCTACATGGCCGCACAGTAAAAAAATACAGTATGTTAACTTGGTAAGACGTCATCAAATAACAGCTTGTTTTGGCGGAGGAAAGTTTCATTTTAGCACCACATAATATTGGGAGTAAAGGGACATAAAATTAGACGTTATTAGAGGTTTAGAGTTGTTAGATGTGTGTAAGAAGTGAGCAAGAATGTTCAAGAAACTTCCTCACAAATCACGTCATACGTCAAACATTTTCATACTTGTCTTTGACAAAGATCTGTTTTGAAAGAAATGGAAGGAGAGTAGGTACCAAGCACACACTGACCTGGAAGACACTAGCTTTATTGTTACCGGTCATATGAGTATGACGTTGTCCAGCTTGCTATGTACAGTATAGACTTGTGTTTGACTCGCTCTCTACCAGTCCTACCACTACCCCGTCACTTGCGCCCTGCGCGGGTAGTAGCATTCTGTGCCCTTAGCCACAGACATTGTACAATCTGACCTTGTACTCTCTCTCCTCTCTTTTCCTGCCCAAGCATTAAAAGTGGACTTCAATCCTTTTATGTAACAACTCTGTGATTCCATCTCACTTCCACTCCACTGGAGCTAGATCTATCTAACCGCCAGCCGCTCTTACTTTAACCACTAGTCCACTCGTCAACATCCTGGCAGTTTACTTTGAGAAAATAAGTGTGTGGGTCAATTTATCATATCTGACCAAATGCTTAAACATAAGAGTTTGTTGGGGTAATTAAGTTGTATTGATAAATGTGGACTGATATATGACTACAGTGTCCTAAATTAGATATTTTTGAAATGCCACACGGTAAGATCTTATTATCAAATGCCAATAAAGGTTAAATTAAATACATGAACAACTTTGATAAGGAAACAGTTCTGAAGTCTGTTACACTACATTAAAAAAATTGGGGGCTCACAGAGATAGTGTTTCAGTCTACCTATTGGGTTAGTTAAAGGCAAGCTTCGTCATACATCATACTGACTGTTATAGGACAATTTCTACTTCGCCCTGTTTATCAAAAGTGCTGGAAAAACGTGTCAATAATCAACTGACTGACTTTCTTGATGTCTATAGTATTCTATCTGGTATGCAATCTGTTTTCCACTCTGGTTATGGACGTGACAGTGCAACCTTAAAGGTCCTAAATGATGTCACCATTGCCCAAGATTCTAAGCAATGTTAAATACTTAGGGAGAAGCGGCGCACTAGTGGGCCACTCCCGACACTACCCGGTGAAATGTAAGGCGCCAAATTCAAAATCCAAAAGTTGAATTATTAAACATTCATCAATATACAAGTGTTGCATAGTCATCAAAAGGTCTGATTCTTGGCAATATCACAGCGTTGTCAGATTTCAAAAAGGCTTTACGGCGAAGGCACAACATTTGGTTGTTTGAGGATAGCACCTCCAATATTTATGCATTAGCATAAATTCATATCCAGCGCGGGTCACACAAAACCCATATAAGAGCTAAAAAATATCACTTACCTTTCGAAGAACTTCTGCTGAGGGCTTCCCAAGTGTCCAGCGAAGACATCCAATGGTTCTTTTGGTTAGAAAAAGTCATTTATTATATCCATAAATCTGGTTGCCGCATTATGATCAGAAAATCCACCGTCGAGTCGCCCATTGAACCGTGAAGAGAACAGGTTCAAATTAAACCTATAAACTTTCTCCAAACAAATCAAACATCATTTTTAATGTATCCTTAGGTATCCTTTTATGTATATTTACTGTAATATTTCAACCGGACGATAACGTGAGCGATAGGAAAGGAAAATAATGTGGGGTGCGCTCACAATCTCGCGCCCGTGAAACGTTGTTGACAAATGTGGTCCCTTCACTATTTCCTCTTCCTATCTGTTCTGCTTGTGCTAGAGCCTCCAAACACTGTATAAAGACTGTTGACATCTAGTGGAAGCCATAGGTACTGCAGTCTAGGAGCTAGATAACATAGAAATCAATAGGCAGCCTGGAGAAAAGGTCATGTACAAAAAAAACTGCAAATCCGAATGGATTTTCCTCTGGTTTTCTGTCACGTCCAGGCCTGGGTTAGCAGGCTTGCGTGTTTAGTTTGTGTTTTGTTTAGGAGGGTTTTTTGTTCTAGGTGATATGATATATTTCTATGTTGGGTTGATGGTTCCCAATTAGAGGCAGCTGATTGTCGTTACCTCTAATTGGGAACCATATATATGTTTGTGCTTTTCACTGGGGTTTTGTGGGTCATTGATTATGTTTACATGTTTATTGGTTACGGTCTTTATATGTTTATTGTTTTGCCAGTTACGTTAGGTAAAAATAAACTATGTACACTGGAAACCTCGCTGCATCTTGGTCCGCTCCTTTACAAGACCGTTACAGAATGACCCACCAAACAAGGACCAAGCAGCGAGATAACCGGGAGTTCTGGACATGGGAGGAAATCCTGGCTGGACCCTGGAGGAAGGCTGAGGAGTATCGCCGTCCCAGGGAAGGTTTGGAGTTAGTGATGGCAGAGCGGCAGAAGTATGCGGGAACACGGCTGGCGAGGAAGCCCGAGAGGCAGTCCCCCAAAAAATGTTTTGGGGGGCACACAGGGAGGTTGGCTGAGCCAGGTTGGAGACCTGAGCCAACTCCCCGTGCTTACCGGAGTGAGCGTTGCACTGGTCAGGCACCGGGTCATGCAGTGAAGCGCACGGTCTCCAGTGTTCATTCAGAGACCAGTACAGACTGTTCCTGCTCCACGCACCAGGCCCCCTGTGCGCATCGCGAGCCCAGCATGTCCTGTTCCTGCTCCGCGCACCAGGCCCCCTGTGCGCATAGAGAGCCCAGCACGTCCTGTTCCTGCTCCGCACACCAGGCCCCCTGTGCGCATCGTGAGCCCAGCACGTCCTGTTCCTGCTCCGCGTACCAGGCCCCCTGTGCGCATAGCGAGCCCAGCACGTCCTGTTCCTGCTCCGCGCACCAGGCCTCCTGTGCGTATCGAGAGCCCAGCACGTCCTGTCCCTGCTCCACGCATCAGGCACCCTGTGCGCATCGAGAGCCCGGCACGTCCTGTTCCTGCTCCGCGCACCAGGGCCCCTGTGTGCATCGAGAGCCCGACACGTCCTGTCCCTGCTCCACGCATCAGGCCTCCTGTGCGCATCGAGAGCCCAGCACGTCCTGTCCCTGCTCCACGCATCAGGCCCCCTGTGCGCATCGAGAGACCGGCAAGTCCTGTCCCTGCTCCGCGCACCAGGGCCCCTGTGTGCATCGAGAGCCCGACACGTCCTGTCCCTGCTCCACGCATCAGGCCTCCTGTGCGCATCGAGAGCCCAACACGTCCTGTCCCTGCTCCACGCATCAGGCCCCCAGCGCATCGAGTCCGCACGCCCTGTCCCTGCTCCATGCATCAGGCCCCTGTGCGCGCCGAGCCCGCACGTCCTGTCCCTGCTCCGCGCACCAGGCCCCTTGTGCGCATCGAGTGCCCAGCACGTCCTGTTCCTGCTCCGCGCACCAGGCCCCCTGTGCGCATCGAGAGTCCGGCACGTCCTGTCCCTGCTCCACTCACCAGGCCCCCTGAGCGCATCGAGAGCCCGCACGTCCTGTCCCTGCTCCGCGCACCAGGCCCCCTGTGCGCATCGAGAGCCCGCACGTCCTGTCCCTGCTCCGTGCACCAGGCCCCCTGTGCGCATCGAGAGCCCGCACATCCTGTCCCTGCTCCGCGCACCAGGCCCCCTGTGCGCATTGAGAGACCGGCACGGACTGTTCCTGTTCCACGCACCAGGCCTCTAGGGTGTCGTCCCAGCCTGGCACGTACTGTTCCTGTTCCACGCACCAGGCCTCTAGGATGTCGTCCCAGCCTGGTACGTACTGTTCCTGCTTCACGCACCAGGCCTCTAGGGTGTCGTTCCAGCCTGGTACGTACTGTTCCTGTTCCACGCACCAGGTCTCTAGGGTGTCGTCCCAGCCTGGTACGTACTGTTCCTGCTTCAAGCATCAGGTTCCATGTGCACCGTCAGAGCCCGGCACGACCTGTGCCTGTTTCACGCATCAGGTCCAGCGGGTGTCTCCAGAGTCCGATGACCTCTGTTCCGGCTCCAAGCCCCGGGCCGCCACCAAGGACACAAAGACCCACCTGAGGACCCCATGGATTTTTTTTGGCACGGTCGGAGTCCGCGCCTTTGGGGGTAATGTCACGCCCAGGCCTGGGTTAGCAGGCTGGCGTGTTTAGTTTGTGTTTTGTTTAGGAGGGTTTTTTGTTCTAGGTGATATATTTCTATGTTGGGTTGATGGTTCCCAATTGGAGGCAGCTGATTGTCGTTACCTCTAATTGGGAACCATATATATGTTTGTGCTTTTCACTGGGGTTTTGTGGGTCATTGATTATGTTTACATGTTTATTGGTTACGGTCTTTATATGTTTATTGTTTTGCCAGTTACGTTAGGTAAAAAATAAAGTATGTACACTGGAAACCTCGCTGCATCTTGGTCCGCTCCTTTACAAGACCGTGACATTTTCGCCTGCTATATCAGTTCTGTTATACTCACAGACATTATCTTAACGGTTTTTGAAACTTCAGAGTGTTTCCTATCCAATAGTACTAATTATGTGCATATCCTATTTCCTGGGCCTGAGTAGCAGGAATTTTACTTTGGGCACGCCAGACTCTCCAAAACCGTCACCTCTGCTGCCGCTCCCTAAGAAGTTAAATGCTCTACAACAAAGCTTTCTTGGTGTCCAACAAGCTTTCTCTGCCTTTAACCTTGTTCTGAACACCTCCAAAACAAAGGTCATGTGGTTTGGTAAGAAGAATGCCCTTCTCCCCACCGGTGTGATTACTACCTCGGAGGGTTTATAGCTCGAAGTAGTCACCTCATACAAGTACTTGGGAGTATGGCTAGACGGTACACTGTCCTTATCCAGCACATATCAAAGCTGCAGGCTAAGGTTAAATCTAGACTTGGTTTCCTCTATCATAATCACTCCTCTTTCACCCCAGCTGCCAAACTAACCCTGATTCAGATGACCATCCTACCCATGCTAGATTACAGAGACGTAATTTATAGATCGGCAGATAAGGGTGCTCTCGAGTGGCTAGATTTACTTTACCATTCGGCCATCAGACATGCCACAAATGCTCCTTATAGGACACATCACTGCACTCTATACTCTTCTGTAAACTGGTCATCTCTGTATACCCGTCACAAGACCCACTGGCTGATGCTTATTTATAAAACCCTCTTAGGCCTCATTCCCCCCTATATGAGATACCTACCCGCAGCCCTCATCCTCCACATACAACACCACTTCTGCCAGTCACATTTTGTTAAAGGTCGCTCCTCTTTTGAGTTTGTTGCAGTTCGCGACTGTTACTAGCTGCAAAAAAAACTCAAACTGGACAGTTTTATCTCCATCTCTTCATTCAAAGACTCAATCATGGACACTCTTACTGACAGTTGTGGCTGATTCACATGATGTATTGTTGTCTCTGCCTTCTAGCCCTTTGTGCTGTTGTCTGTGCCCAATAATGTTTGTACCCTGTTTTGTGCTGCTGCCATGTTGTGTTGCTGCCATGTTGTGTTGCTACCATGCTGTGAGGTCATGTGTTGCTGCCATGCTATGTTGTTGTCTTAGGTCTTTCTTTATGTAGTGTTGTCTCGCTTGTCGTGATGTGCGTTTTGTCAATTTTTATTTTATCCCAGCCCGTCCCCGCAGGAGGCCTTTTGGTAGGCCGTCATTGTAAATAAGAATTTGTTCTTAAATGACTTGCCTAGTTAAATAAAAATGTTTAATAAAATACACTTGCCATATAAGCATGCCATACAAAAGGTAGCGTTACTCTGCACATATAGGATAGCTCGAGATAGAGGGCTGAGGTAGATGTAGATAGAGGACCAAGCTTGGATGTTGTGGTTAGGGCTGTTACGGTGACCGTATTACCGCCACACTGGTGGTCACAAGCTGTTTAGTCCCGGTACCTAGGCTTCTCCAAGCTCTGATGCTGCTGATGGTCATTAGTAGCCTACCAAAACTTGCTAACTGCCTGGTACTCAGCGCTCTATTGTCCCTCTAATCACTCTGACATCAATGCAAATGTCATCGAAAATCTAATCAAACACTTCATGAGAGCCCATGAGCTCATGTTGTGCAACATTTCTATAGGCTATGCAATTGCGTGAGAAAACAGAGCGATGGCCTCTATTAAAAAGAGGATCCCATCAGCTTTGATTTATAAACTTTCCAAATATTAATATTATGTCACTCCCTTTGGTTCCTTCCCCAGGCGTTATTGTTTCTGTTCCTGTGTCATGTCTGTGCGTTGTTTGTGTTTCTTATTTTGTAGAATTTATTAAGACACCCACTCCCTGAACTTGCTTCCTACTCTCAGCGCACATCGTTACACACGGGAAACGCATCCTCCGTTCGCTATTTACAGTGAGGGAAAAAAGTATTTGATCCCCTGCTGATTTTGTACGTTTGCCCACTGACAAAGAAATGATCAGTGTATAATTTTAATGGTAGGTTTATTTGAACAGTGAGAGACAGAATAACAACAAAAAAATCCAGAAAAACGCATGTGAAAAATGTTATGAATTGATTTGCATTTTAATGAGGGAAATAAGTATTTGACCCCTCTGCAAATCATGACTTAGTACTTGGCGGCAAAACCCTTGTTGGCAATCACAGAGGTCAGACGTTTCTTGTAGTTGGCCACCAGGTTTGCACACATCTCAGGAGGGATTTTGTCCCACTCCTCTTTGCAGATCTTCTCCAAGTCATTAAGGTTTTGAGGCTGACGTTTGGCAACTCGAACCTTCAGCTCCCTCCACAGATTTTCTATGGGATTAAGGTCTGGAGATTGGCTAGGCCACTCCAGGACCTTAATGTGCCTTTTCTTGAGCCACTCTTTTGTTGCCTTGGCCGTGTGTTTTGGGTCATTGTCATGCTGGAATACCCATCCACGACCCATTTTCAATGCCCTGGTTGAGGGAAGGAGGTTCTCACCCAAGATTTGACTGTACATGGCCCCGTCCATCGTCCCTTTGATGCGGTGAAGTTGTCCTGTCCCCTTAGCAGAAAAACACCCCCAAAGCATAATGTTTCCACCTCTATGTTTGACGGTGGGGATGGTGTTCTTGGGGTCATAGGCAGCATTCCTCCTCCTCCAAACACGGCGAGTTGAGTTGATGCCAAAGAGCTCCATTTTGGTCTCATCTGACCACAACACTTTCACCCAGTTGTCCTCTGAATCATTCAGATGTTCATTGGCAAACTTCAGACGGGCATGTATATGTGCTTTCTTGAGCAGGGGGACCTTGCGGGTGCTGCAGGATTTCAGTCCTTCACAGCGTAGTGTGCAGGATTTCAGTCCTTCACAGCGTAGTGTGTTACCAATTGTTTTCTTGGTGACTATGGTCCCAGCTGCCTTAAGATCATTGACAAGATCCTCCCGTGTAGTTCTGGGCTGATTCCTCACCGTTCTCATGATCATTGCAACTCCACGAGGTGAGATCTTGCATGGAGCCCCAGGCCGAGGGAGATTGACAGTTCTTTTTTGTTTCTTCCATTTGCGAATAATCACACCAACTGTTGTCACCTTCTCACCAAGCTGCTTTGCGATGGTCTTGTAGCCCATTCCAGCCTTGTGTAGGTCTACAATCTTGTCCCTTACATCCTTGGAGAGCTCTTTGGTCTTGGCCATGGTGGAGAGTTTGGAATCTGATTGATTGATTGATTGCTTCTGTAGACAGGTGTCTTTTATACAGGTAACAAACTGAGATTAGGAGCACTCCCTTTAAGAGTGTGCTCCTAATCTCAGCTCGTTACCTGTATAAAAGACACCTGGGAGCCAGAAATCTTTCTGATTGAGAGGGGGTCAAATACTTATTTCCCTCATTAAAATACAATTCCGTTTATAACATTTTTCACATGCATTTTTCTGGATTATTTTGTTGTTATTCTGTCTCTCACTGTTCAAATAAACCTACCATTAAAATTATAGACTGATCATTTCTTTGTCAGTGGGCAAACGTACAAAATCAGCAGGGGATCAAATACTTTTTTCCCTCACTGTAAGTGCATAGATAACATGTATTTTTCCCCATGCTTCGAGACAGGTGCTTGATAATGGTCCATTCTAAATAAATACAAATTCACACATATATTATTTAGTATATGTAAAGTCAAGCTTAAATCAAGAATAGTCTGATGGTGTAATGATTGGGCGGTGAGTCGGAAGCAGGTACAGGTGTAACGTTTTAATAAACCACAAAACCAAGAACACATCATTAACATAATAACATAACATAATTCACAGGTGCGCGTAATGATGAGTGCCAGGTGTGCGTAATGATGAATCCCAGGACCGGTGGTTAGTACTCTGGCGACGTCGTACGCCGGAGGTGAGGAGCAGGAGCAGACGTGACAGATGGGTGACAATATTAGACTTGTGAATGATATATTATCACTTGTGAATGATGTCCATCTTAAGGCAAGAAACAGCGCATGCCTTTTTTTGCAACTTTTCCTAATCATAGTCACACACCTCATGTAGCCTAGCCCATAGGCCTATATGTTTTGATAAGGTTTGTATCACAACTAAAGTGGCCAAATAACTTCTTAAAATGAAGCACATTAATCTGCTTTACAGCGGGTGTAGAGCCTAACTGGCATACAATACATACTGTACGCAGTGTGTGAGTTTCAAGTTTGGGGAAGAACATGTTCATCTAATTCACCTATTTTGAGGCACCTTTATAATAAAAGCATTACATGCATAATCGCATTTGCGGTGACTTTTGAGAATGGTGTTTTCCGGCTAATGGAACACTTGCGCTTATAGTCTACTGCCGTGTGCGCATTGGTGCACTTATAATGTGAAGAAATAGCCTAATAGTTTATCAACATTTTAAACTAAACATTCTGATCTGTTGCGTCAGGCTCATTGCTTAAAAAAGTTGTTTTGATGCTAGTGGTTTTATTAATTTGGGATCTATCGCAACCCACAACTGTCCCAAACTATGTTTGGAATATTTCTTTCTCTTTTGTATTATGGTGGATAGTAGATTGACATAGGCTAGTGCTTTTGCTGTTCGTTAGGCCTACTCATCTCATTGGCTGATGAAAAGTAAATGTGGACAGTTTTTCCAATATGTTCAATATGTACCTCGGAATTGGATAAGGACACGTGTGCAGTTGCGTCCCAGTGTGTCTGTCTTCACTTGTAGCTTGTGAGAAAGACTCGATCACATGACAGAGAGTAATTGAAGTGAGATGTGCTTTGGCACGCGGCCGGGAGAAGCAAATTATAATTATTATATTCAGCCCAAAGGCACAACGGCTACTGGCCGCAAAAGACGGGCATGAAATTCGAGGCCTTGTCAAGTGCTTGTCAAATTCTGAATGAGAGACTGATGAAGTGTGTACAGCCTGTATAAAAAAACGAAGCAGAGCTCATGCCTTTCATGTGACTTTTTTCAAATCATCATTAGAGTCGCAACATGCAGCCTTAGAATGTATTAAAAATCAAACCATATAGCCCAACAAATCTTGTCTGCTAAATTAACTTGTGTAGCCCACAGCCGTATGGCATAGCCAGATCAGGGCCCAACATAACGACAACTCAGAGTATGCTATTCTGTTCTTCTGAAAAAGACTACATTTTCTTCATATCATGTTTTTGTTTACTTGTCTAAATAATAATGGATTTATTGTGATGGTGCAGGCTATATTACATGAATTTATTAGACTTTTTCAAATGTAGATTTAAAAAGGTCTGCATCAGTGGCTATGCGTTGAAGCCAGGAGATGCTGAATGTGTTTATGTTAACTAATGGTCAATTACTTTGAGACCGGCAGTTATTTGCTTGACGATCACCGTCTGACAAAATATCATGACCGCCACCGCCCTAGTTGTGGTTTGAAGGCAAAGCAGATGATGTTCCATTGGTGTCAGAATAAGAGAATGCAGATAATTTTCTCTTTGAGGCATTCTCCTTATCACCACACATTGTTATTTTTCTCCACCCACATTCTATCCCATGACAACCTATTACAAGAGGATCTTTGAGTTATGGATCCAGCTTTTTTATATATATTTTTTATTTCACCTTTATTTAACCAGGTAGGCTAATTGAGAACATGTTCTCATTTACAACTGCGACCTGGCCAAGATAAAGCAAAGCAGTGGGACACAAACAACAACATAGAGTTACACAAACATACAGTCAATAATACAATAGAAAAGTCTATATACAGTGTGTGCAAATGAGGTAGGATAAGGGAGGTAAGGCAATAAATAGGCCATAGTGGCGAAATAATTACAATATAGCAATTAAACCCTGGAGTGATAGATGTGCAGAGGATGAGTGTGCGAGTAGAGATACTGGGGTGCAAAGGAGCAAAATAAATAACAGTATGGGGATGAGGTAGTTGGATGGGCTATTTACAGATGGGCTATGTACAGGTGCAGTGATCTGTGAGCTGCTCTGACAGCTGGTGCTTAAAGCTAGTGAGGGAGATATGAGTCTCCAGCTTCAGTGATTTTTGCCGTTTGTTCCAGTCATTGGCAGCAGAGAACTGGAAGGAAAGGCAGCCGAAGGAGGAATTGGCTTTGGGGTTGACCAGTGAAATATACCTGCTGAAGTGCGTGCCACGGGTGGGTGCTGCTAGGCTGACCAGTGACCTGAGATAAGGCGGGCTTTACCTAGCAAAGTAGATGACCTGGAGCCAGTGGGTTTGGCGACGAATATGAAGCGAGGGCCAGCCAACGATAGCATACAGGTCGCAGTGGTGGGTAGTATAAGGGGCTTTGGTGACAAAACGGATGGCACTGTGATAGACTGCATCCAATTTGCTGAGTAGAGTGTTGGAGGCTATTTTGTAAATGACATCGCCGAAGTCAAGGATCGGTAGGATAGTCAGTTTTACGTGGGTATGTTTGGCACCATGAGTGAAGGATGGTTTGTTGCGAAATAGGAAACCAATTCTATATTTTGGATTGGAGATGCTTAATGTGAGTCTGGAAGGAGCGTTTACAGTCTAACCAGACACCTAGGTATTTGTAGTTGTCCACATATTCTAAGTCAGAACCATCCAGAGTAGTGATGCTGGACGGGCGGGCAGGTGTGGGCAGCGATCGGTTGAAGAGCATGCATTTAGTTTTACTTGCATTTAAGAGCAGTTGGAGGCCACGGAAGGAGAGTTGTATTTGATTCATACTGTGATGGAAAAGAGCCAGCTACAGACAGTCTGATTTATTTTCAGCCTGAAACTCATTTGTACCACACATAGGACAGTGTGTATAACCTAATGGTCTTTAAGGCTGGCTGGCTGTTATTTAAGCCATCTCGTCATCCATCCATGGCTATGCTACAGTAGCTGCCATGGGTTGAGCTATAGTGTGATAGATTTCATATCTTTCTACGTGATCTTCAGAAGCAGCTTAATTGTTATAATGGATCTGTAGTAGGGTTGCAAAGGGTCGGGAAACTTTCAGGTCATTTTCCTAAATTTACCATGGGAAGTTAAACCCTGGAATTTGGGGAATTTTGCTTAAATTCATCAAAGAAGTGAACCTTTTTGTGGGATACAGTGAACCTTTTTTGTGGGATACACATAAGGCAATTCTAGGTCTTGTGCTTTTTTTTGGTTAAGCTATCCCCAATTCAATGGAATTGCAACCCTCTGCATGCACAGTGCATTCTTCCATCACATGTACAACTGATTCTCAAGATATTGCACACTAATGAGATGCTATTTATCCCACACTACTACACTGTCTGAGCCAAGGACTACATGCTTTCTGGTAAGTTTTGATTACAATACTGGGTGGGGTGAATATATTTTATATGACATACATGATTATTTGTTAATTAGTAAATAGTAGCCTACAGCAAAGTGTGTTTAAATAATTTCTAACTTGTTAACAATTTCTGTAGTTAGTTTTTGCTACCATGTGGGTTTTAGCTTGCTTGAGCCTGCTAACTGAGGAGTGTTAATTCACCTGTTTCCATATATGTTTCATTTAAAAACATTTATCTTACAAAGAAGTTGTTTAATCTAACTGCTTAACTATTTATCTTTAAAGGAAAATGCCACGGGCACTATCTGATGTGTGGAGACATTTCACTGCAGCTAATGTAGAAGGAAAAGCTGTGTACATTTGCAAATACTGTGCCAAATCATATGTGAAGAATGCAACAAAGATGCAGAATCATCTGGCCAAGTGCATAAAGTTCCCTCAGTGCTCACAACAAGCAACCTCTGACAAAAGTCCCTCTACTTCTATTAAAGGTGAAAATGATGAATCAGACACCTTATTGATAGCAACAGCTCAAGGTCCTCCTGGAATCAGAAGTTTATTTTGACTCAATGGAGAAACGTAGTCAGAGGAATGCTGATGAATGTCTTGCTCGAGCTGTGTATGCAACTGGTTTACCTAAGACGCTCACAGGCAATGTGTATTGGAATAGATTTCTGAATGTTCTTCGCCCATAATACACCCCTCCAACCAGACATGCTTTATTTACTCATTTGCTGGATGAAGAGTTCAACAGAGTTCAAGTGAAGGTAAAGCAGACTGTATTGCAATCGTTTCTGATGGGTGGTAAAATGTTCGTGGGCAAGGAATAATTAACTACATCATCTCCACCCCTCAACCAGTATTCGAAAAGAGCACAGACACAAGGGACAACAGACACACCGGTCTCTACATTGCAGATGAGCTGAAGGCAGTAGTCAATGACCTTGGACCACAGAAGGTATTTGCACTGGTGACAGACAATGCTGCGAACATGAAGGCTGCTTGGTCTAAAGTGGAGGAGTCCTATCCTCACATCACACCCGTTGGCTGTGCTGCTCATGCATTGAATCTGCTCCTGACGGACATCATGGCACTGAAAACAATGGATACACTCTACAAGAGAGCCAAGGAAATGGTTAGGTATGTGAAGGGTCATCAAGTTATAGCAGCAATCTACCTCACCAAGCAAAGTGAGAAGAATAAGAACACCAGATTGAAGCTGCCCAGCCACACCCATTGGGGTGGTGTTGTCATCATGTTTGACAGTCTCCTGGAGGGGAAGGAGTCTCTCCAAGAAATGGCCATATCACAGTCTGCCGATATGGACAGCCCCATCAATAGGATCCTCCTGGATGATGTATTTTGGGAGAGAGTGGTAAGCAGCTTGAAACTCCTGAAACCTATAGCAGTAGCCATTGCATGGATTAAGGGAGACAATGCCATCCTGTCTGATGTTCAGACTCTGTTTGCAGATGTAAGAGAAGAAATCCGTACTGCCCTGCCCACTTCACTGTTGCTCCAAGCAGAGGAAACTGCAGTTCTGAAATACATCAAAAAGCGTGAAGACTTCTGCCTGAAGGCCAGAAAAAAATTGGTGGCCATCCGGGCAAATTTGAGGCTTTTTGAGCCTGACAACGAGCCATCCTCAACAAGGTTGGAAAGTGACCGTGCACATGAGGCCTCAGAGTCTGATGTTGAAGAGGTGGACATTGAGGAGGTTCAGGGAGAAGACATGGAAGCCTGAGAGGAAGACAACCAAAGCTTTAGTTTAAAGACTATAATTTTACAGATGTATGTTGAAAACGTTTTTGGGAGATGTGATGGATCATTGGGGATCATTCAATATTCCCTTTCTTTTGTTGTTCAGTGAAATCATCCCATGTGAAGAGTCAACTCATTTAATTAAAGTTAAATATATCCAATGCAAAAAAACATCTACATTTAAATGGTATTAATATTAATTCCCATATATTCCCATTAATTCCCACAGCAAGTTTCCACCTCTGAATATTCCCCAAAATGTGCAACCCTAGTCTGTTGTACTTGAGCCTGCCTGGGTTGCTTCCTCGATCCAGGCCAGTAATGGTGTTACCTAATCCCCCCTTCCCTTCACTGCTGTAGTCCACAGCGGGAACATTGAGTTTTTCACTGTGGTCTTTTATTCTCTGGGTGTGTGTTGTGTGGTTGTCCCAGGCGTTGGGGGTTGGGGTCTCCTGCTGCAGAGAGTGGGGTCACTGGAGAGCCTTGACAGGTAGTTTGTCCTTGTCCAGGGACCAGGGCGGGAGTCATCTGTTTTCATTTGGTGTTTGCCACCTTAGTCGCATGAACAATGGACATTGGCAAGGAAGGAAATACACTGTGAAAAGCCAAATCAACCGGTAGAAAAATGTAAACGTTTTATACACTGGTAAGATAGTATGAAGGAGCAGTGGGAAAGGGATGGGGAAGTTTTTACTAGCTTTTAAATGCTAGTAAAACTAAATGCATGCTCTTCAACCGATTGCTGCCCGCACCCGCCTGCCCGACTAGCATCACTACTCTTGACGGTTCAGACTTAGAATATGTGGACAACTACAAATACCTAGGTGTCTGGTTAGACTGTAAACTCTCCTTCCAGACTCACATTAAGCATCTCCAATCCAAAATTAAATGTAGAATCGGCTTCCTATTTCGCAACAAAGCGTCCTTCAGTCATGCTGCCAAACATACCCTCGTAAAACTGACTATCCTACCGATCCTTGACTTCGGCGATGTAATTTACAAAATAGCCTCCAACACTCTACTCAGAAAATTGAATGCAGTCTATCACAGTGCCATCGTTCTGTCACCTAAGCCCATATACTACCCACCACTGCCACCTGTATGCTCTCGTTGGCTGGCCCTCGCTACATATTCGTCGCCAAACCCACTGGCTCCAGGTCATCTATAAGTCTTTTGCTAGGTAAAGCCCGCCTTATCTCTGCTCACTGGTCATCCCCAAAGCCAACACTTCCTTTGGCCGCCTCTCCTTCCAGTTCTCTGCTGCCAATGACTGGAACGAATTGCAAAAATCACTGAAGCTGGAGACTTATATCTCCCTCTCTAACTTTAAGCATCAGCTGTCAGAGCAGCTTACCAATCACTGTACCTGTACACAGCCAATCTGTAAATAGCACACCCAACTACCTCATCCCCATTTATCTTCTTGCTCTTTTGCACTCCAGTATCTCTACGTGCACACCATCATCTGCACATCTATCACTCCAGTGTTAATGCTAAATTGTAATTATTTCGCATCTAAGGCCTATTTATTGCCTTACCTCCCTACTCTTCTACATTTGCACACACTGTACATAGATTTTTCTATTGTGTTATTGACTGTACATGTGTTTATGTGTAACTCTGTGTTGTTGTTTTTGTCGCACTGCTTTGCTTTATCTTGGCCAGGTCGCAGTTGTAAATGAGAACTTGTTCTCAACTGGCCTACCTGGTTAAATAAAGGTGAAATAAAAATAAATAAATGAAAGTTATAATGAATGAATGTTTCCACCTGACCTCCCAATAAGTTAAGTGAGTATAAGTTAATATGTCCCAGCCTTCAGCTGCCCATCAGTGAGAAGACTATCATGTAGTCATTTATGGAAAATTAGGTCTGCTTTTATGAGTTCAAAATCCATTACAACTTTTAAAATCAACTTTATCTATGATGGGCAGTTCAATCTAAAACTCCAATTAGTAGCAACATGTTCGTTTATATACCTGCTATAGAATTGATAGTGAACAGATCTCACTTTGATGCCTATCTCTAATTGCTCTTGGATGTGTCTGGAGGTTGGCTCGTCCTGTACAGAACCCCCTCTTTGAGACAGACTAGAGGTCAGGCTGTTCTGTGTGAAAGCCATGGAGCTGACCTTCTGAAGAACTGCTGTGTCTGGACTATATTAAACACCTGAGCCGCTGGCTGCCTGGCGCAGTCACCACCCAGATCCTATACATTACATACACCCACTCACTCATACTGTGGGAGAGACCTAGTCATTCCACTACATCTATTTCTATATCCAAACAGTTCTATGTAAATGTACTTGTTTGTAAGTGACTGCTTAATATTTCATGGGGTTTTTGAATGCCTACATGCTGTAACACAAATTGCCCTTTGGGACAATACAGATTTAGTCTTCTCTCCTGTCTATAAATAGATTGTAGGTTGAAATGTGAAGAGAGGTATTTTACTGAGTGTATTTGGTGCTGATTCTTCTCGTAGGACTGAGTTCAAAGCCCACAGGGATGTGAAGCCAGTGAAGCTGATCCGAGCCAAGTCCCAGTACCTTCCCCCTGATGAGAAGACCAGCCTGCAGACCAGCTATAGCGCCACCTACAGGGGAGAGCAGGGCAAACAGCAGCCCAACGACAACAAGGCTGTGGACAGGAGGAGGATACGCAGCCTGTACAATGAGCCCTACAAAGGGCTACAAGAGACCAAGGTGAGAACGTTTTAGATCATGTCCTATTGACTATTCCATTGGTACAGCCATAATGCAGCTAATCTCCTATTCAGAACCACAGCCTTGTAGAGTGCATTTTCAAACCCACTGTAATGACAGAATCTTTTCTCTTGGAGGGCTGCTGTTCTCTTTACTGTGTATGTTGTGATGGCAAATCATATCAGTAATACTGAAGCAAACATAATATCAAACCGAGGACAGTTACAGCTCTTTGCAGAGTCATTTACACCTGCTGCTAATGTCTTTGGTGATGGTATATATAAATAATCTCCATCTTCCCCCATCCCCTCTGCCTAGGTTGAGAGGTCTAACGTTGCTCCCCGATCCAAACCCAAAAAGGCGGGCACCACGGTAGCTAGTCAGGGCGGCAAAGCTGTCAGGAGGGCCAAAGAGCAGAAGCAGCCGGGCAGCACAGCACTGCGGCGCACCAAGAAGACAACCTCTGAGAACCAGCCCACTGAGTCCAGGCCTGCGGAGGGGGACAAGGAGAAAAGTAAAGAGATGAACAACAAACTGGCTGAGGCAAAAGAGTAAAAATCATTTAGCACTACTTTTTATTCTTTGTGGGAAAGAACACGAATGCTGCAAAATTAACTAGAAGTTCTCATCCCTTTTATGTTTTGTCTCTCTCGCTCGCTCTCTCTCTCTCTCTGCTCACTCTAACTCTCTTTCTCTCTCTTCTCTCTGCCTCTTGGCTAAGTTAGAAGTAGTTACAGTAAATGTCAGGGTTGTGACATGACATGTCGTTGCTTCCCCGCCTCACATTACATTAGATCACCGTAGTAACAAGGGGGCGTGTGCATTCGCTTCCTCTGCTCCCCGATGCCACCCCCCTCTCCACGTCTCCATCTCAAGGTTACCATGGCTACCGGCTGCCTGGTTAGCCAATGAATGGCACGTGCTATTGTTGCATGAGCCCACCGACTAGCAATCCTGTGTGGTTGGCTTCCATCTTCCAACTGAACAGATTGCGTTGTTGAGTTTATCAAGGATTTTTGGGAATGAGAAGACCATGTAAATTGGCTCAGTGACTGTAGCTGTAACTTTCAAATTTATGCAAAGATACATTTATAAATGTATGCATAGACACCTTAGATACTCATCTAGGATAACGGTCTGAAAATCTTTGATAAATGTGCAGCTTGGAGTGTATCGATCCATGGCTGAGTTTGTGCCTGCTCTGTATTTCCTGAATGCTGTCTTCTTGAGCACACAGGGCTCCAAGTCTGTCTGTTTTCAGATTGGCATTACTAAGATGCTTTGTTCAACTTTGCCATCATTCTTGAATGCAATGTCTAATTTTGTAAACCTAATAACTATGTTGATCGTGGATGACGTGGGAATGGTTTTGAACAAATAATTGTCAGGACAACATTTAAAACCTCATACCCTCATTCAAATTGTTCTCTCTATTCACAGTCAAATTTATTCATCAAGTTATTTTAGAGGTCAGACAAGGCTATCTTGTTTCATCAACCTTGTTGCCAAGCTGGGAGCCATCTGGGCTACTGTAACATGATTATGCATTACTAGACCAGTCATTTGCACAGCAGATGAGAATTTCCACTGAATTAAATGTTACTATCATGCAATTATAATTACATTAGCCATTTTAATAACTACATTACATTTCACTGAGTCACGATAGGATATTGATATTGTGGCTCTATGGTCTTTAGCTATGCTTTCACCCAGGCCGTATAGACTCTATGTAGCTATAGCTAGGACACACACACAGAGTCATGGTGGACTGTAACCAACATGATTATTTAGTCCTCCATGGGACTAGCAGATGAGAGAAGCCAACAACAATATTCACATCCCAGAGATCTGAAGAGGTGCATGGCTGGATGTGATACTATTTAAAACACTTTCTCTCTTTCAGCAGATTTATGGTTTTATAATTGTATGTTATTTATTGTTTTATTTATTAATCTATTTATTTGGGTATAAAACACTAATTACTTCTGCTAATACCTTTATTGTAACATACCCCCAAAAATGGGTCTGCGATGTTATGGTAAGTTGAATGCTGGTTGTTTGGAATGTTTATTTTTCTGGACGTATTGTTTCTGTCTTTGTTTCTGGTTTATGCATGTTGTGTCTCTGTTTCTGTCTAACATGGGCCTCAAAAAACTGGCCTCTTCCTTGGACCGTGTGTGTGTGTGTGTGTGTGTGTGTGTGTGTGTGTGTGTGTGTGTGTGTGTGTGTGTGTGTGTGTGTGTGTGTGTGTGTGTGTGTGTGTGTGTGTGTGTGTGTGGTTTTCATTAGGTTGAGAAGATTACGTGTAGATGTCAAGATTATATTAAACGCATTCAACTCCAAATAAATCTCTCCTCTGCTGCCTTCTATGGCAAACTAAATATAGTAGGCATAGGCTACCAATGTAGAACAACTTGATATTCTCACCTGTGATTTGATTGAATTAGGACAAGCAGCGAAACTACATTTTATATTTGGATTACATTTGTATCATACTTCTGCATATGTCTGCAGTTTCTTGAATGGAATATATTGAGTGAGCAAGGAAAATGATCTGTATTACAAACGTAAACCTCATTATGTCAAAATGAATCAAGTTTGTGTTGGCTGTATAGTGCCAGTAGAGCTCTATTGGCTACTACACATGTCTACTTGTGTCTTAGCAGACAGTAGTAAAGACCAGAACAGCGTTTCAGACTCCTGGGATGGCATAGACCACAATAGAGCAGTGAATTGTGCTGTGCAGGACTTGCTTGTCATGGGCCACCCCACACTCCCCAGTCTCTCTCTTGTGTTGTTGTCATCTGTTGTGCTAGTCAGAGCCCCCTGGCTCCCTCCCCTCCATTTTGAATACTGGAGTGTGTTGTCTCTCCATTTGCCATGGTGGTGTCTTGAGTTAGTATGTCACAATGAACCACCATGCCATATTCCGCTTAGACTGAGCATGTGCACACGGAGTGGAGGGTGAGGGCCATCTCATTAGCATTTTGCAGCCTTTGGTTGGGGGGGTCATACATGTAAAGCGCTGACACACAACACACCCGGTGCTATCGATCTTTAATCCAAGCATTAGAAACAAAAAAAGAACAGGAAGTAATAATGGTAGAAAGAAGTTACAGAATGTATTGGACACAAATATTTTACTGTGACGTGCTTGTGTTTCTCTCTGCTTGCTCCTTGCTCCTGAAATATTATGAATAAATGCAAAAGCAGAAAAAGCTGTGTCCTCTTGGTTCTTTGTGTTGAAACGTATGGAGGAGGAGGAGGGTGAAAGAACAGTTGGTTGCAGGTATTTGTTTTTGTGTCTTTGAGACATGAGATGCTTTTTAGTGAGTGAATCCACATGGAAGAGAATTTTGCCTTCAGGTTTTCTTTAGCGCTTATTAAAGACATTCTGGCATGAGTTCTGACATCCTTTGAAGGGCTTGCATATTGCTGCTACACTATGTGAGAGCTGAGGAATATATTATTTTGCATCATGTGTCCCAATATATTCAAAGACCTTGCCCAAATTATACAGCACTATGCAAGTTAAGGATGGGTAGAACATTATTCCAGAATTAGATGTCATGTATTTACTGGGCCAACAAACTGTATGATTAATGAAATGTTCTTTCTTCTAAAATTATTATAATCATGTAATTACTATATTTTCCAGCTTCATCTGGTATCGTTATTAGCTTTTCGAGGATGTCAAATTTGGATATGCTGTGCAAGGTGAAATCCTACCTCTAGAAAACCTAATGAGTGACATTCTGATTCATTTGAAGGGTTGTGCTAAAACAGTACCACTACATACAGCTCTGTCAGCCAATCCGTGATACAGGCTGGGTGCAGACGCTAAAGCAACACCTGTGGGGCTGTACACTACCCATTCCAAGGTAACCTAAAAACACACTCAGCCGCCACAAGCCACAAATCTCTCATTCATATGTGCTCATAAGATGTGTTTCAAAGTCATGATTTTTTAAATATTTGATAGTGGCACAGTTTTGTTTTGAAAATCTTTGTACTCCGATACATTTCCCACCAGGTCAGATCCCTCATATATTTCTCTTCCATATGGAAACTAGAGTAGGGGAGTGAGTGTGTGGGGCTGTCTGTCTGTGTGAATGCTTGGCTGTCATGTCCTATATTGTACGTATGTCTCCTTAAGGTTCCTCTCTTAAGGAGGCCTTGGGTCTGCCTTGTTGTAGTAGAATGGCTATAGTCCAGACCATCTTGGAATCCCTCCTTGAGCTACTGGAAGATGCTAGATGCATTCATTGCTCCTGGTTATAAGAAATAGGTCAAGGCTAAACAAATTGCATGGCTGTGTAGTAAAATGTGACTTTTGAATTATTCACACAGATGACTAGAGATCATCCTTTTCTATTTTTAGAGCAACTGGAATAACCCTACCGTGCAACCACTATTATTTGATATAACATGATTTGATATTATATCAAAGTGGTATCGTAATCACACACATGTTACCAGTGTGATTATATATAAATGATTAATAAACCTGTGGGTAAACACACCTACAGATATATGTTTATAATAACATAGTTCTCCTTTTTGGTTTGATCATTTTGATCATTTGATGTATTGTTGTTATGGTGTCTGAGTGGGACCTGCAGTTCAAATGTTATATCATATTACCAAATGTGTGGTTATTTTATATGGGCAGGACTTGGTACTAAATCTGAATTGTTTATTGAAAATATGTCGATTCAATGTTTATCAGGGTGCATGGTCGGTATAGAGTGGGGAGGTACAGTAGTTCTAGCATTGGAGAGAGCCAGTTCTGCTACTGGAGAAGATAGTAAGTGCATGTTTTAGTCCCCTCAAGTTTGATTTGAGATTATTCCTGAATGTCCCGTGGCTGTTTATCCTTGAACACCCTGAGACTTTCATTAGACTCTCATTATTCCCATTAGTGTGCTCTAGCTTTTCGTCTGAGAAGGTTTCAGCTGACAGATTGGATTCAAACTCAGAGAGCAGTGGCTATTTATTGATCTGCACATAACACAAAATCCTAACTTTGATTGAAGAAACATTTCAACTTTTGTTTGGAAATGAGGAAGGTAGGCGGGCGAACTATGTTTTTTTTGTGCTATTTTAGGTTTGAAGTGATAAGAAACCAAGAGAGAGCTTTAGCAACTTTCTCTGAGACTGAGCTTCACATCCCCACTGTGGCAGTGTAATGTTGCCCTCTGATATGAGTAGTCACAGGGTGCTCAACTCAACTCAGCAGAATTCTTTGTGATTGGCCTCTGAGAAATGCCTCATCTTGTGTCTCTTTGTTTTTGTCTTTTTCTTTGTGTCTTAACTCTGTGCTGCCTCGCCTCCTAGAGAGCTTAATGGTGAGGTTCTCCGACCCGGTGATCATCATTCCCAGGGTGCCGTTGGAGGAGAACCAGAACCCCTGGAGGAAAGACCCGAACCACGGAGGAGCGGCGTAGTTGTGCACTTTGCCCCAGATGTAAAGTATGAGTAGATCCACTAGATCTGTACTGTAGGGACATACTGTACTGTAGGACTATGGTATACAGGGAGGGACTGCTGTCCTGTTCTGTACTGTACTGTACATATCTAGTATTTTCAACTCAGTTCTATTGGGAAAAGAGAAATACCCCATTAACAACTCCTCTGCGCGAGGAGGCTAACCAAAATAGGATGCACGTAGCGTGTTTGAAACAGCTTTAGGGCAGTGCGGTCATAGCTGTTTGAGCAATTGCAAATGCAAAAGGTGCTATAAGTTTAATTTCCGTTACATGCTTTTGTTTTAAGAGAATGTTTTAATTTGGTAATGATGTTAGAAATGCCAAACCATAAAGTGCTTATTGAAAGAAAAAAAATAACTGTATATTGATCAATTCAAATGCAAATAAATATAGATAACTTGCTGATTTGCTAATCTGTGTTGTATTTTTATTGGTGTGTGACTTATTGGTGTTAGTTTAGAACAGACAAAGAAGCTATCCACAACTCAGAGTACACTGAAGAAGATAGAACTGACACTGAAAAGCACAGTTTGAAAATAGCCTACAATAAACACACTTCAAAATGAAACATGTGAAACACACTCACATAATAATATCGAGGTTCTTGGGCAACCCCTTTTTAAATGCTTTAAGACACATATTCCTTTTTCATTTACTGGATGACTTTCATTCTAGTCTAGTGAATATTTGTGTGAGAGTGCTTGTATGCTCTGTCTACTCTGGATACGCGCTTGTGTGAATAGGGGTTTTAGGGCTTGGCTAAAGCAGCTATTTCTCTGTTACTCTTCATATTGCTCTTCATTAAATACCCCTCTCCCTTTTCTTTGATTATGCAGTGAAAGATGAGAATGAATTTGTAATGGATGATAAAATGATAAGTAGGCACATACGTTATCTGATATTACAGATGTGCTCTGCTGACTCATTCTCCTCAATGTGCCTACCCCAGAGAAGTAAACACACACACACACGCACTCACACAACACTTTTATGTGAAGCCTTCACATCTTCACATGATGCCACATAGACTTCAGGATTGGAGGACTCGTATCTCTAAGGGTGATTCTCCTATAGACTGTGTCTCATGGCTACATGGAGGACTTGTATCTCTAAGGATGAGTCATGGAAGGATGATTCTCCTCATATAGGCTGTGTCTCATCACTCTATTCCACATCAAGGAACTCATGCCAGCAGTAAAATTGATTTAAAAAAAAACAAACTTACACCTTATGGAACAGCAGGGACTGTGAAGCAACACAAACATAGACAGGTGCATACAAACACACGATAACATACGCACTATACACACATGTACACATGGATTTTGTGTTGTAGATATGTGGTAGTAGAGTAGATGCCTGAGGGCACACACTTAATATTTTGTGAAATCTGTTATGAATGTATTGTAATGTTTTTAAAATGTAGAACTGCCTTAATTTTGCTGGACCCCAGGAAGAGTAGTGGGGATCTATAATAAATATAAATACAATACACATAAGTCTCCTGCTACTACCAGTAAACATTTTTCTATCTACAGTACTTACAATGATCAAAAGCATTGAATAGGAAATCATAGCCTACAAACCTTCCAGCTAGAATCTTTTTGTACAGCTATTGTCGGTCATAATGATTAGAGGAGATTTTCAGCAATTGTCCACATAAAACTGTTGTCTATGACAGGAACAGGGTAGAGGGGGAGGGGCACCAAGGAATCCTCCCCAGTATTGGAGAGCACAGTGTTGACCTGTATTGACCTTTTTGACCCGTATCTCCATCTTCCCTTAAGCTTACCGTATACTTCCCAGTCGAAACAGTTTGCGCATATATTATGCAGAAATGTTGTGCCGTTTTTGTTTGTTTTGCTGTTCTGCAGCATTCGGCAGGGGTATTTTCGGCTGTTGCTGAACTCTACACCTCCTCGTCGGTGATTGAGCCACAGTAGGAATTCTTCATTGAAGTGTTTGTTGTCATTCAACGACAGATGACTAGTTTTCATGCACATTATTTAACTTGAGAAATACTGGACTAAACATATGTAAAAGTGTGTGACTAAAGGCTTCAGCAAGCTTCAGTTCGGCTGGCCGAACTCACATACTCGCTTAAAAGACCTTCGCTTGAAAAACAAGAAAAAAACATCAATAGTATTGTTTGCCAATTTTGAGACACCGTAGCCAGTATAAACTTCCTCAAAATAGTCAGAATTAATCTAAGAAAACTCAATAAATCTGTCATTAATTTTTGCAGAGGAAATCTTAGTCGCGCAATTTTACATCTAACTGGTGCAGTATTTCTCAAAGAAATGTTTTGCATAAAAACGAGTCGTCTCTCGTTGAATGACAAAATAGACTTAATTGAATAATCACTACTGTTGACCAATCACTGACGAAGGGGCGCAGACTTCGGCTACCGACGTCAGAATTTTTTTCCACTACTGTCCCGTCAATGTGGATAGGGGGGTGCTCCCTCTGCTGTTTCCTGAAGTCCACGATCATCTCCTTTGTTTTGTTGATGTTGAGTGAGAGGTTATTTTTCTGATACCACACTCCGAGGGCCCTCACCTCCTCCCTGTAGGCCATCTCGTCGTTGTTGGTAATCAAGCCTACCACTGTAGTGTCGTCTGCAAACTTGATGATTGAGTTGGAGGTGTGCTTGGCCACGCAGTCATGGGTGAACAGGGAGTACAGGAGAGGGCTGAGAATGCACCCTTGTGGGGCCCCAGTGTTGAGGATCAGCGGGGTGGAGATGTTGTTTCCTACCCTCACCACCTGGGGGCGGCCCGTCAGGAAGTCCAGGACCCAGTTGCACAGGGCGGGGTCGAGACCTAGGGTCTCGAGCTTAATGACGAGTTTGGAGGGTACTATGGTGTTAAATGCTGAGCTGTAGTCAATGAACAGCATTCTTACATAGGTATTCCTCTTGTCCAGATGGGTTAGGGCAGTGTGCAATGTGATTGCGTCGTCTGTGGACCTATTGGGACGGTAAGCAAATTGCAGTGGGTCTAAGGTGTCAGGTAGGATGGAGGTGATATGATCCTTGACTAGTCTCTCAAAGCACTTCATGATGACGGAAGTGAGTGCTACGGGGCGATAGTCATTTAGCTCAGTTACCTTAGCTTTCTTGGGAACAGGAACAATGGTGGCCCTCTTGAAGCATGTGGGAACAGCAGACTGGGATAAGGATTGATTTAATATGTCCGTAAACACACCAGTCAGCTGGTCTGAGCATGCTCTGAGGACGCCGGCAGTCTTGCGAGGGTTAACACATTTAAATGTTTTACTCATGTTGGCTGCGGTGAAGGAGAGCCCGCAGGTTTTGGTAGCGGGCCGTGTCGGTGGCACTGTATTGTTGTTATAGAAATTTTGTTCTCAATGTTCATAAACTGAACTTCAATTAAACAACTCCGTCTGTAACCCAGAATTTGTAAGATACTGGTTAAAATAAGACAGACAGGAGCCCAGTCTACAATGGTCAAAGGTAAATCGTTTAATTCACGGGAGAGCTCTGAGCTCTAAAAGGTGTACACAGTCTCTTATATGGTACAATGTTGAAATACAAAAAATATAAAGGCCCCACCATATTCCCCACCCTTTCCAGGAAATAGTGTTTTCCCACAGTACCCATTCATTCCTTATCACAATCTTTGCAACATAAGTCAACCTTGGACAGCTCCTAACCGTCCCTCCCGTCCCTAGGACCAGAAGCCTTCCCACATATGTCTGATTAGAACTAAGAATGCTTTGTTCTCACAGATACTCTCTAGGTCAAATTGTACCAGCCTGTTCCACTCTCCACAATATTCATTTCTAGACACACACATTAATTGGACTACCATTTTGTCTTATAACCCTATCTCTATTGCATACATTTTCAGAATGGAATATCCTTAGGTGTACAAACATTTAGTCATTAACCATAAAATCTATAACAATTGTCCTCAAAGCGAGCAAAGAAGTTGTTTAGTTTGTCTGGGAGCAAGACATCGTGGTCCGCGACAGGGCTGGTTTTCTTTTTGTAGTCCATGAATAAACTCGCTCACCGAATCAGCGTATTCATTCATGTTATTGTCCAACGCTATGCAGAACATATCCCAGTCCACGTGATTGAGGCAATCTTTAAGTGTGGAATCAGATTGGTCGGACCAGCGTTGAACAGACCTGAGCACGGGCTTTTCCTGTTTTAGTTTCTGTCTATAGGCTGTTTTTAGATTAGCCTTGTTAAAAATCCCCAGCTACAATAAATGCAGTCTCAGGATATGTGATTTCCAGTTTACATAGTCCAATGAAGTTCTTTCAGGGCCGTCGATGTGTCGGCTTGAGGGGGGATATACACGACTGTGATTATAATCAAAGAGAATTCTCTTGGTAGATAATGCGGTCGGCATTTGATTGTAAGGAATTCTAGGTCAGGTGAACAAAAGAACTTGAGTTCCTGTATGTTGTTAAGACCACACCACGTCTCGTTAATCATAAGGCATACACCCCCGCCCTTCTTCTTACCAGATAGATGTTTGTTTCTTTTGGCGCGATGCGTGAAGAAACCAGGTGGCTGTACCGACTCTGATAACGTATCCCGAGTGAGTCATGTTTCCGTGGAGCAAAGAACGTTGCAATCTCTGATGTCTCTCTGGAAGGCAACGCTTGCTCGGATTTCGTCTACCTTGTTGTCAAGAGACTGGACATTGGCAAGTAGTATACTCGGGAGCGGTGCGTGATGTGCCCGTCTACGGAGCCTGACCAGAAGAACGCCCTGTCTGCCCCTTCTCCTGCGGCGACGTTGTTTTGGGTCGCCGACTGGGATCTGGTCTATTGTCCTGGTTGGTGGACCAAACAGAGGATCCGCTTCAGGAAAGTCGTATTCCTGGTCGTAATGTTGGTAAGTTGATGTTGCTCTTATATCCAATAGTTCCTCCCGGCTGTATGTAATAAAACGTAAGATTTCCTGGGGTAACAATGTATGAAATAATACATTAAAAAAACTAAATACTGCATAGCTTCCTAAGAACGCGAAGCAAGGTGGCCATCTCTGTCGGCGCCGGAAAATAGTGTTTTGACAATGTTAGAATGTGTGTAGAATTTGCCAAAACAAAATCTCATATAAAGCTGGTTCTACGCACAACCTACACCGGCATATGCGAACTGTGCACCCAAATGTGAAGCTAGCTGTAGAGGATCTTCGAGAAACTAGCGGGCCTGCTAGTGATAGTGGTGGAGCCAGCACCTTCACACGTGGAGATGTATCCACACAGTCAAGTAGGACTACTCCACGACCCACAGCAACGCAGTCTTCTATGGACCAGTTGGACCACTTCAAAGAATAACCTCAGCAGCAGGGAGGGACAGCCCCAGCAGTCAGCTGGCTCAGGCACCAGGGCAACAGGAAGAAGAGGGATCAGATGGAGCAGAAGCACCAGCAGTAGTGCTACAAACGTCTGCTGTTTAGACGAGAGAGCAACTGGGGATGCAGCACCAAGGAATCCCTCAGCAGATGCCATAATGGAGGTCCGATCCTATTTGGAGGAGCCCCTCCTCCAAAGATCCGCAGATCCTCTGAGCTGGTGGAAGAACAAGGCCTCTGTCTACCCACAGCTTACTAAAGTCATGACAGGGAGACTCTGCATAGTGGCCACATCCGTTCCCTCTGAGAGGATCTTCTCGAAAACAAGACAAATAATTACTGAGAGAAGAAATTGCAAAAGCCCCTCGAAAGTGAGGCAGCTTGCATTTCTGAATGCAAATCTCTCATAAAAGCAAAACACGGTCAGCATTGGTGTGTGCTGGTTATTACATTGCAATAAAGAAGAGAGAGAAAAGAGGGACCAGTTTAATGTTTTAAGTGGGTTGCTGCAGTTTTGCACGTTGTTATTTATTTAACTAGGCAAGTTAGTTAAGAACAAATTCTTATTTTCAATGACAGCCTAGGAACATTGGGTTAATTGCCTTGTTCAGGTGCAGAACAACATATTTTTACCTTGTCAGCTCGGGGGATTCGATCTTGCAACCTTTCGGTTACTAGTCCAACGCTCTAACCACTAGGCTTCCTGCCGCCCCATTTTTCTTAGATATGGTGCAATATTCTATTATTATGTTGTTCAGATTGTATTCGTTTTAAATTGTTACATTTATATGCACTTTGTTTACATACATTAAAAAAGTTATACTTTAAATGCACATGTGTAATAGCATTTTTTTTCATAACAAACCAATGCATTTTGAAATACATTGTGGTTAAGGTAGAGTATGATTTCATTTAATAATTTAATTAGAATTGTTTTAATACCAATCATAGTCAAACTATCGCAAACTGTTTGACTTGAAAAAAATAGCAGCCAAAGGCATTATCCTAGTCATTGTAACGAATACGCAGAGGCAGAGAGAATCCATGTGCGGAGGTTTATTCAGGGCAGGTTGATAAGGCAGGCAGAGGGTCAAAACCAGAGAAGCAGTCAGATCTGTTGTCATCCAAAGGGGTAATCCAATAGACATAGGTCAGTAGGCAGGCAAGAGATCTTAACACAAACATCAGTCCAACAGGTAATCAGAACGCTCGGTAAGGCAGGGTAACTGGCAATACTTCGCAAAGAGTCTAGGCATAATTACAGGTTAAATAGTCAACCAAACAGGAAATTGGTGCAGAGGAAGCCAAGGGGAGTGGAGCACAATCAGTACTCAGGTGATGGCTCCCTCTGCTGGTTTGACCTTACAGAACCCCCCTCTCTAAGAGCGACTCCTGGAGCTCGACGTGGGCGTCCCCGTGGTCGTGGTGCTGGTCGATCAGGTCTGGCTCTATGAAAGTCCTCGATGAGAGATGGGTTCAAAATGTCCTGGGCAGCGACCCATGATCTCTCCTCCGGTCCATAACCCTCCCAATCCACCAGATATTGGAGCCGACCCCCTCTTCGTCTTGAGTCTAATAACTCCTTTACCAGATAAGCAGGAGTTCCCTCAAAGTCCAATGGGGGTGGTGGTTCTGGTGTCTCATGGTTAGGGTCAGTGTGTGTATGGACTGGTTTGAGGAGGGATACATGGAAGGAGGGAGAGATACGGTAGTTAGCAGGAAGCTCCAAATGGTAAGTGACCTCATTAATTCGTTTGAGAATTTTAAAAGGGCCAACATACCTTGGGCTGAGCTTCCTGCTTGGTAGCCTGAGCTTGATGTCCTTGGTTGAGAGCCAGACCCGTTGTCCTGGTTGGTAGAGAGGATGTGGGCGACGTCGTCTGTTGGCCTGGAATTCCTGTGTTCTCACGGCCCGCTGGAGACGGATGCGCGCACTTTCCCACACCCTCTCGCTGCATTGAATCCAGTCATCCACCGCTGGGACTGAGGAAGGTTCGCCTGACCACGGGAACAAGGGAGGTTGGAACCCTAGGACGCACTGAAAGGGGGTCAGGCCTGTGGAGGTGTGTGTGAGAGAGTTCTGAGCATATTCGGCCCATGGTAGGAACTCGGACCATTGGTGTTGCTCTCGACTGCAGTAGGACCGTAGATATCTGCCGATCTCCTGATTGAGGCGTTCAACTTGGCCGTTAGCTTGTGGGTGATATCCTGACGTAAGACTAACATTGATATCCAACTTCTTGCAGAAAGCTCTCCATACTTGAGAGGTGAATTGTGTTCCCCGATCGCTGACGATATCTTCTGGGAGACCATATACTCGGAAGACATGGTGGAACAGGGTTTGGGCAGTTTCCATCAAATCAAATCAAATCAAATCAAATTTATTTATAAAGCCCCCCTTACATCAGCTGATGTCACAGAGTGCTGTACAGAAACCCAGCCTAAAACCCCAAACAGCAAGCAATGCAGGTGTAAAAGCACGGTGGCTAGGAAAAACTCCCTAGAAGGCCAAAACCTAGGAAGAAACCTAGAGAGGAACCAGGCTGTGAGGGGTGGCCAGTCCTCTTCTGGCTGTGCCGGGTGCAGATTATAACAGAACATGGACAAGATTTTAAAATGTTCAAAAAACAGGCAGAACAGTTGAAACTGGAGAAGCAGCACGGCCATGGCAGTAGGTAGTCCCTTTAATGTAATTAAACGACAAGACTTGGAGAAACGGTCAATAATAACTAGTATAGTGGTGTAATTGTCTGAGGGGGGTAGATCTGTGACAAAGTCTATGGATAGGTAGGACCATGGTCGTTGTGGGATGGGTAGTGGTTTCAGGAGACCAGAGGGTAATTCTTTAGGTGTTTTGGATTGTGCACAGACGGGACAAGACTTGACATAAGCAGTGACCTCTTTAGCCATTACAGGCCACCAAAACGAATTCTGTAGGAGATGTAACGTGCGTGAAATGCCGGGATGGCCTGCACTAATGGAGGTGTGGATCCATTGCATGATTCGTTGGCGTAGACCTAGGGGTACGTACTGTTTATCAGGGGGGCAATGAGCTGGTGGGGGTTCACGTTCCTGTTCTTGTTGTAGCTCTTCCATGATATCCCAAGATACAGGGGCGAGGATAACAGAGCGTGGGAGGATAGATTCTGATGAGAAGTGTTCGGTGGGTAAGTCATAACGTCTGGAGAGGGCATCGGCTTTACAATTCTTACTGCCGGGACGATAGGTCACTGTAAATTGGAATCGCGTGAAGAAGAGAGCCCAACGGGCTTGACGTGGGTTAAGGCGTTTAGCATTTTGAATATACTCCAAATTTTTATGGTCTGTGATGATTTGGAAAGGATGTACAGCTCCCTCTAACCAGTGTCGCCACTCCTCGATGGCTGCTTTCATAGATAGTAGCTCCTTGTTCCCCCACATCATAGTTACGTTCCGCGGCGGTTAGTTTCCTTGAGAAGAACGCACATGGATGGAGTTTACCTGGTTGACCGGTTTGCTGTGAGAGCACTGCCCCAATTCCACAGCCCCGATTCCACAGTCGGAGGCATCCACTTCTACTATAAAGGGTAGACCGGGGTCTGGGTGCTTCAGAATAGGGGCAGACGTGAATCTTTCTTTCAGATCGATGAAAGCGTTGGTGGCTTCCTTAGTCCATCCAAGCCTGGTGGGTTTACCCTTTAGAAGAGATGTTAGAGGGGATGCTACAGAGCTGTAGTTGCGGATGAAACGCCTGTAGAAATTAGCAAAGCCTAAGAATCTTTGTAGTTCCTTGACCGTAGTCGGTTGGGGCCATTCCGATATGGTTTGAACCTTCACTTCCTCCATCTTTACTCCATGGTGACTGATACGGTAGCCTAGGAACGAGGTTTGCTTCACATGGAATTCGCACTTTTCTGCCTTGACATAGAGTTTATTCATGAGTAATCGAGAGAGGACTATTTTCACATGGTCGATATGTTCTGCCTCAGACCTGGAGTAGATGAGAATATCATCAATGTATGCTATCACGAACTGGTTTAGAAGGTCCTTGAAGATTTCATTGATGAATGATTGGAAAATGGCGGGTGAATTGGTAAGCCCATATGGCATAACCTGGTACTCATAGTGGCCTCTGGTGGTGTGAAAAGCAGTTTTCCACTCATCCCCCTCCTTTATCCGGATTAGATTGTAGGCACTTCTTAAATCCAGTTTAGTGTAGATGATAGCTTCCCGTAGCTGCTCAAGGGCCGAGGGTACAAGAGGGAGTGGATAACGAAATTTCACCGTCACATTATTTAGTCCCCTGTAATCGACGCAGGGCCTTAATCCTCCATCCTTCTTCTCTACAAAGAAGAATCCTGCAGCTGCAGGAGATGTAGAGGGACGAATAAAACAGGATTTTAGGGCCTATGCAATATACTCCTCCATAGCTTGGCTTTCAGGTCGGGAGAGGGGGTAAACTTTCCCCTTGGGTGGCATAGCATTGGAAAGCAGCTCAATAGTACAGTCCCAAGGTCGGTGGGGTGGTAGCTGAGTGGCCTTTGTTTTACTAAACACTTCAGACAGATGAGAGTAATAAGGGGGAATGTTCACAGTCTCGAGGGTGTCTGGACTTTCAATCCTAGTTGTGTGACATGGATGAGGATTAGTGGGGAAGCAATGATCAAAGCAAAACGATGACCAATGAATTAGCTCACCGTGATACCAGGAAATGTCAAGGTCGTGGATGGACAGCCAGGGATGTCCCAGAATGATCTCGAGTTTCGGGGAGTCAACGATGTATAGGGAGATGGATTTCTGATGCAGAACCCCGACATTGAGTGTGAGAGTTTTGGTTTGATGGGTGATCCCCTCTCCAATGAGGGTATCATTGATGGCCTTGATTTTGATAGGTGGTGTGCAGGGTTGAATGGGAATGTTATACTTGGTGACGAGGTCCTTATTGATCAGATTCAGAGCGGCACCGGAATCAATCATCGCTGTTAATTCACAAGACAAGGTGTCAGTCCTGAGAGTAATAGGTACGGTAAATGATTTATTGCTGAGTAAAGCGAAATGTTCAATATTTACCTTGGGCATGGTTTGGGACTTGTGTGGGTAGCCTAGACTGCGAGGGCCTGCCTCTCCGCAGTAATAGCATAGGTGAAGTTGCCGACGTCTCTCTCTTTCCCCTTCTGACAATCGGGAGACGTTGAGTTGCATGGGTTCCTCGTGAGGGCGTGTCTTGATAGGGACTGGAATCGGTGAATTGCTCAGATTACCCCAGCTGCTCTTGCGTTTAGGAGCTTGACTCATAAGGTTATCAATCTTAATGGCAAGATTGACAAATTCAGAAAATGAGAAGTCCTCTCCCTTACATGCTAGTTCGGTTTGCAATTCAGCGCTGAGACTACGGTGAAACATGGCCTTTAAAGCTATATCATTCCAACCACTCTGTGCCGCCAGTGTTCTAAATTCAATAGCATAATCCGCAGCTGTGCGGTCACCTTGTGTAATGTTCATGATTCGTGTGGATACGTCCTGGCCTCCGGCAGGGTATTCAAACACCTCACGAAGTTGTTGGATGAAATAATCCATTGAATAACGTAACCGTGAATCAGAGTCCCATACCGCTGCAGCCCATTCAATCGCTCTCCCCGTTAGCAGCGTCATTAAGAAAGCACATTTCTTTTCTTCTGATTCCAATTTATCCCCTTGATGATTAACGTAAAGCTGAATTTGACGAATGAAACCCTTACATTGTTCGGCATTACCATCGAACTTATCCGGAAGGGCAAAGCTCACCGTTTTAGGTGTAGGTGGTGGAAGTGATTGGATGTAGTTCGTTAGATGTTCGTTGACTGATTGAAGCTTGGTTAGTTGTTCCTGCTAACCCTTCAACACTTCGCTTTGGTAAGCGAATGCAGCTTGCATGTTCGGGATTTTCCGCTGGATTCATGGGAGGCAAAGTATTCTGTAACGAATACGCAGAGGCAGAGTTAGAATCCATGTGCGGAGGTTTATTCAGGGCAGGTGCGGGAGCATATACGATAAGGCAGGCAGAGGGTCAAAACCAGAGAAGCAGTCAGATCTGTCGTCATCCAAAGGGGTAATCCAATAGGCATAGGTCAGTAGGCAGGCAAGAGATCGTAACATAAACATCAGTCAAACAGGTGATCAGAACGCTCGGTAAGGCAGGATAACTGGCAATACTTCGCAAAGAGTCTAGGCATAATTACAGGTTAAATAGTCAACCAAACAGGAAATTGGTGCAGAGGAAGCCAAGGGGAGTGGAGCACAATCAGTACTCAGGTGATGGCTCCCCTCTGCTGGTTTGACCTTACAGTCATATTAGCAACCCACGATAGTTGTTGCATCTTTAAATCACTCCTCTTTCTAAATTTATAATGGATATTTCCATCTCTGTCCATGAAACTGCTTGCATTTTGGAACGTTCACGCGTAGGTCTACCACCTTGTGTACATTGCTGGTCTTAAAATGTGAAGAAATAATATATAATCAACATTTTAAGCTAAACATTCTGATCTGTTCCATCAGCCTGATTAAATAATATGGCATATACTTTCACTGCACTTTGATACGTATCAGTGGGGATTAAGAAGTGAGTATACGCAATGCCCACTGAAAAATAAGTGGGTTTATGGCGTATACTTGCGGATACCCTCCACTACACCATTTAAAATGTTGTCATATTATCTGCACGAACTCTTCCAAACTGTTTTGGCTGGGAAACATTCAGACACATTTAGACCTCCGCTTCAAAAACGTCGACATCAATTACATATTTCTGAAATTATCTTAGATTAATTCAGACGATTTTGAGGATGTGTACTGGCTACCGCGTTTTAAGGGCCATGGCTAGACGGGATCCAGCTTTTGTCAAATTAATGTCAGATTTGACTATTCGTAGCAGGTTAGGAGCATTTACGCAGCGGGTTAGGATAATTAACATAGCAGGTTAGGAGAATTAGGTTAAAAGCAGAAAAAGGGATACGGTAGCTAAAATGCAACAACAAAAAATTACTTTTGACATTCATTTGACAAAAGATGGATCTTTCTCTTTTCTATCCATGACTAGTCTCAAGAGGGATAAACAGTAATATTGGAGCTTTTTTGTCGTTTTTCAAGTGAATGTTTTTCTTTTAAGGTAGTGTGCGAGCCTAGCCGAGCTCTGCTAGGAGCAAACCAAACCTATATGCAGATGTATTTAGACCCGCAATGACGCCTCTCAGCACAGATGTCATACTGTATATAAATATTCAGAACGGAATGTTGAGAATGAAATGATCTGTACTTCAACAAGTAGTACAGTGTGTTACACTGTGGACACTGTGTTAACTAACTTCCAAACGAGCTTCAATGCCATACAACACTCCTTCCGTGGCCTCCAACTGCTCTTAAACGCTAGTAAAACCAAATGCATGCTTTTCAACCGTTCGCTGCCCGCACCTGTCCCCCCGTCCAGCATCACTACTCTGGACGGTTCTGTCTTAGATTATGTGGACAACTACAAATACCTAGGTGTCTGGCTAGACTGTAAACTCTTCTTCCAGACTCATATTAAACATCTCCAATCCAAAATTAAATCTAGAATCGGTTTCCTATTTCGCAACAAAGCCTCCTTCACTCACGCCGCCAAACATATCCTAGTAAAACTGACTATCCTACCGATCCTCGACTTCGGCGATGTCATCTACAAAATAGATTCCAATTCTATCACAGTGCCATCCGTTTTGTTACCTTATACCACCCACCACTGCGACCTGTATGCTCTAGTCGGCTGGCCCTCGCTACATATTCATCGCCAGACCCACTGGCTCCAGGTCATCTATAAGTCTATGCTAGGTAAAGCTCCGCCTCATCTCAGCTCACTGGTCACGATAACAACACCCACCCATAGCACGCGCTCCAGCAGGTATATCTCACTGGTCATCCCCAAAGCCAACACCTTTTTGGCCGCCTTTCCTTCCAGTTCTCTGCTGCCAGTGACAAAAATCGCTGAAGCTGGAGATTTATATCTCCCTCACTAACTTTAAACATCAGCTATCTGAGCAGCTGCGGCTGTACATAGCCCATCTGTAAATAGCCCACCCAATCTACCTACCTCATCCCCATACTGTTTTTATTTACTTTTCTGCTCTGTTGCACACCAGTATTTCTATTTGCACATCATCATCTGCTCATCTATCACTCCAGTGCTAATTTGCTAAATTGTAATTACTTTGCTACTATGGCCTATTTATTGCCTTACCTCCTCACGCCATTTGCACACACTGTATATAGACTTTCTTTTTTTTCTATTGTGTTATTGACTGTACGCTTGTTTATTCCATGTGTAACTCTGTGTTGTTGTTTGTGTCGCACTGCTTTGCTTTATCTTGGCCAGGTCGCAGTTGTAATTGAGAACTTGTTCCCAACTAGCTTACCTGGTTAAATAAAGGTGAAATATTTGTATTTATTTTTTAAAGTAGGTAATAATTATGACATACAGCACAATCATCCCTGCCATTGATATTATGGTATTAGATGAAATGTAAGACCTCTTACAGTAGAAAGTGGGGAATATCCTCACCACCAGCAGTAATTATGTAGTTGAGGTGCTTAGATTCGGCCCTGGCTGGTAATGGTAAATTAATGGACAATGGGCTGGCTGAAAGTAGGAGGAAGAGAGAACATGAATTAGTAATGGTCTAAAAGCCCAGGGATATGACAGACAGACAGACCAGCAGTTAGGGTGATAAATGCTGTCTGTGCATCCTATCTGCCAGATGGACTGAGGATGGAAGAGAGGAGGAGGAGGGGAAGGATGAAGGGGGAAAAGGAGGACAGAAAGATCAATTTGCAGCCATTACATGGATGTTTGGCTCAGCTGCCTCTTAGAATACTGTTTATTGGGATGTTAGTCTTCTGTGGCCCCGCCTAGTCCCCACGTATGTTTGGAAAGGACTCACAGACACTCATAGTGGTATTTAACAATTGCGGTTCTTTGGAAATTCAGTGCAGTCTTATTCACTCTGTGAATGTTTTGGATGATCCAACACATCTGCACACCATGGGTGTGAAAAAAAACCTGGCCAATGTTCTTAAAGCCAGATTCATTGCTAAAGGAATCCCTAATTAGGTAATTAGATCAGGGGGAAAAACACCTACTTGTTAATTTTTGGAGTGAAATTAAATCAACAAAGTTGCATAAGTGGATAATTGGGAATCAAACCTATGGTGCTGAAAATCATTGGATGAATTTGATTGAAGGAGGATGTTATCATACTGGTGGGTACTGGTATGGCAACTGCCGGTTGCATCATTGCCTGGTATGGCAACTGCTCGGCATCTGACCGTAAGGCGATTCAGAGGGTAGTGCGTGCGGCCCAGTACATCACTGGGGCCAAGCTTCCTGCCATCCAGGACCTATATACTAGGCGGTGTCAGAGGAAGGCCCAACAAATTGTCAAAGACTCCATTCACCCAAGTCATAGACTGTTCTCTCTGATACGCACGGCAAGTGGTACCGGAGCGCCAAGTCTAGGTCCAAAAGGCTCCTTAACAGCTTCTACCCCCATGCCATAAGACCCACAACTTTACCCCTACCTACATGTACAAATTACCTCGACTAACCTGTACACCCGCACATTGATTAGGTACCGGTACCCCCTGTAAATATACTAATTATTGTTATTTTATTGTGTTACTTTTTATTTTTTTACTTTAGTTTATTTGTAAATATTTTCTTATCTCTATTTCTTGAACTGCATTGTTGGTTAAGGGCTTGTAAGTAAGCATTTAACGGCAACGTCTTCACCAGTTGTATTTGGCGCATGTGACAAATACAATTTGATTTGATTTTGAATCTACAGTTCACTCAGCTTTACAATGTGGGTATTTAAATTTTTTTATTTAACCTTTATTTAACTTATCAAGTCAGTTAAGAACAAATTCTTATTTACAATGACGGCCTACCACTGCCAAACCCTAACCCGGCCGCTCTATAACTGTAACAATCGCGTATTTTTGTTTTCTTTTGATGGGGGTTTGTTCCTTTGATACTTTGCCTCAGATCACTGTTTCACCCCCCTCCCCACACTGAAGCTGCTCTAGAGTTGTTTCCATAGAAATGGGTTGCCAGTAAGAAGGTGGGTGGGGGTTGTATGGGTTAATTGGGGGTGGGGTTTATATGAGTCCGCGTCCACACAGATTGTACCCCCCATCCCACCACCCTCCAGGTCTCCAGGGTACGCCTCTGAAAGAAACCAACCTCCTGCTGTTTACCATGTATCCCTCCACAGGGCTCGCCTCTCAGAGAGAGAAAGGTGTGTGTGTCACAAAGGTGTGTGTGAAGTGGTGGTGTGAAGTCATCATATACATGATGAAGTGGAGTGGTGGTGTGAAGTGGTGGTGTGAAGTCATCATATACATGATGGGCCTGGCCTGCACATTTACACATGCACGCAGCACAGACATATACACCACCAAGTCTTTGATGTATTTGAAAATGTGCCATACCCTAATGTAATGTTAGCTAATGTCAATCATCCAAAAATGTTTATAGTGTGACCATATCTAATTCATGATATCATAACACTGTGAAATCACAACATCTGTTGTCCTACCTATGTAAAGGGGCCATGTTTTTATTTTTATTATGCAATGACCCAACAGTGTCCTCTAGTGTATGGATCATTACAGTAGTTCTTAGATTGTATCACAAATTCAACATTTCACCTCATAAATAAAGATTGGGGGAATATTCTCTCCCTCTGCTACAAAATATCCAATTTACAATTAATTCCTTTTTATTTCTAGTTGTTCGTTTATTAACATATTTCACATATTTTAGCAGGTCAATATTTCAGGATGTGTCTGCTATTGACTTTAGAAGACTTCAGGATATACTTATAAAATACATGCAATTTCCATATTTATAAATGGTAGATTTTCTCAGGTATAGAAACATTTCAGTTTAAAAGAAAATGAAGGAATTGCAGTATATATTATGATATTTTTTAAAATAAGATTCACTATACAAATCCTAACTAGACAACATTAATTTCCAAGGCAAACAGTGCTTTGTATACAGTATGTATTTAAATGTATCAATGTTGAAATAATTTAAGAGACCTTGATGTCATCCAAATTAATAATGAATTCTGCCCTTTTGATACACTTAGTTTTTTAATAGTATGCCTTAGTTTAATCAAAATTATCTCTATTGACCTCTTCATTTCTGACTACTAGGCAACAGCTTGAATAACTTAAATACCAACTTTGCTATGTCTTTGAGCTCCCTAAAACTAGCCTAAAAGTGTTCCAGCACTAAGTATCGAAAACATGATAGGTATAGTTATCTTGCTTGGATTTGAGGCTGAAGCTGTAGGTTCCAATTCGCTTCCTGTGCTTGAAGAACAAGGAAGAGAGACTCCCGATAAAGAGGAGGAATAGTCCTATTCCCAGTAAACTGTAGCCCACCAGACGAAGAGTATCAGCTCTCTCTTTGACGGACACTGCCAGAGAACATGTCAGAATATATTAACTCCACAATATGTACAGTTGATCATCCTATATATCATGTAGACTCGTACAAACCATTCTGAGCCTTTTTCTCAAATGTGTTATAAGATTGGAGAACACATTAGGAGGGATCTTAGACCTTTCCTCCATACAGAATCTTTCCAGATCCTTGATATCCTTCGTCTGCGCTTATGGACTGCCCTCTTCATTTCAAACTTCAGGTTTGAAATGGGGTTCAAGTCTGGATACTGAGATGGCCATTGCATAATGTTGATTTTGTGGTCAATTAACAATTTCTTGATGTGTGTTTGGGGTTATTGTCTTTGTCTTGCTGGAAGATCCACTTGCGGCCAAGTTTCAGCATCCTGGCAGAGGCAACCAGGTTTTTGGTTAAAATGTCCTGGTACTGAGTAAAGTTCATGATGCCGTTGACCTTCACAATGGAATGACGTGAATCCCTCCCAATGTGTTCTCCAATCTCATAAAACATTTTAGAAAAAGACTCAGGGCCGTTATCCTCGTTATCCTCGTAAGGTGAGGTATTGAAAGGTATGGAAATCTTTTTGAGATAAAAAATTATTACAAGTTAAACAAAATCTCTTTGTGTGAGCAATTGTATTAGTATAAAATAATATACTTTTCAATTTTTTATAGCTCAGTATTTTTACATTATTTTTGCTCATCTTTATCAAGGGTACCAATAATTTTGGACTTGGCTGTATATGAAGTAGCCTTATAAGTAGCCTAGTCATCATGTTGTCACAGTGTAGCTTATTTTGATGCAGTCACACTTTGAAGAGCATTTACTGTACCTTTGTGTGATCTAAGGAATGGTCCACAGGATGCTTTTGCTGTTCCAATTAGATTGGAGAATCTTTCTGTCCGCCCAAAGCAATCCTGACAAAGGAAAAGATTATGGAAAGAGAACAGCATTGAACTACACTGAACAAAAATATAAACGCAACATGCAACAATTTAAAAGATTTTACAGAGTTACAGTTCAAATAAGGAAATCAGTCAATTGAAATAAATTAATTAGGCCCTAATCTATAGATTTTACATGACTGGGAATACAGATATGCGTCTGTTGGTCACAGATACCTTTAAAATAAGTAGGGGCGTGGATCAGAAAACTAGTCAGTATCTGGTGTGACCACCATTTGCCTCATGCAGCGCAACACATCTCCTTCGCATAAAGTTGCTCCATATTGGCGGGAACTGGAACATGCTGTTGTACACGTATATCCAGAGCATCCCAAACATGCTCAATGAGCAACATGTCTGGTGAGTATGCAGGCCATAGAAGAACTGGGACATTTCAGTTGTGTACAGATCCTTGCGACATCATGCTGAAACATGAGGTGATGGCAGTGGATAAATGACACAGCCATGGGCCTCAGGATCTGGTCAAGGTATCTCTGCATTCAAATTGCCATCAATAAAATGCAATTGTGTTCGTTGTCTGTAGCTTATGCCTGCCCACAGCATAACTCCACCGCCACCATGGGGCACTCTCTTCACAACGTTGACATCAGCAAACAGCTCGCCCTCACAACAGCATACAAGCTGTTTACAATCTGCCCGGTACAGTTGAAACCGGGATTCATCCGTGAAGAGCACACTTCTCCAGCGTGCCAGTGGCCATTGAAGGTGAGCATTATCCCACTGAAGTTGATTACGAAGCCGAACTGCAGTCAGGTCAAGACCCTAGTGAGGATGACGAGAACGCAGATGAGCTTCCCTGAGGTGGTTTCTGACAGTTTGTGCAGAAATTCTTTGGTTGTACAAACCCACAGTTTCATCAGCTGTCCGGGTGGCTAGTCTCAGACGATCCCGCAGGTGAAAAAGCCAGATGTAGAGATGGTCCTGGGCTGGTGTGGTTACACGTGGTCTGCGGTTGTGCGCCAGTTACATGTACTGCCAAATTCTCTAAAACGACGTTGGAGACGACTTATGGTAGAGAAATGAACATTCAAATCTCTAACAACAGCTCTGGTGGACATTCCTGCAGTCAGCATGCCAATTGCACGCTCCCTCAAAACTTAGACATCTGTGGCATTGTGTTGTGTGACACAACTGCACATTTTAGAGTGGCATCTTATTGTCCCCAGAACAAGGCGCACCTGTGTAATGATCATGCTGTTTAAGCTTCCTGATATGCCACACTTGTCAGGTGGATGGATTATCTTATTAAATGCTCACTAACAGGGATGTAAACAAATGTGTGCACAACATTTGAGAGAAATAAGCTTTTTGCACACGGGATCTTTCATTTCAGCTCATGAAACATGGGATCAACACTTTACATGTTGTGTTTACACTTTTGTTCAGTATAATTAAACCTTCTCCAAGTAGAACATTTTTCAAGAGCCTTTAGGTAGTCATATCAAAGCGGTTGAACACAGTGGTTAAATTGAACTGGAGATACCCGGATCAAAGCGAGAGCCAGGCAGAGTCGAGCTCCAGCACCTTATGGGTCCAAAGAGGAGTAGGATAAAAAGCAGGATAAAAGTAGTAACCCTAACCCAAACCCTAGAATAGTAATACATTGTACTTGCAGCAGTAACACTAACCCTACCTCTAACCCTAATCTTGGCATAATTCTTTTATTCAACCTGCCAGGGTTTCCCCACCTCCGAATACCCCATTTAACCGCTGGTTGAACAGTAAATCTAGACATCAAAGTAAATACTGTATACTTGAGTAGCACAGTATGAATACATCTGGACAGATACTCACAGGCTGGCAGGTGGCCAAACCAGTCCCGATACAGATCTGAATCTGGCAGTGCAGGTAGATGACATTCAGGTTGATGTAGGAGAAGATGCGAAGAGACAGGCGAGACTTGCTGGAGTTGCCGTTCTCCACGACTGTGGTGTATGTGTTTGGGAGGGGACAGCTGATGAGAAAGAGAGAGACAGATTACTGTCAGAAAGCTTAGAAAGTACCCAAACACGTCTGAATTTTCAAGCAAATGGCCATCCTCGGATGGACAATACATATAAATTATATTATATTATATGCCACGGAATGAAAACCTAGCATCTAAGCTAACTATAAAAGGGCACCTTCAAAAGCAATTGTAGAACAGACCTGTTTTCCAGGAAAACATAGGTTGTTGGTTCTAAGGGGTTGCTGCTCTGGGTGGCCCAGCACTTGTTGATGACCACTTTGACCTGGGCAACCGTGGAGTCAACGCTGACCTCGACCACAACGTCCTCCTCAGGAGACAGGCTGTAGTTCTGGGGGAGGGGTGACATTCCATTCAGGAGCTGAAAAGTCACGTAGAACGTCCCTGAGCCCATGACGGCATCTTTGATCATATCATACCTGTCAATACACCACAAGATATGATGTAAATAAACAGCTAAATATATCATGGATACTGAATATTCAAAAACACTCTATGTCAATAAGAGAGATATTTGCAAGCCTGTATTTGAGTAGTGAGGTAAAACTGGGTTCTAGACATGTTTATTTTTCAGTCTATCTGAGCAGTGATTTGTGGGAGTTAAAAGGTGGAGGGGGGGGTGGATGTGACCATAATGACATAGATAAGGTAACCACGGCGCCTGGCAGAGCGTACCCTATGGTGCTGTAACCAGAGGACATGATGATGCTCCTCCTGAAGGTACACATGATGGGGACCTTCAGCCGTACTGTGGGAATCCTTGTAGTGTCGTCAGGCAAGAGCTGAGAGCTCATAGAGTTGTACAGATTCACCTGAGCAGTGTAGTGAGTGCTGTTCTGAAGTGCAAAAGTTAATATGGGTACGGGTTAGTTATTTTATTTTATAACAGACCATGAGGGCAGTTAAATCTAGTTTGGTCATCCAACACCTGCACCTACAAGATACCATGGTCACAGGCTGCATGTTTTTAATGTATAGAATAAATGGTGCATAAATAAGGACATTTTAACCTGTTAAATCCAGGTCTGTTTTGTGCATTGTAGAATAACCTTTTGTTTAGCCAAAACACACCAGAGACTATGCTCTTTGTGACACAAGGGGGCAGTAGGTAGCACCCTCTAGCCACTGACTCACAAGTTTACTGACTCACATATAAGAGCTGTGTGTTACACTCATCCCAAGCCACCGTCAGCTGGACGTGGCTACTGTTCCCTCCGTTCACGCCACACTCCTGGCTCCCTAGGAACAGGGAAGAGTCCCCGATGTGCCCCGACCACAGGAATTCCCTGGCCACTGTCACCGTGACGGCACTGGTCCTGCACTCCACTGAGATGGCTTCCGTATAAGAGACCAGAGGAGCCAGAGATGTAGGGGTCTCAGGCTGCAGACTGGTTTTGATGAGACCGCTGGTCATTGTTGTAAGAACTTCAGTGGCGGTTGAGGTTGTAACTGGCGCCATGGTTGTGATTGTGACTGGAGTTTTGGTTGAATCTGTGCTGTTGATTCTAACTGTATTGTTGACAGTGGTTGTAACTGGTGCGTTCATTGTAGCTGCATCTGTATTGTTGGATGTAATTGAGGTTGCATTGTAGGTGGTAGTAGTTGAAACTGTATTGCTGGTTGTAACCGGAGTGTTTGTTGTGGTTGTGGTCAAAGGAGCTGTATGGCAACAAAAAAAATGACAATTACAGTTTGAACTGTAGTGAACTGATTAAGCAGTGTGAGAAGAATACTCTAAAAACCATATCCAGATCTGAATTTAGACTATCAAAAAAGTGAAAGCGATTACTCCCTTTTGTCTACCTGAACAGACCCGTCCCGGCCTAGAGGGGTTAGAGTCCGTGAATCCGTCCAGACAGAGACAGCTGTAGGAGCCCCAGGTGTTAGTGCACTGGGCCCATGGGGAGCAGTCCAGGTTCCCTGTACTGCACTCATCAACATCTGTTTGAAACAACAACAAAAATCTGGCATTGAATATCAGGTTAACCGTTTCTGAAGATTGTTATCACTAAATGTGCTCTCCATCTAATGCTAACAGAGAGTTATCTTATTTCATATTCAACCTATATTTAACCAGGAAGTCCCATTAATACAAATAGTAATTTTCAAGAAAGGCCCATTGGAGACCTGGCACATTATCTTGTACACATCCTTTTATCAAAATCGAAGTATTCTTACAACTGTAACAGGTTAAGACAGCGTTACCATCTATGCTGGTGTTGTTGCTGTCAACAGTGTATCTGGAGCTGTTCTGTAGGGCCTGCATCAGAGCAGAGGACACTTTCAGGATGTCCTGGGACTGATTGGGTGTGAAGATGATGGTGAAGTTCACTACTACGCTGCCAGGGGCCAGGCCTGTGATCTGAACCCTCACATCTCCTGAGTTCACCAGGGCTAGGATATCAGGAGGGAGAGACTGGAGGATCTGTGGGACAGTTAGAGGAGACAGTGTGTTTGTGTCGGTGTCATTTCATAGAAACTACAACATGTAAGAACTACAAAACATGTTTAAGTGTCTTTCATTCATTCCATGTTCTATAAGTGAGGACAATGACAACATTCAAACATTCAACATTTGTAAACATTAAAAAAAAAATTTAAACATTCAAAAAACATCCGTTGTGTGGTAGTCTCCTACCTCTTCCATAATACTATGACTAAGATTCTGATACGCCTGGCTTGTAGGGTCCAGCAGGGCATCAGTGAACTGCACATTGGTCAGGTGAGCTGTTGCTCCAAGTGTCTGTGCAGCTGTGAATGGGATACACACATCCAACCAAAGCACTGTAGTAACTAGAACAGTTTCATATCTGCTATAAGAGTCAGCATAACGTGAAAGTGCTTTCATAAGTGCAACCAAATCATATTGCTGTGTCAGTGTGTAATGAATAATAGAGGGCTTTCCTCTTGTCCTTGTTCAGATGGTTTTGGCCAGCAGTTCACTATAGGGCACACCATATCAGCCTCCTTATGCATAAAGCACATATAGCTAAAATGTACTGCATCAGTTTAAGTATGCACACATTTGAAGTGATATTGACATAGCAAAACTGAAAAAGATGACAGAAAGTTGATATTTTAAACATTCTATACATGGTACTTACCAGTCTTAACCAGCAGCAGCAGGCTGGCCCCTTGGCTCCCATATGGACAGGAAATGACAGTAACGTTGTAGAGAACCCCAGGCTTCAACAATGTCACCTCCCAGACTGACAGCCCCGTCTCCCAGCGTCCCCTGACCTTTGACCCCTCCATCAGCACCACCAGAAAGCTAAGCCCACTCTGGGAGTGGCCAGTCATCCAGGACACGCTGAAGGAGGAGCCAGTGACGTTGGAAGCCTGCAGGTTGGTGATGGGGGCGGGATCTGGGGGAGAGGGGAGAAGGGAGACAAGAATTAATCTAAACTTCTATGAAATATAATTTGATCAATTAGGAATGACTTTGTGAGAGTCTAAGTTTTAAATATGTATGTGGAGCACTTTGGAGAATATTATGCAAACAGCCTCAGGGGTTCTTAGAAACAGCAGGGGAGTCTTTGGGGGAATTTATATCAACAAAATATTAGAAGTGATATTTAAAAAAGTCCATATGCTTAAAACTGTTGCTGTTGTACAATGTATAATGGGTGTGTTATTGATTTCCATACTGCATGTGGATGGAGATGGTGGTGATACACTCAGGGACACCACCAGAGTGGGCTCCAGGCTGGTTTGGGGCGTAGTGCTGGTCTGCTGGTGATGTGTCTGCCATGCTGGTACAGAGGGGGCTGAGGTGGAGAGGGTTGGGGTTGGAGAGTTGGGGTTAGTGGTATGCTGGAGTGAGGTGGAACTACTCCAGGATGTGAGAGCTGTACTGATTTCAGGCCTGCTGGACGTCAATGCAGTACTCGAGGGTGTCACTGCAGTACTGGTCTCAGACCTGTTGGAGCTGGCTTTAACTGGGTTATGTGTGGTAGCAGGTATATGGGTGGAGCTCAGCGTCATGCTCCTGTCTGTGGTTGTAGCTATGGCTGTTGGGGTATCAGTAAAGCTGGAGACCCAGGACTGATAGCTGGTGCTGTTGGGTGGCAACTCGGTAGCATTGGCCCACCAGAACATATGAGTGGCATTACTGGGCATGGGTGAGGTCACAGGGTCAGCAGCTGAAAGGAGAACGAACAGGTTGAGTGTTAGCTACAAACATTTACATCTTTACATTAATTTAATCTAACCCAGAGTAAGAACACACCACTCCCTGTCCTTACCTTGGCAGTGTACCCCTTTGTTGTTGGGGTTGAGATCAATTAATCCTGAATGACAGGTGCAGCTGTAGGAGCCCTCTGTGTTGGTACAGTCTGCCTGACGTGAGCAGCTGCTGAGAGCGGCATGGCTACACTCATTCATGTCTGAAAGGACAGCAGCATAATGTGTAGTAGATACTGTGTACAGGATATACATTATACAGTGTGTGTGTGTGTGTCTATTCGTTTTGTGTGTGTGTTCGCACTGGTGTGTGTTTTTGTGAGTGTGTGTCAACGACCAGTTTTCCATTTCCAGAGGAAACATGTCACAGATGAGTGTGAAGAGGAAGTGGAGGCACAGTGGAACACTGTGGTGTTACTGAGTCAGCTTTTCCTGAGCATAGTTTTCAGTAACAAGAGGACAACTCTAACACATACATCATTATAGCCACCAGAAAACCCTGCGTATTTTACGCCCCACAGTACAGTACAGTATCCCCTTACCTTCAACTGACACAGAAGTGACTTCTTCAATGTGTTTGAGAAGAAGGTGCAGCTTTGTGGTCGTGTTGGACAAGGACAGAATTTCAGGGGAACCAATCAGCAGAGAGGAGGTGGTTCTAAATGGCCCTATAGGCCAGGAGCTGATATAGTATACAGAGACGTCATAAGAGTCCAGCGCTCCAGTCACCTGTAAGCCAATACAGAATGGTCATGGCCTATACTGGGCACATACTGGGCACAGAAATATAGGGACTATATAATGGACCGTCATTGAGAAGAACATAGGGAGAGATACAGTAACCTACCACAGAGTGCAGCAGTCTTGTGTGGTTCAGGATTCCCCCGTCCATGGATATCAGCCGCTGGTAATCTATCTTCACTGTCACAGTGACGTGAAAGCACCAGCCTCTACTGCCTGAGTGAAATAAGAAAGAATACTAGTATGTTTACAATATCATTTTCTGTGACTGTACTATACAATGAATATACATATCAGGAGCGGCACCTGAGAAATCATTTTCCACCACCATTAAATAAACACCAAACACCAAAAAACACGAATTTCTCATGGAAGAATGTTGTCTCATTCCTTCAATAGACTTCCAGACACATAGAATCCATGCCAAAGAGCATTGAAACTGTTCTGGCTTGTGGTGGCCCAACGCCCTATTAAGACACTTTATGTTGGCGTTTCCTTTATTTTGGCATGTACCTGTATATCTTTGATCACTATGAAGTTGATCTGGGATCTGTACTTACCTGCAGACTGAGGGTCTGTACAGAGAGAAAGGCCTTCTCTCTGGCAGCACTTTTGCCAGCCTGGGCAGTCTAAGTCCCATTCACACCCTCCACTCCTGGGTGCCTCCACTATACCCTCAGGACAGGACCCTGGCTTAGCAGTGAACTCTCCACTTCTGTTCATAGCTTAATGAGAGAGAGAGAGAGAGAGAGAGAGAGAGAGAGAGAGAGAGAGAGAGAGAGAGAGAGAGAGAGAGAGAGAGAGAGAGAGAGAGAGAGAGAGAGAGAGAGAGAGAGAGAGAGAGAGAGAGAGAGAGAGAGAGAGAGAGTATCCGATCAAATGTTTACAAAGAGCACTGTTAATAGCAAACTATACTACTGTGTTCTTGGTCCACAGCCCCATCTAGTGTTCTTTGTTAGCTGCTCCATATAAACAAGTCTCAATGACTACTGGTCCTGATTGTAGTAGGGCAGGCCCATGGTACTGATGTACTGTAAATTGTGAAAATGACCAAACTGTTAAATATATTTCTTACACTTTTTAGATACTTCTGTGCTCTCCTAAACATATTTTATTTTCATGTTGAACAAATCCTAAAATACAAGCTAGAATACTCACGTAAAGCACAGTAGCTGCCCACTTGTTCATAGCCATCACAACACCTCAAAACGTCTTTAGTGACATTCATGTACTCAGTCCGATATGCCTTTTTGTAAACAGTGACCTCACACATCTTCCAGGGTAGCCAGCCACCACATGACCTCCTGTCCGTGTAAGAGATCTTATAGGACAACACTTTACTCACCACCCTGCTCTCATGTCGAGTACACAGGTGGTAGCTGGACATAGACAGGTCATATCCTGAAATACAGGAATAGTTATATTATATATCTAATGGAGACAATCCATGTTTTCATGTTTGCAGAATCCAAGACAAATGGGCAGGGCATTCCAAAAAAACAGTCACAAAAACATAATATTGGAAAATAAGTATTTGCAGATCAATGTTGCATAAATAACAGAACATATGAACACAAACACATAACAGGTTTTCATTTCCACAACTGCGATCATTCAAAGGAGTGCCCACAGCCAAGGAGTGCCCACAGTATCAATGCAGGTAAAGTAAAAGAAATTGAATAATTTGCATAGGGCATCTGGTTTAAGAATTACTAAAACTTATTTACAAAGATATCATGGCACATGGTAATAAACAGTAGAGCATACACATTATCATATTATTGATTGTGTCATAATTTCATTTAGCTTATTTTCCTACCTTCAAACAAAGTGTTGTGTCCCCTACAGAGGTCCAGAAAGGCCCGCGGCCAGACAGAGAGAGAACATCCAACTCATCTTGAATAAATCAAATACGGCATGCATTCAAGGACCATGCTGCACATCCATTTTCAGAGCTGAGTTGTTGGTAGAGAGCTGAGTTTCTTTCCCTTCATCATCCACACTCCCTGATCTCCTCCTCCCTTGCTTCCACAGTCCCAAGTGTAGCACACTGCATGGCAATATGTAGAATCTAGACAGTGAGAGTATACAACTACATGGAGAGTGTGTATTCATTCACATTTGGTTCAAGTGCCATTTCTGGAGTCAAATTGATCCCTTTGTATATTCCTATGTTCCTGTATGTTTTGACAGAGCATTTCCAGGATTTATAACTACTGTTAATCCCTAAATTTATCATCCCAAAAAGTTATAATGTATAACCATACAAGGATTTGTACACATTTGTAGTTTTGCTTTTGTGCACTAGTTGTGTTATGACCTGCCATGGCACTGTCAGTACCAGCAAACAACATGTTAGTGATGCTAGAGAGGAAAAAAGGGTGGCTGTGAGACGAGAGCAGCAGTGTCTGTCCCAGGTGACTTGGTTTCTACTCAGGTAACCATGGCAGTGTTTACTCTCATATCCTCACTCATCTCCTCACCCACAGCCTCCGACAGGCAGGCAGGCAGGAGGGGTATAGATTTTGTCACATTTCCCTCAAAGAATGTAATAAAAAATAAAAATGTTCCACCACTTCAGAAAAAGATCTCTATATCCTATGGATTTTAAAAGGTTTACTCATCACAGCACATTCCTTACTGGCTTGAGGATGTTCTACATCTTGTAATTCTAATGTGATTTGAAATGTAACCATCAGTAATAGGAATGAATCAATTATTATGTTGTGAGTCACTGGGCCATGTAGGATGTGCTGGAGGGCGGGAGGGGGGTGCTCTCAGTGAAGAGGGGTGGCTCAACCTGAGTGGCACAACAACCATTTGAAGGTGTCGGCATCACATTAGTTAGTTCCACAGATGATGGTACTGCAGCACCACAATCACAGTGCCTCACCCTCAGTTTCAGGTTGTTCTATCCAGTTTATGCACATGCACTATATAAACAAACGTATGTGGAAAGCCCTTCAAATTAGTGGATTTGGCTAGTTCAGCCACACCCATTGGTGTCAGGTGTCTAAAATCGAGCACACCGCCATGCATCCTCCATAGACATACATTGGCAGTAGAATGGCCTTAATGAAGAGCTCAATGACTTTCAACGTGGCACCATCATAGAATGCCACCTTTCCAGCAAGTCAGTCAAATTTCTTCCCTGCTAGAGCTGCCTAAGATCACCATGTGCAATGCCAAGCGTCTGCTGGAGTGGTGTAAAGCTCGCCACCATTGGACTCTGGAGCAGTGGAAATGCGTTCTCTGGAGCGATGAATCACACTTCACCATCTGTCAGTCCGGCGAATCTGGGTTTGGCAGATGCCAGGAGAACGGTATCTGCACGAATGCATAGTGCCAACTGTAAAGTTTGGTGGAGGAGGAATAACACACACACACACACACACACACTGGGGCTGTTTTTCTTTTGTGGCAACAGTTTGGGGAAGGCCCTTTCCTGTTTCAGCATGACAATGCCCCTGTGCACAAAGCAAGGTCCATACAGAAATGGTTTGTTGAGATCGGTGTGGAAGAACTTGACTGGCCTGCACAGAGCCCTGACCTCAACCCCATTGAACACCTTTGGGATGAATTGGAACGTAGACTGCAAGCCAGGTCTAATCGCCCAACATCAGTGCCCGACCTCACTAATGCTCTTGTGGCTGAATGGAAGCAAGTCCCTGCAGCAGTGTCCCAACATCTAGTGGAAAGCCTTCACAGGAAAGTGGAGCCTGTTAAAGCAGCAAAGGGGGGACCAACTTCATATTAATGCTCATGATTTTGGAATAAGATGTTCGACGAGCAGGTGCCCACATACTTTTGGTCAAGTAGTTTACCTGAAAGTATTCACATATACACACAGATTGTACATACATGTCAAAATGAGGCAATAGCAGTGCCACACCTTCCTTGGATCATCCGGTTGCCAGAAACGGTACTACATACAGTATGAGCCCTACAGACGAATAACCATATATGTGCCTTTTACATTTTCAGATTAGTGATGTTTTCAAATGTCATTATCTGCTGACTGTAACATCAGGAGTTGTTTACAGACATATAAGTAAATAGTAGTGGTTGTGTTCTTTCAGACGATGTGTAACATTTAACTCCAAATGATTTGTTTATATAAGTGCAACTACATCAGCTGTTTTAAATAAATCCAAATGAAGATACATTATATGGTTCTTCGTCTGTAAGGTTCGAAGACTTTCCAGGATGTGGCAAGTAGACCACAGCAACAAGCGCCTTCTGGGGATATGCAATGAGAGAGAGCAGAGGTGCCATTGACTCCGTTTACACAGGCAGCCCAATTCTGATAATTGTTTCACTAATTGGTCTTTTGACCAATCAGATCAGCTCTGAAAAAGGTCTGATGTGATTTGTCAAAAGATCAATTAGTGGAAAAAATATCCGAATTGGGCTGCCTGTGTAAATACAGCCATAGTGTAAATACAGCCATTAATCACACCTCTCTAAATAGTTTCAGTGGTACAGTGGATCTGGTTACAGAGAAACACATTCATCCACCAATGTCAAATGCTGATTTTACCCCATGCTTTCCTCAAATTATTGTTGTCATTCATTAGATATATAAAAATGACCAGTAATAAGAGCAAAATACATTTTGCATTTCCATTCAGTAATTCCACATAATTCAATAGTAGGCTATCCGGCTATGGTTTTAGAGAATCAGATTCTCGCCAACAGAATATTGATACTTAGCAACTGAGACAGCAATGTTGATCTGATAGGAATATAATGCTTTTTTATTGAATGTTAATTCGCATTGCTTCCCAATGAAACGTTTACGTCTCAAAGAACGAAAATATGACCTGCCACTTTAAGACGTTTAAATCTGCCTGTCACGTCCTACATTCCCGCCTACGGGTATAAAGCAGCCTATCAGAACGCAGCGCACGTGACGAGCGTTGTATTTGATGACCTCATCCCTGGAGTGGGATGACGTCAAGTTCAAGATGGATGGAATCACGACTACCACACACTCAACAGAATTCTGATATAAATTCTTGTTCGTGTGCTCTGTGGGAACAGAACGAAGACATAGGGGTAAGTTTAGAAAGCAACAAAACGACTTGGTTTAGATTATCTGGCGGTAGTGCCTTATATTGAAGTCTTGTTTGGAGAAAATGTTTTTTCCTGACGTAACTCGGAGGGGGTTTCTTCTTCCTTTATAAACCTCACGAGCAACTGCCCTATGTGTGCTGTAGATGCTGCGTCTGCGCTGTAATGAGGGCGAAAATACAGTAGCGGGTGTGTGCGCGCAGAACTCACTGACCACGCACTCGTTTCTCGAGGCCTGGGTTTTGATTCTGTTCGTTTGAAAGCTCGGAAGCATTCTCAGAATGCGCAGTTCGGATGCAACTTTACTCTTTCGTAAACATTGTAACACAAAGTGATCATGTGGTATCACTGCCAGCAACATTAACAAACAGACCACCCAATGCGTTATTTGTTTACATTTTCATTCACCAATGTATGCCATAACGAGTAAGATACTTGCCAGAGTGATAAAACCAGTTTCAGTTTAACGTATTTGTCATCAGGAATTTAAGCCACGTCTCGCGTATGATCTAATGCTTGCTCCGCTGACTTCCCATCAGATACATTCTATGGGCGCGCAGCGTTCTAAACTTTTCTGATATTGAACGTGTCAGACACGTTTTATTTATCATGTGGAATTGATATCAGTGTCCACAGTTCTGTGTGTGTGGAACGGAATGAACGCTGCCTGCGTCCCTGCTAAATACGATCCCATGGCATGCCATGTCTTCTGATTTAAAGACATGATGTAATCGAAATAGAACCTAAAATGCGCATGCGTCATGTTATTTGCGCGTATACCACAGGTAGGCCTAGATACATTAACTCCCAACAGTAGCTGATCTAAACTACTCAATTACATTTAACTTACTTTTATTCAAAATTATATGTGTTTTGGTATTCTAAAATGAAGGATTTAATAACGAGATAAAAAAATAGGCTATTTTCACTAATATATTTATCAATCAGTTGGCACAGACTGCATAGCAAAATAAATACCGTACCAATAAATATACATGCTTTCATCTATATCTCATTCATACATTTCTGAAACATGGTCAAATATGAATTTGGCATAATGCTATTAGATTCTTATACTTATAGCAACTTTTCTGCTGTTATGTATTTCTTCAGATTCTATTTATTTGTTTGATTTATGTATAGGCCTATCCATTTTTAGGTAACTCCTTTCTTTAACTTTTTTACTGAAAACATGTGAATCAAAATGCAGGTCTTGAAATAAAAAGGATCTCCTATTTGTTCTTGCCTTTCAGCCAGAATGGAGAGTCTGGTGCACTACAGTAATCCATCCCACGGCCTCTCTGTGCTGGGGGTGCTCAATGAGCAGCGCATGAGGGGGCAACTCTGTGACACAGTCTTGGTTGTGGGGGATCAGAGGTACCAGGCCCACAGGAGTGTGCTCGCCGCTAGCAGTGAGTATTTCCAATCACTGTTCACACGAAGGGAGTCTGAGCCCCACAAAGTGATAAGGCTGGACTTCTGTGAGCCTGACGCCTTTGAGATAGTACTGAATTACATATACTCATCCTCCCTCTTCGTGGACAGAGGCAGCCTGGCAGCCATCCAGGAGCTGGGCTACAGTCTAGGAATCCCTTTTCTAACCAAGATTATGTCAACAAGGCCGCATGTGTCCTACTGCGTCTCCAGAAAAAGGCTGTCCTTCTCAGTGGACGATAACAACATCCAGCCGAGGAGTGTCATTGTGCACCAGAGCCGAAGGGGTGATGCTCCCGGCCCTGGACGCTACGGTTCAAATGATGAAGGGGAACAGACTCAAGCTTCAGAACACAGGAAACCAAACGAATCACCCAGGAACACTGCATCCAATCCCAGAAAATCAGCTGAAGCAACTGGTGAGGGTTCTGATAGCAAGCCCATCAGTTCATATGCCTCCATCTTAAAGGGGAAGACATCATCACATACAGGGTCATCAGTAAGGCCACAGCTCACCTCCTCGGTCTCCTTCAGTGAATCTCCAACAGTCATGTTACAGTCTGATCTAAGCACTAAAGAAGAGGAGGAGGATCAGAGGCTCTACAGATCCAAACCACAATTTCAGGGCCCGGCAGGGGAGCCTAGCCAGACCATTGACAGGAGTGGCCCACTCATAAAAAGCCTGCTGCGCAGGTCATTATCCATGGACAGTCCCGTACCAGTCTTCTCCCCCACACTGGAGCTCAATAAACTGCAAGGCCGAGAACAGTCTGTTGTTAAGATGGTGGGAAATACAGAGGAAGGGATTCAGACAGCGCACAAACACAGTGTGAAAGTAGTTTTGCCGCTTCTTCTCAAGTCAAGGCACCACAGTAGGTATGATGATAAAGATGAAACTCCAGGAAAGGAGTTCCATGTGAAGACAGAGCCTAGCAGCCCACTGTCTGACCCCTCTGAGATAATTAGAATCACAGTTGGGGATTCTCTACCAGTTAACCTCAAAAACAATGAAATGGATTTTGACCAAGGCCCTACTAAACCATTTTCTAATCTCCCTGGAAAGAGAAAGGTGAGGAGAGACAATCGAAGGTACCCGTTCAAAAAGTCTAAAGGAGTGAACGAACATGATTTCCCATGTGAAGATGACGACGACAATATGTCAGAATCTGTACCTCACAACTCCAACATTGATGACAATGATGAAGACTGGACTGATGAGCCCAGGAAGAGCAAGATGTTTAAATGCTGGATCTGTTTGAAAGTGTTCAGATCCAACGCTGGACTGCACCGCCATGTTAACATGTATCACAACCCAGATAAGCCGTATGCTTGTGACATCTGCCACAAACGCTTCCACACTAACTTCAAAGTCTGGACCCACTGCCAAACCCAGCATGGAGTGGTACAAAACCCTGCTTCATCCTCCAGCTCATTCGAGCTGGATGAGAAGTTTCAGAGGAAGCTGATTGATATTGTACGAGAGAGAGAAATAAAGAAAGCCTTGCTCATGAAGCTGAGGAGAAATAAGCAGGGTTCGCAGTCTCAGGTATTTGCCAAAAAAGGTGGCCTGAGGTCTAGGTCAAATTTGATATGCCCTTACTGTGGGAAATCGTTTGTGTTTCTGTATCAGTTCAAGCAGCATTTGAAGACACACCCTGCGGAGAGAGACAACCAAGAGACTGAGAGAGAGAGCAGTCTCTACCAAAAAGACCAGCCCAGTCAGAGAGAGAACACAGACACAGAGGTTTACTCCTGCAGGCTCTGCAATGAGAAGCTGTCCTCTCTCTTTGAGCAGGGAGACCACGAGAGGGGCTGTCGACACACAACCGTGTGCCCTTACTGTGGCCTCCGATTCTCCAGCCCAGCGGTTAAAAAAGAGCATGAAGCACACTGCAAGTACAAGAAACTGACCTGCCTGGAGTGCATGAGGACCTTCAAGTCTTCCTTCAGCATATGGAGACACCAGGTGGAGGTTCACAACCACAACATTATGACTGTTAAGGAGCAGCTGAGCCATCAAGAGGAGAACAATGGAGAAGTATCTGACCACCTCGGAAGGCCTCTGCATACCCAGGAGTCTGTGGGAGCGGGGAGCTCCAGAGAGGAAATAATCTACAGTGACTCCTCAGGTCCGCCTATGTTGGACTCTGAGGATTCTTCATCATTCATGCCCGAGGGCCTGAATGCTAGCCAGTGTCACAACGAACATCACGGCGAGCTGACCGTGAAGGACGAGCCCATTGAGGAGGCCGTGGGCGAGAGGGAGGACATGACGTCTGGGGCCTCCGTCGAGCCCGAGGAGCCAGGCGTGTGGCCATGTGAGAAATGTGGCAAGCTCTTTGGTGGCCACAAAGACCTGGAGCGTCACCAGGAGCTGCTGTGCCACATCAAACCCTTCATCTGTCACATCTGCAACAAGGCCTTCAGGACCAACTTCCGCCTTTGGAGCCACTTCCAGTCCCACATGTCAACCTCCAACGAAACTGGAGGTGGAGAGGTCGATGACCGGCGCCCTTTGTCTCCCTCCCCCTCACCACCACCAGCGGTCACACATGCAACTGGATGTCCTGCCCCACAAGTTTCTCCACCTAAACCAGTGGAGGCAGATTCAGTGGTAGTGAAGGAGAAGCCTGGAAGCTCGTCGTCAATGCCCAGGACCAAGAGGCCAGAGATGGACAGATCACACAGTAGCCCCCTACCCAAGATGGATAGTGTGGATAATTCCCTCACCCCTCAGGAATCAGAAACTCTTTTTTACCATTCCCCCACTCTCTCTGCCCTCACATTTAAGAGGCAGTACATGTGTAAGCTCTGCCACAGAACATTCAAGACTGCCTTTAGTCTTTGGAGCCATGAGAAGAGCCATAGTCACATTTAAGTGTGTCTCACTCAAACACCTGTACTCTGTTTTGAGCCTCTGAGATTATACTTTATGCTCGCAACGTAAGAGATCAAATACAACTCAGCCTACACAAGAAAGATTTTGAATGTATCTATTGCTGTTGGTAGTTGGCTTGCCTTCATGTTATGTTTTCCAGTGGCCATGTGTCATAGAGGTGAGAAAGTGAATGTCTGCAATGAACTGCTATTTGACTCATCAACTCCTTACAATGGTTACTTTGCCTTTTGATATTAGATTTACACAGTACTGACCTATTTCAGATAACCCCCTTTCAGTTTTTTATTTTTTTTATTCAAGAAAGTGCTTTATTTAGGAATTGCTGTACTGTACAATTCAAGAACAGTTACGTGCTTTTGCTTAAGTTGTGAGTTTGTGTTGATTGATGTGTGACGATGACATTATGAAAATGATATTAGTGGCCTCAGGCATCATGTTTATTGATATGCACTTCTGTTCAATATTTACATATAATGGTCAAATTACATTGATTTATTACAGCTATATGAATCTTTATTTTGGATCCTCTGCATTCCATTAACATTTCAGCTGTAATCTGTTTTGTACCATAAAATTATGGTTTTCATATTGACTATTTGTGTTAATTCTTCTTCATTCTGATTTTGTCATTGCCTCAATGATATTTCATGTAGATTATACAAGTACACAAGACCAAAGACCAGTTAGATTAGCAGGGGGATAAGAACTGGAAACGCATGCAGTATTTCAACTGACACTTTTTTTATTTTTGTAAATTCTGAGTAAAATAAATAATCTATCTTATTTTCTTGTTTAATTTTAGATATCACTCATTAAATTACAGATTATCATTAGTGGATTATTGTGTAAAGAATATGGAAAATATGTACTTTTGGGAAAGGAGTTTTGTTTACGTTCTGCCCACTGGGTGTGGTGTATGGTAGATCTTGTTTTTAATTATTAATTTGGTACACAAATACAACAGCACACAAGCGACTTGTATAGTAGAGTGAATTTGAATGGAATTCACAGGAGTGAATTTGAATGGCTAAGAACATGGGTATTTTACTCTCTGTCGGCTCAAGTCTGAAATAGTTTGTATGAGGTTGATAATTACACGAGTAACCATATGAATTGATTGCATGGCCTTAGCATATGCATCCTGAGACAATTTTACAAATGTTCTGTTAAAATGAAGCACAGTTTTTGCATATTAACTTTTTTTTTACATAGATATTTAGAATGGTTTACAACCAAGAGCCAGTGTGTGTGTGTGTGTGTGTGTGTGTGTATGTATGTGTATATATATTAGTACCAGTCAAAAGTTTGGACACCTACTCATTCCAGGGTTTTTCTTTATTTATACTATTTCCATATTGTAGAATAATAGTGAAGACATCAAAACTATGGAATCATGTAGTAACCAAAAAAGTGTTTTAAACAAATATATTTTATATTCTTCAAAGTAGCCACCCTTTGAATTTGTTAACAGCTTTGCACACTCTTTGCATTCTCTCAACCAGCTTCATGAGGTAGTCACCTGGAATGCGTTTCAATTAACAGGTGTGCCTTGTTCAAAGTTAATTATGTATGTATATAATAATAATTAAGAACATGTGAAAGCAAGACTGTTGCCCTTGAGGGGAAAAAGTGGGATTTGGAAAATAATTCCCTGCCTATAACAGTCAGAATTTAAAGTGTATATTTTGGTTGTTTAAGTGTATACTTTTTGCTGTGGTCGTGATGGCTTCTTAATTACACCTGGAAAAGGGATTTTAAAATTCGGTGGTTAGGTTCAAACAAAGTATATATTTATATTTGTGCTCTGGATTTTATGCAAGATCATTAAAAAAAGAAATTGAGTGCAAAGAAATTAAATATAATTTTGTGTATATGGCAGCGTTTGTATAATTGTGTACCTATAATTTGTTTGTTTATGAAAATACATACTTTTAGTATTACTGTGCTATTTCTGCAATAATTCATATTTGTATGGTTGCTCTACATGAACTGCAGCAGTTGTTTTGTTTTCTACAGTTTTTGTGCTTGAATTTTTTCTGTAATAAAGAGTTGATAATTCAGTAGCTGCCTTGATATTGAGTGTGTATATTGTTTGTATTGTGCTTATAAGATACTAACACCCTTGAATTAGGGCTGGGATTTTGCCAGGGACCTCACGATACGATATTCCCACGATACTTAGGTGCCGATACGATATATATTGCGATGCTCATGTTTCTATATGTATTGCAATTCGATACTGTGATTTTATGGCCATTAGATATTCCAAACATATTGCTCACCATATGTCTGCTGCAGAGGGACAAGAGAGAGCCATGAGAAAACAAGTTTTTATCAGGCATGGAAATAAGTGCTGAAAACAAATTGGCTCCCTATTTAAAAAGAAGATGGAGTGTTGGTGCAGGTACTCCCAATTAACGCCAAAAATATATTGTTCTATTGTCCAAACTATATGATATATTGTCAAAAATAATATCCCTAAATGTAACTGTAGCGATTCCTCCCATCACTACCTTGAATCATGAATGTTTTCAGGAGAAGTTGGTATGTGTTTAAATTAGTAATGTCTAGTTGGCTTTCATTTCCACTATGGAATGGTTGAAACTGCTATCATGTTTACGCTAGTTGCACCATTATTAAGGCATGACCAAAGCTGTTACAGATAACAATGCAAAAGAGATGAAAATTAACTAATGTGACTAAGAGAAATGGTGCCAATGTTTTTCCTTGGGCAGATGGTCACTGCCGTGGGTCCCAGAGATGTTTTTCAAACTGTTTAGCCACTTGGACAGTGGTGACTAATTTTTTTGGCTGTGAATCAGGAAGTGAATTTGCTGTCTGCTCTGTGGCCCTTGAGAATATAGAGACTGGAAATGCTTTGCTCTCTGTTATTGTTCAAGGTCATCCTGTGAATGAAAAATACATGATTGGAGAGGAAACCTTTGCAACTTAGATGAGGAAAACATCCACACAGCTGCATGGCAAATACTGCTTTTGAATAAAGCATCTAGCCTCTCAACCTTAAAAATGCCTTGACTGTTTAGTTACTAATTCTTTATTTGAAGATTTCTTCAACATCTTTACAACTTGACCTGTCTGATGCTGCATGCTTGGTATACAGTATACCACAGTAGTGGAGGTTCTAGACCCTTTCAACTGGGGGGGGCCAAGCTGGGGCCAGTTGTACTGTTAGAGGGGCCAGTTACATTAGACGTTATTGTTGTCATATCGTTTTCCTCACTTCATTGCAAGCATTAGTAGGCAAAAGACCATGTCCCTCTAGTAAATGTGTGGGTTTAATTAGTGTTCCACGTTGCCACTGTCTAATAACGGATGTAAAAAAAGAACGATAGCAAAAATTAGTTATGCAAAAATTATTTCATACTCCACATTTAGGGGGGCCACAAGGGGGTCCAAAATTGTTGTCACAAGGGCACTGCCCCCCCCCCAGAACCGCCAGTGTACCACAGAGTTTCTAAACCCAGAGAGGCAAAATGGCGAGACTTCCCGGAACACTTGCGAAACAGACCTAACAGACAAGATTTATATTGAAGGAGTGCCTATGAAATGAAGGTCTGCACATGTGCAGTTCAGAACGAGATGACCTTTATACCCGATGACGTGTTTCTGCGCATGAGCTTAACTAGCTAACATCGCCATGACATTGCCTATAAGTGTGATCTGGGATTTCTATTGTCAGTGGCGACACGTCATTCAGGGCGTTTTTGAACCCCACCTGTTTAGCTATGATTTTGGCTGTCTTTCATGTTGTTTGGGCATTAATACGTGTCACATACCAGTTTGCAAACAATGTAAAAAATTATAATAAATAATAATAATTGAGTTAATAAAGCCGCATACAAACATGGTCTCTTTTTTGCTTTCTTGAGTTTGGCAGCTCCAAAATGCAGGTGTTTCAGCCCAGCTCAGTGCCTTCTGCGTAGGGGTTGGTAATGTTCTCTAGTTGCGTTGTGATTGGCTCAGTGTTCTGTCACTCACAGAGGTGCCACGTCACCGCAAAATCTATGGGGAGAGCTCTAAAATTCAAGCCCCTTGGGTGCTGCCATATAGTTACATTAGAAGTGCCCATCCAAGAAGGCTCAAAGTCATTGGCCACAGATAAAATGACGTCAAATCACGTTATATCTACAGTAGCTTTGTTTGGACTGATCATGTCAACATCAACTTTCAAAATCTTAGCTAGCAAGCTACGTAGCAGTCATCATCATGAATCAAGTCGACAATCTACTGGCAAATCCTTTTCAATCCTTGTCATATGCAAATTCAACAATGAGTCGTTTGGAAAGAGTCAGTGGCTAACTGCAAGCATTGCAAAGCAATCACTAGCCTGCTATTCAGTGGAGTGGATGTGTGGTCCAAGTCTTTAAGGATCTCTTTCAAGGGTTTATTTTCCAAGCCTAAAAGGATAGATAAACATTGGCCATGCTGTCAATTCAGCATGACTTCTGCCGCTTTCAAAACAACTGGAAACTCAGAACTGGAAAATCTTAGACTTAGTGAGTTCAAGACAACTGGGAACTCTGAAAAAAACGAGCTGACTGGGAAAATACATTTTGAACAGTCATGCAACTCTGAATTCCAAGTCGGGAACTCGGGCCTATTTCGAGAGCTCCAACCGAAAGATCACTAACGTCATGATTCTATCTTGTTTTTTTCCGAGTTCCCAGTTGTCTTGAAAGCACCATAAATCCAGAGAATGCCAGACTTGGATGACAAAATTTGCCCACGAAGGACCGCCGCACCACCTTCCTGTTCAAGTGAGCAAAGCACAACAAGGCGAGTCCAAAAAATGTATTGTATGCTGCTGCATAAATGATGTAATATGCCAGGGAGATATGTATACTGTAGCTAAGAAAGTAACACTAAGTGTATGTTGTGTAGTAAGCTGTTAGTAGCCCATGTGCCCTACATTAATAATTTGGGCCATTTCCCCCCATAATTTAACCTACTGTTCTAACTTGGTGCACATGTAACCTGTTTTAGAGAAATGTCATAATTGAATATTGTAAGAGCTTTAATTGTCTGCTGATATGCCCCCTTTATTTATCCTACGGTTCTGACTTGGTGTACAGAGAGAATACTGTAAGAATGGCCCATGTTCTCAATTCTGTCGTCGTACATTTTAAAAAGTGCTAAACAACTATTTATATTGACTACGTCCGTCCTAGCTCGCTCATTGTCTTAATCGAAATTACGGATTGCCATTTATCCTCTCGTCATCCCCTTAAGCCACAGTTTGTACATCTCAATTGTCAGTAGAAACCACATTTGTTTAAGCCAGTCAGCCATATGAGCTTTGTTTTTTGTGAAAGCAGTAAATGAGGCTGAATGAACTGTTTCGCTGCCAAACAAGGCTCCGCTGATAGCTAGGTGTAAAATTGTTAAGGTGTTGTGACTGCTGTTGGGACAGCTTTATGTAGGCCCTAACAGTTTGTGGGCACCGTTTGTTACCTTTATAGTCCAATTAATGTATTGTTTAGTGTTGTGTAGTGGCTTTAATGACATGCATCTAAAAAAATGTGGGGAGTTTGCCCCAACATTTACATGCTAAAATCACCATTGTCTATTATAGAAGTTTCTGCCTATCTTTATACTGTACTGTCTTTGAATATACTTAAAAAATCTGAACCTGTAAAGGAGAAGACAGACCAACACGAATGTCGGTCATCTGCAGTAAATCACCTGCTTGGTGTGCAAGAAGCGCGGCAATTCAATGTGTAGAGTCAGGAAATGAACAGAAAATAACGACCAATGTTCTGTGGTCAGACGCAATAGGACTGCCACCCACTGCGCACGGCCGAAGTTCGTGTTGGTCTGTCTTTTCCTTAATTAACATCAGTAAGCACAGAACCAGGTGGTTTTCTAGAATAACAATTGGGAAAGTGAAATCAATTAGAATTATCAATTTTATTTTCAAAAGTGAAACATCTTTCTGCACATTATTTTCTAATAACAAAAGCTAATGTTATAAACATAAATAAGATAGTTACTTTACAATTACTTAAAGCAGTTATTAAATGACAGATATGCTACTTTTGCAGCACTTTCTTCATACAAAAACATAAAAGCTCAAATTGTACTTGAATGTTATACTCTGTACTATCGGATTTGAAAGGTCATGTTTCAGTGTTGACAAAGGCATTTTGTGAAAGAATAGGAATAGATAACTAGGATCCTAAAATGACTGCTTACAAATGTGAATAAAACGGATTAGACATTTGATAGTGGTACTTCTAGCGTACTACCAGTGCTTCTAACTAATACTTAATACACCGACAGGCCTGCATATGCCGATGTCAATGAAGCAATTACATCCCATAGTCAATAAAGCACACAGCCTAGCCCCTGATCCATTTGTGTTGTCTTGATAACTTCTATGGTCATCCAATGGTCACAATCATAGGAGTTGGCAAGACAGCACAAACAGATCTGGAACCTGGCTACCCACAGCCATGCTTTAAGATGCAAATCATCTTGAGTCTCCCTCACAGTGCTAAGGTGTCTTTTATCAGCCTTCTCATGGTGGTGCTTACTGAGGTGCCCAGCGTATCAGTGATCTGAAAAGTGATTTTGTACAGGTAAGGCTGTACGTCTTTGAGGCTGGTGTCGAACACATTGTCCACTTCCGACTGGGTGGGCATTTTGGGTAGGTACTCGTGCTGGTTGATCACCTCCACAATGTTGATCACCTTCTCGCCCAGCTTCTCGCCCACTTTCTCCCGGCAGATCTGTCTCTCCTGCTCGTTGGCCAGGTTGACGACATTGACCTTGATGCTCCAGACCTCCCATGGAATACACTCATCAGAGAAAGGCCAGCGAGACTTCTTTTTCTGGTAGAACTCCAGTGAGATTTGTCCCATTCCATCAGTCCCATTGCCCATGGCATCCTGTAAAGCACAACATAGATCCAGAGGTCAATGGATGCCAGTAAACAAAACTACATTTTACAATATTACATATTACTACAAAACTACATATTCTAATGTATAATATCAATTTCAATAGGCAAACAATCAGATTAATCAGGCCTACCTTGAATTCGCCCACTGTTTTCCTGATGACCCTGTCAAGCTCATCTGAAGAAACACGAACAAAACTGAAATCAATAAAGTCGCAGTCAATGTCCTGTGTGCCAACAGTGCCAATGGAGTAGGTGCCCTCTTTCTTGTAGTGAAATTTCCCAGTGCTGCGATGCAATAGGATAGTGTGCAACAGAGCCAACATAGCCTCGTCGACCTGTCTTCCTTCCACCGACACCTCCAGAACCTCCGAACGGCAGTTCATGGTGATCTGCTTCCCCACAGTGGCAGGTTGAATATACGGGGGAAATAACAAGCTACTGAAACACACCCTTCAATGGTTGTTTACGTTTCATAAAACAGGGCTAAACATCAAAATGATCTAGCTAGCGGACGTTAGATGCTAATGCTAGATAGCTATTGTGAGTAGTTAGCTATAAAGCGCAGCAAACGTTATTTCCCTCGAGCAAGTTCGATGGCTATCAAGAGAAGGCGCAACTTTCAGACTCACTTGATGAATATAGCAACATATGTTGTTGCTAGCTATGTTCTTTAAATGTATTTATTCATAATAACTTGCTGACACAAAGTGTAATGTCGTCGTTCTTGCTAGAGAGGAGGAGCCATTTCTGTAAACACACACTGGAAAATCTACGGAATGTAGTTTTGTCCAATCCGAGCCTTGTATCTCTGCAACGTAACAAAACGTGTATCGATAATAGCTATGTAATTGCAGTTATTTACGCACCAGAAAGCTGATTTTCTTATATAAGAAAATGTATTTGAAGATATAATTGATAGTTTCGAAAGACCTACTAGAGGTTTAAAACAGGGCGCACTTGGGGTGCTTTAAGATATCGCTATGCACTCTGGGAATAGCAGTTCATGTCACATATATCGCATTGGCAAGTTTTCGATTTGGGTCCTCGTTGGTGTCGGAGATGCTCTGCAAGTTTGAGATGAGGCTTTATAAGAACTTCACGAAATTATATTTTTCCCCCCCGTCGTTTAAAGCTAGCCACATATTACTTTCACTTTGTTTTACACCATGGACGCCAGAAATGATTCATGGACATTACATTTTGGAATACGTGTTATTGGGTAGCAGCTAGCTAACTTGCTTGCTAGCTACTGCAACTCACTAGAATACACGTTAGCTAACAATCGAATGAAAGAAAGGTCTGAAGTTAGCTAACTTTAATGAAAAGCTCGTAACTATGTGTAGCTAACTTACTGTTGTTGTCTAGCTAGCCGAAGACATACATTTTGATACAATGCTGTTCGGCTAGAGTTGTGGAACTTACTTAGAAGCTTGGTATAACTTAACGTTACTCCGAATAATACTCAAGTTATTTTAGCTAGCTACTTGCAATAAAGAAAACAATGTATTTTACTTGCTTGTTTTTAGCTACCTAGCTAGCATTCTTCTGACTGCAGTTTTCAAACCAGATAGATAGCAAGATTACATCCTTGAGAAGTCTGTCCCCAGTCAAGTTACTAGTCTTGGGTATTTTATTTTCGTTTCAAGTTGCGCCTCAGGAGCCAGGATATTATTGATAATAGGCTAACATTAGCTTGCATCTGGTTCTGTGGTTGAACTTGTGGTGGCAAGACTACCTCCCCATTGCTATAATAGCTGGATCTAGTCATCAGTTAGCTAGCTGTCTTCAATGACAGGGACTTTCTTGCAAAGATCATCAGACCATGTTTTGTGCTGGTCTTACTGTCAAGGGGCCATTGTTATTAGCTAAATACATAGCTAGCTAACCAAGTAAATTGCTGAGGATGCCTGGCTCAGAAATTCCTCTTTCAAATGCTGATTTGGGAGAATTGCAATGGCTTTGCATGGTTACACTGTTCATTGCCTCCATCATTACATTGATACTGTATATAGTACAGTATTTTGACAGCGATCCACGGATACAGATGCCCGAGCAAAACAATGCGGGTTCGGGGGAAGCGGACGTTCTGTTGGGATGGGCGCTTTCACTGAACAGTTGGAAAAGTCAATGGAGAGGGGCTTGGTGCAGAGCTTTGAATGACGAATCAAAGAGGTCTGGGGTAAGTCTAGCTACCGTTTGTACGCCAGATATGTGATACATGTTTCCATTACTGGGCGTTGCAGGTTAGCTTATACATAACGCCGCCATGGATTTTTCAAATAACCTGCTCTTGGTGCTACTGTGGATTTAATATATTTCTGAGTTTTCTGTGGTTTTTGTAGAACCACCTGCAACTGTACACGGACATTTACAAGATACCCTTTTCCCTGAATCGAAAACAAATACAGTATCGCTAATAGCAGATTAGTTGAAAATTCAAGTCCCATGTCGACCAATAGATTGTTTCACTTAACAAATTACTATTGGGAAAATTAGTCCCTTTATAGTCCCTGATAGACTTTACAAAGAATCCACTGTAGCCAAACAAACAATATATGAATACAGGATCTGTATGAACCTAACAAGACTTGAGCATCGTGACAGCACAAGCTCCCTGTCACGGAATACAGTGTCAACAATCTTGATTCCCATACATTGACACTGCCTTGTTGAAACCTCATCTCTCAAGCTACTGTCAAGACTTGAAGCCCCTCTAGCTGCAAACTGTAAACGTGATCCAAATTGTAAAGGTGATCCATTTCTTCCATGTTCTCTAACTCTTTGATTGAAACTGTCAAAATGAAGTGTAATGTTGAGATAATGACAGTTGTTGGGGCATAGCCTATTGCGGATCACCTCCTGACCTGACCGGTGTACTCCTAACTCACACAGTGCCCAGTGCAACTAATATTAGAAGAGGACTGCCTCGAGTCGTCAGAACTGGTGGTTGGCCAAGTGTCCAGCTTCAAGAAGTCTGCTAGTCAGAAGGTAAGATAGTCCCTGTGTATCAGACTGGCTCTCATCCAATGGTTCTCAATAAATTGCACACAGAATGAAAAGCTCAGTACATTAATGCATTATAGCCCAGATATGGTTTTATCATTGTTTTTGACTGCTTCTTTTCCTGTTAAAATCAAGATTGAGTTAAGATGAGGAATCTGGATCAATGTTGTCATTTTTGAACCCAGTGCAGCGTCCTCATTCTCCTCCTATAGCCAATGAAATTATTTTTCTTTTGGCAGTGTTGGCCTCTAACATACTTTACAGCTAGAAAAGCAAGCATTTATGCTGTTGCCATTTCCTAATCAACATGCCCTAATGTCATAACCCAGCTCTGTAGTCAATCCACTCTTTCACTGTAATTCATTGTAGAGGGGCTGCTCTACTGGTGCTACAGCCATTTAACTTAATTTCAGGTCTGCAGTGGCCAATATCCTGAGTTACACAATGTTCATTAGCTTCACTGGCACTTCCAGACATTTTCCCCCTCCCCTTAAATTGTCTGGCCGGAGCCAATAGCAGCCTCTTTGCAGTTTTCATGCTGTAAGCACACTTTTACTACCTCCTCTCCAGCTCTAAGTTTATGGGATCCTCATATAACCAGCTCTCTTCTAAAAGGAAGGTGAACAACATTCTCAGGAGTTATCAATACGATTTTCAACAATAGCATTAGCAGATTTTTTTATGGAGAAACAAAGCAAAGCAGCAATTTAAACTAGTCTGTGTTATTAAACTTTGGTGGACAAAGGTGTGTCCTTGCCCTGCCTCCATTGGTATGTGTGTATGCAGTAAGAAGTTTATGTAGATGTCCCCTTATAGCCAGCCCAGTACAGATCACCACTGTAAAACAACTCAGAACTCGAGATCTACAACTTCCGACTCCAGTGTGTTCAAGACAACTGGGAACTCTGGGGTGGAGAAAAACCACTGCCGACTAGGAAAAATTGTTTGAACGGTCATCTAACGCAGATTTCCAAGTGTGAAACTCAGGCATCTTTCTAGAGCTCCAACCCGAAGATCAAGGATGTCATGATTTGACCTAGTTTTTTCCCCCCAGAGTTACCAGTTGTCTTGAAAGCACCATAAGGAGACCAGGGAACCAATGACAAGGAGGGTCAAGCATGGAGAAAAGGGCAAATCAAATTTTATTTGTCACATACACATGGTTAGCAGATGTTAATGCGAGTGTAGCAAAATGCTTGTGCTTCTAGTTCCGACCAGGCACTAGTATCTAACAAGTAATCTAACAATTTTTCAACAATTACCTTGTACACACACAAGTGTAAAGGAGTGAATACGAGTATGTACATATAAATATATGGATTAGCGTTGTCCGAACGGCATAGGCAAGATGCAGTAGATGGTATAGAGTACAGTATATACATATGAGATGAGTAATGTAGGATATGTAAACATTATATAAAGTGGTGTTGTTTAAAGTGGCTAGTGATAATTTGTTGCATCCAATTTTCAATTATTTAAAGTGGCTAGAGATTTGAGTCAGTATGTTGGCAGCAGCCACTCAATGTTAGTGATTGCTGTTTAACAGTCTGATGGCCTTGAGATAGAAGCTGTTTTTCAGTCTCTCGGTCCTAGCTTTGATGCACCTGTACTGACCTCGCCTTCTGGATGATAGCGGGGTGAACAGGCAGTGGCTCGGGTGGTTGTGCATCTGTAGAAGTTTGTGAGGGTTTTTGGTGACAAGCTGAATTTCTTCAGCCTCCTGAGGTTGAAGAGGCGCTTTTTGCTCCTTCACCACACTGTCTGTGTGGGTGGACCAATTCAGTTTGTCCGTGATGTGTACGCCGAGGAACTCAAAACTTTTCACCTTCTCCACTACTGTCCCGTCGATGTGGATATGGGGGTGCTCCCTCTGCTGTTTCCTGAAGTCCACGATCATCTCCTTTGTTTTGTTGACGTTGAGTGAGAGGTTATTTTCCTGACACCACACTCCGAGGGCCCTCACCTCCTCCCTGTAGGCCGTCTCGTCATTGTTGGTAATCAAGCCTACCACTGTAGTGTCGTCTGCAAACTACCTGCCTTTAATGAGATGCTTCATGTTTGAGCTTTCAAGTTGATTGTTGTCACACACTGAAATAAGCAACACAGTTACTATAAAATACAGGTTAACCAATTGTAATGTGAGCCATGTATGCAGTTTGCAAGAATACCACAATCATGGTTAGACATGTTTAGCACCAAGCACCTTTTAACCTCAAATACATTTGCATGTTCCCTTGCTTATTGTATGGTACTATTGTAACTATTTGCTGTCTTGTCTTCCCCTAGGCTGCACGATGCACAGTGGTCGGGGGACAAGCTTCAGTTCTCTCTCAGTGCTTCACCATCAGCCATGTCTCCAGGAGAGCCCTGTAGGTACAGCGTAAAGATATCTCCACTTGAACTGCAGGTAAATGAACACAACAGTTGTGCTCACTACATCTGCAGCTATAATCTATCCCTTCCCATTTCTATTGGAGCTATGCTTAATACGAACAAAGGGAGAGCGAGTCAGAGGTGGCATGGTTCCTGGTTGTCTTCCTGCGTTGTCTTAATGGCGGAAACTCTGATTTATTGAACATGACGCACTTCAGCATAGCTTCGCTTCCGCTACGAGAATCAGATTAAATGGCGAGGACCCAGAGGTTGATAAATGCCCTGGAGACCTTGTTTAAATTACTGTCAGTGTCATATAAAATACTGGAGGGGATGAGTTCCCAGCTCCCTAATTTATTGGTAAAGGTGCCCCACTTTCCTTACTACCTCCACTTTCATCATTGGAGTATAATCACAGACACAATCTGTGATGGAATTAAGAATTTTCCACCCCAAAAATTATGGTCTTGACGTTGAGTGATAGGCTCTCTTTCATGCAAAACAAAGTAGAGATGGCTTGATTCATCTATTTTAGTAGCACGGGCCATAACTGACGGCATAATTTACAGTCAAATCTCAGGTTTACCCACAATGTTTACGCTATCTAGCCTTTGCCTCTCTGCTTGAATTAAAGTTATTTTGAAATAAGGTGCTCATTGTTGGCCTGAACTGAATCTGCCATAAATACAAATCCAGTGAGAGGTTTAATAGCATACTTTGGGGATTTTGGCAATGAGGCCCTTTATCTACTTTCCCAGAGTCAGATGTCATTCTCCACCCCAGAGTTCCCATATAATTTTTATGTCTCTGTGTCCAGCATGAAGGAAGTTACAGGTAGTTTTGTTAGCCATTGCTAACTAGCAATAGCACAATGACTGGAAGTCTATGGGAATCTACTAGCATGCTAGCAGTTACCTGTAGACTTTGTCATTGCGCTAATGCTAGTTAGTAATCGCTTTTAAAAAGCTGAAGCCTGGATTAAGTTTGGTCTGTACACCTTTATTGTTTTGGATATGATGTTGTTTTTGGGTGGTGTAGATGGAGACTATTGTTTGTTTTTTACAGGTCTCTTTGGTTTGGTCTGGAAAAGTCCTAGGGACAGGCCTTTCAAAATAATTTCATCCTTTTTTACGTTGCGACGAATGACACTAGAATGGTCCCTTTTCTTGTTATGAGTAATTGTGAACGGATGTACACTGAGTGTACAAAACGTTATGAATTCCATGACTGACCAGGTAAATCCAGATGAAATCTACGATTAATGTCACTTGTTAAATCCACAATCAGTGTAGATGATGGAAGGATTTTTAAGCCTTGCGATATGGATTTTCTATGTGTGCCATTCAGAGAGTGAATGGGCAAGACTAAATATTTATGTGCCTTTTGAACAGGGTATGATAGTACGTGCTTGACACAACTGTGGGAAGCATTGGAGTCAACATGGACCAGCATCCCTGTGGATCGCTTTCGACATCTTGTAGAGTCCATGCCCCAACGAATTGGTGCAACTCAATATTAGGAAGGTGTTCTTAGTGTTTTTTGTACACAGTGTATTTGTACAGTATATTGAGACAGTGTGTGTTTCTATTTCTGCCTCACTCACATGCTCTGTGGTTGCGCGGCTCAGTGCACTTTGGCTATGTAAACCACACAGTTCTAACATTACTGTTTGCAGTGTAGGCATTTCATGTGACTCACGTGATGAAGTCAAATAAAATAAATTTGATCAGTCACATGCGCCAAATACAACAGGTGTAGACCTCCACAGTCAAATGCTTACTTACGAACCCCAAACCGACAATGCAGTTAAGAAAAATATGGATAAGAAATAAAAGTAACAAGTAATTAAAGAGCAGCAGTAAAATAACAATAGCGATACTACATACAGGGGGGGTACCGGTACAGAGTCAATGTGCGGGGGCACCGGTTAGTTGAGTTAATATGTACATGAAGGTAGAGTTATTAAAGTGACTATGCATAGATGATAACAACAGAGAGTAGCAGTGGTGTAAAAGAGGGGGAGATGAGGGGGGGCAATGCTAATAGTCTGGGTAGCCATTTGATTAGGTGTTCAGGAGTCTTAAGGCTTAGGGTAGAAGCTGTTTAGAAGCCTCTTGGACCTAGACTTGGTGCTCCCGGTACCGCCTGTCGTGCGTTAGCAGAGAGAACAGTCTGACTAGGGTGGCTGGAGTCTTTGACAATTTTTAGGCCCTTCCTCTGACACCGCCTGGTATAGAGGTCCTGGATGGCAGGAAGCTTGGCCCCAGTGATGTACTGGGCCTTTCTCACTACCCTCTGTAGTGACTTCCAGTCGGAGGCCGAGCAGTTGCCATACCAGCCAGTGATGCAACCAGTCAGGATGCTCTCGATGTTGCAGCTGTAAAACCTTTTGAGGATCTGAGGACCCATGCCAAATCCTTTCAGTCTCCTGAGGGGGAATAGGTTTTGTCGTGCCCTCTTCATGACTGTCTTGGTGTGCTTGGACCATGTTAGTTTGTTGGTGATGTGGACACCAAGGAACTTGAAGCTCTCAACCTGCTCCAATGCAGCCTCGTCGATGAGAATGGGGGCGTGCTCGGTCCTCTTTTTCCTGTAGTCCACAATCATCTCTTTTGTCTTGATCACGTTGAGGGAGAGGTTGTTGTCCTGGCACCACACAGCCATGTCTCTGACCTCCCTATATGCTGTCTCGTCGTTGTCGGTGATCAGGCCTACCAACTTAATGATGGTGTTGGAGTCGTGCCTGGCCGTGCAGTCATGAGTGAACAGGGAGTACAGGAGGGGCGGCCCCTGTGTTGAGGATCAGCGTGGCGGATGTGTTGTTACCTACCCTTAACACCTGGGGGTGGCCCGTCAGGAAGTCCAAGATCTAGTTCCAGTAGGAGGTGTTTAGTCCCAGGGTGTTAATGGTAGGTTTAGTCCTTAGCTTATTGATGAGCTTTGAGGGCACTATGGTGTTGAACACTGAGCTGTAGTCAATGAATAGCATTCTCACATAGGTGTTCCTTTTGTCCAGGTGGGAAAGGGCAGTGTGGAGTGCAATAGAGATTACATCATCTGTGGATCTGTTGAAGCGGTATGACAATTGGAGTGGGTCTAGGGTTTCTGGGATATCGGTGTTGTGAGCCATGACCAGCCTTTCAAAGCACTTCATGGCTACAGACGTGTGTGCTACGGGTCGGTAGTCGTCTAGGCAGGTTACCTTAGTGTTCTTGGGCACAGGCACTGTGGTGGTCTGCTTAAAACATGTTGTTATTGCAGACTTGGTCAGGGAGAGGTTGAAAATGTCAGTGAAGACTTGCCAGTTGGTCAGCGCATGCTCGCAGTACACGTCCTGGTGATTCATCTGGCCCTGCAGCCTTGTGAATGTTGATCTGTTTAAAGGTTTTACTCACATTGGCTGCGGAGAGTGTGATCACAGTCTTCCTGAACAGCTAGTGCTCTCATGCATGTTTCAGTGTTGCTTGCCTTGAAGCGAGCATAGAAGTAGTTCAGCTTGTGTCATGGGCAGCTCTTGGCTGTGCTTCCCTTTGTAGTCTGTAAGGGTTTGCAAGCATTGCCACACCTGACGAGCGTCAGAGCCGGTGTAGTACGATTCAATCTTAGTCCTGTATTGATGCTTTGCCTGTTTGATGGTTCGTCGGAGGACATAGGTGGGATTTCTTATAAGCTTCTGGGTTAGAGTCCCGCGCTAGCCTTTAGCTTAGTGCAGATGTTGCCTGTAATCCATGGCTTCTGGTTGGGGTATGTACGTACGGTCACTGTGGGGACGACGTCATCGATGCACTTATTGATGAAGCCAATGACTGATGTGGTGTACTCCCCAATGCCATCGGAGGAATCCCGGAACATATTCCAGTCTGTGCTAGCAAAACAGTCCTGTAGCTTAGCATCTGCTTCATCTGACCACTTTTTTATTGATCTAGTCACAGGTGCTTCCTGCTTTAATTTTCGCTTGTAAGCAGGAATCAAGAGGATAGAATTATGGACAGATGGAGGGCGAGGGAGGGCTGTGTATGCGTCTCTGTGTGTGGAGTTATTATTATTTTTTTAATTTTTTTATTTCTGGTTGCACATTTAACATGCTGATAGAAATTTGGTAAAACGGATTTTAGTTTCCCCGTGTTAAAGTCCCCGGCTACTAGGAGCACCACCTCTTGGTGAGCGTTTTTTTGTTTGCGTATGGCGGAATACAGCTCATTCAATGCTGTTTTAGTGCCAGCCTCAGATTGTGGTGGTATGTAAACAGCTACTAAAATTACAGATGCAAACTCTCTAGGTAGATAGTGTGGTCTTCAGCTTATCATGAGATACTCTACCTCAGGTGAGCAATAGCTCGAGACTTCCTTAGATATTGTGCACCAGCTGTTATTTACAAAAATACATAGTCCGCCGCCCCTTGTCTTTCCAGACTTGCCAGACTCGCTGTTCGATCCGTGAAGCATAAGATATTACAGTTTTGAATTACAAATTAATTTGCCTGAATTTTACATAATTTTGACATAATATTGAAGGTCGTGCAATGTAACAGCAATATTTAGACTTAGGGTTGCCACCCGTTCAATAAAATACGGAACGGTTCCGTATTTCACTGAAGGAATAAACGTTTTGTTTTCTAAATGATAGTTTCCGGATTTGACCATATTAATGACCTAAGGCTCGTATTTCTGTGTGTTTATTATATTATAATTAAGTCTATGATTTGATAGAGTAGTCTGACTGAGCAGTGGTAGGCAGCAGCAGGCTCGTAAGCATTCATTCAAATCGCACTTCCCTCCGTTTGCTAGCAGCTTTTCGCAATGCTTGAAGAACAGTGCTGTTTATGACTTCAAGCCTATCAACTCCTGAGATTAGGCTGGCAATACTATAGTGCCTATGATAGTCAAAGGTCTATGAAATACAAATGGTATAGAGAGAAATAGTCCTATAATAACTACAACCTAAAACTTCTTAACTGGGAATATTGAAGACTCATGTTAAAAGGAACCACCAGCTTTCATATGTTCTGAGCTATGTTAAAACGAGTTTTAATGACTCCAACCTAAGTGTATGTAAACTTCCGACTTCAACTATATACACATACAGTTGAAGTCGGAAGTTTACATACACTTAGGTTGGAGTCATTAAAACTTGTTATTCAACCACTCCACAAATTTCTTGTTAACAAACTATAGTTTTGGCAAGTCGGTTAGAACATCTACTTTGTGCAGATACAAGTAATTTTTCCAACAATTGTTTACAGATAGATTATTTCACTTATAATTCACTATATCGCAATTCCAGTGGGTCAGAAGTTTACATACACTAAGTTGACTGTGCCTTTAAACAGCTTGGAAAATTCCAGAAAATGTTGTCATGGCTTTAGAAGCTTCTGATAGGCTCATTGACATCATTTGAGTCAATTTGAGGTGTACCTGTGGCTGTATTTCAAGCCTACCTTCAAACTCAGTGCCTCTTTGCTTGACATCATGGGAAAATCAAAAGAAATCAGATCTACAAAAAATTGTAGACCTCCACAAGTCTGGTTCATCATTTTCCAATTTCCAAACACTTGAAGGTACCACATTCATCTGTACAAACAATAGTACGCAAGTATAAACACCATGGGACCATGCAGCCGTCATACCGCTTAGGAAGGAGACGCGTTCTGCAATGCTACCAAATACTAATTGAGTGTATGTAAACTTCTGACCCACTGGGAATGTGATGAAAGAATAAATTATTATTCTCTACTATTCTGACATTTCACATTCTTAAAATAAAGTGGTGATCCTAAGTGACCTAAGACAGGGAATTTTTACTAGGATTAAATGTCAGCAATTGTGAAACTGAGTTTAAATGTATTTGGCTAAGGTGTATGTAAACTTCCGACTTCAACTGTATGTATATATGTGTATATATATAAAATTATGTCGTGTTATCAAAAAAAGTGTTAAACAAATCAAAATATATTTTAGAATCTTCAAAGTAGCCATACTTTTTGCCTTGATGACAGCTTTGCACATTCTTGGCATTCTCTCAACCAGCTTCATGAGCAATGCTTTTCCAACAGTCTTGAAGGAGTTCCCATATATGCTTAGCACTTGTTGGCTGCTTTTCCTTAACTCTGCGGTCCAACTCATCCCTAACTATCTCAATTGGGGTGAGGTCGGGTGGTTGTGGAAGCCAGGTCATCTGATGCTACACTCCATCACTCTCCTTGGTCAAATAGCCCTTACACCCATAGAGGTGTGTTGGGCCATTGTCCTGTTGAACAACAAATGATAGTCCCCTTAAGCCCAAACCAGATGAGGTGGCATATCGCTGCAGAATGCTGTGGTAGCCATGCTAATAAATCACAGAATGTGTCACCAGCAAAGCACCATCACACCACCACCTCCATGCTTCACAGTGGGAACAACACATGGAGAGATGATCCGTTCACCTTCTCTGCGTCTTACAAAGACACGGTGGTTGGAACCAAAAATCTCATATGGACTCATCAGACCAAAGGACATATTTCCACCAATCTAATGTCCATTACTTGTGTTTCTTGGCCCAAGCAAGTCTCTTATTCTTATTGGTGTCCTTTAGTAGTGGTTTCTTTGCAGCAATTTGATCATGAAGGCCTGATTTCAGTCTCCTCTGAACAGTTGATGTTGAGATGTCTGTTACTTGAACTTTGAAGCATTTATTTGGGCTGCAATTTCTGAGGCTGGTAACGAATGAACTTATCCTCTGCAGCAGAGGTAACTCTGGGTCTTCCTTTCTTGTGGCGGTCCTCGTGAGAGCCAGTTTCATCATAGCGCTTGATGGTTTTTGCGACTGCACTTGAAGAAACTTTAAAAGTTCTTGAAATGTTCCGCATTGACTGACCTTCATGTCTTAAGGTAATGATGGATTGTCATTTCTCTTTGTTTACTTGGTCTTTTACCAAATAGGGCTTCTGCATTCCACCCTACCTTGTCACAACACAACTGATTGGCTCAAATGCATTAAGAAGGAAAGAAATTCCACAAACTAACTTTTAACAAGGCACACCTGTTAGTTGAAATGCATTCCAGGTGACTACCTCACGAAGCTGGTCGAGAGAATGCCAAGAGTGTGCCAAGCTGTCAAGACATAGGGTGGCTACTTTGAAGAATCTCCAATATAAAATATATTTGAATTAACACTTTTTTTGGTTACTACATGATTCCATGTGTTATTTCATAGTTTTGACTTCACTATTATTTTACAACATAGAAAATAGTCAACATAAAGAATAACCCTTGAATGAGTAGGTGTGTCCAAACTTTTGAATGGTACTGTAAGTGTTCAGACCCTTTACTCAGTACTTTGTTGAAGCACCTTTGGCATCAATTACAGCCTCAAGTCTTCTTTGGTATGACGCTACAAGCTTGGCAAACCGGTTTCATCAGACCAGAGAATCTTGTTTCTTATGGTCAGAGTCCTTTAGGTGCCTTTTGGCAAACTCCAAATGAACAGTCATGTGCCTTTTACTGAGGAGTGGCTTCCGTCTGGTGACTCTACCTCCAAAGGCCTGATTGGAGTGCTGCAGAGATGGTTGTCCTTCTGGAAGGTTCTCCCATCTCCACAGAGGAACTCTGGAACTCTGTCAGGGCCACCTCTCTAACCAAAGCCCTTCTCCCCCGATTGCTCAGTTTGCCTGGGCGGCCAGCTCTAGGAAGAGTCTTGATGGTTCCAAACTTCTTCCATTTAAGAATGATGGAGGCCACTGTGTTCTTTGGCCCTTCAATGCTGCAGAAATTGTTAGGTACCCTTCCCCAGATCTGTGCCTCGACACAATCCTGTCTCGAACTTCTAGTGACAATTCGTTCAACCTCATGGCTTGGTTTTTGCTCTGACGTGTACTGCCAACTGTGGGACCTTTGTATGTGTATCCCACAAAAAAAGTTCACTGTTATAAGCAAACCTTTTTAAATTAATTTCCAGGGTTTAACTTCCCATGGAAAATTTCCCAAACAATTCCGGAATTTTACGACCCTTTGCAACCCTAGTGGCGGTCATGACATTTTGTCAGCCGCTGAAACAAACCACTGATGCAGACCTTTGGAACGTGTACATTATAAAAAGTATGATAAATCAGTTTTAATACAGCCTACACATCAAAATAAATCCATTATTTATTTTAGACAGCTCTAAAGAAACCTGAAATGAAGAAAATGTACAGTAGTCTATTTCAGAAGAACAGATTAGCATACTGAATTGTCCTTATGTCATATGGCTGTGGGCTACACTAGTTCATTTAGCAGACAAGATTTGCTTACAATTCCTTTGCAGTATTTTATATTATAGTATGAAGAATACAATTGAACATAGCTGAATAAAGTCGAAAAGGATATTTTCTCCAAACAATTTCCAAGTGCACATATTCTAGGTTGAGCGGTTAACAAAGAAACAGGTTCTCCTATATGCTTAATTTAGAGTTATTTATGCAACTTTAGTTGTGATACAAACATTGGGCTATATGTTTTGATGTTTAATACATTCTAAGGCTACATGATGCAACTAATTATGACACATGAAAGGCAAGAGCTCTGATTTGTTTATTGCGCAGGTTGCACACTTCATCAGTCTCTCATTCACAATTTGACAAGCACTTGGTAATATTCTCACTAGGCCTCAAATTTCCTGGTGGCATCCCCCTTGTGTGGCCATAATGCCCCTTAAAAAAATCCATGTCTTGTGGCCATTGTGCCCTTGGGCTGAATATAATAATATAATTCCCTTCTCCCGGTTGCCAATTGCTTTTCTCCGAAGCAGCTCTCACTTACATGGCTCTCTCAGATATCTAAATTTTAATTACCCAATGCCCGCCACGTGATCAGGTCCTTTTCACAGACATCTCAGCTCCGAAGTAGGCTACAAGTGAAGACGGACACATCGGGGACGCAACTGAGCGCATCCTCATCGAATTCCGAGGCGCATATTGGAAGAAATGTCCACATGTTTTTTTCGTCAGCCAACAAGATGAGTAGGCCTAACGAACAGCAAAAGCACTAGCCTATGTCAATCTACTATCCCCCATAGTACAAAAGTTGAGCTATTTTACTGTCCTAAACTAGTTGTGGGATGCGATAGTTCCCAAATGAATACAACCATTCGCAACAAAAAACATTTAAAAGCAATGAGGCTGATGCAACCGATCAGAACGTTTAGCTTCAAATGTTGGTAAACTATTAGGCTATTTCTTCACGTTATAAGCGCAGCAATGCACACATGGTAGTAAGCTATAAGCGGGAATGTTCCAAAATGCAATCAATTAGCGGGATAACACTGTTCTCAAAAGTGACAGCAAATGCGATTTATGCATGTAATGCTTTAATATAAAGGTGCATTTTTTATGGTTTAACCACTAGGCTACCTGGGGCGGCAGGTAGCCTGGGGCGGCAGGGAGCCTAGTGGTTAGAGCGTTGGACTAGTAACCGAAAGGTTGCAAGATCGAATCTCCGAGCTGACAAGGTACAAATATGTCGTTCTGCCCCTGAACAAGGCAGTTAACCCACTGTTCCTAGGCCGTCATTGAAAATGAGAATTTGTTCTTAACTCCCTCTCTCTCACTTACTCTCTCTGTGCTGGACTGCTCAATTACAGCTCATTGTGTTGGCTTGCACTCTGAGCTGTGTGTGTAACTGTGTTGTTGCTTATGGTGGTTCTGTTGCCCTCTGTTCCCCAGTTGGACTTGCAGATGAGGGAGGCTGAGGGGCAGGTCCAGGTGGTCTGGGGGATGTCCCATCTGGAGACTTGGGACCTGCAGCTCAGCCCCAGCTTCACACAGGTACGGCCCATAGCCCACAGTCTGTTGTAGTGTTAAAAAGGCAATACACATTTGAAAAAACAACATAAACGCTTCAATACTTCTTGAGTGTAAACTGCAAACCTGAACATGTTCCTTTAGGATGTATCCCAAAACCATCAGTCCAGACAAGTCAAAGTGTAACGGCAATGATTGCTAGTGATATGATGGGATAGTTGATCGGTTTGTTCGTTTTACGTCTCTGTCAGGACAATGCCACAGGCCCCAGTGTGGCTGCAGTAAAGGACAGGCTGAGACAGCTGCTGTGTGCTGTGCGTCCCTCTGTGATGTTGAGTTGCAGGCCTACTCAGGCCACCGAGGTCAAGGTGAGAGGAAAACCTACGACAACAAAAACACAGTGTCAGCACATCGTGCTCTTGTCACCCTGTGGCCTTCTCTATACCTCTCCATTGATAGATGTGCTGAAGCGCTACATAGCAACATAGATAGGTTGCTTAGTCTCTACACCCCACGTTCTTGAGTCAGGTGTGTTAGTGATGAGCTGGAACAATAGCCTGCACACCCTCTAGCTCTACATTTCGACTCTGCACTACATGGTATATGGAAGTGCCTAGTATCGCCATGTTCTCTGTCACCTTTTCTAGGAGGCCCGTAACAAGGTGACATCACCGCCCAAGCCCCCCCGCGCTCACGACTGGAAGCTGCTGGTAAAGAATATCCGGGTAACGTGTATGGAGCAGGAGGATGGGGCAGCAGGTGAGACACACCACTGGGTCACAACCTGGTTCAACTATGGAAGCATGATTAAAACACTGAAGTGTTGTTACAGCTCCAAATGTGCCTCATCTTGAGGTGGCTGCCAGTAGAGATGACTGCATCATGGAACCCAATGAGCCACTGAGACTTGTTATTTTCTGACCTCTGTTGAACCCTAATCACTGTGGTTCTAAATTCTCCTACAGTAGCAGGGCTGTCATAGCTGCAGCTCATCACCCCACAGCAGGGGCAGAGCGTCTCTCCCTGAATAGATTACCATTGATCAATTCATTTGTGGTGTTCACCACTTCTCACCCCAGTTGCTTCTTTTTCATTAAAGCAAAGTGGACAATATGCTGGTAGGGTTTTTGAAATTGGCTGTGGCCCAAAGCTAAGGAGCCAGCAGCTTTTTGGTGTGTGCTGTCTGAAAAGCTCGACATAACTGCAGATATTTAATGTGAATTAAAGCAATCCAGGTCCCTTTCATTGAGTTTCAGCCTGGCTTGTCAGTCACTAGTAAAGTTTCCTGCTATCTTGTAATGGCTCCATTCCCCTTAGCTTAGCCTCAGTCCGGCCTGAAGCTGAGTGTTTAGTTGGCCAGTAGCCTGGGCAACTTGTGTTTCTATCAGTTGATGCATTATTCATTCTGTTACAAGCCTGATAGCCAGATCTGCTTTATCTCAGCCATTGACATGTAAAGGTACTGGTCACAAAGTCACTCCAAGTTATTAGCATGCTATTAAACTAAAGTGTTCAGACCATAGAAGTAGAATGAACTCATTCTAGTTCTGTGGTTCAGACATCTAAAGTCAATTTGATCTAATGTTCAAAAATCATAATGCTCATGAATTGAGTTGGCATTGTACTGTATTGACTGGTATTTTATTATCCCCAACCCCTATGTTTGATTTGTATGTGAATGTGCATTTCTGTTAAACCCATCTTCTGTTGTTTGCACTTTGCAGGCAGTCTGAATCCCCTGTGTGTGCTGCAGCTAGATGACCCTCCACAGAAACTGTCCACTTCTGTCCTACAGAACACAGCCAGCCCAGCCTGGGATCAGCCCTTCATCTTGTGAGTCCAGCACCAATGCTGCCAGAAACAGTCTTTACAGACCCCTGTCTATAGGGAAAACAAAAATTTATTTGTAGCCTGTGAGCTCAATCGCTTAGTAAACACTTGCCACCAGTTGTGTAATATCCAACCCGCAGTCCTCTCTCCCTCATTGTCTTTCTGTTACTCAATTTCAGTTTAGTGAATGTTTCTCTTTCTCTCACCAGTGAGCTGAATGGACGATCAAAAGAACTGAAAATTCAGCTGCTGGATGATGGGAAACCTCAGGAGAGTAAGTTTATCTTTGTTTTGAATTTCTGTCTTTAGGCACAGGGAGAGGGAATGATGCTAATAATCTGTCCCATACGCACCCAAAATAGTTTTACTTTGAAGTTGTTTTTAAGAACAATGAAAGCTTTGTCTGAAATGTCCTCCGTATCGTGTTGTCTGCCATTTTACTCATTTCTTTTTCCTGTATGTATGAAGTCTTGTAATAGCAAACTGATTGGGATGTGTTGTCTTCCTGACAGACTCCTTACTGGGTCAAGTGTCCGTGCCTTTTGATCTGGTGAAGAAGCAGCCCAAAGGACAGCAAACATTTACACTCATGACCAAAGATCAAGTGACAGGGTCACTTACTACTGAGGTAAGAACTAGCTTTTTAACTACTTAATGCATATCATATTCATGTCTTATCCAACACATTAATGTTTTACACAATGTTTGTGACGTTTTATTGAAATTCCAACCACTTATACTTGAACACGTGCGATAATCATGTCTTGACCTCCTTTCTCTTGTACCACAGTTGACCTACCTGGAACCCAGTGAGGTGCGGTCGTGGCAGTCCCCTACTCCAGCCCCCACTAAGAGAGTGGAGATGGACCGCACGGTCATGCCCTGCGGTACTGTGGTCACCACAATCACTGCAGTGAAGAGTAAACCAGGTCGACCACTACTGCCTGGACTAAATATAACCCAGCGTACGTATTGAAATAACGTTTTAAGCTTGAACACCTAAAAATATGGCAATGAGAGACTCATTTGAAGGTCCTTCTTATCCAGATACTACAGACAACCATTCTCTGGAGCTTGATGTTCAGGCATTTTGACACTAATTACTGTCTCTAGTCTAGGCTAAGCCTTTCTATGCGATGTTGCTTACAAGATATGGGCTCAGATTATTTTAAATCAAATGTATCAAAAATAAAAAATATATTTGTATAAGTTATTAGTTGATAAGCCACTTATCCAAGTGATCTTGTATGTTCTCAGAGACACCCTCCAATCCTCCCAGCGGCACCAAGTCCAAGGTGTCAGGACGGAGGGTGTCGGCGCAGCCGTCGGTGCTGGGGATCATGGGGAGCAAGGCCTTGTCCTCCTCCGACACAGAGCTGCTCATGCTCAACGGGACCGACCCCGTGGCCGAGGCTGCCATCCGCCAGCTCCACGAGTCCGCCAAGCAGAAGCTCAAGTCCCCGGTAAAGAAGAGCACCATCATCATCTCAGGAGTGACCAAGGTACCATAATACATAGGATTTGTATAGGGCTTTTCTGAAAGCCAAAGACGTGCCTTACAGAGCAGCTAGGCAGTACACTCTACCTCTAACAGTGGGTATTCTGTTCTGTACTCCATTTCCCAGACTCCTCTGTCTCAGGATGATGAGATGGCTCTGATGGCGGGTTACGCTGCTGCGATGGACGCCTCTATGTCGGAGGGGAGATCTCAGGAGATCGCTGTGGCAACTGCGTCAGTATTAAAAGCCAGTAGTAAACCCCCGGAGGTGTTGTCAGACCCCCAGGAGGGCCCCAGTGGAGTGGCACAGGCTCAAGCCCAGCAGGCCCCGGAGGACTGGGAGTGCCAAGCAGGAGAGGGCACAGACCAAGATCCAGACAAAACCTCCATGTCACTATGCATCTCAGAGTCTGGATCCAAAAAGAGCAGAGGTGAGATTTGATTGAATGTGCCCTATGCCAGCCCTGTGCAGACGGATCTCATTGCTGGGTCTATTTTTGGCCTTATTCTCTCCTACGATATTCTACTGGGCATATCACTTTGGTACCAATCTTACACTATTCAAGTCCTTATGATCCTGGTCAATGCTCCTGTCTGTTGTTTGCTGTGTCTCTCTTTCTCTCCCTCTCTCTTTCCATGTCATTTTATCTAATTTCTCATCATTCCTTCCTCCTGTCATATTTTATCATGTCTTCCCTTGTCACTTTCTTCTTTGCCTTCTTAGAGGAAACTAATCAGAAATGATTTCCAGAAGACCTCTCGAACAGCTGTTAGTAGCTTGGTACAGCAGTGACTAGATTAGAATGGTATCCATCTGTGAAATGTGACATTCACATTTGCTTTCAGATGGTATAACATCCATTCAATTTTAGGTTGGAGCAGTGCCTAGTTTGGTTGTAAGGAGCAGTTATAGGCGCATTCTGTCATGGTTGGTTCTAAGTCCAGATGTATTAGTTAATCCACTTTCTCTTTTTGACCTTGTCTTTGTCCGTGTTTGATTGTCCTTGTTTTCAGCTTGAGTCTTTGTCCTTGTTCAATGGTGTTTGCGTGTGTTGTTTACCCACTTACCCTAATTTACTCCCATTCATCAACATGCGGTTTGCATAAAGGTGTGGTTCACCTTTCTTCTCCTCTCAAGGTAAAGTGATCGGTATCGGGATGTATCTGGCAAGGTTTTGTATTGAAGCGTGTATCAAGTTTCCTAAGTTAAAGGTGAACGTTGGCCCACATATTCACAGTATCTCTTACGTATAACTTGGCTCCAACTTATGAGGTGCGTTGTGCAAACAAGAATGAATGTTTTTTTCCCTGTCGTATTAGTGAATATAGACTGGGATTATGAGGGTAGAGGACACTATCTGACAGTGACTGTCAGCTAGAACAGCAGTCCCTGCCCATCTTCTGAAAACATCGTAAACCCTACCTCTAAACAGTATCTTAAATAATACCCCTCCAAAAACAATTTACAAAACTTACCTGCACTTAACCGCCCCCCTTATAGCTAGACTGGTAGAAAGTACATTTTTCCTCAACGTAGCTGTCTGTGATACGTGGTTGTCTTAAGATGAATGCACTAACTGTAAGTCGCTCTGGATAAGAGCGTCTGCTAAATGACTAAAATGTAAAATGAATTATATCAATTTAGGACAACCTCTTCTGGTTTCCTCCTCTCCCTCCCACCAGGAGGCAGCTTCCTGCACAGGAGTGCCAAGCTGTTCTTCCGCCGGCGCCGCCAGTGCAAAGACCCGGGGATGAGCCAGTCGCACAACGACCTGGTGTACTTGGAGCAGCCTGTGACGGTAGACCGGGAGAAACGCACGGCCACCTTCAGCCGGATGCTGAACCGCAAGCTGCTGCCCACGAGCAAGAGCAAAGCCAACGGCTCCACCACCACCCAAACCATGACACCCGCTCCTACCCCAGGGAGCAGCATGCAGCATGACCCCCGCCCCCACTCCACCACCCCTACCACCCTCTCCTTCCCCTCTAGGCCTCCAGCCCCCTCTCCTTCCCCTCCGATAGTTCTCCACCCCTCCGATAGTCCTCCAGTACCCTACTCCACCATCCCTACCACCCTCTCCTTCCCCTCTAGGCCTCCACCACCCTCTCCTTCCCTTCCGAAAGTTTTCCACCCCCTACTCCACCACCCCTACCACCCTCTCCTTCCCCTCTGATAGTCTTCCAGCCCCCGACTCCACTACCCCCTCCGATAGTCCTCCAGTACCCCACTCCACCACCCCTACCACCCTCTCCTTCCCCTCTAGGCCTCCACCCCCAGCCTTATCTTCCCCTCCGATAGTCCTCCATCCCCCCACGTTGCCTCCACCTCTACCACCTTGCACTAACTGAGAGACTCCACTTCTCGATCCGTGAAGCCTCCATTACTGGTTGGAAGGCAGTATGGAGGTAAAATATTCTCTTTATCTCCCTCCCTCCAGCTCTTCCTCCAATATTTGATCAAGTGTTTTTTGGTAATGCTAATTTGAAATGTTTTTTTCTTCACCTCCATGCCATTTCATTATATTTGTTTTGTAACATTCTTGAAACATATTCTGTATTTGTGGCCTTTTAAACCAGAAAAATAACTACTGGTGGCCAACCTGCACCCTCATCCTATTAGAGGGTAGTAACACAGATAGAACAATGAGCCAGATATTTCACCAGATGTATAAATGTGAAGCATCTGGTTGGTGTTTCCATTCACTACCAAATATAGTGAGGATAGGAAGCCCAGTGGTCGCCAGCAGGAGAAGATGGAGTGAGACGGATTTTGGCCAACATTCTGCAAATTTTCTCATCGATTGAACATTTGATGTCCATACAGTTTTCTGTTTCCATAACTAGAATCAGTAACAAACCGAGTGGACTGCATTTTGTAGACTTTACCCGTTGCCAAAATTTCTAAAATTCCATTGTTTAGGAGTGCAAAGGCAAATTGAGTTATTGCACACGCACACTTCAGAGTAGGCGTTCCCTAACGGAAATATTAAAATAAATTATAGAAAGCGCCAAATAAGATCTCACTAGCTCGTGCTTGGCTCTGCCCACCTCCTTGTTTGTTCTGCCCAGTATGATTAATTTGCTCCCATTGGAAATTACAGGCTGTGGTCTATCTTGGGTTAGTTATAAAAGTATTTGGTAGTGAGCTCAACCTTGACCTTTGACTTCTTAAAGGGTCCGATTGAAATGTGGCCCAGATTGACCAAAGAAGGAGAGAAGAGTGGTGTTGACATGATTTGCACACGTTGCTAGATACATTTTCTAGGTTTTACACTCAAGGTTTGATTCTTAAGCTTTTTAAGAGCAATTACTTGAACTGCTCTTGTGATAGAGGTTGTCTATATAAATAGCAAGCAGTTTGTGTAGGCACTTTGTGATTTAGATAGGAGTTTGTGTTGACAAAGGGAGACAGTTTGTTCCACTGCAAGGCTGATACTAGTGGGAGATGATAAAGCCTAACATTTAAATTCAAGACATCAAAAGTAAATTCACATACGAACGTCAGAGCTACTGTGAAAATCGTATGCCAGACTAAACATTTCAGACATAAACAGCTATGGCAGTTCTGTGTAAATTATATATTTTGATGTCATTGGTTATCTAAGTCCAAAATTACAGTTGGTTATAAAGAATTGGGAATTTCCACCATAAACACTATTTCAAAACAGTGCAGTGACATGGAGAAAATGAAAATGTCAATTTTCTGTTTTGTTATTAACATTTTAAAATATTTTTTTGCTTTGTATTATCACTTTTCTTTTAAATATTGCAGTGTTTTTTAAAATGAAATGCAATTTCCTCTAGTCTTCCGACCTAAAGATTCCCTACACTACAACTGCCTGGGGTTGGTGAGATGGAAAATGGAACCCCAATGACATCATACTGAGAGAGGGAACAAACTTGACACTACCCCAAGGCATACTTGCATACTTGTTGCAGTGTTCACTAAAAACACAGTGGTCATTCACTCATGCGTTTCTGCTGTTTTTTGTTTTAAAAATGAAATGTATCATATCAGCGCTTTAAACATTGTCTAAACAGAAAGGATGATAATTCAAATCTTTGGGAAATCTGAATGGTTTGACTGCTTTGGGATTTTATCTAGCTAATGATTGTACTTTTATTTAAGCAGGTAAATTAAATGAGTTGTTTTAAGATTAATTCCCTGCCAACTACTGTTTTTCTTCTCACTGAATGAACCTACTGAGAGGACTGCTGTACTCTAATGGACATGGTAGTCAGATGCCCTACTGTTTACAAGGCTTTTGAAAAGACTGGAGAACAGTTCCTCTACCTGTGTAGTACTGACAAACTAGTGGGATTACCTCTTGGAAATTGTCAACTTTTCAGGTATGACCAGTCTTTGAATGATTTGGGACTTGCTGTCCCAGGACGGCAGTAGCTGTGCTATCTATACCTATCATCTGGTGTTTTCGGAGGACTTGAGAATGTTGCTGAGTGGCATTAAAATGAGATAAAGAGGAGCCTGTTGGATTTCCCCCTCAACAACCCATATGAAAACATGATCAATGAGCTGTGTTTTTATGATACCCCAGCGTAATCAGTCAAACAAGGATATCTGGTTGCTGAAAAAAAAAGGGTATGCCATTTGTGTTGATCTTGAACAACAGCATAAACTAAGTTCTCTGTCTGCTGCAGATACTGTATGGGTTATATGTGTCCATATTATTCTTTATCTTTTTTACGGCCCTACTGTGGAGTATGAACAAGCGTCAAACGCCTCAGATCCTGTAACCGGTCACATATTTGAACAGTGGTGGGTCAAATATTGACGTAAGCTCCTGGAAAGGTTACCAATGAGCCTACTGCTCCTTGTTTCAGTAAATAAGGTCCCTTTATAGAGCCATCTTGCAGCTTGGGGTGTATGCCGAAACCAAAAGTCCTCTTAAAACCTTGTTCAAACTTCAGAAAAAGAATGTGGGGTGTTTTTAAACATGCAAACTTGATTCTAAGCGTAATCGTTTGCTACTGACAAGTGCAAGATTATGCATTTCAATAATCAGTGGGCCTGTATATTATTAAACAGCTTCCTGACCTTTAATATTGGCTCTGTGAAACGTACAGAACCTGGTTGCCTGCTAATATCTAATGGCAGTCAATGCCATGCAGGGATTATTACTCATTATTGACATATCAGGTTTAACATCTTGAGCAATAAATATTAACTGAATAACCACTCAAGTGTGTGGTTTTCTTTGAATCTTTGTGACAAAATGCTTATTGCCTTTCTCAGATTAATAGGGCTATCTGTATTTTATGTTTGGAGGCCACAACTGTTTTAAGCAATTACATTTTAACGTAATGTAGACCTAGTGCATTCAAAGAGGTGCGTTAATTGTGTAAAGAAATCGAGTCATTAATTAGATATTTTGAAAACGTAGCTGTGTTTTATTGGCAATCCATTGATAACGCGAGCGATTGAGAAAAACTACGATTCCCAGGCTGCACTTCACTGCATTTCCGGTCCTGCGCGGTTTCTTGGAGCGGATTGCAACCCGGAGTCAGGATTCAATAAATGTGTAGTCGTTTGGAAAACAGGTAACATGTTTATTTCTAACTTCTGCAGTTTGAGCAAACAATAATTGTGCCACCGTGCAGAAATATATATTTTTAGTTTGCGAGGTGCACACGGAATCTCACGGAGAGTCCAGTATAACGCCGTTCTGACATTGAAATTAACTGGCTCCAGATGGAGTTTGCGTCTCCATTCCATCCGCCATGCCGATTGTTCTTTGTTACATTTGCATGACTGCAGAAGACTGAGTAGGCTGAGATCGGAGTTAAAACCCGGCTAGAGTTTGGAATCTGGGAATCTGTTGAAATCCTGGATTCCGTTCTTTACTGGATCGTATTTATTAATATGTAGCTACTCCTCTGCTGAATAGTGATTAGCGTGGAATGCACAGTGTCATTTTGCATACTGGAGAAGAATGGCCTTTGCTTTAGTGAGGTCCCCATACATTTACCACATCGCTGTTTTTGACCAGAATATAGCTCCAGGTTGAGTTATCCACATTAGTCAAGAAGTGTAGGCCTCACATTTGCCACTCTTTTGGACTGCTTCAGAGGATTGCACACATTCTTCAGAATTCATTAATTTGACGAACCCATTTGGCATTTCTTAATGTATTTATGTTACAACCACCAGTGGCAATATAAATACATTGTCTATGATCATGAAGTGATCATCTCTAAGTAATAATTTAGCTTGTAAATAACAAAGCGGCAACTCGACCTCTTATTAGTAAAAAGCTGAGGGATGGGCCTGGAGAAATGTAACCACTCTGAATTTCCTTGAGCTATTGATGCAAGGCCTGACCATCCAATATATCAAAAGTAATAGTATAAAAAATATATTGAGGCTATACAGTGTTTATGCCCAACATTTACTTTGTTTACAAACATTGGAGTAAAACAAACTTATATTTAGGGTTCTGATGGAAAGTTGCGCTAAACCAGGGAAGTCAAACTCATTCCATGGCGGGCCTGGTATCTGGGGTTCAGGTTTTTCGTTTCAATTAATACCTAGAAAACCAGGTGAGGGGAGTTCCTTTTCTAATCCGTGACCTTAATTCATCAATCAAGTCCAAGGAAGGATCGAAAACTCCCGCAGACACTCGGCCCTCCGTGGAATGAGTTTGACACGTGCACTGAACTAAAGTTCTAGCCTTCAAGAATCAATGCGTATACATTATTAATTTAAAAGTCCAGAAATGGATGTATCAACTGCTGATATCCAAATTAAACGTTTTGATTTAGATAAAGCAAATCATACACAATTACACACATTTGTAACAACATCCCTTTCTGTAATGTGCAGATTGTCACGATGACGGAGCAACCAGATGAGTTTATCTGTGAGTATACTGAAAACTTCAATACTCTTGAAATGGCATCAGATTCTATTTGTCACATGCTTCGTAAACAACTGGTGTAGACATGCTTGCAGGGTCTTGTCCAACAATGCAAAAAAAAATGAAATATAGAAATAGTGACACAAGGAATAAGTAAACAGTGAATAACAAGAGTCAAAATATCAATGCTATATGCAGGGAGTACCAGTACCACGTCAATGTGCAGGTGTACAAGGTAATTGAGGTAGCTATGTACATATAGGCATAGTGCACATTGATTTACTATTGTATCTCTCTATGTGTGCATGTCCATGAGTGCATGGGGTGTGTATCTAGCACTACATGCTCATGTGTGGAATGTGGTGAGTATGTGGTATCTGATATGTGATGTTTTGATGGTACCTGTCAGGGTGTGAGGACTGTGGGCAGTATCATGACTCTGAGTGTCCAGAGCTGGGTCCAGTGGTGACTGTCCAGGACTCATTCGTTCTCAGCAGAGCAAGGTGAGTAAAAGTCCACCATGCAAGCTACCCAGTGAGAGGGTTACTTACACCGGTGCTGAGTGAGTTTCCAGTTTAGCTGGTAATCTTACAAATTGTGTATTTAAAGCATCAAATCTTGTACCTGATATTGGAGGAACAGAAGTGGAGGAGGCTATGTATTGCTAGATGTTGTATTGTTTGTCGTGGGTCAGGTCCTCTCTGCCGGAGAGTCTGGAGATCAGACAGGTGCCAGATGGGGAGGAGGGTGTGTTTGTCCTCCGACGTCTGGTCAAGAGGACCAGGTTTGGTCCCTTCGAGGCAAGGAGAATATCCCACCTGGACAAAGAAGGCCTGTTCCCTCTGAAGGTGCATTCTCAACATAGACTGCTGTTATTATGGAGAAAGATGTTTGTGTTCTTTGCGATGGTGTTAATATCCCACTCTTTATATTCTTTGGTTTTGTTTGTGACCTGGACAGATCTTCCAGAGAGATGGCCTGGTAGTCTGTTTTGACTCAGCCAATGAGGATGACTGTAATTGGATGATGCTGGTTCGGCCCGCCACTGACTATCAGCACCAGAACCTGACTGCTTACCAGCAGGACGATGAGGTCTACTTCAACACCTCTCAGGTATCATATACCAACTCCCCCAAACAAAGCAACTCACAACAGTTTTGGTCATTCTTTATTGGATATGTCCCGATATCCACACTAGCATACTATTTAGTGTCCATGGCCACTACATACTAGGTTGTGAACGAATGAGAGAGAGATCTCTTCCTGTAGACACAGATGGTTCCCTACTCTTTCATAAGGTAGCCCTCTGTCTTTTCCCCAGGATGTGCTGCCAGGATCTGAGCTGAGGGTTTGGTATGGGGCCTTCTATGCCAAGAAGATGGAGAGGCCCATGCTGAAGGCCCCAGTCCATCCACCTCCAGCAGGTATGGAGCCCCACTGGCAGACTGGATTCAGCCTTATTGTCCCCTGAGATCCAAACTGGTGTACTGTAGCTTGAACCCTGCTGTTAACGCAGATCAACTGAGGGTTCTATTGCTAAGCGCATAATCAATATGAAATGTGTGACAGTATTGTCATGTTTTTGTTCCTCCCTTATTGCTCAGATGTGGATACTACCTCTACCATGCCAGAGGGGGCTTTGAGTAAAGCTGGAGTGTCACAGGCCCTAGTGGTTAGAGAGAGTGATGCAGGTGAGCTCACTCCCAGAGATGCAGGTGAGCTCACTCCCAGAGATGCTTTCTGGGCATACATCAACACCTTCTCATGAAACCACTGTTAGATGAAATACCTCTGCTGTCAACAAGTGACTAATGAGCCCTTTCTGTTACAGTAACAGTTCAACCACATATCATTCAGCCCCTTAACATTTGAGGAATAACTACCCATATCATTCATATGAATATGATCAATGGCCTCAGGGTTTCCTTCAGCTGTAGTGGACAGTAAGTATGTTTTAGAGAAGCCACCACACGGCCCTACATGCCCTCTCTTGCTGGGTTGACCCGACCCATGCTTTGTGTCCAGTAGGCCTGGGCTGTGTTTATGGAGCCACAGCTCCTGACCGGTGAGTGACCTCCACGCCACCAAGACTAACCATAGAAAGACAGGGAAGGAGAAGTAGATGATTTCATACTGTTATAATCAATCAAATGTATTTATAAAGCCCTTCTTACATCAGCTGATGTCACAAAGTGCTTTACAGAAACCCAGCCTAAAACCCCAAACAGCAAGCAATGCAGGCGTAGAAGCACAGTGGCTAGGAAAAACTCCCTAGAAAGGCCGGAACCTAGGAAGAAACCAGGCTATGAGGGGTGGCCAGTCCTCTTCTGGCTGTGCCGGGTGGAGATTATAACAGAACATGGCCAAGATGTTTAAATGTTCATAGATGATCAGCAGGGTCAAATAATAATAAAAACTGGAGCAGCAGCACTGCTGTAGTGAAGAGGAATAGGTGCTCTTCTGTATTTACGTGAAAAGTTAAATTTCCCCATCCTTCCACCTGTCTTCTTCCCAGACCACCTGCTGAGCCACCTGCAGGAAGTGAAAGATGTAGCCCCGCCCCCTGACGACCAGTTCCAGCAGCAGGAGGAAGCACAACTGGTAACCCCTGACGGCGGCCCCAGTGCTGAGCCCATCCCTCCTGCTCCTCTGCCAGCTCCCAAAAGAAGGCTTGGCAGGCCAGGGAAGAGGGCCAAAGGAGGACGGAAACCTAGCACTGCAACTATAGCAGCAAAGAAGAAAAGTGAGACAGATTCCACCTCTTATGTTGTTACATTATTGACTACCCCCATCACATGCACTGTTCCGTTTCCACCACATTATCTCCTCAAATGGGATTTTTATTCATACCTTCCTGCTTCTAGTTGCAGCCTTTTTAGAGCCAGCAGAGAAAGCCCTCAACACGGTCCCTGCAGACGGAGGAGAGGCCATGCTGGATGGCAATGACCTGGAGATCGGCCCTGATGGGGTGGCTGTCACCATGCCCAGGGTGACCCGCACCCTGCTCTCAGCTGGGATGTAAGGATCAACACCCTCTCCACGATGTCATCACTGACTAAGCCAAAATAAATGCCTCTTAGTAGAGTCATCAATTTCCATTGCTATCCTTCAACTGCAGTTCACCTTTCAATTGCATGCTTTATTTACAGTACACGTATTTCCTTTTGAAGTACAATTAACATCAATCAATCAGTTCTTCCATAGACTTGGAAAGATACCAGGCATGCTTTCACTCTCTACTCTGTCCTGTCCCTCCTCTCTCTCACTCCACTCTCTCTTGTCCTTGTTCCCTCTTCCTCAGGCCTGGGTCGAGGAAGAGGTTCCTGAGGCAGGGAGGAGACCATAAGAGGCTGTACAAGTGCACCCTCTGCAACAAGGTCTTCCAGAACAGCAGCAACCTCAACAGACACATCCGCTCCCACGGTAATGCTCTCTCCTCCCTCCATCTCTTTTCTCTGAAGAGCTGCGTATGTGGAAATCACTGTGTTCTATTTGTCTGTGCTCTCTGTAGGTGATAAGCTCTTTAAATGTGATGAATGTGACAAGATGTTCAGCCGCAAGGAGAGCCTGAAGCAGCACATCTCATACAAGCACAGCAAAAACGAGGTTGGCGCACCTAGATCAATGCTCAACATTTTGGCCTTTACAGCTTTTGCCCAGGACAGTCACTGTTTGTGTTGCAGTGGCTAGCTCCTTGATTCACTGTACATTGTGTGTGTCCCCGTCGCTCCCTCAGCCCGATGTGGAGTACAGGTACAAATGTAACACATGCGACAAAGCCTTCCGTCTGGAGAATGCATTAGAGTTCCACAACTGTAGAACAGGTAAGTGCAGCAGGAATTAGAAAACATTAATTTAGTTGCAGACCATTTGTTTGGGTGTCCCCTATCTTTATCCGTCTTTGAAATACTTCTGTATGTTACTTTACTGTTGTATCGCTTGTTGTACTGTACGGTTTCTTTGTCCTATCGATGACTTTGACACAGTATCCTGTCCATCCATTATTTATTTCATTGAATGACTAGTCCGATTGTTTGTTCTTGTTCCTGTGGGGGCAGATGACAAGACGTTCCAGTGTGAGATCTGCTCGAGGTTCTTCTCCACCAACAGTAACCTGTCTAAGCACAAGAAGAAGCACGGAGAGAAGCTGTACGCCTGTGAGATCTGCAGCAAGATGTTCTACCGCAAGGACGTCATGCAGGACCACCAGAAGAGACATACTGTGGGTCAGTACTGGCAGAGGGACCAGGGGGACATGATCCATCTTTATTGATGACTGTTTTGGTGATACTCCCCGCTGGCCACAGACATCAGTTCAACGTCTAGTTTTGATTTAAAGGTGGTTGTTGACAACTAACGTGAATTCAACGAGAGATTAACAAAGCATTTCACCATGTCATTGGATTAAGGTTAAAAGTTAGGTGAAAAAAAGATTACATTCCCTTACGTTGTTGACCTTTTTGCAAATCTAATAGATTTTTTTCCTTTTTTTTTCTTGTTGAAATAACGTTTATTCCATTTTATGCCCAGTGGGTCTCTAAGTTTGAAGTATGTTATAGTATATGATGTACTTGATTAGTTTATATCAACAGAGCAGAGCTTGCAACTTGTGCATGGCTCATGGTCCTGAAATGTGTTCTGTCCCAAAGCACCAATCAGCCTTCTCTCAGAGCTCAGCTGTACTGTTATTGTATGTCTCAGCAAACCCAAAGCACCTGAAGAGGGAAGATCTGGAGGCCAATGGGGAGGAAGGGACCAAATACAGGAAGGAGCCTTCAGCATGTCCTATCTGTGGCAAGGTGCTGTGACACAGATACCTGAAAATATACTTATTTTGGCATTGGATGAAATGAGTCCAAATAAAAAGAAGCCTTGAAAGAAGATATTTATTCTGACTGTGTGTGTCCAGGTGTTTTCCTGCAGGAGCAACATGAACAAGCATCTGCTGACTCACGGGGATAAGAAGTACACCTGTGAGATCTGCGGGCGCAAGTTCTTCAGAGTGGACGTCCTGAGGGACCATATTCACGTGCACTTTAAGGTGACAGAGATGAGGTGGATGTTGCAATCAAACGTTTAGTTCATGCTTCTTTTGAACTCGTACATAACCACACATTTCATTCGCACTCAAAAATGAAAGAGAAATAAAGAGATTGACACTAGGTCCGTAGTGGTGTCATTGCTCAACTTCCTGTGTGTGTTCTCCAGGACATAGCCCTGATGGACGAGCAGGAGAGGGAGGAGTTCATCCGGAAGATTGGCATCTCAGTGGACAGCAGCGACGACACTGATGAGGAGGATGAAGACTACGGACAAGAGACCCACAAGTACAGTTGCAAGAAGTGTCAGGTCAGTCACACCCCTCTCACGCATGCCCACATCCCGAGACACATTCTGTCGCGCAAACACACTCGCACCACGGTGGTGGTTAAACAAGCACTCTCCATGGCCTCTGTTCAAATCTACGGTCTTTGTGTTTGTCTAGGTGACGTTCTTCAAGGGCAGAGACTACCTGAAGCACATTATGGACCTGCACAAAGAGAGGGGTTATGGCTGCATCATCTGTAACCGGCGCTTCGCTCTGAAAGCCACCTACAACGCCCACCTGGTCATCCACAGAGAACAGCTCCCAGACCCTGCAGTGCAGAGGTGAGACGGGGTGCAGAGATATGAGGGACAGGGACGTGGGACAGGTGGAGGGACCAGAGGACCAGGACACAGAGAGATAGTACATAAAACAGGTGCACTATTGTACACTTTCCTTGGCTCGTTACTAGCACCCAGACAATAACCCTGTCTGTTACCCTTTTAATTTTGCTCCAAAGGTACATCCACCCCTGTGAAATGTGTGGCCGAATCTTCAACAGCATCGGCAACCTGGAGAGACACAAGGTCATTCACACAGGTATGAACCGCACCCTTCATCTCTAATACGATACGTTCTGTATACTGCACCACATCCAGTTTTGTTCTTTAACACACGTGAACTATGATAGCCACCCAATATTTGTCTTGAAGGCATGATTAAGAGTATCTGGTTTTATGGGCTTATTAAACTGTTTTTTTGATTGCTGTCTCCTCTGTAATGTGGTTCTCCCAGGGGTGAAGAGCCACGGTTGTGACCAGTGTGGGAAGTCGTTTGCCAGGAAGGACATGCTAAAAGAACACCTGAGGGTCCATGACAACGTCAGAGACTTCCTATGTGCTGAGTGTGGGAAAGGTGAGGCTGTCACCATGACAACTGTCTTTGTCAAATAGTTAGGGGTACAGGCTTTTGCATAATAAACTAGAAATTGAGACCAAATAGACCTACATTGATGGTGGCTTTTCCAACTGCTGTTTTTGCCTTTACCAAGCACTTCGTTTACCAAGCACAATGTTAATAGCAAGAAATATGTGGCTCTATGAATTGGAAAAATGTTCTGATCAAAGAATGCATGTACTTTTTTGGTAAAAGCACCCACAAGGGGTAAGATGGAAAAACTTAAGCCAATGTGTTTTCTGCAGGGATGAAGACCAAGCATGCGCTGAGGCACCATATGAAGCTGCATAAGGGCATCAAAGAGTACGAGTGTAAGGAGTGCAACCGCAAGTTTGCCCAGAAGGTCAACATGCTGAAACACTACAAGAGACACACGGGTAAGATGGGCCCAGCAACAACTATACAAAAAATAAAACAGAGGCAGTGGGAAAACAGGCCGCTTTCATTTATAAACATGGGTTGGGCATTGTAAGCTAACATGCATGGCTGAACATTTGTCTTATCTTACGTGCTTCATTAGCTTTGTTGTATCTGTAAGGTACAAAGGGCTTGTTGGGTTAAGGCTTACACTGACAGATGTACCGTTTCTACTCCTGCAGGAATAAAGGACTTCATGTGTGAGTTGTGTGGGAAGACCTTCAGTGAGAGGAACACCATGGAGACACACAAGCTCATTCACACAGGCAAGTTCCTGGATGAATACTCATCGTTTCATATTGTGTGTTTTCGGTTTGGACAACTCCATGAATACCTTCTGTTTGGGAACCGTTATTAGATTTCTCTCTGTCTCGCTCCCCAGTGGGGAAGACGTGGTCGTGTGCGGTGTGTGATAAGAAGTATGTGACAGAATACATGCTCCAGAAGCATGTGCAGCTGACGCATGAAAAGGTGGAGGCCCAGAGCTGTCACATGTGTGGCACCAAGGTGTCCACCCGAGCCTCCATGAACCGCCACATGAGACGCAAACACCCCGAGGTGAGCTGGGACAGTAGGGGTTAAACCATACAGACACCCCAAGGTGAGCTGGGACAGTAGGGGTTAAACCATACAGACACCCCAAGGTGAGCTGGGACAGTATTTCCATGATATCTACCACCTCTTGAATTAAATTCTTAGTTTCAGCTGAAACTGACATTTTCTGTCATGTTTTCCAGACCAGGCCCAGCTCTCTTTTAAACATAATGATAGTGAAGTCTCAGCTTTGTTTAAACTTCTGCTCTCTCCTCCTACCCCAGGTGGTGACTGTGAGAATAGATGAGTTTGACGAGCTCCAAGAAGACTCAACAATCGACGAGTCAAGCATCAGCATTGTGCAGGTAGGAAGTGCCATACAACGCCTATGGTGGTGAGATAAGTACAGTATATGCAGAGATGGAACTTTTTTAATACTCTTGGTTCTCATACCCCTCTCACAGCCCACTCTAACCCTGGAGAAGGAGGCTCTTTCTGGGGAGAGGCCCCAGCGGACCCCACGTCCACCCAGGAAGAAGCAGAAACAGCTGGAGGAGCCGGAGCTGTCAGACTCTGACGAGTATGCTGACTTCACAGGCAAAGGAGTACAGTACACCACCACCATAGTGGGAGATGAGACCAGCTCTGCTGTGCAGAGTATACAGCAGGTGGGAGGGTCATGTATTTGTCAGATCATCTATGTTAGCAATTATATTAGGTTAGAGATTCTACACTGCTCAAAAAAATAAAGGGAACACTAAAATAACACATCATAGATCTGAATGAATGAAATAATCTTATTAAATACTTTTTTCTTTACATAGTTGAATGTGCTGACAACAAAATCACACAAAAATTATCAATGGAAATCAAATTTATCAACCCATGGAGGTCTGGATTTGGAGTCACACTCAAAATTAAAGTGGAAAACCACACTACAGCCTGAACCAACTTTGATGTAATGTCCTTAAAACAAGTCAAAATGAGGCTCAGTAGTGTGTGTGGCCTCCACGTGCCTGAATGACCTCCCTACAACGCCTGGGCATGCTCCTGATGAGGTGGCGGATGGTCTCCTGAGGGATCTCCTCCCAGACCTGGACTAAAGCATCCGCCAACTCCTGGACAGTCTGTGGTGCAACGTGGCGTTGGTGGATGGAGCGAGACATGATGTCCCAGATGTGCTCAATTGGATTCAGGTCTGGGGAACGGGCGGGCCAGTCCTTAGCATCAATGCCTTCCTCTTGCAGGAACTGCTGACACACTCCAGCCACATGAGGTCTAGCATTGTCTTGCATTAGGAGGAACCCAGGGCCAACCGCACCAGCATATGGTCTCACAAGGGGTCTGAGGATCTCATCTCGGTACCTAATGGCAGTCAGGCTACCTCTGGCGAGCACATGGAGGGCTGTGCGGCCCCCAAAGAAATGCCACCCCACACCATGACTGACCCACCGCCAAACCGGTCATGCTGGAGGATGTTGCAGGCAGCAGAAACGTTCTCCACGGCGTCTCCAGACTCTGTCACGTCTGTCACGTGCTCAGTGGGAACCTGCTTTCATCTGTGAAGAGCACAGGGCGCCAGTGGCGAATTTGCCAATCTTGGTGTTCTCTGGCAAATGCCAAGCGTCCTGCAGGTGTTGGGCTGTAAGCACAACCCCACCTGTGGACGTTGGGCCCTCATACCACCCTCATGGAGTCTGTTTCTGACCGTTTGAGCAGACACATGCACATTTGTGGCCTGCTGGAGGTCATTTTGCAGGGCTCTGGCAGTGCTCCTCCTTGCACAAAGGCGGAGGTAGTGGTCCTGCTGCTGGGTTGTTGCCCTCCTCGGCCTCCTCCACGTCTCCTGATGTACTGGCCTGTCTCCTGGTAGCGCCTCCATGCTCTGGACACTACGCTGACAGACACAGCAAACCTTCTTGCCACAGCTCGCATTGATGTGCCATCCTGGATGAGCTGCACTACCTGAGCCACTTGTGTGGGTTGTAGACTCCGTCTCATGCTACCACTAGAGTGAAAGCACCGCCAGCATTCAAAAGTGACCAAAACATCAGCCAGGAAGCATAGGAACTGAGAAGTGGTCTGTGGTCACCACCTTCAGAACCACTCCTTTATTGGGGGTGTCTTGCTAATTGCCTATAATTTCCACCTGTTGTCTATTCCATTTGCACAACAGCATGTGAAATTTATTGTCAATCAGTGTTGCTTCCTAAGTGGACAGTTTGATTTCACAGAAGTGGGATTGACTTGGAGTTACATTGTGTTGTTTAAGTGTTCCCTTTATTTTTTTGAGCAGTGTATTTATTGCAATTGGGTCCATCTGTCCATTTATAGATGTCTTGAATAATGCTGTGGATAAGTGGGGTTTTTAAAGCTCCAGTGCAGCTGTTTTTATCTCCATATCAAATAATTTCTGGGTAACAATTAAGTACTTTATTGTTTTAAATTAATATGTTAAATGAAATGGCTTCTTAGCAAAGAGCAATTTCTAAAGCAAGAATTTTGCTAGGACTGTCTAGAAGTGGTTTGACTAGAGGGAAAACTGAAAATTAACTCTTATTGGCAGAGAGGTTTGGAACTCTCTTATTGGTCTATTAACTAATTTACCGCATGGAAGGGCATGGTGATGTCCCCATGGAAGGGCATGGTGATGTCCCCATGGAAGGGCAAAACTCACTCCCACCAAAACAGGCTAAAATTTCAGCCGGTCTTCAAACGGCTCTTACGCTAAAAGGGATTTATCATTTTCACAGTATTATTCCAACCTCGTGTAGAAATAAACCCTTAGTGTACAAAACGGGACTATTGTTGTTACACACGGGAAACTGTTTAGCGTGAACCCAACAGCGTTGCAGTTCTTGACAAACAAACCGGTTCGCAGCAAATCTCTCCCCCTACAGAGGGGAGGGCAGACCTAAATACTCTTGCCTTATCTCTTCGTTGTTTCATCCTTCTGTTTCCGGTGCCAAAGCATGAACTCAAGGCTGAGACCTTGGGGTTGAATAGACTATACATTTGAAACATCTTAATCGCTTAAGGACACTCACGGCTGATTTTATGGCTCAAGGGCATAGATACCAGTTAGTAAGACCTACTTTATGGTGACCTCTGGCATTAGAGAGGGTACCTAAAGGCCAAATTCCAATGGGGAATAATCAAAAGAAAATTGCATTCTTAAGAACACACACCTCATACACAAGCAGACTCCTGTACTTATATATATATATATATATATATATATATATATACACTCACACATGCATACGCCAATCTTCACGCGCACACACACACACAGCCAACGCTGCTGTCCCATGTATATACAGTGTCTTCGTAAAGTATTCAGACTCCTTGACTTTTTCCACATTTTCTTATGTTACAGCCTTATTCTAAAATGGATTTAAATAAGTATTCAGACCCATAGCTATGAGACTCACAATTGAGCTCCTGTGAATCCTGTTTCTATTAATCATCCTTGATGTTTCTACAACTTGGAGTCCACCTGTGGTAAATTCAATTGATTGGACATGATTTTGGAATGGCACACACCTGTTTATATAAGGTCCCACAGTTGGCAGTGCATGTCAGAGCAAGAACCAAGCCAAGTCCGCAGAGCTCCGAGACAGGATTGTGTCGAGGCACTGGGGAAGGGTACCAAAAATATTCTGCTGCATTGAAGGTCCCCAAGAACACAGTGGCCTCCACCATTCTTAAATGGAAGAAGTTTGGAACCACCAAGACTCCTCCTAGATCTGTCCGCCCGACCAAACTGAGCAATCGGGTTCACTGACAGAGATCTAGACACTCCTCAGTAAAAGGCACATGACAGCCCGCTTGGAGTTTGCCAAAAGGCACCTAATGGACTCTCAGACCATGAAAAACAAGATTCTCTGGTCTAATGAAACCAAGATTAAACTCTTTGGCCTGAATGCCAAGCGTTACATCTGGAGGAAACCTGGCACCATCCCTACGGTGAAGCATGGTGGTGGCAGCATCATGCTGTGGGGGTTTCTTTCAGCGGCAGGGACTGGGAGACTAGTCAGGATCGTGGCAAAGATGAACGGGAGCAAAGTACAGAGATCCTTGATGAAAGCCTGCTCCAGAGTGCTCAGGACCTCAGACTGGGGGTGAAGGTTCACCTTCCAACAGGACAACGACCCTAAACACACAGCCAAGACAATGCAGGAGTGGCTTTGGGACAAGTCTCTCAATGTCCTTGAGTGGCCCATCCAGAGCCCGGACTTGAACCCAATCGAACATCTCTGGAGAGACCTGAAAATGCTTCCCATCCAACGTGACAGAGCTTGAGAGGATCTGCAGAGATGAATGGGAGGAACTCCTCAACTACAGGTGTCCCGAGCTTGTAGCGTCATACCCAAGTAGACTCAAGGCTGTAATTGCTGCCAAAGGTGCTTCAACAAAGTACTGAGTAAAGGGTCTGAATACTTACGTAAATGTGATATTTTGTATAAATTTGAAAAAAAAATGTTTTTCCTTTATCATTATAGGGGTTTGTGTGTAGATTGAAGGTTATTTAAAAAATATATAGACATTTTTAGAATAAGACTGTAACCTAATGAGTGGATAAAGTCAAGCGGTCTGAATACTTTCCAAAGACACTTCCCGTTTCCTTTATGCAGTTTTTCCCCACTGTATAGTTATATACTGTATTCTTCAAATTGCTCATTCTAATATCTACTACTGTTATACAGGCCGCTTATTTCTATACTGGATTCTTTACATAGCTCACTGTAATACACTGAGGGTACAAAACATTAGGAACACCGTCCTAATATTGAGTTGCACCCCCTTTTGCTCTTAGAACTGCCTCAATTTGTCAGTGCAAGGACTAAAAGGTGTTGAAAGCGTTCCACGGGGATGCTTCCCACCGTTGACTGGATGTCTTTTGGATGGTGGGCCATTCGTGATAGACACAGGAAACTGTTGAGCATGAAAAACCCAGCAGCGTTGCAGTTCTTTTCACACTCAAATCGGTGTGCCTGGCACCTACTACCATACCCCATTCAAAGGCACTTAAATATTTTCTGAACCATTCACCCTCTGAAGGGTGCACGCACACACACACACACACACACTGTCTCAATTGTCTCAAGGCTTAATATTCCTCCTTTAAGTTGTCCCCTCCCCTTCATCTACACTGATTTGAAGTGGATTTAACAGGTGACATCAATAAGGGATCCTATACTGACCAGGTGAAAGCTATGTCATGGGAAGAGCAGTGTTCCTTATGTTTTGTATACTCAGTGTATATAAAACACAGGAAAATCATGTTTTTGACTGCACCTGGCCTTAAAGTTTTCCATATAGTCCACAACATCGTTTGTAGATTGTGTGAGTCTATCATACTGTTAGTAGTGTATGATCTGACTCAGTGTGGATGGTGCTGTTGTTGTAGGTGGTGGTGCTGGCCGACCCCATTGTGTCCTCCTCCGCCTCCTCCCCCAACAGCTCAGTGGGGCTGACCAACATCACAGTGACCCCCATCACCTCCCATGCCCCTGCCCAGTTCACCAGCCTGCAGCCTGTAGCCGTGGGCCACCTGACCGCCAGCGACCACCGGCCCCTCACCCTGGACAGCTCCATCCTTACTGTCACCTTCGACACGGTCAGCGGCTCCGCCATGCTCCACAACCGGCCCGCCGAGCTCACGACCGAGACGGTGGGGCCTGGCGGGGCCAGTACTGGGCCACAGTCGGTCGCCCACTTTATCAACCTTACCACCTTCGTCAACCCAATGGGCCACCCCCTGGAGGCCCCCACCCTGGCCTGGAGGCCCGTCCCGCAGGCTGAGGGGGTTCAGGTCACCCCTGTGGCTGAGGGGGTTCCAGGTGACGCCCAGGACTCTGAGACCCAGACCCCAGAGCAGGCTAGACAAGCCCAGGCAGCACAGCAACAGCAGGCCAACACAACACAGCAGATGTTCAGCTACTAGACTGAAGAGGGGAGGTGCTGGTCACCTCAGTCCTGGTGAAGGACAGTGGATAGACTAGACACATGGAAGGCCTGTGTGGACTAAAGGTTTTGAATGCTCTCACCCAAATGCCTATGTTATATTCCCCAAAACACACCCCTTGAATGAGAGAACATTGATGGAGGATGATAGCATTTACATGAGCCACTTTCTCTTGAATCAACGTGAGTTGTTGTTTGTCAAAAACCCCACAGAGGAATCTGTTGAACTGTATCGTTTACAGAGATGCATGTACAGTTAAAAAGAATGAAATGATTTGGGTGCATTGTTTCTTTGGTCGAAACTACACAGTTTGACTGATCAACAGATCAATGTACTAGTTATAATATAAACATAAGCAAGATATTGAATAATCTAATTTGTGAATTTAAACATGCACGTCTCGCAATATTTACATATTTTCACTGCAGAATTATTTAGGATATTGAGATGCAAAAAAAGTGTACTTTATTTTATTTTTTTTATTCTCATTGGGGGTTAAAATATTAAATGATTTTGGCACATGACTTTGAATGCCTTGCACAAGAGGTTAATAGAAGACAATTAGATGAGTTGTTTTTTATGGGTAGATCATGACTGTAAAGCAACCAAGACACAGCATTTAACCAGTAGAGAAAAGCATTTTATTTTTGAACGTCTGAAAGCATTGAAACTTAAAACCATTGTTGAGCAATTGTCAAAGAAATACTGGAAGCCTTTTTTATTGCCATTGTTTTTCAATTAAATTTCACAAAAATGAAATGTTTTTAGCTCATTTTCTGTTTCTGTCTAAATATCAATGTTTAAATAGAGTAATAAATGAAAATATGGTACATGCTTGTTTTCTAGACTTTCTGGCGTAATGATTTATCCAACTGGGAAACTCAGCTGGCATTATTGTAATCGGTGTGTGTGTGTGTGTGTGTCAAGCACCAGTCAGTATTTTTACATTTAGCATATGCCCTTATCCAGAGCGACTTACAGGAGCAATTAGGGTTAAGTGCCTTGCTCAAGGGCACAGACTGATGTTTCACCTAGTCTGCTTGAACCAGCGACCATTCGGTAATTGGCCCAACGCACTTAACCACTAGACTATGAACCGCCCACCTGTTGTACACCTGTAGCTTACCCAGAGTCAGAACCTGGACCAGCCAGAAGGGGGAGCTATCTTCACAAATATGATTTATCTGAGAGACCCCTACAGAAGATGAGTTACATGCGCATTAGACTATGCAAAGACATTCTGTCTAAGAAAGGTGTTTTGAAGGACTGCAAAATAGAGCATCCGTCTTTTGTTTGTATGGTTCTTGCTATTGTCTCCTTCCACAGTCGGGCCAAGGTGTGTCGACACCCACAAGAAGGATAAACATCACTAGATGGACCATCACTTCAAAAGACCCTCATTCTCAGGGTTGACACCTTCAACTGTTAATGTCCCTATGAGATGTGTGAAGTGTCTGTTCTCTATTAGCCCCAAGCATTAAACACTGTCTCTGTGGTGATGTGCATCACTATGGTGTGAAGGAGGCAGCCTCAAACTGCTAAGATCTCATTATTGTTCCCCACATGTCCTATTTACACCTCTTGTATGTTAATAGAAATAAGGGTAAGTGTTCTGTAGTTCAAGGGGGTCTGTGGAAGCCCAGTTTGAGGGTTTCTATTGTATTTTACTATTAGCACTAACTTTGCTGATTAACTTCTTTGAGGAAAAATGTACTTATGAAGATTGATGTGGTTGCCTCACCTAGCTATTTTAAGATGAATGCACTGATTGCACGTCGCTCTGGTTAAGTGTCTGCCAAATGTAAATGCATTGTAAGAAATCTTATTTTTTTGGGATTTCCCTCTGAATATGTAAACGAAGACAATTACATTTTTGAACACGGTCATAAATCATACTTCTTAATTCATGGACCAGCTACTATAAACTTCATGCTTTTCAGTGGTGTAAAGTACTTAAGTAAAAAAGACTTTAAAGTACTACTTAAGTGGTTTTTTTCTGTACTTTACTATTTATATTTGACAACTTTTACTTCACTACATTCCTAAAGAAAATAATGTACTTTTTACTCAACATTTTCCCTGACACCCAAAAGTATTTGTTACATTTTGAATGCTTCGCAGGACAGTAAAATGGTCCAATTCACGCACTTATCAAGAGAACATCCCTGGTCATCCCTACTGCCACTGATCTGGTGGACTCACTAAACACACATGCTTCGTTTGTAAATTATGTGTGAGTGTTGGAGTGTGCTCCTGGCTATCCGTCAATAAATTTAAAAAAAAGAAAATGTCGCCTTCTAGTTTGCTTAATATAAGGAATTTGAAATGATTTTTACTCTTGATACCTAAGTACATTTAAGCAATGACATTTACTTGTGATTCTTAAGTATATTTAAAACCAAATACTTTTAGACATTCTCAAGTAGCATTTCTTTAGCTGACTTCCACTTTTATTTGAGTCATTTTCTATTAATTTAGCTTTAATAAAAAAGTATGGCAATTGGGTAATTTTTCCACCACTAGTACTTACAGTCATTGTTCATGTTTGCTGATATGTATGACACCTGCTGAGTCACTGGCATGTCTCACACTCAGTGTGAACAGGAAAGGAGGTATATGACAAGGCTTGTGGTTTTGGATACATTTATCCTGGTAGTATAACTCATATGAATAGGCTAGTATACTTCCCAGATGAACACACATTCTAAACCAGAGCCATCTGGGCAATATCATGTAACCAACCATTGTTGAAGGATATTCCCAATGTCTCCTTAGGTTATTTACAGGGTCTTTGGTAGTGTTAGGGTTCTCAGGTGGACAAAGGTAGTGGGTGATATCTCAACATTCCACTGTTCTTGAATTCCATCTTATTTACAAATACAATTTTTTTCTGGTGAGAAATATGAGAGTTGGGGCTCAGGGGCTTGGATTAATGATAAACCTGGTCAGTGGCATGCTACCTGGAAATACTTATCTGTCTGTCTGGCCAGACCCAGGAAATGATGTCACAACTATAGGCTCTTCCCCTCCTTTCACCTGAAGAGAAGGAGGGGCCAGATTGAGTTAGGCAAGAGGGGGAAAACAAGGAAGGGAGCTCAGTAGGTAGGCAGGTGTGTATGTTTACTTCTTATGAATGTGTGTTGGAGAGGAACAAAATAAGGATTTGGGGATTTTAACACCACTCAAGCCTTTCTAAAGACGGATATGGATGTTCCGGACCCTTCCCATGGGAATATGGGGCTGCTGAGAACCTTTGATTCCTCTGAGTTTGGGAGCTGGGAGAAGATAGGCTCGGGCGGCTTTGGACAAGTATACAAAGTCCGGCATGTACAGTGGAAAACATGGCTGGCTATCAAGTGCCCGCCCTGCCTTCATGTAGATGACAAGTATGTTGGACAGCTGTTTTTATTCTGGGATTGATGGTGTGTGGGGATGTGAAGAATGTTGTTTAAAGTATTTAAGCCTAGATTACATATTATATGTTTAATATCCTCTGTGGGCTTCAGACTAAAAAGCAGTAGTTCTCTGTGATTATGAGTTTGTTCGTCTATTTGAGGGTGTGACGTATGCTGGGAACTTATTCAGCCTTATGTCACAGACTCATCATCTTGTGGGTTCTGGAGGGTGAACATGAATAGGGGTACATTTCTATTATGTAAATGTTTATGTTTTTGAGGTGAGCACTGAGCAGTCATTCACATGCGGTTACAATGGAGGGCCCTTGAGCAATACACCTGTGAATGTTTGACAAGTTCAAGAATGTTTGGCTAGGTTGTGTTATATGATACACCCTCATGCTCTGCTGTACTGTGGGAAAGAGGACTCTTTCACCCCTGGTGGCATTACCACCACAATTCCCTGGGGCTTAATTATGCGGTCCCGTATCAAAAAGACCCAACAACAAGCCCAGCCACAAAGGCGGCTGGCTCCGATAAACAGATCAGTCTTCTTTACTCTAATGCCTGGCCCTTTGTCCAGGAGACCCCACCAGACATTACACTATGTCTCTGGAATGTAACCTCTTCTTCAGTTTGGTGACGATGTTTGTATTGACTCATGATTATGAGAAGTAGTATGACCTTTATGCCATGTGTTGTACCAAGTGCGTGTAACACGGTGTGCTGGGGGGAAAAGTTCAACATTATGCTAGTACACTCCTTCCTCTCTTACAACACTCCGTAGAACACCATGTCACCACCCTGACCCCCCTCCCTCCGGGAGCCTCAAAGAGGACTACCAAGTCTTAATTTACTTTCAATATTACTTTCCTACTTGATTTCGAAATGTAGCGGAGTGGATGTGTAAATGATTTACAACACATTATCTAAAGATTCTGTACAATATCCTTTAATTCCTTTGGCACATTTTGTGGCATATCAAGTTAATGTTTCTGAAGGTGTCAGAGAAGGAGATTGGGAACATTGTATTCAAGAGGCTGTCGTTTTGAGAGCTTTTACAGCTTTGAATACAATGATTGGATCAGGTTGCTCCTAAACTTCATTTCACTTGAGGCAATATACCCACAGACCACAGGCTGAACTTTCTGCTGTTGAAAATTTGTTGTGAGATTTAGTCACAGACACTTACACTGAGTGTACAAAACATTAAGAACACCTGTTATTTCTATGACATAATAGATGAAGGGGGGGAGACAGGTTAAAGAAGGATTTTTAAGCCTTGAGACAATTGAGACATGGATTGTGCATGTGTGCCATTCAGAGATTTAAGTGCCTGGGTATGGTAGTAGGTGCCAGGCGCACCAGTTTGTGTCAAGAACTGCAATGCTGCTGGGTTTTTCACACTCAACAACAGTTTCCTGTGTGTATCAAGAATGGTCCACCACCCAAAGGACATCCAGCCAACTTGACACAACTGTAGGAAGCATTGGAGTCAACATGGGCCAGCATCCCTGTGGAATGCTTTTGACACCTTGCAGAGTCCATGTCCCGATGAATTGAGGCTGTTCTGAGAGCAAAAGGGGGGGTGCAACTCAATATTAGGAAGGTATTCTTAATGTTTTGTATACTCAGTGCATATTACATTTGAGTCATTTAGGGCAGCGTAATGGATATTACATTAGCATGCAAAATCACAACTTAAATGTCTCACAGAATGGACAAAAAAAATGATAAATTAAACTTTTGATGTGTGTGTCCCTTGGGGGTAGTGTATCCCCAAAAAAGCGGACTTGTAAATATTGATATGTTGGAGAAATAAAGCAAATAAGAAGCGTTATGGATGTTACATTAAATGGACAAGCTTTTTGGGGAGACGGAGCATATTAGCGTATGTCTGTGAGTTTGTAAGTCTTAGGTCAAAACATGGATTGCATTTTCAAAGGAAAGGCGTAGCTGAACACAAAAGCGATAATTTTGAAAAGATTGTCATTTACATTATTACTTCAGAGAGGAAAACCAACCGTTATAGATGTTAAACCCTCCATCATGGATGTCGCAGAGTCTGAAATAGACATTCATTTCTTACAGATTTCTTGATCAAAATCTATAATTTGTTGTCATTCGGAATGTTTTTTTAGATGTCAATAGAAGACATAGTACCTTAAGACTGCGTAATAACAAGAAGCCTGAATAAAAGGTAGCCTGACCAGGCACCATACTCTAATAGCAATTTTATTTTTATCTTCATATCAAAATTAACCTTCAACAGTTGAATTACAATTTTGTATAAAAAAAACCAACTGAACTATTGTAACAAAATATGATAATAAAACAATATACATGTCCCTATAGTGCAAATCCATTTTTTCTGGACACTGGATGAAGTCAGTATATTTTTGGGGCTTTCATTTAAAAAAGACACGGGCTCAGTTTCCCAAAAGCATCTTGAGGCTAAGTTAATCTAAGAACAATATGATCCTATGGTTCTATCGATGAACTTAACTTTAAGATGCTTTTGGGAAACTGGGTCCAGCACTATTCACAGATTGTTAATAAACACTCTTCTCATCTTTCTATCTATCTAAAAAAGTACTGCCTTGTATGCGAAATGCATTTCAGCATACATTTTCCAAGAGAATTCTAGCTAGAACACACAATTTTCAAAATACCAATAATTGCTTCAGTAAAAGTCTGAAGAATACATCCTGGAACAAGCAGACAAAATGTGTTGAATGCACAAGCTTCTGTAGATAAGATATGATGCATCAATATCTATCACATCCACAGCCGTCATGGAAGGTACAGATATCACAACGCTGAAAAAAGATACGATAATGAAAAGAGATCCCAATTATAGACCATATAAAACCTTGATGAAAGTTGGCTTTGAAGAGAAAGTTTCAAGATGAACCGATGTAGTACATGTTTTTTTTTAACGTTTCCTTAAAAAGGTTATGATGTTACATTGCCTGTCCTAGTCACCTCCTATCTTTACAAGACTGTAGAACACGCAAAACAAAACTCAAGACAATTCAATTTGGGATATATTGCTTCATTAACTAAGTCATGAAATATCATTGACTGAAAAGCTTTTTTTGAGACTTGGCCACCTACTCTGTAATGGTCAAAATTCATGCAATCACCTACTTCAACTTTTCAAATAAAGCCTAAACTCCAACATATAGACCTTACGGATAATTTTGAATGTGGTTTAATTTGGAAATAACTAACTTTATTTGTGCATGCTCAGGTTGACTTATACATGGAATCGTCCTTTAGCAGACACTCACAAACACGACAGAGTTTGCCTCCTTTATTTGTGTTTGATTGTGTTACTTCCTATGACCATTTCTCACTTCTCTACCCTAGTGCTTTTGCAAAACATTCACAAAGAAAAAAATATGTTGGATACAAAGCACACGGAGGAAGTTCTTTAGCTTTGCCAATGACAAGCATTGACATCCTCCTCCAATCCATAGTAGCTGAACTCATGGCACCCACTGAACCTGAGCTAAAGATGCTATCTTCTCTCAACATCTGCAAAGTACTAAACTGTAATTTGCCTGCCTGCTCCCTGCCTCCACACACTCCTCTGACTCAAAGCTAGCTAGTGAATTGTAACAGTCTAATGTGATGCTCCATTAGCCGTTACAGGATAGGTACTGTTTGGCACAGAGAATTTTCAAACAACTTTAAAGGTCCAATGCAGCTGTTTTTCTGAATATCCAATTCAGAATTAAGTACTGTACTGTGTTTGTTTTAAATTAAAATGGTCAAAAATAACAAAAATGCACATAGCTTCATAGCAAAGAGCAATTTCTCAAGCAAGAATTTGCGAGGACTTTGGGGAAGGGAAAACTGAAAACTAGCTGTTATTGGCAAAGAGGTTTGGAACTCTCTTTCTTATTAGTCTAACTAATTTACCGCCTGGTGATGTCACCATGCAGGCCAAAACTCCATCCCACCAAAACAGGCTGAAATTTCAGGTAGTCTTTTCAAACAGCTCTTACACTAAAATATTCACAATTTCACAGTATTATTCCAACCTCAGTGTTGAAATATATATAAAACACTTTTAACTTGCGGATACTACCTTTGTTCTCGATTCGGCCAAACGTGTACCTTCTAAAATGTCAGTGTCCAGTTGCAGGTGGTTCGTTTGAATTTAAAATAAATAAACAACCACATATCACAGTCATTGTAAGTAAATTTTTCCTCAAAGCTATCAGAGCTAGTAAGAGGGGAAAAAGTAAAGTGCGAGTAGTAGTATTATTAGTGTATTTTTATATTTTTTATATTGTTTTGTGGGGGGTCGGGGTGAGGAGGTGGTGTGAGTGAGACACTGGTGCCGTGTCGATAGAAACAGAAAAGGTCTCTTGTTTAAAACACTCTCCTAACTACACACATTTGCACAGATTTTTCATGCTTGTCAGATTTATTTAATGAAAAGGTTTACACTTTTATTGAAATTTAATGATTTGGTAATATACCCCTTGGCAATTTCACGTTAGCGGAATTACCCTGTGACTCTGATTTTAAACTTTGAAATGTATGTCAAACAAAAAACATTGATTTCAAAGTTTAACAAACCATACAACTCTATGCACAATGACACTTTGAACAATGTAAACAGTAAATGAATAAAAAAACATTTACAGGAAAAACTGTACAGACGCAAAAGTTTGGTAACAGATTTACGGTAAAATCTACCTCAGTTTTCTGTTACAAAACTTCTTGAAATCAATGTTTTTTGTTTGGTATATATTTTAAAGTAAAAAGTCTGAGTCTCAGCGTAATTCATTACCATGGAATTGTCCCCCTCGAAACATAAAGAAATGGTTGCCTTAGTGACAGACTACACTACATTGTTTATTTCGCTTTGTACTTTTTAAGATCTTATCAGCATGCTGATTTAATATTGAATGAATCCTTTGAAAACCCAAGTTGTTGCTCATTGACTTTGTAGTGAAGACACTACCGTATACACACACACATTATTCATGAGATTAAGCAGTTCATCCAAGTTTCTTTTCAAAGCCACCTCTCTTTAGATCTCTATACTGAGGTCAGTGGTGATGGGCTACACGGCTCTGTTTGAGTCTACTAGCCTAGTCGGGCGAACACTGATAAAGGTAATAAATAGATAATTGTTCAAAGGTTGAGCAACAAGAGCACAGGGAACAAAAGGTCTGTTGTGTTCATAACTCCAAACCGAGCTGGATGCTTTGGCTCGCTGAGGAATGTCGCTGGGACAGATCTGCCTGGTTGCCATACTTGGAGAATCTCTGTCCCATAAATTCGTCATGTCTGCAGGGGTTCACTGATTTAACCTGTCAGAGAGGCAGGTTAATGCATAGGAAAGCCCATGCATCTCAGTTTGCAGTCTCCTTGCATTCCCTCATGTAGTTTGGGTCCATGGTAAAAGGTTTTTCAAGTGCTGATATTTTAACAAGCCTTTGAATACCTGTGTAAGTAAGATAGAATAACAGCATTTTACGAATTTGTTGTGGATTGAGGGACGCAGATGGATGGGCAATTTATGAAGACAGCTACATTTAAATTCCCTGTTATCTGTATGAGTTATGTAGCTCAGTCTAAACAGACAGGTGTATGAGGGCTTTATGCCCACTTGGTGTGATGAAGTCTAAGTAAGTTAACAGACAAGCATGTCCTCTGTAGGGAGCGAGCGGAGCTGCTGGAGGAGGCTAAGAAGATGGAGGCGGCTAAGTTCCGCTACATCCTGCCAGTGTATGGGATCTGTGGGGACCCCCAGGGCCTGGTGATGGAGTACATGGAGACAGGCTCCCTGGAGACCCTGCTGGCTGCTGAGCCTCTGCCCTGGGAGCTGCGCTTCAGGATCATCCACGAGACGGCGGTGGGCATGAACTTCCTGCACTGCATGAGCCCACCCCCTCCTGCACCTGGACCTAAAACCTGCCAACATCCTACTGGACGCACACTACCATGTCAAGGTGAGACACAACAGTTACTTGGTGTGTTCGTTGGAGTTCGCACAGGGCACTGTCCAATAGAAAAGTCTGATTTTACCTTATAGTGTGCATTTAGAAAACTTTCACCCAAAATCTCCTACAGAGTGGCTCTTTAAAACAACAGCCCAAACTCAAGAGCTTTAATGTGGTATGTCCTTTAATAGGATTTGCTCAGGTGTGAATTTCAGCTGAGATGTATGGAGGGAGGAAATCTTTTTTCACTTTCATTTTGCTTTAAATGGCCGCCCAGCTGCACACACATGCTACAGGCGGAAAGGTGTCTCCCTCCCTGCCTACCTGCTCTCCTACCTCCCACTGGATGACTAATGGTTAGAGGTGGAGGAGAAATGGGTGGGAACCTCATCTGTGTTAATACCTTGATGTAAACAAGGAGCCTGGGCCTGTCTTAACAGGCTGAGTACAGTACTCTGCCTACACTGACTGAGTGTGTGTTCAGCTGCTTGCCCACACATGTAACTCACAGTCAAACAGGGCCTCAACTCCTGACACGAGAGGTAAGGAAAGCACCCACAGGCTAGGACAGGACGTGGCTGGGAAGCACCCTCAGACTGGGACAGGACGGGGCTGCCTCTGCCCTCATCATGGCTCTGGATGCATAGAATACAATAAGGGCTCAGCCATCAGCTTGAGGGTAAAGTTAGTCATAGGTAGCCATAGCATGACAACAAATGGGAAATGGAGAGATCAAGTAGGTTCTTGTCTTAATAAGATATATTCTGTATCTCCAATCTCCCCTTCAGATATCAGATTTTGGTCTGGCCCGGTGGAACGGCCTATCCAGGGTTGATGAAATCAGCCGTGATGGGTTCTGTGGCACCATCGCCTATCTGCCGCCGGAGAGCATCATCGAGAAGGACAGGGTGTCAGACATCAAGCATGACGTCTACAGGTGAGCCTCTTCACCTTCTCTTCTCTCTGTCCTTGTCTGCCAGAGGAGTGGAACGTCGTCTGTTTAATGCTTAGTCATGATGTTGTTGTTTTTTCACTTCTCCCTTCCATTGTTTGTTTTGACAACATTGGTTTTAATCACTATGAATATGAAGTGGATGTATATTAATCAGTTAAAAATTATGCTTGGACAACACATAGTGAGTTCAATCATTGATCACCTTTATTAGTATTCATTGATACTGACCTGTTGTTCCCTTCCTGTTACAGCTTTTCGATAGTCATCTGGGGAATTCTCACACAGAAGAAACCTTACCAAGGTGAGACATGTTGAGGAAATGTATGGATGGGTTGAGGATTGGTGTGAGACATGTTGTAGTCCTTTAGGGTTTGTCTTATAAGATTCACTCCTAGTCTTTCTTAAACTCAAAAAGCTGGATTCCTGGACCGTGATTAAGCCCATAGACTCCTTGTGACATGACCACCCATGTTAGTTTGTCCTGCATCTCACTAAGTGAAGGTAACAGACACGTAGTCACAGTGCACATATTGACGGTACCGTTCAGTGTTTACCTGGTGAATTCCAGGGCAGGCAGTCTGACGGATGTTTTCCCCAGGCATATCCTTTGAACTGAAAGCTCTTGATCAGGGCATTGACATCTTTGGCACCGGCACTTGTGTCCGCCATTAATGAAGCCCTAGAAAATCACTTTCCTCCTCCCATGTTCCTCTTCCTTCTATTGAATGGTATTAAAGCTACAAAATAAGCCAGGGTGATCTGAGCTTAACTCCACTGCCTCTGTTTGCTTTGAATCATTGACTGGCTGGCTGGTCCCAATGCCTGATAACAAAGATACCATGTCCAAGAAAGTCTGCGAGGTTTTTCCAGGCTTGGTGTGGGAAAGGGAAAGGAAAGGGGATACCCAGTCAGTTGTACAACTGAATGCCTTCAACTGAAATGTGTCTTCCCGGCATTTAACTCAACCCCTCTAACAAAACATCTATACGCCTTCCTTATCTGATCATACAGAAAGATGATAATAATGAAGTGTACATACTAGAATCGGTCCTACCCAGACATTTGTTTATGTTGCTTTTCCATACTTTCACCAGCACACGATCAAGGCATAATTCATTGATATGATCCAGGCTCTAATTTGTCTTTTGAATAATGGGGCCTGGTACACCTTATGGACTGAGTTATCATATGAACAGTTGAGAAATGAATGAAGTGTATCAATGTGTCTTATATATTGTGTTGATTGTATCTCTATGTCCTCTATTTCCTCCAGGGGAGAACAACATCCTGCAGATCATGGTGAAGGTGGTGAGAGGGGTGCGTCCCGATCTCAATGTTGTGCCCAGGAGTCGACCCCAGGCCTGCACGGGGTTCCTGAGCCTCATGCAGCGCTGCTGGGCCCCCTTACCTGATGCCAGACCCAGCTTCCAGGGTGAGTAGAGACCCAATGGGACCTATGTCTGTAAGGGATGGGTGTTTGTGTTTATCTTGAGGCTTAAAAGCAGGAAGAACCCAATTCAAGTGTAGTAATACATACACAAAGTCATGATGTACTGTGCATATTGTTTTCCGAAAAGGTGACATTTAAACCATGGGATGCTATTCTGTACATCAAACCTGACCTTTGTTGTCTTCTGTCTGCAGAAATCACATCAGAAGCCGAGGAGCTGTGTTCTAAACCCCAAGAGGAGTCCAAGAACCAAACTCATATGCCTGAGAATAACCACTGCAACGGACTAACCACTGACCAGGTAGAACCACACATACCATTCACTTATATTCCCCTGCCTTCTCTCTGCCTTTTCTATTGATTTCTATCCTCTTCTTCTCCCTGACACCCCATTCTATATACTGTACTGTCCAAGTCTAGTCTGCTTTGGTGTTCTTCTATAATGTAATTAGAAAACCCGCTGGTAGTGCATGTTATTGTTTCCATAAAACACTCAGTCAATGTTTGATCCTGACAAACAGTTTATCATGACATAAGAATGCCGTCCAGAAGCATTGCTTAACTAGGTTAACTCTTTGCTGTGTCACATCCTGGATGCCGGGGACTGGATGTACATGACGAACTGACAAGACATCCTTTTAGAAGATATGACAGAAATTACAATGTGTAAAAATAATAAACGATCGGTGATGATCGGAGAACAGTGAAGATGATAAATGGACTAGGTTTGAGAGGAAAACTATTTAAGCAATTTTTTTTGTCCATTAAAATAACATCACATTGATCAGAAATACTGTGTAGACATTGTTCATGTTGTAAATGACTGTTGTAGCTGGAAACAGCTTATTTTTTATGAAATATCTACATAGGCGTACAGAGGTCCATTATCAGCAACCATCACTCCTGTGTTCCAATGGCACATTGTGTTAGCTAATCCAAGTTTATCATTTTAAAAGGCTAATTGATCATTAGAAAACCCTTTTGCAATTATGTTAGCACAGCTGAAAACTGTTGTTCTGATTAAAGAAGCAATAAAACTGCCCTTCTTTAGACTAGTTGAGTATCTGGAGCATCAGCATTGGTCAGTTCGATTACAGGCTCAACTCTAGGCAGGCTCAACTCTCTGCCTTCTAGGCAGAGTTGCAAATAAAAAGCCATATCTCAGACTGGCCAATAAATAGAAAAGATTAATATGGGAAAAAGAACACAGACACTGGACAGAGGAACTTTGCCTAGAAGGCCAGCGTCCCGGAGTCTCCTCATCACTGTACTATTTAATGAAGCTGCCAGTTGAGGACTTGTGAGGCGTCTGTTTCTCAAACTAGACACTCTAATGTACTTGTCCTCTTGCTCAGTTGTGCACCGGGGCCTCCCACTCCTCTTTCTATTCTGGTTAGAGACAGTTTGCGTTGTTCTGTGAAGGGAGTAGTACACAGCGTTGTATGAGATCTTCAGTTTCTTGGCAATTTCTCGCATGGAATAGCCTTCATTTCTCAGAACAAGAATAGACTGACGATTTTCAGAAGAAAGGTCTTTGTTTTGGGGTATTTTGAGCCTATAATCGAACCCACAAAATGACAGTTTTAATGCTTCTTTAATCAGAACTACAGTTTTCATCTGGGCTAACAATTGCAAAAGGGTTTTATAATGGTCAATTAGCCTTTTAAAATGATAAACTTAGATTAGCTAACACAACGTGCCATTGGAACACAGGAACGATGGTTGCTGATAACGGACATCTGTACGCCTGTGTAGATATTCCATAAATAATAAGCTGTTTCCAGCTACAATAGTCATTTACAACATTAACAATGTCTACACTGTATTTCTGATCAATTTGATGTTATATTAATGGAGGACATTTCTAAGTGACCCCAAATTTTGGACGGTAGTGTACATAGCTACATAACTAGATGTTTTAACAACATGTCAACATAAAGGTTGTCAAAGAGCCAAGGAGTCAAGGGGTTTGTTATTGTATTTCTAACAAAGCTGTGTCTCCAACAGAATAAAGAGCAGAAGCCAGTCAGGCCCAAGTCTGCCATGTTGCCAGAGAAAGACTACAGCCTATCCGAGCTGCTGAGCCAGGTAGACTCTGGGATATCTCGGAGCTTTGACCATGTGAAGGAGGACTGCTGTCCCAGCAAAGACAACACCAGCAAGAGACTGTCAGGAATCTCCTCTGTAGACTCTGCCTTCTCCTCTCAAGACTCCATTACCCTCTCTTTTGAGAAAGAGAATACCTGTGGTAAGAATGGCTGTGCCTTGGCATTTTCTATGGTTTCCTTTAACAGATGACAGGAATTCTTGTTTCTCATGGTGTTATATCATACATATAAGTAGTACAGTTCTGAATGACTTCTGGAGCATGCAGAGTGTCTCTTTAACTTTAGGACAGTTTCTTTGTGGTTTTGTCCCTGACTCTATACTGTGTCTTCTATCTCCTTGTTGTTTAGACTCTGGGGAGGTGCAGAGGAGGAAGCTGTGTGACGCTATCCGTACCAAAGACATGTCCAAGCTGATGAAGATCCTGCAGCCTCAGGACGTGGACCTGTTATTGGAGGGCGGCTACAGCCTGCTCCACCACGCCGTCACGCAGGCCAACGAGGAGGCCGTCAAGTTCCTGCTCCTCAACCATGCCAACACCAACCTGGCCAATGCCCACGGCTCCACCCCCCTCCACCTGGCCACCGAGAAGCATCTGAAGGGCCTGGCCGAGCTGCTGCTGGGCCGCCGGAGCACCAACGCCAACGCCCGGGACGAGGACCAATACACAGCCCTGCACTGTGCTGCTCAGAACGGGGACGAGGCCATCACCCGCCTACTGCTGGACCGCGGCGCCTCCATCAATGAGACGGATGCCCAGGGACGTACACCAGCACACATCGCCTGCCAGCATGGCCAGGAGAACGTGGTCAGGGTGCTGCTAAGCCGCGGGGCAGATGTCCACTTGAAGGGCAGAGATGACTGGACGGTGCTTCACTTGGCTGCCTGGCAGGGCCACCTGGGCATCGTCAAATTGCTGGTGAAGCAAGCCGGGGCGGACGTAGACGGGCAGACCACTGATGGGCGCACCCCCGCTGCACATGGCCTCCCATAGGGGGCAGTACAGGGTGGCAAGGATCCTGATAGAGCTGGGGGCAGACGTCCACGTGACATCCACAGGCCTCCACACCCCCCTGCATGTGGCGGCTGAGACAGGCCACACCAGCACCTCTCGCCTCTTAGTTAAGCATGATGCAGACATCCAGGCCCAGACCACCCAGGGTCTTACCGCCCTTCACCTCGCTGCTCAGCGCGGCCACCTGCCCACAGTGAAGATGCTGATTGAGGAAGGGGCAGACCCCTACTGCACCAACCAAAACCTGCGTACCCCCTGCCACCTGGCAGCAGAAGGGGGGCACTGTGAGGTCTTCAAAGAGCTTCTGGTCCACTGCCCTGAGGGTGCCAGTCTGTCAGACGAGCAGGGCCTCACCCCTCTTCACCTGGCTGTGAGGGGAGGCTACACAGATATCACCAGCATGCTGCTGGCCCAGGGGGTGGAGGTATCACAGGAAGTACCACAGGACTCCATACCCCTACCAGAGGAAGTACCACGGGACTCTATCCCCCATGACACGCTGCAGCCAGCAGCAGAGGACTACCCAACGCTTCTGGATCGTCAGCCAAGCTCGTTGGCCAAGTGTCTCCAGAGAAAGGTTGTAATCTTGAAACTGACGGAGCGTGAAGGAAATGACTGTCCAGAGGAGGGAGTCACACTGTGACTGGATTGTCCAGAACTGTCCTGGAATTGAAAACAGTCAGGGATCTCTCCTATTCCCTTCCCCTTGGATGTAATGGGAGAGGTGTCTTGAGCTAAAGAGACCAGCAGTTGTATTAGATTTTTTTTGTACATAGTATTTTGATTGTGTCTTATTTTTATGGCAGTCTTTGATTGATCATTCATTGCCAGATGTTATGATTCTTTGGTTATTTGGGCCTCTCAAAGCCCCTTCATTACTTTGGTATCTTGTCAGAGAAGGAAAGCTTTAATGTAAATATGTATACTGTATATAGAACCATGAGCTCATTTAAATCACTTAGACTTTTTTCCTTTATGTTAACTCCATGTCATGTTTTTCCCTTAATAGTGAAGCTTTTGTACTTTGCATATGCACATTCATGGCCCTCAGTAAAAATAATGTTGACATTATTTGTGGAATGCCATTTGTATTTTCCTTTCCTATCTACTTAGCTGGTATGTTTAAACATGTCCACAAGCTATATTCTATAATAAAACAACAGTGTCAATACGTGTGTGTGTGTGTGTGTGTATGTGTGTGTGTGTGTGTACGCACCCACGTGCCCCTGTAAATGTGTGAATGAAAGAATGATGGCCATCTTCACTGCCAGGCAGAATGGGCATGTCTCTATCTGCAGCTGGATTTATTCTTATCATTCCTGCCTGCCTCTCCCCCAGACCCTACAGAGCATTCTCAACTTGGCACCATCCATGGGAACTGCCCTCGGGGGAGATCACAGGCCAGGCAGGTGGGTTAGTGGGAGGGAAGGGGGGAGAGGAGGGGGGACATACCCGCCTTTCCAGGCTGTTGGCTAATTCTACAGACCATTTCAAATTTTCATCACTCTCCTAAACCAACGTTCCATCCTTGATGTTGACGCCTGCAGGGCTAGGCCTCTTCAGACCCGAGTCTGAAGCCCTCCTGAGCTGAGCTCTGGCGAGCCTTGTAATTGCTCTGGTTTAGTGGTGAGTTCTGTGTAATCAGAGGCTTTGGTGTGTGCGTGTGTGTGTGTGTGTGTCTCACCTGTTGCTGCGTGATCCTACAAAAGCCTCAGTGGTGTGGAACCTACGTTACTCAATCTGGGGAAGATTGAGTAACGGCAATCTTCCGCCTCGCTTATCATGGCATTCTATTATGTTCCTTCACTGTACCCTTTCTACATACTTTACACAGTAGCTTGTTATTCAAGTACACTCCCTATATTTGCACTGTGCCACCCTTGTAGTGTTTGATGAATAACTAAGTAGAGCATTTAAATGGATTTGACTCTTTATGCCTCTCATGGGAATAACACACACTGCTATGACTCATTGCTCCCTCTTAATGGACCTCATCTCTACTTCATCTTTTGATTGTGTCAAGATTTTTCACATTGTGTTAATGTGCAGAACATTTTCACACTCAAATATATAATCTAGAGTACTTGGTAGTTCAGTAATGAAGCAGTCATGAGTCCTTAAGATTTTTCAACAATCCCTTTTGAATGATAATGCTTTTTGTAATTAAAAATAATAATGAATGAACATGAAAATAAGGCTAAAAAGATGTGGTTATTTCAGTTATCCATGTTGTTGTTGGCACTGCCCTCCTCTGTGTTGCTGCTGGACACGCACTGTCCAAACAGCTGGAGGTCGCACAGGCTGCCCAGGTTGTCTACCTCATAGAAGAACTCCATGCCAGACTCCTCTGCTGCGGCTATGCCCACAGACCCCTCTGATCCCTGCGACTCCAGCAAGCGCTGCATACAGGCCTCTAGGTCCTCCTGGTCCAGGGAGTGATCCAGGGAGGAGGGACACTGACCCCTGCCTGAACCCTCTTGGGCGGGGCTGGACAACACTCCCTGTGACACCAGAATACTCAGCCCAGCCTCAGCCTGCTGGCTGGGTTCATCCTCAGACTCACAGTGGAAAATCTTCATAGCGTCCTCCAGGGAGGTGACTGCAGGCAGGGAACTATCCCCTAACCCCTGCAGGGACAGGCTGGGGCTGGTGACCTGGGTCAGAGAGGCCTGGGAGACTCTTGCAGCCCTGAGGCTATAGCTCTGGAACTCGAACAGAGGGTGGTTGGAGCCTGCCTGGAAGGGACCTCCAAGCTGATGGTGAGGGGCCAGGTGAGTGCTGCTGTCTCCGGCCTGAGGGAGGAGGCCAGTGGGGGCTTGTTGGGCCGTTGTGGAGAAGATAGGGTACATCCTAGCATCCATGGGCCCTCCTGTGAGGTGTTGCCTGTAGGACCAGGGGACCCTAGCCTGGTAGGCTATCCTGTTTGACTCAGGCCTCCACTGTGTGGCACGCTGGTCTTGGTGTAGCTGGTGTTGAGGCAGCCAGTAGAGCGCACTGTGCATGTACTGGCCAGACACCCGTTGGGCCTGGGTGGCAGAATGGGATGGGTAGCCCTGGGTCCTCCCTGTCCATGTCTGTGGGTAGTACACCTGGGCATGACTGTGGACCCATGACCCCTTGGGCTGCTGAGGCCACATGTAGGGAGCCTGCATCTGTGTGGAAGTGGTGCCCAGCATGGCTGAAGAGCTCATTTGTCTCATGTCACACACTAGACAGAGATTAATACGGAATGTCAACAACCCACTGGGAAAAAACTGGTTGAGTCAACGTTGTTGTCACGTCATTTCAACAAGAAATTCAATGTGATCACATTGAATCAACATGGAAAATGAATTAGTCATCAGCAAAACCTAATTTTGTCTTTTTTTTTCACCAAACTTGAACCTAAATCCAATAACAATAACACAGTGACATTTTTTGTTGATTTCATAATGAATTCTCGTTAGTTGACAACTCAACCAAATGTAAATCAAAACTAGACGATGAACTGACGTCTGAGCCCAGTGGGAAAGTTTCTCCCTGAATTTACAGCACAACATTTTGGTTACCAAGCAAGCTACTTTCACTTGAACGACAATTAAGTTCAAGAGATAGCTAGGTCTTACCTGGAGAGAGGCCACCAGTTATTCTGACAGGAAGAAGTTGGTCTTTCAAGGTTGGGAATTGAAACATGTCACTTTCTTTCAAGAGTAGATGGTGAATGATCATTTGGTTTTGTTGTAATTCAACTGTTTTCTGAACATTCTGTTTGGGATCATTCCTGAGGCAACAATGTTCTATGGATGAAGGCCCTTATGACATAAGAATATTCTGGTGGGATAACTATATTGTTTTTTTGTGATTCAAATGATTTCTGAACATTCTGTCTGCTATTGTTCCTGTGGAAAACCAAGTTCTATTGATCTTTTGACGATCTAAGATTCTAAATGTTTTTGACTATGGGTGTGTTCGTAAATTCACTCTGGAGTGCCAGAGTGCGCTCAGAATGCACTCTGGGCTTTTGTAAATTCAGAGCATTTTGTGCTTGGAGCATTCAGAGCGCACACTGGACGCTCTGGCTGAGGAGTAGGGTTGATCCGAATGTTCTGACCCCACAATGGCAGTCAAGCATCCCTACACAGGCTAAAGGGGAACCTAGGAGGGCGGGTCTTCCGGCGCCAGTACCCCTTGCAAATCTTCAGATGTAAAACGTTTCAGTCCCAAAAACCTTTCAGCCGCAGCCACAATAATGTCCAGTTTTTTAGACTTCTTTGAGCCTTGTGCCATACAGTTTAGAACTGTGGCAATGAACAGCACAAAATCCACCTTTTTACCACACAGGGTATCTTTTGACTGGGAGCAAACATTTACTACAGGCTGGGGTGCGTCCACTTCCATATCTTAAATCGCATCACTTGTTTTCTCAATGATTTTAATCGCCTCCGCATAAGAGATTAGATTGACCGCTCTAATCTCAATCTCCTTCATCCTTAGAGGGCACTCCAGAAACTCGGGATCATGATCCCCACCAGAATTGCAACACCGTTGTCCTTCTACACATCGTTCTTCAATATACTCTGTCTGTCTGCACACACTTGAAACATGGCCAAATCCTTTACAATTCTTACACTGCAATAGTTTGGGGACAATAGCTCTTACATTGTATGTTACATGACCAAGCTTCACATGCGTAAGTATTTGATCTTTATCAAAAAAAACAACAGGACCGACAGACTTCTTATTTTTCTCCATTCTCCCATCGGGTCAGACACCAGGCACCAACCACACCAGGACTTTTCTTCAGGTATTCAACCTGAACATCTGTCATTGCCCCTGAGATGACTCCTTTGACGGGTGCTCTACCCTGAAGTTTAAAACACAACTTTTGTTGATCAGATTTTTTTAGGCTCTATGCAATCTTCCTCTGTTCTTCAGAAATACAATGAATCAAAATAAGACCACTCCTGGTCACTCGGACAGACTCCACTTTTCCCAGCGCATACTTCACCATTTTAGACACCTCAAATGGGTTTCCCACATATGCATCCTTACTCAACAAACCATCCCAACAATAAGCGATTCATTATTATCCATACACATATCCTCCCCTCAGATTTTTGACAATTTCCATTTTGTTACAGTTTTCGCTCCTACTGTTGTCCATTCAGAACATCCGTCTTCACCAACTTTGCTCGACACGCTGCTTGATTCAAACTCAGCATCCACTTCCGCCATCTTTTCCTGAACCGGAAATTCAATCAATTAAATTAAATTCAAAGGGCTTTATTGGCATAGGAAACATATGTTTACATTGCCAACGATAATAAACAAATAAACAAAAAAATAAACAGTAAATATTACATTCACAAAAGTTCCAGAGGAATAGAGAAAATTCAAATGTCATGTTACGGCTATATACAGTGTTGTAAGGTTGTGCAAATAGTTAAAGAATAAATCAACATAAATATGGGTTGCATTTACAATGGTGGTTGTTCTTTACTGTTTGCCCTTTTCTTGTGGCATCAGGTCACAAATATTGTTGCTGTGATTGCACACTGTGGTATTTCACCCAATAGATATGAGAGTTTATCAAAATTGGATTTGTTTTTTAATTCTTTCTGTGTCTGTGTAATCTGAGGGAAATATTTGTCTCTAATATGGTCATACATTTGGTAGGAGGTTAGGAACTGTGCACATAGCCTGTCTTCGTTTGAGAGCCAGGTCTGCCTACAGCAGCCTCTCTGTCTGTACATAGTTAAAATGTCCTTAATTTTGGGTCAGCCACAGTGGTCAGGTATTCTGCACTGTGTACTCTCTGTTTAGGGCCAAATAGCATTCTAGTTTGCAAAAATGCAAACAGTAAACATTTGACTTCAGATTCTAGTAGGGTGAGGCCGGGTGCTGCAGACTGTTCTAGTGCTCTCGCCAATCCATTTATATATATATGTTGAAGAGGGTGGGGCTCAAGCCTCATCCCTGTCTCACCCCACGGCCCTGTGGAAAGAAATGTGTGTTTTTTGCCAATTTTAACCGCACACTTGTTTGTGTACTTGGATTTTATAATGTTGTATGTTTAACACCACTTTCATTCAATTTGTATAGCAGACCCTCATCCCAAGTAGAGTCAAATGCTTTTTTTAAATTAACAAAGCATGAGAAGACTTTGCCTTTGTTTTGGTTTGTTTGTTTGTCATTTAGGGTGTGCAAGGTGAATACGTGGTCTGTCGTACGGAAGCCAATTTGACATTTGCTCAGTAAATTGTTTTCACTGAGGAAACATACGAGTCTGCTGTTAATGATAATGCAGAGGATTATCCCCAAGGTTGCTGTTGACGCATATCCCTTGGTAGTTATTGTGGTCAAATTTGTCTCCACTTTTTGTGGATTGGGGTGATCAGTCCTTGGTTAGAAATACTGGGAAATATGTTAGAGCTGGGGATGATGTTAAAGATTTTAGGTATAGCCAATTGGAATTTGTGGTCTGTATATTTTATCATTTAATTAAGGATACCATCAACACCACAGGCCTTTTGGGGTTGGATAATCCAGTGGGTTCTGGTAGTCTTTAATAGTTGATTCTAAGATTTGCATTTGATCATGTACAGTACCAGTCACATGATTGGACATACCTACTCATTCAAGGGTTTTTCTTTATTTTTACTGTTTTCTACATTGTAGAATAATAGCCCTATTTGGTAAAAGACCAAGTCCATATTATGGCAAGAACAGCTCAAATAAGCAAAGTGAAATGACAGTCCATCATTACTTTAAGACATGAAGGTCAGTCAATCCAGAACAAATAGTAAAATAAAGTAAAATAAAGAAAAACCCTTGAATGAGTAGGTGTGTCCAAACTTTTGACGTTTAGTGTGTTCCAATTTTCCCAGAAGTGGTTAGATTCTATGAATTCTTCAATTACATTGTGCTGATTTCTGATAGGCTGTACCTTATATTTCCATAGTGTATTTCTGTATTGGTATTCTGGGTCTCTATGTTTTTGGTTGGATAGGTTTCTCAGTTTCTTTCTTAGATTTTTGCATTCTTCATCAAACCATTTGTCATTGTTGTTAATTTTCTTAGGTTGTCTGCTTGAAATGTTTTGATTTGATTGGGAAGCTGAGAGGTCAAATGCAATAAGGTATTTCAGTTTTGTAAAAATGTCTAAAAACCTGTTTTCTGTTTATACTGTTTAGGTTTTCTACTGCCAAGGAAGTTGTCTAAAAAGGATATCATTTGTTGTTGCCTAATTGTTCTTTCTTAGGTTTCTACACTACTTTTCTTCCATCTATAGCATTTCGTAACATTATGCATTTCCTTTGGCTTTGATGCCATGATTGAGTATTGCTCTGTTCAAGTAGACCGTGATTTTGCTGTGATCTGATAGGAGTGTCAGTGGGCTGACAGTGAACGCTCTGAGAGACTCTGGGTTGAGGTCAGTGATAAAGTAATCTACAGTAGTGCTGCCAAAGGATGAGCTGTAGGTGTACCTACTGTAAGAGTCCCCTCGAAGCCTACCATTGACTATGTACAGACCCAGCATGCGACTAAGCTGCAGGAGTTGTGACCCGTTTTTGTTGGTTGTTTTGTCATAGTTGTGTCTTGGGGGGCATATTTGGGACGGAATGCTGTCACCTCCAGGTAGGTGTTTGTCCCCCTGTGTGCTGAGAGCGTCAGGTTTTTGTCCAGTTCTGGCATTTAGGTCACCACAGACATGCCGCTGGGCCTAGGCTGGAGAAGCTGTCATCGTTAAAGTATGGGGATTCTATTGGGGGGAGATATACGTAGCACACATGAGGACATTTTTCTCTGATGTAAAATGTTCCTGTTTTGACTAATTTAATAGAGAGGGTTAGGTCTTCTCTATATCAAATTAGCATACCCCCTGAGTCTCTTCCCTTTTTTCACACCTGGTAGTATGGTGGATGGGACTACTATCTCTGCAACCTAAAGGGCAATTAGTGGGTCTGTCTTCTCTGTACCATGTTTCTTGTAGGATGACCATGTCTGTATTTCCAATTTATGTGAGAAAGTCTGGGTTCCTTCTGTTTAGGCCAAAGACAGATGACCTCAGACCTTGCATATTCCAGGATGAGATAGTAAAAGCTTTGTGTTCCTTTGTGTTCAATCAATCATGTGGGAATATGCTTCTAAAAACCAATGAGGAGATGGGAGAGGCGAGACTTGCAGTGCATTAAGCGTCACAAATAGTTCGATTTTGGGGTCTGGCTACACAGAGTCTCGATAGCAGTTTGGATGAAATGATTTAATAACAAGTATGTGTACATTTATTTTGCAACGCTCAGTCATGCAATGCAGCATGTAACTGTGCTTTTGGCAACAATTAAATTATGTTTTTTTGCTGACATTTACTGATACAGGTCATATTCAACAGCTGTTACGCGTTCACAAATTCCTCAGTTAGTCTGCACTCTGGCACAGACTAGAGTGCTCTGAAATCGCAGTAAATAGCTAGACTGAATTTACGAATGCACCCAACTAATCATATTGTAGCGACCTGCTTGGACAGTTATGTGTCTGTGTTCTGATGTTATTTTGTTGTGTGGTGATTAGGTCACGTTTATCCCTTTGATCTGTATTTCGCAGAGAGCTTGATCCTATATCCTGGACATTTGTTAATCATTATGTATTTAGCTCATTACAATATAATCTCTACTGGTAGCCTATTTGGTTTGTACAACAGATACATTCCTGAGGTGATTCCATCCAAAAGTGAATAACCCGCAACTGTATTTCATTGGAAACAAGACGTTATTGTCTGCCTCTGTGTGGTCATCTGAGTAGCCCAGACTTTTTTTGTTGGGGTCTGTCTCAAAAGTAATGGGACCCCCACCCTGGAATACACTGGTACAGGTTGTGCTCACCTGGATGCCACAACAGGGACTTTTTGTGATGGGAGGAGTAACCTCAATGACAGGAGACTTATGCTGCGTTCAAAACAACTGGGAAGTCGGAGAAATACGTGTGACCTTGCTGTCGGAAAATGTCAGAGCTCTAGGAAGAGGCATGAGTTCCCGAGTTAGAATTCTGAGTTTGATGACCGTTCAAATCGTTTTTACCCAGTTGGACTTCCCAGTTGTTTCGAACACACTGAAATCGGAAGTCGGACATTTCCCTGTTCCAAGTTCCCAGTTGTTTCGAACAAGACAACATTCCCCCATGAGTCTAAAGGTTGAAATTACTCAAGCCTGTAGGCTATTTGTCATCTTATCAGACACTCTAGTCAGTAGACAGTCACACAACTGTAGCATTAGCCAAATAGACTGACCCGTTTTTTAAATAAAATATACCAAATTGAGAAACTGATTAGAGAAGGGGATTATCTGAAACAGTGGTAACATAACAGTAGCCCAACCTATATTACACAATAGAGTTAAAACGATTCACATGTTCACTGAAATCTGAGGACTGTTTTGCTTTCCTTTTTTTGTAACCTGACAGAGCTTGTCTAACCAGATCCGAGCTGGTGTCTCTGAAGTTGTGAACAAGCAGCAACCTGTAGACAAGAGATCGCCCCGTGGTTAAGATGTTGGTGCACTGAGGCAGACACGATGATTTCATATAGATTAATGGCTGGATATGTAGACGCTAAAAGCACGGTGTTGAACTCATGGAAAGTTACTCATTGACTGAGTCGAGAGGCAGAGAGAGAAAGGGGCTGGTTAGTGGGTGTAATCACAGGCATGACCAGGATCAGGTCCAGTGAATTGGAAAGCAAACAGTTTAATGGATATTATTTAGATAAACAACTATGTTACTGTGTATCTTATTATTGATGTACCTATTTTCTATCTGTTCATTTTTTAAAACATTATTTACAGATTAAAATAGTATGTTTGCCTCTGTAGTTGTATGCCCACATACAGTGCATGCCTGTAGAAGTAATTTGAGTTGTTCATCCTCTTCCAATCCAAGTGCTTCTTCATAGTGAATGAGATCCATTTGTGAAGCTGGTTACATGATTAAATAATTATTTTTTTAAACTTTTCACCCCTAAAATTCGGAGAACCAAAATGTTCACCCAACCCCACCTGCTGGAGTCATAAGAGACTTTGTTCAGGTTGTGTACCTGTAGCACTTTGTCTGACCAGGAGGTGGCTCTGTTACCTTGTCTTTAAGATCTTTTGCCCATCATGTTTACACGTGTGTTAATTGTGATGTTGATTTTTAGAGAACAAAGAGAATATTAGCATAGTGGTATGTTTGTTATGGTTCAAAACCTCCTCAATTACACGTCTACTGAAGCTACAGCTGTGTGTTTGTTTGTTTTAGTCCCTATAATAAAGCTAATGGTGATGGCTACTGAACAATCAATTCAACATAAATCAGATTTCTCTGATTTGAAATGGGGAAGGCATGTTTCTGGTTTGATAAAGCAGAATGATTCAGACAAAAACATCTCTTTATTCTGGTGCCAAATGTTTGTGTGTTGTGTGTTGTGTTGTTCACCCAACCCCATGATGCTGGCATGAGATGAAACACTAGAACAGGCTGGTACATGTCATGTATTAACGACCATCGTTAATTAACTTGCCCTGAAATAGATACAGCAGCAGGCTGCACTGAATCAACGTACATTGTTTAATAGGACAAAGATGTTGGATTAAGGACATTTTATACCTGAAAAACACATCTCTGTGGACCATAAGTGGGCCTAATTAGTCATTAAGCCTCTTTCAAGATATGTTGCTGCCATATAATCATTGAGCAGCAGTGGATCTCTGCACATGAAAGTCCATGTGTTTTGGTATTAGACTTGAGCAAATTTGTAAAATGAGGACTGTTTAGGAATACCCTCCTGAGTAATTCCCTTTATATGGGCCAAACTCATGGTGGCTGATGATATTGACACTGCAACTGCTGTGTGGCAATGGGGAAAACGCTCAATGGTCAGTTTCCAATGGGGCCATAATAACCCTGATGGGGAGCAGTAGGTCATAAATACTGTCATGGCTTCATGGTCAGGATGAACAGAGATCACAAACGGCAGGGTGTAGTAGGGAGGCCTAAAAGAGGAGGCCAGAGAGACATAATCACTCACTGCTTGTCAAGGGATCATAAATTCACAGCACCACTCCATAATAGGACAAAGAACTCATTTATATACTGCTTCTCAGTCCCAGTCCTAAGCAGGATTTGTCTCGCTGGAAAAAACATTTCAGTGGACCCCGTCAACACACATTTTAAGTGTTCAAGCTAATTTCCTGCAATTCTACACATTTTGCCATGGGATGGATATTTTCTGTTGTTGTTGCAGTTTTTAAGCTAATTTCCTGAAATTCTACATATTTTACCCATGACATGCCATTGTCGGTCTTAATTTAAGGTTTGGGTTAAGCATAATGTTAGCAGTGTGGTTGAGGTTAGGGTTTAAGTTAGAGTTAGGTTTCAAATCAAAATTGAATATGATAAATTGTATAAATGGGCAGGTTTATCCATAATTATGACTTTGTGGCTGGATTCAAGTTGAATGCATATCTTTGTAGGGTGGTTATTGGAGATATTTGGAGAGGTTCGGTGAGATTTTGTTTACATACAAAGCTTCTCTTTCTCACCCTCACATATTCTGAAGCCTTGTCCCAGATGTGTGTGCTGTCTTGTCAGCTCTGATGGACAGGCGTGACAATTTATCACATAATCAGAATTACCTTAATTCGCCAAGTACATTTATACATACTCAGAATTTTACTTGGTGATATGGTGCTGGTAGTGATAGACAACGTTTAGAGACAGAACACAGACAGCAGAGTTTAAACAAAATTGGCATACATTATATACAACTTGGTAGAGTGAGCATAGAACTATAGAGAATAGGCAGGGGATATGGAAATATATAAACAGTAGGTATACAGTTGATCTTCAATGGATGTACAAATGTACAGCATCAGTATGAACATATCTAAATGCAGAGAGATGAACAGAGTGCAACTGCAGTATAGTGCAGTTATTTTGTGTACAGTTCAGTGATGGCTTGATGTGTTGTGCAGCATAGAGTGCATAGTCCTTTACTCTCTATTGGTCAGATGGCCAGTTGGTGAGGGCCACAGCCGGGGAAAGAAACTGTTCAAGCAGTGGGAGGTTTTGGTCCTGAACTGCCTGCCAGAGGATAATTTTTGGAAGAGGGTTTGACCGGGGATGGAGGGGTCAAATAGCCCTCACACAGCCTGGAGGTGTGTTTTGGGTCATTGTCTTGTTGAAAAAGAAATGATAGTCCCACTAAGTGCAAACCAGATGGGATGGCGTATATATGCAGAATGCTGTGGTAGCCATGCTGGTTAAGTGTGCCTTGAATTCTAAATAAAATCAGACAGTGTCATCAGCAACACCATCACACCTCCTCCTCCATGCTTCATGGTGGTAACCACACATGCAGAGATAATCCGTTCACCTATTCTGCATCTCACAAAGACACGGCGACACGACATACTCGGATACATATCCCGAAATAAATAAATAATCTCACTCCAATACATTTTTTATAGAAAGTTAACAAAAATAGATAAGATCTTGCTACCATGGAAAGGAAAATAGTTGTCTATTTGTGTAAAAATAACCCTGATTAACTCTTTAATCATATCGCAGTTTACCTATTTGCTTTTGGTCTTGCCTAACCTAGCACACAGTTATTTAAATTATACGAGAAAAAATATTCAATTTTATTTGGAACGGCAAGACAGACAAAATTAAACGGGCCTAGTTATATAATGAATATGAATTCGGAGGGCAGAAATTATTCAATATTAAAGCATTAGACCTCTCACTTCAGTCATACAAAAGTTATACTTAAATCCAAACTGGTTATTTTGCTAATTAATAAGAATGTCTCACCCCATGTTCAAGAATGGCCATTTTTCCCTTTATTGAGATTACAACCTCACACTTTCAGTTATTTGAAAAGGAAATCATCTCCAAAAATATGACTATTTTTAAAACAAGCCATAGAAAGTTGGTCCACCAAAAAAAAAACATAACAAATAATACAACAAATGTTGTGGTTAAACTCAAATATACTAATAGATAAAAAAAAAAAAAATGATAAAAAAAAAGGTATAATCTTTGTAAAGTATATCATAAATAGGACTGGTGGAGTTATGTGACGCATGCAGCTAACAAAAATATATGGAAATGTCTACTCTACCTAAAATTGCAACCAACTAATTGCCGCATTACCTCAGAAATGGAAGAGGAAAGTAGAAGTGGGAAAAAGTAGGAAACGTTTTTGTCGGCCCTGCATTAAAGACCATAATTGGTTAAAGAAAATTGTGAATTTAAAACCTCTTAGGGCTAGGGGGCAGTGTTTGGAAGTATGGAGAGTCTGACGTGCCCAAAGTAAACTGCCTGTTACTCAGGCCCAGAAGCTAGTATTGGATAGAAAACAATCAGAAGTTTCTAAAACTGTTAAACTAATGTCTGTGGGTATAACAGAACTACTGATATGGCAGGCGAAAACCAGAGGAAAATCCATCCGGAATTTTTTTTTTTATCTCACTGTCTTTCCATTGACTTGCTATTGACTATAGAGGGAATTAGCTCCCAGATTGCAGTTCATATGGCTTCCACAGTCAACAGTCTTTAGACATGGTTTCAGGCTTGTTTTTGAAAAAGTTCTTCCAAGTGGCTGTTGAAACGGACACTACTGTTTTGCATGCGTGAATGGGCATGCGCTCCTCATTATTTTTCTTTCCTATTTAACAGACTATTTTTCGTCTGAAATATTATTGTTTAATTAGATATTTGACTAACTGAAGATTAATTAGAAACATTGTTTGACTTGTTTGGACAAACTTTACCTGTACTTTTGGGACTTCTTTGTCTGCATGTTGAACGACTGGATTACAGAACTCCATGGTGCCAACTAAACAGACTTTTTGGGATATAAAGAAGGACTTTATCGAACAAAACAACCATTCTTTGTGTTCCTGGGACCCATGGGATTGCAAACAGAGGAAGATCTTCAAAGGTAAGTGATTTATTTTATCGCTATATTTGATTTTGTAACGCCCTGTGCTGGTTTGAATAATATGTTGTTGTGGGCCGTTGTCCTCAGATAATCGAATGTTCTGCTTTCGCCGTAAAGCCTATTGTAAATCCGACAACGCGGTTTGATTACCAAGATTCTAAGCTTTTGAATGGTGTACAACACTTGTATTTTCATGAATGTTTAATATTACTATTTTTGTAGTTTGAATTTGGCGCTCTGCATTTCACCGGATGTTGTCGTAGGTGGGACGCTAGCGTGCCACCGATCCTTAAGAAGTTTTTAAGGACAAAAAGAATTGACAGCTGTGCCATTTAGATTGCAAAATAGTTGGGAAGAGATTTTTGACATACTGATTCCATGGCACATGGTTTATGAACTAATACGCAAAACGACGCCAGATTCAAAACTTAGAATTTTTCAATTTAAATTATACAAAATTCTTGCAACCAATAGAATGTTATATATATGGGGGATACAACCTTCCCAGCTCTGGAAGAGACAGAATCATTACATCATTTGTTTTGGTACTGTCCATATGTTTATTTTTTTAATTTCACCTTTATTTAACCAGTGTCACGATCTTCATAACGGACAGACCAAGGCGCAGCGAGGCATCCAGTATACATGCTTTTAATGAAACAATGTAACAATGTAACTGGGCAAAACAACAAAATGAACAACGATCGTAACATAGACTTACATAAACGAACAAAGCTATGCATAAACAATAACCCACAAAACCTAAATGAAACCCCCTAAACATATATATGGTTCCCAATTAGAGACAACGACACACAGCTGCCTCTAATTGGGAACCATTACCCCAACATAGAAATAGAACACCTAGAACTCAAAAACCCTACACCAAAAACGAAACCTAAACACGCCAGCCTAAAACTCTGGCCTGGACGTGACAACCAGGTAGGCCAGTTGAGAACAAGTTCTCATTTACAACTGCGACCTGGCCAAGATAAAGCAAAGCAGTGCGCCACAAACAACACAGTTACACATGGAATAAACAAATAACACAATAACACAATAGAAAAGCCTATATACAGTGTGTGCAAATGAAGTAAGATTAGGGAGGTAAGGAAATAAATAGGCCATAGTGGCGAAATAATTACAATTTAGCAATTAAACACAAGTGATAGATGTGCAGAAGATGGATGTGCAAGTAGAGATACTGGGGTGCAAAGGAGAAAAGAAAAAAATAAATAACAATATGGGGATGAGGTAGTTAGGTGGGCTATTTACAGATGGGCTATGTACAGGTACAATGATCTGTAAGCTGCTCTGACAGCTGATGCTTGAAGTTAGTGAGGGAGATATGAGTCTCCAGCTTCAGTGATTTTTGCAGTTCGTTCCAGTCATTGGCAGCAGAGAACTGGAAGGAAAGGCGGTCAAAGGAGGAATTGGCTTTGGGGGTTACCAGTGAAATACACCTGCTGGAGTGTGTGCTACGGGTGGGTGCTGCTATGGTGACCAGTGAGCTGAGATAAGGCAGGACTTTACCTAGCAAAGACTTATAGATTACCTATAGCCAGTGGGTTTGGTGACGAATATGAAGCGAGGGCCAGCCAACGAGAGCATACAGATCGCAGTGGTGGGTAGTATATGGGGCTTTGGTGATAAAACAGATGGCACTGTGATAGACTGCATCCAATTTGTTGAGTAGAGTGTTGGGGGATATTTTGTAAATGATATCGCCGAAGTCAAGGATCGGTAGGATAGTCAGTTTTACGAGGGCATGTTGGGCAGCTTGTTTTTGGTAGCTTGTTTTTGGTCACAGGTCCAGGAATGGCTGAAGAATTGCAACATTTACCTGGAGCTAACTCTGCAGATAGCACTACTGGGTGATCTGAAAAGTCGTAGTTAATCGATCAATAATATAATAATACTTTAAGCAAAAATGTTTATTTTTAATTTAAAATCTGTAGAAATTATGAGACTAGAAAGGTTCAGAACTTTTGTGAAACATACAGTATATGGCAAATAGAAATCCAATATGGATGGTGTTAAGAGATCGATGGGAGGGGTTGGATGGAGCTGAAGGTTGGGAATAATAACAACTAATAACAACAAGATAACTAATGTACTGTGTCCGTAAAACGTATATACAGTGGGGAAAAAAAGTATTTAGTCAGCCACCAATTGTGCAAGTTCTCTCACTTAAAAAGATGAGAGAGGCCTGTAATTTTCATCATAGGTACACTTCAACTATGACAGACAAAATGAGGAAAACAAATCCAAAAAATCACATTGTAGGATTTTTAATGAATTTATTTGCAAATTATGGTGGAAAATAAGTATTTGGTCAATAACAAAAGTTTATCTCAATACTTTGTTATATACCCTTTGTTGGCAATGACAGAGGTCAAACGTTTTCTGTAAGTCTTCACAATGTTTTCACACACTGTTGCTGGTATTTTGGCCCATTCCTCCATGCAGATCTCCTCTAGAGCAGTGATGTTTTGGGGCTGTCGCTGGGCAACACGGACTTTCAACTCCCGCCAAAGATTTTCTATGGGGTTGAGATCTGGAGACTGGCTAGGCCACTCCAGGACCTTGAAATGCTTCTTCTGAAGCCACTCCTTCGTTGCCCGAGCGGTGTGTTTGGGATCATTGTCATGCTGAAAGACCCAGCCACGTTTCATCTTCAATGCCCTTGCTGATGGAAGGAGGTTTTCACTCAAAATCTCACGATACATGGCCCCATTCATTCTTTCCTTTACACGGATCAGTCGTCCTGGTCCCTTTGCAGAAAAACAGCCCCAAAGCATGATGTTTCCACCCCATGCTTCACAGTAGGTATGGTGTTCTTTGGATGCAACTCAGCATTCTTTGTCCTCCAAACACGACGAGTTGAGTTTTTACCAAAAAGTTCTATTTTGGTTTCATCTGACCATATGACATTCTCCCAATCCTCATCTGGATCATCCAAATGCTCTCTAGCAAACTTCACACGGGCCTGAACATGTACTGGCTTAAGCAGGGGGACACGTCTGGCACTGCAGGATTTGAGTCCCTGGCGGCGTAGTGTGTTACTGATGGTAGGCTTTGTTACTTTGGTCCCAGCTCTCTGCAGGTCATTCACTAGGTCCCCCGTGTGGTTCTGGGATTTTGCTCACCGTTCTTGTGATCATTTTGACCCCACGGGGTGAGATCTTGCGTGGAGCCCTAGATCGAGGAAGATTATCAGTGGTCTTCCATTTCCTAATAATTGCTCCCACAGTTGATTTCTTCAAACCAAGCTGCTTACCTATTGCAGATTCAGTCTTCCCAACCTGGTGCAGGTCTACAATTTTGTTTCTGGTGTCCTTTGACAGCTCTTTGGTCTTGGCCATAGTGGAGTTTGGAGTGTGACTGTTTGAGGTTGTGGACAGGTGTCTTTTATACTGATAACAAGTTCAAACAGGTGCCATTAATACAGGTAACGAGTGGAGGACAGAGGAGCCTCTTAAAGAAGAAGTTACAGGTCTGTGAGAGCCAGAAATCTTGCTTGTGTGTATGTGACCAAATACTTATTTTCCACCATAATTTGCAAATAAATTCATTAAAAATCCTACAATGTGATTTTCTGGATTTTGTTTCCTCATTTTTGTCTGTCATAGTTGAAGTGTGCCTATGATGGAAATTACAGGCCTCTCTCATCTTTTTAAGTGAGAGAACTTGCACAATTGGTGGCTGACTAAATACTTTTTTTCCCCACTGTAGATTCAAAACTTTTGTGAAATAAATTAATGGGAGAGATTAAGGTTAAAGGAAGGACAGGACTAAAAACAAACAAAATATAACTATTGTAAAATAAACTGTGCCCGTAAAATGTATATAGTATTAATAAGCTGGAAGTAGAAGCCTAAGCTTTGTTGTTCACTAGTTTACTCCAATTAGGGGTGGGTGGTAGGGTTAGAAAATAATGGGGGAGAAAAAATAACAGCTTTAAACTGTATAACTGATCAATGCACATCATACCAGGTCATTTAATGCATAAAAAACTGATGAATAAGATATTTGGCAACAGAAGTTCAATTTCTTATTGATCTCTACAGCTTCAGTCCAAAAACAAATCCTTAGAAATTATATCAACACATACTGGACGAATTACTAGATAGCTACAAATGAGTAGCTTTGCTAACGAACTAGCTACATCGGTCGCGGCGCGCATGATCAGAATGACACATCGATGAACCACCAAAGGCACACACAAGAGGAGGAGCCAAAGTCAACCGTTAAAGCAAATTTCCTGCAATTCTACACATTTTGCCATTGCTTATTATAATATAGTTTAAATAAAAGTTAAATAAAGGTTACATTTAAAAATATAAAATTATGACGTGTTAATTAATATGCTATCTGTGGAGCCCCCGATGAATCAACCTGTTCTGAATATTGGGATGGACTAGGGCTGTTACAGTGACTGTATTGCCGCCACACCGGCAGCCACGAGTCATGACCACAGTCAAATTCCATGTGACCGTTTAGTCATGGTAACTATGCTTCTCCAAGCTCTGATGCTGCTGATCGTCATTAGTAGCCTACCAAACTTGCTAACTGCCTGGTACTCAGCACTCTATTGTCCCTCTAATCACTCTGATATCAATGTAAATGTCATCGAAAATCAAATCAAACACTTCATGAGAGCCCATGAGCTTGTGTTGCGCAACATTTCTGTAAGCTGTGCAATTGCGTGAGAAAACAGAGTTTTGATGGCCTCTATCAAAAAGAGGAGGATCCCATCAGCTTTCTATAAGCTATTAAATGTATTTCTCAACTTTCCTAATATTAAATGCATTGCTTCTCTTTACAACAGGAGTATAGCCTACCTGGCTGGCATGAAAATGAACCATGAGAAAAGCGTCCTCCATTCGCTATTTAAGTGTTTACATATATTTTTTCCCCTTCCCGTTTCGAGACAGGTGCATGATAATGGTCCATTCTAAATAAATAAAAAATTAAAATGTAGATGTTCCAATGGTCTGCATCAGTGGATTGTAGGCTATGCATTGAAGCCAGGAGATGCTAAATATGTTTATGTTAATTAACAGTCAATTACCATGAGACCGGCAGTAATTTGCTTGACAATCATCGGCTGACAAAATGCCACCACAGCCCTAGGGGAGACATGTCCCCCCCATCCCTGTGGCAATTCCACCTGAGGTGTAAAGAGTAGAGGTGAGAGCAAGAATCTTTGAGAAGCTCCGGTGCTGAGGGATGAAGACTCTAAAAGGTGTTTTCCCAGCTTCACGTGTTGCATCCTGTTGATCAGGAAATTAGTAATCCACTGGCAGAGGGAGCTGGACACGTACAGCTGGGAAGGTTTGTCTTGTAGCAGTTCTGGGATGATGTTATTGAACGCAGAGCTAAAGTCCACAAACAATATCCTTGCATATGTCTTTGGGTTATTGACAAGACAGCACAAACTGATCTGGGACCAGGCTACATCATCTGCAAATGACAGAGAGCCAACCAGTGAGGAGGTCAGGTCCAATAACTGACTGCGCCTGAAAACTGTCTTTTTGTGATGCGAAGTCCTCCGGCTCTGGGTCCTGTCTATTTCAAAATGACATTTTTTTTATTTTATTTAACTAGGCAAGTCAGTTAAGAACAAATTTTTACTTTCAATGACAGCCTAGAAACAGTGGGTTAGGCTATTTCTGCCTTGTTCAGGGGCAGAACGACACATTTTTACCTTGTCAGCTCAGGGATTTGATCTTGTAACCTTTCGGAATATATTTTTTTCATATCATGTTTCTTTAGACCTGTTTAAAATAAACAAAAATTGTAACAGGATCAGCCATGTAGTCTACCTGTCATATTCTGTTGAAGCTCACAAGTGGGGTGGCAGGTAGCCTAGTGGTTAGAGCATTGGACTTGTAAACTTGTGAGCTTCAACAGAATATGACAGGTAGACTACATGGCTGATCCTGTTACAATTAATGAGCACAGAGCAGACACACAAAGTAGATCATTTTAAGATTGTTCTATAAATCAATTGGGGTTTCTATAAGCTTCAATATGAGGTCCTAAACCTAGCATGAAAGTGCATCCTTGTAGCTGTGTGGGCTAATATAGTCAAAATGTTTGCTTGGGTAAATTGAGCCAATGGCTATGGGGTAAGTTGAGCCAATGGCAAGTTGAGCAAATGAAGTGCTTTCTTCCTAGGCGTAATGCAAGGCATTATCTCTGGGATATGAGGTAACAACAGGGCCTGGCCTATGTTAAAAGTGTTAAAAAAATTAGAAAGTATTTGTTAGATGTTAAGTCTGTGTTGAAAAATGGTTAAAACTTTTAAAATAGAAAAAAGCGATTGTGATTGTGTTGGGAAATAAAGATTCAGTACAGAAATGTGTAGAAGGCTTAATTTACCCTGTCCCACGGCTCAACTTACCCCATATCCAGGGTAAGTTGTGCCAAGAGACCACTTTTTAGGACAAGCTATGTTTTCAAAACTGTAATGTTTACATTAATTCAGATTATTTCCAGGGATACACAACATCCTAAAATATATGTAGATACTGTATCTCCATTCAGACTTCATTCAAAGACTCAATCATGGACACTCTTACTGACAGTTGTGGCTGCTTTGCGTGATGTATTGTTGTCTCTACCTTCTTGCCCTTTGTGCTGTTGTCTGTGCCCAATAATGTTTGTACCATGTTTTGTGCTGCTACCATGTTGTATTGCTACCATGCTGTGTTGTCATGTGTTGCTGCCATGCTATGTTGTTGTATTAGGTCTCTCTTTATGTAGTGTTGTGTTGTCTCTTTTGTCACTATGTGTGTTTTGTCCTATATTTTTAATCCCAGCCCCCTTCCCCGCAGGCCTTTTGGTAGGCCGTCATTGTAAATAAGAATTTGTTCTTAACTGACTTGCCTAGTTAAATAAAGTTTAAATAAATAAATAATCTTTGTTAGAAATAATACTATATTTCCCTCAATGGAGTGATGCTGAATGTAAAAATTCTTAATTTATCACACTCTCCCCTACAGTATAATTCTAGCATGGAATAGGTGTCATTGTTCGAAAGGAGTTATTCTGTATCCTTGTTGACAATAATGGGAATCCACCATAGGCAGTTCTTTTCATAAAAGGAATCCCCACGTGTGACTTCATGTGAAACGAAAATTAAAGGGGTGTTGGATAGTCCGGTCGTTGATATATCAGTTTCTCTTCTCATATTTCGTTCGCTTCGTTATTAATCTGAATACCAAATTATAGTGTAAACATTTCCCCTATGTAATCATATTTGGTCATTCATGTAGCTATTATTCTATTGTTCGAACAATTTCCCACCATTCTGTTGACGTTTCTGAAATATACCAAGTCTGAAGGGGTTAAATTATGAGGAATGCATTTGAAAAGGCTAATATAGACCTCGAATAATGACGATCCTAGATACTACATCGACATAACATTTTTCCTTTCTTTCAAAAGTGTGTCATGTATTAGATATGCAGAAGGATTTGTATTTCATCTATATTGATATAATAACCCACCCGCTGATGTTTAAGTAGTTCGTTCCGAAAAGGTGGGGGGTTTCCCCTCCGCGGAAAGTAATGTGCTGTTCTGCGAGCTCCCATCAACAACACTTTACTGCCCTACAGGCGCTCAACGACTGAGGTAAAGGGGAACCAAATACCCGCGAATTCCACTGAAGAGTTGACAAAGGATTACAAGGTAAATTGCCGTTAAACAGAATAAATAGCTAGCTACATCGTATTACATTACCATATTTCATCGCTACTATCATTGTGTTTGACTCCTGCTGGAAATTATTCATCTTGACGACCAGATAATGGGTCACGATTCAGTTAACGTTATCTATGTTGGCTAGCACGGCTAGTCAGTACTGGCAGGAGCAAGTGTCATAAGGTTTTGCTAGCAGCAAGCTAAGTCGTATACAGTAGCTAGCTGTTTAGCCATTCACTCCGCTAACTACCTAACTAGTTCAATGTGTTGGTATCTAGCTAGCCCTATAACGGTCGCTGCCCGTCCTATATAGGGCTAGTTAGCTAGATGGTTAGTTTGGTTGCTAGCTATCTCTTGATCAGGACTCAGTTCAATAACAGTAACATTACGCTACACAGGTCATTGGATGGAGTCTTTATAGGGTTCGTGTTCCAACACAGTCATATCTCCATGCAGGGCCGGTCCTTGCCTTTCTGCTGCCCTAGGCGATAATATAGTACAAGCATTTCGGTACACCCGAAATAGACGTGTTTTGTTAGAGCTCTGGAAAATTGAAACAAATTCATATTTATCTTAACCTCTCACGACCTTTGATTTCAAATCATTGTCTGACAATATGACTAAAGGAAAAGGCACCAAAAAGGGGGTGTTAAAGAAGATAATTTGGACGAGACCGGCAACGAACCGATGTCAACATCGCTGACCCACGAGGAGTTAGCTGAAGACGCGAGCTCCCCACAGAACCCATTCCCAATGACCTACTAGCCGCTATAAACTCACTAAGCTAGAAGGTGGACACAATGTTGTCTGATAACTCAAGAGTATTGTGACTTTGACTGAAACTGTGAAGGCAATCAAATAACTAGGCAATTCTGTTAAGAACAAATTCTTAGTTAGTACTCCCAAGCACGGCCGGTTGTGATACAGCCTGGAATCAAACCAGGGTCTTTAGTGGTGCCTCCAGCACTGAGACAAAGTGCCTTACAGGCTGAATACACCGCTTGCGTTGCAAAATACATTTAGAAATCTATATTATTCTCGGGAGCCCCGAGTGCAGGGTGCATGAGGTCGAGCAAATGACAGTTGATCAAGAGGCCAAAGTTCCCCCTTAACTACAACCGAGCCAGGGTGTCTTTCTACCCAGATCTTTGGAGGTGATAAACCAACAGAAAGAGGATGATGAGTTGCACAAGAAATGCAGGGCGGCCAACATCCAATATGGATTCCTCTTCCCAGACCGAGGGATCAACGCGCGTGTTTGACACCCCAAAAGAGGCTGTACTGTTCTTTTCATGCAAGCTCCCTGGCTGAGTATACAGAACTCCTGTGTCAGCTGGCTAAGTGGCCAAATATATTGGCAGGAAATTCAACCACTCCTGGCCTGTCTGTCTTATCGATCAGAAATTGGGACTTATGATGGGTGAGATTGTATTGTTTTATATAGCATTGTTTAGCCTATCATGTTTTAGTCCCACCCACTAACGTGACAGTTAAATGTTATTTAGTCTTTGTTTACATGCAGAAAATCTATAGATGCCAAGTTAGTTTAGGTTTTATGTCTAGTCACCCTAAGGTTTGTGTTTGTCAAGGAGTGCTTCATTTGGGGAAATCACTCAGTAATGGGATGGGGTCTGTGTTTTATGTTCACAATTAGCACAGGTGGCATGACAAGATCTCACACGGCAGGATGTTTTTGTTTTGCGTTTTTATATGACAGCCACAATTTGCTCTAAAATAAGTGCCACATAGTGGCCGGGCACAGCCATGCCTCCTTGCCTGTCCCAACATTTCCTAATCTCCCAGCCCTTCTAATGCGACTAGCCCCATTGCTCCTCCCTCTTTTCCCTCCCCACTCAGCTTGTCCCCCCCCGCCCTGCAGGGGGTCACGGAGTCTGAGGTGCTAAAGGAGCTCCTTAAACTTGACCCCAAAAAAACATCTGGGTCAGATGGTTTAGATCCTTCTTCAAGGTTGCTGGCCCTATCATTGCTGAGCCTGTCTTTCCTCTCTGGGGAGGTTCCCATTGCTTGGAAGGCAGCCACAGTGCACCCTTTTTTTAAAGGGGGAGATCAAGCTGATTCTAACTGTAATAGGCCAATTTCTATTTTTCCCTGTTTATCAAAAGTGTTGGAAAAACTTGTCAATAATCAACTGGCTGGTTTTCTTGATGTCTATAGTATTCTCTCTGGTATGCAATCTGGTTTCCACTCAGGTTATGGATGTGTCACCGCAACCTTAAAGGACCTCAATGATGTCACCATTTCCCTTGATTCTAAGCAATGTTGTGAGCTATTTTTATTGACTTGGCCAAAGCTTTTGATACGGTAGACCATTCCTTTCTTGTGGCTCGGCTAACATGCTGACCAGACCGATGTGCGTATGTTTGCATTTTGATTTTGTCCCCCCACACCAGACCCGATCAGGACACGCAGGTTGAAATATAAAAACAAACTCTGAACCAATTATATTAATTTGGGGACAGGTCGATAAGCAACCATTTCTGGCAATTTAGCAGCTAGCTTGCTGTTTCTAGCTAATTTGTCCTGGGATATAAACATTGGGTTGTTATTTTACCTGAAATACACAAGGTCCTCTACTCAGACAATTAATCCTCAGATAAAAGGGTAAATGTTTGTTTTCTAGTAATCTCTCCTCCTCCAGGCTTCTTCTTCTTTGGACTTTATATGGTGGTTGGCAACCAACTAGATTCATTTTCTGATCCTTTGATTGGGTGGACAACATGTCAGTTCATGCTGCAAGAGCTCTGATAGGGTGGAGGACGTCCTCCTCAGGTTATCATAATTACTTTGAAAGTCTATGGAAGGGGGTGAGAACCATGAGCCTCCTAGGTTTTGTATTGAAGTCAATGTACCCAGAGGAAGACACAAGCTAGCTGTCCTCTGGCTACACCATGGTACCCTACAGATTACTGCTGAGGCTACAGTAGACCTTCATTGCAAAAGTATTTTAACTACTTAGGGAGCAGTGGGGCTCCCGACACTACCTGGTGAAATGTGAGGCGCCAAATTCAAAATCCAAAAGTTGAGTTATTAAACATTCATCAATATGACTATGCAACACTTGTATCAAAAGCTCTGGTTCTTGGCAATATCACAGCATTGTCAGATTTCAAAAAGGCTTTACGGCGAAAGCACAACATTTGATTGTTTGAGGATAGCCCCTCTCATATTTTATGCATTAGCATAATTCCATAACCAACGCAGGTCTCAAAAAACTCATAAAATCGCTAATATAAAATCCCTTACCTTTTTGAAGAACTTCTGCTGAGGGCTTCCCAAGTGTCCAACGAAGACATCCAATGGTTCTTTTGTTAGAAAAAGTCATTTATTATATCCATAAATCTCAGTTTGGTTGGCGCGTTATGATCATAAAATCCACCGTTGAGTCGCCCATTGAACCGTGAAGAGAACACGTTCAAATTATACCTATACACTTTCTACAAACAAATCAAACAGAATTTTTTTATGTATCCTTTTGTGTATATTTGGTGTAATATTTAAACCGGACGATAACGTGAACGATAGGAAAGAAAAATAGTGGCGCGCGTTCACAATCTCGCGCGTGTCAAACCTTGTTTACAAAAGTGGACCCCTGACTTCTTCCTGTTCCTATCCGTTCTGGTTACTCCTAGAATTCCCAGTCTGACTGTTGACATCTAGTGGAAGTTATAGGTACTGCAGTCTCAGTCCTACATAACGTTGTATGCAATAGGCAAAATGGAGAAGATGGTCATTTACCAAAAAAACGGCAAATCCGGATGGACTTTCCTCTGGTTTTCGCCTGCTATATCAGTTCTGTTATACTCACATACATTATTTTAACACTCTTAGAAACTTCAGTGTGTTTCCTATCCAATAGTACTAATTATGTGCATATCCTATTTTCTGGGCCTGAGTGGCAGGCATTTTACTTTGGGCACGCCAGACTCTCCAAAACCGTCACCTATGCAGCCGCTCCCTAAGAAGTTAATGAATTATTTGGTGACGTAAATGTATTAGTACAGTTTTTTCTAAACAGGATAACTTTAATGGTTCACAATTTATATTTTTCTGAAATTCAGTGAGGAGGATGGTCCTCCTCTAGCCTACCCGCACAGCCTACTCTCACTGTATCTGCAAGCTGTTGGCTAGAGTGCTGGTGACAATAAAAGGCCACTCTAAAATGTGCAGTTTTGTAACAACACAATGCCACAGATGTCTCAAGTTTTGAGGGAGTGTGTAAATTGGCGTGCTGACTGCAGCAAGGTCCACCTTAGCTGTTGCCAGAGAATTTTATGTTAGTATCTCTACCATAAGCCGTCTCCTACGTTGTTTTTGAGAGGTTGGCAGTACGTCCAACAGGCCTAACAACCGCAGACCACGTGTAACCATGCCAACCCAGGACATCCACGTTCTGCGTCTTCACCTGTGGCTTCCTCACCAGCCACCCGAACAGCTGATGAAACCGCTTGTTTGCGCAACCGACACTTCTGCACAAACTTTCAGAAACCATCTCAGGGAAGCTCATCAGAGTGCTCGTCGTCCTTACCAGGGTCTTGACATGACTGCAGTTAGGTGTCGTAACCGACTTCAGTGGTCAAATGCTCACTTGCGCTGGAGAAGTGCGCTCTTGAGGCCCATTGTGGTGCCATTCGTCTACCACTCACCTCATGTTTCAGCATAATGCACAGCCCCATGTCGCAAGGATCTGTACACAATTCCCTCAAGCTGAAAAGGTCCTAGTTCTTCTATGGCCTGCATACTCACCAGACATGTCACCCATTGAGCATGTTTGGGATGCTCTGAATCGACGTGTACGTCAGCGTGTTCTAGTTCCCGCCAATATCCAACTTCGCACAGCCATTGAGGAGGAGTGGGACAACATTCCACAGGCCACAATCAACAGCCTCGTCAACTTTGCGAAGATGTGTCGCACTCAATGAGGCAAGTAAATGGTGGTCACACCAGATGGTGATTGGTTTTCTGATCCACACCCCTATCTTTAAGGGATCTGTGACCAACAGATGCATATCTGTATTCCAAGACGTGAAATCCATAGATTCATTAATTTATTTAAATTAACTGATTTCCTTATGAACTTTAACTCATGCAACAATTTCAAATATTTGCCTGTTTTTATTTTTCTACAGTGTAGAATATTCAGATAAATCTGTCGCCAATTGGATGGAAACTTAGCTACTGATACTTGTTTTTTCATGGCTATCTCTTGTCCCTCTGCAGGAGACATGGTGAGCAATATTTCTGGAACATTGAATTGCAATAAAATCTGTTGAATCACAATGCTTATAGAATCGTGAGGATTGCAATAGATATCGTATCTAATTTTGCAGTTTCTTTCTGTAATCCTTAGATAAATGCAGGGAAGACAAGTGTCCTGGAACAGAAATACTAACATAGTTATATTCACATTCTGGAATGGTCACCTTATGTAATTTACCATGAGTTAACATGGGTCACCAGACGCACTCTTTTCTTTCTCTGTGAGATCAGTGTTGGGTCCTGGCAGTACTCCTACGACTTTTTCATACGCGTTCTAAAAGTTGTTCCATCCTGTTGTCACCTGAAAATCAGAATCTCTCTCAAAAAACGTGATCCTTATCTTCTTTAGTGTCTTGACATTTCATTAGGCATAATGCTTACAGGGCACTGCCTTGAGCAAAACATAACTCTCGCTACTATCAGCATAGTAATGACAGTCTCGTGATGCGCCACTAACGTCAGTGTTATTTTCCCGTCTAACTAATACAAGCCAAGACGTTAGTTTGAAAGAGATTCTGTTCAAGAATGAAGGAGGACTCTTGACTTCTAAATGTCAAAACAAATGTTGGATGTTGTGCAAGCCCTTCATGCCTCATGTCCTGCCATGTGCTCTTGTCTCTGTTTGTTTTTTCCCTTTTGAGGCAGTATGGACAAAGAGGAGCAGTTTGTCAACATCGACCTAAACGACGACAACATCTGCAGTGTCTGCAAGCTGGAGACCGACACGGGGACCATGTCCTTCTGCCATGTCTGCTTTGAGCTCAGCATCGAAGGTGAGAGAGGCGCCAATCCCTAGGGCTTGTTTAGCAAGTGGGAATGAAGAGCAAACAAAGTGGTCAATATACAGTGGGGTCTGATATTGACACCCTTGATAATGATGAGCAATATTGACTATATCAAATAAGTAATTCAAATACTGAGCTGTATTGTATGCCCAAATGGGGTAATTATTTTATACTATTACAATAGTTTTAGTTTAACAAGTAATTTATTTATTTTTCTCAAAAGGTACCGGTCAAAATTGACACCCCTAAATATTCTTATAAATAAAGTAGTCAAGTTTAGTATTTGGACCCATATTACTAGCACGCAATGCCTACATAAATCATGAATAAGGATGAGTGAGAAAGTTACTGAGGGGCAAAACTTGAAATTGTATTTTTTTTTTTTTTTTTACTAGCTACTTCTTCATTCTTGCAGTGCAGTACTTCAACCACTAGAAACTGTGTAGGCCTACGCATGGTCTAACGTTTCCAGGAGGATAAGCACATTCTCAAGTTCAGTTTTTATAAATGCCAACTTTTGCATCAACTGTCACACGCATATTTTGTGCGTATGCAGCACTTATAAATGAGGCCCCAGGCATTTCTATTTGAAAATAGAGCTCTTTGGCCCTGCACACCAGTGGTGGGTTTTGCATCGAAAGAAGGATGCATTAACAGGAAAGACCCCATTACTTTCTGTAAAAGATGGTTGTGGATCTTTGATGTTATGGGGCTATTTTGCTTCCACTTGTTGTTAAAGACAACAGCATCATGAACTTTACCAAGTACCAAGACATTTTTGCCAAATACCTGGTTGGCTCTACCAGGAGGCTGAATCTTGACAACAAGTGGATCTTCCGGCAAGACAATAACCCCAAGCACAAATCAAAATCCAGATGTTAAAAATTTGATTGACCACAAAATCAACATTTTGCAATGGCCGTCTGTCTCCCGACTCAACTCCTGTTGAAAACCTGTGGTATGAATTGAAAGGGCAGTCCATAAACTCAGACTAAGGATATGGGGTGGCAGGTAGCCTAGTGGTTAGAGCGTTGGACCGAAAGGTTGCAAGATCGAATCCCCAAGCTGACAAGGTAAAAATCTGTCGTTCTTCCCCTGAACAAAGCAATTAACCCACTGTTCCTAGGCCGCCATTGAAACTAAGAATTTGTTCTTAACTGACTTGCCTAGTTAAATAAAGGTAAAACAAAATAAAAATCAAGGATTTGTAAGGAGGAATGGTCTAAGATCCTTGTATTCTCCAATCTCATAAAACATTTGAGAAAAAGGCTCAGTGCTGTTATCCTCGCAAGGTGAGGTGTTGTTAATCATTTTGACCCCCTATCTTTTTGAGAGAGAAAAAGTATTACTTGTTAAACAATCTTTCTCGGAGCAATAATTTCCCAATTTTGTTGAGCATTCAATATACACTATATATAAAGTCTGTGGACACCCCTTCAAATTCGTGGATTTGGCTATTTCAGCCATACCCGTTGCTGACAGATGTATAAAATCGAGCGCACAGCCATGCAATCTCCATAGACAAACTTTGGCATTAGAATGGCCTTTCTGAAGAGCTCAGTGACCGGATTTGGAGGATGCCAGGAGAATGCTACCTGCCCCAATGCGTAGTGCCAACTGTAAAGTTTGGTGGAGGAGGAATAACGTTCTGGGGCTGTTTTTCATGATTTGGGCTTGGCCCCTCAGTTCCAGTGAGGGGGAATCTTAACGGAACAGCATAAACTTTGTGGCAACAGTTTTGGGAAGGCCCTTTCCTGTTTCAGTATGACAATTCCCCCATCCACAAAGCGAGGTCCATACAGAAAGGGTTTGTCGAGATGACCTCAACCCCATTGAACACCTTTAGGATGAATTGGAACACCGACTGCGAGCCAGGCCTAATCGCCCAACATCAGTGCCCGATCTCCCTAATAGTCTTGTGGATGAATAGAAGCAAGTGCCCGCAGCAATGTTCCAACATCTAGTGGAAAGCCTTCCCAGAAGAGTGGAGTCTGTTATAGCAGAAAAGGGGGGACCAACTCCATATTAATGCCCATGATTTTAGAATGAGATGTTCAATGAGCTGGTGTCCATATACTTTTGGCCATGTAGTGTAGCTCAGTATATGTATTTATTTTTATATATTATTTTTTGCTCATCTTGATTAAGTGTGCCAATAATTTTGGACCTGACTGTATGTGCTTTGCATGCATTGAGCCTTTATCGAATCCCTGAACTGTGGGAATATATCCTGTTTGTTCCAGGCTGAGTTTTTATTGATTATTGTACTGCAGCAGGGCTTCATTGTGAATCCCAGAAAGAGCATGATTGTGGAGTTGAGCATCATGTGCAGATGCCCCAGTCGGTCACAGTGTTACCATTGTTGCTCCACTGTGTGTCTGTATCTAGATAAGCCTGTATAGGCTATTGTTGCAGAGATTTTGATACAGCCTGTGTGGCCTCTGGCCATTTAGCAGTAGTTAAGAGGCAGCCAGGGATGGCACATGGGTGTGTGTGTGGGGGGATATATGGGAGGGATCTGTGACTAGGCCCTGCTTTCTGTTGAATCTCTCCCTGGCCACGCTAGGCTGCATGCCCACTGATCTTCTAGGTTAAATACCCATCTAGGCTAATGCCCACGGCTCATCTGATTCTGCTTGACTTCATTAAGGTAGACCGGGAGGGAACAAAGAACTGCTCTCTGGCCAAGTTGCTCAGAGTAGAGGAGGCCATGCGTAAGACAGGGTGTTTCTCAATATGCATACTAGCATGTTCCACACTCATACTCAGAGTACACTCTCTGAGGACGTTCTGTTAAGCAAGTTCTTGTTAGGACGAGAGTGTTGAGGAAGCAGTTAACTTTTGGGTCCTGTTGCCATTAATATTTTTTACCAGCCAAAATGTGTTTTTTTTTACTGTTTAGAATTACACCAACAAAACACAAAAAAACGATGAGCGTGCTTTGTAATGTTTATAAAATAATTGTGTTACTAGTAAGAAGTAATGTGGTATATTGTTTTAATAAAAAAAATTGTGACCTGAGTCTTTTAACCAAAATATCACAGATGAGTGAAGCATTTTCACCTGCTCCTTTTAAGGGTGGGAGGTTGTGGTAGCGCAACTCTAGTCATGTTTGTGCCTGTGAGATTGAGTCTGACTTGTAGAAGCGTGGTCTTCTCTTCCCTAGCAGTTGAAACTCAAACATAGAAAAACAACCTAGCTTGTGAACAAATTTATTGTAAATAGCCAAGAAACACAAGGACAAAGTGTCACTTCAGTAGACTTTAGTTTCAAGTAAATTAGACAAACTTTTATGCCTGTGAGCAGCGCTTATGAAAATAAATCTTTCACTCAGCTCTTCACGTGCGCATAGTCCCCAGGCAGTGTTTCAGCGCGAGGTGGAATAGGCTATATAGGATTTGTAGTTCTTTGTACGATTTAATTTACCAGCTATGAAACAAAACGTCAGAAATGCTCACACTGTGGAGTCCTGACCACCCACCAATGTGGCTGGTGAAAGACATCTTACTTGCCAATGCCAAAATCTACCTGCAGGGGGCGGGTGTTACTTTTAGGCCCTGGTTGGTAGTGATGTTAATCGGTTAGCTGCCAAAAATGCATTCGACCGGTCATGCTTGTTGGTCTATTGGGAATTAAATTGTCACGTGCGGATTTTTGTTGTCATGCATCTTATCACGTGCACATCATACAGAGTCTAGTTTGAGGAGTGGAATAGCCTACCATCTGTCAGGCAGCGCGAGAGCTCCTCAAAAAGCCTGTAGGCTACTGGAGTGAAACCTGCCGAATGAAGAATTTTTATTTTCGCGTCAAATTGGCAACCCATCCGTTATGGGATTAATTGACGTATAAACAAACATTGCAATAATTCACTATGGTTTTGTAAATCCAGTCATTGCACAACAATGCAATCGCGTGTGAACTTTGGTGGCCATGATTTACAAGGAGCAATTTTTATTTCTCAATCTCAACTCATCATTAAAGCGCACATCCCATTCATCTTTCGGGTACATAGGCTATATGCAGTGCTTTCGGAAAGTATTCAGAGCCCTTGACATTTAGCACAATTTTTTTTATCAATCTACATGCAATACCCAATAATGACGATGCAAAAAATGTTTTTTTAGAAATTGTTGCACATTTATAAAAATACCTAATTCACATAAGTATTCAGACCCTTTGCTATGAGACTCGAAATTGAGCTCTGGTGCATCCTGTTTCCATTGATCATCCTTGATGTTTCTACAACTTGTTTGGAGTCCACCTGTTGTAAATTTAAATTGATTGGACATGGTTTGGAATGGCACACACCTGTTTTGTATAAGATCCCACAGTTGACAGTGCATGTCAGAGAAAAAACCAAGCCATAAGGTCGAAGGAGTTGTTCGACCTCATGGCTTGTTGCTCTGTGAAGATGGTTGTCCTTCTGGAAGGTTCTCCCATCTCTGCAGCACTCCACCAATCAGGCCTTTATGGTAGAGTGGCCAGATGGAAGCCACTCATCAGTAAAAGGCACATGACGGCCTGCTTGGAGTTTGCCAAAAGTCACCTAAAGGACTCTCAGACCATGAGAAATAAGATTCTCTGGTCTGATGAAACCAAGATTGAACTTCTTGGCCTGAATGGCATCTGGAGAAAACTTTGCACCATCCCTACGGTGAAGCATGATTGTGGCAGATTCATGCTGTGGGGATGTTAATCAGCGGCAGGTACTGGGAGACTAGTCAGGATCGAGGGAAAGATGACCGGAGATCCTTGATGAAAACATGTTCCAGAGTGCTCAGGACCTCAGACTGGGTTGAAGGTTCAGCTTCCAACAGGACAACGACCCAAAGCACACTGCCAAGACAATGCAGGAGTGGCTTTGGGACAAGTGTCTCAATGTCCTTGAGTGGCCCAGGCTGAGCCCGGACTTGAACCTGATCGAACATCGCTGGAGAGACTTGAAAATAGCTGTGCGATGAAGCTCCCCATCCAACCTGACAGAGATTGAGAGGATCTGCAGAGAAGAATGGGAGAAACTACCCAAGTACAGCTGTGCCAAGCTTGTACTGTCATACCCAAGTAGACTCGAGGCTGTAATTGCTGCCAAAGGTGCTTCAACAAAGTACTGAGTAAAGGATCTGAATACTTACGTAATTGTAATATTTCAGTTTTGTATTTCAAATCAAATTTTATTTGTCACATACACATGGTTAGCAGATGTTAATGAGTGTAGCGAAATGCTTGTGCTTCTAGTTCCGACCATGCAGTAGTATCTAACAAGTAATTTGCAAAAATGTCTAAACCTGTTCGCTTTGTCATTATGTGGTAGTGTGTGTGTGTGTGTGTGTGTGTGTGTGTGTGTGTGTGTAGATTGAGATTTTTATTTAATCAATTTTAGAATAAGGCAGTAACGTAACAAAATGTCAGTCAATGGGTCTGAATACTTTCCAAATGCACTGTAGAGCCTGCCTACCGTTGACTATCAGTGTCACCCACCACTTTGCAATGTGCGCTTGATGCAGTATAATTGTTTGAAACGTTTTACTTTACATCAAATAATGAGGCATGTCTTACCTTGCTTCAAAAGTAGCCTTGAGGAAATCCATCCATAGAAACATGGATGCAATTATTTTATAAAGCCTTCCTCATGCCATTAACAAGCATTTCTCTCCCGTTCTATTACTTTGCATATCAACTTTCTTTCGTTGTCCAGAAGCCAAAGACACAATCCTAGTCATATTAGCAACCCATCATAGTTGTTGCTATTAGATTCCCCCTCCTTTCTAAGTTTCTAACTGAGATTTTCATCTGTCACATATGGAACTGCTCGCATTAGGTGGTCTGTTTACAGCAGTGTTTTGTGCGAATTATGTTTTTGAAAAGGACATTTTATTAGCTGCTTCATTACAGGAGTTGCATCTTCAGTAATGGGCTATATAGCATTTTGACTAAGACGATTGGCTTGCTATTGTTGCATGTTTCCATTAAGCTCTTAATGACAAATTTCTGGTCCTTAATATCAGGATCAGAATATCAAAATATCAGTGTTAAGAGGCGAAGCGAGAGGTTTCACTCTTGACAAAATCAGTCAAAAAAAAGCCCAATGCGTTTCTATGGGCTTATTTTGGGGCTAAGCTTGTTGCCTTCCTTCCCGCCTTGGGATGACTCCCATTGTTAGGTCGGAAATCATTATATACAGATCTCTGATAGTTGACGTGAACAGAAAATACTGTTTGTTGACCGGTTAATGAGGGTAATTATCAGCTAGATATGTGAATCGAGTTAACAAGATTGTTTAACAGGCGAATATGACCTGCAACTAATGTTATGCAAGGTTAGATGTAAATTCTTTGTGGGTAGCTAGCTAATTAACAGGAATGTTAGAAGCTAGCCAGTTTGCCCAATTGACTTACTATGTGCTTGTGATTTACGTACACTACAGTCGGTATTGTAGGCAGGTAAACATGCCAACTTTAACACCGTATGTATTTATTAACGTATCAAGATAAAATATTGTAGTCAGGCAACATGTTTAAATGGAGTATGCATCCGAGAAGTGCCCTCCTTGCACTGTTTTGCATACTTTGATTTGGACTCATACTCTAAACCTCCCTTGCTCCAGTTTGTGTGCTTGGAGCGCGGTAGTATGCATTTTGAGAAACGCCCACAGTGTCTCGCTCGCTCGGACTGTAGCTCATGGGTGAATTAGCGCTGCTGAATATTCATCAACGCGACACAACACGTTTTCATCTACTAGGATACACTTGATAGTTCAAGACAGATGTTATCTAGGCCTACATGCTCGAACAAAGACAGATGCTGCCTTTAGACAGTATACAGTATACCGCAGCAGTGCACTGTTGTTGGAGGGCAGGCCTATAGGGCTGTTTGTGTGTCTAACCACTTTCAACTCCACACCCACAGCTTCCCCCTAATGTAGCACGAAGGATAGATGTTCAGGCTTGTCTGTTTTTTAGCTGCTGACACGCACGCTCCTTACATATAGCTAGAGTCAGACAGCACACTGCACCGACATACAGCACGAACAAGCTCTAGTGTCACACACACACACACACACACTGTAGCTAGCAGGAAGACTTGTCAGGGTCCAGTGACAACATATCAACTCAACTAAAAAAAAGAGGCAGATGTTTTTTTTGTGGTCATTGAGTTATTGACCGTGGAAACCACGCAGACAACAAAGCAGGTCCAGTAGGAGCAGTAGCAGTCTGTTGTTTTGAATAGGTTGGGAGAGGGAACTGTGCAGCCTGCCTGGCCCCTTCAGTGTGAAGAAAGGATATGAAGAATAACCTCTGTTGTTCTGTCATGTCTGAGTGTGCTTACTTATGTTTGGTCTTGGAGGTCTGCACAAGCATGACATTTAATGCTCGTGACATTCAGGCCCTACCCTACCCAGATTGCTTCCTCCAAATGTACGGCCCTACCCTGCCCTGCTGAATCAGAAATAACTTCCTCCATATCCATTAGCTGCTTGTCACTGTCTGTCCCCTGCTCCCTGAGCTGCCGCTCTGCGTGTGTGAGTGTCCATAGCAACGGCTCCGCTTTGGGCTGCTCAATGACAAGACGTGAGAGATCTGTTAGCTAGCTACTTTTCGTCACTCTAAACTCTCAGAACATTGTTATTTTCTGTGACAGTCTCTCCTGTCAGCTCAGTGTTCTGGTGACCATGTTATTATTTTAGTAGGATATGACTGTACAGATACATTGCACAGCAGGGCCGAAGCAAATGTGTGATCAATTTAGTCATTCTTGAAAATGATATCCGAGAGTGTTTGATGAGAAAACATGCCCTACCTGGCCCTAACCAAATGTATAGTGTTGGGGGCCGTCCAGCTCAGGTCAGGTAGCAAAGCTCTAGTATGTTTGTGTCCATGTGCTTCTGTCAGTGGCTACGGCAGTAATGGTAGTGGCTATTTATACACTGCTACTTCAGCGCTAGCTAGGTTTTTCCTCTCCTCTGTTTCTTCCTGCACCAGCTGTGTGTGGCGATGCTTCATGGAGATTGGTTGCTACACTGGGGCCCAGAGTATTAACACAGTGCAGACAATGGAACATGACTATTACTGCAGTCCTTCCCTCACACCCCCAACAGTCTTCCAGACCAGACAAGCTACAGTTTGATGTTCCTCTGTGGGAGAGATGAGGCTGTTTTTAAAGTAGTTGTGGTTGGCTATAGCCTAGCCTATGTTTTGTCTCTGTCTAAGCAGTGAGTGCTCATCCTTTTATGTAAATTTAATCTTGAGAGCTGTTTCCAAAGAGCACTAAACACATTCAATATCCTTTGAAGATTTAACCTGCTATGAGTCAGAATACATAAGTTTCACACTGGAGTTTGTTTTTCCCTGGAGCTGACAGGCCTCCGGCCTTTGAGTCAGAGTAGGCTAGCCACCTGAGAGAGCCGCCACTCTAACATAAGGTTTGTTGGCTCCTCCTGCCTGTCTCTCCTGGGTATCACAAAGGTGTGATGCGACGTCAGTCTCCTCTCTAAAAGACTAGAAAGCAGACGGCGATTCAGCTGAACAACTGCAGAGTTCAGTACTCGTCAAACAGCAGCATTCCTCCTTCCACTTCATCCCATAATGGAGATGGAATTTTTGCTGTGAAAGAAGAGCAGGGGCCAACATCAGACGAGAGGGGCTCAGAGTCAGACTTGATATAGTGGAATGATGGAGCTGATGCTGCCGCTATGTGCTGCTGTTTGGGGTCATTGTGCTGGTCTAAACGGCCTGCTCATTGTGGCTGAACTTCTCACCTTGAGGTGCAAACCGCTCTGATTAGCCTATGTTAAGGGCTGATCCCTCCTGGTGATCTGTATGGAATTATGTGATCCTTCCTTAACCCATACGAAGTCCCATCCAGTTTGACCACCTCTTCAAAATGATGAGTCTTAAATGGCGCTGCAAAGGATGTGCATCTTTCCCCTTCGAGACGATTTGATTCATATCTAGATACATTGGTTCCAATACGATACAGAAACTATACGTTTTAGTTTGAAATGATTCAGTTCGATTAGAGGAACGAATTGATGTGATTCAATGCACAAAAATTTGTAGCATAAACACATATATTTTTCATTCTAAATTATATGCTGCTGATGGAGCTCATGAGCTGGCCCTCTGGGCGGGATCTGTCTGAGCTGACGTGTGTGTGAAATTAGATCTGTGGTCAATGTAGACACCTTAGCTGAGCCATAAGGGAAAGTGGGCATCTACCACCCCACACTATCAGTTAGGGGGAGCAACTTTTGATTTGAAATCAACATCGCCCACTAACTAATTTTCTCATTTTTAGAGATTAAAAGTGTTAGAGCTAGTAATGTATCAGTATTTCTTTAAAAAATAAACTATGACATAGCCAATGAAAATATGTTATATATATATATATATATATATATATATATATATATATATATATACACACACTGCTCAAAAAAATAAAGGGAACACTAAAATAACATCATAGATCTGAATGAATGAAATAATCTTATTAAATACTTTTTCTTTACATAGTTGAATGTGCTGACAACAAAATCACACAAAAATTATCAATGGAAATCAAATTTATCAACCCATGGAGGTCTGGATTTGGAGTCACACTCAAAATTAAAGTGGAAAACCACACTACAGCCTGATCCAACTTTGATGTAATGTCCTTAAAACAAGTCAAAATGAGGCTCAGTAGTGTGTGTGGCCTCCACGTGCCTGAATGACCTCCCTACAACGCCTGGGCATGCTCCTGATGAGGTGGCGGATGGTCTCCTGAGGGATCTCCTCCCAGACCTGGACTAAAGCATCCGCCAACTCCTGGACAGTCTGTGGTGCAACGTGGCGTTGGTGGATGGAGCGAGACATGATGTCCCAGATGTGCTCAATTGGATTCAGGTCTGAGGGAACGGGCGGGCCAGTCCTTAGCATCAATGCCTTCCTCTTGCAGGAACTGCTGACACACTCCAGCCACATGAGGTCTAGCATTGTCTTGCATTAGGAGGAACCCAGGGCCAACCGCACCAGCATATGGTCTCACAAGGGGTCTGAGGATCTCATCTCGGTACCTAATGGCAGTCAGGCTACCTCTGGCGAGCACATGGAGGGCTGTGCGGCCCCCAAAGAAATGCCACCCCACACCATGACTGACCCACCGCCAAACCGGTCATGCTGGAGGATGTTGCAGGCAGCAGAACGTTCTCCACGGCGTCTCCAGACTCTGTCACGTCTGTCACGTGCTCAGTGTGAACCTGCTTTCATCTGTGAAGAGCACAGGGCGCCAGTGGCGAATTTGCCAATCTTGGTGTTCTCTGGCAAATGCCAAACGTCCTGCACGGTGTTGGGCTGTAAGCACAACCCCCACCTGTGGACGTTGGGCCCTCATACCACCCTCATATATATATACACTGCTCAAAAAAATAAAGGGAACACTTAAACAACACAATGTAACTCCAAGTCAATCACACTTCTGTGAAATCAAACTGTCCACTTAGGAAGCAACACTGATTGACAATAAATTTCACATGCTGTTGTGCAAATGGAATAGACAACAGGTGGAAATTATAGGCAATTAGCAAGACACCCCCAATATATATATATCTATCTCTCACACACACACACACTGTTCAAAAGTTTGGGGTCACTTAGAAATGTCGTTTCTGAAAGAAAAGCACATTTGTTTTGTTCATTAAAATAACATCAAATTGATCAGAAATACAGTGTAGACTTTGTTAACGTTGTAAATGACTTGTAGATGGAAAAGGCTGATTTGTTATGGAATATCTACATAGGTGTACAAAGGCCCAATATCAGCAACCATCATTCCTGTGTTCCAATGGCACATTGTTAGCTAATCCAAGTTTATCATTTTAAGACTAATTGATCATTAGAAAACCCTTTTGCAATTATGCACAGCTGAAAACTGTTGGGCTGATTTAAAGAAGCAATAAAACTGGCCTTCTTTAGACTAGTTGAGTATCTGGAGCATCAGCATTTGTGGGTTCGATTACAGGCTCAAAATGGCCAGAAACAAAGGACTTTCTTCTGAAACTTGTCAGTCTATTCTTGTTCTGAGAAGTGAAGGCTATTCCATGTGAGAAATTGCCAAGAAACTGAAGATCTCATGCAGTGCTGTGTACTACTCCCTTCACAGAACAGTGCAAACTGGCTCTAACCAGAATAGAGTGGGAGGCCCCCGGTTCACAACTGCGCAAGAGGACAAGTACATGTGTCTAGTTTGAGAAACAGACGCCTCACAAGTCCTCAACTGGTAGCTTCATTAAATAGTACCCTCAAAACACCAGTCTCAACGTCAACAGTGAAGAGGAGACTCCGGGGTGCTGGCCTTCTAGGCAGAGTTGCAAAGAAAAAGCCATATCTCAGACTGGCCAGTAAAAAGAAAAGATTAAGATGGGCAAAAGAACAGACACTGTACAGAGGAAGATTGGAAAAAAGTGTTATGGACAGACAAGTTTGAGGTGTTCAGATCACAAAGAAGAACATTCCTGAGACTCAGAAAAGATGCTGGAGGAGTGCTTGATGCCATCTGTCAGGCATGGTGGAGGCAATGTGATGGTCTGGGGGTGCTTTGATGGTGGTAAAGTGGGAGATTTGTACAGGGTAAAAAGGGATCTTGAAGAAGGAAGGCTATCACTCCATTTTGCAACGCCATGCCATACCCTGTGGATGGCACTTAATTGGAGCCAATTTCCTCCTACAACAGAACAATGACCCAAAGCACAGCTCCAAACTATGCAACAACAATTTATGGAAGAAGCAGTCAGCTGGTATTCTGTCTAATGGAGTGGCCACCAGTCACTGGATCTCAAACCCTATTGAGCTGTTGTGGGAGCAGCTTGACTGTATGGTACGTAGAAGTGCCCGTCAAGCCAATCCAACTTGTGGGAGGTGCTTCAGGAAGCATGGGGTGAAATTTCTTCAGATTACCTCAACAAATTGACAACTAGAATGTCAAAGGTCTGCAAGGCTATAATTGCTGCAAATGGAGGATTCTTTGACGAAAGCAAAGTTTGAAGGACACAATATTTTAATAAAAAAATCATTATAACCTTGTCAACCTTGAGAATATTTCCTATTCATTTTGCAACTCACTTCATGTATGTTTTCATGGAAAACAAGGACATTTCTAAGTGACCCCTAACCTTTGAACGGTAGTATACATACATACATACATACATACATACATACATACATATTGTTTCAAGCAAAACTATTCAGGTTCACCCTCAGCAATAATCTAAATGTAATGTAAGTCCTGATCAGCATGTAGCCTTCCTATAGCCAGATGAGTTGTCTCCGGTGGTAGCTTAGGCTACTTTTATTCCGCTAAAAGACCATTTTCAACAATGCATTTGATAACAATAACCTAGCAAATTACATTGGTTGTCACTCAACAAATAAAGCCTAATATTGCGCAAGCCACTTTACAAACATCTGAAGGTGATGTGCAGATGTGCCAAATCACGAATATGCCTACCTCTCGTTGGTCAGGGTGCGAAGCTATGCATAGCGCACAGTTTGAGTAGGCTACTGATTTTGTCTGGGGTTGTTTGGCATTCAAAATGACTTGTAGATCAATGACTGTCAACATAATTACATACTTAGCTCGACACTGGAGTGGACGTAGTTGTCACAAAAGAGAAGGTATTTTCAGAAGGTAGAAAAAGTAATTTGAGCAAAAATAATTGTGGACCAGCGACTCGTAACAGATTTTTCTGACCGATGTATGCAACATTTGGATCGTTTGGGGTCCCAGGGACCAATGCACTCATATCTTAAACATTTGAACCCGGGGACCGATGCATATTGGTGAATCGTTACATCCTTAGGTTGCCGTCCATGCTAAAACGTGCTTTTGGGCACTAGACCTCTCTCTATAGTTGGAGATTGAGAAACATGCAGTCTTTGCCGTAGCTGAGCCCAGCGCCACTATTTCACCACCCCACTGAGCATGAATGGCTTTCAGTTCTGGCATTTGGGGTATTTATTTTGGGGTGGTAAAGAGTAATCTGTGGCGTTCAGTACTTATTCCAGCTTTGTACCAAATGCCTTTATGAATTGGGGTAATAGGCCTATGTTTTGGGAATACAGTAGAATATTTAGGCTAATACATTAATCATTTGCGCCATATGTTGTTCAGCTTTATCTAGATTGACCTGCCTAAATACACAATCACCCAAATGAATGCAATGTAACTGAATGTAAAAAGGTAATAATGTCTGCTTAACCCACTATATGAACCCCTTTGTTTAGTTTTTGGTTCACCCCTACTAGTTTAAAGCCCCTGTTCTTTCCCGTCCACCACTCCGTAGAGAAGCAGCAGGTCCAAAGTGTGACCAATTAACTGTCTGGTGTACTGTAGAAATGTGAGCTCTGTCTGTTCTCCAGGGTTAGCTCTGCAGCTGTTGACATATGCTACACTTTCAGCCATGTCAAGTTCTATTTGGACATGATATCACCATGACCCCTGCCCCATTTCTTACTACCAACCTCCCACCCCAGCCCCAACGACTCCTAAACTGTGTCAAGAATTGAATGTCCTTGCCCAATGTAGGCCTACAGACACACACAAGAAGCAGTTACCTATAGCTAGTCATGGGCATACTGAGGCATAGTCTGGATCTTTGGGACCAAGGGAGTGTATTACTAAGTAGGTTAAACCAACGTCACATCATGATAGAATTCAACTCATTTTTCCAAGAACACTATAAGGGACCGTGTTTTCAGAACAGAATTTCCGTCACCTTTTGTTCTAAATGGCCTGTTAGTGACATGTACAGTAAACAACTACACGTCTACAGTAGATTTACAATGGTGATATTCTATCGATCCTCTGAAGGCGTGGCCTACTATCTCCAGTCCAGGACAGCATTGATGAATAGTAGAGAAGGGAAAGAACCGGTTCTGATGGAGTGAAGGAGCCTGAGCCATGAAAATACAGGCTGTCTGGGCTTAGATTACATATGATAAGATTCAGCCGGCGGTTTCCATGACAGCCCCCACATTCACGGACCTTCCCGGCCTCCAGTCTGGAGAGTTGTGGCAAAGTGTGTTTTGCTAAATAGACAAAGCAGGATTAGATCAGATGGATAGAGCACTTCCTTAGCCCCGGGGATTAGCTGTAGCGTTTCCGGTTGTAGTTAGTTACTACTAACCAGCATGGTGACACAGATCATTCTTCATGTAATGTTTCCCTGCTCCGTATATGCTACCTTAGCTTTTACGCAGACCGATACCATTCAAACAGTACTCTGACGGCATGGTGGATGGTTTACACAATGCTCAGATGATGATGTTGTGGCTGCTCAGTGGCTTTGTTTCTCTGAAGGCCAGGTAAACGGCTTCCACCGGAGATGTGCTAAAGCCAACAAAAGGAGGATTCACAGGCCTGTGTTCTGGAGCCTATTTCTCATCAGCGTCGTGCTGCTGCTTAATGCCCCTGACGAGTTGACTGCCACTGCCAAAGACATTGACTCACCTATGAATTGTGTGTGTGTGTGATAGAGAGTAGTGCTAGCTAGCTGCTAAGCTGCTTAGCTCATGGCTGGGAGCTTAGCTCTACTCTGTTTGGCTGGTGGTATACTGCTCTGGTTGTGGGCCTGTGATTTGACTGTTGGGCCTGTGTGTTATTTTGTGATGGGACGAACCAGTCGGTGGTCGAAGCCTGATTTATCTGATCGGCTTAATACATTGCTTTTGGCTTGGTGGTTTATGAAGCACCTGGTAACTGGTGTGCAGCTTGGATTTAGGGAAAGTTCACTAGCCAGGGACACACACACACTGTCCCAGGCCAGCTCTCCAAGCCTCTTGAATTTTCTAGCCTCACAGTTTCCTCATAAGACTAATCTACCACAGAGCTGTCTGTTTCAGGGTACACACACACAGGCAGAATGTGGCTTGTTCTTAGTATAAACACAGTGTGCTTGTGTGATGGGTTGGTTAGCACAAGCAAGTCAGCTGATGATTGCGTCTTAAAGCGTGTGTGTGTTTTAGGGTTGGCTGATATATCGTGAATACGGGTATGGATCCACGTACCGGTATGGATTTTTAATATTTTGATAGTGCTAAATTATACTGAACAAAAATATAAACACAACATTCAACAATTTTACTGAGTTGCAGTTCACATAAGGAAATCAGTCAATTGAAATAAATAAATTGGGCCCTAATCTATGGATTTCACATGACTGTGCAGGGGTGCAGCCACCCACTGGAGAGTTAGGCCCAGCCAATCAGAATGAGTTTTTACCCACAAAAGGGCTTTAGTACAGACAGAAATACTCCTCAGATCCATCCGCTGTCCAGGTGGCTGACCTCAGACAATGCCGCAGGTGAAGAAGCTGGAAGTGGAGGTCATCGGCTGGTGTGGTTACACATGGTCTGCGGTTGTGAGGCTGGTTGGACATACTGCCAAATTCTCTAAAACTATGTTGGAGGCGGCTTATGGTAGTGAAATGAACGTTAAATTCTCTGGCAACAGCTCTGGTGGACATTCCTTAAGTCAGCATGCCAATTGCTGGGGTGGTAGGTAGCCTAGTGGTTAGAGCGTTGGGCCAGTAACTGAAAGGTTGCTGGATCGAATCCCCGAGCTGACAAGGTAAAAAGTTGTTTTGCCCCTGAACAAGGCAGTTAACCCACTGTTCCCCCGTAGGCCGTCATTGTAAATAAGAATTTGTTCTTAACTGACTTGCCTAGGTTAAAGGTTAAATAAAAAAATTATCTTCTCATTTTTGTGGCCTTTTATTGTCCCCAGCACTAACAGGGATGTAAATAAATGTGTGCATAAAATGAGAAATGAGCTTTTTGTGCGTATGAAAAATATATGGGATCTTTTTATTTCAGCTTATGAAACATGGGACCAACACTTTACATTTTGCATTTATATTTTTGTTCAGTATAAATGAAAAGTTCTACAAATTGGACTACTTCACTGTCAGTTCTGTCCATGTTTGTTTGAGTATAACACTATCAGAATGGAGAAAGACCATTAATATCACAAATTAATTTGTTGCCATTCTAGGGTCATGCACTAATCTTAACATATTTCAAACATTTATTATTCAGAAACATAAAATACTGCCACACCGTCATAAATGAGAAAAATATTGTGATATGATATTTTGGCCATATCACCCAGCCCGTGTGTGTGTGTGTGTGTGTGTGTGTGTGTGTGTGAGAGAGAGAGAGAGAGCGCTGGTCTGGCTAAAGTTCTTGGCCTCCACTTCCTCTTTTTTTCTGGGAAATGGCTTCAGTTAAGTGTGTCTTCCTGTTGGCCCTGACATGAATGTAAAAGAGCAGGAAATAGCCTTATCACGTTGACATGATTTTAGTTTGAGCTTTCATTTTTTTCATCCTTTATCTTAAAGCTGAGGCGAGTGCTTTCTGATTGATATTGACAGAACGTGTTGGGTAGTTTATAGGCCTAGCACAGTAGACTAGTCATTTGGTGGCTGAATGCCATCTTTACCTCTTCTCTCTTTTCTGGAGAAGTGTTTGAGGTGAACCTACCTAACAAGGGCATCCGTCTTACTGCTCCGTCTTACTGCCTTGACCTCGACTAATCCCCTAGCTGCAGGCTCCAGCACGTCTTGCCTGCGTGAAATGTAGGCTGAAGACAAAGCCTGTACAAACATGCTCGCTTGTTTGCTCACTTTCTCTCACAACACATGCGCAAATGAACACACACACACTGCGCGCGCATACACGCACACACTGTGCGCTCCATTCAGTGTTTAGATGATTGCCAGTGCCCCCGGTTTACTTCTAGGTTAGTTTGACTTTGGATGTGGTGTCTGAGGTAAATTCCCCTGCATTTTCTCTGTGTTAAATGCGTTCGAGAGAACGGCCTCTTACAGTCCGAATTGAGGAAGTGTTGTTAATCCCAGATGATCCTCTCCCCTGAGGAAGCTGGAGGTTCGAATATGACTCAACCCAATGCTCACCGTCTCTGGAGCTCACACACCACGGCAGAGCAACTTCACTCTTAATAGTTACTCAATGAGATTTCAAAAAGGCTTTACGGCTAAAGCACCACATTTGATTGTTTGAGAGTAGCACCTAACATATTATTCCCATTACCATGAATTCATAAGCCATCACGGTTCACACATAACACATTTCACAGCAAAAACAAATCAATTACCTTTTGAAGAACTTCTGCTGAGGGCTTCCCAAGTGTCCAACGAAGACAATCCATGGTTCTTTTGTTAGAAAAAGTAATGTATTATATCCATAAATCTCCGTTTGGTTGGCACGTTATGAGAAAATAGAGCGTTGACTCCTCCATTGAAACGTGAAAAGAACTCGTTCAACCTATACCTATAAACTTTTCCAAGAACAATCAAACATACATTTAAAATTATCCTTAGGAACACTTTTATGTATAAATAGTATAATATTTCAACCGGAATATAAACTGGGCGATAAGAAAGGGAAAAAACAAAGAACGTGCCAGCCGGGAGCGCGCATTTACTTGTATGGACATCTGTGTGGACACTTCCTTATTCGTCGTCTTCTCTGCTCTAAAAGCATCTAAAAAGAATCCAAACACTTTCTCGAGACTGTTGACATCCAGAGGAAGCGATAGGTACTGCATTCATATGCCCTTATATGGGCATTTTCATAAGGGAGGGGTTCTAAATGAGGCAATCTGTCAAAACCACTTTTTCCAGGACAGAAATTCCTCGGGTTTTCGCCTGCCATATCCGTTCTGCTTTACTCACAGACAAATGGTTAACACTTTTAGAAAATTCAGAGTGTTTCCTATCCAATGGTACTAAATATGTGCATATCCTATTTTCTGGGCCTGAATGGGAGGCATTTTACTTTGGGCACGCCAGGCTCTCCCAAACGGTCACCTCGTGCGCTGCTCCCAAAGAAGTTAACCTGAAATGCAGTAATGGCCTAGTTTCTTTGAAAATCTGTTTTAGATATTGAGAAGATGATAACTAGTCATTTAGGTTAGTCTGCAGTGACCTGCCAGCACAATCTTTAGATAGGAGAGCGGTCTCTATTAAAATTGTAAATTCAGCCCAGCATGTATCTGTGCATTTTAAGATCGGTCTCCCAGCCCTGCTCTCTCAATGGTTCAGAAGCTAAGCCCACTATAAGCAGCTTTCCCCTGGACATCAAAATACTTAAATCGGCCTATTTTAGGCTGCTTTCAATTGGTTTATTCCAAAAAGGAAATGTTTGTAAAATGCGATAAGTCAGTACTGTAAGACCGTTATAGTTTTATGTCCTTCAAGAACAACATCTAGAGCAGGAAGTCATTGAAATCTGCAGTGGCTTGACTTGGAAAAAAGAGCAAAGCCAACAGTACCTTTTTTCTACTGTATCATTTCGGATCTTCTGTTTTGTTTCCTATAAATATGCCCCTCAATTCAATACCTTGAAATAGATATAGTATTTATTGCTAAACAGAACATGTAGCTAATTGTCTTCTCTAACTGATTGCTATGTGTCTCGCTCTTGCTCGGCCTGCTGCAGGTGTGTCCCATACCACCCTCCTGCACTCCAAATCCCTACGGGGCCACCGGGAGTGTTTTGAGAAGTACCACCTCATCGCCAACCAGAAGCTGTCCCGCTCCAAGGTCTCCCGCAGTGCCTACGAGGGAATGAAGCTGGCCCTGAGCCAGAAGATCAGCCGTATTGTTCAGTACGCCCAGAACAAAGACTCTGTCAGCTCAGAGGGAGGTCCGGGCCGCCGGGGGGGCAAGCACCAGCTCCTTTGCTACAGCCAGAATGGAGAACGTAAACTTCTTCCCCAGTCAGACGCGCAGGTGCCTCGCTACACCCCATGCTGGAACCAGGGGACGGGGGCAGGAGGGCTGCCGGACTACGCCACAAGCATGCTGGAGTGCCACTCGGCCGAGGGGCTGGGGCTACTGGAGGACGGGCAGGGCCTGGGGGCCCTGTGGGGGTCCACAGGGATGAGGGGTCTTCATCGCCACAGCCAGTGTTCTGGAGGAGACCACCAGCTGCTGCACTCAAACAATGGCCACAGCGGAGACGAGTGTGAGTTCTTTATACCAACTGTAATGAACACTAACTGGCTTCCTCTATTCCCAACACACCACACTGGCTGTGGTCAGATGTTCTACCCCTCTGTTCTCCAGAAGTGAGCTCTCTGCATACAAAAAACATTGTATTGATGTAGCCTAAGCATGGGGCTAGAGGAAGCCTCTGGGAACGAGTGCACCATTTTAGGATGGTAGAGAAGTCATACTATAGCCAGTGTTATTTTGATAAGTCATCACTGGAGAGGCTTCAGGGGATCTGCCTTCCCTGCATACATTCCCTTTATCAGAGACATCTCAAGGCTGGATCAGAAGGTGTCTGCCTCTGTGATGAATGGCATTGAGTGGGAGGAGGCAGGAAAAGTGGGAGGGAGACAGATGGGATGCTCTGCATCCATTTCTCTCCTCCCTCTGATCTGTTCTCTGTGATCTTTGTTATATGGACTCCTATCTCTTCCATCTCCCCTACTACTCATTATTGGCACACAAGACAATGTAGTGATGCAGGCAAGGGCTCAGTTTTTAGAGCATCCTCCTCACACATTCCTCCTCGGCCACCACTCCCCCTCCTTTCCCCACACCAACACACTCCAGAGAAAAGCTTTCTCTCTTCTACCTCAGTGTCCATGTCCCGTCCCTGTAACGGCACCAATGTTTTTTGTGCCTGCTGCACGCCCTCTGGGAGAGAGGAGGGATATCTGCCAAGGACGGTGGCTCTTTCATGCCGTTCTTAGAATTCCATTCCTTTGTAAAGGACAGCAGTGGAGCTATATGACCCTTAACGCATCTCTCTGCGTAGTTCGTTGTTGCTATGCGTCAAGTCCCTGAGGTGGCGTTAGTTGTTTAGTTAGAGGACTGTTTGGAACAAGTTTGCTTTACTTTATCACACATGCTGTGTTGCTCTTGTTTTGTGACCCCATCTCTCTTTTATCTTCCAGTGATTAAAATGAGTGTGGATGAACTCCACCAGCTGAACGGCCAGCTCCTGCTACAGATTCAACGTAAGAACTTCCGTAGATGGCTATTAAAGTGTAACTGTGACCAGCTGTCTGAGTTATTGCTTTGCATGTATCTATATTGGATTGCATGGGTTTGAAATGTCTCTTGTTTTAAATGACCATAAATGGAAGGAACAGAATGTTGCATTATTGTTTTGTAGTGTCTCTTCTGTGCTGGTGTCTTTGTGAGGTGGTATTATGTTTTGCTGGTACTGTGTTGTCATTGCTGTCTGCCCCTTCTGCTTAATCTGTTTAATTGATTTCCTTGTTTGTTTGTCACTAATTGTTGTCTTTGTGTGTGTGGTCCCTGGCTTGCAATGTACTGCTTTTCTCTGTGATCTCTGTCATGCCATCCACAGAGGTAGGTGTGTGTGTGTGTGTGTGTGTGTTAACCCTGTGCTATACTGATCTCTGCCTCCCCCTCCCTACAGAGGTGTTTGAGGAGCTGACGGTGGCTGTACAGGAGAAGGACTCGCTGGCGTCGGAGCTGCACGTTCGTCACATCGCTATCGAGCAGCTCTTCAAGAACTGTGCCAAGCTTCCCTGGCTGCAGATCAGCCGAGCCGGGTCCGGGGTCAAGGCCAGCAGCAATGCCCCCGTGGAGTGAGGGGAGTCTGGGGGTACCTACCTGGCTTGGCTGCCTCTCAGGGGGCTGGCTGTCTCACTCCCAGGGCTACAGACACAGGCTGGCCTCTGTAGCCAGTGCCCTTTGTATTGTGAAAATCTTGCTGCGTGGTGTGGTTTGTCCCAGATGCGTGAGGAATGGACTTGGCCTCCTCTCATCATGCTTAAGGCTTTCTGACTGCAGTACTTGAATAAAGGGCTTGAGGAAAGGCAATACAGTTGAAGGACCTTGGGATCCATCGACTTCCAAGTGGGAACTGTGGGTTGTTGATCCCCTCTGTTGGTGGACCTGTTGCCTATGCAGATAAAGTATTTTTAAAAGAATGTCTATTCAAATGTATTTGATTCAGTGACGTGAGCAAGATCTTGTTTGCATATCTAGCTAAAGTTGTTTTTTCACCTACATTTCATTTGTTTTTCATCTTTTACATTTAGCTTTCTTTTATTATTTTGATCACACCATTTCCTCGCTCCTCAGCAAATATTTGGCTGACTTATTCTGTTGCTGTGGTAACTGTTTTTAAATGATGAGTGAGATTTTATTTTGTCATCCATGCAGTGAAACATACTCTTGAGGTTTGAAGATTTTGTTACCTCACCCACAATCTAGTTCTAAGTGGAGGTGGGATTTTAGCCAGATTTGGACTGTGGTTGAATTTCAATGTTTTTTTTTGGTTTTGTATTTTAGTTTTTTGTTAGTGGCATGCTGCTAATGCTATTCTCTGATAATCTTTAAGTTCTCTTGATTTCAACTGGTACGGTATTTTATGGCTGTCGAGCACAAGTCATGCCTGTAGTTGAACAAGGGAGTGACATGAAATGCATGCTGATAGCAGAGAAGGCCCAACTAAGCGTTATATGGTCCAATCGCCAAACCAAAGTATTTTATTTGCTTCAAGGCAGCAAATGTCAGTATTTATTATTTTACTTGTGGCCTACAAGTATAGGCCTCGCTAGACCAACTAGAATTGATTGTGAAATGCAATAGAATACACTGATACCAAATTCACTTGAAATGTGGCTCAATGACACGTGTGATTCTGTAACATCGGTTAAGCTGTAATGTCCTGTGTTATGAACCGTTCAACACTTCTCCCCTGGTTTCATGGGCTGTCAAGTTATGTTGTGTGACTGAATTTATGTAATCAATTGTTTTACTCTTGTTGTTTTGGGCTTTAAATGTGCTTTGGTTTTTACTTATTTTATTTTTCATTTTAGCAAAATGTTTTCTGGGGGTAGGCCTATTCCTTGTGCAGTTCAAATGATGGATATGTGAACTAACTAGACTGCCGAAATTTGTTTTATCTTAACAGGATGTGTCCAACAATTACCCTTGCCTCCTGCTTTAAAGGCACTGATTGGAAGGAACCAATATAGCTGAAAGAACCCAAATAATGATTTGTTTCACCTATCCAGCCTGGTCAGATCAGTGATTTTGAAAGACAAAAAGTGACAAACAAATGAGCTATTCATGAACATTTGGGAAACTGCTGTAGTAAGAACATGAATCTTTATGTTTAGGCACCCTCAAGTGGTGGTTTAAAATGACTGCAGAGGTTCTTACCACTGAGGTGGAGCCTTTTGGGATAGTTCTATAATTGGCCCAACATGAATTTGTATATTGTGGGAAGAAAGAAACAATTATAATCAGGTTGTGATGTATTTGAATCTCCCAATGTCAGTCTCCCTCTTTATAAGAGATCAGATTTGACCCCTTTGGGGTTTACACAAGGTTTTAGCTCTGCTTTTGTCTGATTCTGGTTTTGTTTGGATTAATAAGTGTGTTCTTCTGAGCATGAGTTACTGATTTTTAGATACACTTAAAATAAGGGCTGTGTTTCTTGTACTTACCCTGGTGTGACGTTTTGATAACCATGTAAATCTCTCTCGGACAAGATGACTTAACAATATATTCGGCTCTATTTACTCTGAATCAAATGCAAATTATCATAAGTAGGCATGAAAAACTACAAATCCCTGCAAGCTCCTGCATGTCATCTCTAGCTGACACCTTTGCTAACTGGTATTGTCAGTTTAAAACTTGCACAAGACAGATCACAGAATTGTCAATTTCTAAAGGAATGTAGACAATTTATTGGTTACTACATTTAGCTAACATTAGATAGTTAATCCAAAGACTCTTACCTTTGCCTCGATTCGGCAAGATCATCATGCCATTTGTAGTTCTTCATGATAGCCACATTAGCAGCTAATTTTCATTTTTGGGGGGTAAATACAGGCAAATATATTGTTAAAAGTTACTGTGTCCTAGATAGATTTACATGGTTATAAAAACATCACACCAGGCTAAGCCTGCATGAAACAGACTTTATTTTAAGTGTTTCTAAAAATCCACTATGGGGAAAAATTTATGGTGGAAGAACGATTTGAACCATTTCCCTGTTTGACCGCTTGTCTTCATGGGTATTATGACTCATACTGTGGTACTCTATACTTCACTTATACTAGGGGATGGGGTGCCATTTCAGATTTGTCCACTGAGTGGTTTGTAGGTTTGGTAAAATGATATGTCTGAACGGTTGCTTCCCTGGTTGAAAAGACCTGTGAGCCACCTGTGTCTGTCTGGGGTGAATGTCCATTAGCTGTGTGTGTCTCTGGATATATGTACATACATACCTGTTACATTGCTTTCCCCTTTCTGCTAAATTTGACTTGACTCATTATTTACTTGGTGGTCTGATACATTAAAGGGATAGTTCAACCAAATTACAAAATGACATTGCTTTCCTTACCCTGTAAGGTATGACAGCAATCCATGTTTTGTTTATATTTCCCTGGCACTGTTTCCCGCATTTGGCATATCTTTTTCGCCATCATATCGAACACATTCAGAAGTATCTCCGATGTATTGTGAAACTCAGTAACTTAGATGATTTGAACATGATGTGCAAAAAATACTAATGTCGGTACCAGGACTTGAATGGGATTTGTGCCACAAATGCTCCAATGTTAGCATTTGTAAGTGGTGACAGGGAAACTTAACCAAAGCATGGATTGCTGTCATACATTGTCCAATATGTCATTTGGGTGAACTATCATACATTTTGTAATGTGTGTGAACTATGCCTGTGCTGTGTGGATTTCTTTGTAGAAAATGTTTATTTGTGGAGCTGACTGCCTATATGAAATGTGTCTAAATAATTGTTTTGTATTTTTTCCAAAATATTTCAATAAAATATTTTTCATATATTTTCTGTTTGGTGTCATATTGTCTGAGTAGATGTAGGTATGGTATGACAACAATCGAGTTGGCTACAGAACAACTTATGAGACCATGCTATGAAATCCAGTCAATTACCAATTGTCTCTAATAAGAGTCAAGTTTGGGGGGGGTGAGACCAAGTCAAGACCATGATTGTAATTTTGTCAAATCACCACCATAAGAGTTAAATGTCCAGTATTTCTGTGTTCATATTTCAGAACAACATATAGATTCTTTAGACATTCAGAATGGTGAAAGAATGCATGCTGGGGGAAAATATAGTGATTCAACAAATGACTGTTCCCCACTGTGTTTGGGTTAACAATGAGTGCCTTCTACACCTTCAGAGAAGGGCTAAGGATTTATACAATAATATAATTCTAATTACAAAATTATTTTCAATTATGTTCTGATTTAATCTCTTCAGTGTTTTCTGTACAGGAAATGGTTGAAGAGAAAAAAATATCCAATCAGGATTTTTCTTTTCTGGTCTCTGGGGAGATACATCTAGCTAGCTAAGTCAGCCATTGGCTAGGCCATCAGAAGCTAGATAAAGGCACCTGCCATTCAACTGTATTAGGGCAACATTTTGGAGTGACAGTGGAATCAACCAATCAAATTTTCACTTAATGGATGGGACCGTTTTTACAAAAATGGATGGAAACTGCTGCCTTCTTGAAGGTCAACAGGTCACTGCGCAATAGTGAGAAGTAGTTTTCCCACAGTCTAGCTAGATTTTGTGATCTGCTAGTTTGCAGCGGCTGCAGCAGGTGTTATCAAAGAGGATGTTGTTGCTAGTTTGTAATGTTCATATACACCCCCGGGAAGAATGACACTTAAAACAGAAAATCTGACAAGCGACCACTTAGATATGATAATTTTCACATTTTCATAAATTTTTAGATTGTTTGGGAATTTCGTATACTAAGGCATTCCTGAATATTCTATAGCAATATAGAGTGAGAAAGCGGTCATGCAGTTGGACAGTTAATAGACACTGCAATAAATAAAACCGAATAAAAACATCTGTCTTGTCAGTACCAGAGTCTACACAGTCCAGTGCGCTATAACCAATCTGAGCTACCGAAGGCCTTTATACAAACAAGTCATTTGCCTCACGGGCCTGACATCATTCACTTTGAACCATACTGTGTGTTTACAGGCAGTTGCAATAGCGCGACTTTAGATCATTCGAACGCATTCACCAAAAGCCACAAAATTCACCTGAATGGATTTTAGGCAAATATGTGAACACCACAGGAGTCCTCTTACATTTGGGAACTTTACAGTCCTATTGATCATACAACCATGAAAAGGTAGGCTCTCTCTCCCTCAGTTATGCACATCAACAACAAGATCAACAACTAATGCTAGCCAGAGCAAGATGAGTTCAAATCTAACGAAGGAACATTAGATAAACTCTCTAAAACTGTCTGTCAAAATTGCACTGATAAACAATGGGGAAGTGTAGCCTCCTCGTCCTTCTGCTGCTTGACTGCCAATGCATGCTTGTCCCAACCAAGCACCCACGCTAACTGGCTAAAGTCTTGCTAGCGAGCTACTTTCAGACCCAAATGAGAGAACACCTCACTCTGACCATTTGACTTGCCATAGCAGATCTGGTTGACATGTTATCTAGAGTGTTCTTGACTAACTATACCTTTTTTCCCCCCTATGTTTACTGACACCGGTCATATTCAGAGGGAGTTGGGCATTCGTAAATTCAACAGTTGTTCTGCACTCTGGCACACTCAGATGATAGTGCTCTGAAATCGGAGTAGATAGCCAGAGTGAATTTGCGAACACAAGAGATATGCTAACTGGATAACAGTTGTTCTTGCTAGCTAACCAAATGACACCTGCCTCTCTAGCTGTGTATAGCCACCGAAAAACGATGAGGGGAAAAAGTTAGTCACTCACCCACTCCTCCAATGGAATGACATAACATCCTCCTAGCAGTATGTGGACACCCCTTCAAATTAGTGGATTTGGCTATTTCAGCCACACCCGTTGCTGACAGGTGTATAAAATCGAGCACACAGCCATGCAATCTCCATAGACAAACATTGGCAGTAGAATGGCCCGTACTGAAGAGCTCAGTGACTTTCAATGTGGCACCATCATAGGATGCCACCTTTCCAACAAGTCAGTTAGTCAGATTACTGCCCTGCTAAAGCTGCCCCGGTCAACTGTAAGTGCTGTTATTGTTAAGTGAAAATGTCTAGCAGCAACAATTGCCATAGCAGCTCACAGAAAGGGACCGCCGAATGCTGGAGCGCATAAAAATCGTCTGTGGTCAGTTGCAACACTTACTCCAGAGTTCCAAACTGCCTCTGGAAGCAACATCAGCACAAGAACTGTTTGGCAGAAGCTTAATGAAATGGGTTTTATGGCCGAGCAGCCTCAACACAAGCCTAAGATCACCATGCGCAATGCCAAGCGTCTGCTTGGTGGTGTAAATCTCGCCGCCATCGGATTCTGAAGCAGTGGCAATGTGTTCTCTGGTGTGATGAATCACACTTCACTATCTGGCAGACCGACAGTCGAATCTAGGTTTGGCAGATGCCAGGAGAACGCTACCTGCCCGAATGCATAGTGCCAACTGTAAAGATTGGTAGAGGAGGAATAATGGTCTGGTGCTGTTTTTCCATGGTTCGGACTAGACCCCTTAGTACCAGTGAAGGGAAATCTTAACGCTACAGCACACAATGACATTCTAGACGATTCTGTGCTTCCAACTTTGTGGAAGCCCTATCCTGTTTCAGCATGACAATGCCCCCATACACAAAGCGAGGTCCATACAGAAATGGCTTGTCGAGATCGGTGTGGAAGAACTTGACTGGCCTGCACAGAGTCCTGACCTCAACCCCAGCGAATACCTTTGGGATGAAATGGAATGCCGACTGAGAGCCAAGCCTAATCGCCAAACATCAGTGCCCGACCTCACTAATGCTTGTGTATGGAACGCCGTTTGGGTCTTTGCATGTCAAAAAAGATACACGTCAAATAACACTATTTCACACATCAAATTATCTTTTAATTTGACACGTCAAATAACACAATTCTATTGTAGAATGTTGTGTGTGCTGAATTTGCACACGTGCAAGCCAAGCGCCACCATTACAAGGCTGTAAAATACTGCGTTGGTAATATGGCATTATTTGTTTTTCCGATTGGGAAAACGTCAGTGTGAGCATTTGAAATTAGATCAGTTTCAAATGAGCAGGATCAAAAAATTTTGCAAATATCTTTGATACAAATGTTATTAGCAACTTCTGGGGTAGCTAGCTACCTAGCTAGCACCAATGCAACCAGCCTGAAAACAATGACCAGTATAAACTGCAGTCATTTTCAATATTCTTAGTAATGGTCTAGGAATCCATGTGAGTAAGTATTAGCTAGGTAGACACTATTTGTTCTCCTATTGAAATAAATAGCTAGCCAGCCAGCTACTTAACTCTGTTGCCTAAAACTAACATTATAAACAGACAGCTAGCTTAATCAGGCTAGTATGGTTTTACCGGACCGGGTTATGTGTTGTGAAGCTAGCCACAATAAGGATTAGCCACAATAGAGGAATTTGCGGATCAATGAAATAGAGTATGAGTCTACTTGGTGACACCCACAGAACACACCTGTGAAGAGTTTACACAAATATTAGCGTTGTAGTAGCTCTTATTGAGGGACTTTGACCCACAAGGGTGTGTGCTCAGCCCCCTCCTGTACTCCCTGTTCACTCATGACTGCGTGGCCATGCACGCCTCCAACTCAATCAAGTTTGCAGACGACACAACAGTAGTAGGCTTGATCACCAACAACAAGGAGACAGCCTATAAGGAGGTGAGGGCACTCAGAGTGTGGTGTCAGGAAAACAATCTCTCACTCAACGTCAACAAAACAAAAGAGATGATCGTAGACTTCAGGAAACAGCAACGACAGGACAGCAGTGAAGAAGGTGGAAAGTTTTAAGTTCCTCTGCGTACACATCACAGACAAACTGAAATGGTCCACCCACACAGACAGTGTGGTGAAGAAGGCGCAACAGCGCCTCTTCAACCTCAGGAGGCTGAAGATATTTGGCTTGTCACCTAAAACCCTCACAAACCTTTACAGATGCACAATTGAGAGCATCCTGTCGGGCTGTATCACCTGGTACGGCAACTGCACCGCCCACAACCGCAGGGCTCTCCAGAGGGTGGTGCGGTCTGCACAAAGCATCACCAGGGGAAAACTACCTGCCCTCCAGGACACCTATAGCACCCGATGTCAAAAAAGGTCAAAAAGATCATCAAGGACAAAAACCACCCGAGCCACTGCCTGTTTACCCCGCTACCATCCTGAAGGCGAAGTCAGTACACATGCATCAAAGCTGGGACAGAGAGACAGAAGCTAATTTTCAGTCTCAAGGCCATCAGACTGTCATCACTAACACAGAGAGGCTGCTGCCTACATACAGAATTGAAATCATTGGCCACTTTAATAAATGGATCACTAGTCACTTTAATAATGCCACTTTAATAGTGTTTACATATCTTGCATTACTCATCCCATATGTATATACTGTATTTTATACCATCTATTGCATCTTGCCTATGCCGCTCTGTCATTGCTCATCCATATATTTCTATGTAAATATTGTTATTCCATCCCTTTACATAGATTTGTGTGAATTAGGTAGTTGCTGTGGAATTGTTAGATTACTTGTTAGATATTGCTGCACTGTCGGAACTGGACGCACAAGCATTTGGCTACACTCGCAATAACATCTGCTAACCATGTGTATGTGACAAATAACATTTGATTTGATTTTGATTTGATTTCTGACTGTGGGAAATCACCTCCCCAGTCAGCCTATTGTGCGCCTTACCCCATTTCACTGATCCCCAGTCTACTCAGTACCCAAGTGCTTTTTTTCCAAAGTCCTACTCAGAGTTATCAGGCTCCAAAACATCCAGGTTGTATTGTTTTCCCTCTGGAATAGTGTCCAATACACATAGTAGGTTGACTGGTATAATGTGGCTCAATTTACAGTGGTTTCAGAGTCCCACAATAAGAGCTATGACGCTAATGTTCTCTGGGTGTCACTGAGTAGACTGATACCACATGTCATTGATCCACAATCCATAGGTAAGGATGTACAGTGAAATAAGTATGCCCCAATGCAATTCTAAAGTATAATACATCCAGTGTGATGAACAGATTTTTGTCAAATTAACAAATTATTGGCTTTTGTTTAATTTATTTAAGAACATTCCAAACTTGTAGCATGATTTATTATTCTATTATTGCATGATTCCACTATTTTTATTCATCTGTATCACTTTCAATTAGATACTTTTATTTTGAAGGTGAAAAATGGATGGTCTAAATCCACAACAATGCTTAAACCACATCAATACAGGATTAAACTATTACTGACACGAAGGGAAACCCAGACACGAGCTGCCCAGTTACGCAAGCCTACCAGATGAGCTAAATGCCTTTTATGCTCACTTCGAGGCAAGCATCACTGAAGCATGCACGAGAGCACCAGCTGTTCTGGATGACTGTGTGATAACGCTCTCGGTAGCCGATGTGAGAAAGACCTTTAAACAGGTCAACATTCACAAAGCCACGGGGCCAGATGGATAAGCAGGACGTGTACTCAAAGCATGTGCGGACCAACTGGCAAGTGTCTTCACTGACATTTTCAAGCTCTCCCTGACTGAGTGTGTAATACTTACACTACCGTTCAAAAGATCGAGGTCACTTAGAAATGTCCTTGTTTTTGAAGAAAAGCAAAAAAATGTGTCCATTAAAATCACATCAAATTGATCAGAAATACAGTGTAGACATTGTTAATGTTGTAAATGACTATTGTAGCTGGAAACGGCTGATTTCTTTATGGAATATCTACATAAGCGTACAGAGGCCCATTATCAGCAACCATCACTCCTGTGTTCCAATGGAACATTGTGTTAGCTAATCCAAGTTTAGCATTTTAAAAGGCTAATTGATCATTAGAAACCCATTTTGCAATCATGTTAGCACAGCTGAAAACTGTTGTGCTGTGCTGATTAAAGAAGCAATAAAACTGGCCTTCTTTAGACTAGTTGAGTATCTGGAGCATCAGCATTTGTGGGTTCAATTACAGGCTCAAAATGGCCAGAAACAGAATAACTTTCTTCTGAAACTCATCAGTCTATTCTTGTTCTGAGAAATGAAGGCTATTCCATGTGAGAAATTGCCAAGAAACTGAAGATCTGGTACAACTTTGTGTACTACTCCCTTCACAGAACAGTGCAAACTGGCTCTAACCAGATTAGAAAGAGGAGTGGGAGGCCCTGGTGCACAACTGAGCAAGAGGGCAAGTACATTAGTGTCTGGTTTGAGAAACAAATGCCTCACAAGTCCTCAACTGGCAGCTTCATTAAATAGTACCCACAAAACACCAGTCTCAATGTGAAGAGGCGACTCCGGGATGCTGGCCTTTTAAGCATTTGTTTTGTACACTGCTGCTACTGGCTGTTTATCTATGCATAGTCACTTCACCCCTACCTACATGCACAAATTACCTCAACTAAGCCCGGTACCCCCTGTAAATAGCCTCGTTATTGTATTACTTTTTATTTTATTTTTTACTTTAGTTTATTAGGTCAATATTTTCCTAACTCTTCTTGAACTGCACTGTTGGTTGAGGGCTTGTAAGTAAGCATTTCACGTAAGGTATACGCTTGTATTCGGCGCATGCGAGTTTGATTTGAATTTGATTGGGTGGACTTGTCATGTCCAACCATTTCTATGCCACTGACGCAAACAGCACATACGACAATTGCTCGTCACAAATAGCCTACTAACGAACACTTCCGACTTAACTTTTTCAATACCTGGTTTGCATACTAGGCTATGTGTGCGGCGCGCATGTGAATATATTTCACGTGCTTTGCAATTGTGTAGGCTACTCTGTGCATGATTTCGCTGTTGAACTACATAATTGATCAATCGTATACCTCCACTACATACTTTGATACGCATCAATAGGGAATAAGAATGGACTATATGCAATAACCACTAAAACAAAAGTGGTTATACGGTTTATACCTGCGTATACCTTCCACTACACCATTGGCCCTTTTGTGTTTTATAAAAAGTGCTCTCCTGCATGAGTGCGCTGGTATTACGGTTGCTGTCCTTTCAGAATCACGATCCTGGCACACACTGGAGGCCTATAGGTTCGCCACTGCGCAAACATGTCTATAAAATATATTGTTCTTTTTTTCTCCACAATTTCGATTTTGTCTCATCGCTGCAACTGCCCTATGGACATTAAGATAATATTTTAAGAAAGGAGTGCATATATTTGGTATGGGGAAGAGGTTTTATGCGCTAACTGAATGGAGGCTGATAATTATGAGTTTTTTACTCGGCTGGTCTCGGGAATAAATTACGAGTCCTCACTGTCCCGAGATCGAGTCAAGCCCGAGTACAAATGTATCCGACACCGATACACTCAGTATATGGTCTCGAGACCCTGGGGCCCTCTAAACCTGTTTGATAATTCATATTCCAAACTACGTACAGTCTTCTACAAGGGTTCTACCAACTCTTGATTTGATACATACAGGCCGTTGATTTAGACGAAGGATGAGCACCCCCCTGTGGATATTCTATTTTATTTCACCTTTTGAAGTTGTATTTTGCTTCGCATATGACGTGTACTAATAAGCAGCGCTATGTAATTTTGGAGCAGTTGAAATATATTACACTCTTTCATAGTTTCAAACAACATTATTACATGCCCATTTACATTGTTTAACTTTATTTTGTAGCTTTAGGATGATTTAAAGTCAGCCATTTTAGTCACGTTGCTCATTGCGGATGACGTCGGATCGTCACTAGTTACCACATCCACAAAGTCAAAATTGGCTATATCGTAAAAATGTATTACAACAGAAATGTGCTTTTTGGTCTTCATTTAAGGTTAAGGTTAGGCATAAGGTTAGCAGTTTGGTTGCGGTTAGGTTTAAAATCAGATTATAAAAAGAGATATTGTAGAAATAGGCGGGGTTTATCCAGAATTATGACTGTGACTAATAACTAGGGCTAGTCCAGAAAACGCGCGCACCGCTTCCCGGGGCAGCAGGTTATGCTCATCATACGGAGGTTCAGACATTCATGAGATAAGCTGGCAGAAGTTTTCCACATGGTGATGATCAGCAATTACGGTAATATGATGGCATTTTAATTGTTATTTTGGATAATCAAATAACATGTTTTGATGTGTAGTTTACAAAGTTTTCTTAGCTAGTTGCCCGATTAATTTATTATTAATAGCATACTTTTTGTCTCTAGCTACAGTAGCTAGCTAGGATGACGTTAAGGTTACTTCACTTGAAACGTTTTGTCAAAACATCTGCAATTAATATATACATCGTTTATGTATATATATTTTTAAGTTTTTGTCTGGTTTTTTTTAGCCGACACTGAGCTAGCCAGCTATGAATGATTGGCAGTCACATGGCTAAACGGAAATAATGCATCACATCGCGCCTTTCTGGAAGATGTCCCGCCAGACTGGAATGTCGTTTGGATTTAACAATGATTAACCCACTAAATTAGCTGAATATTTACATTCAACGAGTTCTTGTCAGCTTGTTTTGTGTTACTAGTTAGGCTTTGCTTGCTACATAGTTCATGGATTTTGGAGATTAATTGATGGATGTAACCACTGTTTCTAGGCTATTATCTTATTTGTGAGTTTACTGTTTCTAAGCAATTTGTCGTAGCTACTATTCCATTTAATTTCCAGAAGTTGGACCATCGTTACAGCACATCAGTGAAACATGATGAAGAAAGAGATTGCAGCAGTGGTTTTTTTCCTGAAAAGACTGATCAAGAAGGTGGAAAAGGTGGATACCCAGAAAGTGGACTTGTTTGTGGAGCGGTTGACTGTTGCCCTGCAGGAGAAGTTCAGGGGGCATTGGTATCCTGACAACCCCAGCAAAGGGCAGGCCTTCAGGTAATTAACTATGGATGAGATGCCTGTGTGTGGCCTTGCTCCCCTATCTTGATGACAATATCAGTAGCTTTATCAACCTCTAGTCTAGGGCATCATGTCCTACGAAGAATAGGGTGTGTTTTGGATATGCAGTGATTTGTATGATTGGAGTTATTGAAGGTCTATTGCATGCTCTACTACTTTGCAGGTGTATTCGGGTGAACAGGTTGCAGAGGGAGGATCCAGAGCTGCTGCGGGCCTGCCAGGAGAGTGGGGTTCAGTACAAGGACCTTGGCATGCCCAGAGAACTCACCCTGTGGGTGGATCCAGGGGAGGTGTGCTGTAGGTCAGTCTTATTTAAAAGTATTGATTTGGTGTAAGCATTGGCTGGAGGGAGTGCACACTTTGGGAGATGGGCAGTCGCAGGGTTCGCACAAGGTGCTCGAAGTACTCTGAAATTCAAGTACTGGAATACAGTACAGACAAACGATATCCCAAAAGTACCTGTAAAGTTTGTCGAAAAAAGTCGAACAGCATTTGTAATCAATACTCCGATACACTATAATATTTCAGACGGAATATAACCTGCTGAATAGAAGAGAAAAAGAACAGCGCGCCTTCTTTGTTATGCGCAAAATCCAGAACAGGACACTTGATGTGAACTCAGGAACAAGTGGTCTTACTCCCTTGATTTTCATGATTGAAGCTTCCAACCTTTTTCTAAAGACTGTTGACATCTAGTGGAAGCCATAGGAACTGCAATCTGGGAGCTAAAATACCCTGCTTTGAATAGCATGCCAATTGAAAACAGTGTGACATGACTGATTCAGACATTCCGGATGGATTTTGCTCGGGTTTTTGCCTGCCATATCAGTTCTGTTATACTCAGACATTATTTGAACAATTTTAGTTCTATCCAAAGCTACTAATTATATGCATATCCTAGCTTCTGGGCCTGAGTAACAAGCAGTTTACTTTGGGCACGTTTTTCATCCGAACTTCAAAATACTCCCCCCTAGCCCTAAGAAGTTAAGAATTCATTTCCAGGCAGTTTTTTTTTTCCTCACGTGATTTGCACTCAGGTTGCCAGGCGAGCTCGCTCATTCCACTCACACTGCCACTCAACCATGCAGGTACAGAACTGACTGAGGCTCCGCCAAAACGTCACATCGACAGCTAAAAAGCTCGGCAAATGTAGATTAAATCCTACCTGGCAGGATATTGATGTTTATGAATGGGTTTTGCCAGACCCAGTGGCTAGATGTGCCAAGCTTTTGAGACATACCCCAAGAGACTTGCAGCTGTAATTGTTGCAAAAGGTAGTTCTAAGTATTGACTTTGGGGGGGTGAATAGGTATGCATGCTCAAGTTTTCTGTTTTAAAAAATATATATATTTTGCATCTTCAAAGTGTTAGGCATGTTGTGTAAATCAGATGATTACAACCCCCCCCCCCAAAAAATACATTTTTATTCCAGGTTGTAAGGCAACAAAATAGGAAAAATGCCAAGGGGGTGAATACTTTCACAAGCCACTGTACCTTGAAAATCAGTTGGTACTTGAATTAAAATGAGAGGAGAAAAGATAATTATTAAATATAATTAGAAAAAATGTGTTGGTCTTGCAAATTAATTTCCTGTCAGACTAGAGTTATTTCCTCCAGTGTTTCACGCTGTGGTTACCAGGCGAGCTTGCTCATTCCATCCACACTGCCACTCAGCCAGGCAGGTACAGCACTGACTGATTAGGCGCCGCCAAACGTTACATCGATAGCTAAAATGCCAGGCAGATGTAGATTCAGTCCTGTCTTTTGTGCATATGGAAAATCTGTTATTTTATTTCAGCTAATGAAACACTACCTGTTTCATATTTTTGTTCAGTATAGTTTATCCACCTTTTTTTACCACTACATCACTGGACCCAACCAACCCACACTGTAAGGTGCAAAAAATGAGTCCGACTTTGACTCTTGGAAGCATGGGTGCGTTGGCCCTGAAGAGCCACATGAAGGGGAAAAGACAACGCTGCATCCTGCGCTGGCGGCAGTTCTGCATGTGACTTTCTTTTTCTTGCACAACCTCTAGAGCTTTTTTTGCCAATCACCTCATTCATGGGTGCCTACGATATTCCACTTTATCAAGTGGCAGCCATGCTCCTGCCGTTCACGTTCTGTTTTCCTCACAACATCCCACCCACCCTTCTTCCAACCAGTGACACTTAAGCTGCCAGTCGGAAGCAGGATGCTTTTTCGTAGCTATTATGTAGTGGATTCCCAAATGCCCAATAAAGTCATTACGCTGGAATTGTGTAGAAATGTAAATAGAAAATGTGTTCACCAGTAACTAGGCAAAATCATCAGTACTGACTTACCACTCGTATGTAGTAAAACAACATATTATTGAGTAGAACTTGTAAGGTAGTGATGAATACTAAGTTAGTTTTTTGTTGTTGCTGGTGGCAACTAGAAACAATTTCATAGTGATGTGAACTATTACAAATTGATGGTCCTTGAAAATAAATATTAGTGCTTGAAAACGTACGTAAGTCCTTGAATTTGACTTGCCACTGTCTGTACGAACACTGCTCCTAGCAAAACTGTTTTTAAAATTTGTAGCCAAACTCATTCAAGAGGGTACCTTCAAACCGACAGTCCCATGGTCCCATTCCTGACCGCAGACTGGGCAGACCTATTGACTAATGTCATGAGCAGAGTCTTGAAGAAAGAGGTGACACACTTAGACTCCCTGAAATACACTCACAGAGGATGAGGCCATGGGCCCCTCCAATGTTGACATTGGGTTTTCAAAATGCAAGGTGCTAAAACAAGCGTCTAGCAAAGTGAGTGAGCGAAGGATTTTTGAGTTTGAGTGACAGTGCTTCCAGTTGTTGAGGTTAATGCTCAAAACCCCATGTCCAGTTTTGTGACGAAAGGCTGCTTGTCTCGTCCCACAACAGATGTCAAGGAATACTGAAGCATGTGAGTGCAATTCCAACGTCTTCACACACTTAGTTGACCTGAAGCGTTTTCCTTAGGCATGATGTGACAATCCCCAGAGGCTTTTGAAGTGCTTCATACAGCAGGTAGTGTTGATCCGCAGAGAACTGCTCTGGACACCTTTTTCTTTTTAGAGCGTCTGAAGGGTAAAGAGAACAACAGAGACCTGTGGCCTGTAACTCAAATTGTCCTTGTGTTCTCTCACGGACAGGCCTCTGCAGTCAACTCCGCTCTCACTGTTGTCAAAAAAAGGAGCAGTCCTCCACAGCACAGACTGGTGTATGACTCTTTAGAGAATGCAGGAGGACTAAAGAAAGTAAACACAACGCGACCAATGTAATCTTTCTGCAAATCAGCAAGGCAGAAATATCAAGACTGCCTAGATGCACAGCAGGATCACAAAAAGAAAAGGGAGAGAACAAAAGACCAGAAAGAGACGCCTGGAAAAGGACACAGAACTCTTGCAAAATTAAATGGAAAAGTTAGCTGCGGAGGTGGAGACCTCAAAGTCCGGAGAATGCATAAACAAGTTCAACAGTTTCCGATGTTCAATAGAAGATAAGGCTGAGCTTACTGAACTGTTGTTGCTCAATGAGTGCGTTTACATGCACATAATAATGTGATTGTGGCTAGATAGTCAGATTTAATATAATAGTTTGATTAAAACGTTTACATGCTTTGCAAGAATAACTTTCCATAATCTTGTTTACATGGACACATCTGAAATCAGGCTACCTGATGGTACGCTGATGAATGCAGAAAATCGGCAATCAAAATAAATGTTCTACCATAGTACATTATTTTTGGGACTCATATTTGATTGTGTTCGAAGACCATTTTGGTCTGTCCTACAATAAAGTTGTTTTATTGTTGCCATTTAGTAAGTTTAAAACTATCATGTTGATCTCATTGACTGTCCTGATCTTTAATCCATAGCTCCATTTTATGAATTTTAGTTCTCCAGCAATTTGTGGCTTCAAATTATTATATAAAAAATGATTCACATATTGTGAGATCAATTAAACAATGTTACATAGCATCAGTGGTGTAAAGTTCTTACGTAAAAATACTTTAAAGTACTACTTAAGTACAGATACTCCCCAAAACAACTTAACTATTTATATTTCTGCCAACTTTTACTTCACTACATTCCTAAAGAAAATTATGTACTTTTTACTCCATACATTTTCCCGTGACACCCATTTTGACAGAAATGGTCCAATTCACGCACTTATCAAGAGAACATCCCTGGTCGTACCTACTGCCCCTGGTCTGGCGGACTCACGAAACACAAATGCTTTGTTTGTAAATTATGTCTGAGTGTTGGAGTGTGCCCCTGGCTATTCGTCAATAAAAAAATATATATTTGTGACCTCTGGTTTGCTTAATATAAGGAATTTGAAATAGATTATACTTTTACTTTTGATGCTTAAATATATTTTAGCAATTCTATTTACTTTTGATACTTAAGTATTTGGTTTTAAATATACTTATTGCTTTTACACAAGCAATATTTTACTGGGTGACTTTTACTTGAGTCATTTTATATTAAGGTATCTTAACTTTTACTCCAGTATGTCAATTTAGTACTTTTTCCACCACTGCATAGCATGAACACAATTGCATAGTCACCACACTACTTGGTAGCTATTAAGTAGCAGATGCCCAATTGTAATGCAAAAGTCATTAAGCTGGAATTGTTTAGTAATGGGAAATGTTTGTTAACCAGTAGACATCCCAAAACTGCTACTATCTACTCAATTTACAACATCACTGACTTACCACTCATGTAGTGAAACATATTACTGAGTAAACTTGAGGTAGTGATGAATAGTATGTTTAATTATGAGCTTGTGGCTATATACTGCAGTCTGGTGGTGACTAGAAACAATTTTGTAATAGGAACTATTACAAATGGATGGTCCTTAAATAAATATTAGTGCTTGGAAAAAGTACTTAAGTCCTTGAATTTGACTTCCCACTGTCTGTACAAACCCTGAGTCATTTTGCAGTCTTGGTTGTTCCATTGTTTACTTCTTAACTACACCATTCATGTTAAATCCCTCTGGGTCACCTGTCGAGGTACTAACTTGGTGATATACATTCAGTGACAAAGAATTGTCTTGTTGGTTTCTTTCTTTTCCTCTCGCGCAGGTATGGAGAGAGAAACCTTGCTTTCACTGTTGCCAGTTTCTCTGGTGATGACAAAGAGGATGTGACTAAGGTGACCAGCGCTGTTGAGAGGGTGACGTCTGACTACCACTCCTGTTCCTCCTCAGACGAGGATAGTGGCCTCAGGGAAACCCGTCCTCCCCCTACCTTCCCTCAAAATCGCCACAAATACCAGGTACAACCAGTAACAAACATAGAGGTTGCGTTGCAACAATGTTGTGTTCCATACAGTCTTGTCTGAATACCTCCTTTTGTCGGCTCTGACAATGGGGGAAATATAATTGAAATTGACCCATGTTTTATTGTTCAAAGGTGATCTACCCAGCTGCACCTTTGTGGCGTCCTCCAGTGCCCAAGCAGAAGATGTGGCCAGGTAAAGGATATAATGGACCTCTACGTCCTCCTCACTATGACTTCAGAACCCAAGGTAGACCCATCCAGCCCTTCAGACACAACGACTGGACCCCACCTGGCCACAGAAGGTGGCACGGATACTGGGGTGGCACTCCAGGCCTGGCTCACTGTTAGGGACCACTGTAGCAAGTGTTGCTGTTAGTGTTTGCCTGAGCTGTGAAAGGGTGACCACTGGAGCAAGCAATATAGTTCTTGTTGGAGGGGAATGAGAGGGCAAACTAAATTCACTAACATGACTGACAACATTTTTAACTATTTTAGTAGTTTAATAGTCACTCTGGAAACTCTTGAATTTGTTTATATGTTTTTTGTGATAAGAACATTAACTCTTTGCACTTTAGATCATTTGTAATCGTGTGAGTAAAGGAATCTACAGTTAGGAATATTGGAATTGGATGTATTTTCATGTATTTTTATAGCTGTGAAGATATATGTACTGTATTTATATAATTGTATGTTACCTACTGTACTGTCCATCAGTTATGTTCTAATGAGAATTTTTTATTTATTCACAGTTTACTCATGAATTGTGCCAACCTCTTAAATTATGAGACATTAAACATTTTCTAATCATACTCTGTTTTAATTAATTTTACTGCAGTGTTATTTGAATGCTTATTACCTTCATCCCATAGGCTTACAGTAAACACCATATTATATGCAAATACAATGATTTGTCTATGGCAGACAAAAATAATCATGTACATATTTGCATTTACACCTGTTGAATTCAGACGTTCTGATCAAATGTGTGCCCTGTCATCAGACCTACATTGTAAAGCTTTTCGCAACTATATTTTGTAGCTTTGGCTTGTCTTGTTCTGTGTTTCAAAGTTGAACGGTAAATGTACTATAATTTCTATAACCATTGATTAGAGAGCTGTGTCCATTCCGTGTTGTGAACGCATGTAATACGGCAGGGGGCGTGAAGTGTCTACGAAAACACGACTTTAGTAGCCCTCCGGAAATCACGTGTCAAGACTCCAGCTCCTATAATGCACCTGCTGCGGCGTACAGGGATCGGAGAGTTTGGATGCTTCGGGAGAGTAGTTTGACAGTCGGAAGCAGCGCATAAGTTTATTTTTCAGCTGTGTTTTGAAAGAAAATTATTGGAGTAGACGGAAAGGAATGGATTTCCCAATACGCCACCTCTGCTGTGTATTGATTAGTCTTGTCGCAGGTAAGTTTGGCGTCCAACGGCTACTTTTTTTATCCTACATTTTCATAAGCGCGAGTGAAAATGGAGTACCGGTGACGAGCACCATGCTAAAAAGTTAGATGTGTGCGAATAAAATAACGAACTGGTTGTCTGTTTTATTGAATAACATGCAAAATAACTACTTTAGATTATACTAATTTGCTTACGCCTGTTTTTACCTATAATACAGAAAATGGCTAGCTAGTTTAGCATATTTTTGTTATCTAAGGAATTCAAAATTGTCTCAAACTAACGTCAGCTAACTAAATAACACTTGTCAATGTGATAACCAAAAAATGATATCCTTGAATTATGGAATCTCAAATGTAGGCATGCTGTGCATAAAGTAACGTAGATATGATTGAAATTACAGGAAATGCGTTTGACTTGAATAACATGTATATGTTTCAACCCATGGTTTATTGAATTCACATATTATGGATAATGTGCTAGAACAGTTTTTTTTTTTTTTTACTGTAAACATAGTTGCTAAATTGATAAGAGGTTACAGGTGAGATTTTTTTCCTACTACTTCCTACTTCCTCTACCTAGTTGTTTTTGTTTTGCAACTGGTAGTTAAGACTCACACAATAGCCTGATCCGCCTTAAAACCTGTAAAGGGCTTCAAAGTGCAGCGTTTTCTGTCTGCCATCTGCCAAGACAATTTAACTGTATCCCCTCCCGCGCTAGGCAGGAGTCCGAAGATCCTAAATGCCAAGTAGGTGCTTTCTAAGCCCAGCCAGAAATTAATCTTAATCACATGTTGTTCGCTGAGTATCGACCAGATCTATGTCACTGAAATATATTGTTACTGTATGTGAGTGGGAACTTTCTACTATTAGGCCAACAGTAAGTGTAGCCCTTTTGGTATTAATGTTTTCTTCAGTCTCATGGATGGAAAACAGAGGGCCTAATTCGTTTTAATTCACAGTCCTTCACCAGTTAAGTTGAGTGATTTTGTTGAGGTCCATTTTCTACTGACGGCTAATAATATCCCACACTTATGTCACTATTTCTCCCCAAAGTAATGTCTCTACAACACACAATGTCCTGCTCATATGAATCAGTGATAAAAAATTATTGAGGCCATCGACTCATGTAGGTGGCTCTAATTGAGGCATGTTAGATGCTGTGGTATCATAAACGTTGCTTGAACTGTCTGGGAACTGTTGAAATGGGTTTTGACTCTCACAACATCTAGTTGGGATGGAAATCATCCTCTTATCAGCAGGTCATGCGATTCATATGGGTTGTTAACATTGATTACCTATAAAATAAACAATCCAGCTAAAACGTTTGTCAACTGGGATGCACTTTAGACCGTATCATTGCTAGTAGGGAGATTACTGCTACAGGGGAATTCAGCACTCATATTATTATTTGTGTGTCACTTGTAGCTTTTTGCTGTCCTGGAATTTCCACTGAAACCAGCCCCTCCCTCTCTCACCACAGAAGTGAAACTATGGTACTGTAGATGGATTGTGTTACTGTTAGTATCAGTCTGTGTTCTGTAGCTCAAAGGTTCCCTGAACTTTTAAAGTGGAGTTGCCACTGCGGATGGAGCCATGGTTAGAGCAATGATATTCCGCTTCACTGGTTACTGATAAACCCCTGCAATAATGCTTAGTTTACACAGACTGGCACAACTCTTTCTGCTGTGTTAAAGCCCTGGCATAGTGAGGGTAAAGTTTAAAGGTCTGGTTAGGGGTGTCGTTATACTTGCCCACCAGTGCATTTTTCTGTAATGCAATATATTTTTGTACATGAGTAGAGGCTCATTACCATAATATTGGCTCCATGGGCCCATCATGTTGGGCGCTGTCGGGCTTATCGTGGCATTCGTCTGACATTGCACAGGGCATCCTCTTCACAATGGGGATTCAATGTAACTAGGACATTTCTAGCCTATATGTTAGACTTCATGAAGCTTTCGTTATTTTATTAGGCTGACCTAAATGCTTCAACAAAAACATTTACAAGCAAATATCATACTATATCAAGCAAAGGATGTCTAGCAGGTTATAGTTAGTTTCCTGAGATGTGATGCAACGGTTTCTTAAAACCCTTCAAATAGACTAGCTTTGCCTACTGAAACAAATAAGCTTTTACAGGGAGCTCAATGTCAAAGGTGATTCTCCTCTTTCCGAGGCTTGTGTCAAGGCTGTGTCCAAGGCTCTTCTGTGTTTGTCATGTCAGAGACATATTCTCTATATCTTCTTCATAGTCCCTGACAGCCCTGTCTAGTCCTGGCTGCATTAAGCAGATGCAAGTAGACATCCTCCAGCCAGTCAGCACTTTGACTGTTTGTTTGAGTTGTGGGGCCTGGATGGTTATTTTCTCTGAAATCTGAGGAGGTCTCCTGTAGAGCTGGCTCTGGCCAGCTCTGGTCCTCCGCCCCCCTTCATCCCTGGCTGTGGACTGGTCAGTGCTGAGTGAAGCTTGGGACCTAGGGTAAGGTACATGCAGAGAGACTTGGAGTGCAGCAGACCAAGGATGTTGTTATTACCTGATAAGCTTGCTGAACTCCACGCCCCGCTGGGAGCTCATTGCTAGGATACCTTTTCTAAACAAGCAAATTAATTATAATTTGTCACATGGGCCGGGTACTACAGGTGTCAACTTTACAGTGAAATGCCTACTTACGAGCCCTTTCCCAACAATGCAGAGTTAAAAAGTAAGACAAATTTGCTAAATAAAATAGTAACACACTAATTAGGCTATATACAAGGAGTACCGACACAGTCAATGTGCAGGAGTACAAAGGTAGTTGTAGGTAGAGGTAAAAGTGACTAGGCAATCAGGATAGATGATAAACAGAGTAGCAGCAGCGTATGTGAATAGTGTGTTTGTGTGGGGTTTATATGCTTGTGTTAGCGTGTGTGTTGATGTGTCAGTGTATTGTGTGTGGGTAGAGTCCAGTGAGTGTGCAAGAGTCAGTGCAAAAAATAAAATTAACAGATCAGTACTAATAGTCTGGGTAGCCATTTTATTAACTGTTCAGTAGATCCTGGGGGTTTCTCTGTTTATTTTGGTGGGTCTGAAGGGATTCCTTTTGAGTCACTCATCAAAGCAAAATTCTTAGACACAAATGCATTTTTTTATGTTCACTTAGTCTATTGTTTGCTGATCATGGCCAGGTTGAGGTTCTTTTGGCCTAACTTAAACTCACCCTTTCCGGTTTCGATTCAGAAACAAGCATATCATAATGTAGTATCTCAAAAAGTAGTATGGGGTTTCAGGCATCCAGCCAGCCTAGTTTTCTGTCTGAAAGAAATTTAGATATATTTGTTCAGGTAATAACAAAATTGCATAAGAACATATCATTTTATATTTGATGGTTTGGAAAGTCTGGCCCTTGAAAAAATCTAGAAAGTGACATAGCAAGAACGATAAGAGAAGGCATCGTGTACTGTTCATCCTGCGCTATTGTCATGCATGGATCCAATGTAGACGAGCAGCTTTGGCTTGAGGTCATGATTTCACGTTCAGTTCTTGTGACATGGCTGAAACAGTCCCATCCCTCCTCTCGCTTCAAACACGCTCTGGTAGCAGCCAGCTTCCCCAAATCAAAATCTGCCCGCCCGCCCGGCCCCACTCACTATGCCCGAAGCCCCTTGCTTTATTAGAAAATAAAGCAAGAACACGTAGAATCAGATTGCACTCCAGGGACACCGCTGCTGTGTCCTCCACAATTGAATGATGAGAACGAAGGAACATTAATATTTAGAGACCCAGGCGGACCCTAAATATTTTAACATGTCGAGTCGTGCAGGCTCCTTGTCGAGTGACGACCCTTGTTCCCTCGTCTGCCCAGGAGTGCGAAACAATGCTGATCACTTAACCCGAACGCATTCGCGAACCCTGTTCCTTTTTTAAAAAGTAATACATTTTAGAGAGCGAGTGGACTATTTTAAGGCGTGCCGATTGCATTCCATTACGGCCAGTGATAATTATTTAATAGTAGCTCGTGTTTTCAAGCCCTGTTTAAAGGCTGGTGGTGAGGCCACTGTTTTCAGAGTTAATTCCTTATTCACAGGTACTGGGAGCAATAATTCCACCTGCCACTGGGCCAGTATCTAATGTGCTACACAGAGAGGAGATACTGGTAGCTCTTCACTTGAACCCTCCTGGTCATTTTATATTAACAGATGGTGTTAGTAGTCATACCAAACTTGTTTGAACTTCTGGCCAATTATTGAAGAGTTGGTCGTCTAGACCATCAATGTTTTAACGAGGGCATAAAGTGACGTGTCACTGAGATATGATTGGTAAAGAGAGAAGGTGAGATTTTAATGGGGTCGTGCCAGGACAACAACCTCAGCGTGAGCAAGACAAAGGAGACGGTCGTGGAAAAGGAGGGCTGAACACGTCCCCATTCACATCGATTGGGCTGTAGTGGCGCGCGGGTGGAGACTTTCTTGCTGTCCACATCGCCAACAAACTATCATGGTCCAAACACACCAAGAAAGTCGTGAAGAGGGCACGACAATGCCTTTTCCCCCTCAGGAGACTGAAAAGATTTTTCATGGGTTCCCAGATCCTCAAAAGGTTCTACAGCTGCACCATCCGGGAGCATCCTGACCGGATGCATCACCGCCTGGTATGGCAACTGCTCTGCATCCGACCGTAAGACGCTACAGAGGGTAGTACCTACAGCCCAGTACATCACTGGGGCCAAGCTTCCTGCCATCCAGGACCTATATACTAGGCTTGTCAGAGGAAGGCCCCAAAGATTGTCAGACTCCAGTCACCCAAGTCATAGACTGTTCTCTCTGCTACCGCTCGGCAAGCAGTACCGGAGCGGGTCCAAAAGGCTCCTTAACTTCTTAGGACGCAGCGCATGAGGTGACCGTTTTGGAGAGCCTGGCGTGCCCAAAGTAAAATGCCACCCATTCAGGCCCAGAAAATAGGATATGCACATATTTGGTACCATTGGATAGGAAACACTCTGAATTTTCTAAAAGTGTTAACCATTTGTCTGTGAGTAAAGCAGAACGGATATGGCAGGCGAAACCCAGAGGAATTTCTGTCCTGGATAAAGTGGTTTTGACAGAGTGCCTCATTTGGAACCCCTCCCTTATGAAAATGCCCATATAAGGGCATATGAATGCAGTACCGATCGCTTCCTATGGATGTCAACAGTCTCGAGACAGTGTTCAGATATTATTTGGATGCATTAGAGCAGAGAAGAAGAGAAAACAGGAAGAGCCCCCTTGGATGTCAACAGAAGAGAACGCTCGCTCCCGAGAAGGCACGCTCTGTTTTTTTCCGTCCTTATAGCTCAGTTTATATTCCGGTTGAATTATTATAGTAAATATACGTAAAAGTGTTCCTAAGGATACATTTAAAACTATGTTTGATTGTTCTTGGACAAGTTTATAGGTATAAGTTGAACAAGTTCTATTCACGTTTCAATGGAGGAGTGGAGGCTGTAGTTTCTGATTATAACGTGCGAACCAAATGGAGATTTATGGATAAAATACATTACTTTTTCTAACAAAAGAACCATGGATTGTCTTCGTTGGACACTTAGGAAGACCTCAGCAGAAGTTCTTCAACAGGTAGTTGATTTGTTTTCGCTGTGAAATGTGTTATGTGTGAACCGTGAAGTCTAATGAATTCATGGTAATGGAAAAAATGTGAGGTGCTACCCTCAAACAATCAAATGTGCTGCTTTCGCCGTAAAGCCTTTTTGAAATCTGACAACGCTGTGATATTGCCAAGAAGCAGAGCTTTTGATGACTATGAAACACTTGTATATGGGTGCATGTTTAATAATTCAACTTTTGGATTTTGAATTTGGCGCCTTGCATTTCACCTGGTAGTGTCGGGATTGGGGCGCTAGCATCACACTGCTCCCTAAGAAGTTAACAGCTTCTACCCCCCAAGCCATAAGACTGCTGAACATATAGCCTCATTGTTATTTTGTGTTACTTTAGTTTATTTAGTAAATAATTTCTTCACTGCATTGTTGGTTAAGGGCTTGTAAGTAAGTGTTTTGTGGTATGGTCTACACCTGTTGTATTCGGCGCATGTGACAAATACAACTTAATTTGATATTATTTGGAACCAAACAGAAGAAATCGTACTGAAACAGGAAGGGACTACCTGGACTAAAATAAACACTCCTTTTAATTTTTTGTAAAACGTTTATTGCTTGCCTAATGATCACAATCCAGATGTGCCATGAAAGGTTGGTGGACGTGCACTTGTGAACGGACCAGGAGGAAAGAATTTTCCTGCTCTCTCCCTGTCTCCCCCTCCTATAAATAAAAACAAGGCCACGGTGCTGCTGGTTCTCTCCCATCCGTCATCATCAGGCCGTCGGGCCATTAAGACGATGAGCACCCCAACACATGACTGGGCCACTCGATGTTCACATAGGCACAGCCCCTCAACGCCCTCATCCCTTAATGAGGAATAATGGTCACCCTGGCGGATAAATGTCTAACTGTGACAAAATGGGTTTTTTCAAATGAATCTCTTTTGATATTTATCACACAAACTGCCCCTCTGTCGATGAGTGAATAAGCTAAAGGACCCAAGGAGCTTTGTCTTGCAGAACTTCTTTGCTAAATTTGGGCCATCTTGTTATCCGCTTCTCTTTTATTTAAACATGGCGCATGGATTTACTGTCAATGGCAGAATCCTACGGTCAAGTGTGCAGGTCTCCAAAAACCTTAAATCTCCCTCTTCCTTTTATTCCTTGATAGAATTTATGGTAGATTATACAACGGGTGGGTCTAATGCTGATTGGTTAAAAGCGCATTCCAGCCAGTGTCTATTCCACAAGTTACCACCGGCTAAATCTATGACGTTAAAATGCCTATTTACTCTGTTCCATCTGACTGCGCAATCCACTGTCTCATCAACCCAGGCAGGGAAGTTATAAACTTCATCTCCACTATAAAAAGCATCTAGACATTCTCACATTTCTTTTCGACTAACATTTAGTTTTTCAACAGCAGAGATTTGTATAAACCTTGCTGTCTGTCTCCGATATTTGCAACATTGTTTCAATTAGATCTCCAACTGTCCCATAGTAAGGAACGTGTAGGGGTCGGGACGATAGGCAGGCAGCGTTTCTAAGCCAGTCTAAATCATGATTCAGCTGGCATAATTTTTATGGATATATATACAAAGAAATGTCAATTGAAAAAAGGTAAAACAAAATGAAGTGCAGCTAGTTTGCAGTCTTTCCACCTTCAGTTTGAAGTTATTGTGTCCTAACGAGAGAACACATTTTCTATGCCAGGCAAAATCATGCTTCATTAGCTCATTGTTATGGATGTATCCAAATAAATGTCACTAGAAAACAGCTTAAACAAATGCAGCGACTGTTGTTCTTCTGTCTGCACTGTTTGACGTGACTGTGACGCTTCGATCACACCGACAGCGTCATTGCATTTTGGTACACCAGAATTACATTGATTTCCAATAAAACACTGCAGCATTGCGTTCGGTGTGGTGCATATGTTGGATTTATCAGACATATGCGTAGACTGATTGACAGAAATGGTAGCAGAAGGTGAATGTTCAACTTTTGTTGCATACATTTCCAGATGATGCGGCATACTATTTTGCACAATGACGCTGTCGGTGTGTTCGAAGCGTAAGTTAGCTGTAGTTGGCTAGCTAGTAAGCAAGGGGTAAGAATGTTGCCAGCCAGTATGGCAATGTAACATTTTAAAACAAAAAGACTGGATAACTGGGTCGCGTCTCTCGCAACCGAACCAATAGAACGAACGACCTGCCGACTTGGGTAGCAAACCTAGATTTGTGTCGGGACTATATCTTGTGGAAGGATGAAATAGTATGATAAAATTCATCAAAATAACGTTTTGAAAATGAAAATATGTCAATCATGTTGGTAACCCATTGTATAAAAGTGCTAATGCCGGTGTTTGGAGGATATATCGACTTTGTCTTGGGCCTAACGACACCTGTGCCAATATATCCTCAACACCGGCTTCTCGGGCATTATCACTTAAAGGTAGGCCTACACAATGGATCTGAAACTTAAAAGATGCTGTTAATAGCTTGTGGAGTGAGACAAACATAAGCCTTTCTAGATTGTTTGTGTTTAGTCTGAGAAGACGGCAAACCTCAAGACAACACACAATGTACAGGTAACTGCCAACATAATGGAAACGCGTGAGTCAATGAGGGATACAACATATATTGAATGCAGGTGCTTCCACACAGGTCTAGTTCCTGAGTTAGTAATTAATTAACATCCCATCATGCTTAGGGTCATATATAAAAATGGTGGGCAGGCCAATATATTGGCCACGATGACAATGCCCCCATCCACAGGGCATGAATGGTCATTGAATGGTTTGGTAAGCATGAAATCAATGTAAGCCATATGCATTGGCCATCTCCATCTCAGTCACCAGATCTTAGCACAATTGAACACTTACGAGAGATTCTGGAGCGGCTCCTGAGACTGCGTTTTCCACCAACAAAACACCAAATGATGGAATTTTTGTGGAAGAACGGTGTCTAATCCCTCCAATAGTGTTTCAGACACTAAGCCATAGACAAGTTGGATTGAAGCTGTTCTGGCTTGTGGTGGCCCAACGCCCTATTAATAAGATTGTTAGTGTTTCCTTTTGGCATTTACCTGTACATTATTTTTGCCTAAGAGAGGAGTGCTTTCACAAGAAAACAGATCAGTGAGGTCCCCAGCTGGCTGTCATATTAAGGCTCTTTGAGGTTGTTTAATCCTCTCAGGGAACGTTGCTTTTCTGAAGATGACGTTCATCAGTCCAGATGAAGTGTCTTCAGATGAGTAAAAGGAACATGACTCGCTGCTTTGGACAGGGTTAATTTCTAAAAATACCTTTGGCCCAAGGCTAAGGACAGCCCTTCCCATTCCCCGATCCGCTTATTATGTAAACCATCATTGTCTTTCTTTGGTTTAACTCCGGTTATTCGGCTTATTAAGGACATTCATGTACATGATTCTAGTATTCTAGGTTAATACAGGTCTCTTCCTTTGTGGGGGTGTTGGACCACCACGGTGTGATGGTACATAATGCGACAGGCCTTGCTCCAGGGTTCTGCATCTGCAGGTGTTTGTGGGCAGTCAGCTGCTCCCTACCTGCCAGCTAGATCCTGACCAGGTCTCTCTTGCACAAAAAAAGACTAACCTGGAAAAATAAAGAAAAAAATGGGTTCCACAGAAGACTACCTCTATCTGTTCCCTGGCATTATTCAAAGCAAGAACCCCAGCCATGCAGTCATTGAGCAGCCTTATAAGGTGTGTGTACTATTGTTAACATGTACACACATTGTCTTTTACACGGCATAGGCTATTATAATATGATAATACTCTCTCTTCCAGCGGTAAGCCCCTCTCCCACTAAGAACAGCTAATTGCAAGTCTAATCTTAAAATATGGCTCAGAAAATAAGCGGCACAGGCAGGTGGGGCTGGATTAAGAGGGGAGGGGGGAGTTGAAGCAGCTGTTGGAGGAGCCATTTTTAGCGCCTGTATCTCATTGAGAAACATTATGCATTGTTGACTGGCAGCACACGGGGGAGAAAGGCAAATATGCACAGACTAGGTTAAAAGCTTCTTTCTTGATTCAAAGCTCCCCCATTTACTCCTACCCTCTGGCATTGGTATTTAAGTCATTCCTTGTCTAGTGTTAAATCGATGCAAATTATTATTACGTGTGTGTATATATATATATATATATCTGTAAATGACCCCTGTTTTCATGCAAAAGGGATTTGTTTTCCCCAGATGACTTTTAGTATGCGCACATTTCCTTTTTTTGTCCTTTATTCTGAATACTCTCCACAAGTATGATTGCGTTTGCTCTTTAGCTGTGATTGCACAAAGCTGGGTAACTGTATCATGACATTTTACAGTATAACCTTTTGTTAAGACCTCTAATCTGTTCTGACTTGGGAGTATAAATAAATCAGGCAGAGCTTTCATGTTCTGTCATCAAAGAGCATTACATTTCAATTTCTGATTTCTTGAATTGAAGGGAGGTTAGCTTTAGAGGAGCAGAGTGAGCGTGGAAGTACAAAACCCTGGTATACATTTTTAATTTCACCTCTTAATGGGTGTTCAGTGCATTTTACCAAGTTTCATTAGAATATATTAGTAATCTATGACCTTAATCACTTGCATGTGCTCTTGTTTTGTAACATAGAAAATATAATTTGTTGCAGACACTTATCAAACGCAACTAACTGTACAGTGAATATGTGATCGCTATGGAAATAAGACCTTGGCGTTGGTAGCGCCAGACTCTTACCAATTAAGCCACAATGTAATATGAAGGCACAAAGAGGTGACTGGGTGGAACACTTAATGTGTGACTTAGCCTATGGAATTATTCACTGGAGTTGAGGTAAGAACATAGTTTGGTATATTCCAATATGCTGGGGACCAAATGTTCACTCGCATCAAAACAAAAAAGTTAACATTTTATTGTTCTTGGAATTCAGGGAGTTGCTATCGCAACATGGAACAATGTTTATTACAGTCAAATGCCCAACAATGAACAAGGAGTAGTTGACAGATATTTCCTTGAGTAAACTCAGTGTATCACTTCTGAAATGGGTAGAGACACATTATTTTAGAATGTTTTTCCCATATTTTAGAAGTGAGGAAAAATAGCCAAGGTCAACAATACAATAGCTGATTACATGTGTTACACGAACATTACACATGTTACATTTCTTTAGATTGTCCAGGGTAATGTTACATAGTTTCCAAAACATTGATAAAACAACTCATGTTTGCTACATTCGGCAGCTACAGTGCTTTCAGGAAGTATTCACATCCCTTTACTTTTTCCACATTTTGTTGTTACAGGCAAAATATATTAAATTGAGATTGTCACACAATACCCCATAATGTCAAAGTGGAATTATGTTTTTAGACATTTTTGCTAATTTATTAAAAATGAATTAAATGGCTTGAATCAAGTATTCAATCCCTTTGTTATGGCAAGCGTAAATAAGTTCAGGAGTAAAAATGTGCGTAACAAGTCACATAAGTTGTCTGGACTCGGTGTACAATAATAGTGTTAAATGGTTTTTGAATGACTAACTGCTCTCTGTACCCAACACACAATTATCTGTAAGGTCCCTCAGTCGAGCAGTGAAATTAATACACAGATTCAACCACACAGACCAGGGAGGTTTTCCAATGCCTCGCATTGCTAGATGGGTAAAAAAAAAAGAATATCCCTTTGAGCATGGTGAAGTTATTAATTACACTTTGGATGGTGTATCAATACACAGTCACTACAAAGATACAGGCGTCCTTCCTAACTCAGTTGCCGGAGAGGAAGGAAACCCCTCAGGATTTCACCATGAGGCCAATAGTGATTTTTAAAACAGAGTTTAAAGTAGCTACACAATTTTTGCATTGTAATTTCAGAAAATATCCATAATATATGCTGCTACTAACAGTGTTTTACAGTATTACTTAGTGATTGGCTGTGATATTCGCCTATAGATTTTTAGCAGAAATTCAACACTTTTTTTTCCCCCCCATTTCAGTTTATGTAAGGAAACAAACACTGAATAGTGTAGGGAATCATTGTACCATCTACATTGCTGTGAAATATATTTTCAATAACACAAAATATTGTTTTTACAGCTGTTTTGAAGCTGATGGATCAAAACGAAAGATGGACCTAAAGAATTTGCGTTCTTCATGTCCCGTCACACAATGTTTCATTATGAAGCTTACCCATAGTCCCCAGTCACATGGTGTTTGTTTACAAGCACACAACAACGAGAGACCGGAGTCTTGTGAGTCACTCACTGTTGTTTAGCACGCTCCAGGTGATAATATTGAATTACTGAATTCACAACTAAATGTTTGCCAGCTAGATATTTTATAAGTATTAAGTTAATACTTTGCAATGCGCTCGTTAGCATTTAGTTAGCATTCTCTATGGGATTTTACATGTACTTTATAGCATTGCTAACCTTTGGATTCCAGAGGCTGTGTGGTTTCAAAATAACACCCTTTGTGTTCAGTGGCAGTATTACCGAATATCCCGGTATGGTACAAGGTTGTTATGAAGGTATGACAATCTGTATACTGTCCAAGCCTAGTGGTGGCTGCATCATGTTATGAGTATGCTTGTCATCGGTAAGGACTAGGATTATTATTATTATTTTTTTATAGGATAAAAGAAACAGAATAGACCTAAACACAGGCAAAATCCTACAGGAAAACCGGGTTCAGTCTGCTTTCTAACAGACACAGGGAGACACCTTTCAGCAGTACAATAACCTAAAACACAAGGCCAAATATACACTGAAGTTGCTTACCAAGACGACATTGAATGTTCCTGAGTGGCCTAGTTACAGTTTTGACTTAAATTGGCGTGAAAATCTATGGCAAGACTTGAAAATGGATGTCTAGCAATGATCTACAACCAACTTGACTGAGCTTGAAGAATTTGTGCAAAGCCCTTAGACTTACCCAGAAAGACTCACAGCTGTAATCGCTGCTAACGGTGATTCTAACATGTATTGACTTGGGGGTGTGAATACTTATGTAAATGAGATATTTCTGAATTTCATTTTGAATACATTTGCAACATTTTCTAAACACGCTTTCACTTTGTCTTTATGGGTTGTAGTGTGTAGATGGGTGAGGAAATAATCAATTTAATCCATTTTGAGGTCAGGCTATAACACAACAAAATGTGGAGTATGTCAAGGGGTATGAATACTTTCTGAAGGCACTGCTACATGCTCTCCTCATACAGTTGTATGTTTATGTTCCTTTCCTACCTGATAACTAACTTACCAGACTGACCCAGGGTGCTCTATAATCAGTGTAGTGTTGTCTGTCTGGACCACTCACGGCTCAGCCCTTTTAGATGTCATTAGACCTGGAGAGTTACCAGATTGTCTGGGAGTGTTGAGCTGTGTGCACCCAATGGTAAAGCAGAGCACTCATACCTGGCTGCTAGATTTCTTCTATGAGTTAATATAGTTTCAGATTGAGGCATAAAACTTCAAGGTTGATATGTTAGCTGCACTGACCTTGTGAATTCTGTTTCTGTTGTTGCTATCTAAGCATTGGTATTTCATACAATGGAGGTGTTTTGCCTTGATCGATGAGTGGTAGGCTAACATTGTTGAATTGTTGGACAACAACGGCCATCTCAGTGTGTTCCCTTGGGTGTTTGACAACATTTGTCTAGTAGTAATTCAGATCAATGCAGCTGTATTTTTAGTTAGTAATATTTCACTGTGAGGCTGTGAAAGATCAAGATTGTGTCAGTCCTTGGCATAGCCTATTCCTAGGTATGTAGTTGGTGACAGATTTTCATGCAAGTATAAAAAAATCTGCATAAAAAAATATTCACATTTTCCTACCAGTGCTGTTTCCACCAAACGGTCCTGTTGCTGATAAAAAATTAGTTTGTGATGATGTAGTGCACACAATGTACGTTTTCGCTTAAGTTTTCATGTACCGAATAAAAATGTCAGTGTTTCCATCGCATTTTTAACTCTACTGATAGCTTTGTCACATTGTTGCGTTAAATGGCAAATGTACCTACTCTGGGGTTGGCACATGCGCTCTAGCAACCGCTTGCAGATACAGTGTGGGTATAGCCTAATTTATGAGATTATTATGGTAAAAAAAAAAAGCAATATTATTTTTATTTGTCAAACGGCAGCCAAGCATCGATCATCATGTCACCAGAATAAGACCCTCGATATTCATTGGAAAGGAGCACCAAAATCACTGTGCACTTTCACCACCCTGAGAAGTTCATCACTTATTTCATCTGTAGCCTAATAAACTGCATGGTTTCCCGAGTCGTAGTTGGAGGCCCACACACCATATCGTCGCGTGACTCCCAAGTTTACTTCAATATGATGGTAATTATACAGTGCATTTGGAAAGTTACCAGACTTTTTCCACATTTTGTTAGGTTACAGCCTTATTCTAAAATTGATTAAATAAAAACAAATCTTCATTAATGTACACACAATACCCCATTTAAGACAAAGTGGAAAAAAACAGATACATTATTTACATAAGTATTCAGACCCTTTGCTATGGGACTCGAAATTGAGCTCCGGTGCATCCTGTTTCCATTGATCATCCTTGATGTTTCTACAACTTGATTGGCACATGCAATTGACTGAACATGATTTGGAATTTCACACTGTCTATATTAGGTCTCACAGTTGACAGGTCTGGGGAAGGGTACCAAATTTCTACAGCATTAAAGGTCCCCAAGAAAACAGTGGCCTCCATCAATCTTAAATGGAAGAAGTTTGGAACCACCAAGACTATTCTTAGAGCTTGCTGCCTGGCCAAACTGAGCAATTGGGGGAGAAAGGCCTTGGTCAGCGAGGTGACCAAGAACCCGATGGTCACTCTGACAGAGCTCCTGAGTTCCTCTGTGGTGATGGGAAAACCTTCCAGAAATACAACAATTTCTGCAGCACTCCACCAGTCAGGCCTTTTATGGTAGAGTGGCCAGATGGAAGCCACACTTCAGTAAAAGGCACATGACAGCCCGCTTGAAGTTAGCCAAAAGGCACCTAAATGACTCTCAGACCATAAGAAACAATATTCTCTGGTCTGATGAAACCAAGAGTCACGTCTGAAGGAAACCTGGCACCATCCCTACGGTGAAGCATGGTCGTGGCAGCATCATGATGTGGGGATGTTTTTCAGCAGCAGAGACTGGGAGACTAGTTAGGATCGAGGGAAAGATGAACAGAGCAAAGTACAAAGGGATACTTGATGAGAACCTGCTCCAGAGCACTCAGGATCTCAGACTCGGGCGACAGTTCACCTTTCAACAGGACAACGGCCCTAAGCACACAGCCAAGACAACGCAGGAGTGGCTTCGGGACAAGTCTCTGAATGTCCTTGAGTGGCCCAGCCAGAGCCCAGACTTGAGCCCGATCGAACATCCCTGGAGAGACCTGAAAATATCTGTGCAGCGACGCTCCCCATCCAACCTGGCAGAGCTTGAGAGGATCTACAATGGGAGAATGGGAGAAACTCCACAAATACGGGTGTGCCAAGCTTGTAGCGTCATACCCAAGTAGACTTGAGGCTGTAATCGCTGCCAAAAGTGCTTCAACAAAGTACTGAGTAAAGGGTCTGAATACTTATGTAAATGTGGTATTTCAGTTTTAATTCTAAACCTGTTTTGCTTTGTCATTGTGGGGTATGGTGTGTAGATCAATGAGGGGGAAAAAACAATTGAATACATTTTTTAATAAGGCTATAACTTAACAATGTGGAAAAGGAGTCTGAATTCTTTTGAATGCACAGTATATTAATATTTGCGCATTAAGGCATTTCCACTGACATTTCTCACATAATAAATTTGACTTTAATGGACAAAAACAAGGACATTTCTAAGTGACCTCAAACTTTTGAATGTTAGTGTATATTCTACAGAGACTCATGCCCAGAAAGTGTTGCACTTCCAAATGTATTAGATTTTTTTAGGCTTGGGTGCTTCACCTTTTCCTCCTTCCTTTATCCACTAGACTAGTGTCAGTTCTTCTTTGCTGTATCATAAAATGGCATTGCTACAGCTCATTTGAGGCAATTCAAAGCAAATTTCATGCTCTGGAGTCCATTTGAAATGGCTACTGAATGTCAATGTATATTACTTTCTGTGTATTTGTCATGGAATATGTTGCCCCCTGCGGCTAAAGGGTAATTGCCAGCCTTTCACAGGGTTTCCACAGGCGCTTTGAGCCACTGAGATAGGACCGGCTGACCCTATAAAGTTTGTCAAGACTGGGTTCAAAACCACAACCTGTAACCGATTCACCGGTCATATCCTGGACCCTTGTGCTCCCTTCAGGCTCTGTGGCTCTGAGGCTTTAAGGGTCTTACTGCATTTATCTCTGTCGTCCAGATTCTCCCGTCTCCTCTTTATCAGTCTGACAAGCCTCATCTCACACGCGCTGTAATACAACGCAACATCAAGAATAAATACCTCCAAGACTAGATGTCATGGCAGAATCACGGAGGGAGGGGGTAGCGGACAGCTGGTAGAAATCTTTTGCAATATCGCTTTGTGCAAGATTGCTTAATTAACGCTCTTGCTGTTGAGATTGTTTTTCTTTCTCTATTGCTCCTTGTCACTCACTCACTCAATACGCCAGGCAAGGGGGTTGGGGGTGGTACATTCAGGCTTTCTCATAATGTTTAGGCTGACAATGAGAGCTGGAGGAGGGATGAATATACCCAGTGGGCTCAGCTTAGCTATAATGGCAACTGACAGACTCTGCGGCTCTACGTAATGGGCCTGAACACTCAGGTGTGTTTAGTTTAGTCCACCTGGCTGGCTGGTTCCTTGGAGTCCACAGAGTGGGGATACTACGGTACTCAATAGCGTAACGGGAGCATGGGTTTCCCTAACTGTGAAGAGAGAGGAAAGGGATACTGCTGGAGTCAGGATGATTAACAGGAAGGCATAAAGCATGCCTGTTATCTTTTGACAGAGTTTATCTTGATGTCCTGTTGTATGTCGTCTCCTCACAGAGGACAGGAAGAGCGGGTCTTTTTAGTCCAGGTCCCAGAGCATGCATTCTCCTTGGTGGAGAGAGTCTGGGAGAGACTGGATGAGTGGGCTTTGAGAGGGAGGGATGCCGCACATCCATTTTGAGGTGATATTGATATTTTGTGGTTACTAGGTACTTTATCAATACACCAAGTCCCGAAAGACCCATCATTGGAAATACATAAATACATTTATTGAGTAGGGGCTATTTCCATCTAAAATGACCCATGAGAACCAACGTGAGGTAAATAAGAGCATGTCAAATGATGGCAGTCAATATTTTTGAGAAATTAAGGCATATATACATTTTCTACCATTTTCCATCCAAAACATTATGAATAAGGCTTTGATTTTTGGTCAAACAGATGGAAACAGGGCCTTAGACAACATCTACCAGGAAAAGTATTTAAAAGGTATTAGAATTACATCGAAGCATAATAATGTAAGTAAAGACCCATATTTAGTTTTGGAAAAATTATTGCCTTGTAATTCTGTTACCAAAAACCCCAATCTTAAAAGTTTTTATTGTTTATGAATTAAGTGATTTAAACTCATAATTATTTTACAAACTCTGTATTGGAATTACAGAAGAATCTGTAACAGAATTACTGCAATTGAATTGTCATCTGGTGGTCAAAGCAGGACTGTTTTTCAGTCGGGACAACTCCTTCCTCGTTCTCTCTCACACACACACACACACACGTTCACCCGCTCTCGCTCTCTCTCTAACAAGCATCCTTACCCCATGAGCACTGGACATCCATGGACGTAGAGATTTGGTCAGTCCGCCCTCGTCTGACGAGCTCTGAACCAATCATAGACATCTATCTATATTTCACAAGTTTGGCGAGTACAGTAGAACACATTGGACAACAGTACAGTGTACTGTACTGAACATATGTGCTGTGATGTCCAAACTTGTGAAACAGATTACTATGATTTTGTCTGACCCGGACCAACCAAATATGATCTTGTTTGTGGGCGGTGCGCATTAAAATAATAATGTGTAGGATAATACGCAAAGAAGGATATTGCATATTTCTACCTTTTGTGTATACGTATTCACCATGAAGAGAAGGTTATTCATATCCATATTTATGCATTTCTGTATAGTACAGATCAGGGGCCCATGATGTCAAGTCTGTTATCGTAATTCCATTGCCAAATGTAAATACACTTCACCTACTGTAGGTCAATAACAAACTCTCTTTTCTTAAATTATTTTACTGAAAGTGTCATGTCATAGTGGACACCCCATTCTTTCTGCAGACATCTTTGAATCTTAATTCGGAGCAGATATTTAAGAGTTTTTGGAAAACGTGGTGGAGATTTTACCTTAATTCTGTTACCAAACTTTGTTTCAGTAAATGTGTTTTATTGTGGAATTGCCCTAGGCTATATGTTGCCAATACTAGTCGTAGACTACCTACCTAGCCTGCGTCACATGGACACACACATTCATGATGTTGTGTGTATTTTGTCTGAATATGTCCAGAGGACCACCATGCAACAACCTGGGGTGTGGACCTATATTTAGACCAGAATCTGGGAGGGGGGAAGCATGAGCAAGACGGACTCATCATTGACTGCTGCTAGCCAAACCAGCTGACAGTAATGGATGCTCCTGTGCAGTGTAAAAAATAGGTTACTGTGTAAAATATGCAGATTAAGCTATTAACATGTAAGAAATATGCGCATCTGTGTTTTAACAACATGAAACAAATAAGATTTCTGTTGCCCTAAATCTTATATCAAATTTAAGCAATTTAGTTAGGCACCCTAGACCCACTCCAATTTGTATACTGCCCCAAGCAGATCCACAGATGGCTCTGTTGCACTCCACACTGCCCATGTATGAATGCTGTTCATTAACTACAGCTCAGCATTCAACATTATAGTACCATCCAAGCTCAGGTCCCTGGGACTGAATACCTCCCTCTGCAACTGGATTCTGGACTTCTTGACACGCCGCCTCCAAGTGGTGAGGGTAGGCAACAACACATCCACCATGCTGATCATCAACACTGGGGCCCCTCAGGGGTGTGTGCTTAGTCCCTCTTGTACTCTCTGTTCACCCATGACTGCGTGGCTGCGCATGACTCCCAACACCATCATCAGGTTTGCTGATAACATAACAGTGGTAGGACTGATCACAAGCGACGATGAGGCAGCCTATAGGGAGGAGGTCAGAGACCTGGCAGTGTGGTGCCAGGACCACAACCACTCCCTCAACATCAGCAAGACAAAGAAGATTATCGTGGACTACAGAAAATGGAGGGGTGAGCACACCCCCAAAGACATTGATGGGGCAGTAGTGGAGCGTGTCGACATCACTAATGAACATGGGCCACACCCACACAGTTGTTAAGAGGGCAAGACAGCAAAAAGATTTGGCAGAGGCCCTCGGATACTCAAAGTTCTACAGCTGTACCACTGAGAGCGATTTGACTGGCTGCATCACCACTTGGTACGGCAACTGCAAGGCACCGGACCGCAAGTTGCTGCAGAGGGTGGTGAGTTCGGACCTCTTTACCAAGCGGTGTCAGTGGAAGGCCCAAAAATTATACATCTCCAGCCACCCAAGCCATAGACCCAAGCAAGTCTCTTCTTCTTTTTGGCCCAAGCATGCCTCTTCTTTTTGGCATTCTTTAGTAGTGGTTTCTTAGCTGCAATTCACGCAGTCTCCTCTGAACAGTTGATGTTGAGATGTGTGTGTCTGAACTCTGAAGCATTTATTTGGGCTGCAATCTGAGCTGCAGTTAACTCTAGTGAAAGTATCCTGTGCAGCAGAGGGGTCTTCCTTTCCTGTGGCGGTCCTTGAAGTTCTTGACATTTTCCGGATTAACTGACCTTCATGTCTTTAAAGTAATGGACTGTCATTTCTCTTTGCTTATTTGAGCTGTTCTTGCCATAATATGGACTTGTTTTTTTTTACTAAATAGAGCTGTCTTCTGTATACCACCCCTACCTTGTCACAACACGTCTGATTGGTCAAACACATTAAGAAGAAAAGAAATTCCACAAATTAACTTTTAACAAGGCACACCTGTTAACTGAAATGCATTCCAGGTGACTACTTCATGAAGCTGGTTGAGTGAATGCCAAGAGTATGCAATGCTGTCATCAAGGCAAAAGGTGGCTACTTTGAAGAATGTCAAATATAAAATATATTTTGATTTGTATAACACTTCTTTTTGGTTACTACATTATTCTATATGTGTTATTTCATAGTTGTGATGTCTTCACTATTCTAGAATATATATATATAACATAGTATAAATACAGAAAAACCCTGGAATGAGTAGGTGTGTCCGAACTTTTATAGAGAATGTTTTTATCTTAATCTCTGCATTGTTGAAAAAGGACCTGTAAGTAAGCATTTCACTTTTAGTTTACACATGTTGTTTTACTAAGCATGTGACAAATAAAATTTGATTTAAACAAAAAAATGTCCTGGAAAACTGAGCTCCATATGTGTTCTTAAAAAAGATAGAAGAGATCCTGCTGTAGTTGTCTCTAGTTGAAGATTCCTCTTCTCTTCCCTTAGGGAGTATCCTAGTTCCCTAGCAGTATTTGGATGGAACCAGTTGTGTTTAGTACATCAAGTCTTTGCATACCTCTGTACTGCACTCTTCACATGGCCTAGGCCTCCCATCCTTTGTGTTTGGCAACCAACCACTCCCTTTGTTTGTGTGTGTTGACTTCCTCATAACTGGGCTTAAAGGGATACTTTGGGGTTTTGGCAATGAGGCCCTTTATCCACTTCCCCCAAAGTCAGATGAACTTGTGGATACCATTTTTATCTCTGTGTCCAGTATGAAGTAAGTTAGAGGTAGTTTCGCGCACCGATGTTAACTAGCGTTAACACAATGACTTGCTAGCATGCAGATACCCATAGACTTCCAGTCATTGCGCTAACGCTAGAAAATTCAGAAGTATCCCTTTTTAAGTAAAACTGTAGGGTCTTAGTGGACACATGTAACCTGAAAGCCCTGTCTGCGTCATCTAGACAGAAACTGAGGCATGCCGGCAGTGTTTATCATATCACGTAAAGGAAAAAACTAATCTCAAAAAACTGCCCTGCCCTGCTGTAACAGACCTGATGCAATCTGACCAATTGCCTTTTTGCTGCTTGTTTCAATCAGAGTAGATACCGGAGGGATGAGTAAATGAGTTTGGCTCATTTCAGACATGGCTGACCTGTGTCTGTTGAGCTGCGGAGATGTCTGAGGCTAAGCCGAGACCCCTTTTCAGGCCAGCCAGCCCGTCGGTCTGTCTCCTTTTTCCTAAACTCCCGTTATTAATAAGTTTGAGAACCATGCTTGTTATGGGTGCTAGCGAGGACTCTTAATCCTTAATTGAGCCCTGCGTTGCAAGGGTGAATGTTCTGGTATGATATTCACGCTTCGTCAGTCTAAGTTGGTTACTTCTGTTCTGCCCCCTCCTCCCTTCGCCAGCATCATTAGGGACTGTCTTGAGAAACGTTTTTCACAGCATTCCATTTTCAAATGAACCCACAGATGGCACACAAAGTTTAATAGAAACACAAGGTCCACTTTCCCTATTCCTCCTAAAGGGGTTCCGGAACACATTTTTAATCATTTGTACACTACAAATTGACCACAAGTAATCACAAAAATAGATATGAAATCATAGTATTTGAAATCTTGATTGCATTGAGACACGATCAAAAATTCTAATTTTGTTGTTGCTTGCTAGGTACTCTGTTGACTGCTACCGCGTTCTTGTCATACTAACTAGTTTCATTGTTTACAAACAAATGAGTGAATGAGCTAAACAGTTAGCTAGCTGGATCATCTTGTCCTTTTTGAGGCTTTAAGTGTTCTTACACTGATTTTGAACATTCAGAGCAACTGGGAAACATCCATGGCAGGCATTGTCACCTTAGCTTGCTACATAACTTCTGAGTGATAGTAACCACGAGCACCACCACCAATCAGTCTACACTACCCGTCGTGACTACTAGCGTAGCCATGTCGGCAAATGACTGCTGTCTGAACACACACAAATCCAAGTTGGTCACTTGTAACAAGCTGTTTAGACGGTCAGTATTCCAAAACAGATTTGAAAAACAAAACTGATTTGAGCATCAAGGCTTTTGTCGACTGCTTGTTATTTTTACATATCCCTGTCTGTTGTCTGCGTTTCCCTCCCTGATTTAGAGCGATGGTGTGTGACTCCATTGGCCCTCTGTCTGAATGAAGCGGCTGCAGTCAGCAGTATGGCTCTCTGTGTTTGAACAGTGACGCTGTCCCCCCAATCAAAGGGGCATTGTGCCCTAAGGCCCGGACAAAGGCTTGGGGATAGAGCTGAAAGATGGGCCTGGGGTACAGAGAGTGGCAGACCTGGGCCCTATCAGGGACTATTTGTTTTGGGGGATGGGAGGTAATCTAGGGTGAGTAAGGGGAGGGATCTATTTTACCCTCCTGTCTATAGCTCTTCCTGTGTCTGGAGGGAGCTATGGGGTACAGGCCAAAAACACGTGGCTCTCATTTCTGCCCTAGTTTGAATTGTTGAAGCATGAGTCCGAAGGTGCCTCACCTCCTGGAAATTCTCTCAACCTGTTTCCACTTGCTCAAAGTTGGTAGTCATGGATTCCAATTCTCTTGCTCAATGTCTCTTTCACTCACCTTTTCTTTTACTTGTTTTTTTTCATCTCCAATAAAAATGGGATCCTTTACCAAACTTATAGTGTGTGTGTGTGTGTGTGTGTGTGTTGTTTTTATATATATATATTACAGTTGAAGTCCCAGATATGCTCAATAGGTGACATGTCTAAGTATGCAGGCCTTGGAAGAACTGTGACATTTTCAGATTCCAGGAATTGTGTACAGATCCTTGCAACATGGGGCCGTGCATTATCATGTTGAAACATGAGGTGATGGCCGTGGATGAATGGCACGGCGTCAGGATCTCGTCACTGTATTTCTGCATTCACATTGCCATCGATTCAAATGAAATTGTGTTCGTTGTCCGTAGCTTATGCCTTCCCATACCATAACTCCAACGACCACCATGCCGCATTCTGTTCACAACGTTGACATCAGAAAACCGCTCGCAAACACAAAGGTAAAAGAGAAATGCTAACTAACAGGTATGTAAACAAAAAAAACATTTGCGTGAAATCAACTTTTTGTGCATATGGAACATTTCTGGGATCTTTTATTTCAGCTTATGAAACACGGGACTAATACGTAACATGTACTTTTTACCCCCTTTTTTTTCCTCCCCAATTTTGTGATATCCAATTGGTAGTTTCAGTCTTGTCCCATCGCTGCAACTCCCATACGGACTCGGTCGAGAGCCGTGCGTCCTCCAAAACACGACCCTGTCAAGCCGCACTGCTTCTTGATACACTGCTCTGTTAACCTGGAAGCCAGCTGCACCAATGTGTCGGAGGAAACACCGTACAGCTGGCGACCAAAGACAGCGTGCATGCGCCTTGCCTGCCACAAGGAGTCGCTAGTGCACGATGGGACAAGGATATCCCGGCCGGCCAAACCCTCCCCTAACCCGGTACGACGCTGGGTCAATTGTGCGCCAGTCATGGGTCTCTCATCGAACCCGGGTCTGTAGTGACTCCTCAAGCATTGTGACACAGTGCCTTAGACCGGGAGGCCAACACCTTACATGTTGCGTTTTATATTTTTGTTCAGTGTATATTTAAAAGATCAAAACACCAATTCCTAAGCTGCTTTAGCTACATCTTTGCGTGTTTGGGAAGATTGTACTGTAGCCTATGTGGACAGATGTGAAGCCACAGGCTAGTGGTCAGCGTTTACTGACCTGATACATTCAGCGTCTGCAATCTCCCAGAGGGAATGTGAAGATTTACAGCCTCATAAAACAGCCATCCGGGGTCTGTGTGTGGGTTTTACTATCCTTGTGGGGACATTTCTCTGGTCCCCACAAGATTAAAGGATATTTAGGATTAGGCTTAGGGGTTTGTGGTTAAGGGTTGGGGTTAGGGAAATATTTTTGTTGTTGTTGTGGGAATCAATTGTTTGGTCTCCTCAAGGATAGTAAAACAAATGTGTGAGTGACTCCATCACGCCGATCTCATAATGACCCAGCCTCCACAGGACACGTTGTCGTTCTTACACTGTTCAACTTCCTAGTCTTGTGATGTATTCACTCAGCTATTTCTAATGGGAATGTGAGATAACAAGTTTCCAAAACACCTGACTCTGTGTCACTGTTAGTGACGTTGACCACTGGAATGTGCTGGAGCCTGCTTACTAAAGTTATTTTTAAACTGTAACTTGTACCGTTCCACACTATTAGTTAAACTTTAACTCTAGGATCTATACCACTCCTCTGACCTTTAAATTTAAATTGTGCCCTGCTTTCCACCAGCTTGTAAAGCATTGTTGTAGTTTGAACTACTTCGGTTGAAATTCGCCACATTCCATTACCTGCGATGTGTACAGTGGGGGGAAAAAAAGTATTTAGTCAGCCACCAATTGTGCAAGTTCTCTCACTTAAAAAGATGAGGCCTGTAATTTTCATCATAGGTACACTTCAACTATGACAGACAAAATGAGGGGAAAAAAATCCCGAAAATCACATTGTAGGATTTTTAATGAACTTATTTTCCACCATAATTTGCAAATAAATATTTGGTCACATACAAACAAGCAAGATTTCTGGCTCTCACAGACCTGTAACTTCTTCTTTAAGAGGCTCCTCTGTCCTCCACTCGTTACCTGTATTAATGGCACCTGTTTGAACTTGTTATCAGTATAAAAGACACCTGTCCACAACCTCAAACAGTCACACTCCAAACTCCACTATGGCCAAGACCAAAGAGCTGTCAAAGGACACCAGAAACAAAATTGTAGACCTGCACCAGGTTGGGAAGACTGAATCTGCAATAGGTAAGCAGCTTGGTTTGAAGAAATCAACTGTGGGAGCAATTATTAGGAAATGGAAGACATACAAGACCACTGATAATCTTCCTCGATCTGGGGCTCCACGCAAGATCTCACCCCGTGGGGTCAAAATGATCACAAGAACGGTGAGCAAAAATCCCAGAACCACACGGGGGGATCTAGTGTATGACCTGCAGAGAGCTGGGACCAAAGTAACAAAGCCTACCATCAGTAACACACTACGCCGCCAGGGACTCAAATCCTGCAGTGCCAGACGTGTCCCCCTGCTTAAGCCAGTACATGTTCAGGCCCGTCTGAAGTTTGCTAGAGAGCATTTGGATGATCCAGATGAGGATTGGGAGAATGTCATATGGTCAGATGAAACCAAAATAGAACTTTTTGGTAAAAACTCAACTCGTCGTGTTTGGAGGACAAAGAATGCTGAGTTGCATCCAAAGAACACCATACCTACTGTGAAGCATGGGGGTGGAAACATCATGCTTTGGGGCTGTTTTTCTGCAAAGGGACCAGGACGACTGATCCGTGTAAAGGAAAGAATGAATGGGGCCATGTATCGTGAGATTTTGAGTGAAAACCTCCTTCCATCAGCAAGGGCATTGAAGATGAAACGTGGCTGGGTCTTTCAGCATGACAATGATCCCAAACACACCGCCCGGCAACGAAGGAGTGGCTTCAGAAGAAGCATTTCAAGGTCCTGGAGTGGCCTAGCCAGTCTCCAGATCTCAACCCCATAGAAAATCTTTGGAGGGAGTTGAAAGTCCGTGTTGCCCAGCGACAGCCCCAAAACATCACTGCTCTAGAGGAGATCTGCATGGAGGAATGGGCCAAAATACCAGCAACAGTGTGTGAACCTTGTGAAGACTTACAGAAAACGTTAGACCTCTGTCATTGCCAACAAAGGGTATATAACAAAGTATTGAGAAACTTTTGTTATTGACCAAATACTTATTTTCCATCATAATTTGCAAATAAATTCATAAAAAATCCTACAATGTGATTTTCGGGATTTTTTTTCCTCATTTTGTCTGTCATAGTTGAAGTGTACCTATGATGAAATTTACAGGCCTCTCTCATCTTTTTAAGTGAGAGAACTTGCACAATTGGTGGCTGACTAAATACTTTTTTTCCCCACTGTATGTTCTATTTAAAAATTCTCAATTCATCCTCAGTTGGCGTTGTGTGTTTAATCTGTCACAGGGAACTGTTTTTCACATTGATGAATGAAGGTGACACAATTTAGTAATTACTTCAGCAGTTAGCTCCCCTGACTGGAGAAAACACTCAGTGTGTATGTTTTGTTTGCATCCCCTCCAACTAAATCTACAAAGACTTGTTTTTTCTAAACAAGGTAACATATACTGGAGTCCCCAGAGATACCTCTGGATGCATTCATAATTAATCCCGCTCCTTTGTCTTTTCTTCCTGTCCCCCACTGGCTGTTGTCTGTGTTGTTTGTGGTTCCCATGGAGGTGTTATCAGGGCTCCCTGGGCTGGCCTGGCCTGCTGCCTATCAGCCTGTCTCCAGAGTTTGCCTCCCCCTGTCCTGTCGCCAGCACACGGCACACACTGTCCCTAAGGTGTGTGTGTGTGTGTGTGTGTCCAATGAGAGCACAGGGGAGTGGGGAGGAGGGACTTGACAGGGGGTGCTGTTATCTGACTGTCCAGGGTGCTTAGATAAATAAACTCTAATCTTCTTTTTTCTCCCTATTTCGTGATATCCAATTGGTAGTTAGTCATGTCCCATCGCTGCAACTCCCCTATGGAGTCGGGAGGCGAAGGTCGAGAGCTATGCGTCCTCTGAAACACGACCCTGCCAAGCTGCACTGCTTCTTGACACAAAGCTCACTTAACCCCGGAAGCCAGCCGCACCAATGTGTCGGAAGAAAGACCGTCCAGCTGGCAACCAAAGTCTGCTTGCAGGCGTCACGGTCAGCTTTGACACAGCCTGGGATTGAACCCGGGTCTTTAGTGACGCCTCAAGCACTGCGATGCAGTGCCTTAGACCCCTACAGCACTTATGAGGCGAACTCAGATCTTCAAGGGATGGCAAAAAGAGAGGGGGATGGAGAGAGGGTGGGTAGTTAGGTATTGGTATTTTATTAGGATCCCCATTAGCTGTTGCAAAAGCCGCAGTATGTAGTGTTTAATTTCCAGACCAGAGACCGAGGGTTAGACAAGCAGCAGCTGTTGAAAGCCAGCCAAATTGTAAGATGAAAATGCAGAGCAGCTTATAAATAAGCATCTATTCCTCCCAAGGACATAGTCTTAGGGAGTCAATGGAATAAGCAGTCTTTCGCCTTTTGATTACTGGACCATTAAGGGAGTGTGTGTGTGAGAAAGAGCTAGAGGCGTCTTGTACTTTTCACTGCTTTTTTTGCTCAGCGTATTCTGTTATCCAAGTCTGATTAGCATATTACCCCTTAACAAGAAACAGCAAATGTATTCTTAAGTGAATTAGGCTACATACGGCCGTGGCCCTGCTACTATTTTATTAGCTACTGCTACTAGGCCTTCTTCTGCAACACACACCTATTTCTCAGGGCAGCAGAGACTGGGCTGTTGATAGTAATAATTCCAGGCTGCTTGGTAAAGCAGGTCAAGGCTGTCACAGCTGAGGTCAGTGTCATGATAATGTCCTCCTGATGTCTCCTTGTCAGCCCTGTAACGTAACCCTGGAAACACTGTCTGGATGTCTTTAATCCAGTGGGACTAAATGCATACACTCCCATAGGCATGCGGTCCTCAGTGCTCTGTTTAATGTACTGTAGTGGGGAAGTAAAACGTATGTCATTTGTCAATTATGTCCAAACAGCCTTCAGGTCATTCGCTCTGAGAATTGCTGACGTTGCCATGTGGGTACCTGACTAGCTGAGCTTTCAGACTGCATTATAGCACATTGTGTATGAATCACCAACTAGCCAAAACAAACCACAACCCACAGAATACTGAACACATGCAGATTTGCTACAAATTGGGTTGGCTTCACTCGCTGGGGAGCTGTTTGGCGGTTGGTGGAGCAGCGTTCATGTTCAACAGTTCTAGTGCCATGAAGTCATGTCCGTAATGCACAGGCCAGGCGGAGGAGTTGACAGGCTTCAACACGGTCACAGAAGGTCTGTGTTCAGAGCGTTAATGGAAGAAGTGTTATCAGTAGCTGTTTAATTTGTTCGCTACAGGGGCCCCAGACTGCCATGTGAGCTTAATCCCAGCAGAGCAGCGACAGAACAGACTCAGCCCACCCAGGAAAAATAATGTGCTGCCAGCCACGCTCGCTATTCAAAAGTCACTGAGGGCTCTACTCAGCCAAGAAAGGAAGAAGCTACTATCTATTGTGGCCCTAAAATAACTCTCTCTTTTCTTGATTATTATTTTTTTTTTATAAGAATGAAGACCAAATCTCCTTTTTTCTTTTTTTACGACAGGCTCGTTAATTTCACAGGCGGTATCTTGCTGTGTCAGCATGAGGAGCAGGATGTTGTCTTCCTACCAGATGCACAAACGTATTCCCCCTCCAAAGACACACACTTGTTTGTTGTCAGTCACTCACTTTTCTTCTTAACAGATGAATTGTAGCTATACATTTTTTCCAACAAGACCTCTCAAAGTAATACGGCTTTAACTTGGTGTTTTTACAAAAACGGATGGAGACATGTTCTTCATGAGACACTTTTGCAGAGATACAAAGGCTACCTCAACAAAAGTAAACACACACTCACCCTGCCTGACATGCTTTCATTCTCTACATCCTTGTTTTCCCAATCGTTAGCCCTGGAGCCTGAAATAGCCTGGTTGCGATAGACCTATAGCCTCACAGTCTATAAGACACATACACACACTGAGGCTCTTTTGGGTCAAAAAGTGGGTTGAGAAAGAGGCTTATTGTCTGTGGTGGCCTCAGCCAGCCTATGCAGCCAGCGGTTGATCGGAGGTCTTTATCTTGGCTAGCAGAGCCAGAGCAGCGCAGATGGAGAGACTCGATGGGCTTTAGCCTCTTGGGTTTATTAGTGTCTGTTGGGTCTAGTGTTGCTGCTGCTACTCCCACTGCTGCACCGCTTAAACTACCTTCCTACTCTAAGACCTCTCAGGATCAAACCAGTTCAATGACTTACTAATGCCAGCCAACGCCATTATGAAATATTGTAAGTCGATAAGGAGGATAAGAGAACAGAACAGCATTACACCACTGATAGAGAATCTGTTCTACAGTGAGGACATGATGCTGCTCCAGTCATATCACACCGAGACACTGGCATGTGTTGTACACAAATAAAATACTGAGACAAGTGTGTAGGCACTGAGAATGTTATCTGTGCTAGAACATTGTTTTCTTAGTATAGTATCTAGCTGTGTAGAGTGCATAGGCACAGACAATCTGGAAAATGCTGAATAATAGTCGCCACTTGACTGACGTTATTTTCATCATGAATATATTTGAAGGACAACTGAAAACAACATGGTTTTAGTCGTTGTCACTGGCACTTCAATTTGTGGTTGCTTTCATTGGTCTCTATCCTCCAGGCCCCTGTTTAAGATCTCAGTTTTAATAAAGGCATCTCCCTCCCTTGACTGGATTCCAGACGATGATTCTTCCTTCCTTTACCACAAAGATAATAAACCTCTGCGCAACATGTCATTCTTTCACAAATACCCATTCTTCCTTCCTCCTCCTCCTTAGCCTTTCTCTCTCTTCTTTCACCTTCCCCCTCTCCTCTGTCTCTCAAGTGTCATAGCGGCAGCAGCATTCTCTGTAGGATCAGTTGCCAGGAGACCGGATTCTCTCCCCATTGTGCTGTGATAAAGGGGGTCTACAATCAGCACGACTGGGGTGAATCTGGGGCCCTGGGGACGTACACTCCACATTCAGGGGTGTAGGTGGGAGGGCTGCTAGGGGGACAGAGGGAGGAGTAGAGGGGGTACAGGGTGGGGTTGAGGGGGCTCTGACACACAATTCCCATCAGCCAGTGCTGGTCGCCATGTAATCCTGCTGGGATGTGCTGTGTCAGACACAATTTGTGGGGGAGAGGAGCCAGTCACATGGAGGGAAGCAGGCATAAATAGTCATTCAAATAGTTTTTAATTAGCTAATCAGTGTGCCTCCGTTCCCACTGTTCGCTTCCCTCCCCCTCTATACACACACCACAACAGGAGGCAGACAGTTCCCAACTAATGTGGTCACAATTTTGCAAGGATTGTGTGTGCATTTACCCACATTTACCAGCAGGTTCATCTTCATAGTGGTCCTTTTCTTGAGACCGTAGTAATAGGTTCTCTTATCACCATCTATTTGCCATTAGAGACCAGAGCCGTTTCCCTGAGCCAGGCTGCCATTACTCTGAATAAAGACCTGAAGGAAATCCCATATTATAAACTTGGTGGTTTGAGACCTGTATGCTGATTGGCTGACAGCCGTGGTATATCACACCGTAAACCACGGGTATGACAAAGCTTTTATTTTTACTGCTCTAATTACGTTGGTAAGCAGTTTACAATAGCAATAAGGCACCTCGGGTGTGTATTGCGGAGTGCCTGGATACAGCTGCTAGCCGTGGTATATTGGCCATATACCACACCCCCTCGTGCGTTATTGCTTAAATATAACCCACTGATTACACACACACACACACACACACAGAGCCCTATCTCACTGGGCCTCAGTCACCACACAGTGGAATAAAGGCCATTTCACAATCACTTGTCTGTGTTTGTTCAGTGTTAATCAGTAACTACCAACCTCCTTGTCTGTTTGTGTTATGCAGGGTAGGCTGTTTTGTTACTCTGTTGTTGCGAGATGACTATAGCATTGATTAATTATGTTCCAGCTGTTGGAACATCCACATGTCATAGAACGGTTCTCTCTGGCAGCTCTGGGTTCCACCTACTTAGTAATAATTGGTGTCCTTCATTGTTATGGCTCTAGTTGCCGCATGAAAGGATCTAGCATACTCTTTCCGCCACTACTTTCATTGTCCTTAAATATATATTGTTTCCCATTTCGTGTTTCATCGTTATTTACTTCCCAGGAATTGATTTCCCATCGGCTTATCTAGCAGATAATCTTTGGTCAGAGCTCATTGTCATGCTACACCATGTGATGCCAGTTAATTCCCATTCTATTGCTTGTTTATTAAAATGATTGTTTAGTGTGCTCATATCTCCAATCTCCATTACAGTAATTTGAATGGTCTATAAAAGCCACAGCCATCTGGGTGTTTTTATATGTAGTGTGAAAGATGTCCTGAATGTCTTTTTTCACTACCTTAATTACGAAGGGACTTGAACAGTGGAGAATACAGAGTGATGGCTCATAACCCATTAGCTTCACTTGCATTTTTATGTGGCTATTACTGGCTAATCAAAAATCAGACGCGTCCCCCGCCTTTCTGCCCAATGGTTTTAAGTGGAGTTCAAAGTGTGTGTCTGGTGGTTGAGGGAGAGGGAGATTAGCTTTTTTTAATGTCAGTTGACTACGTTTCTTTTTAGTTTGAGGGTACTGTATAGGCAAGTTTCCGAGCACTGGGAGTAAGCTATTACCCAAGAGAGAGGAGAGAAGGGGAGAGGTAGTGGAGGTAGCACGCGTAGCAGAATTGCCAACAACCGGATATATCCGGTTTTCAGGGATACAGCTAATTCAATCTAGCTTCCTTTTCCGCTGGAAGCTTGATGTGGGAACTCCGCTCAGGCTTCTTTTACACCTGCTACGTTAGGTTAGGGAGGTAGTGTTGGTCATAAATTTCACTTTGTTCATGTAATGTTGAATTAACCTTAGCAGCATTCTGTGGGACTTATCTCTTTTCAGAGCTGCCTGTCTGCACTGTTCTCATCTGAACCCTCATATCATGCATGGCAGATTTACTGGAAAGCTTAAATGTGATCAGATGATTGCACGAAATATCACTTTTCCCCTAGTGTGCGTGTGTATGGTGGTGAAGAGGGGGAGAGACGTCAGTGAGTATCAACTGTAATAAAGACAAAAGCAGCCCAAGGTCATCGAGGTCCCAGACTCATCAATTAGATAAAAAAAACATTGGTGCCCCCTGATAAAACGTCAGAGAAAACAATTCCCTGATAAACAGTTCTAGCTGAATGGAATTTGTTTTGAAAATGTCATTTTTGGTTTATGCATGTAGGCTGTTTCTCTGGTATTCACCGATGCCTGACGATAAATTCATTCATAGCTTTGTCACAGACGTCAGGCTCTCTGTGTTGACTTTGATAGACATTCATCTCACTTTGTATCTATTACTCTCATTTCACTGGTGTTGTTGTCTGCTGCTCAGGGCTGTTACTGAGTTGCTGTGAACAAGGACGTCTGTCACATCCAATGGACAACAGAATCCGCTCCCGCAGCAATGTGGGGTTCATGGCTGTTAGAGCTTAGTGTTCTGTGACCGTATAAAATGCTCGGAGGGCCTTCTCGCTCTCCACAATAGCGGGTGTGACTGAGACTGGACTGTGTGGTGTGATCCCAGTCTGTCATGCCCCAGAGGGCGGTGAGGCGACGGCATTGGGGATTGAAATGATAAGGGTCTTGTGAGCAGTGAGGGCGGTGCACCTGTATCACTAACTAGGCCTAACCTCCAGGACTGGACAAACAGGCTCCAGGAGGTTGGCAGCAGCATTGTGCTGACAACACTCTCACCACAAACACAATGTGCCTTCGGTTCAAAGAATGACTCAAGGGATGTTTCAAGGGTAATTTAAGGGAATTCCACTCCTATTTGCATTGTGCTTTTCATTCTTGTTCAACCTCCTGTTGATTGTGAACCATTATGTAATGGGGACCAAACAGTATTTGAGTGTATGAGTTTTCTCATCACCATGGAAATTATACTTTGGGAGCTTGTGTATGTGATGTGATATGATATCCCTTGGCTGTCTAGGGTGGAGAAACGACTGCAACGCACAGAACATCCCTCCACATTGCAGACAAACGAGGGGAGAACAGAAAATTGACTTTCAGCATATAGAACATTCGGTCCCGGTTTATTTGAAGTGCATCTTATGAAGGCTTCATAAAGCATTCATATAGGCTTCATAAGCACTGCCTCAATGGGTCACAAATCATCTGTAACCATATTTCATGCTCTATAAAAGATGAATAAATGTGAAAAATGTATCGATGGTTGTCACGTAGTTATACCACATGAATCTTTATAGAGCGTGATATTTTTATAGGTTGATTTGTGAAGCATCTATGTAGTGCTTTATGAAGATACACTTCAAATAAAGCAGGACCGAAAATGCTGTGTCTTATGTCTTCTGTAGGGGTTCCTGGATGCTGCATGCCCCCTAGCACGACAGGCTTCTACCAAGTCAAAATGGATGGGTTACATATACGTATTTAGCAGATGTTATTGAGGGTGTAGCAAAATGCTTGTGTTCCTTGCTCCAACAGTGCAGTAGTATCTAACAATTCACACAAATCTAAAAGTAAAAGAATGTAATTAAGAAATATATAAATATTAGGACAATCCGTGTCGGAGTGGCATTGACTAAATACAGTAGAATAGAATACAGTATATACATATGAGATGAGTAAAGCACTATGTAAGCATTATTAAAGTGGCCTGTGATTCCACGTCTATGTATATAGGGCAGCAGCCTCTATGGTGCAGGGTTGAGTAGCCGGCTAGTGATGGCTATTTAACAGTGGCCTTGAGATAGAACCTGTTTTTCAGTCTCTCGGTCCCAGCTTTGATGCACCTGTACTGACTTCGCCTTCTGGATGATAGTGGGGTGAACAGGCCGTGGCTCAGGTGGTTGATGTCGTTGATTTATCATTTTGGCCTTCCTGTGACATCAGGTGCTGTAGGTGTCCTGGAGGGCAGGCAGTATGCCCCTGGTGATGCGTTGGGCAGATTGTACCACCATCTGGAGAGTCATGCAGTTGCGGATGCTCTCAATTGTGCGTCTGTAAAAGTTTGTGAGGGTCTTAGTCTGTCTAAGCCTAATTTCTTCAGCCTCCTGAGTTTGAAGAGGTGCTATTGCATCGTCTTCACCACACTGTCTGTGTGGGTGAACCATTTCAGATTGTCAGTGATGTGTACGTGTACGCCGAGGAACTTGAAGCTTTCCACCTTCTCCACTAGGGTCCTGTCGAAGCAGAGGGAGCACGCCCCATCCGCTGTTTCCTGAAGTCCATGATCATGTCCTTCGTTTTTTACGTTGGCACCACTCCGCCAGGGCCCTCACCTCCTCCCTGTAGTCTGTCTCGTCATTGTTGGTAATCAGGCCTACTGTTGTGTCTGCAAAGGGGTGCATGTCCACGCAGTCATGGGTGAAAAGGGATTACAGGAGGGGGCTGAGCATGCACGCTTGTGGGGCCCCTGTGTTGAGGATCAGCAAAGTGGAAATGTTTCCTACCTTCACCACCTGGGGGCAGCCCGTCAGGAAGTCCAGGTTCAGACCGAGGGCCCCGAGTTTACGATGAGCTTGGATGGTACTTTGGTGTTGAAGGCTGAGCTGTAGTCAATGAATAGCATTTGTCCTAGCGCTAACTGAGGAAAGATTGACGCAACACAAGTGGTCATATTTTCTACGGGTGAGCTCAACATTGATCGAAATATTTAGGTAAAAGACTTTCGAGAAATCGAAAGTAAACGACGATTCGTTTCAGCACGCAGCCATGCTTTTTTTCCTCGCAGAAACCAAAGATGATAAGAGAAGATGAGTTTGGTCTGTTTATAGTATGCACTTTGAAGGGATGTGTCGTCTACCATCGTTCACATCCCACCATTCATTTCCGGAAGTCCTCAAAAAATAAGTGAACCCTTACTCACCTCATTTTGTTATAACATCTTTGGTCAAACAGACGATTACGTGAAACCCAGAATGCATTGTATGTCAACAAACATGACTACACAGCTGGAATATTTTACACACAGAATATGTGCCCATTACAATCTATGCAAGAATCGGAATGCATGATTTGTCACCAGTAATTGAAAACACGTGTGCAGATCCTGTTCCGACGCGAGTTGAGCAAATGTCTGTAGACTTGAACTGCACAAACAATTAGGAAGTGCTTGGGGAATTTTGTCCGGGTCAGAAATGTCCCAAAAATGTAATTGTCCGCAAAAGTAAAAATTACTATTTTTATGTTAATGAATGAGGAGGCAGAACACACCTCAATTCAAACTGTTCTTAGAAAATAAAAACTTGTTAGAAAATCATTTGAAGTTAAAGCAGCATATAAATAAAAAGTGGCTAAATTCCTTGGTTTGAGGGCAGCGCAGATTAAATTAAATTTACTGTTGAATAACTATCACATTCTGGAATGGAGAGAACGTTCTAACATCCTCACGTGCATAAAGAAACTCACGCTTGGGCGACCGTTAGAGATATTTGGAACTCACACATGAAAGGGTTAAATGTATTACTCATGTCGGCCACAGAGAACGAGAGACCACAGTCCTAGGGAGCGGGCCACGTCGGTGGCACTGTGTTATCCTCAGTGTGTCTGGGAGCAAGACGTCGGTGTCCACGACGTGGCTGGTTTTCCCTTTTGTAATCTGTGATTGGCTGTAGACCATGCCACATACATCTCTTGCCTGAGCCGTTGAATTGGGACTCCACTTCATCTCTGCACTGACATTTTGCCTGTTTGATTGCCTTACGGAGGGAATAACTACACTGTTTTGTATTCGGTCATGTTTCCAGCCGCCTTGCCATGATTAAAATCGATGGTTCGCGCTTTCAGTTTTGCGTGAATGCTGCCATCTATCCATGGTTTCTGGTTTGGGGAGGTTTTAATAGTCACCATGGGAACAACATCCCCTATACACTTCCTGATGAACTCCGTCACCATGTCCGTGTAAGCGTCAATGTGTAAGGCTTCTGTCTATTTGAGCTCATCAGTCTGTTGGTATCCTGTCGAACGCGGCTTGTATTGTGTAGTGGAGCTGCTTAAGTGTTGCTCCACTTTCTGGAGGATCAAGTTTTGAAATCAGTGGAATTAGAGTATGATAGCTAAAGAGATGGAGAAAACACCAGTGCCAAAACATGATTTGGCACTGTGTTCATTGTTGTTTAACTAGCTAACGTTAGCTGGCTGGCTCGTTAGCTAACCTTACGTGATGTGTGTGTGATCTTAAACGTTGTTTACTTGTCTTAAGCTAAAGTGTACTGTTAGCTAGCTGGCTCCCTAGCTGATGATGTTATTATTCGTATCCCAGAGCTGTTTGTTAGAGCCTAATGTTAGCTAGCTAACATTGAACCTGGTTTGTTGGCACTGTGGCATTGTTGGCACTGTTTGTTGTTTAACTAGCTAACGTTAGCTGGCTGGGTCGTTAGCTAACGTTACGTGATGTGTGTACAACACCTGTTGAATATGGCCGGTGTCAGTAAACGTCTGCAAAAAAGCATAAGGAAATTGTTGCCAGCAGAGCTGGTTATGTTTTCATGTTATCCATGGGTAAACAAATCATTGGCCAGAGCGTCAAGTGTGCGCTCCGAGAGCTTAACGAGATGGGTGGGGCTAAAGCTTAAGAGGGTGTGAACAATGCTGAATGGGTGTAGACTAAGAAGAGCTCTTCACTAGATACCAAAACATTCAAAGGCCATTTTCTCAAAAGTGAGTTTACAAGTTGATTAACTTTCAAAGCAGAATTACTTTCCCATTGTTCCTCAAATGCAGTGTATGATAAACCATTTTGTAGAGTCTCTACTTTTATCCAATGTAAAAAAAACACAATTTCAAATGTTGCTACATAAAGCCGAATCCAGGTGGTTAGTCACAATTGCCCTGGGGGGGGTATGAACAAAGGATCCAATTCGGGGAAAGTTGTATTCCTGGTCGTAATGCTGGTGACTTACCGACGCTCTGATATCCCAAAGTTATTTCCGGCTGTATGTAATAACACAAAAAACATTCTGCGCTATTAATGCCAGAAATAACACACAAAATACTGCGAAGTTGCTTAGTAGCTAGAAGCAGAGCAGCCGTGTCTGTCGGCGCCATCTCCTTCTCTCCCTACCACCAAATGACACACAGATTACTTTAAAACATTGGGCTGGCAGAACATGCAGCAGAGGCGTACGATTGATGTAACTCACTCTGGGTCTGAACTGCCCATGGCCCGCGTCCAAAACCTGCTCCAGCTCCCTGCTTACTTTTAGATTACAGAATGCAGTTTCAACCCAGGCTCTGGTCTCGTGTGTGTGTGTGTGTGTGTGTGTGTGTGTGTGTGTGTGTGTGTGTGTGTGTGTGTGTGTGCGCACTAATTCAAATTTGTTTCACCAGGTTGTAGTAAAAATGTATTTTCTGTACACAGTATCATTTCAATGGTATTGAATTATACACAACTAGTAATCTGTGAGCTACATCAAGGGGATATAGCCTAGCAGACTAGTTTTTTTTTTTTTTTTTTTTTAAATGCATTTTTTGTTTTGACAGTAGAAGGCGACTGACTGTCAAAAGGATTGTTCTATGTGGTGGCAGCATGTGACAACTCCATTCTCTATGGACTGTGGTTCCATGCTGAGGGCTTAAAGCTCTTATTGATTTGAATGGAGAAAAGCTTTAGCTTTGATGTCACCAGGAAAATATGTTTATTCATTCTAAGAATAACTCCTTGAGAAATATGATGATGAGCAGAGTTACACTTTTAGTTTCTTTTATACGTAACCTATTCGGTCTGCTTTATTGTAAACCTCTTCTTCCCTGTGTGGTTCACATTTTACAAAGATGTGTTTTTGCCTTTTTTGAAGTAGCACTTGACCTCATAATAATAGGTAATATTATGAAGGCTCTATTTCGAAGATTTGAAATAATCCAGTTAAGCAAAATACTGATTTTAAACCTTAAAGTAACTGTCCAGTGAAGATCTGACTTTTTAAATGTTATTCTGTTAACTCATACTCAAGTAATGTTGTTGACTCATCCTATACTCGTATTTGTGGCCATAGCATAAATTGGAGGGAAAAAAACCCACCACAAAGTAGGGCTGGGCGATATGGCCTAAAACTCATCTGTATTTTTTTTCAAACCTTCACGATATATAGCTCGTTTAAAATATATATCTCATTCTCTAAATAAGCGTTGTTGTACAATTTAAAGGTCAAATCCACTACATTTAAAACAGTCAACAATAATCTAATGAATTTCTCGTGACCGGGAACTTTTGTTTTCCTTTTTCCCTTCCTGTAGTCTGTCTTCTTCTATAAGGATCTCCTCAGGGCTATTTCCTCCAGACACTTTCCAGACTGTGACATCCAGTGGAAGCCATAGGTACTGCAACCTGTGTCCTATTTCCCATTGACTTATATAACCAGGCATTCAAAGTGAGAGGAGGGCAAAAGAAAAAGGATTTCCGGATAGACATTTCTCGGGTTTTTGCCTGCTATATCTGTTCTGTTATACCCACAGACGATATCTTAATGGGTTTAGAAACTTCAGTGTTTCCTATCCAATAGTACTAATTATGTGCATATCCTAGTTTCTGGCCCTGAGTGGCAGGCATTTAACTTTGGGCACATCAGACAGGCGAAAAATTCGGAAAATGGGACCCTAGCCCTGAGGTTAACCGCTAGGTTAAATAGTTTTACCTTCTTTTGATTTGCAATAATCACTGATCCGGCTTTCGGGGCTGTCTATAAAAATGCCCTTTTTGTTACAAATTTAACCAGAACCATGCATAATGCACATTCATTAACTTCTCTGGGATTGCTGGGGCGCTAGCGCCCCCAATCCCGACACTACCAGGTGAAATGCAAGGCGCCAAATTCAAAATCCAAAAGTTGAATTATTAAACATCCACCAATATACAAGTGTTCCATACTCATCAAAAGCTCTGTTTCTTGGCAATATCACAGCGTTGTCAGATTTCAAAAAGGCTTTACGGCGAAAGCAGCACATTTGATTGTTTGAGGGTAGCACCTCACATATTTTTCCCATAGCCATGAATCCATTAGCCATCACGGCACACACAACACATTTCACAGCGAAAACAAATCAATTACCTGATTACCTGCCCTCAAACCAAGTAATGTATTTTATCCATAAATCTCCATTTGGTTTGCGCGTTATAATCAGAAACGACAGCTTCCACTCCTCCATTGAAACGTGACGAGAACTCGTTCATCTTATACCTATAAACTTGTCCAAGAACAATCAAACATAGTTTTAAATGTATCCTTAGGAACACTACGTATATTTACTATTATAAATCAACCGGAATATAAACTGTTCGATAAAGACGGTAAAAAAGACACTGCGCGCCTTGTCGGGAGCGCACGCTGGGTACTGTTGACATAAAAAAGTACACTTCCTGGTTTGCTCTTATTCTCTGGTCTAAAGCATCCAAAATGAAAATTTACACTGTCTCGAGACTGTTGACATCTAAAGGAAGCGATGGGTACTGCATTCATATGCCCTTATATGGTCATTTTCATGAGGGAGAGGAGGCATTTTACTTTGGGCACGCCAGGCTCTCCAAAACGGTCACCTCATGAGCCGATCCCTAAGAAGTTAATAATGTAGCAGGTATTATAGAAAATTAACACAGGTCTCATAAATAATCTCTCAAGCACAAGCCCACATGCTAGTGAGTAGCCAGCTAATACTTACATTTCAAGTTTAGCCAACTTGGATCTATTTGCTAGATATCATTGCAAAACAGTTGAATTGTTATGAACACACCCTTCTGTCTGTCTTCAACTGTTTGAAAAGCATGCTAGTCTATCCACTTAGTTCAGATGTTGAAATCCAGTGGCCTACCTTATTTCTCAGCATAAGAACGAGTTGGCAATTTGTTATATTGTTTTATGCATTTTGCACATTTATAAAACACAAATGGTATAACAATCTTTATTTGACCAAAATGCTGCTAGGTATACATGGTACCGTAATGCGCTCGTGACAAACTGGGCATGCATTTTCCAGAATTAATGTTCATTGGTACATCTGCTTTAGTAGTGTCTGCTCTGCTTGAAATTTGAGGAGTTGAAACATAAACAGTGTATGGTTAGAAAGATGAACTTCTCTATTACAGTAAAATAATGTCTCAATGTGTTTTGGTGTCCATATGACCGATTTCTGTTGTACCAAACCTCAAATACAAATAGCAAGTTGAAACCGCTTGTCAGAGACAAATAAGTGATCTCTTGTTGTGAGTGGTAGAGGGAGGGGCTTTGGGTGTGTATGTAAACTATAGAGAAATTGACAAAGCGAGAGGTTTCTCTCACCGAATTCTGGTGGAGACATGAGCATCTCGTCATTCTATACAGATCTATGGTTAAATGGTAAGGAGCAATCGAGACGACCAAAATTAATTAATTATATCGCCCAGCCCTACCTCAAAGTTGCGTCTACATTTTAGTCATATAGTAGACACTCTTATCCAGAGTGACTTACAATTAGTTCATTCATTTTAAGATCGAGGGGTGAGACGCACATATCAGTCGTAGCAAGTATATTTTCCCTCTAAAATAGTTAACAGCACAGTGCTCTTTTTGTTTCTATTTTTTTGTGGGGGTGTCGTGGGATTCGTTTAAGATAACCTACCTCTTTAAAGGGTTTCGGAAGATGGGCAGCAACTCTGCTGTCCTAGCTTCAGGGGGAAGCTGGTTCCACCATTGGGGTGCCAGGACAGAGAAGAGCTTGGACTGAGCTGAGCGGGAGCTGATCCCCCCGTAGAGGTGGGAAGGCCAAGAGACCAGAGGTGGCAGAAAAGAGTGCTGTGGTTGGGGTGTAGAGTTTGAGCACATAAAAAAACTAAATGAAGAAACGTGTATCTCAAACAGAGCGTTTCAAAAAGGCTTGCTATTTCCTCATATAGGATTATGTCATCATCTTGAGCAGGATGTGCTGGCCAATTGGCGGTCTACTCGCATTAATATTTTTTATGACTGGTATACGCCCACACAATTCTGTTGGGGTATGACCACACCATTCCAATACACGAAAAGCTGCTTTTTAACATAATAAACAAATATTTCATAGAAATCTGGTAACACTGGACAGTTACTTTTAACTGAACATAAGTGTGAACAACAAGGCACTCCCGATGGAATCCTGATTTGTTTTGGAAGTAACATCATAGACTTAGTTATTCTAATTCAATCTTTAGCCCCAAGGTGCTCATGAAGGGAATGCCATGCAATCAGTGTGTGCTGTTAGGCTAATGGACTTCCTCTCCCTCCCTCTCTGTGTGTCCAGGTGTAGCCCATGGCCTGGAGATCACGTCCCAGGGACCCACGTCCATAGAGAAGGCCAGCAGTGAGAGTGTCAAGCTGGATTGCCAGTTTTCTCTGGCCCCCGAGGACTCTGGCCCCCTGGACATCGAATGGAGCCTGCTGGCCTCCGATAACCAGAAAGAGGACAAAGTGGTGTGTGTTTAATGGGGTCCTTTTGAGTGGTGTTTGTTCTTTCATCCATGAAAAAGGGTTTGGGGGTTATTCCTGCTTTTGGTATGTCAGCATTCGTCATATTATGTCAGAAATATCCAATGTTACAACAGAACTGTTATGTGAGAGCTGTGACGATAAACCAAAAATTACCGACATTGCTTTCCTTTTACTGAAGCATTTTGCTTACGTCAGTAATTTTTGTTGAATTTTGCTACACAACGTTCCTGTAGATTATTCTAAAACCATTATCTGGTCAACAGTAACAGTCTATACATTATGTTGATTCCTGCTATGAATGTGTCTACCTGTCCCTCTTTCACTGTCTGCTGCTGACTGTCACTTCCTCTCCCCGCTGTGCACTTTGGAGGAGGGCTAGATGCATTCTGAGAAGCACAAAATGCTATTGCAGGAAAAAGACTTCTCTTTACAGAGAGGAGAGCCACCGCTTTCTGTGAGTGTGTGTGTATATATAATGTATGTCTCACCTCTGGTTTTAATGCGCCTGTGGACTGAATAGGCCTACATCAACAGGAAAGGACCTTCCCCAAATTATTGCCACAAAGTTGGAAACACATAATCGTCTAGAATGTCATTGTAGGCTGTAGCATTAAGATTTCCCTTCACTGGAACTAAGGGTCCTAGCCCGAATCATGAAAAAACAGCCCCAGACCCTTATTCCTCCTCCACCAAACTTTACAGTTTGCATTATGCATTTGGAAAGGTAGCGTTCTCCTGGCATCCGCCAAACCCAGATTCATCCATCGGACCGCCAGATGGTGAAGCATGATTCATCATTCTAGAGAACGCGTTTCCACTGCTCCAGAGTCCAATGGCGTTGCGCTTTACACCAAATCAGCCGATGTTTGCCATTGCGCATGGTGATCTTAAGCTTGTGTGTGGCTGCTCGACCATGGGAAACCCATTTCATGAAGCCCCTCAACAAACAGTTATTGTGCTGACGTTGCTTCCAGACTTAGTTTGGAACTCGGGAGTGAGTGTTGCAACCGAAGAAAGACTTCAGCACTCTGCGGTACCATTCTGTGAGCATGTGTAGCCTTCCACTCCCCGGCTGAGCCGTTGTTGCTCATACACATTTTCACTTCACAATAACAGTTGACCAGGGCAGCTTTGACGAACTGACTTGTTGGAAAGTTGGCATCCTATGACGGTGCCACGTTGAAAGTCAGCTTTTCAGTAAGAATATTATACTGCCAATGTTTGTCTATGGAGATTGCTTGGCTGTGTGCTCAATTTTATACACTTCTCATCAACGGGTGTGGCTGAAATAGCCAAATCCACTAATTTGAAGGCGTGTCCACATACTTTATTTATTTTTATATATATATATCATTTATTTAAATTGACTGATTTTATATATATATATACACACAAACACAGTTGAAGTCAGAAGTTTACATACACTTAGGTTGGAGTCATTAAAACTCATTTTTCAACCACTCCACAAATATCTTGTTAAAAAAACTATAGTTTTGGCAAGTCTGTTAGGACATCTACTTTGTGCATGACACAAGTCATTTTTCCAACAATTGTCTACAGACAGATTATTTCACTTATAATTCACTGTATCACAATTCCAGTGGGTCAGAAGTTTACGTACACTAAGTTGACTGTGCCTTTAAACAGCTTGGAAAATTCCAGAAAATGATGTCATGGCTTTAGAAGCTTCTGATAGGCTAATTGACATTATTTGAGTCAATTGGTGTTGTTCCCTTGGATGTATTTCAAGGCCCACTTGAAAAAAAGCATGTGCGAGCAAGGTGGCCAACAAACTTGACTCCGTTGCACCAGCTCTGTCAGGAGGAATGGGCCAAAATTCACCCAAATTATTGTGGGAAGCTTGTGGAAGGCTACCCAAAATGTTTGACCCAAGTTAAACAATTTAAAGACAATGCTACCAAATAATAATTGAGTGCATGTAAACCTCTGACCCACTGGGATTGTGATGAAAGAAATACAAGTTTAATTAAATAAGTCTCTCTCCTATTTTTCTGACATTTCACATTCTTAAAATAAAGTGGTGATCCTAACTGACCTAAGACAGGGAATTTTTACTAGGATTAAATGTCAGGCATTGTGAAAAACTGAGTTTAAATATATAAGGTGTATGTAAACCTCCGACTTCAACTGTTATTTATATATATATATATATATAAACAACACACATACACTTAGTATAGTCTTTGAAATTGTTGAGTTTATATTTTTGTTCAGTATAAGTTTGGTAAAGGATCCCATTTTTATTGGAGATGAAAAAGAAAAGGTGAGTGAAAGAGACATTGAGCAAGAGAATTGGAATCCATGACTACCAACTTTGAGCAAGTGGAAGCAGGTTGAGAGAATTTCCAGGAGGTGAGGCACCTTCGGACTCATGCTTCAACAATTCAAACTAGGGCAGAAATGAGAGCCACGTGTTTTTGGCCTGTACCCCATAGCTCCCTCTAGACACAGGAAGACGGGGGTAAAATAGTTTTTTTTTAAACTGTGTTTAAATGTATTTGGCTGAGGTGTATGTAAACGAGATTCAACTGCGGGACGATTGTTTTATTCTTGAGTGGATGGTCGGGGGGCCGGAACATAAATAAAATCACTGGCTGCCAGTTGTGGAACCCTGGTCTAGAACCCTGCCGCTAATGTAAAGTAACTGTCCATTAAAACATTTTCTTTATTGTTGTATTTGTTGTTATCCATATCGGCCAGCTCTAGCACCCCCATATATATATATATATATATATATATATATATATATATATATATATATATATATATATATATTTACCATAATTTATTGCAGATTTATCGTTATGGCCCAAATATTGTCAATTTATCACTAAATTGATTTTTGTCCGTAATGCCCAGCTCTGTTATGCCAGTGTTAGAGTTCAGTTTGCTACTTATGAAATAACACTATGGTTAACCGAAGCCATATACCTTATGTGTTGATCTATGGCGCTGTGGTTAACTATCTGTTTTTAATGAAACACTCATGTCAACTTTGATACAGTGCCGGTCAGTTGAGAAGTAAAAAGGAGATGTCAGGTTTTGTTAACGTCGATGGAACCCTTGAATTCTGTCTTCTATGTGTGGTCAGGGAAAACTCCCACACAACCCCCATGACTATAACAACAACAGTTCATATTTTACTTGGTGCATGTTTTTAAAGCTCTATAAAATATCCCACATGAGTTTGTGTGGCATCGCTCTTTCAGTGTGTGCAAGCGTGCACTGTGCATGCTCGTTAGTGTGTGAGAAGGGGTTTGTGGGGGTGTGTTAGTTGGCTCTCGTGACCTCACCCACCTGCTCTCTGCATGGTACCTCTATTAAGTGGAATGCCACCTTCCAGCCATGCTGTGAGAACCCAGCAGCTCTTTGTACAGGCTGTGTCATCCCTCTGTAGTTTGGAGGTATGGGGTGCACAGGGCTGCTGAGAGAATAGATAGAGCCACATAGCCCATGCATTGCCTGAGGGGATGTAGCTAGAAGCTTATAGAGGGAAAGATGGCCTCACTCCAGGCCTCTGAATGGTGGGGGAGTCTCTCCTGTGTCTCTCCGTTCCACTCCTCTGCTAGCGATGCCTCTGCATCCTCTCTCTCTCTTTGTCCCCCATGGCCTGAGTTATTTGTCCAGGGCTAGAATAAGCTCAGAAGGAGCCCTTCATTAGCTGTCCCTCTGGCCATTCCTCTCTGGCTCCTACTTCCAGCCCAGCCCTACTCTCTCCTCTCCCTCCATTGTCTCTGCTAAATTCCATTTTTTTTAAATTGAGGAGCAGTGCCTCAGGAGAGCTCTATTTGTTTTTGACCTACTTCATTTTATTTCTAATGGGAACCACTGATGATTAATTGGGAGGGGTGGGGGTGGAAGAAGTGGCATATTTCCTCAAGAATAACATTATTATTATAGAGCCGTCATTGTACTCCCCAGGTTTGGCGTTTCTGTATAAAGACTACAATGCTCATGTGGATATAACTGTAGAAGCCAGTTGTGGGTGGTTTTCCGTTTGTGGTCTACCTCCTCCTCTCTAGTTGTACTCGGCTGTAGACATGTTTTGCATGTTCCAGAATTTAGCTTCACTGCTCATTATTTTTGTTTTGTCGTTCATTGCTCCTCAAACCGTCACCAATCTTTTAAAAGGGCCACAATCTCACCAGACCATTTCTTCATTCACAACGGCCAAGTTTCTATCTTCCTTCTGAGCGGGTAGATATTAATTGACCAACCAGAGGGGCACTCTCTGATTGGTCAATTACAGACACACACACACACACAGCCTACTTGCGCCCTGGTGGGGTGATGTCATGTGTAATATCAGTAATTAGTGGCCTGTTAAGTCCAGTGGCTGCAGGGCTGGCTTGGTGTATGTGACAGTGCCCAGTAGGATTAGTGCTGGGCTACACTGTACTGGCAGGCTGGACTACTGGATGTGTAGTACTGAGGAGGGAGATGGAGGGAGAGTAGAGAATGGGATATATGACAAAAGGAGATAAGGGGAAGTAACAGAGGAGAGAGAGTGGAGGAGAGCGTGGGATGAGAGAGGAGATGATGGAAAGGGAGACGTGAAGATATTGAGAGTGTAGAGGTAGACGGGAGGGGACGGACCCTTTACGTACCACTCCCTATGACAGACTACTTTGAGTTTGCACAGTCAAACTGTCATTTTTGTATTTATAACGTAGGGAAACAACAATGCACTGCTTGCATCAGATATAATAGAGATTTGGGAGTTGTGGTCTGTTTATTTGGTATAGCCCTACATATTTGAATTCAGGGAATCAGTGAACCATAGCTAATGCACCTCTTTGTTGGCCTGAAATTAAGAAATGCCATGCCTACAGTAAGAGATGATTAGCGCTCATCGCGGGGACATTACAGATAGGCTGGAAGCAGGGTGCGACCTGAGTATTGTATTCTCAACTACGATAATGGTAACTACAGTCATGAAAATACATTAAAGATAGTTGCCTATAGCGCTATATTCTCAAGGGTAGCTGGGAGAATGGAACGGTAGCTCGCTGCTTCAAATTCCTGGTGGACTGATAAAGGTTTGTGTCCTTGAGGAAAGCACTAGAGCTTTATTTACTGAAGAAAATTTGACATGAAAGTGTAGTGGTTCAGGTTAAACCTTGAGATTCAATTTGGAGCCAAGGTACATTTCTGAAACTGACTATAGGGGCATGGCTGAGTCAGGAGAAAAGCCTGACTTTACCAAAGACGCAAGAACACTGTCGCCAGAGTCAGACAGACCGGGACATTGAGTTTAGTGTACATAGGTGATGCCACTCCCTGTTTTGCCTCTCAAATTAGCCCCACCCTCTCCGTGCAGGGGAGTCACATGACAATGACCTCGTCTTTAAATGGCCCCATGTAAGTAAGCAAACCTTTGTCTCACTCTTGCTGCTGCTACAGCCAGTATAATAGAGGTTGTTTCCCTTCTGCAATTTTACTATTTTCTTTATTAGTTCATTACTATTTAAAGTGATTTTAAATGTCCACAAAGGTGCCACCCTAACTACAATGTACTATTATAATTATGAAAAGGGGTTCCCAAGTGCAATATTTGTCCAGAGACTTTCTGTCTGACCTCACCAGATGGATACTGTAGTACTGGTCTACCTGTTCTTATTTAGAACTCAGGAATGAACGTGTCCTTGTTTTCAACTCCGCTTGTCTGGTTCTCTTCTCACTAACGTCTGCCCTTTGATTTCTAGTACGTAGGCCCTCTTGGAGTTTTTAAAGGATTTGTTTTATTGAGCCACGTTATTAAATGTGGTATGTACAAGATTGTAGTCTGTGTGTCTGAGATTGTGTCTCAGTGTGAGAGTGAGTGCTTGTTGCCTGTCTTTACCCCAGTGCCTCAGGCAATTTAATTTCCTCTCCTCCGCCTTCTCTCATCGCTTTGTTATTGCTGCCGTTGCTCTGATCCTTGTGAAGTTAGTTTGAGGGCTCCGTGTCTCTCCTGGGATCCAGGTGGAATGCATTACAGTTTACGTGGCTAATAGGTACAAGATGTAGCTTAGCCTACACATCCTTGGCTTGGCAGCCCTGCAGAGGGGTCAACATCAAGGCTCCCCAGCCGAGCTGTTAGACAACTCACAGCCCACCATCCCTCCGGTTCTCTTTCTCTTTTCTCTCGCTCCCTCACAGCCCACCGTCTTTCTGTTCTGTTCGTCTCTCTTTCTTTGTTTTCTCTACCCTTCCTCTCTCACTTGGAGCTTGCTGCTACCTCTGTGTTCATTAGGAGGCCTACTCAGTTTTTCCTCTACTCTCCTCCGGTGCGTGTGTATGATGGTGATCACTGCACACACCACAAGCCCCCGTCTCTGACAAGCTCCATGGAAAATGTTGATTATTATGCCTACCTACGTGTGTGTTGTCTGCCTGCGATGTGAGAGAATTGTTTGGCCCTCCCTCCTCCTCCTTTCCCTCCTTTGTGCCGTGGTTGTGGTGTTTTGTTTACTCTCCCTCCGTGTTGCTCCTATGCGGCTCGTTGTCCGTTGGCTCCACCTTGACTCCATCTTCTGCCTTCTCCTCGGAGCGCTGTGTCGGAGGGGAGGGGGAGAGACAGACGGTGGGTAGGGGAGGTGAAGGTAGGGTTGGGGGCTGCTGCTGAGCTCAGGGAATAGCTCTCTCTCTATGTCTCTGTTGACACAGCAGGTGTTGCTTTGACTCAACAGTAGGGCTTTGTTTATTCCATGCCATACCTCAGCAGCACGGAAAGGAAAGGTCAAAAACAAGCCAGAGCCAGGCATAGGACATTAGGGAGATAACAATACACTGACTCTCCATTTCAGTGTCTGTTGTTTTAGTAAACAGAGATGGGGGCTGGGCTTTGCACTCACTCTTAATAACCAGCTTCAGCTTCAATTATTTATCCAGGCTTGTTTTTCTGAAAAGTTGTAACTCCTTTACACCCAGCTATCTCCCTCTAATTCTCGGTCTATTCCCTCTCTTTCCCTCCCTTATTTTCTCTTCCTCCCTCCACCCCCAGGTGATCCTGTACTCTGGGGACAGGGCCTATGAGGACTACTACCCTGCAGTGAAGGGGCGGGCCCACTTCAACTCACCCGACCCTAAGAATGGCGATGCTTCCATCAACCTGACGGGTCTGAAGTCCTCAGACACGGGGACCTACCAGTGCAAGGTGAAGAAGGCCCCGGGCATCCGCAGCAGAAAGATGCTACTGACCGTCATGGGTGAGTGGGTTGCCATGGGTGCCATTTTTACATTTTAAACAGCTGCTACTCTGCTATCTCTCTGTTCAGTAAAAACTCCAAGCATAATGTCTTTTAAAGGTTACATGTGGCTGACTAGATAAATGTTCATGTAATGTTTAATATTCCTAGTGGGGTGTATAGATCTAGAATTTTCCTTGATATTGCTATCCCATTCAATCCATATACGGTAGGGAAATGGCTATGTCAATATCAGGTGACATCAAAATAGCCTACTGAATGTAATAAAGTGTTGTAAAATGTACATTAATGCAGCCTTGCTCTGAAATGATGTATGCTAAGTGCTTTGCCATTAAGTGATGCTGTGATTGAGCATCACACATAATGTAATGTCGCCTCAGCCAGCTGTTCCATTGTTGTTGCTAAGTGACAGTAAAGTAGTGTAAAATGAAGTGATACGGGCCTTATGACAGCCACTCAGCTAGCTAAGCGTGTATCATACATGACAGTGGGTGTAGAATAAGCAGAACATTCATAGTGATGTCTGCGCAAACAGACTTGCCGTCTATGGCTGCTCGATGAGTCAACTTGACTCTGAACATACAGAAACTCACTCAGTCACTCAACTATTCAGCATATTTACATATGAAAAGCAGTGTGGGCTGACGGCTGTGGTCAAACAACATATGCACTGTTGTTAGAGCCCTGCACTGATGATGGATTTCTCATCAACGCTGTGTTAATGCCTGAATAAAATGTGATTAGGACATCGTTGTTTTCCTGGTTAACCACATCTCTTTATTGAGAAACTGGTTTAGTGACCGGATCCGTTGGTGTTATATTTACCTCTCTACAGCCAATCTTACCAGGAACTAGACCAAAAAACCGGTCTTGTTAGCCATTCCTTTACACCAGCAAGGCTGGCTTGAAGCCTCTCTCTCAGGTCTACAGGAAGGAAGATTGGATTTGTTCAGTGTACCTGAGCCAGCCTAGGAGAGATGGGCTTGAGCTGACTAGAGCAAATACCTAGGCAGGCCGATGGTGATGGCCCTTAGTGAGCTGTGCAGGGGAATTTCTTGGCCACAAAGCTGGTGATCTAGTGTCTTTACTGGTTTAGTGCCGCCGCCTGGTAGTGGGTCTGACGGGCCTAAAGGCATTGACCCATGGGGCAGAGCTATTCCTATTCTAGAGGAGAGCAGTGTGACAAGGAGACGGGAAGACATGTTGCCTGCGCCGCAGTTTACCTTCAGGTCGATATCGTCACCAGAACGTAAATGCTCCTGAGCGCATTGGCAGGGACGGACAGGGTCACACACTCTCAGGCAGTAGGCACACACACACACAGGGGCATTTGTCCTGAGTGCAGGTAACGTTAGGAGCTGTGTGTGTGTTGTCTCTCCCTGTATGAAGGACGACAGTGAAGGTAACAGAAGGAGAGGGCACACCTGCAGTCAGTACAGCACACCGGACAGGCATGTCAGCAACCCTCGCTACCAATCAGTGTCTGTTGCTACCTCACTACAGCTTTCGGCAGCCAATCACAATTTCTCTCTCCCTGGCCTTAGTCCCAATCACCATCTCATTACCCATACGCCACTACAGTATTTAACATGCCAATTGCTCCCTGACCTGAGTCCAAACAACCAATCAGCCCTGCCTAGACATCTCTACAGCCAATCTTTCTGTCTCCCTGGCCTCAGTCCCAACCGATCCCTCATTGTCTTTATAGCCACCCTACTGTGGTCTACCACAATGTATCACTCTCCCTCTATCTATACGGTGTACTATCAGTACCTCCAATGTAGTCCAGCACAGCCAATACATCTTATCTTTAGCACTTCATATTACACCACATCCATATAGTCCACCACAACCAATCACACTCTCTCTACAGTATCTGTCTAAAGACGTTATTTTTCTCTTCTTTTTACCTCCTCTCGTTCGTATCATACCCCCCCGTCCATCAGCACTCATTTAATTTCTCTTCCATCTCTCGTTCTGTCCACCCTGACCCTTGCCTTTTCGACTAGTATGGGCTGGGCGCTGCACTATGTGCTGCCGTGTCCCACAGGACAGGGCTGTCTGGTGTTAATCCACATGGTTCTGGCTGATAAGTCCCTGTCCCTGATCTCCCCTCCCCCTCCTCTCTCTCCCCTCCCTTTCCCTGGGCTTTGTTGTTACAGCGCCCATTACCAAACCATGATGTCAGCGCTCCAGCACAAAGCTCTATCCGAGAGACACGCGGAGAGAGCGAAAGATGCACAGAGAGAGACAGAGCGATATACGCACATTCACACACAGCCAATCAGGCTTCCTAAAGACGACAATATTTAGAATGCCCCTCCACCTCCCACCCCTAGCTTAGTACCCATACCTCATCCCACTCCCACCTCTCCTCTCCAACAGACCGGCAGACAGCGAGTTCAGTTGGTCTGTTCATTTTTTGCCTTGCGCTGGATCCGGCCTGATTTGAATTTGGAGCTTTGTTTGCTTTTGAATTCTCATCTCATCTCCTGCCAACAGACTGAGGAAACTGTTTGCGTACGCTTGGCTTTCCCAGAGAGGCCCTACCCTGTGTGTGTGTGTGTGTGTGTGTGTGTGTGTGTGTGTGTGTGTGTGTGTGTGTGTGTGTGTGTGTGTGTGTGTGTGTGTGTGTGTGTGTGTGTGTGTGTGTGTGTGTGTGTGTGTGTGTGTGTGTGTGTGTGTGTGTGTGTGTGTGTGTGTGTGTGTGTGTGTGTGTGTGTGTGTGTGTGTGTGTGTGTGCGTCACTCTCCAATCTTCATCATCTTTAGTGATCTTCATCATCTTTAGTGACAGCACCTGTAATGACAGCAGCTGTATAAATTACCCTGATTACTGCTCTCATTACGCTGATGACTGCTGCTATGAAGGGGACACACACACACACACACACACAGAGAGAGCTCAGCAACCTGCCAGGGGGGTGTGCATTGGGAAATCAGGAAGGGTTTGTGTAGCTTCAAGTTAATTTCTGTTTTCCGCCATGTATGCCATCTCTAATAGCTTATGCCCTCTCCCCTGGTAGTGAGGCCGTCCAAGCCCAGATGCTCTGCCGAAGGCCCCACCCAGGAGGGTAAGGACGTGGTCCTGAGGTGTACGTCCAGTGAGGGGACCAACCCCCTGCAGTACATCTGGGAGAAGACCAGCGACAACAAGATTCTGCCTGCCTCAGCCGTGCTAGGTAACACACACCGGTTGTAATTATACACTGAGTATACCAAACATTAGGAACACCTTCCTAATATTGAGTTGCACCCCCAAAGTTGGCTGGATGTCCTTTAGGTGATGGACCATTCTTGATACACACAGGAAACTGTTGAGCATGAAAAACCCCAGCAGCATTGCAGTGCAATATTTGACACAAACCGTCTGGCACCTACTACCATACCCCGCACTTCAATTTTTTGTCTTTCCCATTCACTTTCTAAATGGCACACAATCCATGTCTCAATTGTCTGTAGGCGTAACAGTCCTTCTTTAACCTGCCTCCTCCCCAATCAGCTACACGGATTGAAGTGGATTTAACAGGTTATGTCAATAAGGGATCATAGCGTTCACCTGGATTCACATGGTCAGTCTGTCATGGAAAGAGGTGTTCTTAATATTTTCTATACTTTTCTATATTTTCACAAAACACAATGTGGTTACACAAGACAGTTTTCACCATCCTCAGATGGAGCAGATGATTTCAAACAGAATGGATATTCACTGCCAACTCAAGTCAATGGACAGAAATGTTTCCGAAAGGTTTTTGGCTTCCTGAACGTGCCCCTGTAACCCCCTTCCCCTCTCTGTGTCTGTAGACCCTGTGGGAGGCACCATGAATGTAAGGAACGCGTCCATCAGCTCTTCTGGAACCTACCGCTGCATTGCTAAGAACCGCGTGGGCATGGAGGAGTGTTTTCTACAGCTTGGCATCACTCCCCGTGAGTCCTCACCGCCCCCCTGATTCACCTTTATCTGGTCTTTAATTGAAGACTATACATTTTTTATTTATCAGGTGTGGATTTGTGCTTGGACCTGTATTGGCTGTATGGTGGGATTGTGTAATATTTTCATGTATTTTCTTTATGATCTGTGGTCTAGCTCCCAACACTGCTGGTATCATAGCTGGAGCCATCATCGCTGTGCTGCTGGCCCTCATCATCATCGCCATCGTCCTCTTCTGCTGCTGCCGCGCCCGCCACAGGAAGAAGTACGAGAAGGAGATCTCTTACGAGATCAGGTACGGTCACTGCATTATTACTCCGTTGTACAGTGCTGGCACACACTGCATCCAACTGCTATTAGATTAGATATGTGTTTGTCAGATGTTCAGACATTTGCTTGACAAAAATGCACTGCCATAGAATGGCCAGACATAGTAAACATACACATCAATGAAGAACAACAGAGATGACAGCTTAATTACTTTACCCTTCCCCATAACATAACTAACCCCCCTGCCCTCATATACTCAATATTGCACATCCCCTTGGTGTCCAGGACATTATGTGCAATGCTCAGTGACATTGCACTAACTTTCAATGTCCACGATTCCACATATAACCACATATAACAGTGTCGTATACAGTACATCACAACTATCTTAATAGCATTGTGGGAAGAGTGTTATAGGTTCCTCTAAAGGTTGTCTTTTATTTTGCTAATTTGGCTGCTGTAGCCTGCAATAAATCAAAGAAAGCGTGACCGTGCCACGTTCTCTGGCCCCAGCGCCTCCCTATCCAGTCACGCACGCAGCAAGGGGCACGGAAAAAAGGTTGTCGCCCCATCAGCGTTTTTCTCTTTTTTTTCCCCCCTTCCTCAAATAAACGGCTGTGTTAATCAGTTTGGGTGGTTTATTTGTTCTGTGGATCCTGTGTCTGTCCTGCCCAGCCCCTCTGGACACAGTGTTCCATCCACACAGCATCCTCTCTCTCTGTCCCTCCCTCTCTCTGTCTTTGGGTCTGCTAGCATCAGCCTGGACACTGTCGATCTGCCTGGCAGCACAGCGGAGCACCATAAGAATTAGCCCAATGAGCACTGTGTCTGACAGACACTAATACACGCTTAGGGATATTAATGCACACACAGACGAACACTTGTGCGCATAGACACGTGCACACACATTTACCAACATATTCAAAGCCACTGGCCCCTCAGGCTCAGTTTGATTGAGCTCTAATGGATTATTGCAGGTTATTTTGTGTTAATTGTGTTGCTCTGGGAGTAGAGAGGGGTTGGTGGGAATGAATGTTGCTTAGTTACCACTGTTGAGAATCTTACTGTGGCTGATCAGAGCTGGCACAGCTAGAACTACATTCCATCCCCACTAGCTATAATCTTTTTCACCACCTTTCACCCACTCTGTCTGTCCCTTCTCACTCTCTCCCACTCTTTCTGCCTGTCCTCTCTCTCTGTCTGTTTCTCTCTCTTTCCCTCTCTCCCTCTTTCTGTCATTCTGTCTCCCTCTGTCTGTCTCTTTCACTCGCCTCACCCTCTCTTTCAGTCAGTCTGTCCTCTTCCTTTTTCTGCCTGTCCTCTCTCGCTGTCTGTTTCTCTCTTTCACCCTCTCTTTCTGTCTCCCTGTCCCAATCTGTCTCTCTCGGTCTTTCTCTTACATCTCATTGTTTATCTCTCTCTGACTCTGTCTTGCTGGACACCTAGGTGAAATCCCAAGTGAATGTGAAAGGGGAGTGGAAAAGCTTGTCTCTTGTTGTTTACATGCCCATCTCACTCTCATCCTCCCCCCCCTCTCAGAGAGGACGTTCCCCCTCCGAAGAGCCGCGTGTCGACGGCTCGCTCTTTCACCAGCGTGGGCAGCCAGCGTTCCTCCCTGGGCTCCATGTCCCCCTCCAACCTGCACGAGTATGCCCTCAAGCCCCAGTATGACAAGATCCCCTCCGTGGAGGAGTACGAGAGGCCCCCTAGCCACACACCCCTGCCACCGCCCGTCGCCAGCAAGATAGCCGGCCGTAACCTCAGCCGCATGGGCGGCATCCCCGTCATGATCCCCGCCCAAAACAAGGACGGCTCCATTGTGTAATGAGGAGAAAGGGAGGGTTGGGACTGGGGACACTAGCCAGAAAGGAGGTGGGGGGCTGGTCTGGCAACTGGAGAGATGGAGGGGAGGGACTGGGGGACACTAGCCAGAGAGGAGGTGGGGTGGGGTGGCTGGGATGGGGACTGGGCTGACTGATTTTATGTCCTCCATCACCAGCTGTGGTGCCGTACTGAGGTGAAAAGAGATGCAGTACTGTACCATATCACATCAGACCCACTATGAACTATTTACTGAAGGCAAAAAACAACAGATCCTTTTATGAATTTTACTTCCTGCTCTTTCTTACAAGCAGACACAAAAATACTTTGGTGTCAAGCTATATTTTAATGGTCAGGTTGCTTTGTACGTAGTTGAATGCATGATGCTTTTTAATCTAGATGGCCCTGTCCATAAAGATGTGTGCAGAGCAGACCAAGGTCTCTGATTGGCCTATGGTGGGTTTGTACTGTGAAAGTATGACAGCTGTATGTGTGTGTTTCTGGGGGTGGGAAATGTACAGTTCTACTCCACTGTCTTTGGATGAAATGCCAACAATATAATCAGACAAGTTTTTATCAAATCTCTTCAGTAAAATTTTTTTTTTTTACATATTTGACAATAACTCCTCCACACACACACATTTGTTAAATCTATCTTAAGAATAGGGGTTGCCGAAGGGATTTAAGATTTCTGCTTTTCAAATTAGTTTATTGTCATGTAGTTACCTTTTTATAAATATGTTCATTCCACTGGTTGGACCATTTGAAAGGTCCAGCTTGGGCTGGGAGGGAGGGACGTACAGGGTTGGTTAACGACACGGGGAGTTAAGCCACCACATCTTGTGATTGGGGGATTGTTGTTTCTTTGCCGGGCTTACACCCCATCTTCCCCCTTTCTCCCCACCCCTCTCTACAAGTTCCTAGAACAGGCAGTGTTTTGGAGAATCAGGGGGGTGTGGGGTGAAGGGTGAGGTTCACTTAACAACAATCATAATTGATTGCGTTTGACTGCCACCAGCTCAGGCACCCAACCCTTCTGACCCCACCAGTACACCCCTCCCCCAACACACATTCCGTATTGGCAGGACGACCGCGGTTACACTGTTCGCTATTATTAACCATCTCTGTTTAACCATCCAAACCCCACAGTCGTTCCCAGAAAACTTTCTCTATTTGTTACCGCAGACCTAGGATTCAACATCGCAATGAGCCACCTCTTTCAATGGTCATTATTAAGTTTAGTGGTTCATTCATGCACCACCATTTGTGAAGGATAAATGAAGGATGTACATGTATGTTACATGATATAGCATGTTAGTAAGTATGTTACATGATAAATGGAAGGAAGTGAATGTTAAGGGGAAGAAGTTAACACTAGAATACTGAGTCACCGGTGTTCACAGGTTTAGGCTGCACCTACAGCACAGTAACTGTTCTCCAGGGTTCCCATGCTGTACCCCGTGCTCTATCACTCAGTCAGTCACAACAGGCTGGTCCCAGTCTTACTCACAGCCCCAGTGGTTCTGCTCAGCCCAGATGACTTGTTTCTGTGATTGACATCACTGTGCCTTGTCTGTACTGACTTGTATCACACACATACTGTTGTAGCCACAGGCCCCTAAGTAGGTGTGTGTGTGTCTGTGGACACAGACACCTCCCAGGTTGTGCGCTAGCCTTTTATCGTTGCTGTGCGCCATACATGCATGTTTTGTAGCCAACTATCATTGCCATGTATGGTGCTTGGCACAAGATTTGGCTTCAGTACATATAGTTTGGCTATAATGGACCTGTAGTACCAGGCCTACATCAGGCATAATAACCAGTCCACTTTACATGGTTCTGGATCCTGTGTAATACTGCATTGCAGTTTACATTAGCTCTGTATTTAAACTGTTGCAATGTTTAAAACATTTCCCAAACATTGATTCATACAGTTGTTGCTTGTTTTTTAAATCATTATTTAATTTTGTTGTGTTTTATTTTTATGAAGGCTTTGGTTGTATGTGTAAATATACTGTAAAGGTGACTCTGAATCTCTAGAACTTATCCTACCACACTTACTCTAATGCTCTGTATGTATAATGATGCTCTGCAGTACTTTGCTTGGTTAATGTATATCTAAAACATGATCGCTGGGTGTTATCAATAATAGTAGAGGGTGAAGGCCTGCTCATTCAGGCGGGCACTACTGTAGCTCTGTTTCAGGATCCTCATTAGCATCTTACTTAGAATGAAGATTAATGATTATTTGATGGATCAGCCATGTTATGGATTGTATAAGTTTGACATGGATGTGTGTGTGCCCAGATTCTAAATAGTATACTAGCATGGTTATTGAAACAGCCAGATTCTGTGTGTGAATAGAATGTAGTAGATTTGGGGTGGATGAAGTGGAGGTGACGGGTGTAGAGCGCTTTCTGAGTTGTACAGTAGCCCCGCGCCTCTCCTCATTGTGGCAGGTGTAACTTCACACCCATGGGACAGCAGCCACATCCTCCTGCTGCACCGAGGCAGGATGTGAAGTGAAACCCACCCCATACACTACCCCAAGGTGGAAAACCTGTCAGTTCTCACCAAGCCCAGGGAACTGATTGTGCGTGTCTTGAATGTCTGGATGGGGCCCGTATATAGTATTTTAGTAGAATAGACCTTCAACTGCTGACAAACTGTACAGAGTCATTAGGGAGTCATATTGTACAGTCCCTCTCAACTCCGGAAACTAATGAGAACTACTAACATGATATTTACTGTAGATTTTAAAACAAGTGTACTAATATTGTATGAATATTTTTCTTTTGGGGTTTCGTTTGCACATTGTGTGATCAAACCTGTTTTAGTTTTTCTTTTTGTGCATGTAATTTTTGTGCTGTATTTTTAATAATAAAAGGACACAAAATGAAAAAAAGAGTCCTTTCTTTTCCATAGCAGCAGCTGTTGACTTTCTTAAATCATAGTGCTTTTCTCTAACCAGGTCTCAACAGCCAGCCTATCTTTATCCTCTGGGGCCCTGGCTGGCCTCCTGCAGACTTCCACTCTGATTAATTTTAATCAGGCAGTGATTTTCACCCCTAACGCCAGTTGAGGTGACTTTCTAACCTCTAATGACTATAATTAATCAATGAAGCACAGAGGCGCTACCGTCAGAAACCGCCTGGCAAAAATCCACAGCTCCAATGAAACATTCGGCACTAGAGCCTTACGTATACTAGCCTGATTCACACTATAGGGCCGAGCTGTACTCGACTGGCCTGGGTACGCATCCACTAGAGTTGCTGGAAAGGACAATGTGAAAATAAAATATCAGAGCCAGCACAGTCTGGTTCGGGTTTGGGCGTATCGTTTGAATCAAAACTGTGTAGGGGAGACCGGTGGCAATTGTAACAACTTCAATTTCTCCAAACAGAAATAAGCTAGAGTAATGAAACTCACTCAGTACATGCCTGTTTAGGTTCTCTCCCTCCTAGAAAGGTTTTTGCCAAATATCTAAATTTGCTCATTTTATATGCAAATGTTTGGTTTTTAGGGGTGAACTTAGTTTTTTCCACCGACTGTATATATTTTTTATACTGTCCAATATTTCAAACTAGCTTAATGTTCATCACCATGTTGGCTAAATGTTTCCTGGATATTACAAAAAGGTGTCCCGCAGGGGTTGATTCTGGCGCCTGTACATTTGACTGTTTTATCATGGCTGCTAAGGTTGGGGGCAATTGTAACGCAGTGTTAAAATGGAACTGAGCCAAGCAGCCAATGATTAAAAAAAGCTATTTTATTTTTAAGATATGATTTATACCAATAATAACTTTAAATAGCCTTGGGGTCCTGTAGAGTGCCAAAGAAGTTGTAAACAGATGTGAACTGGGAACCATCAGACTATTCAAGATGTTTTGAGACTAACTGAATGGCCATGCACACAACTGGTGTAACTGTAAATATTGGTCACGTACATAAAAATACATATTTCTCGCAAAATCATTACTTACTCGGTCTGATTTAATTCATAAACAATGTTTTTTTAAGGTAATTGCACTAAAGTGTACAAATTCCTCCTCTTCCCTGCCAGCCTCTAGCTGACTCGACGGTTAACCCATCAACTTCTAGTGAATTTTTGTTTTCATTTCAACAATTTACTTTCTGTGATGTGCTAGATGCCTTGAAAAATCCACGGGCTGATATCCTTGATCCATTTTTTTATCCATCTGGTACTATCCCCAAGGTTTGGAAGGTGGCCCATGTACTCCCCCTTCACAAAGTTGGTGACCCTTGTGACCTAAATAATTATCTCCCTATTTCTAAACTTTCTTGCCTAGCTAAAATATTAGAATCCTTGATTCATTCTCAGCTAAGATCTTTCTTATCTTTGAAATGTATTTCTAAATGTACATCAGTTGAGTTTTTACCAGGTCATAGTACTATCTCTGCTGCATCTCTAGTTATAAAGGATGTGGTTAACTGTATAGATAAAAGGCAACATTGGGCTGCCCTCTTCATTGACCTGTCAAAGGCTTTCGATACTGTTCATCACTCACTGCTAATTCAGAGGCTTTCCTCAACTGGCCTAGAACAGGCTGCATGTAACTGTTAAAAAAATAACTTGACAGATCGAACTCAATGTGTACCTACTGATGGTGTCAAATCAGTTTTCCTGGATATTACGAAAAGGTGTCCCACAGGGGTTGATTCTGGGTCCTGTACCTTTCACTGTTTACGGTAACAATATCGACTGTAAAAAAAAAAAATTAACCTGTACACGTATGCCGATGATACTGTGGTGTATGCTATTGCCCCCACGGTTGACCAGGTTCTATCTGAACTATTATCGGCCTTCATTCTATTACAGAAAAACGTTGACCTAAAATTAGTTTTGAATGCAGGTTAAACTAAGTATATGTTGTTCTCTAGAGTGCATAAAAATAACTGATTTAAGGTTATGTACTTTGGATGATGTCCATATTGATCTTGTCCTTATTTAGCTTGTCATCTATCCAGATATTTGTCTTTTAAAAAGCATATTGAGAAGTTCAGGATAAAATTGGGCTTCTTCTAGAGAAATAGGTCCGCCAAATAGAAAGCAGAATATTCAGTCAATAGTCCTCTTGGTCCTAGACTATGGCGACGTTATATGAACGCAGCTGCCACTTCATAAAAAGCAATTAGATGCAGTTTATCATAGCGCACTGCGCTTTATTACGAGCAACAATTTTAGCACTCATCACTGCATTCTCTACCAGAAAGTTGGTTGATTGTCACGTAGGTTATTACATTGCTATGTTTTAATTTATAAAGCCCTTTTATAAAAAGTCCCACTGTACCGAACATCATTGCTAAACTTTAGACATACGAGTTACTACACCCGGTCTCAGCGATGTTAACTCTGGAAATTCCTTTGGTCTCTACTGAGTTAGGTATATCAGCTTTAAAATGTTCTTGTTTTTTGGTCCCTCTAGGGCAATTCAGAAAGCTGATTGAGGACCTTTTTAATGATGACTGTGTTTTTCTTTCTGATTGCATTTTGTATTCATATTGATGTGTGTTTTTTCTGTAATTTATGTACAGTATTAGTCAAAGGTTTGGACACACCTACTCAGGTCTTTTCTTTATTTTTACTATTTTCTACATTGTAGGATAATAGTGAAGACATCAAAATTATGAAATAACACATATGGAATCCTGTAGTAACCAAAAAAGTGTTAAACAAATCAAAATATATTTTATATTTGAGATTCTTCAAAGTAACCACCCTTTGCCTTGATGACAGCTTTGCACACTCTTGGCAAGGAGTTCCCACACTTGTTGGCTGCTTTTTCTTCACTCTGCGGTCCAACTCATCCCAAACCATCTCAATTGGGTTGAGGTCGGGTGATTGTGGAGGCCAGGTCATCTGATGCAACACTCCATTGCTCTCCTTCTTGGTCAAATAGCCCTTACACAGCCTGGAGGTTTGTTTTAGGTCATTGTCCTGTTGAAAAACAAATTATAGTCCCACTAAGCGCAAACCAGATGGGATGGCGTATTGCTGCAGAATGCTGTGGGAACCATGCTGGTTAAGTGTGCCTTGATTTCTACATAAATCACTGACAATGTCACCAGCAAAAAGCACCATCCCACCTCCTCCTCCATGCTTCACGGTGGGAACCACACATGCGGAGATCATCCGTTCACCTAGTCTGCGTCTCACAAAGACACGCCGGTTGGAACCAAAAATCTCAAATTTGGACAGCTTTCCACCGGTCTAATGTCCATTGCTCGTGTTTCTTGTCCAAAGCAAGTCTCTTCTTCTTATTGGTAACCTTTAGTAGTGGTTTCTTTGCAGCAATTCGACCATGAAGGCCTGATTCACGCAGTCTCCTCTGAACAGTTTATGTTGAGATATGTCTGTTACTTGAACTCTGTGAATACTTTATTTGGGCTGCAATCTGAGGTGCAGTTAATTGCTGATTTCTGAGGCTGGTAACTCTAATGAACTTATCCTCTGCGGCAGAGGTAATTCTGGGTCTTCCTTTCCTGTGGCGGTTCTCATGAGAGCCAGGTTCATCATAGCGCTTGATGGTTTTTGTGACTGCACTTGAAGAAACTTTCAAAGTTCTTGAAATGTTTCGTATTGACTGACCTTCATGTCTTAAATTAATGATGGACTGTCATTTATCTTTGCTTATTTGAGCTGTTCTTGCCATAATATGGATTTGTTTTTTTACACATTTTTTACAAATGTTTTACTAATCTTCTGTTTACCACCCCTGCCTTGTCACAACACAACTGATTGGCTCAAATGCATTAAGAAGGAAAGAAATTCCACAAACTAACTTTTAACAATGCACACCTGTTAATTGAAATGCATTCCAGGTGACTACCTCATGAAGCTGGTTGAGAGAATGCCAAGAGTGTGCAATGCTGTCATCAAGGAAAAGGGTGGCTACTTTGAAGAATCTCAAATATAACATTTATTTTGATTTGTTTAACAATTCTTTGGTTACTACACAATTCCATATGTGTTATTTCATAGTTAGGATGTCTTCACTATTATTCTACAATGTAAATGTCCAAACGTTTGACTGGTACTGTAATTCAGGGCTTGTCTGTAAAATATACCTTGGTATTAGTATGACTCCCTGATAAAATAAACATACAATCCAAAATAAATAAGTCTGTTTATTTAGTAAAAATTGTAAGTGTTACATTTGACCCTAACTACTGTTTAGCACGGGGCCAAATGTAACGTCTGGACTATTCAGATTTAAATCAATATTGTGATCCAACCGTTTTATGTACTGAGATTTAAATGGTATGAATGATTAGGAGACAGATGCAAATGTCTTCTATAAAAAAAATGACTGGCCTAGTTCAAGCGGTCTCAGCAATGGAGTAAAAGTCCAAAAAATGTACAATTGCCCTGTCTCCCCCTACTCCAGGCCTGGTTTGACTTTGGGGAACAGGGGAGTAATGTCTTTGCTCTGTGTTTCACCCACTGACTTTTATAGCCCTACTGACTCATTGTTATTCCTCTGCTATAATGTAGCACTTTGCCCTCTCACAACACGGCATCACTCCTCTACTCTGTGAAAGGACTGAGGGAACACTAGAAGTCAACATTTACTTAGCCGCTTCAATTATAGACAATTTCCTGTCCTAGTTAATGTGGTTGCTAATTAACGGCATGGCGAGTCACAGCTAATAAGCAGTGTGGTACAAATGACCTCCGATAGCCACTCAACTGAGCTGGATACAGTGGAGTAACTAAGATGAATGATAATTGGATGGATCAGGCATGTTATGAATTGTAAAAGTTCAACTTTGATGTGTGTGTGTGGGTGTGTGCGTGCGTGCGTCCAAATTTTTTAAATCTGTTTTTATGTTGCCCTCTTGCTCATGATCTTGACATATGGATGACTGGATCAATAGCTCTGAGGGTCTGTTGTGTCTGTCTGGGTAGGCAGGCCGAGTGTTTCATTGGTGGCCAATAAACCGACTAAAGCAGGACGTCCATAATTATAATTGGGTGCTTGTTAATGGATAGGACCCCTATCTGATCTGATCTGCGGTGAGTGTTGAAATCAATCATGGACCCTAATGACTGGAGCCGATAGCTCTCTAATTACACACATACACACAGACACACATTGGGCTATGCAATGGGTTTGTTTATCTGGCCTTGAATTATCACAGTCCTAGCCATCATCATAATAGTCCCTATGGATTGTCTACTGGCATAATAATTACACTTTTGGAACTGTGTATTCACAACATTCATTAAAAAGGCATTTAGTGGCTGTCGCCTATATTGCATGTGGGATTGGATTCATGGCGTTATGTATGCACCATTCCATTCTCATTTAATTCCCTAGTCCCATTCTGTCTTTAATATATTTTATTGAAATGTCTTTTCTCATTCCATTTTCAATGTGACTAATTCTACCTCCTCATACAAAGAGAGAGAGGGAAAAGACTGACATTTGTTAAGCACCTGGGGATTTGTGCAACCTACCTCCCCAGCTCCCTCCTATTTGCCTGCTAGTCAAGGTATTAATTGTTAACACATATTGGGGGTTAGGGGGGGGAGAGGGGGAGAGAACTTATTGGTTCTCCAGGAGGGTTTCCTTGGCAACGTTATCTGGTTGTACACAGTCTAAGCCGACTGCGGAGCTGGATGATTTATCCTGTAATCGTAATTGCTCCCTGCTAACAAAAGGACCCTCTAAAAGCATTGGTCTAATCAAACTTACTCTCCTCCAATTTGTCGCTGCCTCACCTGCTGCTGCCGCAGCAAAGCAGTGCTGATTTTAGCAACAGTAATGTTGGAGGGAGAAACAATTCTGCATTATGTAATGTCTGTAGAAAATGTCCCTTTTTAGACCAGAGTCTTAGTCACAGTCACTGTGGTAGAGTGAGGGAGTGTACACCACCACCCACTCCCAGCATATTGCATTTACAATGGTGGAGGTGATTTCCCAACACTCATTAGTCATATCCTCCCTCTTCCCAGCTATTCCTCCTATTTTATCTCCTATTCCCAGAGGGGGAGCACATCGCCCCACTACCATTTGGCTACTAGTATCATCTAGCTTAGCTAGATCAAGGATCATGTGTTATTAGCTGAAGCTCATAAACTAAAGTCACCTCTGACATAACCCTTAGTGACAAGACATTTTGGTGACAGATATGCAACTTATAAAGAATGACATCCAGGTTGCTTTTACAAGTGTTTCCTGTAGTTACTGTACTGTATGGAGGACTACAGTGCTTGGGGTATAGACTAGAGGATGATGGTGGTCAATGGATCAGTACGACATTATAATTACTACCAAGGACATCATTAGGCCAGCCAATCAGTCAGCACCACAGGAATGGAGAATGCACTGCGTGAGGGGAATTATTTTAATCTTCAGTTCTGTTCCATATGGTGGTGAAGGAGAAAATAATGTTTAAGAATCCGTAGAGGAGAGGAGGAGATGAGGTCAGCGGCACACAGACTGGAAGTGAGGGTGGGTGAGCTAGTCTAATATCCTCTCAGTGGTGTGAATCACAGCAGGCATGCAGGGAGAGATCCCACACGCTCTGATCTCCTGTCAGTGAGACAGAGCTGCTATCTGTACATCTACATCCCACAGCAGCAGCTCAGCTTCATGGTGTTATGTGTAACTTAGCTAAAGTTTGGAGGGAACGACCACACCTGAAACATGTACAACTCCTCCTCTCCCACTAATCAATCAGTTTACTACTCCTCCCATTACCAATCAATGCCTGTATATACAGTCGTGGCCAAAAGTTTTGAGAATGACACAAATATTAATTTCCACAAAGTTTGCTGCTTCAGTGTCTTTAGATATTTTTGTCAGATGTTACTATGGAATACTGAAGTATAATTACAAGCATTTCGTAAGTGTCAAAGGCTTTTATTGACAATTGCATGAAGTTGATGCAAAGAGTCAATATTTGCAGTGTTGACCCTTCTTTTTCAAGACCTCTGCAATCCGCCCTGGCATGCTGTCAATTAACTTCTGGGCCACATCCTGACTGATGGAAGCCCATTCTTGCATAATCAATGCTTGGAGTTTGTCCGAATTTGTGGGGTTTTGTTTGTCCACCCGCCTCTTGAGGATTGACCACAAGTTCTCAATGGGATTAAGGACTGGGGAGTTTCCTGGCCATGGACCCAAAATATCGATGTTTTGTTCCCCAAGCCACTTAGTTATCACTTTTGCCTTATGGCAAGGTGCTCCATCATGCTTAGAAAAGCATTGTTCGTCACCAAACTGTTCCTGGATCGTTGGGAGAAGTTGCTCTCGGGGGATGTGTTGGTACCATTCTTTATTCATGACTGTGTTCTTAGTCAAAATTGTGAGTGAGCCCACTCCCTTGGCTGAGAAGCAACCCCACACATGAATGGTCTCCGGATGCTTTACTGTTGGCATGACATAGGACTGATGGTAGCGCTCACCTTGTCTTCTCCGGACAAGCTTTTTTCCAGATGCCCCAAACAATCGGAAAGGGGATTCATCAGAGAAAATGACTTTACCCCAGTCCTCAGCAGTCCAATCCCTGTACCTTTTGCAGAATATCAGTCTGTCCCTGATGTTTTTCCTGGAGAGAAGTGGCTTTTTTGCTGCCCTTCTTGACACCAGGCCATCCTCCAAAAGTCTTCACCTCCCTGTGCGTGCAGATGCACTCACACCGGCCTGCTGCCATTCCTGAGCAAGCTCTGTACTGGTGGTGCCCCGATCCCGCAGCTGAATCAACTTTAGGAGACGGTCCTTGCGCTTGCTGGACTTTCTTGGATGCCCTGAAGCCTTCTTCACAACAATTGAACCGATCTCCTTGAAGTTATTGATGATCCGATAAATGGTTGATTTGGGTGCAATCTTACTGGCAGCAATATCCTTGCCTGTGAAGCCCTTTTTGTGCAAAGCAATGATGACGGCATGTGTTTCCTTGCAGGTAACCATGCTTGACAGAGGAAGAACAATGATTCCAAGCACCACCCTCCTTTTGAATCTTCCAGTCTGTTATTCAAACTCAATCAACATGACAGAGTGATCTCCAGCCTTGTCCTCGTCAACACTCACACCTGTGTTAACGAGAGAATCACTGACATGGTGTCAGCTGGTCCTTTTGTGGCAGGGCTGAAATGCAGTGGAAATGTTTTGGGGGGGATTCAGTTTGCATGGCATGGCAAAGAGTTTGCATTTGCATGGCAAAGAGGGACTTTGCAATGAATTGCAATTCATCTGATCACTCTTCATGACATTCTGGAGTATATGCAAATTGCCATCATACAAATTTAGGCAGCAGACTTTGTGAAAATGTATATTTGTGTCATTCTCAAAACTTTTGTCAAAGACTGTACACTCACCCTACCCAGTTCCTGTTATCGTAATATTTTGTTGCATTTCGCCTACCGCTCCCGTCAGGTCTTGTTCACTAAAACCTCTACCTCTTGTTTCTCGCTGTTGATATAATTTGTCTCTTGGTGTCATGCTTTACTTCAGTTAAATCGCTGCATTCAGGCTCTCTATCTCCCTCGTTCCTCTCGCTGTTATGTAACTTCCGACTTCAACTGTATATATATAAAAAGTACATGTACAGTTGAAGTCAGAAGTTTACATACACTTAGGTTGGAGTCCTTAAAACTAATTTTTCAACCACTCCACAATAGTTTTGGCAAGTCGGTTAGGATATCTACTTTGTGCATGACACAATGAATTTTTCCAACAATTGTTTACAGACAGATTATTTCACTTATAATTCACTGTGTCACAATTCCAGTGGGCCAGAAGTTTACAAACACTAAGTTGACTGTGCCTTTAAACAGCTTGGAAAATTCCAGAAAATTATGCCATGGTTTTAGAAGCTTCTGATGCTGGAGGAAACAGGTACAAAATTATCTATATCCACAGTAAAATGAGTCCTTATTCGACATAACCTGAAAGGCCGCTCAGCAAGGAAGAAGCCACTGCTCCAAAACAGCCATAAAAAAGCCAGACTACGGTTTGCAACTGCACATGGGGACAAAGATTGTACTTTTTGGAGAAATGTCCTCTGGTCTGATGAAACAAAAATATAACTGTTTGGCCATAATGACCATCGTTATGTTTGGAGGAACAGGGGGAGGCTTGCAAGCCGAAGAACAACAATCCCAACCGTGAAGCACGGGGTGGCAGCATCATGTTGTGGGGGTGCTTTGCTGCAGGAGGGACTGGTGCACTTCACAAAATAAATGGCATGATGAGGGAGGAAAATTATGTGGATATATTGAAGCAACATTTCAAGACATCAGTCAGGAAGTTAAAGCTTGGTCGCAACTGGGTCTTCCAAATGGACCATGACCCCAAGCATACTTCCAAAGTTGTGGCAAAATGGCTTAATGACAACAAAGTCAAAGTATTGGAGTGGCCATCACAAAGCCCTGACCTCAATCCTATGGAAAATTTGTGGGCAGAACTGAAAAGGTGTGTGCGAGCAAGGAGGCCTACAAACCTGACTCAGTTACATCAGCTCTGTCAGGAGGAATGGGCCAATATTCACCCAACTTATTGTGGGAAGCTTGTAGAAGGCTACCCAAAATGTTTGACCGAAGTTAAACAATTTAAAGGCAATTCTACCAAATACTAATTGAGTGCATGTAAACTTCTGACCCACTGGGAATGTGATGAAAGAAATAAAAGATTAAATACATCATTCTCTCTACTGTTATTCTGACATTTCACATTCTTAAAATAAAGTGGTGATCCTAACTGACCTAAGACAGGGAATTTTTACTAGGATTAAATGCCAGGAATTGTGAAAAACTTAAATTTATTTGGCTAAGGTGTATGTAAACTTCCGACTTCAACTGTAGGTAGAGTTATTAAAGTGACTGTGCATAGATGATAACAGAGAGTAGCGGCGAAGTAAAAGGGGGCAATGCAAATAGTCTGGGTAGCCATTTGATTAGATGTTCAGGAGTCTTATGGCTTGGGGGTAGAAGCTGTTTAGAAGCCTCTTGGACCTATACTCGGTGCTCCGGTACCGCTTTCCGTGCGGTAGCAGAGAGAACAGTCTATGACTAGGGTGGCTGGAGTCTTTGACAATTTTTAGGGCCTTCCTCTGACACCATCTGGTACAGAGGTCCTGGATGGCAGGGAGCTCTGTAATGCCTTGCAGTCGGAGGCCGAGAAGTTGCCATACCAGGAAGTTATACACCAGGATGCTCTCGATGGTGCAGCTGTAGAACCTTTAGAGGATCTGAGGACCCATGCCAAATCTTTTCAGTCTCCTGAAGGGGAATAGGTTTTGTCATGCCCCCTTTCACGACTGTCTTGGTGGTGTGCTTGGACCATGTTAGTTTGTTGGTGATGTGGACACCAAGGAACTTGAAGCTCTCAACCTGCTCCACTGCAGCCCCGTCGATGAGAATGGGGGCATGCTCGGCCCTCTTTTTTCTGTAGTCCACAATCTCCTTTGTCTTGATCACGTTGAGGGAGAGGTTGTTGTCCTGGCACCACACGGCCAGGTCTCTGACCTCCTCCCTGTAGGCTGTCTCGTCGTTGTCGTGATCAGGCCTACCACTGTTGTGTCATCTGCAAACTTAATGATGGTATTGGAGTCGTGCCTGGCCGTGCAGTCATGAGTGAACAGGGAGTACAGGGTACAGGGGGGGGGACTGACTACGTACCCCTGAGGGGCCCCTGTGTTGAGGATCAGCGTGGCAGATGTGTTGTTACCTACCCTTACCACCTGGGGGGCGGCCGGTCAGGAAGTCCAGGATCCAGTTGCAGAGGGAGGTGTTTAGTCCCAGGGTCCTTAGCTTAGTGAGGAGCTTTGAGGGCACTATGGTGTTGAACTCTGAGCTATAGTCAATGAATAGCATTCTCACATAGGTGTTCCTTTTGTCCAGGTGGGAAAGGGCAGTGTGGAGTGCAATAGAGATTGCATCATCTGTGGATCTGTTGGGGTGGTATGCAAATTGGAGTGGGTCTAGGGTTTCTGGGATAATGGTGTTGATGTGAGCCATGACCAGCCTTTCAAAGCACTTCATGGCTACAGACGTGAGTGCTACGGGTCGGTAGTCATTTAGGCAGGTTACCTTAGTGTTCTTGGACACAGGCACTATGGTGGTCTGCTTAAAGCATGTTGATATTGCAGACTCGGACAGGGAGAGGTTGAAAATGTCAGTCAAGACACTTGCCAGTTGGTCAGCGTATGCTCGTAGTACACGTCCTGGTAATCCGTCTGGCCCGGCGGCCTTGTGAATGTTGACCTTTTTAAAGGTCTTACTCACATTGGCTGCGGAGAGCGTGATCACACAGTCTTCCGGAACAGCTGGTGCTCTTATAATTGTTTCAGTGTTATTTGCTTCGAAGCTAGCACAGAAGTAGTTTAGCTCATCTGGTAGGCTTGTGTCACTGGGCAGCTCTCGGCTGTGCTTCCCTTTGTAGTCTGTCATGGTTTGCAAGCCCTGCCACATCTGACAAGCGTCAGAGCAGGTGTAGTACGATTCGATATTAGTCCTGTATTGACACTTTGCCTGTTTGATGGTTTGTCGGAGGGCATAGCGGCATTTCTTATAAGTCCCGCTCCTTGAAAGTGGCAGCTCTAGCCTTTAGCTCAGTGCGGATGTTGCCTGTAATCCATGGCTTCTGGTTGGGGTATGTACGTACGGTCACTGTGGGGACGACGTCATCGATGCACTTATTGATGACGCCAATGACTGATGTGGTGTACTCCTCAATGCCATTGGAGGAATCCCGGAACATATTCCAGTCTGTGCTAGCAAAACAGTCCTGTAGCTTAGCATCTGCTTCATCTGACCACTTTTTTATTGATCTAGTCACTGGTGCTTCCTGCTTTAATTTTAGCTTGTAAGCAGGAATCAGGAGGATAGAATTATGGTCAGATTTACCAAATGGAGGGCGAGGGAGAGCTTTATATGCGTCTCTGTGTGTGGTCCAGGTTTTTTTCTGTCTGGTTGCACATTTAACATGCTGATAGAAATTTGGTAAAGCGGATTTAAGTTTCCCTGCATTAAAGTCCCTGACTACTAGGTGCGCCGCTTCTGGGTTTGCGTTTTCTTATTTGCTTACGGCAGAATACAGCACATTCACTGCTGTCTTAGTGCTAGCCTCAGTCTGTGGTGGTATGTAAACAGCTACGATAAATATAGATGAAAACTCTCTAGGTAGATAGTGTGGTCTACAGCTTATATTGAGATACTCTACCTCAGGCGAGCAATAGCTCGAGACTTCCTTAGATATCGTGCACCAGCTGTTATTTACAAAAGTACATAGTCCACCGCCCCTTGTCTTACCAGACGCCGCTGTTCTATCCTGCCGGTACAGCATATAACCAGCCAGCTGTATGTTGATATTGTCGTCGTTCAGCCACGACTCCGTGAAGCACAAGATATTACAGTTTTCAATGTCCCGTTGGTAGTTTAATCTTCCGCGTAGGTCATCTATTTTATTCTCCAAAGATTGCACGTTTGCTAGCAGAATGGAAGGAAGTGGAGGTTTATTCGATCGCCTACGAATTCTCAGAAGGCAGCCCGCCCTCTGGCCCATTTTTCTCCGCCTCCTGTTCACGCAAATCACGGGGATCTGGGCCTGTTCCCGAGAAAGCAGTATATCGTTCGCGTTGGGCTCTTCAAACTCATTAAAACGAAAAAAAGGATTCTGCCAGTCCGTGGTGAGTTATCGCAGTCCTGATGTCCAGAAGCTACTTTCGGTCATAAGAGATGGTAGGGTCAACATTATGTGCAAAATAAGTAAAAAAATAAGTTACAAACAAAAAAACACAATCGGTTGGGGGCACGTAAAACCTAAGCTTTCTTCTCTGGCGCCATTGTTACAATTCTAAAACAATTGCTATGTGTATTTACAATCCCCTTCTTCAAACGGATTGCTCATTTACCTAGCTCTTATCATTAGCTTTTATCATTTTATAAATGACAGTGCATGGAGAATGCTGTTGTTTCTATCGGATAAAACAAAGTAGATGCTTTATCCACTTGGAAACGGTAGGTTCGCTCCACCTTTTTCATGGTCTGTAGACACACATCCGCCACGCCTCCATTTCTTTTATCTCCACACCTAACGTGTATCTTGCTGGCACTGATAATTTCCCCATGCTTAAATTCAGAAGAAGAAAAATGAATAAAGTTACATTTACACATGCTTAACTCAGGTCTGAATTTCCTCCCTAGTAAATCACAGATTGGAAACTCAAATTAGCCCTGCCTGGCTACTCCCCTACATTAGACCAGACCTGCTGGGTTCAAATAGTATTGGTTTTCTTTCAGTTTCTTTGACATTTTAATTGATTGAGCCTGTCTGGATGGGCTGGGTGTGTTTGTTCTTTTTGGGTCTATTTCATTGATTCCATCGTGCCCAGGAAAGCCTATTTGTAACCAGGTTCCCTAAACCCTGACAGACAGTGCCCTTCCCATTACAGTCTTTTACACAGTGATTTGTGCTATTAATCTGCTTGGCGACAGAATGTGATGTGTTTCCTTTTTCCTCGCCTTGATTGGGGTCATCTCTGTTATTACCATGGTGATGTTAATGATAAATCTGTGTGTGTGTGCGTGCATGCTTGTCTGTGTGTGTCCATACACTGTGCAGTACCATCACCCTAAGTTGCCACAGTATGGGTCGTAGGTCAGGGTGGTGATTTAGTCATATGGGGCCATCCCTCTCCCTCCATAGCAGCCCACCCCAGACTTTTTCCAACCAGGCAATTAGAGTGCCCTGTCCTTCCTTCCTTTACCATGCGGCACACGTACTGCTGTCCAGCACCACAGATTGAGAACTCCCTGGTCCCCGCAAGCCTACCCATCAGGGCTAGATCGGACGCGATACAAAGGGTGGTGGGTGATGGGGGTTGGAGGATTGCAAGGTGATTTTGCTGCCCTCAGGAGAAAGATTGTATAAATTGTTTTAATGTACTGTAGGACCCAGTGGTTCCAGGTGACAGAGAGGGGTAAGAGAGCAGACGTGATCAGAGGGAAGATGAGACTGTGGGGCACTAGACCATTAGATCTGACAGACAGAGAATTTGATGGGTTGGAGGGGTCAAGGAAGGGAAGAGTTACTCTGCACTATATACAAAAAATCTATAACACTTCATTTTAATATGTAATTACACTAACAAGTATTGTAATTAATTGTAATAATTAATTGTTACACTGTACTAACAACAAACTGGTGGTAATTGCAGTCTGTAATTACAGAGGTGAAACAACGAATGCTTGTCACCATACTTACAAATGCTCACATTTCCGATAGCATCTGAATGCACACTTTGTCTGCCTGCACAAACCATGTTACGTGTGTTAGCCAACTGAAAACCAAGGTTTTGTGCAAAATCCAGACATTGACACTAAAGAAACAAAGACAAAAAAACACCCACACAGGAGAGAGAAGGTAAGTGCTATCTAGCTAACTGGATAACACAACAACTAGATAGCTAGGCCTTGCTACTGTATAAGCCTAAACCCTACATAATAGATATCATGATAGTGATGATGGCTAGCAGAGACATCGGAGGAAGGCTTCTATACCATCTCTGATGATAGCTAGATATAGCTAGTAGGCTAATTGTAGAGTGGCTTCGGTCAATTGTCATACATTCCTCTTCTCTACCATAGATTCCCACAAGGTCTCAGACTCCAGGATGGGAAAATTCTTACAAGAAAAACAATTATGGAGACAGACGTTGTCGATTTCCATTGTTTCTTTGTAATATTAAAAAGGGGAGAAAATACAATCCCGTTTTCAATCCCGAATTAGTTAACGTTAGCTCGTTATGGTACTCACCATACTTACTATAGTCCTCAGATTTGTCACCAAATAGTTATTTTATGTATTGAGTAGGCCTATATCTTTGTTTAATCTAATTCATTAAGTTATTAATACGACAATAAAACTCCTCATTAAATGTAAGGTCTTTTTACATGTTGCAATAAAGTTGGGTAAAGTTGAAGCTCATCTTATGTTTGTAGGTATTTTACCTGTGGTAATGAGTAGAACAGTTGTCATGTGTGCTCCCTCTCCGGCCTCTAGGTCACCAGGCTGCTCGCATAATGACACTCACCTGGATTCTATCCCCTCCTTGATTACCTGCCCCTTATATGTCACTCCCTTTGGTTTCTTCCCCAGTTGTCATTGTTCCTGTTTCATGTCGGTGCGCTGTTTGTGTTTCTTGTTTTGTTCATTTATTTATTAAATGTATTCACTCCCCTGAACACCCCTGAACTTGGTTCCCGACTCTCAGCATACATTGTTACAACAATAAGTATATGGTAATTTCTCATAGGTCAATGTGCAGGGGTACAAGGTAGTTAAGGTAATTATGTACATGCAGTTAGGGGTAAAAAATACTAGGCAATCAGGATATAATAAACAGATTGGGGGTCAGTGTGAGCGTATGTAGTGTATGTGTGTGTTGGAGTGTCAGTGTAGTATGTTGGAGTGTGTGGGTAGAGTCCAGTGAGTATGCATAGAGCCGGTGCAAGAGTCAGTGCAAATAAATAGAGGGTCAATGCAAATAGTCAGGGTAGCCATTTGATTAACTGTTCAGTAGTCTTATGGCTTGGGGGTAGAAGCTGTTCAGCAGCCTTTTGGTCCCAGACTTGACGCTCCAGTATTGCTTGCTGTGCGGTAGCAGAGAGAACAGTCTATGACTTGTGTGGCTGGAGTCTTGACAATTTAGGGCCTTCCTCTGACACCGCCTGGTATAGAGGTCCTGGATGGCAGGGAGCTTGGCTATGCAGGTACCGTACTATGTAGGTACACAATAATTACAAGTAAATACAGCTCAAGATACACTTCATTTTAACTAGCTACATCCTGTGTAACGCCGAGTAATTACATTGTACTTAGGCAGATATTACATGTACTCTGTGTTGTACTAGTGATTATCATCCCACTTGGATGGCGCTTCCAGAAGCTTTAAAATGAGGGCCAGGCTGTTAGGATGGGAAATGTAATATATAAATACATATTATTACATGTAAGTACCCATCAAGATACACTTCATTTTAACTAGCTAAATCCTGTGTAACACCTAGAAATAGCATTGTACTTAGCCAGATGTACTCTATGGTGTACTAGTGTGTTTATCCTCCCACTTAGATGGCAAGGAGGTACAGGTTGTCATAATAGGTAAAGTTTTTATTTTTTTGTAATCTGGGATGACACTGGTATGACAGATCCCAGTCAATGAGGTTGACCTATAGACGGGTTAGCGGACAATGTCAAGAAAACTATGTGCGTTATATGGGACAGAAGGCCATGTGTTGTTATGGTTCTGGAAGGCCAGATAGCTAGCATCAATGACTAGAAACTGCCATGTAGTGAATCGAAAGTGGCTTGTTCCAGTCGTTTGATCTTGTTCTTGATACAATGTCTTGTTTTGAGATGTGCAACTTTATTAATATTTTAGATCAACAATCTAAGCCAACCCCGGTGTATTTGAGAGACAAATGCTCATTGTGCAACTTTATTAATGTTTTAGATCAACAATCTAAGCCAACCCCGGCCACTCATTTACTGTTTTGTCCCATAGTTGCGTACGTATCGGTTTTGATGCTAAACAACCAACTCATCTATATCTGTTTCAAGTTAACCCAGATGGTACACTTTTGGGGGGGATAGTGCTAGGACCAACATTGAGTGGTAATTTTGAAGAGTAAATTCACAGGTAGGTAATTAGAGCCTATTGAGCCTCCAACCTTTGTGATCTTGGACACCCAGCACATCTGTCAATGAAAGTTGACAACCTTGTGACAGTTGTAACTGAATCGAATGCGGCTGAGAAGAAACAGAACACTAAATTTATGAATTTTGTGTAAACTTGCACTTCGTAACAAGCATGGTAACAAGCATTCGTGTCAGCTCCCCTAGTTATTTTTGCAGAATCTAGCATCTCCACCAAATAACAAGTACCCTAATGATGTACCATCCTCCGTGTTTTGTGTGAAAATGTTATTTTCTGGTCTGGAATCACCCCTGCAGCCTACATGCTAGAAACTGTAGAAAAATAAGTCTCTTTAAACATTGTTTTCACGGATTAAAAATAATTCCTACTTTGAAATTACATTCACACACAGTTGACACGCAAGCTGTCACAATATGCAAGAGCTCGTGCTCCACCTTGTAGAAAAAGCTCCTCTGCTCCTCTAGCTGCTATTCATGAACCTCATGAGGAACTCATAACAGGTAAGAAAAGCTAAATCATTGTGAACACTACACACATTTTCCCTCTCCTCTGCCTACTCTTACACGACCGCTTTCTCCAACTTCATGAATAAAGAATTGTTTGCTTGGCACGGCTGAGGAGAGATGTCATGCAAATGAATGTGCCTGGCGACGATCAATAATTGATGTATTAAAGCCCCTCGTCTCGTCACGGCTGGAATGAGTCTATCTGCTTAGTATTGGCTAGTTGTATAAATACCAACTACTGCTGCTAAGTTAATTCATCAAGCAGGAATCTAATTCCAAGACCTGAAAAAAATACAAGTGTTTGCTAGTCAACCACAGTATGCTGTTGTTGTAGGTCTACTGGCATTGAAATGATTCAAACCTTAAACATTTACAGTGAAACAATACTGCTGCTGGAAGATTCGTGTTGAGCTATTCCTCTCCTGTGTGGTGTGTGTTATTTCCAAAATGACTTTCAGTAGAACATAACAATGTAGCAGTCTGTCTGATGACCTTGTAGGCTTGCAGAGTAAAATGATTGCTCTTGCCCAAAGGGAGGCTGCATGGAAATACTGGCTGAAGCAGTGTGTGCACATTTTGACCATAAGCTGGATGTCAGTTACCTCAGGCTGATTTAGGTTCAAACAAGAAACCCCTTCAGCAACTAAGGGCTCTATTCAATCTGTATCGAGATAGAAATGAAAAGGTAATTTCAGATGGAGCAGGCATATGCAGCTTTAACCGTGCTGAACGTCCACTATACAGATTAAATAGAACCATTGATCATCCTTGAGATATTTCTACAACTTGATTGGAGTCCACCTGTGGTGAATTCAATTGATTGGACATGATTTGGAAAGGCACACAACTGTCTATTTAAGGTCCCACAGTTGACATTGTATTTCATATCAAAAACCAAGCCATGAGGTCAAAGGAATTGTGTGTAGAGCTCAGAGACACGATTGTGTCGAGGTTCAGATCTGGGGAAGGGTACCAAAAAATGTCTGCAGCATTGAAGGTCCCCAAGATCACAGTGGCCTCAATCATTCTTAAATGGAAGAAGTTTGGAACCATCAAGACTCTTCCTAGAGCTGTTTTTCAGTAGCAGGGGCTGATAGACTAGTCAGGATCGGGCAAAGTACAGAGAGATCCTTGATGAAAACATGTTCCAGAGAACTCAGGACCTCAGAGTGGGGCGAAGGTTCACCTTCCAACAGGACAACGACCCTAAGCACACAGCTAAGACAACACTGGAGTGGCTTCGGGACAAGTCTCTGAATGTCCTTGAGTGGCCCAGCCAGAGCCCGGACTAGAACCTGATCGAACATCTCTGGAGAGACCTGAAAATAGCTGTGCAGTGACGCTCCCCATCCAACCTGACAGAGCTTGAGAGGATCTGCAGAGAAGAATGGAAGAAACTCCCCAAATACAGGTGTGCCAAGCTTGTAGCGTCATACACAAGAAGCCTTGAGGCTGTAATTGCTGCCAAAGGTGTTTCAACAAAGTGCTGGGTAAAGGGTCTGAATACTTATGTAAATGTGATATATCCATTATTTTATTTTTTTATACATTTGCAAGTAGGCAGTAGGCAATAATTTCCTTTCTTTTTTCGGCATCAGACATGCCTAACTTTTCACATGAAACATTGTTTTTGTATTTAATAGGCTAAATTACACATTATGTTAACATATGAACCCAACGTGATCTGTTCTCCCTGGGCGCCGCCGAAGATGGAGATGTCGTTTAAGGCAGCCCTCCGCACCTCTCTGATTCAGAGGTGTTGGGTTAAAAGCGGAAGACACATTTCAGTTGAATGCATTCACTTGTACAACTGACTAGGTATCCCTCTTTCCCATTCCCCATTTCAGATTAAAATGAAAATTTTTCACAAAGTAATTTGGATGTATAGAAATACTTTTTCAAAGTAACTTTAGTTTAGTAAACTGTATTTTTCTCAATGGTAGCTTCACTTCTTTCAGTGTAAAGTAATTGATAGCTTGGTAAACTGTATTTTCAATATAGTTTCCCTGCCACTGCACAGTGGACATAGTGTTATACAGCATCTCCCACATACCATATCTTTGTATTTTTCCACATCATCTGTCACCGTCCTGCCCATCCTTTCTTAAAATACGCAGGCAATAGTACAAAGGAATTCCTATTGTTTTAAACTTTGGCCAGATTCCAACTGAACCTCCCTTAGCAATGTGTATGCAGTGTTTATTTGCTCAACTACACAGATACATGCCCATGTGTCCATGTCTTATTTCTGAAAACCCGGTGCATTTAGGTCTAGTGTGAGGTGAGTTTGACATAAAAAAATTATAATCTGTGATTATAGCCAGTAGTACCTATAGAAAAGAGGTAGGTTGACTACAGTTCCTAATGGAAAAAAATATGTTAAATGCTATTGTGCAAACAATGCAATGCATGTTGATTGAATACTGTCAAAATGCATAACATTTTCCATGCACACATTACCCCATGCCTCTCCTCTCTAGTGATTTAAGAACTGTACAAAATAAAAATAAATATAGCATCACTTTCCTTTTAATAGCTGGAGCACCAGCCGTAATAGAGCTCAGATTAATGAGAGTGTTCTGTTTATAGCCTGTTTCTCTGAGGGTGAACAAACATCAGGGGAACATTACCACCAGACTGCCAGCGATATTTGACCATTTATAAGAAGGGAAGTATTTTTTAAGAGAGTTCTAAGGAGCGTGTTCGTTTGGATGTGATTAGGATTGTTGTCAAGGGAAATATTCTGTGTATTCCCACCTAATTGCCTTTTCTATAGATTTATTTAGGCTGTTATGGGCAGTCAGTGCATTGTATAGGATAGTAATCGGCTACAGATTATGCATCTGAGGGGTAGAGGAGGGATAGTACATTTTAAACATGTTTACATTTTTAGGCTCTACTGAGGATCCTATGGGTTATTCTGGGGCCCTCCCCTGCCACAGAATATCACAATAAGAAACCACTATAATGGCAACCAATGAAGAAGGAGGGAAAAATAACTCATAGTGAAGCTTATCACATGGCCTCCACACAAGTACTACCAGTATGGTTAGGGGTATAGCTAGCTCTACTGCTGTAAGTACTACCAGTATGGTTAGGAGTATGGCTAGCTCTACTGCTGTAAGTACTACCAGTATGGTTAGGGGTATGGCTAGCTCTACTGCTGTAAGTACTACCAGTATGGTTAGGGGTATGGCTAGCTCTACTGCTGTAAGTACTACCAGTATGGTTAGGGGTATGGCTAGCTCTACTGCTGTAAGTACTACCAGTATGGTTAGGGGTATGGCTAGCTCTACTGCTGTAAGTACTACCAGTATGGTTAGGGGTATGGCTAGCTCTACTGCTGTAAATAGTAGGCCTAGTATTACCAGTCAAAGGTTAGGGCTAAGGGTTAGGGTTAAGGCTTGGCTGTGTGTGTGTGTGCACGTATGTCCATGTGTTTATGCTTTTATGTGTGTATTTGTATTATCTCATGGTTCTCTGTTTACTTCTCACCAAAGTCAATGTAAGGTAAACACCTTTTCCCCTTTCTCTGTTTGTCATACTGCTGCTCTTCCAGTTTGACAGCATACATCGCTGCTGATGACAGTGTACATTTCCACTTCACAATACCTGCCAGACTGGTTCTTTCTCTTTATGTGAAGAAGATGAGGAGGAAAGACATGAGCACAACTCTACAGCAAGTAATTATATTCTGGGAGCTCTCTGCCTTATTGTCCCTCTGTCTGCGTTCATGACATTTCTTTATAATACTTTGTCTCCATCTAGTGTTCGAGCAGGAGAGCACACATTTTCAATGAAACCATTCTCTGAACTGTTCTCCTAACATACTAAACTTTCAGAGATCAATATTCCCCATGCCATGGTGTTTAAAACAAAATTATACAAAGAAATATATATTGGCTGGTTTAGTCATATAATTAAGAGGAAATGTTCTACAAATAAGACTGTCTATGCTTCCAGGAGTGATTCTGGCTACACTTGGACCATTCTGGCTGCGCTTCTGGGACCGTTCTGGCTACTTCTGGCTATGCTTCTGGTACCGTACTGGCTACGCTTCCGGGACCATTCTGGCTACGCTACCAGGACCATTCTGGCTACACTTTCTGGGCAATTCTGACTATGCTTCCGGGGCCATTCTGGCAACTCTGCCTCTACTCTGTTTACATGAATCACTAGAAACTGCACCTCACTGTGCTCATCACGGATTTGGACAACACCCTATTTAAAGGTAATTAAAGATGACATATGCAGGGTTTACCATGAATCTGGTCTCTGCGAGCAAACTCAGGAACATTTCCTTTAAAAAGTGCATTGCATACATTGCTGATTGGTTAAAAGTCAATTCCACAAGTCACCAGTCGCTAAATCGATTATGTTAAAATGCCAATTTAGTCTGTTCCATCTGACTGCGCAATCCACTGTCTCATCAGCCCAGCCAGGCAATTTATAAACTTGATCTCCACTATAAAAAGCATCTAGACATTATCTCACATTTATTATAGATTAACATTCAGTTTTCAACAGTGGAGCTTTGTATAAACCTTGTCTGTCTCTCTGACATTTGCAACATTGTTTCAATATTAAAATTCGATCTCCAGCTGTCCTATAGTAATGAACGTGTCTGGAGTCGGGATGAGACAGACAGGCAGGCAGCTTCTCTCAGCCAGTCTGAATCATGAATCAGATGGCATCATTTTTATGGATATATACAAAGAAATGTAAATTGAAAAAAGGTACAGCTAAATGAAGTGCAGCTAGTTTGCAGTCTTTCCAGCTTCAGTTTGAAGTGATTGTGTTAGCTGTGTTGTTGGCTAGCTCCTCTGAACAAAAGTGACCTGACGAGAGAGCACATTTTCTATGCCAGGCGAAATTGCACCTCATTAGCTCATTGTTATGGATGTATCCAAATAAATGTCACTAGAAAACAGCTGAAACAAATGCAAATGCAGCTACTGTTGTTATTCTTCTGCACTGTTTGATGTGACTGTAAGTTAGCCGTAGTTGGCTAGCTAGCAAGCAAGGGATAAGAACGTTGCCAGCCAGTACGACAATGGAACATTTAGAACGGACAACTGGGTCGCGTCCATAAATACAGAACAAAAAGACTGAATGACTGGTTCGCGTCTCTGGCAACCGAATTGATAGAACGAACGACCAGCCGGTTTGGGCAACAACCCTAGATTTGTGTTGGGACTATATCTTGTGGAAGGGTGAAATAGTATAAATAAATTCATCAAAATAACATTTTTAATGAAAATATGTAAATCACTATTTGAATATGTTGGTTAACCCGTTGTATGCCATCGATATTTTGGCACGGTTTACTGGCCCTGGACTTGGTCTTGGGCCTAACAACACCCATGCCAATATATCCTCCAAACACCAGCTTCTCGGGCATTATCACTTAATTATTGTATCAGCATTGTATCTGCTCTATCATTGGCTAGAATGGTCTCACCTTATCTTGTCTCCTCCCGCCTACCTTCCGTATTTGGGGACATGTATTTCCATTGTTAGAGCGGTCACTCAACTATCTTGTCAATATAATAGATCATCTTTGGTATAATGCAAAGCATCATGCCCCTAAGCCTGACGTCCACCCGGCACAGGTAGATTTAAGTGTCCCCCACCCTCCCTAAGTCCCTCCCCAATAGTACCCGCAAAACACCAGTCTCAACGTCAACAGCGAAGAGGCAACTCCGGGATGCTGGCCTTCTAGGCAGAGTTGCAAAGATAAAAAGCCATATCACAGACTGGCAAATGATGATGCTCCAGATACTCAACTAGTCGAAAGAAGGGAAGTTTTATTGCTTCTTTAATCAGAACTACAGTTTTCAGCTCCATTAACATAATCGCAAAAGGATTTTCTAATGATCAATTAGCCTTTTAAAATGCTAAACTTGGATTAGCTAACACAACCTTCAGTTGGAACACAGGAGTGATGGTTGCTGATAATGGGCCTCTGTACGCCTATGTAGATATTCCATAAAAAAATCTGCAGTTTCCAGCTACAATAGTCATTTACAATCACTAACAATGTCTACACTGTATTTCTGATCAATTTGATGTTATTTTAACGGCCAAAAAATAGCTTTTCTTTCAAAAACAAGGACATTTCTAAGTGACCCCAAACTTCTGAACGGTGGTGTACTTAAGTATCACAAGTATTTTTTCTTTGTTTAACCTTTAACTAGGCAAGTCAGTTAAGAACAAATTTTTATTTACAATGACAGCCTACCCCGGCCAAAAACGAACCCGGACGACGCTGGGCCAATTGTGCGCCGCCCTATGGGACTCCCAATCACGGCCAGTTGTGATACAGCCTGTAATCGAACCAGGATCTGTAGTGATGCCTCTAGCACTGAGATGCAGTGCCTTAGACTGCTGCGTCACTCGGGAGCCCAAAGTAAATGCTATAAATCATATATTAAGCAAACCAGATGGCACAATTTACATTTTTTTTTTTTTTTTTACAGATAGCCAGGGGCACACTCCAGCACTCAGACAAAATTTACAAACAAACAAAGCATTTGTGTTTAGTGTGTCTGCCAGATTAAAGGCAGTAGGGATGATCCCCTGTTCTCTTGATAAGTACGTGAATTGGACCATTTTCCTGTCCTTCTAAGCATTCAAAATGTAACTAGTACTTTTGGGTGGCAGGAAAAATGTATGGGAGTAAAAAGTACATATTTACTTTATGAGTGTAATGGAGTAAAAGTTCTCAAATCTATAAATAGTGAAGTAAAGTCGGGGAGAGCTGGGGTGAAAGTAACACTGGGGAAAGTAACACGCCCATTTTCTTAGATAACACAGTGTCACGATCTTCGTAATGGACAGACCAAGACGCAGCGATGCTTCCAGTATACATTTTAATACGAACGTACTGGGTACACAACAAAAACAGAAAGTAACAAAGATCGTGAACGTAACAAAGACAAGCTAAGCTCAAACAATAACCCACGAACCTAGAGTGAAACCTACAAACATAAATATGGTTCCCAATTAGAGACAACGACACACAGCTGCCTCTAATTGGGAACCATTACCCAACATAGATCTATGACACCTAGAACTAACAAACCCTACACCAAAACGAAACCAAAACGCTCCAGCCTGTCATCTTGGGCCTGGGCGTTACAGTACCCCCCCCCAAAGGCGCGGACTCGGACGCCCCAAAAGTCTGTGGGGGGGGGTCTTCGGGTGGGTCCCTTCGTCCCAGGTGGCCCTGGACACAAGAGGCCCTGGACCATTTCCTGGAACTCTGGTGCGTGGAGCAGAAGCTGGGCGTACTGGACTCACGATGCTCACGGGAACTCTGGTGCGTGGAGCTGGCCGTACTGGACTCATGATGCTCACCGGAACTCTGGTGCATGGAGCAGGACCTGGCCTTACCGGACCCACGATGCTCACGGGGACTCTGGTACGTGGAGCAGGAACTGGCCGTACTGGACTCGTGATGCTCACTGGAATTCTGGTGCGTGGAGCAGGAACTGGTCGTACTGGACTCGTGATGCTCACGGGAACTCTGGTGCGTGGAGCAGGAACTGGCCGTACTGGACTCGTGATGCTCACTGGAACTCTGATGCGTGGAGCAGGAACTGGCCGTACTGGACTCGTGATGCTCACGGGAACTCTGGTGCGTGGAGCAGAACTGGCCGTACTGGACTCGTGATGCTCACGGGAATTCTGGTGCGTGGAGCAGGAACTGGTCGTACTGGACTCGTGATGCTCACGGGAACTCTGGTGCGTGGAGCAGGAACTGGCCGTACTGGACTCGCGATGCTCACTGGAACTCTGGTGCGTGGAGCAGGACCTGGCCTTACCGGACCCACGATGCTCACGGGGACTCTGGTACGTGGAGCAGGAACTGGCCGTACTGGACTCGTGATGCTCACCGGAACTCTGATGCGTGGAGCAGGAACTGGTCGTACTGGACTCGTGATGCTCACTGGAACTCTGGTGCGTGGAGCAGGAACTGGTCGTACTGGACTCGTGATGCTCACTGGAACTCTGGTGCGGGAACAGGCCGAACTGGGCTCGTGACGTGCACTCTGGTGCGGGGAGCGGGAACAGGCCGAACTGGGCTTGTGACGCGCACTCTGGTGCGGGGAGCGGGAACAGGCCGAACTGGGCTCGTGACGCCGCACTCTGGTGCGAGGAGCGGGAACAGGCCGAACTGGGCTCGGGACGCGCACTCTGGTGCGGGGAGCGGGAACAGGCCGAACTGGGCTCTCTAAGCGCATGGGGGACCTGGTGCGCGGAGCCGGAACAGGACGTGGCGGGCTCTGAAGGCGCACTGGGGGCCTGATGCGTGGAGCAGGGACAGGACGTGGCGGGCTCTGAAGGCGCACAGGGGGCTTGGAAAAATATGTTTATGATTCTGTGTGTCAAGCCATGGAAATGTGAGAAGCATGATGAGTTTACCGTTTGAGAAGAGAATAAAGACGTTTATTATATCAAGAACTAAGGAGCATGAAAAGGACAGGTGGAGCGCACCTGATTGGTAGCGCTAAGCATGAAAAGTCATTGCAAATGGTGAAAAACGTATCCTACTACATTCCTAATTAAAGTGAGATTTTATAAAATTGTGGTTAATATTATAGTCTGATTTTAGTAAGGCAAAATATTGTGGTTGCGTAACATTGCGATGTTGATGCATGGTTAATTTTTATACATTTCGAACTTATAGCATTAATTATTCAAATCGTCACAAACATGAAATTATGTCTGATAGTACATTTGTTGAAAGTAATGAGCATTACAAACCAGAAACATGGAGCTAAGATAGATTTTGTGCACTTCTCTCCAGCTGTTACTTCTGTCCCAAGGCTGTCTTCCCTTACGGGCAGGTACAACAATAACCTTGTGGTAGTTCTGTTCTCGGTCTATTTAATTTCAAGTAATTTACCCCTAGAAATTCAATTACAGTTCCTAATGGTAGAGGACATACACCTCATGGCCAAAAGTTTGTGGACACCTGCTCCTCCAACATCTCATTTCAAAGTCATGGGCATTAAGATGGAGTTGGTCTCCCCTTTGCTGCTATAACAGTGTCCACTCTTCTGGGAAGGCTTTCCACTAGATGTTGGAACATTGCTGCGGGGACTTGCTTCCATTCAGCCACAAGAGCATTAGTGAGGTCGGGCACTGATGTTGGGCAATTAGGCCTGGCTTGCAGCCGGTGTTGCAATTCATCCCAAAGGTGTTTGATGGGGTTGAGGTCAGGGCTCTGTGCAGGCCAGTCAAGTTCTTCCATATCGATCTCAACAAACCATTTCTGTATGGACCTTGCTTTGTGCACAGGGGCATTGTCATGTTGAAACAAGAACGGGCCTTCCCCAGACTGTACCCACAAAGTTGGAAGCACAGAATCGTCTAGAATGTCATTGTATGCTGTAGCGTTAAGATTTCCCTTCACTGGAACTAAGGGTCCTAGCCCGAACCATGAAAAACAGCCCCAGACCATTATTCCTCCTCTACCAAACTTTACAGTTAGCACTATGCATTGGAGCAGCGAGCGTTCTCCTGGCATCCGCCAAACCCAGATTCGTCCATCAGACTGCCAGATGGTGAAGTGTGATTCATCCCTCCAGAGAACGCGTTTCCACTGCTCCAGAGTCCAATGGCGGCAAACTTTACACCACTCCCGCTGACGCTTGGCATTGTGCATGGTGATCTTAGGCTTGTGTGGGGCTGCTCGGCCATGGAAACCCATTTCATGAAGCTCCCGACTTTTAGTTATTGTGCTGACATTGCTTCCAGAGGCAGTTTGGAACTCGGTAGTGAGTGTTACAACCGAGGACAGACGATTTTTGCGCACTATGCGCTTCAGCACTCGGCAGTCCCGTTCTGTGAGTTTGTGTGGCCTACCACTTCGAGGCTGAGCCTTGTTGCTCCTAGACGTTTCCACTTCACAATAACAGCACTTACAGTTGACTGGGGCAGCACTAGCAGGAAATGTGACTAAATTACTTGTTGGAAAGGTGGCATCCTATGAAGGTGCCACGTTGAAAGACACTGAGCTCTTCAGTACGGGCCATTATACTGCCAGTGTTTGTCTATGGAGATTGCATGGCAGTGTGCTAGATTTTATACACCTGTCAGCAACGTGGCTAATTTGAAAGGGTGTCCTCATACTTGTAGTGTATATAAGTTGTTTGTCAATACATTTGGTGTCTCTATCTCTATCTCTGAGTAATTAGGTCACAGATACCTAAAGGTAGGGGCGGGGATCAGAAAAACAGTCAGTATCTGGTGTTTCCACCATCTCCTTCGCAAAGAGTTGATCAGGCTGTTGATTGTGGCCTGTGGAATGTTGTCCCACTCCTCTTCAATGGCTGTGCGAAGTTGCTGGATATTGGCGGGAACTGGAACACGCTATTGGACACATCGATCCAGAGCATCCCAAACATGCTCAATCAGTGACATGTCTGGTGAGTATGCAGGCCATGGAAGAACTGGGACATTTTCAGCATCCAGGAATTGTGTACAGATCCTTGCGACATGGGGTTGTGCATTATCATGCTGAAACATGAGGTGATGGCGGCGGATGAACGGCACGACAATGGGCTTCAGGATCTCGTCATGGTATCTCTGTGCATTCAAATTGCCATCGATAAAATGAAATTGTGTTCGTTATACCCACCGCCACCACGGGGCACTCTTTTCAAAACTTTGAAATTAGCAAACAGCTCGCCCACCTGCCAAAGTTCTCTAAAATGACATCAGAGGCTGCTTATGCTAGAGAAATTAACATTCAATTCTCTGGCAACAGCTCTGGTGGACATTCCTGCAGTCAGTATGCCATTGCATGCTCCCTCAAAACTTGAGACATCTGTGGACAAAACATAGCCTTTTATTGTCCCCAGCACAGGGTGCGCGTGTGTAATGATCACACTGTTTAATCATCTTCTTGATATGCCACACCTGTCAAGTGGATGGATTATCTTGGTCATTAACAGGATTGTAAACAAATTTGTTCAAAAAATAATGTTTTTGTGCATATAGAACATTTCTGGGATATTTTATTTCAGCTCATGAAACATGGGACCAACACTTTACATGTCGCGTTTCTATTTTTGTTCAGTGTAATTATTTTACACCACTGATGTCGGGTCAATCGGACATTATGTTTACATTTCTAGTGCGGACCGACCGCAATTATTTACCTCTCATGATCATAAAAAAGCCAGTAGACATTTTTAGTTCACATTTTTTAATAACATGGCACAATTTACATAACACAAGTTTAAATGAGGAGCATGCTGAAGATTCAGTCGCTTCTTTTTTTTGGTCTTAATTTTTTTTTGATTCTAGAAATACTTTTTTTTACGTACATGATTAACAGCAAAAAACGTTTTTCTTGTTAACAATCTCTCTGCAATACGCATTGACTAACCACTACGGCTCCAGTGGACGTTTTTAATGTGGGGTTTAAAAAACACTGCACAACATCTGGCTCTCACAGAGTTCTGAAGCGCACAACTAAACCTTCAGTGGACTACTAAAATAGATCTCTGCTCATTAGAAACAAACTATCCATAGTTTAGATCGGCTTTTTTTTGTCTTTTTTATTTTTGTAGATACAACAACTTAGGATAGCACTTTAATACACTGTTAGATAAACATAACTTATTTCCAAACACATACTTTACACTCCTTTAGAAGGGATAATGTGGTGTATTTCTGTAAATGTGCTGTATTCTCTCCAAAACAAGACTAGTGGTGAGAGTAGTGGGAGTTGAGTTGTTGGGGTAACTGATAAGTGAGTGATCTCTCTCACTTTAAACTGTCTGTTCGGCGACTTCAGGCATTGGAATTCCTCCGAAAATAAAAATAGCTCTATAATAGACATTTTAAGGATTGTCACCACAACTTTGTATAATTTTTCAGAAAATTGTTACGTTTGCACAACCGTTGTACGGTATAGTGTTTTTCTACGAGCACTATTTCATTTCAGTGATATATACATTATTATGGTTTTGTGAGATCTTGGTTGTGGAGAGAATACAGTGTTGTCAGAGTTAGTTGGGGTGGTGACCAGGCTGGCTTTCAGAGTGTAAGCCCAGACATTTGTTGCATAGTTGAATGGGGGGTATGGTGGTCTCTGGTACAATGCTTTTCCCGCTGCGTCAAGCAAAAACCAATCTGCAAAAAGCACATTCTACCTTTCCTTCTTCTTAATAATAGTCCTCTATTTACATTTGTTCAAAGTAAAGCTTTCAAAATACCCTTTTGCATATTTGTACCTTGATTTGTTCCTTAAGGAGAGAGCATGTCGACTATACACATATCTACACACTTTGCTGTCTGTCAATGCATTGAAGTACCTGTACATTCCAAAACGTCTTTGTGAGGGTTCCGTTTCTATTAACCTACACACCTTCAGGGTAGTCCAGGCCGCTTTCTATACAAGAGAAGAATACACACAAAAAGCAGGAGCAAACTGGAAAAGAAGAGTTTAGTAAAATCTCATTTTTTGTTTACATCATTTCATCTCCCTTTTTTTCAATTTTTTTGTAAAAACAAAAACATCATCTGTGGGTGTTTTTAAACCACATATTATTCACAGCTATGGTACAGTCTAGTTTTCCCAAAGCTAAGTGCTTGGTGTGAGTTCAGTGTTAGTAATTCCGTCAGACACAGGGTATGGGGCAGAATCTGCCTGTAGTCCAGGGTGAGGCTAGGTTTGCACCCCGCTCCGTTCACCGTGCCTCTATGTCTTTGTGGTTGTGGGCTGACGGTCTGTCTCTGATGTCTGTGGTGAGGGGCGTAGTCCGTCTGGGGGAGCCCGGCCTGGCACCCAGCGTGGGGATGAGGGGGGGCGGGGCGCTCAGGGAGGCCGTGGGCGGTGTTTTGTTCAGGATACCATTCTGGTGGGCTGCGGCTGCGGCAGCGTGGGCGGCATACGCTGCAGCGGCGGCCGAGGGGCTGACCCTGGAGTAGTGCATGCTGGGTAATCCAGGGGCCATGAGGCCGGGGTGGGGGGTGTGGCAGGTGGCCTTCCAGGGCCGGGTGGTGCATGGCGACGTGCAGGCGGCCGTGCTCGTAGTCCTCTCTGAGCATGTGCAGGCGCTCGCGCTCCTCCAGGTGGGCCCGGGCCTCCTGCTCCCGGCGCTGCTCCAGGGCTAGAGGGTGGTGGTGGTCACGGTTAAAGTCATGAGACTCTCGGTCCCTGTAGGAGCGTTCTGCCTCGTAGAGGCGCTGCCCGGCCAGCCGGTGCAGGGGGGGTCGTTCCTCAGCAGCAGTTCCCTGGTCAGAGGGTCCCGTCTGTGGATGTCCAGGCCCCTGTATGGGTCCCTCATGGGGTCCCAGTGGAAGGCTGGGTAGGGGAACCTCTCTGCCCCTGGGATGGGGCTAATGCCCATGAAGGGGGCCACCATTCGAGTCCTCTCCAGGCCGCTGATGCTGTTCATGGGGTGGACGCCCGCCATGCCCATGGGCATCGCCATAGAGGAGGGGGGGTGGGTGTGGAAGCTGGGCGTGGGGGGCACCTGGGGCAGGTGTGGGTGGAGGTGAGGGTGTGGGTGAGAGGGGGGTCTGTCCCTGTCCGTAGGGCTGTCCTGCTCCTCTTTCCTCTCCTCCTTTACCTTCACCTCGTTGTTGTTCTTCTTGTGGTGCTCGTAGGGAGAGGGCAGCTCTCCCTTCTTCTCCATCAGGGCCTCCCTCTCCCCCCTCCCCAAGCCCCCGTTGGGGCCGGTCTAGGCTGGTCTGGCGGATGTAGGGTGAGGTCGTCCCTCTGCCATTGGCCTTGTCCTCAGACACACGCCCGTCGTGGATGATTGGCGTTGTGTCCTTGTCGTTGTGGTGATTTTCTTTGAGCTTGTGCTCGTCTGTGCCGTTGTCCTTCCAGGAGTCGGGGTGCTCCCTGTCCCTGTCTCGGTCTTTGGGCTTGTCCTTATCCCTGGGGGGTTCGCTGGGGGGCAGGTGGTTCCTTGGGGGCTCCGGGGGACAGCTGTGACTCAAAAGGCTGATGGGGTTGATGGGGACTGGGGACGGATGAGTCTGGTGACGCTTCTCCATGGCTTCCCTGGATGGACACACACAACAATGGGCTTTAAAGTCATATTTCAATTTGTATCACTAGTTCATTGTTTGTCAGTGGTATAACTTTAGGGTACATTCAGAGTTGTCACTTCATAACACCCACCTCTCCTTGTCATCTTTGTTGACGGAGGAAGTGTCTCGCTTGTCTGAGTCTCGGTCTCTCTCGTGGGAGCTGACTGAAGCGCTCCTCTCCGAGTCGCCAGGTTTGAGCCAGGGTGGAGGGGTAGGGAAGGAGGGCGGCGTGCGGTGCAGCCGGTTCCATGGCTCGTGATTGTTGCTGAAGTGCTGCTGTGCATTGGGGCTGTCTTTATGGCCAAACACAGAGTTAGGTGCTGTTAGGGATTCAACACACGGAAAGAAGAAAAGACCAGAACACAAGTTAAAAGGCATATCTCCCTGGTGTGATGGTCGGTCAACTCTAACGTTAGAATTCCATGAATACCCCATGCAACGTTCATTTTTCATTTTCATAATCTAACAGGAAATCCAAATGATTGGTTGTCAAATACACATATACATTGTTGTCATGGAGATGCAACTCACTTAGTGCTGGGTTTCCAAGCCCGCCAAAGGCTGCAGTGCTGAGAGAGGCGAGTCCTCCAAACGAGGGAGGTCTACTGAATGGCTCTGAGGGAGGGAGGGAGAGAGAGACAGGCAGACAGAGAGAGAGTGAGGGAGGGAGGAGAGAGAGAGAGCAAATACACAGTCAGCACCCTCTCTATATTGCTCCTTTACAGGGTCAACCAGCTTCTGGCACTGACACTGTACTTGTCAGTGCTCCATACACCCTCAAAATCAATTGAAATGCTAAGTTTTTATCTCTTTAAATCAAGTTTGACCTGACTAGGCGTACTGTGTGGGCTGCCTCTTACCTAAGTGAGGTGCAGGGGTGAGGAAGTTGCCAGGGTGGTGGGACGGGTGGCCGAACGGGCCGGCTGACGGGTGTGCAGAACCTGACATGGGAAAGAGAAAGAGTTGATGTAAGACATCTTCATTATAGAAAAACTAGATATTCATCTCCCTTAGCTTAGAAATGTGTAATGTGGCTCAAATATTTGATTGCAGCATCGTAGCTTCCCTAGCGATTTTGAACTGTGATAAAATGTAGGAAAGATGAGCAGGATGCGTCCCTTTTTAGAGGCAAGAGCATTGATCTCAACATGTAATCTATAACCTATGTGGAGACCGGTGCTTTGCCTTGACACGCCATGTTAAAAATAGACCCCTCTATGGGGCCAGTGGGATTGATCTAGCTCTGTGGGGAGAGGAGGTCCTGGAGATATTGTGTCAATCATAGAAATACAAGGACCCGTGAGTGTTCCAGTCAAATGGTTCTGGTCTGAAGGGCTTTGTCCCTTCTGGTAATCCAATTTCTATGGTGACAATCTACCTCTTCCCAGGACACTAACCAACTCGCACTCACCTGCTGCTGAGAAGAGCGTGGCGGGACGCGCTAAGTCGTGGGGGTGGTGCATCGCGCCAAAGAGGCTGGGGCCGGGGGGGCGACTCAGGAACTCCGGCTTGAGCCCGAAGTCCAGCTTGTGTGGGTCAACCTGCATCTGCTGCTGGAAGACGCCAGACAGGGAGAAACAGCACATGAAAACCCCATCCCCAACACAGCAGCAGCAGAAAGGGTTCCCTTCTGTTGGTTGTCTGAGAGCTAAGGCATGAAGCTGATCGCCGTATGCGAGTAAAGTAACATTTCCTATACTTTCATTGCATATCTGCAAAAGATGGGTTAACGCTCGTGCAAATAAAAAATATGTGTAAACGGCATTTACCCTCCAGTACACTACTGAAGGTACCACAAGATGGCAGTCCTCTCTCTCTCTCTCTCTCTCTCTCTCTCTCTCTCTCTCTCTCTCTCTCTCTCTCTCTCTCTCTCTCTCTCTCTCTCTCTCTCTCTCTCTCTCTCTCAATACTGTCTCCAGGAGGAGAGCTGGATTATACTACCAATTTAACTGGCTTGGGGTTTAGATGATAAAACATTGGGGTTTAGAGAACCGCACTATAGTGAAGCACAACAGACAGTGTTTCTCTACAGTCTGTGAGTGGAAGTGCAAAGGGGAGGTCTCACCTTGACTTTCTGCTGGTGGTGGTAGATCTGCCAGGCCATATGGACATGCATGGCACACCACTTCCCCGGTTTCTGGACAAACGCAAAACAAGAAGATATGGTTAACCTCAAAGACAGGATTCTCAAGGACACATTATTGGACGTTTCTTTTTAGTTTTCTTTTAGGGGAGAGAGAACTAAAGCATTCCTACCCTGAGAATGGGCCGAAACGGATCCGTTAGCTAGAGGAGAGGACGAGAGAGAGCAGGGGAGGGAGAGAAAGGTGGAGAGAGAGAGGGAGAGAGAGAGAGAGGGGGGGAGAGAGATGGGATGGGGGTGGGTGGGGGGTGGCTCAGTTACTTTCATGTCTCTCAGGCGTTCTTAATTAGCAACTATGCGTGGCTTCACTATTGAATGCGTGAGCGTATCCAGACAGGGTGCTTACCCTGGGGTCCTTCTGTAAGAGTGCGTGTGGGACTGCTCCAGGTCTTGAGGCCACATCCAGTGGGTTAGAAGTCTGCAGAACACAGAGAGAGCTCATTGTGAGGGGAGGTATGGGGAGCACCGTCTCTGTCTTTAGTGTGAACATGCACGTCCACTCCCTATTCTGATAACGTATGTTAAGCTGTGTGTTGGTCGTCAGAGAGCACCCTCTACAATGAAGACGTGTTTGTCATGTTCACTCCTTGTGTGTGTGGTGTTGGCCTGTGGCCCCTACCTTGGGCTGGAAGGCCCCCTGCAGCGAGCCGAATGGCCCGTTCGGAGGGATCACTGGAGGAATGCCGGACACGCCCGGGGGGTAGGAGTGGAACAGCTGAGAAAAGAAGAAAGGAGTGAGGATGGGTGTGGTGTGGTGTTATTCAGACAGAGGAGAAGGACAGCAGCTGTATGAACAGTGAGATGAAGGAGAGAGGGGCCAGCATGACATGACAGGGTACAGGGGGGCTGGGGTGGAGGGAACAACATGACAGACATGATGATGTCACAACAAACCCACCATAACTAGGGATCAACATCCAGACCGCCGTCAGTCAGGTAGCTACAACTGCCACTGTCCTTAGTGCCTCAACGTGTTTAACAAAACTAAAACAGTTACACTTTTGTAATGCTACTGAAATCACCAGGTGTTTACTAAGCACTAACATGGACCTATGAATTACTTATTAGCCACTAAAACAAATCTACAGTTATCAGCTATCCTTAGCTAGTGTTGAGAGTAAAACTGAACTCTCTCACCAGAAAGAATTCTACTATACAATCACAACGGGTGTCTGTCTGTTGAGGCTTACATAATATACGTCCACATTAATGAACTCATTTTAAATAGGGGTTACCCGGCCTAACGGTGCTGATAGCAGGGAGATGAATTAAGACCAAACTCTGACTAACATGTAATTGCTACTCTGATTCACAACATGCACAACAGTTGAATGCCTCTGAATAGCAGAGCAGTAATTGAAGGCAGAGGTCAAGTGTGGTGGAGACAAAGGCATTTAGCGGCACGCACGCGCACGCACACACACGCACACACTTGGTACAGCCATTGAACTAAATTGAGACTTTGTTCTGTTCACTTGAGTAGGAAGTGGGTTGCAATGATTCAGCCAGGTTCCATTGTGTGAATGGTACAGTGGTGAATGAATGAGCAAGCAGACAGTTATGTTAGCAGACAGACACGTTGTGATGGGTAAGACAAAAATACAGCATTCCTGGAACGACAGGATGCTGTATTCTCTCAGAGCAGAAGCGGGAGGTGGAGGCATGGCAGCTACTGTATAAATACACACAGAACTACAACATGAACTAGCGTGGCTAGATGGATGGAGAGGCACGCACTGAATGCACAAACTACCCCACAAACACAGAGAAACTCACGCTGTGTCTGTAGAAGGGGTCAACTTTTGTTGGGAATTTTTCAAACTGTAGAAGGAAGGAAATAAACAGAACTAAGAACAAGGAAAGAATATTCCAGCAGCTTAATGATCTACATGTCAGACTGGGCTGTTTAGTGAATCAAGAACACAGAGGAGCCATTTGACCACGTCGTTATCCTCAGCCTTAACAGCCCTTTCCCTGCCTCTCGCGCTCCCATTTCGTGAGCGACTGAAGAGCTCATAAACTATGCGGCCCTGTGTATCCCTGTGTCTCATTTGGGAAGGTTTTAGTGGTTTAATGTGGACCTAGGGAATACATTTCCCCAGTCAAGTATAAACACAGCGGCCTTAAAAACACTTTAATGTCCTCATTAGCTGTCAGAGCGCTAGCCAATCTGCCTTTGAGGAATATCTTCAGAGCAATGTAAAATACTCCGCGGTTACAGTAGGCGGGTGTGTGTGTGTGTGTGTGTGTGTGTGTGTGTGTGTGTGTGTGTGTGTGTGTGTGTGTGTGTGTGTGTGTGTGTGTGTGTGTGTGTGTGTGTGTGTGTGTGTGTGTGTGTGTGTGTGTGTGTGTGTGTGTGTGTGTGTGTGTGTGTGTGTGTGTGTGTATGGTCTTATTCTTCTATCCTCGTGGGGACATTTCCCACGTTCCCACGAGGACAAAGGCTATTTAAGCTTTGTGGTTAAGGTTAGGGTAAGGTTTAGGGAAAATAGGATTTTTGAATGGAAATACATTTTAGGTCCTCACAAGGATAGAAAAACAAGTGTGTGTGTGTGTGTCCGTTGTCTGGGACCATGGGTGTGTCTGTGTATGTGTGTGTGTTAGAGAGAGGGCTGGTTGAGCAGGCCTGGTTCAGAGGAACAGCCACACAGTGCCTGTGGCCCCAGACAAACAGCGGGGCTCCAAACCCAAAGCATTCTCCTATAATGAAAACTCAACTAACTACAGTACATGATGTCATTGAAGACTGGTATTATGTTCTCAAAGCTGGCCCAGAATTAAACAACTCCGCCTCGGGGGCAGTTGTTGCCAATTTAGAAAAAGCTGGAGTTTGGGGTGCCCAAAATATTCCAGAGAAAACACTAGAAAGAGTTTTTGGGAGAAGAAAGGCATCATTGTGGTAAAGAATGGAGAAACACATGGTTACTATTAGAAGGCACGCCACAAAAAAACTGTTTTCCTCCAGCAAGACTAGGACTACCTTATAGTACCAATACTGTGTTAAAACAGCCGTGTTAAAAAACACAACCCTATCCACCCCATTGTTAATGCATATACACCAAGCACTTTGAGGTTTTTGCTGTAAAAGCTTAATAAAAAAAAACATCATTAAACAATGTTATCATTACATACACCCCACTTACCCCCAGTTCTCCCCAAAACCCCCAAACCTCTCCCCCAACCCCGGAGTGGTGTTCTACTTATCCTCACATTTCTGGCTGGGGTACGCAGCATGGGGGGTGCAGGGGTTGGCATGATGGCGTGGGAGAAGGGGGTGAAGGTGTGCTGGTGGGTGTGCTGGTGCGTGTGTTGGTGTTGGTGCTGGTGCTGGTGCTGGTGGAGCTCGGTGCGCAGGTAGGGGGGCGGGCCCAAGGAGGCCCCGCGGTCGGCGCTCTGCGAGGCGAGGAAACGGTTGTTGAGCTCCTGGCGCAGCAGGTCTTGTTCTGGAGGAGAGAGAAAGGAGAGGGAGAGAAGAGGAGGAAGAGGAGGAAGAGGAGGAGGAAAGAAGAGACTCGTGGTCAGGACCTGTGTCTGTTTGTCTGTGCCAGATCTGTTCTAGCTAAGGATAATACGAGGAAGAATACCCATGATAGTGAAAGTGTCTGTTCCAGATCTGTTTTAAGTGAGAGTAACAATATCCATGGAGGTACAGTGCAACCATTACAGAGGATCTATCGTGTTAGTCAAGTGTCAAATTAAACGCAAGATAGAGAATCAGGAAGACAACGTCCTTGTATTCTCTTTACAATGGGAGTCACACAGGGCATTCCTGAATGGCGCATGCTGCTTGAAGAGTCAGCATTGCAATTATATGAAAACCTCGAACCCCATTTTAGACCAGAGCTGTTCATTAACTGACCGGCTCACAACAGTTTGAGGAGAAACAGATAAATGCATTTTACATGCTTTCATAAAAATGATTCTGTTTTGACTGTTTTGATTTCGGTTAGATGAACACATTTCCTTGTAAAAGTGAGAATTGCTCAGAGCGATACCGTTACTAAATCATGATCACATTTGATCACAGTTTGGCACGACAGGAGAGGGCATAAGCACTTCCATCACATGGCCTGATTGGAAAGATAGTGTGTGTTGTTTGAGTAACCAATCAATCAATCAATTAATCAAACCCAACAGAATATAGACAGAGGGAAGGACAGGACGCCTGTCAGCACCTACTGCACTACTATAGACAAACACAGACGGCACAGAGTGCAGCTAACATGTGCAATCCTGAGTCGTCAGTCTCTGTCTCCTATAAATTAGCACCACGGTAACCTTATGTCCGTCTCTCTCGCTCCCTGTCACAGTTTAACACGTCTTGTGCTCCACACGCACACATCATGACACAAATGACCTGGTTTCTGCCACAACAGCCATGAGAATTTACAGCTTTGCACTTTGTCTTGTACCAGCTGTTTTTGTGGTGCAGTTCTCCTGCCTGTCCATGTGGGGGGGCAGCGTGGTACATGTGCGTACCTGAGTAGGGTGTCCCAGCGGCGGGGTGTCCTCCGGGGACCGGCAGGGTGCTAGACGTCAGTGGCGGAGGTGGGGGCAAGACTGCTGGAGGCGCAAACATATTGGGGTGATGGGGGTGTGGCGAGGACTGCAGGGCGGGGGGGAAGCCGTGGGGAGCAATCTGATTGGCTGGGAGGGGCAGGGGGAAGGCGGTGGCTGCTGCTGCAGCGACTGAGCCGGATGGCGGGTGGTGGGGTAGGTGTGGGGACGGGCCAGCGGGGCAGTGGAGCTTGGTACCGCCCGGGGTACTGCTCCGACTGCTGCTAGAGAGAGAGAAGGACAGAGAAGGGGAGAGAGATAAATAAAATGATACCGCTTCCACATGTCAACTCTTCCCCTTGTTTATAGTAGATATGAAGCTCTAACAGACAGAAAGGTTTCACATCTCATTAAATGTTTTGTCACACCCGTGGTATATGGTCTGATATACCAACGGCTGCCAGCCCAATCAGCATTCAGGGCTCAAACCACCCAGTTTTTGCAATTATAAACTGGGTGGTTCGAGCCCTGAATGCTGATTGGGTAACAGCCGTGGTATATCAGACCGTTTACCACGAGTATGACAAAACATTTATTTTTACTGCTATAATTACTTTGGTAACCAGTTTATAATAGCAATAAGGCACCTCTGGGGTTTGTGGTATATGGCCAATATTCCACGGCTATGGGCTGTTTTCAAAACGTTGCGTTGTGCCTAAAATCAGCCCTTAGCCGTGGTATATTGGCCATATACCACACCCCCTCAGGCCTTATTGCTTAAATAACCACCACTGGCAAACATTATAGAACAGCATCTGTGTTTTAGGGATACTTCGGGAGTTTGGCAATGAGGTCCTTTATCTACTTCCCCAGAGCCAGATGAACTAGTGGAGGCCATTTTTATGTCTCTGTGTCCAGTATGAAGGAGGTTGGCGTTCGTTTCACAAGCCAATCCTACTAGCTTTAGTGCAATGAAGACTGGAAGTCTATGGGTGTCTGCTCACATGCTAGACTTAGACTTCCAGTCATTGCGCTAACACTAATTATCATTATCAAACTACCGCTAACTTCCTTCATACTGGACACAGAGACATACAAATGGTATCCACAAGTTCATCTGACTCTGAGGAAGTAGATAAAGAACATCAGTGCCAAAATCCCGAAGCATCCCTTTAAGCAGCTCCAGAGGTACATGCATAATAAAGGACAGAGAGAGAGGAAGAGACCAGGCAGAGAGCCTGTTGTTGTGTGTGTGTGGGTTTCTCCTTCTGAGACTCATGTAGCAGTATCTTAACAAGCTATGCCCAAAAGCGTATTAGCAGCTGCCGCCTGTCTCCGTAACCACCATGTGATTATTCACAGAGGCTGCCAGACCCGTTGGCACACTGGTAGAGGGTGCCAGACACAGAGCCAGCTCCTCCCTGAGAGGGAGAGCCTTCGCTGGGACTGGGGCTGACTGGGGCTCTGGGGCGGCTATCCTGGAGCTCTGAATTAAAGCACAGAATTCTAACTCTAACATACTAACATATGGCTCAGTGCTCCTTGACTATGGGTGGTGGAACAGCTAGCTTATCCATGCAGATGGGTAAAGAGCTGTGACTGGTAGGTAGAGAGCTGGAGGCTACTATCAGCAGATGACAATGTGGGTGGTTAATAAATCCAAGCACTTATCGCTCAGCTGGAGAGAGCGGGTGGTTTTACTAGTCAGTGATGTTATTTGGCTGGAGGGTTTCAGCGCATTACTAATTCAATGTTTGATCTTGCCAATCATGTACATGCTGACATAAGATCAGAGTTTGAATGCTTTCAGGTAAATAGACTTGGGACTCACCTGAGGCCGTTGAAGCTAAGGCTATTGCTGTAGGCAGACAGGGGGCGAGGGTGTGGCCCACAGCGTGAGGGGGGGCGATGAAGCCCGGCTTGGCTCTGGCTGGGGTGGTGGGCCGGTAGGGTGGGGGATGGGGTGTGTGGGTGCAGGCTGGCGGTGGGCGGAGGCCGCGGGTGGGGCTGGGGCTCAGGCTGGTGCTGGGACCGGGGTTGGGGGGGCTGCGAGGGCTCTTGGCCCTGAGCGAGAGGCAGGACTTCGGGGATCTGAGGCCTGACGGAAGCCTCTGAGCGTGGGGGCTGGTGGACAGGTACCTGGGCCAGACGGGAGCTGGGGGGAGAGGGCTGGGCCTGGGAGGTGGGTAGGGACAGAGGCAGGGGGTGGGCAGCCGCACAGGGCTGCGGGGGTAGGGGCTGCTTGGGAGCACTGGTCGCGGGGGGAGGCACGAGGGGCTTCCCTGCAGCTTTCCAGGCTCTTCTCCTGGCTGCGCTCTAGGCCTGACACCTTGGAGAGGCCCAGGCCGCCACGCTCCTGGCTGTCATTGGTGGAGACTGCATTGATGCTGAAATCTGGAACTGTGGACAGAGAGATGGAAACACAAAAAGAGAGACTGGTCAGTACTTCAGTCACAGACACAGTTCATATTGAATCACACAGGCTGCTCACTCCAACATATAAGAACTCCACAAGAGCTTCCAAACACTAGACAAACTCTGCTCATTTCTACAGAACAGTCCATTGATAAAGTCCATTGATAGTACCATATTCAGGATGCAAGACCTAAACAGAGCCCCTCTACAGTGCTTTGTACATGACAGGTAGGTCCTACTCAGACAGACACTGTGCTGTAGCATCAGCAGTCAGCTCCCTGCATGGTGTATGAGCTGGAGCAGGAAGACTAATGGGGGATGACAGTGCATACACAACCAGTAATTAACTTTTCTCTCTGTGCTTCTGGGGGCACGCATGCATGCACACACTGGCTAAATCTCTGCAGAGCTGATGATTGGGCCGGTACCCCAGGGCCATGGCAGTGAGGCAGGCAGGCAGCCCTCTAGAGCTCCATTATAGCAGACTAAGGCCTCTGAGGTGGCTCTCTCTGTAGTATTGTTGCTAGGCTGGTCCCAGGGGCCCCTGGCCTCATAGAGGAAGACCCAAGGGCCCCAGGGATCGGCCTAGCAGTAATATGACAGAGAGCCTGCTTACAGACAGAGAGCAGACCACGCCTGGTCACCTGTCTCTCCGCCTGCCCCTCTCTCTCTCTCTCTCTCTCTCTCTCTCGGGCCCCATACAAAGCCATTCATTACCAGTAGAATGTTAAACAGGGATTGAAGCACCAAGGCACATGTGACACCATCATTAGGGGTCAGGCCAGATAATGCCTGACCAGCAGCAGATTGACCAAGGGATCAATATCTATTATCTGCTGTAACAGCTATTGACCACAGTGCAAGACATCTGTCAGCGGGAGAACACAATAGACACACACTTTGCAGATACTAGCACACTTTGTAAGATCATTCCGACATTTCAACATAGACTAGATCAGGGTTCACCAACTGGCAGGTTTTATTCGGCCCCGCAAGTGTTCTGAGCAACAACATAAACGAGTTCATCTTTCTGTTTTGTTTTTACATAAAAGACTGTAAAAACCCCTGGAAATAAGCTTCAAGGGATTTTCATTTTGGGAATCTGTTGCAAAGTATTCCCACACATAATAGAGAGATACACTGTATGAGATCGTATATGATGTATGTAAGCAAGGCTTGAAAATATTATGCTTTAGTCAAATATATTATCAGTTTGGGATTCCAGCCTATAAATGATTTGTAATTATGTTCCGGCCCGCTGACCCTCCGCTCAAGAAAAAGAATGGCCAGCGGCTGAATCTAGTTGATTCTGGGCTTTATAATACCTACTAAATACAACGGGAAGGTAAATCCAGCAGGAAATTCCTCCGCAAAATGTTTGATTCTAAAACGTCAACCAGGCCAGCTTTCCATAAAATGTACACAATGTCTGTTTTCTGTAGTCTAATATGGTACTGACTTACACCACTCAGGCTGGCCCTAACACACACTAACACCAGTCAGTGTCTGTCTATATTCAGACCAGATCCATGTCATAGTCCACGCCAATCTGCCCCACTCACACACGCCATCACCTTCTACAGAGGCTCCTTCGAGATAGAAAACATGCCTGGTGTAATAGATGGACAGATGGAGGGCGAGCTTCCTAATTCTCCATCCCCCCTTTCTTTCCCCCTGAGGTCCCTGGGCTTGTTTTGAGAATGTGCTAATAGGAAACGTTGAAAAGAAGGTGTCTCTTCTCCTCGTAATGAAGACTCCTGGGCCAGGAGGAGGATAGGAGCAGAGGAGATGTGTACACCTCCTCCCATGAGGGGTAATTTGTCAGTCTCCTTGATCCCTGGAAATAAATACACCCCCCTGTTGGTTCCTTACAAGATCCAGCCCTGCTGTTTTCCTATCCCAACATGTCATTTTCTTATGTTTTTAGTAGTGGGGCAGTGGGCCCATTAACGTGCTGGTTTATATCCCATTAGAATGGGGAATAAATTAATGAGGGCTGTTGGAGGTTATTTATTACGGTTTGAGGTGGTGGTGATGCCAAGGGCTGGATTTAAGGCTCAGGGGAACTGAGGGGCTTAGAGTGGGGTCAGCCGGGTGGTGGGTGAGCAGAGAAAAGTCATTCGTTAAGACGGGTGTCTGGGGACAGAGGCGAGGGGTTTGCGAGCACCGCTCATTATCCAGGGGTGAGCCCCCTGTAACCCCCTCAGACCACTTACAGAACATTAACTACACCCCCACTGCTGCCACAGGGACTACATCAGACGAGGGGGGTATGGATGTTCAATAAACAAAATAGAGAATGCAATACTAGGAAAAAGGGTGAGTGAGGAGACTAGAATTTCAGCATTTATTTTAGCACTGTTTGCGACAACCGCACCCTCCCTCCCTGTCGTGAAGCCCATGGGGTTGGACAGAGTGAGGCCTACGCCTGGAGACCATCCTGACAGATTTATAGGGGTACAGACCTCTGGGGCATTCCAACACTCCGTCCCTGTCCCCTTCTCCCTGTCTCTCTGTCCCATTCCTCCCCTAAATAGCCCCATCACACATTATTAACCCACACGTCATCCCTTCACCCACAGGATCCAATGGAGTCAGGGGTTACATCGCTTCAATCACACAAAACCAACGCAGCAAACAGCCTAGCTATGAGCTATCAGCCGCAAATGTCCGAATGGACCTCTTCACTAAGTCTGTCTCTCCGCTGTCCCGGGGATAGCCTAGTCCCAGATCTGTTTGTGCGGTCTTACCAACTCCTAATGCGTGACAATGATCATAAGAGTTGACAAAACAGTACAAACAGATCGGTCATCAGGCTAACCCGGGGATAGATTTTGATCTGAGACACACAGTGAGGGAAGACAATGATGAGAGCTGAAGTGAAGCTAAGAGGCTATGAATCCTTATCCAAACTCCATGACGCAAGAGACAGGAGCCTCAGAGGACACCAAACTCCCAGCATCCAACAGTCATCAGAGGGTGAAACGCCACGTTAGCAGCAGCAGCCGGTGTGCTCCAGTGATGCTGAGGCCTACTGAGTATGACCCTTATGGCTCACAGAGAAGGCACAGAACATTCTCATTGAACAAAAATAACTCTACAACACTTAGGGTTAAAAGACCAGAGATAGCAAGCTAGAGCTTGGTTGGTTAGAGTAACTGGAGAGTGCTGTGCTGTGCTAACATCTGTGCACCTGTTGAGAGGTGGAAGGAAACAGGTGCTACTGAAGGAAAACACGCTGCCAGGAAATGTGGGGGGAAAACTGAGCCAACCCTGGTTAACCCTGCTTTGTCAGAGAGAGAGAGAGAGAGAGAGAGAGAGAGAGAGAGAGAGTGTGCAGAATGCGATGCAACAGCAGGTAACCTGTGGTAAGGGGAACCTAAAAGACCGTGGCCATGACTCTGCGGTTTCAGGGGGATGGTAAAAACAGCCCACCTTGGGAGAACCGCTGACAACCATAATCCCAGCTGTCTGTCACAGCTGACAGAGACCTTCAAAGGCCTGGACTCAACCCCCCTACCTCCCTCCCCCCTGTCTCTCTTTCGATTCCCTATATCTATCTCCTCCCTCTCTCCCTTTCACTCTGCATGTCTTTCCTTTTTCTTTCTTTTGGCATCATTAGCAGATTCTGCCCCACTCACTCAGTCCGTCAGTAACATTGCTTCAGGGTTCACACATCACTCTGCATCCTGCTTAGAGTTGCAGCCAACCAACGCAACGTTCCGCAAGGACTGCACTGCACTTCAGGGATCAGTCACAATCATAAGAAACAGATTCATGCGGTCTAGACGAGATAGTGGGCGTTTTTTCTCTCTCCATTTCTCGCCTTCCAGCCGGTCCAACAATTATGCACTTAAACAATGGTTGTGTTGTTTCGAGAGACTGCCGCTCTTTTCCCCCCCTCCATTTCCAACCACTCCCCCCTGCTTCGCCTAGCCCTGCTTCCTCCCTCCAAAAACAGACAAATAAAATCCAGGAAAGCTGTTTCAAATCAATTAAAGTACATACAGTTGAATACCACCGACTACAGCCCGGCCCTCCTCGAAGAGAAAATTACATTTCGCATTTGTCTTCTGTGTAAACATGAATTATAATCAGAGACCCCATGCCGAGGGGTCTGGGGGAACTCAAACTACTCTGTGTTTTCAGCTGCACTCGGAATCATTTATTCTACTTCAGAAACACTATTCTATAAGACTTATGAAATGTAAGCCTTTCCTACGTACTTCTCAGTAGTTGGTATCAGTGACATGTATTCATGGTTGCCAAAGGAAGCCAGGCTCCCCCCAAAAGAAATTCCAACAAAAATAAAAAAAATTAAAAATTATGCATTTTTACTCTCTCTGTATTTCAGAAATGTCCTTCAATTCGCAATAGGCTGAATGTATCTCACCGTATGTGTAGCCCATCTATCTGATGCTGTCTGGTCAAAAAGAGCATGACATTGTTGCCACCCGTAGCGTTGAATGCAAGGGAAGCCAGTGAGCATTTGGCCTCCCTTGATAAAAAAAGAACAAAATAATAGCCAATCAGCGTTAAGCTAAACTGAGTGAACTCAGTTGTGAATGGTCCTGGCGCACCCAAAAAAAGCCAGTTCGGATTTGGCTTCATACCAATCACATCACATCAGAAGCCAAACGTCATTGACAGAAAACATGAATTGTTGCATCTCGTTTGGTCGTTGTCCTTTACAGAAACCCAGTCTGAAACTCCATAAAACCCCAATGGAGACGTAGAAGCACGGTGGCTTGGAAAAACTCCCTAGAAAGGCAGGAACTGGCTTCCCCAGTGGTTTTACCCACATACCGCTACAGGTTGGTATTCAGACTTACCTTATGCAGGCACGTAACAGGCTTTGCAGGAGCGGTTCGCTTGCGCTGGCTGAATACAACTCTCCCATTTGCTGGCCAACAGAGTTTTCATTCAATAGAGTTTATTCCATTTATTTTAAACCATCCAGTTAATGAAAAAAAGCCATCTAAATATATGCATATTTGTCTCCATTTCAGCACCAACTGGTTTAAAAATACTCTGATCGTGTAGATTATTTAGCCACATTTTAAGGTTAGGAAAGTATGTATCTCATAAAAAACTGGTTTGGAGAGCCTTTACGCACAAAATATATTTTCTTCATCCTAAAAGTTGCCATATTCAAGTTCAATCCATTAGATATTGGAAGGTGAAAAAAAGTGTACAATACGGTTTGAACGATAGGCGAACCCTATGAATTGAACCTAATTCTCACTAATCATGGAATTGTAATGACAACGATCCAATCATGAACCGTGTGCCAGGCTCCAGGTTTAACCTGCTATGTGTGGTCTAGGTTACATAATGATTCAAATAGGCAACATGTCCCAAATTATTGAACAACGTTAACCTAATATGATCCACTAATGTCAGCGATCCTCAGGAACAACTACACGGACGTGACAGAGAAAGAAACGTGGAATGGAATGATGCAAAATGTAGTCCACAAGTTGAAGGAAACTAACACTGAAGATCCAGTTAGAAATGTATGTTGGTATTACTGAGTGTGGCTCCTGATAGTGGCTAATATTTTACATGATACAAATTCTCAAATAAAGCTGAGAAAAGCCTGGGCATATAATTAAAACATTATAAAGCGCATAATTCAACTCGGCAGGTTCGACGCTACAGAAGCCTGTAGCTTGGGTCTCCAAATTTCATCCCCGCAAATTATGATGGAATACAATGAAAATGTGGTATAACAACACAGCTGTTTATAGCATACTTCGCTGTGGAAACGGGGCCGCAATACATATCATGTTGATATGAGTTTCAGTTTGCTGCCATATGACTGGTTTCACATTAGTCTCCGGGGATCATAAGGAAAGAAACAAGAAACTAGTTGCACTTTCAGCTTTGTAATTGGTTAGACAGCAAAATTGGGTTCTAATTTAGCACCAAGTGAGCTAAATTCAGTTCCCTCATTTTCAGCTTTGTGGACTGGTGTTCCCCCGGGGCACCCTGAATCAGTTAGTAAGAGTAGATGTGTTTATTTGTTCTTAATGATGACTGTATTCAAGGTCGAACGGCAGACATAGTTAACACCTCCCTCTCATATGGAACAGGAGCAACAAACAACAAGACAGCCTCATACACTCTCATGCCTCACGCAGAGCCACACACATCCCCACACAGGCCCCCAGTCCCAGCTAAGAACCCCTCTGAGCCGACACACACACACGCAGAGTCTCGAGCTACATCTCTCAGGATACTGTACTTCTTCGCGCTCTCTCCATCTCTCTCAGGACCCTCTCTTCCTCCAGGAGCTCAGATTAGCAGACGGCTGCTGAGTCCAACTCCCCCACTGAGCTCTCTGGTGCTCCTCAAGTACTCCACCATGGTGGACTATCGGGAACCCTGGCGCCACAACAGCCTATCTGGTGGTGCCATGAGGGAACCTCCAAGCTGAGAGAACCTTCGACACAGTTCCTGTGTTGAGGATCAGCATCTGTAGGACGCAGTTTACTGTACTACACTTTTGTGATGGGGGAGAAATCTATACAGTTACATATCGCAATATTATATGGATACTTTGACTCCAAGTATCAATAAAATAATATATACAGTTGAAGTCAGAAGTTTGCATACACCTTAGCCAAATACATTTAAACTTAGTTTTTCACCATTTCTGACATTTAATCCTAGTAAAAATTCCCTGTCTTAGGTCAGTTAGGATCACCACTTTATTTTAAGAATGTGAAATGTCAGAATAATAGTAGAGAGAATGATTTATTTCACCTTTTATTTCTTTCATCACATTCCCAGTGGGTCAGAAGTTTACATACACTTAATTAGTATGTGGTTGCATTGCCGTTAAATTGTTTAACTTGGGTCAAACCTTTCGGGTAGCCTTCCACAAGCTTCCCACAATAAGTTGGGTGAAGCACACCCACAACATGATGCTGCCACCCCCGTGCTTCACGGTTGGGATGGTCTTCTTCGGTTTGCAAGCTTCCCCCTTTTTCCTCCAAACATAACGATGGTCATTATGGCCAAACAGTTATATTTTTGTTTCATCAGACCAGAGGACATTTCTCCAAAAAGTACGATCTTTGTCCCCATGTGCAGTTGCAAACTGTAGTCTGGCTTTTTTATGGCGGTTTTGGAGCAGTGGCTTCTTCCTTGCTGAAGCCACATGTCGATATAGGACTCGTTTTACTGTGGATATAGATACTTTTGTACCGGTTTTCTCCAGCATCTTCACAAGGTCCTTTGCTGTTATTCTGGGATTGATTTGCACTTTTCGCACCAAAGTACGTTCATCTCTAGGAGACAGAACGCGTCTCCTTCCTGAGCGGTATGACGGCTGCGTGGTCCCATGGTGTTTATACTTGCGTACTACTGTTTGTACAGATGAACGTGGTACCTTCAGGCATTTGGAAATTGCTCCCAAGGTTGAACCAGACTTGTGGAGGTCTACAAGTTTTTTTCTGAGGTCTTGGCTGATTCCTTTTGATTTTCCCATGGCGTCAAGCAAAGAGGCACTGAGTTTGAAGGTAGGGCTTGAAATACATCCACAGGTAAACCTCCAATTGACTCAAATTATGTCAATTAGCCTATCAGAAGCTTCTAAAGCCATGACATAATTTCCAAGCTGTTTAAAGGCACAGTCAACTTTGTGTATGTAAACCTCTGACCCACTGGAATTGTGATATAGTGAATTATAAGTGAAATAATCTGTCTGTAAACAATTGTTGGAAAAATGACTTGTGTCATGCACAAAGTAGATGTCCTAACCGACTTGCCAAAACTAACAAGAAATTTGTGGAGTGGTTGAAAAACGAGTTTTAATGACTCCACTGTAAGTGTATGTAAACTTCCTACTTCAACTGTATATATACTGAACAAAAATATAAACGCAATATGCAACAATTTCAATGATTTTACTGAGTCACAGTTCATATGAGGAAATCAGTCAATTTAAATAAATTCAATAGGCCCTAATCTATGGATTTCACATGACTGGGCAGGAGCGCAGCCATGGGTGGGCCTGGGAGGGCACTCATTGGGGAGCCTGGCCCAGCCAATCAGAATGAGTTCTTCCCCACAAAGGGTCTTTATTACACACAGAAATACTCCTGTTTCATCAGCTGTCTGGGTGGCTGGTCTCAGATGATCCCGCAGGTGAAGAAGCCGGATGTGGAGGTCCTGGGCTGGCGTCGCTACACGTGGTCTGCGGTTGTGAGGCCAGTTGGACGTACTGCCAAATTCTCTAAAACAACGTTGGAGGCAGCTAATGGTAGAGAAATAAACATGAAATTCTCTGGCAACAGCTCTGGTGGACATTCGTGCAGTCAGCATGTCAATTGCACACTCCCTCAAATCTTTTATTTCAGCTCATGAAAAATGGGACCAACACTTTACATGTTGCGTTTATATTTTTGTTCAGTATACTGTATATGCTGTATACTATTACTTATTTTTTTGTTAGGTAGCGTTTTGTTAGGTAGCGTATCGTCATCTAAGAATCGTAATAATATCGTATTGTGAGGTCCCTGGCAATTCCCAGCCTCACTACACTTTCACTGCTGCTTAAAGTCAGACAGATCACTCAAATGTTTACAAGGCCAACCACTGCAAGCCAAACAACTAGTAATTTGTACTTGAGTCTATGTCAGTAACCTGATCAGAAGGCAGTTGGTTGGCCTCATCTCGTGGTCTGTGCCAAAGCAGGCAGCCAGAGAATCCTGCAGACAGTATCATCCCCTCAGCTTTAAAGACTTTAACAGCATTAGAGGGGGTGACAGCGGTAACACCATGCCTCTGATTCCTTATCCACATCTCTAGAGCGTCCCGGAGCACCCAAAGCTATGTGCACACTTCACCCAGGCATGCATGTCCTACATGCCCAGGACGGGGGCCCGCTGCTGGGCCTGACAGTTATGGAGGGTCCCCTGACTGGCCCCTGCAGGCCCGGCTGTGCTCCATTATGTCAGCAGGGCTCTAAATGCAGGGCCAGAGGGGTGTGGGTTACACCCCGCTGGGTGCCCAGAGCTGTTAACCGCGGCAGAATGGAAGCTAAACAGAAATTCTGCTATTCTGGATATGCGTCTTGGGAAGAGTGTGACACATGTTGTGTTGCAGTGTGAATACCATACAGATTAATGTATTCCTCAGTAGTAAAGCACACCCCAACATTAAGGACCTCGATGACGATCAGGCAAAGGGCAAGATGTGGAAAAGACATAAAAGCTGAAACTGTAACTCATGTAATCCGTCAACGTCATAAATTAACAAATGAATGTAATGGACGTGGATGTCATGTAAGAGGATATTTCTTGATGTATGTATTAGTGATAACGTGTGTGTGTGTGTGTAGTATTAGCACTGTGTGTGTGTGTGTGTGTTGTATTAGCACTGTGTGTGTGTGTTTGTACTTGTAATATCGACTTACTGAAGAGTCTATGTCAGTAACCTGATCAGAAAGCAGTTGGTTGAAAGCATCATCCCTCAGCTTTAAAGACTTTAAGAGCATTAGAGGGGGTGACAGTGGAAACACCATGTCTGTGCTGTGCTTGAATGTGTGTGTGTGTGTGTGTGTGTGTGTGTGTGTGTGTGTGTGTGTGTGTGTGTGTGTGTGTGTGTGTGTGTGTGTTGACTGAGGGAGGAAGTTAACTCCCTGGGTGAGAGAGTGAGGCTCTCCTCTCGTCTCCTCTGCTCTCTGACTGATGGATATAGCTGTCATTGCCTGGGAGTGAAAAGGCATCAGCAATCTAGTGTAATTGGGCCTATTAACCCACTGACTGTTGTTCTAAGCTCTTGTGACAGATGCATGGCCATGCGAAAGGCCTAGTGGCCTGAGGGGCTCAGAGGACAAACACTCACACTGCCAGAGAGAGAGGGAGGAGAACACCGACAGACAAACCGACACAGAGAGATCCAGAGAAGGGAATGTTCACTCACCCACCTTGCTTAACAGTTCTATTCTTCCATTCACACATATAATCTCTTGACACAAACGATCAGTCTCAGTCTTCATCGTCGTAATGCAGCCATTTCCATTACCAGGCCTTCTGAGGGTCAACCACCCACAGCTCAGTTCTGATTACTCCATCTCATAACGGCTCTGTCTGATGGCTGCCTGCCTGTCCACTTCTCACTCCAGCAGCATGTGTGATATGTGCTGGCTCCACATTTTGGCCATCTTAACACCGCAGGCCTGAGTAAGCCGTCCCCCCCCCTAGGTGTGAGGATGGAGGGGTGTGGGGATGAAGTAGGAAGACGCTGGCCTCGGTGGCAGTAGTGGGTATCTGGTTTCCAGGCCCGGTGGTGAGGACAGTGTTCACCCTTTAGAGAACAAATCTTTATATATCCCATGGGGGGTGAGGTCAGGCTCTGGGGCTGGGAAGGTAACTGGAGGGGGCTGCAAGCCTGCCATGGGCCCCTGATGATGGGCACACTGGCACAGGTGGTGGTGCCCACAGGGAATACTGCCACTTCTCTCCTCTCGCTAGGGGGCATTGGTCTAGGGGGCTTCCCTAAGGGGGCAGAACCAGAAGGGGTTGGATGTTCTCACACATAGAAATAGGATGTCAAAACATTGACTTGAATGGGAATGTCTCGGTCTAGTAATTCTATTTCTATGTTCTCACACACAGCATGGCCTGGCTGACAGATCTATATATCTACAACCTGCTGTGAAATAACACCAGAATCACCGCCACCATCACTTCCTGGCTGTCACAGTGGAGTAAAACTACACCGCCACACAGAGCAGCTGTGGAGTCAAAGAGAGTGTTGGACCTGAAAGCAAGGCAGCTGAGATGTCTCCTTCCAGGCCCTGATGTCTTTGCAAGTGAGGAGTGAGAGATGGTAGGTGGCCCTATCCCTCTTTTTCTCACTCTCTGTAAACCTTGTATCTCTCCTGAGAGAGAGGAGTTGCTGAGAGAGAGGCCCTCACCACCACAGAACAGCCCAGTCCTGTCAGTCAGCGGTGGGCTTTACCTCTCTAGCCACCCATGATGCTTCTGTCACTCCTCAGCCCATTCACAGCCTGGGCCCCAGAGACAGACATCCAGACTGAGACGGGTTAATACACCTCCATTACCAGAAAGCAGTCTGAGGGTTCTACTCCGGTTATAGGGATGTCCTTTCTTATCCTTCTCACCATTAGTGTAATTTCAGAATCTGCCATTTGACTTTTACCGCAGCTGCATTTTCAATGCCTCAACATGAGCAGTGAGGTGAGATCCCAGTCACAACACAGCCTGTCGTGTACTGTCAGCTGGGTGTGTACATTCATACACATGAAAAAGGCTTCGGAGTTTTAACTTGCAACATGTACTCTCTGTCTGTCGACACTAAATAGATACAGCTATTAGCTATTAGTAACACTGTAACAACTTCTCTGTCTCTCTCTCTCTCGCTCACACACACATCTCTGAAACACACATACACAAACAAACACACACACACACAGAAACCCTACCGGTCTACAGGTCCAACTGCCACCTCAGTCGTGTGCTTTGTCCTGCCATATGTCCTCTCTATGTGGCTATATTCTCTTATTCTCTGCAGACAGACCAAGGCTCCTCCAGCTCCACAGTCCAAATGGGGTCCCAGCAGCCTGTCAGCTTAGACCCAGCAGGGCAGCTCATACCACACACACAACCATGGGGGTGACCCACCCAGCCCAGCAGGTCATACCACACAGACACAGCCACGGGGGTGACTGCCGTGTGTCCTTAGAGCAGGGCTACTCTAGCGGGGCAGACGGCTCCCTCTGTCTTTTTCTCTCTCTCCAGCAGGCAGCACAGAGGGGCATTTAAACTTGGCTAGCCTGTGGTGTCGAGTAACAATCCCTCTAGTGCCCCCTATCTCTACTCCTCCTTCCAACCCTCTCTCTCTCTACTCCTCCCTCTAACCCTCTCTCTATCTCAATTCAATTCAATTTCAATTTAAGGGCTTTATAGGCATGGGAAACATATGTTAACATTGCTAAAGCAAGTGAAGTAGATAATAAACAAAAGTGAAATAAACAAAACAAATGAACAGTAAACATTACACTCACAAAAGTTCCAAAAGAATAAATGCATTTCAAATGTCATATTCTGTGTAAATAGTTAAAGTACAAAAGGGAAAATAAATAAACATAAATATGGGTTGTATTTACAATGGTGTTTGTTCTTCACTGGTTGCCCTTTTCTTGTGGAAACAGGTCACAAATCTTGCTGCACACTGTGGTATTTCATCCAAAAGATATGGGAGTTTATCAAAATTGGGTTTGTTTTCAAATTCTTTGTGGATTTGTGTAATCTGAGGGAAATATGTGTCTCTAATAAGGTCATACATTTGGCAGGAGATTTGGAAGCGCAGCTCAGTTTCCACCTCGGCAGCCTTTCTCAATAGCAAGATTTCCTTCATTTTGGGTCAGTCACAGTGGTCAGGTATTCTGCCACTATGTACTCTCTGTTTAGGGCCAAATATCATTCTAGTTTGCTCAGTTTTTTTTTATGTGTCAAGTAATTATCTTTTTGTTTTCTCATGATTTGGTTGGGTTGGGTTTAATTGTGTTGCTGCCCTGGAGCTCTGTGGGCCCCAGGACCAGCTTGCTTAGGGGGCTCTTCTCCAGGTTAATTTCTCTGTAGGTGATAGCTTTGTTATGGAAGGTTTGGGAATCGCTTCCTTTTAGGTAGTTGTAAAATTTAACAGCTCTTTTCTGGATTTTTATCATTAGCGGGTATCGGCCTGCTCTGCATGCATTATATGGTGTTTTACGTTGTGCACTGAGGATATCATTATCTTCCGGCGCCGACAGAGATGGCAGCCTCGCTTCACGTTCTCAGGAAACCATGCAGTATTTTGTTTTTTTATGTATTACTTCTTACATTGTTACCCCGGAAAATATTAAGTTTTATTACATACAACCGGGAGGAACTATTGGATATAAGAGCAACGTCAACTTACCAACATTACGACCAGGAATACGACTTTCCCAAAGAGGATTCTCCTTTCGTTAACCCAAACACAACAACAGACTGGATAGCACGTGGCTACTCAAAACAACGGCGCGCCGAGAAGAGGGAAACGCGCCGGTCTTTTGGTCAAGCTACGTCGACGGCGCATCGTGCACCTCTCCCGAGTATTTTAATCGCCAATGTACAGTCTCTTGACAACAAAGTAGACGAAATCCGATCGAGGGTTGCCTTTCAGAGAGACATTCGAGACTGCAACGTTCTTTGCTTCACGGAAACATGGCTCACTCAGGACACGTTATCAGAGTCGGTACAGCCACCTGGTTTCTCCACGCATCGCGTGACAGAAACAAACATCTCTCTGGTAAGAAGAAGGGCGGGGTGTGTGTCTTATGATTAACGAGACGTGGTGTGATCATAACAACATACAGGAACTCAAGTCCTTTGTTCACCTGACATAGAATTCCTTACAATCAAATGCAGACCGCATTATCTACCAAGAGAATTCTCTTCGATTATAATCACAGCCGTGTACATCCCCTCAAGCTAATACATCGACGGCACTGAAAGAAATTCATCGGACTCTATGTAAACTGGAAACCACATATCCTGAGGCTGCATTTATTGTGGCTGGGGATTTTAATAAGGCTAATTTAAGAACAAGGCTCCCGAAATTTTACCAGCATATCGAATGTGCCACCGGGCTGGTAAAATCCTGGACCACTGTTATTCCAACTTCCGTGATGCATACAAGGCTATTCTCCGCCCTCCTTTCGCAAGTCTGACCATGACTCCATTTTGTTGCTCCCAGCCTACAAACAGAAACTAAAACAGGAAACGCCCGTTCTCAGGTCTGTTCAACGCTGGTCCGACCAATCTGATTCCATGCTTCAAGATTGCTTCGAGCACGTGGACTGGGATATGTTCCGGATAGCATCTGACAACAACATTGATGTATACGCTGATTCGGTGAGCGAGTTTATTAGCAAATGCATTGGTGATGTTGTACCCATAGCAAATATCAAAACCTTCCCCAACCAGAAACCATGGATTGATGGCAGCATTCGCGCAAAACTGAAAGCGCGAACCACTGCTTTTAACCAGGTAAAGGCTACCGGAAACATGACTGAATACAAACAGTGCAGCTACTCCCTCCGCAAGGCAATCAAACAAGCTAAGCGTCAATATAGAGACAAAGTAGAGTCACAATTCAATGGCTCAGACACAAGAGGAATGTGGCAGGGTCTACAGTCAATCACGGACTACAAAGAAAACCAGCCCGTCGCGGACCATGACGTCCTGCTCCCAGACAAACTAAACAACTTCTTTGCTCGCTTTGAGGACAATACAGTGCCACCGACACGGCCCGCTACCAAAACCTGCGGGCTCACCTTCACCGCAGCCAATGTGAGAAAAACATTTAAATGTGTTAACCCTCGCAAGGCTGCCGGCCCAGATGGCATCCCTGGCGTGTCCTCAGAGCATGCGCAGACCAGCTGGCTGGTGTGTTTACGGACATATTCAATCAGTCCCTATCCCAGTCTGCTGTTCCCACATGCTTCAAGAGGGCCACCATTGTTCCTGTTCCCAAGAAAGCTAAGGTGACTGAGCTAAATGACTATCGCCCGTAGCACTCACTTCCGTCATCATGAAGTGCTTTGAGAGATTAGTCAAGGATCATATCACCTCCATCCTGCCAGACACCCTGGACCCACTCCAATTTGCTTACCGTCCCAATAGGTCCACAGACGACGCAATCGCAATCACACTGCATACTGCCCTAACCCATCTGGACAAGAGGAATACTTATGTAAGAATGCTGTTCATCGACTACAGCTCAGCATTTAACACCATAGTTCCCTCCAAGCTCGTCATTAAGCTCGAGACCCTGGGTCTCGACCCAGCCCTGTGCAACTGGGTCCTGGACTTCCTGACGGGCCGGTCCCAGGTGGTGAGGGTAGGAAACAACATCTCCACCCCGCTGATCCTCAACACTGGGGCCCCACAAGGGTGCGTTCTCAGCCCTCTCCTGTACTCCCTGTTTACCCATGACTGCGTAGCCAAGCACGCATCCAACTCAATCATCAAGTTTGCTGGACGACACTACAGTGGTAGGCTTGATTACCAACAACGACGAGACGGCCTACAGAGAGGAGGTGAGGGCCCTCGGAGTGTGGTGTCAGGAAAATAACCTCTCACTCAATGTCAACAAAACAAAGGAGATGATCGTGGACTTCAGGAAACAGGAGAGGGAGCACCCCTATCCACATCGAGGGGACAGTAGTGGAGAAGGTGGAAAGTTTTAAGTTCCTCGGCGCACACATCACGGACAAACTGAATTGGTCCACCCACACAGACAGCGTGGTAAAGAAGGCGCAACAGCGCCTCTTCAACCTCAGGAGGCTGAAGAAATTTGGCTTGTCACCAAAATCACTCACAAACTTTACAGATGCACAATCGAGAGCATCCTGTCGGGCTGTATCACCGCCTGGTACGGCAACTGCTCCGCCCACAACCGTAAGGCTCTCCAGAGGGTAGTGAGGACTGCACAACGCATCACCGGGTTAAACTACCTGCACTCCAGGACACCTACACCACCCGATGTCACAGAAAGGCCAAAAAGATCATCAAGGACAACAACCACCCGAGCCACTGCCTGTTCACCCCGCTATCATCCAGAAGGCGAGGTCAGTACAGGTGCATCAAAGCTGGGACCGAGAGACTGAAAAACAGCTTCTACCTCAAGGCCATCAGACTGTTAAACAGCCATCACTAACATTGAGTGGCTGCTGCCAACATACTGACTTAAATCTCTAGCCACTTTATACATAGGAATTGGATGTAACAAATGTATCACTAGCCACTTTAAACAATTTTGTATATAATGTTTACGTATCCGACATACTCATATCAAATGTATACACTGTACTCTAAACCATCTACTGTATCTTGCCTATGCCGTTAGGTCATCGACCCAAATCTCTAGCCACTTTAATAATTATAATTGGATGAAATAATGTATCACTAGCCACTTTAAACAATGCCATTTATATAATGTTTACATATCCTACATTACTCATCTCATATATATGTGTATATACTGTACTCCATACCATCTACTGCATCTTGCCTATGCCGGTCAGCCATCGCTCATCCATATATTTATATGTACATACTCGTATTCATTCCTTTACTCTTGTGTGTATAAGGTAGTTGTTGTGAATTTGTTAGATTACTTGTTAGATACTACTGCATGGTCGGAACTAGAAGCACAAGCATTTCGCTACACTCGCATTAACATCTGCTAACCATGTGTATGTGACAAATAAAATTTGATTTGATTTGATTTGATTTGATATCTTTGCAGAATTCTGCATGCAGAGTCTCAATTTGGTGTTTTCCATTTGTGAATTCTTGGTTGGTGAGCGGACCCCAGACCTCACAACCATAAATGGAAATGGGTTCTATAACTGATTCAAGTATTTTTAGCCAGATCCTAATTGGTATGTAGAATTTTATGTTCCTTTTGATGGCATAGAAGGCCCTTCTTGCCTTGTCTCTCAGATCTCTCAGATTGTTCACAGCTTTGTGGAAGTTGCCTGTGGCTCTGATATTTAGGTCAAGGTATGTATCGTTTTTTGTGTGCTCTAAGGCAACGGTGTCTAGATGGAATTTGTTTTTGTGGTCCTGGCAACTGGACCCTTTTTGGAACACCATTATTTTTGTTTTCCTGAGATTTACTGTTAGGGCCCAGGTCTCACAGAATCTGTGCAGAAGATCTAGGTGCTGCTGTAGGCCCTCCTTGGTTGGGGACAGAAGCACCAGATCATCAGCAAACAGTAGACATTTGACTTCAGATTCTAGAAGGGTGAGGCCGGGTGCTGCAGACTGTTCTAGTGGACTCGCCAATTCGTTGATATATATGTTGAAGAGGTTGTGTCTTTAGCCAGAGGGGTGTGAGAGTAATTGACGGGCTGCAATTAGGGTAGTGACGGCTCTAGTCGACACACTGACACCACCTGATTGCAGTGAGAGGGAGAGGGAAAGAGAAAGACATGCCCCAAGAGAGCCATCAGTCTAGCCCCCTCTATTAAAAATGGGGGAAGGAAGGGGCTAACAGTGTCTATATCCTCAATGAGTATGACTGGGGCTAAATCTGTCTTACACAAAATGTTATGCCTCATACAACATATTATGTAGCTTCTTTTCATAAGATAACTATTGTTGGAAGAAAAAACTGTGTGTGTGTGTGTGTGTGTGTGTGTGTGTGTGTGTGTGTGTGTGTGTGTGTGTGTGTGTGTGTGTGTGTGTGTGTGTGTGTGTGTGTGTGTGTGTGTGTGTGTAAAACGCTCTCTCATTACCCCGTGCTCAAGTTTCAGAGCGGCTGGATTACCAGAACACCCAGGATGGAGGACAGCGAGCACACAAACTCTGGGCTGTTAATGGTCGCCCCCTCCTCCCCTCCCTGCTTCCTAGAAAACCACCCCTCCCCCATGCATGACCTGCTGATGTGTCTGTAAACCTATCTACGTATTTATCTATCCACCAGCAGCACCCAGGGAGGGAGGGAGGGGAGGGAGCCAAGTAATTGGGCCACCCCAACTCTGTTCTCTCTCTCTAACCCCCCCAGAGCCCTACCACAACCATTTCCCCTTTAAAAAATAACACCGCAAATTAGCGGCTGGATGGCGGTGAGTGGGCGGGTTGGGTCGGTGGGGTTTGATGCTGATGAACTCTGGCTGTGTGATCGCTGCCTTCTGAGGCTAGAATGTCAGGGGGTTAGATCTGAACTGTTTGTTTGAACTGAGCTGAGCAGTCCAAACAGAGCTACCTCTCTCAACAAGCCCCTCGGCTAGGGGCGTGGGGGGTGGCCCTATATCCCCCCTCGGAATTGCGGCGGGCCCCGGGGTAGAGTTACGTTACGGTGGACCGGTGGGAGGGAGGGGGAACAATGCGGCCTCTGTTGCCGGGGCTTCCTCCTCAATTCTCAGAGGGAGGTGTGTGGTTCCAAACGGCCCCGCCGGCGGGCAGGTGGTGTCAGGGCTGGCTGAGGGATTCATACATCATAACACTGCATGGCAGAGAGAGAGAGGTGCTTCTGGGACTTTGGGAAGGGCCTCCGCCTCGCTCTCCTCGACTTCTCCTCCACATCCCAAGAGAATCCCCAGAACAGCCCAAAGAAGTCTCAACACAGCCCCACTAAGAGCTAAAACAGACCAGGGTCTGACACCGTGGCAACGGCCCGTTGGCTTTGCTTTCCCTTTGAAAAGGCCTGAAAAAGAGGCACTTCTAAGATGTCGGCGTTGGGACGGCGGTGTTTACACAAAAACTTGACACATGGAATAAAGCGGGAACTCTAAAACCCCAAAATCAAATAGCTCCCGCTAGGAGCGGCCTGAGCTGAGCGGAGTAATCTTTAACAGATGGCGACGATCCGGGGGATGTTGATGTGCTTCAGAAGACATAAAATCCTGGCCAGAGATTGAGAGGGAGAACCAATGGGCCCGCATGGTAATAAAATGGAACATTTCACAGTTCATTAGACCTTGCTTATATCAAATACACATGCTATACTTTCTTTTCCAATTTATATAACTAACTTTACACACACACTCGCATAACCTACCACAAATTAAGCATGTCCTCTATGCCCTCTCTGGAAACACATGTCGGCCTATCTGGGTCAGGCTTGAGCTGCTAACTAACAGCACAGAGGTGGAGGTCGTGGCTGCTGGGATAACACTGTAGTCAGGTCTAATCTGACCCTCGGGCCCTTGGTTTGAATCCTGCATATTTCTGAGGAGAGAAAAGAGAGAGAGAGGGGGAAAAAGCTAACTTCTTCTCTTGGGGGAGCAATTAAAGCAATGCTTTCATCAACCCGGCCAGATCCCCCTTCACCCTCCCACTCCATCTCTCCCACCAGCCTGGGCACCAGCTGTGTGTGTCTCCAACTTTATCCTCCGTCTCCAGAGTTCAGTGTTTACTGTTTCAGCCCCCCTTAACCTGTAACCCTGCCCGTCCTCTGGGACCACAGGGGTGGACAGGAGAGGGACCGAGAGAGGGTATCCCACCCATGTGTTGTGCTACTCCCTCAGACTGTTCACAGCGGGTCCCTGTCCCCCTACAGAAACACAACCTTCCATCTCTGAACCCAGATGGCTGTGTGTAACGACAACATTGCCTGGGTTTCACTTCCTCTAGGCTGATGGATTCAAGTAGACTGGAGATTCCATATCTCAACCAGGGTTATACAGGGACTATGGGGATTGCCATCATGTTTAATGCACTTCACACAGGAAACTGCTTCCATATGAAAGAAAATCCTGGCTGCCCAGACACACCAAAAACATTAAATGGTGTCTCCGTTTCTCTAAACTCCACACAGCCTCCCTATGGGGCTTGCAGCACAGTACAGCACTGGTAGGCTACATTTACTAACAGACTTACAGCGAGCCTACCCTTCCCAGATCACATAGCACAGCTCCAATCCTGCTTCACACAATACAGAGCACCGCCACTGGTACTGCTGATGTCCTCAGGGTGAACCTCTTGACAATAAAACAGTAATCTAACAGTAATCACAACCAGGGAATCTAATCCTGCGTGTTAATCCCATAATGTCGGAGGATTTCAGTCTGCCAGGCTGAATACGCATTTCTGTGGAGCTCCAGGTACCCTCCAGTCATAACATGTATCCACATATGCATTAGACTGATATCAAATAGCAGTTGTTCGGTTACAGAGAGAGTAGGAGACTGACAGATATACTGTAGGCTGTTGAGGAAACAGGAGACAGGAGAGGCTAGTCTGCCTCGGCTCGTATTGGTAAACAAATCCATCCAGGCATTGGCATGGTAACGAAGATGGACTGGTGCAGACCAGTTCTCCTGACACACATTACACCTCGGCCACCATGACGCCACATTAGGACAAACACACATCAACGCATACACACCTTGCCAATGCCTACCACTGGGACTGCCTGACAGGCATAATTGGGCCCAAAAAAACTGTGGGGTGTGTGTGGGTGCTAGAGGAATAAGCTTTTCTGACCCTGTTAATACAACACCATTGTGAGAAGAGTGGCTGATGTGACGTCAGATCAGTGGATGGATGTGGACCTGTTAGGGGTGGGGGGTGATGTGGCAGGGTTCTCCCTGAGACTGACAGTGGTGCTGTTTTCTCATCACCTCCACCAATCAACAGACCCCCATCCATCACACACACTTCACTGACACACCAGCTCTGGAGATGGCTCACTAAAATCACCCAGAACATTCTAATAGAGAGAATTATCTTTTTTGAAAATTGCTTAACCACGTATTCCCCATCTACAGGTCTTGTTGATAAGCTTAATTTGTATTTCAATTCCCTGCAATTACTGTCTATAAGGTTGTGAAATACATTTATTGCAAAATGTTGCCATGGTTGTTTATCCAAGTACAGAGAGAAAAGTACACTTTGTACCAGTGCAAGAATACAATGTTATAAATCCTTTATAGTATCCATATCAGAAACAATCTACAAATAAACTCTAGAATCACAGTTTCCTCCGTTCAAGTCCAAAGTCCACACTGACTTACAAAGCCAAGCCTAACAACATGCAAATTTGTCATCATCAGCTCCAATATTGTCTTTGTAACAAAACTACACCAGTTGAGTAGAGAGCTTGGCACTGAAACAGAGACTAATGAGGGTATAGAGAATAGCTGGCTTTCCTTCAACCCCCCCACACTAACCCACCACACACATACCTCCCTGGGGCAGGCAGACAGGGGAACACTGAGGGGCTTTAACTTTGATCTCTGGAGTGTGGCCCATTCAAACGTTTGTGTTTGAGAAGGTAGCCTTTAATACGGCATGTGATGGGTTCCAGGCTCTCTGGTTTAGCCATGGCATGTCGGATATTGGAGTGTTTACACAATCTCCCTGCCTGCCTCCCTCAGTCCCCGCTCTGGTCTGCCTGCTACAGCGGTGCTGGTGGTGCGGAAATAAGTGAATGAAGATGGATGGATTTACTTAAGCCTCTAACCTCGGGACTTTGGGAACAAACTCTCAATGACCTCTTTGTGTCAGGAGAGGGATTGGGGAAGGGCCAGATTGGAGCGCTGTGTGTGTGTGTGTTTCTACACACCCTTACCTTCAGATCTAGTAAATGCTCTACCACTGAAGCCTCTTCACCAACACATAATATGGCTCTCAAAGCAGCACATTCATTACACCAGGGTACACAGCCTGCCTTACATGGGAGAAATAGTACAATTCTATTCATTTCACTGCTTAATTTGACTATAAATAGAGATATAGTGGTAGATATAGTTAACAGCTCATGATGAGAAAGAAGGAGAGAAGGGAGGGAGAGAGAGCGAGTGAGAGAAATCAGGGGGTGGCCATTGTTTGTGCCAGTGTGTGGCAGTAAATCAGCCTAGTGCTGGCCTTGATTTGTTAACCTTTTGTGTGGCTGTGTGTCAGTGGATGAGGCATGGCTGGAGCGGCTCCTTTCATGGCCCTGAAATACAGCCTCTCTTTACCCTGCAGCCACAGGCATGAAGAGGGGGAGGAGGGACGTGGGGAGACATCTTCCTCCACACACACAAAACAGGATATTGAGCTAACCTATAGGTCCATAGGGATATATTAAACAGCCCTGGTTGGATACGGATCTGTAAAAGTAAATACAGCCAAGGAGAGCTCTTTGGAAGATGGAATGAACCTGGTTTTAGCGACAAATCATCTGTACACTTGGGGATTGGATTCTTCCAATTAAAGCTAATGGATATGCGGATAATATAACAGACTTCTGTGTGAAGTGCAACACTCACTGTAGTGGCTGTGTAAGTGTGTTTATATAAGACTACCAATAACAGTGCTTGTACACTCCAACATTGTTGTCTTTTTTCTACAGTGTTGTGTCTGGAAGGGACAGCTAGTGCCCTCTGAATGACCTCTCAACCCTACCAGATGAGAACAAGTTGTCCTTGGCCAATGCCGTGCCTCGGAACACACAGAAGACTAATCAGAGGCAGGTAATCTTTCCACTGTGTACCAGGTCAAATTCTGTCCTAATCTCCAAAACCCAAACCCGCACAGAAGGTTGAGGTCAAACGGAGGACACAGCACAGTGAAGCCTGTGGCTGCTGTAGTGTTAACCAATGCTAGTGCTGCTGTGAAAGGCTAACTGGCCCTCCTAATCCCCTGCATGGGTCATCATCATCTACACACTATGTGACTGTTGCTCCAGCTCAGCTGTGTAATGGTTCCCTAAAGCATCTTTACATCATCTGAGATTATTACAGTAGGAGGCAGCCCACAGCTCATGAGTGATACAGTACCGCCAGAGAGAGAGAAAGGAGAGTCAACCTTTCAGTTCCCTCCCACACATGAGTAAAACACTCAGAGGCCATTCCGCTGCCTGAAGAGCTCTCCATGACAATCCAGGGAGCTCTTCAAACCGTTATCTGCCACAAAGTTCCCCTCTGCTTTTCTCTCCTTCCCTCGCTTCTTTTTTTCAAAACAATGTCATCAGCGCTGCAAATTACACCTTCCGCATTGCACATTACTCTCTCTCTCTCCTCCTGAAGGCAGACACACTTGACCCCGACGACGCACTTCGCTGGCTGGCTGTGCACTTCTCGCCTGGCGCTGGCGCCGCTCCCTGGGTCTCGCCATAGCACCTTTTCATTTTCACATTAGCTCCAGTAAAGTGTTGGTGAAATCAGCCATTCAGCTGAAACCCAGAGACAGGAGGGGAGACAGAGCAGCCTCCCTCTGCCCTAGTACTTACCCCCCTACAGACTGAACCTTCCATCATATACAATGAGCCATGGGAAAGACCATTATGTCAAACTGGGGAATTGTTTATGATGAAATAACAATGTAATTCATTGGTAGCTAATTTGTAATTATAGAGTATTACTGGCTGAGAAAGAATGACATTGTCTGAGTTTCCCTGTATTCGCCCTGTATCAAAGCAAGCAAAAGAAAATGCTATTAACGTAAATCAGGAATACATATCATCAGATATCAACCGTATCATCTGGCATACACAGTCATCAAATGACCAATGCAATGTCACTACCTCTTTTCTCCCTCTCAGTAATAATGATATAATCCAGTCAGTGTGTGTTTTTGTCTGTGTGGGGTCCTGTGCAATACTGAGTCAGTCTGGACTGAAACAGACCTACAGACCCTATGACTCATCATGAACCTTATTTACAGATGACAACCATTACTAGACCACTCATCGCAAATGGTTCTGTCCTGCTGCTTCTAAAAAAACATTTAGCATTAGCTAAACATCATTACCTCATGGGGCTATGCTCTGCTCTAACAAATCAGCTGTAATCTGTTTAGGCTGTGGTCTCCAATGACATAACTGCGTTCAGGGCTGGGCTGGGCCGTGCTTTGGGGCCTGACAACATCATAAAGAATGTCTGTGTTACAGTGCTGAGGAGAGATTACACGCGCCTTTAATCATTTGATACATCTATCTACATTTGATACATCTATCTACATTTGATACATCTATCTACATTTGATACATCTATATACAGAGGCTTTTCTCCTGATATGTTCTCTTATTACAGCCAAGGCTTTGACACACTATAATCCTTTCCTGGGCAGCCCACGCACGCACACAGTCTCACACACAGTCTCACACAGTCTCACACACACACACAGTCTCACACACACACACAGTCTCACACACACACACAGTCTCACACACACACACACACAGACACACACACACAGCAGCTAAACTAGGCCTGGACACCATCATATAGACCTCAACATCAGTTAAGGATTGGAAACCAACCAGACAGCCTGAAGACTGCATCAAGCTCTTTCAACTGGCCCAGCATACGGCTGGTTTGTCTTTCTAATTTTCTGCAGGAGACTAAATGAATGAGGCTTGCAGGCAGGCTGACACCTGCGGGCCCTTTGACAGGCTCTGTAATTAGATCTAACGTGTAATGATTCTTCCTTAATAAAGGCTGCACCTAGGCAAATTGAGTCCAGACAGAGAGGAGAGAGAGGGAGGAAGAGAGAGACTGGGGTGAGGGAGGAAGAGAGAGACTGGGGTGGGGGAGGAGAGAAAGACCATCAGAGAGTGGGGGACTGTGTGAAGCGAACACAACCGACAATTCCACACAGTGGATATCAGTGGTGAGGCGTGAGGAAGGTGACACGAGGCTGGAAGCAAATCAACAACAACTAAAACACTGAAATCAGTCAGGAGTTGGATTTCTTTGCAACTACGCCACAGTCAGAGGCAATAAGCAATCAGTGAGGTGACTGGCTAGCTGCTAGGACTGTGCTGTACTGTGAGTGGTGCTGCCTACCAGGCAGGGCAGTCATTGTTGGGAGGTAGAGGCTGCTGAGAAACTGATTAGATGAGACTGACCACCACTGAGAGCTATCAGTCAGTAATCAGACCAGAGAGACAGCTCCTGATGATCCTACCATCCAGACTTACAGTGTAATTAAAACAATGCGTTACGTCATTATATGCACAGAATAAATTGAATTCCTATTTTCAAATAATATGCTCTACTCCTCGGCAGAAATCTTGTCATTTTAGTTCCATTCGATTTAATCAAGCTTCAACTGGTTGTCTTTCCTTTATAGTTTCACTAGTCTAGGTGTGTTTACATCACCAAGCAGAGCTATGTGCTCCTCCACAGAGAGCAGCAGTGAGGTTGACTCCCTCCTGTCTATAGAAGTGTTGTTGCTGCTGCCATCAGTTGACCTCTTTGTTTCCCAGTGCTGTGGCTGGGCCCTCCAAGCCCCTGTTGAGCATTAAGAACAATAAGCATTTGATGTGTACCAACAAGAAAGCACAAACCACCAAACAAACAGAGACCTTTTGCACCTGCCCTCGGGGCAAATACTGACATTCATCTGAGCTTTTCCCTTTTTTCCTGGAGTTGTTTCTTGTCCTGAGGCGGTCGGTCGCTCGGTCGGTGCACCGTGGTATTGGTAGTGGTGGTAATCCCATCGAACAAAAAAACACACCACTCCTTTTATCTCAACACTTCCCTCAATAAAAATACCAATGGCCTCCGTTCCCCCATGCTCCTGGATTCTTTTACTGGCCTTTTGTGATTGCAATAGGAATTAGCATTTGGCAGGAGTGGAGCAGGAGGAGGAGGGAACTTGGATGTTAAAAAGAAAGAAAAGGGTCTTATATTTAAATGGAAATAGGGGCCAAGAGAGTGGACTGCCTACTATCCACCAGGGAGGGAGAGAGTGCATTTGTGTACTGTTTCCCCCTTTCCCTGAGGGGTAAAGAGGGCGGTCCGTGTTGATTTAAGATGCACAAAGGGGGTCTTAGTCCTTTCAAGGGAACCAAATCTCCTCACAGAGAGGTGCCTTCAAAAGGAAGCCTCCCTGTCAAGCATGGCCATTGAGCCCCCCGATGGACGCCGCAAATCAAGCCCTGGAGGTAATCAAAGGCCAGAATGTGGGAAATGTGTTTGGGGTCCTAGGACTCTGCGTCGAGCACAGTGCAGGAAGAAAGAGGGAGAGGAGGGAAACAACAACCTATCTGCACCAATCAGCACCTCTTTCTCCTGCTCTCTGAAGGGGTCATAACCCCTGTTTCTCCAGCCCCTCCTCTCCCCTAACACTCCCCCCTCCGCCCCCCATCAAACCCTATAGTAACCCACCATTACAGAGGAATGTCCATTCAACACATTATCTGGACGTAGAAAATGGGACTGGCTGCTTTTAACAGTAAATTAGTGACGTGATAATGAGGTCATAAACAGATGCCAGGCCCTCCTTCTGACTTCATTTCCTACTGAATTAGCACTTCCTGGTTCCTCCTCTGGCTCCTATACAATACAACACTAACCCTGCTCCTGGCATGTTAACTAACTAACACTGCTTCTCAATGCTCTGTGATATGGGACGTTAAATGTACACCTCAATGATTATTACTCTGTTTTTTTTCTTCCAGAATTCTAATTTATGCTTCAAAATAGATTTTTGTGTTTATTATTTCATTTTCAATGTATTTCCCACTAAAAGGACTAGTAAAATATATTTTGGCATATCAAAACTGTGCATGGTGTTTATTTAAGTGAGTAACTAATATGGATTTTCTCATTCATCACACTGTATCCAATTCGATTCCATTTAATAGACCACCCTTAATGGATTTTCAGTCACGTCTAGACGTGAGCGAACACAGATTGATATTTCACACCTGTGTTACACAGAGCTGCACTGCAAATGGAAGCTTTTTTGCTTGAAATGCATTACCAAGCTCTGGTTCTGGTTGATATACAAATAGGCTGCAAAGGCATGCCTCTCTCGGCTCTTATACACTGAGCCAATGCAGAATTACAATGACCAGCCAATGTCCTAATAATAATAAACAATGAAACCGAATACACATTATGATTCTGTGAAATGAAAATCATTTTGCCATTATATAATATTGCAACATAAAACACATAAGAACTCATACCTTTAACTGCAGCAGTGCTGAATAATTTCTCTGAACTGGCATCAGAGCCCTGTGTGAGAGAAAGACGATATCATTAGCACATCTTCTTAAACAGGTGAGCTTCATAGTCAAAGACCCAACAGGCCATATGTACCAGCCATCTAACGGGAGCAAAACATTCCGCACTGCACATCACGGCCACTTGATGGCACTGTTGGTCCATGACACAACAGCACATTTCATCTCGAGCCCGGTGTGGCAGGGCGTACATTAACATTGCTATGTTATTGTGCAAACATTCAGTGCTAAGCTTTTACACAGTATTAGACAATTAAAGTGTTTTTAGGTGACAATGTGCTGTCGAAGAGGCGTTGGCTAATTCAATCCCACTAATAAGGTGAAAGACCGACCTGTTACAATCCCTACCAATGTATGCGTGCCATGGATGAGTCTACTAGGAAATAATAGATTGAAACCACTAGTTTTAAATGTCACTTTCATAACGTTTTCACTTTTTGTCGCAGAGAAGTATAAAACCATATGACAGTTGCCTATTGAAAGATGCTCGTTTATATATTAGATATTAGTCCCGGGAAGTGAATTTGACAATGAGCTTAATTCAAAACAATTCAGAAGACATTATCACAGAAAATGAAGACTCCACAGCTTTTCTGCAAATGGACAGTGGCACGGGCTCCAATAGTAACGGTATGACAATTGCACAAATGTCACATATATCACATTGGCTAAAGCCTATCAATTATTTTCTATACTCACATGATACGACCCTGCTGAAGCCAGAAAACATTTAAATATTAATTTGCTTAGGGTGCAGTTCACTCCATGGTAAGAGATAGGCATTTCAGTATATCTATTCATCCGAATTAAAATGTGTAGGTGCATGGAAAGCAGAACAAGGTTTTGCCATTCCATAAAATATAATTTTATCTCGTAATTCCAAAAGCTAAAACGAGAGCAGCATATCAAATAGTATGACGGCAGATTGAAAGAGACAGACTTGATTGAAGCACATTCAGTTCGGATATTTCCCTTTTGCACACAGCAAATATCCAGATAAACACCATTCAAATAATAACGGTAAAAACGGCCTTTTTCATGTCCATGAATGCACATAGGAATATTACACATATGCGTTATTATGAATATGTTTATGAGTAGCCTATAAAATGAAATGCTGCAATAGCCACACAGATATTACACATTTTATTATATTCAATAAAACCTATTGATAATATACATAATTAGTCGTTAATATACATAAACTAATAACCAAACAGGCTATTTCATAATAAGGTAGACTACGTGAATAAAGAAACGCGACGCGCATACCTTTGATGTGGCGAAACTGGCTAGAAGGAAAATAACAAGTCAAATATATGACTTTCGTGGTCTAGGAAATACGGCCCCGTTTTACATTCTGCTCGTCAAATAATGTAATCCACAAACAGGCGGCGAATTCAACTCCGTTTTAATTGATGACAGCCATGCGAAAAGAGAAGCCCTTTCCAAGACAATTCCAACGAGAGACGAGAAGCGCTTAAAAAGCTACCGTTCCTCTCGGACAAAGGAAGACGTGTCTTGCCAGCAAAAGCATCAGCAACAACTCTGGGTCGCTAAATCCCGTTAAGTGCGTTTCGTCTCCAGTTCAGGGTGGAATACAACATCTATTTCGCAATATTATTGTATTGAAAATATCCGAGATTCGAATAGACAGGATCCTTCGGAGAATGTGTATCTGGACGCGTAAAGAGGCTGCGTCCACAGACGCCACCAGAGAGTCGACAGCTCGCTCCTACAGAGCAAAAAAATCCAACAAAGCGCAGACCAATTTCCTCTGTTGCGAAAGAGGGAGACAAAATCACACTTAGAATCACCTTGAGCCAAAGGGGGACTCCACATTCATTATATGTTCAGCTGGTAAAAGTGTATGTCCTGTGGTTGCTGACGGTTCCGTCGCCGACAGAGCCTCTCCTCATCCGCTCCAAGCATCAGACAAACTCCCATTCATCCAACCGCTGCCTCAGCGATCCTCGCTCAACGATCGGGTCCTCCCACTTCCTGATTCTAACCTGACTTGGGTTCGACTTCTCCCCCGAACACAAACACACGTGTGTTTTCTGCTTCCGAGTGTCCGAATACTGTTCCAAAGACCGCGCGCTGCTCGGGACAGTCGTGCGTATTTGCGTAAATGGAGCTCAGAGAAACTGCTTGGCATTTCCAGAACGAGAGAGGGAGAGAAAGCAAGAGGCGGGAGGGAAGGGGGAGGGCCTGGGACTAGAATGATATTCTTTCACTGTCAACAGTGTGAGATGATGTCAGCGGCTAATGAATTTCCCAGTAGGGTGCTGCAACCGCGAGGGGAGGAAAACAAAACACTCTTTATAAGCAGCAGTGCACCTCCTCAGAGCTCACAGCCGCTCTCTTCCTGTTGGAATAACCACCACTCTACTGTCCTGGAGGAGGTCACATACCCACACCAGCTAGTGGGCCAACCATGGTGATAGACAGGGATCCATCCATGCTCACCTATGGTGCCCACTTAATCAAACCTGATCCAGGGCTCAAACGCAGACATTGACAAGGGATTTTCTCATGTTCAAACCATCTGTACTTGTAAGAGGATCACCAGCTTTAGCATTCTCCCTGTTATTAAGCAAGTTGCTGGTGGGACTATTTGCTTGGAAGGCGAAGGAGAGAGCGAGAGAAAGCACCCCTCGTCTTATCTGATCCATCTCACTAATCTGGCGGACCATGGACACTCCAGACCAAAACAATCCTGCAATCTTCAACTAATGCTGGACATTCCAGGAAAATCCCTTTAATCGCACGATCCCGTGTCCTTGCCTCGGCTAATCAGCATTAACCCACTGTCTGGGACGTCAATGGATCAACAATGGAGTCACATTGGAGGGAGGATGGGTTCTCTTTCTCTCTCCCTACAGCACCAGGCCCCACAGAGCAGAAAACAGACTTAACTCATTGCTGCAGGGTGCTAATCCACCCCTCTACCCTCCAGTATGTGCTGGAGAAAGAAGGAGTGGGAGAAAGAGAAAGATAGCGACAGACAGAGAGAGGGAAAGAATGGCTGAGTGTTATAACCCTGTGCTCCTAGTGCTCTATATACAAGGACATTGGATCTCATGGCCAGATAGATGACTATCAGCAGGGAGACGTTGCTGGCTGAGACCCCAGGAGACCAGTCAAAGCCATACTGCCGGGCCCCCAGGCCCCAGAGAGCTAAACCTCATCACACAATGGTCCCGCGAAGAACACAGCTCTCCATTACAAAGTGTTCATTGGGTTAGGGGCCCACCTTGATCTAAAATATAAAGTGTGCAATGTGTTAGGGGGCCCATCTTGATCGTCAGTGGGTCCATGTCTAATATATGATGAAGCCATGTTGACAAGTGTCTGCTTTGAACATCAAGCAGCTTCCATAGTGGGAAAAAGAAAAGGAAAAAATAAATAAAAAGGGTCCGTGTCCGAATACCCATACTTGCATACTAAATAGTAGGCTGTTTGAGTATACGAAAAAATTAAGTTGAATAGTATGCAACATTTCGAAAATCGAGTATACTTTAAATGCCCGGATGCCATAGTCATTTCGGCTTTGACAACAACTGATCAATTATATATGGGGATGCGCTACCAAAATCAACAAATAGCGGGAAACTGCAATCAAGCATGATGCATTCTCAGTATGTGAAAATAGAATGTTTAATAGTATGCAACATCTTGAAAATCAAGTATGGTTTAAATGCCAGGATGTTATACTCATTTTGTCTCTTCATCCAGTAGAATTCGATGCACACTTTTCCACAAAGCATTGGAAGAGGTGGGCTGCGAGTGATAGGCCCTAGTTCTCTTCAAGTAGCCAAACAACAAAACTAGTATTATTTTTACCCAAAGTGTATTTCTGTTTTCTCACTGAAGTGCTTCTTGTTCTCTTGGCCTTCGTCAGAACTTGTAACCTAATTACTAAACCATATTTTGATTTCTGAATGTGTTGGCATCGGGGACTCGGGATGTGGTTGCGTTGTTGATGTCATGTTAATCAGGCCTTTTGATTTGAACATATGGATTGTAGGCTAGGTAGGATAGGCTACCTATTTAATTATTTAATTTATGGATCAAGCCTTAGCAGTCACTCTGATCTAGTTTCCAAATTATAAGTGCTTTAGTTTATTATGTTGCTGTCCAGCGGTTCTGAATTCGCGATGCACCGACTGTCCACGTGCCTTTTGATTTGAACATTAGAACAGTTTTGGTGTGTGTACTAGGCTATTTGATTGAATTGATATACAGTACCAGTTTTAAGTTTGGACACACCTACTCATTCAAGGGTTTTTCTTTATTTTTGCTATTTTCTACATTGTATAATAAAAATAAAATGAAATAACACATGAAATAATGTAGCAACCCAAAAACTTTAAAACAAATTGAAATATATTTTATATTTGAAATTCTTCAAAGTAGCCACCCTTTGCCTTGATGACAACTTTGCACACTCTTGGCATTCTCTCAACCAGCTTCATGAGGTAGTTACCTGAATGCGTTATAGTATGCAACAATGAGTAAATAGCATGCAGTTTATCTTATTCCAAATGCTAAAAACAACTGGACAAATTATGTTTCAAATTAGTTATAGTACTGGTTAGCTACATGTTATTGCATAGTAATTGCAGAATCTCTAGTGGCACAGCCTTAGACCACTGCACCACTCGGGAGGCCTCATTATCAAATTTAAGAGAAACCTCAGGTCTGTGATTACAGCTCAACCACCAGACAATCTACGTCCGGAACTCTCACTGCACATTCTTTTTTAATTCAAATTAAACGCTGACAGAGACGAACAGAAATTAGAAAAAAAGCTGTGCATGCTGTAATGCCGCAGCCAAGAAAATAATATAAAGTGGCACTTTTCTATGGAAAAGCACTTGATGCCGTTGCCAGAGAATGGAGAGCGGAGATCAAATATAACGTCTGGAGTTATGTTATGTATGCCAGTAATTGGTGTCTGTGCCTGTAAATTATGTCTATACACCATCAGCCCTTTCTCTCCGCTAAAAATGTTTAATCTTTAATTCAATTTTTTGGGGCCGTGATCCTTCGCTTTAAAGCATCCAGAAGAGAATTCCCCCCCTCCGCAATGGCGGTTTAATTTTACAGGAACTCTTTTTTTCCCCTCTAGATTGCAATCACAGGAGACCGGCTCTCTTTTTCATGAGCCTTCCTGCCATTACAGGAAAACCTCCCCTCATTTAAAATATTACCGATAAGTCTAACGAGTGTAATACGTTAAAAGCTCTTATATAGGGCTCGAGACTTCCCGGGGCGGATGAGGAGGATGAGGTGAGGCAATAAAAGGAAAAGTGTCTTGATGACATTCAGAAATTGTAGAAATGTTCTGAAGAGAATAGCAGCTTTCTCCTGAGATAGGTAGATAGATATAGAGAGGTTCCTGGCAGGTTGACATGGAACAAGCAGTTAACAATGGCTGGGCTGTGAAGATGAAGAACCGTCGGGGAGAAGAATCAGAGGTATACAGTTTAATGGCTGTGATAGAGAACTGAGGATGGATCAACAACATTGTAGTTACTCCACAATACTAACCTAATTGACAGAGTGAAAAGAAGGAAGATTGTACAGAGTAAAATATTCCAAAACATGCTTCCTAATTGCAACAAGGCTCTAAAAAAATACTGTCAGAAATGTGGCTAATCAATTAACTTTTTGTCCTGAATACAAAGTGTTATGTTTGGTGCAAATCCAATACAACACATTACTGAGTACCACTCTTTGTATTTTCAAGCATAGTGGTGGCTGCATCATGTTATGTGTATACTTGTAATTGTTTAGGACTGGGGAGTTTTTAGGATAAAAAAGAAACGGAATGGAGCTAAACACAGGCTAAATCCTAGAGGAAAATCTGGTTCAGTTTGTATCCACTAGACACTGGGAGATGAATTCACCTTTCAGCAGGACATTAACCTAAAACACAAGGCCAAATCTACACTGGAGTTGCTTACCAAGAAGACAGTGAATGTTCTTGAGTGGCCGAGTTAGGGTTTTGACTTAAATCTGCTGGAAAATCTATGGAAAGACCTGAAAATGGAAGTCAAGCAATTATCAACAACCAATTTGACAGAACTTGAAGAATTTTGAAAAGAACAATGGGCAAATGTTGCTCTTAGAGACTTACCCAGAAAGACTCACAGCTGTAGTCGCTGCCAAAGGTGATTCTAACATGTATTAACTCAGGGGGTTGAATACTAATCTAATCAAGATATATTAGTGTTTTATTTTTCAAAAATGTTTTCTAAATGTTATAATTTTTCGTCCACTTTGACATACCAGAGTATTTTTTGTAGATCGTTGACAAAAAAATGACAATTCAAACAATTTTTATCTCACTTTGTAACAAAATGTGGAAAAAGTCAAGGGGTGTGAATACTTTCTGAAGGCACTGCATGTATTTCGTAGACATGATGTCTACTATGGGCAGTATAGAAGTCTACTATGGACAGTGTGGATTGCCAGAGGGTATGGAGAGAAGTGGCAAGGACACAGGCTTTAATAAGCACATGCTTATTAAACACTTAAAAAATACATGAATTATTTGCGCCATTCTCAATAAGATTCATTGCCTGATATTCTATCTGACTGCAAAATAGGTAGACTACCTACAATCAAATCAATGCACAAATACACACAAAGACACACACCAAAATCAAAAATCATCTACCGTCTCTTTTCTGTGCCTTTTGAATGCGAGCTGAGGATGCTTTTTACAGTCATTACATCCAGCCTTATCTCAGTGAGCCTGAGCCTGCACTAGGCTGCCATTGACAACTGCTTCTAATCTCGCCCCCTCCCGACAAGCAGCTCTGAAAGCGACAGCGCCTTTCTTCCCAATTCCTCAGACACGTAGCCAGACATATATTCATCTGTCACTCATTGCCTGTATTAATGTGGAGATGACACACACGCACGGCAAAAAGATGAGCCATATTTCACACATCTTTCACAGTGACTTAAACCTGCCTTTATCACACAAGAGGGATTGGTCGGTTTTGAATAGTAAGGCAGACACAAGACAGAGGGAGGGAAGCATCTGTCTGATATAGCCTACTAGGACAACGAGAATTGAAAAGTAGCAGATCGTTTTTCCTCTACGGTAATATGTTTCCTTGAGCTAAGAGATATGAAACTCACATCATATGTCACTAAGTGAAGCGTAAAGTATTTATTCCTGGTGTTCGACCTATAAAGTAAAAAGCCTATAGAGCAACTGGTGTAATCTGGTCTGCTATCTCTCCCAGTCTGCTTTCAGGAACCAGGCCGGGCCGTTGGTTGGACCACTAGGCGAATGGGGATGGATAATGTTAGACCTTATCTCCATCTAGGAGGTCAATAATCACTGAGAGTTGACATAGCAGTATATAAGCACTGGTCTGTTAGCATGAGCAGAGCCACTCTACTGCCTGGCCCTCGAGCCATCAGTCCTCTGTCCCCTTCCCAGGGACTCTGCTTTCAAAACAAACCAGGACAAGGAAATTGGTTTAGGCTAACCTTCCCTCCTCAAACGCTTGGGTTACATCCTTAATGCATTTTTTGCCTTTTTTCCCAGTAGAAACGGGAACGGGAGGGAGGCCCTTTTGTCAAAATTCTAGACATGCCACAGAGCGTCAGCCGCCATGCCGCAGGTAATTTCAGGCCAGTCAATCTCTCCCTCCCCATCAAGCAGACCAACATTGAGTACCACTCTGCTGCAGTGGTGGACAAACACACACACAAACACATTTGTTCATGTATACACACACTCATATGTATACACACACTTATATCCACAAAGTGGCCAGTTTATTAGGTACACCAATCTAGTACCGGGTCGTACCCCCCTTTGCCTCCAGAACAGCCTGAATTATTCGGGGCATGGCGTTCAATCGTGGCTCATTTGGTATCAAGGGACCTAACGTGTGCCAGGAAAACATTCCCCACAGCAGTACACCACCCCCACCAGCCTGTACCGCTGACACCAGGCAGGATGGGTCCATGGACTCATGCTGCTTACGCCAAATCCTGACTCTGCCATCAGCATGGTGCAACAAGAACCGGGCTGTGTCGGATCAGACAATGTTTTTCCACTCCTCGATTGTCCAGTGTTGATGATCGAGTGCCCACTGGAGCCGCTTCTTCTTGTTTTTAGCTGATAGGAGTGGAACCCGGTGTGGTCGTCTCCTGCAATAGCCCATCCATGACAACGATTGACGAGTTGTGCATTCCGAGATGCTGTTCTACACACCACTGTTGTACTGTGCTATTATTTGCCTGTTTGTTGCCTCGCCTGTTAGCTTGCACAATTTTTGCCATTTTTGTTCAATCTCTCTCATCAACGAGCTGTTTTCACCCACAGGACTGCCACTGACTGGATGTTTTTTCTTTGTCGCACCAATCTCTGTAAACCCTAGACACTCGTGCGTGAAAATCCCAGGAGAGTGAGCTTTTCTGAGATACTGTATCCAACGCACCTAGCACAGACGATCATACCATGCTCAAAGTCGATTAGGTCACTCGTTTTGCCCTGTTCAATCGAACAGTAACTGAATGTCTCGATGCCAGTCTGCCTTCTTTATATAACAAGCCATGGCCATGTGACTCACTGTCTGTAGGAGAGACACATTTTTGTGAATAGGATGGTGTAGCTAATACACCGGCGACTGAGTGTACGTACACACACATATATGCAAAATGACACACACAGGTAGGCTTGGGCGGCATCCAGATTGCCATATCTTCATACCGATCTTGCGGCATACCGGGATATTCAATAATACCGGCACTGGAGGGGCACTATTGATTTTGGAAGAAGCTAACCACAAATGCACAACTGCAGAGCATTTAGCCCATTTTAGACAGTCAACTTAATAGTTATAAGATACCTAGCTGGCAAACATTTAGTTGTGAATGCCATACTGTAACAGTGTGCGACTCACAAGGATCCGGTCTCTCGTCGTTGTGTGCTACAAACACCACGTGACCGGGTACTACTGGAAAAACAATGTGACAGGTGAAATGAAGAACGTGGTCTTCTTTATCTCCTAACATATTGCGCAAGATGACCGCAGTTATTTACCTAAAAAGTTGCTCGAAATATTCACATTTATAAAACAACTTCAAAGAAATAGTTTAAACCGTATTGACGGTATTGAAAAACCATCCTGTGGCTATTTCCAAATACCCCGGTATACTGTACATACGGTGTACCGCCCAAGCCTACACACAGGACTGTGTTGTTAACGTTTACTTGCGTTGGTGAGGGGTTAGAGAGTGCTCTCATCTGCTCACTGTCATGGCTGACAGAGTGAAACTGCAAATGCCATGAGAACTACAATATAGCATGCAAACGTTGGCAAAACAACTGCTTATCCTTCTGATCAAATTATTTCATATGAAGCTGGTCCAGATTCTGGTTTGATATGGTTTGCAGTAATACTGAGGTTGGTTTTCATGAGGATCCCCTGTTAAAAAACAGGCGATAGCTTTCAGCTGTTTTACAATGGAAAATAAGGGAAATCCTCTCAATATTCCAACCTGATTCCAGTTCTCTCAGAAGTCTTGCAGTGGAGCCCTGCACCCCAGACAAACCCCTAAATAAAAACTCTTTGAATATCAAACCCTGGCTTTGATTGTTCTCACTAATCATCTCCATATACATCAGCAACCAAATAACTGCTTTCTCCAGAACTTCCCCACGAGGCTCGACTTAATTCCAACCCAGAGCTACCTTGGCAGGGATTATATTTTTCCTTTTGTTACTTTCTTGTGCACCACACTGGGAGTGAGGAGAGATGGGGAGAGAAATAAGAGGGAGAGAAACAGGAGGAGGAGAGAGTGACAGGGAGAAGAGAGACAGAGAAATTAGAGAGCCAGGCAGCCAGGGGGAAGGGAAATCGAGGGGGGAGAGAAATTGCCCCGCTGCGTCTTTAAGACGAATCACGTCAGGAAAACACTGAGGAAATCACCAGGAAGGCCTGTATTAAAATATGTCTGACCCCTGATGGACTAGAGTGCAGCCCAGAGCAATCTGCCTGCCTGCCCGGCTGGAGAAATATGGTCAGAGGATTGTGCCACTGAAACGCTCCATCAAGACCATTCTGTCAGGTACGCACTGAGACAGACCACAGCCCAAACCTCTCCTCCCTCCCTCCCTCCCCCCTCCCTCCCTCCCTCCCTCCCTCCCTCCTCCACTCTAGGGTCGTGTTGAACGGCTCCAGAGTGGGGGCCTAATGATAGTCTCTCTAGTCTAGGGGGACATAAGATGGCCCCAGACTTCAAAAGCCAGCAGGGTGACAGACAGCAGGGAAGTCTCTCCCTCTACCTCTCCCTCCCTGTCTCCGTGTCAACCCAAGCCCACTGGCCCAGGAGGGCTTCCTAATTGCATTTCACAAGGACTGAACTAAATAAGGGCCTTGTTCTGCCTACAGTAGCCACCCTGCGGGGGGGTGGAGAGACGGGGAAGGGAGGAGGAGGGAGGGGGTATAGAGATTTGAGCCTCCTCTGTGTGTGACAGAAAGCTTTAACATGTCAAGATCCACAGAGACAGGGGTAGGATAGCCGCTCCGACTCAACCTCCCCCACGGTAATGGTAGAACATGGGAGACTGAACAAGAAAAAGAATGTGTGCGTGTTTGAGAAGGTTAGAGAAAAGCAGAAGAGATTTCATCCGCAAAATGCCCCATCCCCCTTGTGGCAGGCAGACAGGCAGTTCCCCCGCCAGAGCCTGTGGTTGTGACCTACATGGTGGGGTGTTTGTGGGCAGGGACTAGGGAGGATGGTGGGGTGTTTGTGGGCAGGGACTAGGGAGGATGGTGGGGTGTTTGTGGGCAGGGACTAGGGAGGATGGTTGGGTGTTTGTGGGCAGGGACTAGGGAGGATGGTGGGGTGTTTGTGGGCAGGGACTAGGGAGGATGGTGGGGTGTTTGTGGGCAGGGACTAGGGAGGATGGTGGGGTGTTTGTGGAGGGGCAGGGAGGGCAGGACCATAGGAGGTCTGTGGGCAAGCAGGGAGCCTCCACTCCACTTTGAAGCTCTCTGCATTTCAATATTTCATGATATTTTATTTCATGCCTCATCTCATCTCCAGCCCCTCTCATCGGATGTGTGCTTTTAGCTAGATAGTGAGCAGCGAGCGTATACCCCATCACAGTAGCTACCATAGATCTGAGGAAACAGAAACACTCTGTTCCTGCTCTGTGTACCCAGTCAGTCTCTGGGCTTTGGGCTTTGGGCTTTTGCATATCTAAGGGACGATCTCGTTAAATGCTTGTAGCAATTACAACAATTAGAGATAAGCTAAGTGTGTCAAAGCCCTGGCGGAGACAACACCATGTTTACAATGATTAACATGCAGTGTTATCGGTGGGGATGGTAATCAGGCAGCCAGCTAGAGCCTGACGCTCCACAAAATCACAGGGGCTTTATCTGTCACTATCAATGTGAGGGCAGGCGCGAGGCAAGCTGCAGGAAACACAAACATGGTGGGAAATAAACGGCGGCCATACTTTTCGACATTATCACGTCTACAGCTGGTTTCAAATGATTAAGTTAATTCAAAGTTCACCAGGTACAGTATAATGGCTTGGTCAGGTCACATGATCAGGAAAACTACTGGCCCTAATGATGGAGAATTCTGCACGTAATATGATATCATGTAATAAATATGTAAAAGCACTGTAAGAAGACTTAATATTCCAAGACAACTGATCTGCATTTCTATCAAGCACTATCAATGGGGTCAATGGGAGTGTGTGTGGCGTCTGCCGGTACATTTCCATGAGGGTGCATCGTGTTGGCACACTCTGGCCTCTCCAGCCCTCTCTATGTCCTCCGCTGTGACCGTGACATAAGGCCTGGTTGTCTGGGGCTCTGGGCTGTAATAGAGATGCCTTTGAGAGGGGCCTCCATCTGGCCCGCCGCGGGCCCTGTGGGCCGGGCAGGCCTGCATTCCATGCTATCCTCCACAAATTCACACCACGCCAGCCGGAGACCTAAATGTCCACATTGTGAGTCTGAGACCCACTCACTGCCTGCCCTCCCTGCCTGAGAGAGAGGCTGAGAGAGAGGCTGAGAGAGAGGCTGAGAGAGACAGGACATTCACAACGTTGGGGTTATTTGAGTGGAGGATCCCAAAGCACAGACGTCCTCAGTGTGTTTTCTTCTCTCTGCTCACTCAGAGTGTGTGTGTCTGTGTCTATGTCTATTAGTTTTGTATAAGTGTGTATGTTTTTATTAGTGTTCATTGTGTTGAATGAGAGTCTGTTTATGTTCTGTTTTGCATTTGAAAGTACCCGTGGAGAGGAGTGGGCATAGGAGAGGATGTGTGTGAATTTGAGAGCATGTATTAGTGTTTGCCAGCCAGTCTGCCTAGCTTTTTTGTGTTTAAGGTCCAGATCTCAGCAGGGCTGGGCTGAGGGCTGGCACCGAGCACGAAGAGCCAAGTGGCACATCATTTAGCACTAAGTCCAATAATCAGTGGCTGTCTCAGCCGGGCTTAGCATGCGCTCTGCTTACTAACATGGCCTCCACAAGAGGATCTGGGAATGCTGCTGCACGCGCCCGGCCCAACTCAGGCAGACAGGGGCTGTAAGAGGATTTCACACTGGCAAACAGGGACAGCCTGCGCTGCTCCCTCCGCTCGCCCAGGGAGAGACCAGACAGCTGCACCTCCTCACACACATTGCTGTGGAGGCACGCACGCGCACGCACACACACACACACACACACACACACACACACACACACACACACACACACACACACACACACACACACACACACACACACACACACACTCACACACACACACTCACACACACACACACTCACACACACACACACACACACACACACACACACACACACACACACACACACACACACACACACACACACACTGGCTATCCCCCCAAATCCCCTCATCGGGGGACAATATCAATTGAGCGAGCTTGGGGATAATCCTTACAGGAAACCTGATAAAGCAGCTGGGTCGGAGTGCCAGGCCGATTTGACGGTGGCTAAGACACAGAGAGACACAGAGGAGACTAGCAAGCCTGCCGCGGAGCTGGCTGGGTGGACCAGCAATAATATCATACGATGTTCTATCATGCAATAACACGCAGGGAGATTTGACGGGTTCTCTAACCTCAATGCTCCACTCACAGGGTTAGGACAACATGAAAGGTAAACATTGTACAGCAGCATCTGGAAGACAGAAAGTGAATGATGTTCTTCCTGGAGCACTACTTGGCTTGCATGACGATACTGCGGATATCACATGAGAACATAGATGTGAAAAATACCAAAGATGTTGCACTCCGAGATTTAAGAGAAGACTGTTGGTTATGAGAGACAGTATAAATCAATGCGAGAATTCTTCTGATGCACACAGTACGTGTTGCTATGACATAAAGGCCCAGTTTACAGGCACACAGAGACAAACACCCTCCCCCCTACACACACACACACACACACACACACACACACACACACACACACACACACACACACACACACACACACACACACACACACACACACACACACACACACACACACACACACACACACACACACACACACAGGAGAAAAAGGCCCTGGTCCACTGGGAGATACAGAGCAGTAGGGAGAGACAGGAAGAAGGAGGCCGGGGCGTTTCAACACACAGATAAAGACATCCCTGAGCAGCAGCAGTAGTTTAAAGCTGGTGCAACAGCACAACAAGGTCTCTGGGGTGTTGCGTTCCATCCTCTCCCCGTCGCTGTTCAGTTCCTCCTGTGACACGGAGGTAAACAGTTTGCTGTGGGAACAGCTTTGGATTCTCCTCAATAAAGGCCCATAGACAATGCAATCAGCCACAGGGTGCTCGGGAGATCCAAACAAGCCAGGGAGTTAGCAACGTTAGAGCCCGTTTAATTGAGTCTGTTCACAGATGCCGCCTCTGGCATGGTTCTGGGAGAGGGAGAAAGGGGTCTCTCACACACACACACATGTACGCGCACACACATCTTTGTGGTCCTCTCTGGCGTGGACTGATTAGTGTGCTCTGATGACCACATTGTGGTGTGACGGAGGAATGCTGTTGGCTTGTGGACTGGACCAATGGAGAGGGAGCCTATCCAACTCCCACCCAGGCCTAATGATACAGTACTGGATTAGAATAAGGGCTGTGAGTCACGCTCTGTTGGAGTTAGAACTATGACCTCGGTGATGCACAGTGTACAGTACAGCTATCTTTCACTCATGCTGTGGTTCAACTAATGCTCTTGTGGGTACAGTACAGTAGCACCTGACACTGCTAATGCATTTGCTTATAAAGCTGCACACACACACACACACATTTACTGCTAGACGGGTGAGGTGACTGGAGGTGACTGGGGTGTCAAAACAACAGCTTGGTTTCTCTCCACTTTGCCACTGGGTGTTGCTTTGTTCCTCTAAACCCCCTATCTGGTTGGCTCTGCATATCCCTGATGCATTTTTCACCAGTTACTTCTAAAAAACACTGTGTTCGCCGGCATTAAAAAGCAATTTAGCACTCGTAGGATTAAAAGCTCATGTTAAATTGAAGGCTACACTTGGCATGGGCATGAAAAATGTAGCAGCTTCTTATATTTACCAAGGCTGAGGCTGAGCGCTGCACACACAGCATTTAAAAGACAACATGGATTATTTTATCTGACTACAGCAGAGCTGAGGTTGGATGCCTGATGCCTCATTTAAGAATAAACCTTTACATGCTTTTACAAACATTACCTCCAGCCAAAAATAGGTTATGTAACAGGTGTCTTTTTACAGGTTCTCTCTTAAAACCCCACAAGTAAATTATTCATATACAGTGCATTGCAGTGTACAATTATCCATCATTTATTTTTTATCTGAATTCTGGGTTTTTTTCAAAGATTTTCATGATTTGCCCCTGAAAAAAGTGCCTTTGTCCCTCCTTCAGTGTTCCCCCAAAGCTAGGAGACCATTCATGCTCATATACAAATCAGAAAAATAAACACTGAATGTATCATCCATGGGATGGCTCTTACTGTCAATACAATTACATTCAAAGAGTTTTATTGGCATGGGAAACATATGTTTGCCAAAGCAAGTGAAATACATCATAAACAAAAGTGAAACAAACAATATAAACAGTAAACATTACACTCACAATAGTTTCAAAGGAATAGAGACATTTCAAATGTCATATTATGGATATGTACAGCGTTGTAACGATGTGCAAATACGTCTCTTCCCCCTGTCTAGTGTGTCACTCACCCCTGTCGAGGAGGAGGGGAAGGGAGAGGACTGTGGGCATTCTCTCCCTTGTCTGCTCCCCTGTCTGCTCCCCTGTCTGCTCCCCTGTCTGCTCCCCTGTCTGCTCCCCTGTCTGCTCCCCTGTCTGCTCCCCTGTCTGCTCCCCTGTCTGCTCCCTTGTCTGCTCCCCTGTCTGCTCCCCTGTCTGCTCCCCTGTCTGCTCCCCTGTCTGCTCCCTTGTCTGCTCCCCTGTCTGCTCCCCTGTCTGCTCCCCTGTCTGCTCCCCTGTCTGCTCCCTTGTCTGCTCCCCTGTCTGCTCCCCTGTCTGCTCCACTGAAATGTGAACTCATTCTGGGAGGAAGCCATCCGTGAGGACGCCTGGTTAAATATGTATACCGGTGCTTGTCGTCCCACTGGGTTCCTGAAAGTGGCAGACTAGAAAACCTGTCTGGGTTGGCTGTGATACGAGAACGAGCACCCTGATGCGGTGCTCCCCTTCCCCTAACCACTCGCCAACCCACTACCGTCCCAAGTGGGCTTGCCTGCACACATCCAGCTGAGACACCACGATGGGCCAGACCACATAGAAAGACAGGCGGTGGGAAGGAGCTTTTTACTGGACTGTAGGCTCTCATTTAAGCATAATGATGGGCAACATAATGATGGCTATAATTGCTAATGAATCCATTTCCTGGCTGATCGTCAGCCACGGATCATCATCATAACGATGTGTACGGATCTCCTCCCGAACCACCTACATACACAACTCTAAACACTGCCCCCAAAATATTACACACTAAAAGTCTAGAAAGACTACACTACACATGCATTTTCAGGACGTAGTAGCCAATCACAAAGGTAAACCATGTACTTCATCTCTTCTGTGTTAGATACCATCACTGGGAGCGCCACTCCACTGTGTTGCTACAGGGGTCACGCTCCTCCACCACGACGGAAGGCCAGATTAGCCCTGTGTTCCACTAGGGGACCCAGGGGACCCAGGGGACCCTCACACCCCAGGGGAGCATGCATGTAGGCTATGTGTGAGAGATGCCTTGAGGGGTCCATACTCCACAGGGGACACACAAGAGCATGGCACATCTTGACCCCCCTCTCTGTCTCCGTCTCCCTCTCTGTCTCTGTCTCCCTCTCTGTCTCCCTCTCTCTCTCTCCCTCTCTCCCTCTCTGTCTCTCTCCATCTCTCTCTGTCTCTCTCTGTCTCTCTCTTTGTCTCTCTCTCCCAGGGCTTGTTATTTCAGTGTGGTAGCTAGCTGCCTGCCTGGTGATGTGTTACTCAGGGACAGATGAAGGTGACTGCCGCCCCGTAGTACAGCAACTTCATGACTGATAATAATGTGCTGGATCAGTGCATCTATCATCTATTACCATACTGCCTTGTGCCCACGCGCTAGCCTGCTGCATAATGCACACGCACTTACTCAAATTGGACATTTCTACTCCTTCCTGGAAGGTAACAGACATTTTATCATAGGCATAAATGCAAAACCACACTACTCGTTTCTCTTGTCAAGCGTTGCATTAAAAAAAAAGTAGTTCTTCTGAAAATGGATATTCAGTACATTGGTAATGGCTTTGTGTGGAGCTAGACAGGGCTGCCTGTATGACCTCATCCTCTTGATGTGGCTTATTTATATTAGCCTCCTAGGTGGTTCGACACACATTACCGTGCATACACACCCTGGTTGCTGGACGAGATGTGTAGGCTACGTGACGTCCATACTGATGAGTCCTGTGGGATTTATGTAAATCAGCCTGCTCCATTTCCCTGCGTGAAGTAGGAATTAAACCACTCTTGATCCAGGTTATGTACAAAAAATGATGTGCTCCAAAGGCTGAACCCTCAGTGCACTAAACCAAAAAACACACTGGTGTAGAAGCGCTTAGGTGGGAGAAGGACAGGAGGAGGGATATAGGACATGAAGCTGTACAGTGCTACAGTATGTCATGTATGGTATGTGACCCTCCACATCCACCGGCAGGGCCTAACGGCGAGTCTACAGCCCACCAGCACCCCACTCTCAGTGGAGTGAGACATCCCCCGCCCCCCCTCACCCCCAGATGGCTGTGGGATAATAACACCCCCAGGACCAGGAGCACTGAGGCCTGTTATCATCCCCTCTCAGCACTGATAGCCATCATTGGGCTAATGTAGCCCACAGAGCAGATGACCCCCTATCCACCTCCCCACCCCATCCCTCCACCTCTCTTTTTCTCTCAGTCTGAGTGACACACCAAAGAGTCTCTTGTTCTCTTCTGAAGCACCCTCCTGTTTTAACAAAACCCAGTAAGAAGCGTGCCCTGCCCGCTCACTACAATGGCCAGCCTATGTGAGAGAGAGAGAGTAAATTCTCTACACAGTTTTTTCAGCATCCCACCGTCTCTCCTTTTTTCCTGCCTACTCCAGGTTTTTATGGCTGCCGATCGATGCCAGGGCCCTGTGTCAATCCTAACAAGTGTTTACTTGTGTTTTCTCCGGCACCTGACAGAAGAGGCCCTTGGGAGCCTAGTTTTGGAGAGGGGGGACCTGCTACCTCCCTCCCATGCTAAAGGTCAGCACTAAGCATCTGGCAGGGAGCCAGTGTGTGTGTATGTGGGTTGCTCCCTGTTTAGACGGGGGGGGCTGATCCTCCATAGCCTGGTCCTCTATAGCCTGATCCTCCATAGCCTGGTCCTTCATAGCCTGATCCTTCATAGCCTGATCCTCCATAGCCTGATCCTCTATAGCCTGATCCTCCATAGCCTGATCCTCTATAGCCTGATCATTCATAGCCTGATCCTCCATAGCCTGGTCCTCCATAGCCTGATCCTCTATAGCCTGATCCTCTATAGCCTGGTCCTCTATAGCCTGATCCTCCATAGCCTGATTCTCCATAGCCTGATCCTCCATAGCCCGATCCTCCATAGCCCGATCCTCCATAGCCCGATCCTCCATAGCCCGATCCTCTATAGCCTGGTCCTCTGTAGCCTGATCCTCTATAGCCTGATCCTCTATAGCCTAATCCTCCATAGCCTGATTCTCCATAGCCTGATCCTCCATAGCCTGATCCTCCATAGCCTGATCCTTCATAGCCTGATCCTCCATAGCCTGATCCTCCATAGCCTGATCCTCCATAGCCTGATCTTCTATAGCCTGATCCTCTATAGCCTGATCCTTCATAGCCTGATCCTCCATAGCCTGGTCCTCTATAGCCTGATCCTCTATAGCCTGGTCCTCTATAGTCTGATCCTCCATAGCCTGATCCTCTATAGCCTGATCCTTCATAGCCTGATCCTCCATAGCCTAGTCCTCTATAGCCTGATCCTCTATAGCCTGATCCTCTATAGCCTGGTCCTCTATAGCCTGATCCTCCATAGCCTGATTCTCCATAGCCTGATTCTCCATAGCCTGATCCTCCATAGCCCGATCCTCCATAGCCCGATCCTCCATAGCCCGATCCTCCATAGCCCGATCCTCCATAGCCTGGTCCTCTATAGCCTGATCCTCTATAGCCTGGTCCTCTGTAGCCTGATCCTCTATAGCCTGATCCTTCATAGCCTGATCCTTCATAGCCTGATCCTCCATAGCCTGATCCTCCATAGCCTGATCCTCTATAGCCTGATCCTCTATAGCCTGATGACTGATCAATATAGTCATTACTGCTGTTCTCACATTACAGCCCGCTCAGCCCCCCCCTGTGCTATAAGTGGTATGCTTTTTCCAGTTGAAAAATCTAAATAAACTGTACTGTGAAAGGGCATGACTGTTAACAGAGTGTACAGTCTGCGTAAAAAATGTGAATTGCAGAGCAAGAGCTAGGAATTATCCCACTGCCTGCTAGCTAGGTTATCAAGAGGCTAGTGTTCATTCAACAGGGTCCACTTCACCAGCGCTGGGCCAAGTGCAGATCTTCACTTCTCTTCCCTCCAGGGCCAAGTGCAGATCTCAATCTCACAAGAAAAAAAGCAACAAATAAAAACCCTTGTGATTAAAGATAAAACGTTAAAACAACAAGTGCTGGCAGGACAGGGAGAAGAGAAAAAGTCCAAAGCAAATGCTCCTCAACAACCCCCTTCCCTCAGCTGGAAGCAATTCACTTTCCATTTAGAGGGATGACAAATTGATCAGGCCAGAGAAATGGCACCTCGCTCCCAAATCTAAAAGTAAACGTAAACACACGCACGCACGTACGCACGCACGCACACACACACACACACACACACACACACACACACACACACACACACACACACACACACACACACACACACACACACACACACACACACACACACACACACACACACACACACACACACACACACACACACACACACAGCAGCAGCATATCTCCAATCTTCAGGTTGTGAGGGCCTGCTGGGCCTAAATAAAGGCTTCAGTCCTAGGGAGGAGAAAACAGCACCTCCCTTCACTAAGTCATTACTGTACTGCTTGGCGATGGCTGCAGTGAGAATGTCTCTTCTTCTATGGAAAAAAGAGAAAAAGAGAGTAGGGGTGGAGGACGAGGAGGGAGGAGGAGGTGGGAGGACGAGGAGGGAAGAGGAGGTGGGAGGATGAGGAGGAGGTGGGAGGAGGTGGTGGGAGGGAGCCTCACGTCATTAGGAATTGAAATAACGATGGTGAATTGCAGAGCAGAAATGATTTGATTAGTGCTTTCAGGTCTATAAAAGGAACCTGGAAGTGTACCAAATCGCTGCCGAGCAGAGAGAGTTAGCTAGGTGCGATAAAGCTCTTAATTGCTGTAACTGCACCTAGAGACTTGATGATTTGTGACATCTTATCCAGCGCCGCTGCGCTAACACTAATAACTGTTAATTAACTGTAGCAAGGATGCCGGGGATGAAAAGCCAAGCAGCACAGTCTAGTGTGTGCTTCCAGATTAAAGGGAAAGTAGTCTGGGGGGATTTGACAAGACGGCATGAAGATGTTAGGGAGGGGGCGTGTCTGTGTGTGTGTAGAGTTCTGGCTGTTCTAACACACACACGCAAGCACGCACGCACGCACACACGCTACTATGGAGCTATTGTTTTCAGATTGATCCGGATGGCTGTGTAAATCTGTTAACTTAATTGGTCCACCAAGACAAAACAAAGTAAATGTTCCATTCAGATAAGCCAGCATTTTGAATTTTCAAAGCAGATGTTCACAGATGTCGTTTTCCCGTTCAGACCCTAGCAAACTGGCAATCAAGCTCTTAACACAATGACAGGGAAACGTACGTTGTTCAATACTTACCTAATTAACAGCAGAGTGCTCAGTGGACGGTTGATCAATGTCTTTCCTCTCCCTCTTGTGCAACGGGGCATGTTGACAATTATAGACATTTCACCATGGAGAACTGTGTCATGTCTCTGCACTTTGTGTCAACTGCTGATGAGTGATTGATTTTAACATGCTGATACCATGCGCATGGCCAGTAGAGCAGATTCACACAGATGAATGCATGTATGACATTATAATGCTCTTGGATAAATCCCAGGGATGAATGGATGATACCAGTGTGAATCTTTACTTTCAGCTGGTCATAACTCTCATCACAACCCTTCAACAGGCCATCTGTCGATGACAGACGATGCCTCTTTCATTTCTGTGTTATGTGAGCGAGCAGGTCTATGGTTGGAGGTTGAACCATATTAATAATGCATTAAGGTTTGGACTTCAAATCAAATGAAAAAGTGCATTTGTGTACATTAAAACAACCCTGATAACAATGTTGCTAGGATTGTTATATAGCGGATCAACTGAATTCTACAATATATTTTCGTTAGGGTCAAGGAAGATTCGTTTTTTTTCTCTGTACTCAAATAAAAATGTGCATGAATTTATCAGCCTTGTCTAGAGAGCCAGAAAGGTCCCACTTGTGATTATTGTGCCTCTAGGGCCAAATGTCTGGAGTGCTCACTGTATTACTGACTGGAACAAAGAGAGAGATGTGTGGCCCTAGCCCCAGACTAGATCAACTAAGAGTGCCATCAGATGTCATGTCACAGATGCTGGAGGGGGCGGGATTGTGTGTGTGTGAAACGGGCCGTGGGGACAGACAGCACAGACACATTGAGGTGGTTCCTCGGGCTCTGCAGCACGTCTCCTGTAATAGCCTTTCATTTGGACATGCCTCTCTCCATCCCCCCTCCCTCCTCCCTCCCAGCCATCACAGGCAGGACTTGGAGACATCACATGTTAAATACTGGGAGCGAGCAAGGTTACCCATTCTGACATGCACATTCACATGTTCAATGGAGCCCTCTCCAGTGTATCAGGTTTGCAGGATACAGTAGCTCGGTCTATAGAGTGAGCGTGCTTCGCTTGGCTGCATGGCAGGACATGGAGGAAATAGACTGACTGACAGGCAGGTACGCATGCAGGCAAAGTCACTCATTGGTATTCTATAGGGGGTGCTCATCGTTATATCAAGCGGCTATGAAGGACACGGAAGGGAAGTGCATACTCTTACTGCCTGTTGATGATAAAAAGAGAGTGTTTTGGTTGGATCCAAGACCTTGGTTTTATCCCACCTTTAGGGCCTGAAGCTCAGTTCGTGTCCAACAAAACCTTTCCTTGTGTCTAATGTTAACAACTTCACTGTGGCGGTCTTCAACTTTTACATTTATTGTCAGTCCCTTGCTAACGTTGGCCATTAGGCCATGCAATGAAATGAATTGGGCAAATGTAAGACTGCTGTCCTTGTGCTTGGTGTTCTTTACAGAGTAAGAAGAACTGAATCATCTTAAAGGGGGAAACAGGGGTCTGGTCTTGACAGTTCTGTGTTAACTGAGAGCTGTTTAATCCCCGTACAGCAGACTTTCTGACAGCCTTTTCTATTTGAGTGTAATCTGGAGTGTTTGTACACAGTGTTGAACAACTGGCTGGCATGCGAAGTGCGTGCGCCCGCTGGCTGCTTTAATTCCTGAGATCCGTCTGACGGTTTGACAGATTGGAGCTAGCGCTCGGCCTTTCTGCCACGGCCCTCGCTCTGAGAGATGGGAGATTATTTGTTACAAAGCCAATTAAGGGAGGCTTAATGAAGACATGCAACATCTATCTGCCTTCCTTTGTGCTTCTCTGAAGGGCCTTAATTCAAGAGAGGGGATGTCAAATTGGCTCAGTTGAACGTATCAAAGGCAGGATTTAAAAAACACAGAAAAACAAGTGATTTGTATGAAGTAGAGATAGACGTCAAAACATGTGTACGAGGTGTCTTGCTGTTGCCTCATTAAATTCACTGTAAACCTGACAGCCTCATGAGTCATTCAACAACAATACTGTCCTTAAATCTGCATTCTATAACGTTGGTGACAGTTGAGAGCAGGTGCACTAATCTGTCATGAATGATGACAATGCCTTACATTTTAAAACTCCATGGAATTTCTGTGCCAATAGTTTCATAAAAAATAAAGTGAATAAAAGCAATGGTTGTCATTCTTGGCTTTTTTTCAAGAGCCAATGCCTCTTTCGTGTACCAGGGACAACTCTGACAAAACTAAAATAGGAGCTGTCATACCCAGTGTTCTAAAAGACAACCTATACATGACACAGGGGTTCTGGTCTAACATTGTCTGTTGAACAGGATCCGGTAATCAATAACTCTTTCTTTCTCACCTCCAGCCTCTTTCCGTCAGATAGAATGTCTGGCCTGTGACCTCCCTGTATGGCTTGTGACCTGGGCTATACTGCCACCCGTAAGTCTGGCTCGATGAGCTAGGGCACACTTTTTATCTTCTGTTTTATATGTGCGTAATGAGAGAGACCACAATGGAAAAACAAACCGTTTATATTCCCCCCAACAACTAAGTGGAAACATATGGCCCTGTTTGGAGCTAATCCTAACATCTGGACAGTATGGGGGAATCACAGTCAAATGATGGTACGATGGACAGTAGTGAACCACATGGAACCCTGACGGAACCCCTCGCATGCCCCGACAGAACCCTGTTTAATGGAAACACACGTTTGGAACATGCTCTCCTCTGTGTCCCATCGTGTTTCCCTCCCTTTTTTCCAAAGATAATTGCTAATCAAAAGAGAATTGTCGGTGGAGCTCCGAGCACGATTCTGTTCTGAGCAGTAATCGTTGGCAGCTGTGAACTTGACTACACAAAAACAGCTGGATCAAGTGGCCCAGAAATTCCTGTGAAAAACTCTTTCCAATACTAGGTGGTGGAAGTTGTGAACGAATTAGGCTTGGAGTGGATTGTCTCTTGTCTGTTGAGGCTGGAGGCTCCTTTGGGGTGCCGTAGCCATGACGGAATGTACACAGAAAGGTTTGGCTTTTATCGCTGAACAACATTTAGCATAAGTTACAGAGATTTGAAAACTTAGGTGAGAGGCCTAAAGAGACTGTTTTCCTTGTGTTAATACACTGTGCCTATGGTGATGAAACCTCCTGATAACCAACATTGAGGCTATAAGCTTTGTTTAATAGCCTTTGGCTCGTCTCCATCTCCTCTCCAAGCCACAACAAAGAGCTCTTGTCTTATCAGACGATGCAGGATGAGGTAAAGAAACACACCACCACCTGAGGCCTGTGTGTTTTGGCTGGGGATTTAGCTGGGGATTTAGCTGGGGATTTAGAGTCTTACACTAAGCCACACCACCCCTCTCTTCCTCCCTCTTTATCCCTCTTTATCTCTCTCTCTCTCTCTCTCTCTGGATTGGGGTCTGCAATGCATTCAGCTGAGCACACGAACACACACACACACACGGCAAATGGGGCTCTGAAAGCCAATAAATACAGTTTTACAAGATCAGCTACTGTGTTTATTAACTTACAAATAGTATCCTGCTTAGAATAATTCAGGAGCCATGGTTTATGATCTATGTCTTAATGGCTGGATGGGTTAGGTTAGGGAGGTCAATGCAAGCAAAGGGACAGAAGATTTGTGCACGTGCCCCCGAGGTGCAATTATGTATTTTAATGCTGGGAGGAGATAAGAGGCTGAACACAGGCTACACATGTCCTCTGGGAGAGGTGGAGGGGGGTGGAGCTCTCTCCCCCTGCTCCCTCCTGTCAAATCATATTACGCCAGAGGGCTGTAGCCATGCTAATGTATTCCTGAGCACTCCTCTGGGACAGGGGAGCTGTAGTCATAACAACCCTGTCAGCCACTCCCCTCGGAGCCTAGCTGCAGCCCTCCAGCCCTAGAGCCAGGACTCTCACCTGAGAGCCCCTCCCCTCGGTCTTTGCTGCAGTCCTAGAGCCAGTCTTTCCCCAGAGAGGTGGGCCCCGCCCGCCCCCAGGCAAGGCCTGCTGGAGACTAATGATGCCATTGTGAGCTGCATGGGCACCTTGATGAGTGGTTAGATAGCAGAGTCAGATTAGGCTGCCATGGCGGTATCACTTGTTTAGGTATAATCCAGGTTAGGTAGGGAGTGGTGGAGGTCCTACCCTTATCCCTTACGCCTGGAGTGATCACTTATCAGGCCCTGACAGCCCCACTCTCTCCAGTCCCAGTCCAACTCCCTAACCCTAAGAGAGGGCTGGTGCTGGTCGCTCTGGGTGGATGCTGCAGGCAGGCCTTTCTCTTTGTAGTTAAAGAAGAGGTAATAGGATGCTAGCCCACAGCCCCACCCAGGAAGACTTGAGGTTGATACTAATAATAACAGAGTAGTGAGTAGAATGCGGGAGAAAATTAAATCTTTAAAAGTCTCTGGAACAGATGGAAGGAACAACAATAATTGAGCCATTAAGCCCCCCATCGACAGACAATACAGGAGTGGTTTTCCTTCAATGGGGAATGTATGTGTGTTACAAAGTACTCTTGGTAAAAAGCCAATTATGGCAACATTTGCCATGAAATAAAGTTTGATTTAATGGGCAATAAGGTTTCATACTGGTATTGGAATAGGTCTCTGGAGGGGCTCCAGTGTTATTTGCTGTTGAAAAGCATGGTGTCTCAGTGTCGTGTTACGTTAGGTGGGTTCTGAGATTAGCTCCACAGGTGATCTTGAACTTGTTTGTCGGCTGACACACACTTTACATCATAGAAGTACTGTGTACACTCTTAGAATTAGTGGTGATTCAGGGAACCCAGGAGATCCTCAAGAAACCCCTGTAGTTTCTCAAATTCCTAGTCAATGGTTCAGATTTGCACCTTTGGTTAGTTGAGGCTTTCTTTCATGAACCTTTAGTGTTTCAATGTAGCAAAGGGTTCCTGGAAGAACCCTGGGCTGGAGGCGTGGCTTAGTAGGGGCGTGGCTTTCAGCTTTCTGGGGGCCACCCGTTAGAGTAAATGTAATTCGTGTTAATCTATTTTGTTGTATTGTCATCACATGTTAAGTTTGAACGCGGACATCAAAAAGGTTCTTCTAGGCACCTTTACTTCTAAGAGTATAGACTATATGAAATACAGGAAATAATACAATCCATCATGGAAGGCTACAGTAAGAACACTACAGTTGAAGTTGGAAGTTTACATACACTTAGGTTGGAGTCATTAAAACTCGTTTTGCAACCACTCCACAAATTTCTTGTTAACGAACTATTGTTTTGGAAAGTCGGTTAGGACATCTACTTTGTGCATGACACACGTCATTTTCCCAACAATTGTTTACAGACAGATTATTTCACTTATAATTCACTGTATCACAATTCCAGTGGGTCAGAAGTTTACATACACTAAGTTGACTGTGCCTTAAAACAGCTAGGAAAATTCCAGAAAATGATGGCATGGCTTTAGAAGCTTCTGATAAGCTAATTGACATCATTTGAGTCTATTGGAGGTGTACCTGTGGATGTATTTCAAGGCCTACCTTCAAACTCAGTGCCTCTTTGCTTGACACCATGGGAAAATCAAAAGAAATCAGCCAAGACCTCAGAATTCTTTTGTGGTTCATTCTTGGGAACAATTTCCAAACGCCTGAAGGTACCACATTCATCTGTACATACAATAGTACCCAAGTATAAACACCATGGGACCACGCAGCCGTCATACCGCTCAGGAAGGAGCTGCGTTCTGTCTCCTAGAGATGAGCTTACTTTGTGGTGCGAAAAGTGCAAATCAATCCCAGAACAACAGCAAAGGACCTTGTGAAGATGCTGGAGGAAACAGGTACACAAGTATCTATTTCCACAGTAAAACGAGTCCTATATCAACATAACCTGAAAGGCCGCTCAGCAAGGAAGAAGCCACTGCTCCAAAACCGCCATAAAAAAAGCCAGACTACGGTTTGCAACTGCACATGGGGACAAAGATCGTACTTTTTGGAGAAATGTCCTCTGGTCTGATGAAACAAAAATAGAACTGTTTGGCCATAATGACCATCGTTATGTTTAGAGAAAAAAAGGAGGAGGCTTGCAAGCCAAAGAACACCATCCCAACCGTGAAGCACAGGGGGTGGCAGCATCATGTTGTGTGGGTGCTTTGCTGCAGGAGGGACTGGTGCACTTCACAAAATAGATGGCATCATGAGGAAAGGAAAATTATGTGGATATACTGAAGCAACATCTCAAGACATCAGTCAGGAAGTTAAAGCTTGGTCGCATATGGGTCTTCCAAATGGACAATTGACCCCAAGCATACTTCCAAAGTTGTGGCAAAATGGCTTAAGGACAACAAAGTCAAGGTATTGGAGTGGCCATCACTAAGCCCTGACCTCAATCCCATAGAAAATGGCCTACAAACCTGACTCAGTTACACCAGCTCTGTCAGGAGGAATGGGCCAAAATTCACCCAACTTATTGTGGGAAGCTTGTGGAAGGCTACCCGAAACATTTGACCCAAGTTAAACAATTTAAAGGCAGTGCTACCAAATACTAATTAAGGGTATGTAAACTTCTGATCCAATGTGAATGTGATGAAAGAAATAAAAGCTGAAATAAATCATTCTCTCTACTGTTATTCTGACATTTCAGATTCTTAAAATAAAGTGGTGATCCTAACTGGCCTAAGACAGGGAATTGTTACTAGGATTAAATGTCAGGAATTGTGAAAAACTGAGTTTAAATGTATTTGGCTAAGGTGTATGTAAACTTCCAACTTCAACTGTACATGGAACACAGAAATAGCTTGAGAAAGAAATTCAATTTCTAACCCCTATGAGAAGAGAAAACATCTATTGATGAGTTGACTTCCTGTTCTCTCTTATAACCCAGTGGACATGTACACACTTGGCTACATGGCAACCAACACAGTACAGTATCGCTATAGTACAGCTTGTATAGTAATAACAGCAATGGTCACCTCCAACCTTCTCTCTCCTTTCTCTGTCAATGTGTGATTCACCACCACCAATGTTGGACAATCTTACCACCACAACTGAGGGAGAAAAGGTCTTTAAATCACCAGTAATTTCCTGTCCGATATTTGTGCATGTTTGCCTTGGGCTAGTAATTAATGTGCTTTCATCTGGTGCCTAATTGCTCGTAATGTATCTCACTAGAGATCTGTGTCTGAGAGGATCACTGTTTCCACGCAACACTCAGGCCTCCCGTGGTGCAGAGCAGACTGACTCTACTGCTCATCTGTCCAGAGAGAGATAGAGAGATATATAGAGAGAAAGAGAGAGAAAGAACATGGCTCCTATCTCCCCCGAACAGAGCCCAGAGGTCATAGGTCAAAAGCCCAACACTCCAGCCTGGCCCCTGACAGCTTGTCAGTCAGTCCCCCCACAGCAGGCCAGTACAATAAATTGTTTCTAACACTCGTTCTCTGTGTTTCCTAGAATGTGGGGAAATTATCTTGGATGCACTAGAGTGGGAACATTGGAGGCCTGGATCATGTAGTGAAGGGGCCATAGCCATTACCCTGAGATCACCAAGTGGATACAGGCACAGAGGGAGTGGGGTTAACCTCTGTATCAACTCCTCACACACAGGGAACTGCATGGGGGCTCTGGCAAGGGTATTACATGTCTGTCCGTACTCTGTGCAGGAAATGCTGGCTGCAGAATTATGCAGATCGATAGACCCCTTTGATTGGCGCTTAGTGGGCTGGTGCCCCCTGCAACTGAGGAGACAAATTTCTTCCTCATCCCTCCAACCTCCATCCATATCCTATCAGCCCCAGGCTCTCCGCTACTCCCACACCCCCACCGACCCCCTGATGTTTCCTTTCCAGCATGTGATCACAGGCAGACTGTGTCAGGCTGGATATTAAGGGGGTGGAGAAGGGAGAGGGAGACCACCGCTGAGCACAAAAGATGTGGGGCTCCCCAGGCCATTAGCACTGGTCCCCACGGGCCCCTATAGGCCACGGAGACGCTCCCCTTAAGGGGTCCGGAGGTGGCTCAGCTGGAGCTGTAATCTGTTTGCCAGGAGTTGAGGAGTCAGGGCTACAGACACACTTTGTGTTCTTCTTCTGCAGTTTACTTTCTTGGAGAGTGCTGTTCAAAATGGCCAGCAGCCAAAAAACAAACATTGTATTGGGTTTCTACCCTGTATGTGCGTATGTGTATGTAAAACAAATTCTGGCATGGAAGCAAACTGTAAAAAAGTATAAATAATTGTACTACCGTACTTGACTTTATCCTGAACTATGCTGTGAAATGTGTATTATGTTTCTTTCACAAATAACTACTTTTACTTCAACAACAGTATCCACCACTATTATCAGCGGCAGAAGTAGAAGTAGTAGTAATTATATATTGGTGTAGAGGTGACAAGAAGTGTCTAGAAAGCCTATGTCTGTGCCAGAGCAGAGGAAAAACATGGGCACAAAAACCTCCCTGCTGCCAAGTATGGTGTTGCTTATCAGGCAGGCATTTTCACCAGACAGCACTTTTCAGGAAGAAGAAATAGCCCAACCCCCTCTTCCTTTTTCCCCTCTCTCAATTCGATTTCAATTCAAGAGGCTTTATTGGCATGGGAAACATACAGTTGAAGTCGTAAGTTTACATACACCTTAGCCAAATACATTTAAACTCAGTTTTTCACAATTCCTGACATTTAATCCTAGTAAAAATTCCCTGTCTTAGGTCAGCTAGGATTCCCACTTTATTTTAAGAATGTGAAATGTCAGAATAATAGTAGAGGGAATGATTTATTTCAGATTTTATTTATTTCATCACAGTCCCAGTGGGTTAGACGCTTACATACACTCAATTAGTATTTGGTAGCATTGCTTTTCAATTGTTTAACTTGGGTCAAACATTATGGGTAGCCTTACACAAGCTTCCCACAATAAGTTGGGTGAATTTTGGCCCATTCCTCCTGACAGAGCTGGTGTAACTGAGTCAGGTTTGTAGGCCTCCTTGCTCGCACATGCTTTTTCAGTTCTGCCCACACATTTTCTATAGGATTGAGGTCAGGGCTTAGTGATGGCCACTCCAATACATTGACTTTGTTGTCCTTAAGCCATTTAGCCACAACTTTGGAAGTAGGCTTGGGGTTATTGTCCATTTGGAAAATCCATTGCGACCAAGCTTTAACTTCCTGACTGATGTCTTGAGATGTTGCTTCAATATATCCACATAGTTTTCCTTCCTCATGATGCCATCTATTTTGTGAAGTGCACCAGTCCCTCCTGCAGCAAAGCACCCACACAACATGATGCTGCCACCCCCGTGCTTCACGGTTTGGATGGTGTTCTTTGGCTTGCAAGCCTCCTCCTTTTTCCTCTAAACATAACGATGGTCATTATGGCCAAACAGTTATATTTTTGTTTCATCAGACCAGAGGACATTTCTCCAAAAAGTACGATCTTTGTCCCCATGTGCAGTTGCAAACCGTAGTCTGGCTTTTTTTATGGTGGTTTTGGAGCAGTGGCTTCTTCCTTGCTGAGAGGCCTTTCAGGTTATGTCGATATAGGACTTGTTTTACTGTGAATATAGATACTTTTGTACCTGTTTCCTCCAGCATCTTCACAAGGTTCTTTGCTGTTGTTCTGGGATTGATTTGCACTTTTTGCACCAAAGTACATTCATCTCTAGGAGGCAGAACGCATCTCCTTCCTGAGCGGTATGACGGCTGCGTGGTCCCATGGTGTTTATGCTTGCATACTATTGTTCGTACAGATAATTGTGGTACCTTCAGGCGTTTGGAAATTGCTCCCAAGGATGAACCAGACTTGTGGAGGTCAACACATTTTTTCTTGGCTGATTTCTTTTGATTTCCCATGATGTCAAACAAAGCACTGATTTTGAAGGTAGGCCTTGAAATACATCCACAGGTACATCTCCAATTGACTCAAATGATGTCAATTAGCCTATCAGAAGATTCTAAAGCCATGACATCATTTCCTGGAATTTTCCAAGCTGTTTAAAGGCACAGTCAACTTAGTGTATATAAACTTCTGACCCACTGGAATTGTGATGCAGTGAATTATAAGTGAAATAATCTGTCTGTAAACAATTGTTGGAAAAAGTACTTGTGTCATGAGTGGTTGAAAAACGAGTTTTAATGACTCCAACCTAAGTCTATGTAAACTTCCGACTATGTTTACATTGCCAAAGCAATGGAAATGGATTAACAAAAGTCTCTCTCTCTTTCTCTCTTTCTCTCGCTCATGGCCCGTCACTTCTCTTTAATGAGTCCCTGGAAATGACAGATTTAATCACCGCCTGTGGCCGTGGAGAACGGCCAGTTAATGATAGAAAAGAACAGAGGGCCATTTGCATCAATCAGCTCTGATTCACTTTTTATGATAATGCAGTGGAGCGGGAGGAGAGAAGAGGAGATGAGAGGGGGAGAGGAGAAGAGGTTCCCTGGACTCCTCCTCCATGAGAGACCAGGGGGAAGCCTCCCCTCAAGACACAAACCTACAGAGCCCTAAAGGGCAGACACACACAGACAGGACCCCACAAACATGGCAGAAGGGCAGCAGGCACGGAGTGGGCAGGACTATCTCCCTCGTCCCTGGATGCCCCAGAGAGAGAGTACATGTGCCAAACTCCAATGAAAGACACTTCTGTCCTGCACGGGCAAGTACGCCGGCAATGCTGCATCCATTCCACACCACTTGGTTGGCACGTCTCCACACCCCCCCCTGTTTACTGAGCCACCAACACACACACACACACGCCACACACACACACACACACACACACACACACACACACACACACACACACTGCTTTATATATTCTGTAAATTATTACTGAGTATTGCAAAGTAAAACATACACAAAAACCTTGAGACATCTTGAGACCATACACTGCATCAACTCCATGTGGTCAGACTACTTCTGTTTTGCAGGCGGACAAACAAGGAAAAACACCGCATTTTAGTGCCAATATTGCTTTCTCTCACCTAACTACCTTACAGTTGTGTAATTTACCTTGTGTCATTCTCAATGTTAGAAGAGCAATAATACAAACAGAGATACATTAAAAGCAATCAATTGGTGTGGTGTGGTGGAGTTAAGATCCCCTTGACCAGGTAATAAATAGCCTTGTAATTACAGTGAGTGGGTTTCTAAGGTCTATCTAATTATAGGACATCACTATAACATATGGCATTCACTACTAACGCCCTTGCTAATCCACTTTAAATAGGATGTAAGATACACAGAGAGATTTATACCATAGCCAGTAAACAATGCCAATTTAAGATGCCATACTACGGTATTCTCAGTTTCACCCATTCCTAACATACTTGACATAGCAGTATTTGGTACAGAAATAGAATAGATATTCAGATGACATACTCTTTTTAATGCAAAAGGAAAATGTCAACAGCAGCAAAAACTCAGACCGACGTTTCTGTACCCAGAAACCAGTCAGCCCCTCCAAGGTACAGACCATGTCTTTAATCAGCATCAAGGGCCTCTGAACACTCTGAACAAACGAGTGATAAAAGACAGAGAAGAAGACTCACCCCACATTACAGAACCACTAAACTGACTCCAGCAGCACCAATAATCCTTCCCCCTTTGCAGAGTAAAAGAGAATATCAAAAAGAATATCCAAGGCAGCTACCAAAAGAATAAAGAGCAAAAAAGGTTCAAATGACCTTGAACGCTTTTGAATAACAGGCTGGAAAGGTTGTTAAAGCCTGGCAGTTTGAAATGGAAGTACAAAACGTCCGAATGTTACACAAAAGGAGCTCTGACATCCACAGAATCCTCAATAACACACAGACAGGCGTGACAATGCCCCTTTAGGCTAACGCCTATTTTCTCTCTCCCTCAGAAGCCCTTTGCTTCCCCCTCTCTTCCTCTCTTCCTCTCTCTCCCTCTCTCTCTCCTCCACAGATGGTTCCCTGTGGAGGTTAGGCGATGGGAGGGCACTGCTGTTTCACAGTAATCCCTAGCCACACAGACGGAAAAGCTTGTTATAGCGCTGGCTGGCTGATCACCACAAAAAGTCAACCCAGAGCCAGGGAAAGGTCACCAGGAATTAGGCTACGCTCAAACTCCAAAGACCCGCCTAATTCCCCCATAAGCCCTTTGAAACCTAACCTGTTCTAGCTATGCTGTGGGCTCAGCCTTAGCCTGCTAGAAGAACCCCTCACTAAATCTAGCTGGGATTCATTTACTACACTAAGGTGCACATAAATGTGCATGCACACACACACACGCATGCATGCACGTAGGTACACACAAACACATACACACACACACTTGGTCTCGCTATGACAGAACAGGCACAGGCTTTTCCCAATGACTAGACTAGAACAATCGACCAAAGAATCAATGATTTTCAATGGGGGTGTGAAAGGAGGGTCCAGACGCTACACAAGAGCTTTGGGGCTGAGCTCCTTTAGATGTGAGGCAGCTTTGAAGACAGTGTCATGGTAATGGAGGGGCTCATGGCACCGCCGCTGTTGCTGTCAATTATCCACTTTGAAAAGTAGACACCTGAAAAAAACGCTTTAAGGTGAAAAGATGCCAGTCAAAGAAAAGAAGACCTGAACAGAGTGGTTTGGTGGGATATCAACTCTAAATGCCCTTTAAACTTTCAAACTTCAATAACCATTAAATAAATCAATAGAAAGATGTGGACATTTCAGAGAAAAATGGCAGTCCTGAGCACCCAAAAGTAAAATGTTTACCATTGCACATTTTTGTTTTCTAAGACACATATAAGAAATCACATTTCTTTAGCATTGAAGATAATTTCACTCTCACCACATGCTCTCTGTTAAAATACCACACCATTGAGAGAAACTAAACAACAATATATGTAGGATCAAAAAAGCCTTTTAATTTTCAGCCTCAACCATTACAACCGCAATGTCTCCTCTGTTCCCTCTCTCTCTCCCTTCTTCACCAAGGCAATAGGAAATCTACTTGAGGAGAAAGCCAACTTATAATGGGACTAAATAGCACTAACGATGTTTGTGTTTAAGAGTCCCCACGTTTTTCTCTCCCAGGCAAATCATTACCTCTTTCAACATGGCTGAATTGGCTATTGAAAGAGAGACAGAAGAAAGGCTTGGCATGGCCATGCTTGTATCCGTGCATGGAAAATGTCTCCAGCTGTAGAATAAAACACCACATCTTTCCACTTTATTCAACAACACAACCAAGGTGTCTGTCTGTGAAGCCAGTCATCCATATCAGAGGACAAGACAACTGGAGAAATTAATGATCTGGACACACATCTTTAGGGTAGTCAGAGCTTTCCACATATACACTGCCTTCCAGATAGATGAACACATATCAGCCTGGCTCTGTATTAAGAGTGTAGGCCTCGTCAGTCACACTGATATCATGTGCTTTTACTACTAGGCTGCGTTCTAAATGGCACCCTTTTCCCATTATAGTGCACTGCTTTTGACCAGAGCTCTATGGGCCCTAGTCAAAAGTAGTGCACTATAAAAGGGAATAGGGTGGCATTTGAGACGCAACCCTAGACACCCAGGGGTTCCAATTCACAAGCCGAACGTTCCAACTTCCAACGCCTCGCCATACACTGTGCATATCATTACCATCTTCTTATCCCCCTCCCAGAAATGTGAGCTGAATTCATAATCACAAGCAGCCGTAACTAACGCACAACATACCTTGTGCGTTTTAAAACAAACAGCCGTGCACTGAACATAATCATGCAGCAGATGAACAATTCTCATTTGCATGAGCATGGTGAGAGTGGAGTTTATTCTGTGAAAAGTACTGTGGTGGCGTTGGCGGTGAATAATCACAGTGTTGTGATCATGTGACGTGTGTGTGAGAGATGTGTGTGTGTGTGTCGTCTGTTTGCCCCGGGGCTGCTGTCTTGTCTGAGTAATGATGAAAACACTTGTTTTATTGTCACTCTGCCGTGATGTGTCTCTCCCCTCCCTCAACTCCCTCTGTCCCGACACTCTCAACATGAATCACCACACTGGGAGAGTCATCACATTGACAGGACTGCTTCCAATTCATTACAAGAGAAGCTAGAGGAAAGCTAACTAGCAGCATTAGTAGCAGCTTTTTGGTGGGTCTGGATATGAACTATTCATCTATTTTTATTTATATATTTTTTATTTATTTAACCTTTATTTAACTAGGCAAGTCAGTTAAGAAAAAAAGTATTATTTACAATGACGGCCTACTGAAAGCCATAAGGCCTCCTGAGGGGACGGGGGCTGGGATTAAAAATAAAATATTTAATTAAAATATAGGACACCACAACACTACATAAAGAGAGACCTAAGACAACAACATAGCATGGCAGCAACACATGACATCACAGCAACACAACATGGCAGCAACACAACATGGCAGCAGCACAACATAATAGTAGCACAAAACATGGTACAAACATTATTGGGCACAGACAACAGCGCAAAGGCAAGAAGGCAGAGACAACAATACATCACGCAAAGCCCAAGGTGTTGCTACAATTATAAAAGTGAAAAAGGACTTGCCACTCTGATGAGAAATGCGCACGGACACATGCACACACACACACACACCTTAAGCGCAGAGATATGTGCTATGCCTAGAATGGAATCAGAGTGTCTCCTTTGTCACCTACTGTGAGAAGTGTGGCCCCAGCTGGAGAGGTAAGCGACGCTGTTTTTAACCCAAGGTGTCGCTAGCTAAAAAACTCCATCTGCTAAGCCCCAGCACACAGCAAGCTGTTAAACAGTATAGACTGCTCTGAGCACTGCCACACTTCCCTTCCGTGCAAATGAAGTGATAAAACCTCACAGCTAACAGAGAGAGAGAGAGAGTTAGAGAGAGAAGGAGAGAGATAGAGAAAAAGAGAGAGCGAAAGAGAGAGGAGACGAGGCCAAGGGAAATAAAAGAAGAGAAAGGAGGAAAAGAGAGAGGAATGGGGAGGTCAAATTAAAAGAGAGGAAACAGAGTGAGTTAGAGACAGGAGGAGAAGCTACTCTTATACGGAAAGAGAGACATATACAACAGACAAGAAAAGAGAGGGAGGGAGCAGCTATTGACAAGACGGAGATTCATCGCCTGGCTAGCTAGCTGTGGGAAAGGAAAGGAATGAGAGCTGTGCTCTAGGAGAGATAACAGGAGACAGATGCAGCAGCCTGGGGGATGCCAGAGGGAGAAAGAGGGAGGCAAAACAGCGCGGCCCCATCCATCCAACCATGCATCCTTCCCTCAACCATCCCATGGGCCTCATTTATCAAAGGTGGGCACAAAAAAGGACTCTAAACCTTGCGTGTGCCAGTTTGACCGCAAAAGTATTTATACATGTTTAACTTGGCGGGAAAGTGTGCGTATCTCCACTCAAATCTCAGACCATGCGCACGCACAACTAGTGGTTCATCAATTGTGTGGCAAGCTTTTGAGGGAAATGGCAGGTGTTTGATGCACAGGAATTATAATAATGGTAAGCTAATAAAACATTAAAACGTAGGCCTAAGGATAAAACAGATGCATTTGTTGTTGGTAAGAAGATCGTATAGCAGCATGTCTCCTAATATATTTATTTTACTTGTATTATTATAGGTCTAAATCATAATCATATTGCAGGATGTGTCTCTTCGTTTCTGACATGACTAGTTTATTCCCGCTACACAACAAATGTTAGGCTACCATTTATCCATCACTCATTCAATAGCCAAGCATGGTCCAAAGTAAATAGACCGGTAGTCTATTTAAAATACTTGACAGTATGGGTAAACTACAGTATCGCTGTGCAAGAAGAGCGCAGCATCATAGCCTATTTCATCTCAGAGCATATACCAAGGCAGGAGATAGAAGCACAACCATGTATTGTTAAACAAAATATTGAACAACATTTTGTCTTTTGTGTGTAGGCATTAAATTGTTCAATAGACAATCAATCTTGCAGAATGTGCGGCCAGTGTTCGGCACTCCCCATCGGCAGCATACATTTTTTGTTTAAAATAGTCGCTGCAAAATATTAAAAGACTCTGCCCACACCTCTACAGAAACGTGATGTAATTTGCCATTGCGCTTTAGAAACTATCACGGTCCAGTTCCAACATCTCCAAAACATACAGAAAATGAGGCCGTTTTTGTTACCAATAAAAGGTCAATGGAGGTATTGTTCACCAGTGCAGAAATATAGTAAGTTCTTAATGAAAACTCCATGTATGCCAGAATGTTGTGAGACATGTACACAATGAGGCCCCTGGTCTTTAGGCTGGAGGGATGGAGGGAGTGAGGGAGGTGAAGAGCATTACAGACAGCTGTCATGTCTTTGGCATCATTAAAAGTGAAGATTGTTATTTTATCAAATCAATTCACTGTAATTATTATTACGTGATTAAACTAATCATGTAAATGTAATTAACTAGGAAGTCGGGGCACCACGGAAAATCTTTAGATTACAAAGTTATAACTTTCCAAATATAACTCTTCAGATATTTTAATATCTGATCAATTAGTATTCTATTAATGAATTATTCTTTACCTGACGTCAGTCTCATTCCAAACATCGTAAATTGTTGGTTATCTGTACGAACCCAGCCTTTACTATAAATCATCCATACACCAATTGGCTTAATCATTTATTTTCTAACTAACTAAATAATCACAGAAATGCATAAACAAACAAACAGTAGATATGTTACTAACAAATGATAGGGAAAATTCCCTAGTGGGCTAAGCCGATATGACGGCTTGGTGGACAAAGGGAAGTGGGTGTGGACTGAGAAAGAGCGGGAAAGACAAAAGGGATCACTACACGGTTGATAATTATATTAATTGAAATGCTAATCCTTTGCACATGAACGCTTACTCATTCGGGAATAATTGCAATCGCCCATGTGTCATGATCTTTTCTGTTGGAATCCGGTCCGTCTGCTGGAGAGTTCATCTCTCTCTTTCTGTTTCCCTGAAGATCAAAGTATTTCTTGGTTAGAATGGATACTTCAGAGTACCATTCAGAAATGTTATCATAGAATAGATGTTTCAAGGGTTGTCAGTATTCTCGTCCCAGGTTTACATAATTTCTAGCTGCAGACTAGTAATTAGTATCTAAGATTTGCTCATATTCTGTAGGGATCGATAGTCTCAGAGTTTAACCATTTCCAGCTGTGTAGCCAATGCTCCACGTGGTATAGTTTTCTAACCTTGGTACTCAAACCTGTGCCAGCTCAGTTTACACCAAGGTATGCGTGGTCTAAACTATTTGCAATCACAGCTCACGCTGTGGGTTTGCTCAGTCTAAAGAGGATTTACTCAGGAGGGGGTTTAATTCGTAACAGTAAAAAAGGCGGTTCTATGACGCCTGATCATGTCTGTGCTCACGGGGGAGGGCCAATGACTTAGTTAAATTTTAAAGGGAATAAAATTCTTTCACATTAAAGGTTTAACATCACATTACATCATTTCACAAATAGTTTCATCTTTACTCATTCATTTTATACAAGAATTAGATGCAAACTCCATTATTGAGAAATGTACACATTCAGCGATATAGTTATGTGTGTTTCCTGTCCTCTCTGAGGTCACCAAATGAAACACACTTGTCATACCCGTCCCTTAAGTGTCCATGGACCATTCCCACCCTCTCACATGTGGACATATTGTTTCAAATTCCCATTTTGGGTATTTAGGAGTTTGGACACGTGAAATCCTTTGTTCACTCTGTGGTCTCTCGGCATGAAAAGAGGGAGAGAGTCTCCGCCAGGAATTTACGACCTGAGATAACAGAACCTGGGTGTAGGAGAGAGTGAGAGACGGGGAAGCCATGATCTATACCCAGAAAGGGCCACGTCATGACACAGCTATCTGGACTAGGCCAAGTGATCTAGGCCTGACAGACATGGGAAGGAGGAGCATGTGTGGAGTTGTTTTAAACAGGAGCTTGTTCATAGTATGTGTTGTTTTTGTTGGCTATTGAAAGGTATGTACATGTGTGTGTTTCTGTAGCTGTCAGAGAGAGTGTGATTTTCACAGTGATTTGCATCTGTTTATACACAGTGTTTGTACATTTGAATGTGTAAGTGTATCGGGTGAGTGTGTGTTTGTGTGTACGTTCTCCATGTGTCTCTGTGTGTGTGTGTTGTCTGTGTGTGTATTGTCTGTGTGTATGTTCTTTAACTGTGTGTGTGCGTGCCTGCGTGTGTGTGTGTAGTGTGTCGGACGGGGGAGGTTCCCGGGTCAGGGCCTTTCTAGAATCCTCCTCATTAACAGCTCATGATGGCTGGATCGCTCTCATTAGCAGCTGGCAGCGAGGTGGTTAGAAGAGTGGACATTGGCACAGCACAGACCTACTGCGCTCCAGTTTAGAAAGCGAGGGAGGGGGAGAGGGGATAGAAATATAGGAAAAATTCTCATCTCAGTAGATTTAATTAAAACTGGGGAGAACAGATGGGAAAGATGGAAGCAAGTCCAACAGGAGATAGCTCATCTGTCTGGGTCTCTCTCCACACTTCTCTCTCCATCCCTCCATCCTCCCCCTCATCCCCCCTTCTCATCTCAACTCTTTTTAAAATAAATCCTTGGCTTCTGGTTTGTCCTAATTTGAAGCTTCCTTCCGCTCTGGCGTTGTGACAGACGACAAAAACATATCAGTCTTTCAGCTCATATTGGCGTTGTGTGTTGGCAGCATTGGCTCTTGAAGGAGAAAGAATGAAGCAGAGTCTACAGTGGTTAATGACTGGCTGGGGGAAAAGCAGCTTTGAGCAGGCAGGGAGGGAGGGAGGGATGTTGTGCTGCATGGAGAGTGGTTAATCCCTTATTAGAAGGTAATCCTAGTGTAAAATAAAGTACAGCTATTTGTTGAAAATACAGGCTTTGCAGGCCATTTGGAACGGGGGGAAGGTCACCATGCTGGTGGGGAAAGTCAAGATTCTAGATCAGACATATCAAGTCCCCCTCTCTCTCTCTCTCTCTCTCTCTCTCTCTCTCTCTCTCTCTGAAGAACTCGCTTTTCATTCAAATGTAATCATCAGTGAGTGGTAATATGACCTTCATGGCTGCATGTTAAAGGAGGTAAAGCAAACAATTCAGGCCCTCCAGTCCCCGTGGTCATAGCAGGGGATACAAAGGGATCAGAGAGGCAAAGTGAATTCAAATATGATACATTACCACTATGCAGCTTTGTCTTTGCCCATAATAATCGTACATGAGTTGCACAAGTTTTATAGACAGCTGCAATACATTTGAAATCAAAGGTATAAATGAAACACAGGCAAATGGGAAAATGAACATTGACATTCCATGTAGATGATCATAAAAATACAATACGAACCTAGCAACAGAAGTAATAATAAGACATAAAAACTTAAAGAAAAAGAAACATTTTCATTAAAAAAAATACAAAATTACGCAACAATACAAATAGTTTTTCCACTCTTGCCGCAGCATTTTTTTGGTTGCTTAGCTCAAATCTCTCCTACATTAATCTTATTATCCTTTCAACCTTTTCACTGGCGATGCCAAATGCAATTTGTATTCTGCGGCCGGGCAAAAAGCTTTAAACTGATTATCCAAATATGAACCGTGGCAATCCTTGATATTGTTGGGTCTGAAAGGGCCATCTAGTCGCTGAAAGGGCTTCCCATATGCCTTCAGAGTTTCATGACACAACGTTGCGTCTGCTTTGCAAGGGATAAATTAAGCGTGTGAAAGTCTAAGCAAAGCCCTCATTTTCCAGTTAATCAAATCTCCCCCTAATCAAATTAGCACACATAATTCCTCTGGATGCGTGGCACAAAAAAGGCATTATCCCCTTCTCCCGAGCTGAAAGAGAGGAAACCAGCGTGGTGCCTCTCTCTCCCTCTCTGTCCTCTGGATGAGTGGCCCTGAATGGGAGAGGATGGACGTGGTGCAGGGAGGGATAAGGTGGGGGCCAGGGGGGGCCAGGGGTTGTTACTTCCCAGTGCCCTAACTGAGCAGACCATGGCCGGGGTAAACTTTGGCAGCGTTTAAGTTCCCAGCTCATTAAAAAGACTGGCTCATGGGCCACCTCCAGGGAGCACTGGAGCGTTCTGTAATGAGGTACTTGTTTAATTTTCTTTCAAAGGGCCAGACATCTGTGACAACCCCCCCCCGCCCTCCGCCCATCCTTCAACCCCCATGAGCCTTTCTTTTTACAAACCCACACAAAGCTCATCCATCAACAGGGCCGCAGGCCCCGATCTGGTTTGATGAAGTGTCTCCTATTGAATACAGCCCAGATAATACATTTGGAGGAGTGGTTAGGGGCAGAACAATCACCATTAACTCTGATCTCCTACAGAAAGCAGAAGAGTCAAAGCCCATCATGAAAATTCAATAGGGGGTCAAGCTAAATGGATAAATGTTCACAGTCAACCTCTACCATTCTTAATCGATTTCCTTTCTGGAGATAATCTCCCTCCATAGCATGACCCTCTTTGACCTACATCCATCCATCCACCCATCCACCCATCCACCCACCCACCCACCCACCCATCCATCCATCCATCGGTCCATCCATCCATTCATCAGTATGTCAACCACCATGAGAATCCCTTCAAGTACCTTGGTGTGCACATCACCAACAAACTAACATGGTCCAAGCACACCAAGACAGTCATGAAGAGGGCACGAGAAAACCTATTCCCCCTTAGGAGACTGAAAAGATTTGGCATGGGTCCTCAGATCCTCAAAAGGTTCTACAGCTGCACCATCGAGAGTATCCTGACGGGTTGCATCACTGGCTGGTATGGCACTGCTCGGCCTCGACCACAAGGCACTACAGAGGGTCGTGCGTACGGCCCAGTACATCACAGGGGCCAAGCTTCTTGCCATCCAGGACCTTTACACCAGGCAGTGTCAGAGGAATGCCCAAAAAAGTGTTAAAGACTCCAGCCACCCTAGTCATAGACTGTTCTCTTTGCTACCGCACGGCGGTACCGGAGCGCCAAGTCTAGGTCCAAGAGGCTTCTAAACAGCTTCTACCCCCAAGCAAGAAGACTCTTGAACATCTAATCAAATGGCTACCCAGACTATTTGCATTAAACCCCCTCCCACCCCCCTCTTTTACACCGCTGCTACTCTCTGTTGTACCATCTATACCTAGTCACTTTAATAACTCTACCTACATGTACATATTACCTCGACTAACCGGTGCCCCCGCATATTGACTCTGTACCGGTACCCCCCTGTGTATAGTCTCGTTATTGTTATTTTACTGCTGCTCTTGAATTACTTGTTACTTTTATTTCTTATTCTTACTCATATTTTTTTTAAACTGCATTGTTGGTTAGGGGCTCCTAAGTAAGAATTTCACTGTAAGGTCTACACCTGTTGTATTCAGAATTTCACTGTAAGGTCTACACATGTTGTATTCAGAATTTCACTGTAAGGTCTACACCTGTTGTATTCGGCGCATGTGACTATTAAGATTTGATTTGATCAGACCCAGAAGCCGCAGCCACACTGACCTTCACTGCAAGCCCAACCTCCATACAGCCCAACCTCCATACAGCCCAACCTCCATATAGCCCAACCTCCATACAGCCCAACCTCCATACAGCCCAACCTCCATACAATCAGAGGGGTTGGGTTAAATACGGAACACACATTTCAGTTGAATGCATTCAGTTTGTAAAACTGACTAGGTATCCCCTTTTCCAAACCTCCATACAGCCCAACCTTCATACAGCCCAATCTCCATACAGCCCATCCTTCATACAGCCCAACCTCTATACAGCCCAACCTCCATACAGCCCATCCTCCATACAGCCCAACCTCCATACAGCCCATCCTCCATATAGCCCAACCTCCACACAGCCCATCCTCCATATAGCCCATCCTCCATATAGCCCATCCTCCATACAGCCCATCCTCCATACAGCCCAACCTCCATACAGCCCATCCTCCATATAGCCCAACCTCCACACAGCCCATCCTCCATACAGCCCATCCTCCATATAGCCCAACCTCCATACAGCCCATCCTCCATATAGCCCATCCTCCATACAGCCCAACCTCCATACAGCCCATCCTCCATACAGCCCATCCTCCATACAGCCCATCCTCCATATAGCCCAACCTCCATACAGCCCAACCTCCATATAGCCCATCCTCCATACAGCCCAACCTACACACAGTACCTCCATTCCCCACACATCGACCCCACAACACCTTCATAGACATTAGAATGCATCCCATTCTCTTCCTCCCTTTCTCTCCCCCTCCTCTCCCTTTTTCTTCCCCATCTCTCCCTCTTCCCCCTCATTGACTTCCCCCCCTCCCTCTTTCTTTCTCTCTCCCTCTCTCTCCCTCCTAACCCTGTAATTGGAATTCAAAGCGGTGAGTGCTGCGTCTCTCTTCGTTGGTCACTTCCACTTATTTCATAATGTGCCTGGATTCTGTTATTATGAGAGCTGTCTGGCTCATGCACCTTGATGCCCCCCCTAATGTCCACGGACACGTGTGGAATACCAATACATCCCTCTCGCCCTCCCTTCCCACTTCTTCCACCTCCACTGCCACCTCTAGCTCAATGCTTATCAGAGAATAGGTCTAACTCTGGAGGCAGAGGGATGGATGGAGGGAGGGGTGGAGTGTTGTCAGGAAAGATATTCTGTGGGAGACCGCAAGCGAGGAAGGGGCCTCTGAAAACATTTGGCAATTTGCACAATGTAAACAGGCAATAACAATGTGGTCCAGGATGCAAGGGTCAAACCCATGGATCATGCATCAGCTGGAGCGTGCTTATTGTTCTGTGAGGGGGGAGGAAGCGGTTTGAAGCCTTTAGGGGTGATGATAACTAAAACAGCCTGCTATTATTAGAATGCCACTAGAGAGGACATCTGTGTTGTATAGGACTACTGGAAAGGCCTAAAGAGAGAGAGAGCTCATTTGGTGAAACCATAATGATGATGATAATGCTAATAGCACTGGCTGGCTGTAAACCAGTATTCGGCATTGGACTCTAGCACATCGGCACATATCACATCAATTATTGAAAACTCAAAGCGAATAGTCATATTTGCTGTTATGGCGATAAAACTAGTGTGCTCAGCTTTATCGACATGGCCTAATCTGATAACAGACACACAAACGGATATTGCAGGGAAAGTAGACTCTTAAATCTAAAAGCCAATAACAGAACATAGCCAGAGACAGACAATGCTACTCTCTTATCCCTCTGTGTTTTTATAAGCCTAGGGCCAACACTGTTAATGTGGTTCAGACCAAAGTGCCACAGGGGCTATGACAGAGAGAGGTTGTCATAAATGTCTGCTGGACTGGGACATCTTGACCTGTGACCCCTGTGATTCGTCTTCTGGTCTGGCCCGAGGCAGGGTGGGGCAGTGTGGAGGGGTGACAGTGAGATAGGTGGTGTGAGAACAGGGTCTGGAGGAGGAGGGGGGAGTGCTAGCTGTCTCCCTCTGACAGATGACATGATCGCCCGTCAGCCCTTCAAGTGGACTGAGCCCATGGGGCTCTCTGTGGGTCACTCTATCTATGGGGAATGTATGGCCAACGTGTGTGTGTGTGTGTGTGAGTGTGTGTCTGTGTGGGTGTGTGTGTGTCTGTGTGGGTGTATGTGTGTCTGTGTGGGTGTGTGTGTGTGTGGGAGGGGGGGGTCTGTGTGGGTGTGTGTGTGTCTGTGTGGGTGTGTGTGTGGGTGTTTGTGTATCTGTGTGGGTGTGTGTGTGTCTGTGTGGGTGGGTGTGTGTGTGTGTCTGTGTAGGTGTGTGTGTGCCTGTGTGGGTGGGTGTGTGTCTGTGTGGGTGTGTGTGTGTGTGGGGGGGGATCTGTGGGTGTGTGTGTGTCTGTGTGGGTGTGTGTGTGGGTGTTTGTGTATCTGTGTGTGTGTGTGTGTGTGTGTGTGTCTGTGTGGGTGGGTGTGTGTGTGTGTCTGTGTAGGTGTGTGTGTGCCTGTGTGGGTGGGTGTGTGTCTGTGTGGGTGTGTGTGTGTCTGGATGGGTGGGAGGGTGTATGTGTGTATCTGTGTGGGTGGGTGTGTTTCTGTGTGGGTGTGTGACTGTGTGGGTGGGTGTGTGTGTGTGTGTGTGTGTGTGTGTGTGTATGTCTGTGTGTGTGTGTGTGTGTGTGTGTGTCTGTGTGGGTGTGTGTGTCTGTGTCTGTGTGGGTGTGTGCCTGTGTGTGTGTGTGTGCATGCGTGCGCGCGTGCATGTAAGAAACTTGAACCACGGCACAACACAACTCAGTTGTTGACTTCATCCTAGAAGCTTCTAAGCTAACTTCAACTGCGATTCCACAGTTGTGGACGAAGAAGAAAGAGTTGGAAAACAACCAGTCTACTGTGGGATGGAAGCAGATTATACTTTTTGGGGGGGAGGTCAACTCTTCTGACAACACCTAACAACTCCTGTTGAGTCATCAACAGCTGGGGCCCGGGAGGTAGGTGGCCTTGAGAACGCCTGAGTGGAGCGCGCTCAGACTACCTCTCTTGTGTGAGGTGAAGTCCTGCCAGACTGTGTAGTTTTAGTGTATCCCCCCAGCCCCACCACCGACACTCCTGTAGGAATGTACAAAGCAGCTTAAAACATGCATGGTGCTGCCAGAGGCGTACACCACTCACTCAACACTCCACACTGTGGCCCCAGGAATCACTGCCTGTCTGCAGCCTTTATTGGAAGAGAAAGCCTCTGTAAATACCTCTGAAAAAACAGCTGGCTGCATACAGACAGACAGGCGCATATTAAAGTAGCTACACTAGCGACATGGCAGGGAGATATTGCTAGGACAGTCTTTAAAGCTGCTTGGCAGTATGTCTTGGGAATAATATGTCCTCCGTTACATCTAACCATGAACTGTTGATGAGCACAGCTTTGTCTGTTTGCATTTGTGGTTCTGTCACATGTTGAGTGACAGGTCCAACGATCAAATGAAGTTTCTTCCACAAAGCCCTGAGCGTAATGATGTGGGAAGCAGCAGAACATCAACAGACGCAGTATCTACAATGATAATGACTCACAGCATGAACATAGCTGAATAGTCTCATTTAATCAGAAAGTTATTACAAACACCTGTTCCTCTTATGTTTAATTTAAAATAGTTTTAATTACTAACTACTAAGTCTCCTTGCAGGCAGAACAGAGCATACAATAGCCATAAAGTGAAATTCATATCACAAAATTATAAATGTGTTAGGAGTGAAATGAATCTCAAAGAATGTATTTTCTCCCTCTGTGTCACATTTAATTGAAGTATGAGTGTATCCTGGATGATAAATTAGCTATTGACGTACACATACGGGTGACTCCCAAAATAGGGCATTTGGCCACCACAAGCTGCCAGAACAGTTTCAATGCACCTTGGCATAAATTCTTCAAGTGTCTGGAAGTCTAATGGAGGGATGCGACACTATTCTTCCACAAGAAACTCCATAATTTCGTGTTTTGTTGATGGTGGTGGAAAACACTGTCTCAGTCACTGAGATCTCTTCTTCTAGCCATGGTTAGCCAAAATAATGGCCAACTGGGCACTTTTATACATGACTCTAAGCATGATGGGATGTTTTAATTGCTTAATTAACTCAGGAACCAAACCTGTGTGGAAGCACCTGCTTTCAATATACTTTGTATCCGTCATTTACTCACGTGTTTCCCTTATTTTGGCAGTTACCTATATGTGGGTGAAAGATGGATCAGTCAAACCCAGGAAAAACAGGCTCGTCTTCTAGATTAGGATTAGGGTTTATGTATGGTACGTGTTAGAACAAAAATCATATTGTAAGCAGTGTAGAGCATCAACAGTAGCAGCCCCATAATCCCATTTGGATTATAATAACATTAATGACAAGCATCTCAGATTTAGCCTCGCTACTGTAAACAAATAATGATTGCTTATATATTTTCAGGGATCCAAATCCTGATTCAGATTTACTGTCAGTATTAAAATAATGGCTGGATAACTGAACAGCGCTATTTTGTGCCATCTCTCACAATATACAGTATTATCACAGTCACTGAAAGGATGGAAATGATCGTGATAATCATGGAAATGACTGGCTTCAGTTGCCCCAAACCAACCCATCAATGGCATAACAACTGACCGACCAACTGTGTTTTATTGGCAAGCCCAGTGGCAACCCATCATTCAGGGCAGAGCCCCACCTTTTTAGCAATTTCTTTGCCTGTTTGGCATGCTATTTTGGCATTCATACGTGTCACATATCAGTTTTCAAACAATGTAAAAAATTATAAAAACCATTGAGTTAATAAAGCCTCCATACAAACACGGCCTCTTTTTTGTTTTCTTGAGTAAGGCAGCTCCAAAATGCAGGTGTTTCAGCCTAGCTCAGTGCTTTCTGTGGTGGTGGGGCAGCCAGCGTAAAATACAGAGCATAGGGGTTGGTAATGTTCTCTAGTAGCGCAGGGATTGGCTCAGTGTTCTGTCAATCATGGGGACACTACGTCACTGGAAAATCTTAGGGCAAAGTTAGAAAATTCAAGCCCCTTGGGTGCTGCCGTAAAGTTACATTAGAAGTGCCCATCCAAGAATGCTCAAAGTCATTGGCCACAGATAAAATTACGTCAATTCATGTTATATCTACAGTAGCTTTGATTGGACTGATCATGTCAACGTCATACTTTCAAAATCTTAGCTAGCAGTCATCATCATGAATCAAGTCGACAATCTACTGGCAAACCCTTTTTAACCCTTGTCATATGAAGAAAAATAATGAAAAGACATTGGACATGAACATTACACAACAAGTTGGAAATTGCAAATTCAACAGTGAGTGGTTTGGAAGGAATGAGTGGCTAACTACAAGCATTGCAAAGCAATCACTAGCCTGCTATTCAGTGGAGTGGGTGTGTGGTCCCAATTCTCAGTTTAAGGGTCTATTTTCCAAGCTTAAAATTATAAACATTCAACATTGGCCATGCTGTCAATTCAGCATGATTTCTGCTGCTCTCAAAACAACTGTTAACTCAGAACTGGGAAATATAACTTCAGTGAGTTCAAGACAACTAGTTACTCAGGAAAAAAATGAGCAAAATACGTTTTGAACGGTCACCCATCTCGGAATTGTAAGTCGGGAACTCAGGCCTCTTTCTAGAGCTATGACCTGAAGATTACTGACGTCATCATGATTCGACCTTGTGTTTTTCAGAGTTCCCAGTTGTCTTGAAAGCACCATAAATCCAGAGAATGCCAGACTTTGATGACAAAGTTTGATGACAAAAGACTGCCGCGCTATCTTCCTGTTCAAGTGAGCACAGCACAACAAGGTGAGTCCAAAAATGTATTATATGCTGGTTCATAAATGATGTAATATGCCAGGGAGGTATGTATACTGTAGCTAAGAAAGTAATACTAAGTGTATGTTGTGTAGTAAGCTGTTGGTAGCCCATGTGCCTCACCCTAATAATTTGGTATATTTTCCCCTCTTAATTTTGCCTACTGTTCTGACTTGGTGGTGCACATGTATAACCTATTTTAGAGAAATGTAATTATCGAATATTGTAAGAGCTTTCATTGTCTGCTTATATGCCCCCTTTATTTATCCTGCGGTTCTGACTTGGTGTACAGGAAGAACACTATAAGAACGGCCCATGTTCTGAATTCTGTTGCTGTACATTTCAAAAGTACTGAACAAATAGTTATATGACTACGCTCATTAACGTCTTAATCAAAATTACGGATTGCCTCTTATCCGCTTGTCGTCCCTTTATGCCATAGTATGTACATCTCAATTGTAAGGAGTGGGGTCAGTGAGGTCAGTGAGGGGCACAGTGAGCACCTGAAGGACTCAGAGGACATTATTTGCCAGTCAACGAACACTGCAGTCTGCCATCTGCAGTGGATGTATTATTTAGCTGTGTTGGTGGTATATGGTGGACTAGCAAAACTCTCCATGCTACTATAGCCATGGGCTCTGGGGGCATCTTCAGGGTTGACACGTTTTGTAGATGTTTGGGGATTGATTACGTTTGTCATGTAAAATATGTTCTATTGACTGTACATGATGTCAATAATGCAAGGCTACAGAACACTGTTGGTTGGGTCCTCCGATCCCTAATTGTAACAATAACGGTTTATATTTGCTAGTGTTACTTGTTTAGGTGTTACTTATGAGACTATTACATTAGTTATGTTGTGTCTGACCAGCTAAATCAACTGTACTTCAAGTATGGTATTTAGCCGACAGTTTGTAGGGACGCAAAGGGTCCTTGAGAATCACACATATAAAAAAAATACATAGATAAGCTAAAACAAGGCTTGTTTTTTTTAGCCATGACACATTTCAGGGTTATAGGTCACAGAACAAGAGTATGAGGAAATGAATTGCAATTTTCATGTCTTTAAAAATGCTCCACTGATTGTAGGTGTGTCATCTAGTAAGAGGTGGTCACAATGGCAGAAGCGGTGTGTGTGTGTGTGTGTGTGTGTGTGTGTGTGTGTGTGTGTGTGTGTGTGTGGGGGAATGGGAGGAATCAACTAACGGCATGATCGGTTTCCTAAATTACCCCGTTGGCAGATGTGTGTGTGTGTGTGTGTGTCTTTGATTAACTTCATTAATATAAATGCCTCGCTCTGATCCACCAGGCAGTGGCATATGGTAAAAAGCAGGAACAGGAAAGAAGTGATTTGCTGTTTGCTGCGGAAAACAAACAAGCCAACAGGTCTTAGCAGATGGCAGCGTAGCGTGTAGCATAGTGCTGCGTGGTGGGAGGCAATGTGCTGCTGCGTCTGTAGACGCCCGCAGACCGGGGAGGCCAAGGACAGGGACGGGGGCTCCAGGATAAAGAGGAGTCGACCAGCTATCTATTGCCCTCGGCCTGCGGAACGAACGGTAAACAAATGAAACGTCCTTCTGCTTCCCTGTGAGTTGAGCCTTTTATCCCGAACTGATCCTTCCTCCACGTTCGTTTCAAAGAGAGCGGGGAAAAAAAGCTTGTTTGTTGCAAGTAGAAGGGCTCAAGGCCTGTTGCCCTTCAGAAAACAGCAGTAAGAACCGTCTGTGATAACGGCGGAGTTGTTAGTGAGCCGCTTTCGTCTCTCTCTCTGTCTCTCTCTCTCTGTCTCTCTCTGTCTCTCTCTCTCTCTCTCTCTCTCTCTCTCTCTCTCTCTCTCTCTCTCTGCTACACGCCACACCCTGGGTTTCAACATATCCTTTCATACTGTCTCATATGTTTCAAATGTTTCAATATGTGTCCGTCTCTGACATGATGACGTTGTTATAAACAGAGTGTTGTTTATTTACCTGAGGTTTTGAGAGACATTCTTGACCTGATTTGTGGTTTACGTAATCAACATGTAATGTAGGAGCCACCTTCCAATACTTCATCAACATAACATTCACATTACCACACCAAAGACAATTTCTTTTTTAAGACTATTGCTTATTTTATTTTTGACTATAAAGGCAAAAAAGGCTTAACAAATCTCATTAGCATACATTGAAATTCAACTTGATTTCACTTATTGTTACAGAAACAGCCCATAGGTAGGCTGGGTTAGGTATGCAAAAGATTAATAGAAAAGGGGAGGAAGGGGGGAATAAAGATGCTCAGTCGGCTGGTTGTTGAGGAGCACCTACAGAATTATTACCCTGGTCAGCAGAGCCTGAGGCCTGAACCTGAGAAGCACTCTCCTATGCTGCACAATTTAGGAAATCCACGAGACGTTCAATGGATGTCCTAAAATGTGCACCGTACTCAGCTCACTTACAGTGACTATACTGTACGCACTGCCACTGATCGCCCCAGTCCGTCTGTAATGTTAACACACAATAATGGGCCGGGGGGGCACCGGGGGGGCACCGGGGGGATGCTAACGGCCTGTTGTGTGACATCCCAGTCCCACAGGGGCATGGTGAAGAGGGACAGATGGCGAGCGGAGTGAGGACGGACAGAGGAAGTCACCTACATGTAGGCCTGATACCCAACCTCACACACACATGACCAGAGGGCCATGAGAGAGGGAGAGAGGGAGAGAGACAGATAGAGAGAGAGACAGAGAGAGAGAGAGAGAGAGAGAGAGAGAGAGAGAGAGAGAGAGAGAGAGAGAGAGAGAGAGAGAGAGAGACAGCTATTGTCACATAGAGATAGAGAGAGAGCTCACAGGCCCTATCCATTCCATAGACACAGTACACACACACACACACACACACACAAGCACGCATATACACACATACGTGACCAGGGGTCCATGCGCAGACCAGCTGGCTGGTGTGTTTACGGACATATTCAATCAGTTCCTATCCCAGGCTGCTGTTCCCACATGCTTCAAGAGGGCCACCATTGTTCCTGTTCCCAAGAAAGCTAAGGTAACTGAGCTAAATGACTATCGCCCCGTAGCACTCACTTCCGTCATCATGAAGTGCTTTGAGAGATTAGTCAAGGATCATATCACCTCCATCCTGCCAGACACCCTGGACCCACTCCAATTTGCTTACCGTCCCAATAGGTCCACAGACGACGCAATCGCAATCACACTGCATACTGCCCTAACCCATCTGGACAAGAGGAATACTTATGTAAGAATGCTGTTCATCGACTACAGCTCAGCATTTAGCACCATAGTTCCCTCCAAGCTCGTCATTAAGCTCGAGACCCTGGGTCTCGACCCAGCCCTGTGCAACTTGGTCCTGGACTTCCTGACGGGCCGGCCCCAGGTGGTGAGGGTAGGAAACAACATCTCCACCCCGCTGATCCTCAACACTGGGGCCCCACAAGGGTGCGTTCTCAGCCCTCTCCTGTACTCCCTGTTTACTCATGACTGCGTGGCCAAGCACGCCTCCAACTCAATCATCAAGTTTGCTGACGACACTACAGTGGTAGGCTTGATTACCAACAACGACGAGACGGCCTACAGGGAGGAGGTGAGGGCCCTCGGAGTGTGGTGTCAGGAAAATAACCTCTCACTCAATGTCAACAAAACAAAGGAGATGATCGTGGACTTCAGGAAACAGGAGAGGGAGCACCCCCCTATCCACATCGAGGGGACAGTAGTGGAGAAGGTGGAAAGTTTTAAGTTCCTCGGCGTACACATCACGGACAAACTGAATTGGTCCACCCACACAGACAGCGTGGTCCTCAGGAGGCTGAAGAAATTCGGCTTGTCACCAAAATCACTCACAAACTTCTACAGATGCACAATCGAGAGCATCCTGTCGGGCTGTATCACCGCCTGGCACGGCAACTGCTCCGCCCACAACCGTAAGGCTCTCCAGAGGATAGTGAGGACTGCACAACGCATCACCGGGGGTAAACTACCTGCCCTTCAGGACACCTACACCACCCGATGTCACAGGAAGGCCAAAAAGATCATCAAGGACAACAACCACCCGAGCCACTGCCTGTTCACCCCGCTATCATCCAGAAGGCGAGGTCAGTACAGGTGCATCAAAGCTGGGACCGAGAGACTGAAAAACAGCTTCTACCTCAAGGCCATCAGACTGTTAAACAGCCATCACTAACATTGAGTGGCTGCTGCCAACATACTGACTTAAATCTCTAGACACTTTAAACATAGGAATTGGATGTAACAATGTATCACTAGCCACTTTAAACAATTTTGTATATAATGTTTACGTATCCGACATACTCATATCAAATGTATACACTGTACTCTAAACCATCTACTGAATCTTGCCTATGCCGTTCGGCCATCGACCCAAATCTCTAGCCACTTTAATAATTATTGGATGAAATAATCACTAGCCACTTTAAACAATGCCATTTATATAATGTTTACATATCCTACATTACTCATCTCATATATATATGTGTATATACTGTACTCCATACCATCTACTGCATCTTGCCTATGCCGGTCAGCCATCGCTCATCCATATATTTATATGTACATACTCGTATTCATTCCTTTACTCTTGTGTGTATAAGGTATTTGTTGTGAATTTGTTAGATTACTTGTTAGATACTACTGCACTGTCGGAACTAGAAGCACAAGCATTTCGCTACACTCGCATTAACATCTGCTAACCATGTGTATGTGACAAATAAAATGTTATTTGATTTGATGCTAAGAAAGCCAATGTCAATTGCCGTTAAGTGTTTAAACGGCACCCCAGGTAGGTGTGTGTACAGTAAACCAGGGTTCGAACTCAGAGCATCTCTACAGACACACTCTTCTGTTTCTTCCGCCTGTCTCTTTGTGCCCACACTTCTGAGTCAGGCAGGTCCTGGCGCACGCCAGGAGAGAGAAGAGAGGGATGGAGATTGGGAGAGAGAGATTGTGAGAGAGAGAGGGAGAGGATAAAATGAAGGTGAAGGATGGCTGGTCTGGTCCTAGCAGGGATGGAATGAGCTCATTTGAAGATGAGTAATTGTTCTGAGGACCAGTAAGCTGAGCTGATTTACTATTCTATTTCATCTCGACTCATAATACAAGTTCAACTGTCTACACTTCCATCTACACTGATAGTCAAAGGGAAGTGCTTCCATGAATCGTACCGTCGTCGATTTACAATGACTACTATAGCATTAGTATAACTATAATAACATTACATTGTACAGTAAGCCTATAGCGCCCTAAATGTCTAACTAATATCAAATCTCAAAATAAATCTAATGCAAAGAAGTAACTGTTACAAAATCGCCTTTTTCAAGCGCTCCGATTGCTTAGTCTTTCTATGGATGTTACGGAAAGGAATATGTCACAAACAGAAAGCCTGTCTTTCTACAAGTAGCTACCTTTCATGTTTCCTCCATGGTAGATAGCTTGGCACAAGGCTGTGATTTGTATATTTTTACTCATGTCTGGAACCTTGATGGTGGTAATTTCATAATTTGCACTTAAGATTGACAATCATCACCTTGCTCTATATAGCAATTAACATACATGGCTTGCTAATGTTAATGATTAAGACAGTTGTGGATGCCGATTTAAAATATTTCCCGTGTCCCCGCAATCAAGCTCTGACAGAAGAGAAGACGGGGGAGAGAGAGAGAGAGAGAGAGAGAGAGAGAGAGAGAGAGAGAGAGCCAGAGCAGAGCAGGAGCTACATAACTGAAGGATTGGAGTCCATAATTAGTGAGCATTTTTGTTCTTTGTTTCTCTCCCCTCTTCCTTTCTCTCCCGAAAGAAGAGAACTCTGACTACTTAATTGGAGGAATCAAATTTAGTCAAGCGCCCCGTCGCCTCAAACCTACATCATTAAAGTTGCCAGCTAACAAACATCAAACACGAGCCAGCATTAATGAAGCAGATGTATTAATTTCCAATTTATGAGCAGCTAAGCAACTCAGTACCGCTGCTGCCCCCCACCTTCTCCTCTCCCTCTCTCCCTCTCTCTTTCTGACAGCACTATTAATGATCTTTAATGCCCCACAGGCAGTAACGGGTCCCACTGGGAGAGGAGAAACACTGCCATTTGCATTGAGGATTTAGACATACATGTTTTTTTTTAAGAACAAGAGATGTCGGGGAGGGAGTGCTGCTTTCTGCTGGTAGTGAGGCATTGCTTAATCAGGCCCAGGCCTCACCCACTGGGGCCAGCCAGCGAACCAGCCAGACACAGCCACACTCTGCTCGCTCTGGAATAACAAATGAACAGCCTGGCGATTAAATCAAACCTCCTGCTCAAAAGGGCCAGAGCGTCTGATTGTCACTAACAATCTACCGCTTTTTTAAACACCTCAGGGAGTAGGAATCAAAAGCAGACAGCAGGTATAAAAAAAAAATCTACTCCAGTCTGGGCTGAGGCGGGCTGGGAACACCTGACAGTTACTCAGTGAGACAAGAGCCATTACTGACTGTCACTGGAGAATCTCAGTCCTATTGTCCTACCAAACCAATATATTCCTCTAACTTGCTGCTGCTATCCACTTCAGAGAATAATACTCTACTGTATGTCTATTTGCATGATGATAGTTTTTATTGTCGTCATGGTTATTACTATTGAATGTGCATATAATAAGTATGTTTAAACAAGGCCTGAAAACACAATGTAGGGGGGAGCAATGGTGGCGGTTTTGTTTAGGTTTTATTGTGTGGCTGTATGCACTGTATTTATTTTGATGTAACCTTTATTTAACTAGGCAAGTCATTTAAGAACAAATTCTTATTTACAATGACGGCCTGCCAAAAGGCAAAAGGCCTCCTGCGGGGACGGGGGGCTGGGATTAAAAATAAATTAAATTAAAATATAGGACAAAACACACATCACGACAAGAAAGACAACACAACACTACATAAAGAGAGACCTAAGACAACAACATAGCATGGCAACACAGCATGGTAGCAACACAACATGACAACAACATGGTAGCAACACAACATGTCAGCAGCACAGGGTACAAACATTATTGGGCACAGACAACAGCACGAAGGGCAAGAAGGTAGAGACAACAATACATCACGCAAAGCAGCCACAACTGTCAGTAAGAGTGTCCATGATTGAGTCTTTGAATGAAGAGACTGAGAGAAAACTGTCCAGTTTGAGTGTTTGTTGCAGCTCATTCCAGTCGCTAGCTGCATCGAACCAAAAAAGACGAGCAACCCAGGGATGTGTGTGCTTTTTGGACCTTTAACAGAATGTGACTGGCAGAACGGGTGTTGTGTGAGGAGGATGAGGGCTGCAGTAGGTATCTCAGATAGGGGGGAGTGAGGCCTAAGAGGGTTTTATAAATAAGCATCAACCAGTGGGTGTTGCAACGGGTATACAGAGATGAACACTTTACAGAGGAGTATAGAGTGGTGACAAATTGGTGACAAATCTGATGGCCGGATGGTAAAGAATATCTAGCCACTCAAGAGCACCCTTACCTGCCGATCTATAAATTACGTCTCTGTAATCTAGCATGGGTAGGATGGTCATCTGAATCAGGGTTAGTTTGGCAGCTGGGGTGAAAGAGAAGCGATTATGATTGAGGAAAACAAGTCTAGATTTAACTTTAGCCTGCAGCTTTGATATGTGCTGAGAGAAGGACAGTGTACTGTCTAGCCAAGTACTTGTATGAGGTGACTAGGAGAGGGGCACCACATGGCCTTTGTTTTGGAGGTGTTCAGAACAAGGTTAAGGGCAGAGAAGGCTTGTTGGACACTAAGAAAGCTTTGATGTAGAGCATTTAACACTGTATCATCTGCATTTAAATGGATGAGAGAGCTTCCTACTGCCTGAGCTATGTTGTTGATGTAAATTGAAAAGAGCGTGGGGCCTAGGATCAAGCCTTGGGGTACACCCTTGGTGACAGGCAGTGGCTGAGACAGCAGATGTTTTGACATTATACACTGCAAACCGGGGCCAAAGTAACTAACTTTGGCCTCCTGGATAGCCTGAGTGCACTTCTTTCTCATTTGCCTGAACAAGAGCCGGTATGATCATCGGTATGATCATTTCTAAATGTCAACTACAATAACATTGTTTGAACATGCAATAATTATGAGAAATAAATTGTATCTTCCACTTCCACAAATATTTGATAACTTGACCAAGAAACTGAAGTTGAAATTGGGTTTCTATTTCAGGAACAAATCTTGCTTTTCAGATCTTGTTCAAAGCACTTTTTTTATCAGTGCTGGATTATGGTGATTTTGTCTATATGCAGGCCTCAGCCAGTACCTTGAAAACTTTGGACACAGTGTATCATGGTTCTTTAAGATTCATTACAAATGCTAGATCACTGGTGATGTAGAGGTTAATCCAGGCCCTGCAGTGCCTAGCTCCACTCTCATTCCCCAGGCGCTCTCATTTGTTGAGTTCTGTAACCGTAAAAGCCTTGGTTTCATGCATGTTAACATTAGAAGCCTCCTCCCTAAATTTGTTTTATTCACTGCTTTAGCACACTCTGCCAACCCGGATGTCCTAGCCGTGCCTGAATCCTGGCTTAGGAAGACCACCAAAACCCCTGAAATTTCCATCCCTAACTATAACATTTTCCGACAAGATAGAACTGCCAAAGGGGCGGAGTTGCAATCTATTGCAGAGATAGCCTGCAGAGTTCTGTCTTACTATCCAGGTCTGTGCCCAAACAATTTGAGCTTCTACTTCTAAAAATCCCCCTTTTAATTGCCCTCCCATCTATCTTCAGAGCTCGTGCTGCTAGGTGACCTAAACTGGGACATGCTTAAGACCCCGGCCATCCTACAATCTAAACTTGATGCCCTCAATCTCACACAAATTATCAATGAACCTACCAGGTACAACCACAAATCTGTAAACACGGGCACCCTCATAGATATCATTCTAACCAACCTGCCCTCCAAATACACCCCTGCTGTCTTCAACCAGGATCTCAGAGATCACTGCCTCATTGCCTGCGTCTGTAATGGGTCTGCGGTCAAACGACCACCCCTCATCACTGTCAAAAGCTCCCTAAAACACTTCAGCAAGCAGGCCTTTCTAATCGACCTGGCCCAGGTATCCTGGAAGGATATTGACCTCATTCCATAAGTAGAGGATGCCTGGTTATTCTTTAAAAGTGCTTTCCTCACCATCTTAAATAAGCATGCCCCATTCAAAAAACATATGAACCAGGAACAGATATAGCCCTTGGTTTACTCCAGACCTGACTGCCCTTGACCAGCACAAAAACATCCTGTGGCATACTGCATTAGCATCGAATAGCCCCCGCGATATGCAACTTTTCAGGGAAGTTAGGAACCAATATACACAGGCAGTTAGGAAAGCAAATGCTAGCTTTTTCAAACAGAAATTTGCATCCTGTAGCACAAACTCAAAAAGGTGCTGGGACACTGTAAAGTCCATGGAAAATAAGAGCACCTCCTCCCAGCTGCTCACTGCACTGAGGCTAGGAAACACTGTCACCACCGATAAATCCACGATAATTTTGAATTTCAATAATCATTTTTCTACGGCTGGCCATGCTTTCCACCTGGCTACCCTTACCCCGGTAAACAGTCCTGTACCCCCCACAGTAACTCACCCAAGCCTCCCCCATTTCTCTTTCACCCAAATCCAGATAGCTGATGTTCTGAAAGAGCTGCAAAATCTGGACCCCTACAAATCAGCCGGGCTAGACAATCTGGTCTTCACTATTATTCTACAAAGTAGAAAATATCAAAAATAAAGAAAAACCCTGGAATGAGTAAGTGTGTCCAAACTTTTGACTGGTACTGTTCGTACAAAGTTGCTGCTGCCTGCCTTATGATATTGGCATGGACTTTGTTGATTGATAGTGTACACAACTCAGAGGCTTCTCCCAAAATGGCACCCTATTCCCTATACAGTGCTTTGGTCAAAAGTAGTGTATTCAGAAATTATTCACACACCTTGACTTTTTTCACATTTTGCTGTGTTACAAGGTGGGATTCAAATGAATTAAACTGTAAAAAAAAACACTAATACACCGTATATTGATTACATTAGTATTCAACCCCCTGAATTAATACATGTTAGCATTACCTTTGGCGGCGATAACAGCTGTGAGTCTTTCTGGATATGTCTCTAATATTTGCACATTAATCTTCTTACAATTCTTCAAGTTCTGTCAAGTTGGTTATTAATCATTGCTAGACAGCCATTTTTAAGTATTTCCATAGATATTGAAAGCCGATTCAAGTCCAAACTGTGACTAGGCCACTCAGGAGCATTCAATGTCGTCTTGGTAAGCAACTCCAGTGTATATTTGGCCTTGTGTTTTAGGTTATTATGCTGCTGAAAAGTGAATGTGTCTCCCAGTGTATGTTGGAAAGCAGACGGAACCAGGTTTTCCTCTAGGATTTTGCCTGTGCTTTATCCTAAAAAACTCCCTAGTCCTTGCCGATGACAAACATACCCATAACATGATGCACCCACCACCCTGCTTGAAATTATGAAGAGTGGTACCCAGTGATGTGTTGTGTTGGATTTGCTCCAAACATAACACGTTGTATTCAGGACATGAAGTTAATTTCTTTGCCACATTTTTAGTGCTTTATTGCAAACAGGATGCATGTTTTGGAATATTTTTATTCTGTACAGGCTTTCTTCTTTTCACTGTTGTTGGTTAATCCTCAGTTTTCTCCTATCACAGCCATTAAACTATGTAACTGTTTTAAAATCACCATTGGCCTCATGGTGAAATCCCTGAGCATTTTTCTTCCTCTCCTGCAACTGAGTTAAGAAGGACGCCTGCATTTTTGGTAATGATTGGGTGTGTTAATACACCATAGTTAAGAACTTCACCATGCTCAAAGGGATAACCAATGTCTGCTCACCCCCCCACTGCTCGACTAAGGGACCTTACAGATAATTGTATGTGTGGGATACAGAAATGAGGTAGTCATTCAAAAATCATGTTAAACACTATTATTGCATGAAACGTATGTAATTTGTTTCGCACATTTTTACACCTGAACTTATTTAGGCTTGCCATAACAAAGGGGTTGAATTCTTATTGACTCAAGACATTTCAGCTTTTCATTTTTAATACATTTGTAAAAATGTCTAAAAACATAATTCCACTTTGACATTATGGGGTATGTAGGCCAGTGACACAAAATCTCGATTGAATCTATTTTAAATTCAGGCTGTAAAACAAAAACATTTGTAAAAAGTCAAGGGCTGTGAATACTTTCTGAAGGCTGTGTATAGGGAATAGAGTGCCATTTTGGAGGCAACCAGTGTCTTCCCTTCCAATTCTCCACAGTGGAGCTTAACCCAGATAAAATCCTCCTGTGATATTAACATAATTAGCTATGCACCGGGCCTGGTGCTCCAGACCTGCAGCTTTCTGAGGCTTCACCCTTAAAGCTGCTTGTTTGTTTGTTTCTTCTTAAGCTAATTTAAGGCTCTCTAGGGCGTCTTCAGAGACTGATCCTAGAGCTGTGCAAAGGCACATGATGTGTTTTTGAGGAGGACAATAATGCTGATTTGTGGAGCCAAAACACACAAACACTCAGGCTTCTCTGCTGTTATACTGAGTGAGCGCATCCTGCTGCCAACATTCACTTCACTTTGCCAGGCCATCATTGGGAATAAGAATTTGTTCTTAAAGGACTTGCCTGGTTAAATAAAGCCTAAATAAAAAATCAACATTACAGAGCAACAGAGAATGGGACTATATTTGGTATTGTCTTCATGCACACACTGTAGATTCTCCTTGGATATACACACTAACTATGGATGAGCTGGATAAATTATCAACTTGAAGAATTTGAACAGGAACACCGTACGGTACCCTGTGAATCCATAAGAGGTGCAGTTCAGCTTGTTATCAACTTGAAGAATTTGAACAGGAACACCGTACGGTACCCTGTGAATCCATAGGAGGTGCAGTTCAGCTTGTTATACAGTAGATCGAGTAATGAGTGAAGCCAAACCAAAGGTGAATAATAACCATGCAAAAACTAATTCTTTCCAGTTATAACTCCAAAAATGTCATTGAACAAATGCATCGTTGGTCTTCTATCAGAGCAGAACGCAGTTGATGCTGGGATTTGTTCCCGCTATGTGCCTTGTGAGTTGGGCAAGAGACAGGAACCTTTAACACTTTTCTCCGTATAGAGGTTTGGGAGATGAGGCTCATTTGGAAAGTTTGCTGATGAAACGGATGAGAGCGGCATTCTCGTCCTTTAGCCTCTGGTTGTCTGCTCGGAGATCCACCAGCACCTTCAGCTCATCCATGGATGACAATACAGCTTTGGCATTTGTTTTAACTGACGCTGTAGTGATGCAAACATCCTGCCACCCAGTACAGTACTGACTATACCCCTCTGGTGCCAATACCAACACCCTGCCACTCAGTACAGTACTGACTATACCCCTCTGGTGCCAATACCAACACCCTGCAACCTAGTACAGTACTGACTATACTCCTCTGGTGCCAATACCAACACCCTGCCACTCAGTACTGTACTGACTATACCCCTCTGGTGCCAATACCAACACCCTGCAACCTAGTACAGTACTGACTATACCCCTCTGGTGCCAATACCAACACCCTGCCACTCAGTACTGTACTGACGATACCCCTCTGGTGCCAATACCAACAGAGCCAACATCAACAGCAGGCTATGGGTATGGGTCTCTTTCTCTATTCAGATAACAGCATAATTTCCACCCTGCTCCATGCATCCCTAGGCAGACAGATAGGAAGGCAAGCAGGCAGGCAGGCATCAGTAAGGTTAAGCCGCCAGCGATTGGGCGATAGAGAAGGGGACTGCAGCTGGGGGTTTCAGATAGCACATTCTGTCAGATACCGCCAGGAGGCTGCCTGCATAATGAAGTGAGAACGAAAGGGAAAAAAGGAAGAAAAGGGAACTGCTTTCATTAGTTATCGCTACTGCAGCCAATACCACCACCACCACCGCAGCAGCAGCAGCCAGCCAGCCAGCCGCTGTAGCTAAAAACAGAAGGAGATGTATCATTTAGTAGTGGCCTGACTAATGGTCAACACAATGGTCTCAGTATGTATGTTTGTGTCTTAATCAGAATGTGTGGCACAAAAGACAGCTCCATCGTCAGCCATCTTAGCAGCTACAGTTGAAGTCGGAAGTTTACATACACCTTAGCCAAATACATTTAAACTCAGTTCTTCACAATTCCTGACATTTAATCCTAGTAAAAATTCCCTGTTAGGATCACCACTTTATTTTAAGAATGTGAAATGTCAGAATAATAGTAGAGAGAATTATTTATTTCAGCTTTTATTTATTTAATCACATTCCCAGTGGGTCAGAAGTTTACATACACTCAATTACTATTTGGTAGCATTGCCTTTAAATTGTTTAACTTGGGTCAAAAGTTTCGGGTAGCCTTCCACCAGCTTCCCACAATAAGTTGGGTGAATTTTGGCCCATTCCTCCTGACAGAACTGGTGTAACTGAGTCAGGTTTGCAGGCCACCTTGCTCACACACACTTTTTCAGTTCTTCCCAAAATGTTTCTATAGGATTGAGGTCAGGGCTTTGTGATGGCCACTCCAATACCTTGACTTTGTTGTCCTTAAGCCATTTTGCCACAACTTTGGAAGTATGCTTGGGGTCATGGTCCATTTGGAAGACCCATTTGCGACCAAGCTCTAACTTCCTGACTGATGTCTTGAGATGTTGCTTCAATATATCCACATCATTTTCCTACCTCATGATGCCATCTATTTTGTGAAGTGCACCAGTCCCTCCTGCAGCAAAGCACCCACACAACATGATGCTGCCACCTCCGTGCTTCACGGTTGGGATGGTGTTCTTTGGCTTGCAAGCCTCCCCCTTTTTCCTCCAATCATAATGATGGTCATTATGGCCAAACAGTTATATTTTTGATTTATCAGACCAGAGGACATTTCTCCAAAAAGTACGATCTTTGTCCCCATGTGCAGTTGCAAACCGTAGTCTGGCTTTTTTTATGGCGGTTTTGGAGCAGTAGCTTCTTCCTTGCTGATCGGCCTTTCAGGTTATGTCGATATAGAACTCGTTTTACTGTGGATATAGATACTTTTGTACCTGTTTCCTCCAGCATATTTACAAGGTCCTTTGCTGTTGTTCTGGGATTGATTTGCACTTTTTGCACCAAAGTTCATCTCTAGGAGACAGAACAAGTCTCCTTCCTGAGCGGTATGACGGCTGCGTGGTCCCATGGTGTTTATACTTGCGTTCTATTGTTTGTACAGATGAACGTGGTACCTTCAAGCGTTTGGAAATTGCTCCCAAGGATGAACCAGACTTGTGGAGTTCTACAAGCATTTTTCTGAGGTCTTGGCTGATTTCTTTTGATTTTCCCATGATGTCACGCAAAGAAGCACTGAGTCTGAAGGTAGGCCTTGAAATACATCCACAGGTACACCTCCAATTGACAAATGATGTCAATTAGTCTATCAGAAGCTTCTAAAGCCATGGCATCATTTTCTGGAATTTTTCAAGCTGTTTAAAGGCAGTCAACTTAGTGTATGTAAACTTCTGACCCACTGGAATTGTTATATAGTGAATTATAAGTGGAATAATCTGTCTATAAACAATTGTTGGAAAAATGACTTGTGTCATAAACAAAGTAGATGTCCTAACCGACTTGCCAAAACTATAGTTTGTTAACAAGAAATTTGTGGAGTGGTTGAAAAACGAGTTTTAATGACTCCAACCTAAGTGTATGTAAACTTCAACTGTATGTGTTTGTTTACCTTAAAAATCTTCAGCCATTGTCTTAGTATTGCTTAGTAGCCAGAAAACCCAATTGAAGGAATCAAGCAAATATTTCCCTTAGATAGTGGTGTGATTTATCCCAGGCCTGAGTGCTGTGCCTGGCTGATAGCATCCGAGCACCTCCCCTCTGTTGCTCTGGCTGTTTTTCTTGAGAGCTCCGGCATTTGTCATCATTCTGGTCCCCTTGATCAATGCCTTCTTTATCATGATATGTTTCTAAAGTGACTTATGACCCCCCGCCTCTCCCTCAACACCCAACCATTTCATTAGAGCCGTATTAGGATTGATGGGGCCCTGCCCAGGGAAATTAATCAATCTGAGAAACCTGCCGCTGCGCCACGCCGTAGTAGCCCCCGATGGAGCCGTCACACAGGGGGACTGGGGGGATGAGGGAGAGGTAGGGATGGCAGTCAGGGAGCTGGAACAGCCACATCATTGGGCAACTTCGGTGGGGAAAACCACAAGCCATTTTGCCTTCAGGGTTTATGATCAAAAGAATGTTCTCTTTCCTTTCCTTGCACAACCCTCCCCGAAGCCCTTCGCCACCCTCCACCATCCCTCCATCTCTCCACCATCCCTCCATCCCTCCACCATCCCTCCATCACTCCACCATCCCTCCACCATCCATCCCTCGATCCCTCCATCCCTCCACCATCCCTCCATCACCTTCCTCTTTCATTCCACTACCTCCTTCTCTTCCTTCCTTCCCTCCCTCCAGCTGGCTCCATACTTCCATGATTTACAGCTAGGACTCAGGCTCTTCCTGGGAATTGATTTCCTGGGGACTGAAGCTCGCTCCAATCCTTTCTGTGTTGGCCATAACGGCCATGCTGCGGACCACTGTTTTCTACTGCTCCCCTCCAACATGCCGAGCTGCGCCGCCCGAGACCGGCTGGGTGCCATACATCTTCCCCCTGCGGCACAGCGGCGGCACAGCCCCTTTAAAACGCCCTCGCACCACCCGCCCGCCTGCCCCCCAGCCACAGCTCATGATCCTCATCCATCTTCCCAAGGCTCTGCTGCTGTGTTTATTTAAAGGACGAGAGGAGAGAGGCACGGGGGAGCAGAGGTAGTGGTGCGTGGTCAGGGGACTGTTCAGGACCCGGCTCCATACTGCCCCCAACAACCCCACCCACATCAGGACATACGTCCACACTGCCCCCAACAACCTCATCCAATCCAACCAGTCCAAGCCAGCCTAGTGACATTTACAATATGAGACAGGGTACTGACATGTACAGTGTGTTACTCAGGACACAACAACTAAAAACCAAAAACAATGGACCCAGAATCCCAGCTGGCTTCTTGTCATGACTAGGAGAGGTGCTGACTGGGGAAACGTGTCATGTGAAGGAGATCGAGAGCGGCGGCACTTTGTCATCATGTGGAACATAGCCGAAGCTTGTCATTGGCTGAGAGATCCCCATTACCCCCATGTGGAACAATGTGTTCTGATTTGTTGCTCCTGTTCCCTGACAACGTGCTGAATCCAGGGTCTGATTGAGCTTTCTGATGTATTTTATTTGAAATGCCATCGCTGTCCTTTCCCTCTCTCTTTTCAACTCAGCAACCTTTGTCTGCTTCCCTCCCGCTCTCTCCATCTTTATAATCTCAAATTTGTCAGAACATTCAGAACAATGGAACAACACTCAGGCTCAACTCTTTATATATTTATATTGATATTGTTTTTTTAAGGGTAATAATCACTTCAGTGCTGATCTGCCATTTTCTAAACACTTCAATGGGACTTGGAGTATGTCTTCAATAATAGAGCTGGATTGACAAAACAGACAGAGAGAGAAAATAAAGTCCTGGAATTAATCAACATCTCCCATGACATGAAGTTGAAGTCATCATTACTCACTTCTTTTGAAATACCAGTTTGGGGAGACAAAAATCATCTCCAGCTGGCCTGTATGGCGTTAGTATTTGAACCCCTCTCTCCATTGTGCGTATATATCAGGGCCTCTGAACACTGAAAATGTCTCAAAGCTTTGTCTCAGCTTCATCCATCCATCTCACATTAATCCAGGTCGGGGATGAAATCCCCAAACTGCTTAAACAATCGTTTAACGATATTAAGCAGCAAAACCTAAACAAACTGTGGAACAACAGCATTGGTTCTTTGCCGCTCCATTCTCAGAACTCTCAGAGCTCCCTCCCTACTTCCCTCTCTCAGACTTCGCTTGGCAGTCATAGTGGAAGCTTCCAGAGAGAGAATGTGGGGCTGTGGAGCCTGCATAGGCCTGGCAGAGCCCCACTGGCAGCCATGATTTACAACAGCGTTTAAGTGAATCTAATAAGGAGAGCGAATGCTTCCCATCGCTTTGGCACGGCCCACGCCTGCCTGGGTCTCTAATTATTCACATATTTTGGCAAAAGGCAGCGGCACTCCGCTCCTCTCTTCCAAAAAGAGAATAACGAGACACAGAGCTCTTAATCACAGCAGATCAGTTCAAATAAATGAAAAGAGAATCAAAAGCACGGCTTCAGCCAACCTAGGCTCTCCCTCTCTCTCTCTGGCCAAATGAGCTGCCTGCCTGCCAGAGGAGAGGAGAGTTTCACCATGAGGGGGGAGGAGAGGAGAGCTTCACCATGAGGGGAGGAGAGGAGAGTTTCACCATGAGGGGAGGGGGGAGGAGAGGAGAGTTTCACCATGAGGGGAGTGGGGAGGAGAGTTTCACCATGAGGGGAAGGGGGAGGAGAGGAGAGTTTCACCATGAGGGGAGTGGGGAGGAGAGTTTCACCATGAGGGGAGGGGAGGAGGGGAGAGTTTCATCATGAGGAGAGGGGGGGAGAGTTTCACCATGAGGGGAGGAGAGGAGAGTTTCACCATGAGGGGAGGGGGTCACCATGAGGGTAGGGGAGGAGGGGAAAGTTTCACCATGAAGGGAGGGGGAGAGTTTCACCATGAGGGGAGGGGGTTTCACCATGAGGGGGTTCACCATGAGGGGAGGGGAGGAGAGGAGAGGGACGGGATGTGGAATGGGATGGCAGCAGCTTGTGTAGGCCTATTATTTCCTTGAACTTTAGACATTCAGACAAACACACACGTGCACACACACACACACACTTTTTTGGCAGGGCAGAACTATATGTAAATGAAGCCAGAGACAATCTCCTCTGCGTTTTAATTGAGTACTCCTCCATGCTTTTCCAGTGACACCTCGGAGGGTTGTGAAATCCAAAGTAATGCGGTAGCTAGCTAGCACCACAACCCCATCCAAACTCAATAATTCACAACACTTTTGTTGCCAATTTCCACTCTGCCAAACCCATACCATTTGCACTTTCTCAGCTTTCTGGGACAGAGCTTTAACAAAAAATTCAGTCAGTTAACAAGATGGAGAAACATTCTGTTCCGTTTTTTTCTCCCACCAGAAGAATCATCTTGATGTGGATGAGGAGGAGGAGAAGAAGAAGGCTGGATGGATCACAGCTTGCCTGGGGGAAGCCTGACAAGACGTGATGAGCCTCCAGACTGCTGGCGGAATCTTGTGATGTCACTTCCCCCGTTCGACAGCTTTGACACCCGGCACAGCGCGAAGCGGGAGGAGGAGGAGTGTGGAGAAACAGTAGTGTGGCGCACCACTGTTTTCTTTAATGTTCCCTCTTTTATCAGCGGTCGGAGCTGTCAGCGGTAATCATGCTTGTAGCTGCAGAGATGATAAGACCCGTCTGTCAGCGCCACATCCACTAAAGCAGAAATGCTGCTCCCTCTCTCTCTTTCTCACTCTCTTGCTCCCCCTCCCTCTCTGTCTGCCTGATGGCCTATCCCCAGAGAAACAGCCAGAGAAGGATAGTGTATCACCTGATTTTACACTGGTACTCCAAGGGCAATGATCACAGAAATGAATAATAATTGCACACACGCACGCACACACACGCATGTACAAACACACAAGCATGCACACAATATGCTGTGGTTGCCTCACCTCCCAACATCTGCCAGACTAAAACAAATAAATGAAATGAGACAAAGAGCAGACAGACATTGTTTACCTTTACCACACATCATTTAATACTAATGCTAGGGCCACAACTGTTCTCTATGTAGGTCTATATGAGCTCTCTGCCTGTAGTAAACAGGGTCTATTTTTCCCCTAGCAGTGGAGCAGAGAGAGGCTTGGCCCTAGGGCCATTATAGGGCCATTAAAATATTCTCTCTCTCTCTCTCTCTCTCTCTCTCTCTCTCTCTCTCTCTCTCTCTCTCTCTCTCTCTCTCTCTCTCTCTCTCACTCACTCACTCATTCATCCTTGTCAGGTTAATCGCTGGGGAGTTACCTTTGATAAAGTAGCCTTTTTAATGCAATGTCCTGCTGGCCATGTTGGAAATGTCCAGTATAATATTTGACATTTTTACAGGAAAAGGTTTGGTGCATGTTACTGCCTATACTACTGCCTATGTAAAAAAGGTGATGTGAAATATTTATATAGTTATAACTCTTGTTTATATAAGCACGCTAATAAGCCAATCACAACCACTGTATGTGGCGAACCACAGAGACATTTTAAAGAAAACAATAGTATTATTTGTAAATTAAAGATAATCAGAAATATGAAATAAACCACAATAACCACAACTGCATTTTCAGACGTTGCTAAGAAACATGAAATGAAGCCTAAATGACATAACTGTAAAACTATCATGGTAGAGGCCTGCTGAAACTAGTGTATCAACTTGTGGCTACATTATGTGGTCCTTTAAGTCAAAAATATAAACCCAAATCTAAAGATAAACATGAAACACCATCTCAACCTTCACTCACCCCACTGGAAAGCCTAGTAGCATATCTCTGTTCCATAGTGATAATGCAACGACAGACTTGTCCCCTTAAACCCGCCCCCAAACCCAAAAATAATATTATGGGCATGCACGGAGAGCTAGTCTGGACAGGACACAGTCAGAGGCGGAGGTAGATGGCTCGTGTGTCCTTGTGTGTGTGCATGCTTGTGTGATGGGGGTATAAGAGGAACAGCCCGTACGACTCGCACACACAAAGACGACGATGATGAGAACCCCCATTTGTTCATTTGTCAAATCTAGCATGCGCTCCCGCCATACTCCATCAAACAAAGCCGCTGCTAGCTAGCGAAGTCATTTCCCTCTCTCCCAATTACAAATGAGTCCATTAGCGTGTCTGCAGTGAGCCCTGTGCTCTGCCGCGCGCCTCCCAGTAATGGCTTGTGAGATTTCCATCCTAATCTTAATGGCTCCCAGAGTAGCAATGAATGCAGATGGAAGGTCACTCATAGATAATGAACTATCTCCCACCACCAAAGGTCAGGGGTGGGGGGGGGAGGAGGAAAAAAGAGGTTGATAAGGAAGCAAGGAAGGGAGGAGGAAAAAAGAGGAATGAAAAGTGTGCATGGCACTGATAGACATCATGAAATTGGTGTCTGGGCAGGAATCACAGATAGTAAATCACATAATACCCCCAAATGCAATGCAGGCTAACTAATATGCCCCCCCCTCAAATGTGTCTGACATTCTTCCTCTCTTTTTCTTGCTTTCCTCCGTTTCCTGATGAGCCAAACAGACAGGCACGTGCACAGATAGGCGTCTACCTGAGCACCTGCCCCTTTGCCCTCCCACTCGCCAAGTGCCCTTTTGGGTGTTGGTATAATTACACAATAAGGCCAGAGGATATGTGGTGCCTGGACACAGCCCTTAGCCGTGGTATATTGGCCATATACCACAAACCCCCAAGCTGCCTTATTGCTATTATAAACTGGTTATCAACGTAATTAGTGCAGTAAAAATAAATGTTTTGTCATACCCGTGGTATATGGTCTTATATACCATGGCTGTCAGCCAATCAGCATTCAGGGTTCGAACCACCCATTTTATATATATTTTTTGGGGTATACCACTTTTGTCATTGTTGTTCTGAGCCCACTGCCCATAAGTCGTTGTGTTGTCATCAAGTTCGCCACACCTACCCCTACCCCTACCCCGTCCGTTGGTCTGCCCTGTACGGAGCTCACGTGCGCCCGGTTGTGCCTTTTTCCAGTCTGCCTTGTTCGGAGATTGCCCGGTATCCAAACATGCATGGCTTGAAATGCGGTCACCAGTCGAGTGTGTAGCAACCTACCTAGTTTAAATATCAAAAGTAAATATATGGTTGGCTGATAGCACGTCATCATTTATTTCCTTATAGAATTATAGACGCAGGAATGGTACTGGCCGGCAGTTGGCCATATTTAGTCGTTTCATCTTACCGTCCAAAGGCATTGTATGTAGCCGGCTATACACTTGTATACCCTGTGGACTAGTTCAAAGATTTCCTCTTTAACTCGATGTTATGGCGAGAAGACGGGGGAAAATATGTGTTCCTACTTTATGAAACACCATTTTACAGAATTGCATGAAATACGTTTATAAAAGGTCAAACTTTTCCAGGCTACTAAAAATGGTCCCCATGTGTACAACTTTTATAAGCACAGTGGTGGAAAAAGAATCCAATTGTCATATTTGAGTTAAAGTTAAAATACCTTAATAGAAAATGACCTAATAGAAAAGTGAAAGTCACCCAGTAAAATACTACTTGAGCAAAAGTCAAATAATATTTGGTTTTAAATATACTTAAGCATCAAAAGTAAATGCAATTGCTAAAATATACTTAAGTATCAAAAGTAAAACTATAAATAATTTCCAATTTCTTATATTCAGCAACACAGACGGCACCATTTTCTTTCTTTTTTTTTTTTTTACGGATAGCCAAGGGCACACTCCAACACTCCAACATTTACTGAACAAAAATATAAACACAACATGTAAAGTGTTGTTCCCATGTTTTAGGAGCTGAAATAAAAGATCCCAGACATTTACCATAAGAACAAAAAGCTTATTTCTCTAAAATGTTGTGCACAAATTTGTTTACATCCCTGTCAGTGAGCATTTCTCTTTTGCCAAGATAATCCATCCACCTGACAGGTGTGGCATATCAAGAAGCAGATTAAACAGCATGATCATTACCCAGGTGCACCTTGTGCTGGGGAAAATAAAAGGCCACTTTGTCACACAACACAATGCCAAGTCTTGAGGGAGGGTGCAATTGGCATGCTGACTACAGGAATGTCCACCAGAACTGTTGCCAGAGAATTGAATGTTAATTTCTCTACCATAAGCCGCATCCAGCGTCATTTTAGAGAGGTGTCAGGGAAAATGTATAGAGTAAAAAGTACATTATTTTCTTTAGGAATGTAGTGAAGTAAAAGTAAAAGTTGTCAAAAATATAAATAGTAAAGTATTATTTACATTTTTTTACCTTTATTTAACTAGGCAAGTCAGTTAAGAACAAATTCTTATTTACAATGACAGCCTAAGAAAAGTGGGTTAACTGCCTTGTTCAGGGGCAGAATGACAGATTTTTACCATGTCAGCTTGGGGATTCAACCTAGCAACCTTTCGGTTACTGGCCCAACACTCTAACCACTAGGCTACCTGCCACCCCAAAGTACAGATACCCAAACTACTTAAGTTGTACTTTACCACTGTGTAAGCGCCTCTACTCTACTGCTCTATGCCACTACACAAATGCAATGATATGCATGCAAAGCTTTATAATAAAGGTTGAGGAAAAAATCGCCCCAGGTCACCCACCTCTCGCACTTTTATTTTTCCTGGCACCTCTTGATTTACAAATGAAGCACTGAACACTAGAGTCTAGACTTTAGCTAACCACCATATACGACAATATCCACACAAGCCGCTAGCCGGTCAGCCATATATCATGAGTTAGAAGATTATGAGTATTATGCTATATTATGAAGATATTATTTTTAGAGCATTGAAGATAAATCACAATCAGTAAAAACAATTATCAAGCTAGCTAACTATCATATTTACATCAATCACTAACATCAATAATCAGCTAATAGCGTACCCTGTTTTACCAATGTCAATCATGTCTTTAGGAGGCACTGTAACTAGCTTGCTTACAAGTTGTGATGAGTGAGTTGTTGTTGCAGAAATAAATAGGCCTAAGCAAAAAATGTTTTTAATAAAAATGTATTTTTGAGCACCTGCCTCCTGAAAGGTCTGTGCACTGCCCTGCAAACAGAAATATCATTAATGATGGTAGTGGCTGTATGAATCACCTCTACTTGGCATTCAGAACACATCCTAGTCTTTTCCCCAAGCATGAGAACAGGGGAGAAAAGCATCTTTATCTTCCGGCAATCATTTTGGGGGATTTTCCTAACAATCTGAGAATATGTACCAGCACTGGCACATGCCCACGGGGCAACAGTGACAGAGTGTGGAACATCTCGGCTGACATATGTCATGTTTAATGGACAATATAATCAGTCAATGTGTTGTGAGACGAGCTAGCCTGACATTTCCACGCATGGTTCCAATTTGATAAAGACTTGTGCATCTGTATCTGAGAGTCAGATGTCTGAGGAGACTTTAATAGGAGTGAATAAATGGAGCATGATTCAAATCTGTGAGCAGATAAACAGACAGCATAGAGTCTCGCTGCCTGACCACTCACCCGGAATTTCATTCCGCTGCTCCGACGATCGCTACATACATTCAGTCTGAAACTTCCATCCTAGATATCGTTTGTGTGACTTCAAAATCTTTGTACAAACAAATTAATCACCATTTGGATCGTCTCTAACAAATCTAACCAATCAGAGTAGCAAAATGAATAACGTCATCTTGTAGGCCAGCTCTAGCCCATCACTTTCTCGCAGCCAGCTCCTGACATAAGGGCACAAAAACTAAAATCTGTGTACTGAATTAGCCTAGTGTGCATATGTGCCCAGCTACAGTGAGGGAAAAAAGTACTTGATCCCCTGCTGATTTTGTACGTTTGCCCACTGACAAAGAAATGATCAGTCTATAATTTTAATGGTAGGTTTATTTGAACAGTGAGAGACAGAATAACAACAAAAAAATCCAGAAAAACGCATGTGAAAAATGTTATAAATGGAATTGCATTTTATTGAGGGAAATAAGTATTTGACCCCCTCTGCAAAACATGACTTAGTACTTGGTGGCAAAACCCTTGTTGGCAATCACAGAGGTCAGACGTTTCTTGTAGTTGGCCACCAGGTTAGCACACATCTCAGGAGGGATTGTGTCCCACTCCTCTTTGCAGATCTTCTCCAAGTCATTAAGGTTTCGAGGCTGACGTTTGGCAACTCAAACCTTCAGCTCCCGCCACAGATTTTCTATGGGATTAAGGTCTGGAGACTGGCTAGGCCACTCCAGGACCTTAATGTGCTTCTTCTTGAGCCACTCCTTTGTTGACTTGGCCATGTGTTTTGGGTCATTGTCATGCTGGAATACCCATCTACGACCCATGTTCAATGCCCTGGCTGAGGGAAGGAAGTTCTCACCCAAGATTTGACGGTACATGGCCCTGTCCATCGTCCCTTTGATGCGGTGAAGTTGTCCTGTCCCCTTAGCAGAAAAACCCCCCCAAAGCATAATGTTTCCACCTCCATGTTTGACGGTGGGGATGGTGTTCTTGGGTCATAGGCAGCATTCCTCCTCCTCCAAACACGGCGAGTTGAGTTGATGCCAAAGAGCTCCATTTTGGTCTCATCTGACCACAACACTTTCACCCAGTTGTCCTCTGAATCATTCAGATGTTCATTGGCAAACTTCAGACGGGCATGTATATGTCCTTTCTTGAGCAGGGGGACCTTGCGGGTGCTTCAGGATTTCAGTCCTTCACGGCGTAGTGTGTTACCAATTGTTTTCTTGGTGACTATGGTCACAGCTGCCTTGAGATCACTGACAAGATCCTCCCGTGTAGTTCTGGGCTGATTCCTCACCGTTCTCATGGTCATTGCAACTCCACGAGGTGAGATCTTGCATGGAGCCCCAGGCTGAGGGAGATTGACAGTTCTTTTGTGTTTCTTCCATTTGCGAATAATCGCACCAACTGTTGTCACCTTCTCACCAAGCTGCTTGGCGAAGGTCTTGTAGCCCATTCCATTCTTGTGTAGGTCTACAATCTTGTCCCTGACATCCTAGAGCTCTTTGGTCTTGGCCATGGCGGAGAGTTTGGAATCTGATTGATTGATTGCTTCTGTGGACAGGTGTCTTTTATACAGGTAACAAACTGAGATTAGGAGCACTCCCTTTAAGAGTGTGCTCCTAATCTCAGCTCGTTACCTGTATAAAAGACACCTGGGAGCCAGAAATCTTTCTGATTGAGAGGGGGTTAAATACTTATTTCCCTCATTAAAATGAAATTACATTAATAACATTTTTCACATGCGTTTTCCTGGATTTTTTTGTTGTTATTCTGTCTCTCACTGTTCAAATAAACCTACCATTAAAATGATAGACTGATCCTTTCTTTGTCAGTGGGCAAACGTACAAAATCAGCAGGGGATCAAATACTTTTTTCCCTCACTGTATATCCTGTCCCGAGCTTGTTTTCCCCAGTTTTCTCTGGCTAAACTAGCTGAACTAGTTTTTGTCCTCATCGCAAAACTTCATAAATACTGCACCCTCAACTTCAAAACTCTTTTTCTAAATTCACTGGAAAGAAACTTGAAAATTATTTATTGTTTTGTTGAATAGTCATGACTGGTTCAAGCTATCTGTCGTGTCCTAAGACAACGGTGGCAAAGGATATCATTGCTACTTAATGTGGATCCAAGTTCAGTTTTGAGATCCAAGGGTATCATTGGCGTAGGATTGGCTGGACATTTCTGACTGGTCTTGGAACTGTGAACAGGCAGCCTTTCCCCGCTTGGCTCGATGGGATATGTAGTGATTTTGCCAACAGAGCCAGATATGTATACAGTCTTGTACCCTTAAACTTTGTTAAACTGACAATCATATTTGTTGATTAAATCAGACTTTATTAGTATAAAGTAATCCAGAAATGTCACGAGTTTATTTCTACCCTGTTAGAGCTCACAGAAAGGGACCCCCGAGTGCTGTCTCACTACAGAGTTCCAAACTGCCTCTGGAAGCAACATCAGTACACAAACTGTTCGTTGGGAGCTTCATGAAATGGGTTTCCATGGGCGAGCAGCCTTTGGACATGTGCAATGCCAAGCGTCGGCTGGAGTGGTGTAAAGGTCGCCGCCTTTGGACTGTGGAGCAATGGAAACACGTTCTCTGGAGAGATGAATCACGCTTCACCATCTGGCAGTCCGACAAAGGAATTTGGGTTTGGCGGATGCCAGGAGAACACTACCTGCCCGAATGCATAGTGCCAACTGTAATGTTTGGTGGAGGAGGAATAATGGTTTGCCTCTGTTTTTACATGGTTTGGACTAGGCCCCTAGTACCAGTGAAGGGAAATCTTAACGCTACAGCATACAATGACATTCTAGACGATTCTGTGCTTCCAACTTTGTGGCAACAGTTTGGGGAAGCCCCTTTCCTGTATCAGCATGACAATGCCCCCATGCACAAAGTGAGGTCCACACAGAAATGGTATTTCAATATCGGTGTAGAAGAACTTGACTGGCCTGCACAGAGCCCTGACCTCAACTATATCGAACACCTATGGGATGAATTTGAACGCTGAGTGCGAGCCAGGCCTAATCGCCCAACATCAGTGCCCGACCTCACTAATGCTCTTGTGTTCCAACATCTAGTGGAAAGCCTTCCCAGAAGAGTGGAGGCTGTTATAGCAGCAAAGGGGAGACAAACTCCATATTAATGCCCATGATTTTGAAATGTTTGACGAGCAGATGTCCACATACTTTTGGTCATGTAGTGTACAATGTACACAAGGCCTCCTAATAAGCAGGTTTGCATGGGTGGGAGTTTCGTCTTTCCATTACATTTGTTAATAGACCAATAACAAAGAGAGTTCCAGACCTCTCTGCCAATAACAGCTAGTTTAGAGTTTTCCCCTCCTCACTCATACCACTCCCAGACAGTCCCAGCAAAATTATTGCTTGAGAAATATTTGTTTACTAAAAAGCAAATTTTTACTGATTTAATGGGAATCTATTACAGTAAAGTACTTAATTGTTACCCATAAATGATTTGATATTGATATAAAATTACTGCATTGGGCCTTTAATGTATTGGGCCTTTAATGTATTGGGCCTTTAATGTATTGGGCCTTTCCGCTAAACTTCTGCTAGTATTACCTGCTAATGTTCCTGTTTTAAAATATGAGGTTACTTATGATTAACGCAAACAGAGAACTATAAACAAGGGTCAGTTACAACAGCTCCACAGTGAGGTATTCTTATTACCGCCCAGGAGTCTCCCTGTGTGTCTCCCTCCCCTTCCATCTGAAATCATTATGGAGGAACAAAATGCTAACCATGTGATTTATTCCTTATTATACTGCTTTTTAAGAAACTGTCAGCTGACCTCATGAATTCATTCATCTCCATAAAGCTTCCTCAGAACCACTTAGACTGTGTAATCTGGGGTGAGACCTCTTATCACTTCATTTGCACACGCAGAGGGCCATCAATTCCTGTCCAGTATGTAGGTTTGCATGGTAGCTAGCTAAGGGGAATGATCAGGCCTAAGGTGCTTATAGAGACGCCATGATAGAAAACTAATAACATACTGCGGCTCAACCGGCTCAACGCAGGTGTTACATTAGCAAGCTATAGTAAAACTAAAAGTTATTTCTTTACAATATCAACCAAGATCGCAATTTATTAAAGTACTGCTACTGTGTGCCAAGGCCGCAAAAAGCCAAAGCTTCCACTTAAAAGCATTTAGCTTGTGCCTGGCTTTCTCTAGCGCAGTGCAGTGGCCTCATAAAGGCAAACAATGGCTTGACTTAATAAGATCCAAAATGGCTCCCATGGGGGAAGTACAACCAGCCTGTCAAGCTGGGGAATTTCATTTAATTTCCCTGGGGCCGTCTATGTCTTGTACACATAATTAGAGCCCAACATGATTCTCTCCCTGTTTTGTCAATAAATCCCTCAGGACCAATCAGGACAGGGGTTGGACATGCTTCTCTGACCCGACCTGCTCGCGTCGCCTCGACGAGGCAGCATTGCAGCAAAGCCACCTAATTATGCGGCTCTAATAAGCTAGCGTTGGTCTAGGCAGGAACAGGAACGGACGAGGAGGACAGGGAGGTAAGGACAGATCTGAGGAGGAGAGCTGGAACTACTAGGTACTGTGGGTGGGTTCCAGGGAGGCCCCTGGTGTCGTTCGAATCATTTGTAGCTACCGCTGTGCATGCTGGGGCAGCTATTGTTGTGGCAGGCGGGATGCCAGAGCGGCATATTTAGGGTGGTCTTCGGAGGTGACCTGGGACCTCCCTGGGTGTTAGAGATACAGTACAGGAAGATACTGCCTCCTATAGCGGCTACTAGCCATAACTCACCATATGCCATAAAACATACATAACCAGAATTCTTAGCCTGGAAGTAAACAGTGAAGCACAGTGACATGACATTACTAACACTAAAAAACTCTCGTTATGAGAATGCGTGGAGTGAATCTTTTCTATTTTACATTATTTTTCAAGGATCTATTCAGCGATGCCTCGCATACGACGCAATACAACACAATGTCTACCTTGTGTTAGTGTGACAATAGCAACAAAAACATCCTTTCACTGGTGTATCCTTCACCACCTATACAACTAACAGACACTGCCAGCCAGTGAAAAGCAGGAATTACTCAGGAATAGAGCCATTTGTGAGGCAAGGTTGATCTTTAGAGGGATGGAGGGAGAGAGAAAACTCTAAAGTGAGCGCCTGCAGGAATCATTGGCTTGACAAAAGGGAAATGAAGGGGCAGAGGTTGTGTGCGAGTGACTAGCTGGTCGCCGAAGGGCTTCTGCGTAGGTGAGCGGGGCCTTAACTGACATCCACCGCCATCCGCCGCGCACATAGAGAAAGTTTAACCTTGGAGTGTCTGAGAAATCACTCTCAGCAGGCAGGAAGAGAGAGGGCACGGAGAGAGAGGGTGAGAGAGTGGGGGTGAGCAAGAGAGGGAAGAGGGATGGAGAGAGATATAGAACGATATATATAGAGAGAGAGAGAGAGAGAGAGAGAGAGAGAGAGAGAGAGAGAAAGAGAGAGAGACAGACAGACAGAGGGAGAGCAGAAGATGGGCACCATGGAAAGAGTCCTGAATAACAACAAGAGTGTTTTTCCTAAAGAGTGGGTTTCCAGAGACTACGGTTTGAACCCAAGGTCTGAGTACATGCATTATTAAAGGCTGGCAACAGACAATGCTGTGTCATAAATACAGATGAGGACAGACACCTGAGGAGGGCACGGCCCATGGCCTAGTCTTGATCCGACCACAAATATATCAGTCTCACATATCATGATGGAAGGTTCTAGAACCCCAAACAGATTATTCTCCTAGAGGCTCAAAATAACTACTGCATGTCTGGTCTGACCAATGCCACTTTAGGCTTTGATGATTTGATGAAACATTGAATTTGGCCATACTGCTATTAGCCAATAGAAACACATTGAATAACATTCATACATGGCAAAACAGATAGTCAAAAAATGTATAAGAAATATGTTTGTTTTGAAGTGTATGTCCTATATTGAGAGTTTGCAAGAAAGGCATTTCACTGTACTTGTGCATGTGACATTAAAACTCAAAACTATATTTAACCCCTTCCCCGCCAGCAATGTGCACACAGTAGTATGCCTACGCGCAAATGTTCCAAAATGTAATTCGCGGTTTCATGGACAGAAATAGAAATATCTGTTTGAAATTTAGAAAGAGTGGAGATCTAATGATGTAACAACTATCACAGGTTGCTAACATGACTGGGATAATGCCTCCATGTTTCTATGGTGGGATTTTGACTATACACTCTTACAAAAAAAGGTGCTATCTAGAACCTAAAAGGGTTCTTCGGCTGTCCCCATATGAGAACACTTTGAACACCATTTGGTTTCCACAGAGGGTTCTACATGGAACCCAAAAGGGTTCTTCCCGGGAGCCAAACAGGGGGACAGCCCTATGGGGACAGCCAAAGAACCCTTTTGGAACCCTTAGGCTATTTTAAAGCAAGGTAAGACATCCCTCATAATATGAAGTAAAACATCCAGGTTTTAAGGAACAGGGAAAATATTGCAATGCTAATGGTAGATGGAAAGGCATTCCCAAAAACCTTCTCAATTAAATGCTAACTAGCTACAAAGTGGTCCATGCCTACCTGGCAGAATAATACTGTATAATTATTTGCATCAATCCAGTGGCCATTTGTTTTGCAAACTCCATCTCATGTGCAACAAAAACACCCTACCAAACAACAGTGCTAAATCTGTGCACTTGAATTAAATGGTAACTACACAAAAAATGTAAAAGTGGTCTCCTGATGTGGTTTAAGCATTGTTATGGACTTTTTTTGACAGTTTTCTATAAAAAAAAAAGTGTGACTTTGAGAGCAAAAAACAAACAAAAATTGGAAATAATATGAAACCTATGAATTTCTGACTCAGTTGACAGCCTCATTTATCTGTTTCAATAGTAGGCCTAGTATTAGCTTACTTGCACAGTACAGCTTGGGTTGGTCTGACTGCGAAAGACCAATATGAGATTTCTCATTGTAGGTGATTCAGAGTGTATGTCACTGTTTCTCAGATAATTTTTCACACAGGGCGCCTTTCCTTCTCTGGGCGGGCCAAAAGGGAATTTTTGGCAAATTAGAGTATACCCACTTCTCCAGGCACCACTACACCAGTGGGTCCATGTCAAATCATTTGCCAAAGAATAGTCCTAATGTCATTAATATCTTGTTTATGAAGGCTTATTCTCAACATGGTATTATGTGTAAGGAAAAATCCCCAGGGCATACATACATTCATACATCCATTCATGTAAATTTTTCAGGGCTTAAGTTTTGTTTCCAAAGCAAAGCCTTCGTGTATGCAGCGGATCTTATTAAAGCGGTGAAATATATCCACAATTTGCCAGGGACATTTTTCTTTTCCAGGTCAGGAAAGATGGAAATGGTTTTTCTTTCCACAGGAGAGAAAATCTAATTCAAACAGTGTATTTATGTTTTTGGTTGCTGATTAAATTATTTTTTCATTGCCTGTGTTCTCCTTCTGCGTTGGGAATTGAAACGTTGCCACTGCCGAGTGTTTTCCCTTCATTCAATTTCAAGGACTTGGCAACCTTGTCCCTATTCAAACGTGTACATTATTACCTTTTATTGTTGGGCATAAATGAATGGTGAGGTCGAGGGCTCTGGAGAGCAAGGACAAAAAGAGAGGGAGCGAGAGAGAGGAGAGAGAGAGAGGCCGGGAGAGAGGGAGAGAAGAGCTTCTATACCACAGGGACAAAGAGGCTGTAGTGTAGTGTAGCAGTCACCTCTGACCTCTCCTGATCATCAGTCATGGATGCCCAGGTTTGTCACTTTTATCACTGTGTATTTACTTACAATGACTCTAGTGTAAGTGCTTGGGGAGTATGGCATGGGTGCTGCTGCTGAGTGGACATTAGTGACATGTTGATTATTGTCCCCATCGTAACGTTGAGTGTTAGCACAGGGAGATGTACTGTGACAGAACGAGGGTATGAGGAAATGCCTGCTGGGGGAAGAGACTAATGACTGGGAACTAGGGACTGGGTGCTTGTGACTGGGAACTAGGGACTGGGAACTAAGGACTGGGAACTAGGGACTGGGTTCTTGTGACTGTGACTAGAAACTAGGGACTGGGTACTTGTGACTGGGAACTAGGGACTGGGCACTAGAGACTGGGTACTTGTGACTGGGAACTAGGGACTGGGAACTAGGGACTGGGAACTAGGGACTGGGCACTAGAGACTGGGTACTTGTGACTGGGAACTAGGGACTGGGCACTAGAGACTGGGTACTTGTGACTGGGAACTAGGGACTGGGAACTAGGGACTGGGAACTAGGGACTGGGCACTAGAGACTGGGTACTTGTGACTGGGAACTAGGGACTGGGAACTAGGGACTGGGAACTAGGGACTGGGCACTAGAGACTGGGTACTTGTGACTGGGAACTAGGGACTGGGAACTAGGGACTGGGAACTAGGGACTGGGTACTTGGGCTAGTGATGCACCGATATAACATTTTTGGCCGATACCGATATCCAATATTTTCCTTGCCCAAAAAACGATACCGATATTTAAAATTTTAGAGGCCTTTTAAGCATTCCAGTACAGTTAAATAGTTAACACGCACATGGATGCAGTGGACTAAGGCACTGCATCTCAGTGCAAGAGGCATCACTACAGTCCCTGGTTCGAATGCAGGCTGCATCACATCCAGCTGTGATTGGAAGTCCCATAGGGCAGTGCACAATTGGCCCAGCGTCGTCCAGGTTTGGCCGGGGTAGGCCGTCATTGTAAATAAGAATTTGTTTTTAACTGACTTGCCTAGTTAAATAAAGATTCCACACACACACCACACAGACCAACACGTTATTTTGTTGGCATTTACCAGTAAAACATAATCAAAACCTATTTCTTTCACATACTTGCTGTGCTGTTTCGTTGTTCATTTGTTCAGTCGTTTCATTCTCAACCAGGATTTCTATGGAACGCCATTTGCATCTTTGCGTGTCAAATAAGCTTGTTGACCAATCAGGACCTGAATATGACTGCATGTCACATAATAATTTGACGCGTTCATAATTTCTTTATGTAGTTATTACACATTGATTACACTATCACTCGTATTTCATATGTCACAACGATTCATCGATATGTATGCTATGATGCTGGTAAAGTTGTCTCGCGCACCTACAGTGCTGGTCATAAAAACAATGTTCTTCCCCAAAAACATAGCAAAACTACATAATCTGTTTCAGTAGCTAGGTGTCATCATCTAAAATAACCCTAATTTATAAGACAGTTCCTATTTGATTAATGGTGGTCGAACCCATCTATGTGAAGATAGCCACAATAAGGATTAGCCAAAATAGTGGACTTTGTGGGTTAGCCTACAAAATAAAAGTATGTAATCGACAGTGATGCAAATAAATACAAATAGTAGAATTATGCCATAATTGAATATATCATGCTAAACGAGTTTGGAATGTTGTTATATAACATCAACAAAAGACAATAATTTGTTAATTTGACAAAAATCTGTTCATCACACTGGATGTGTTATACTTTAGAATTGCATTGGGGCATACTTATTTCACTGTACATCCTTACCTATGGATTGTGGATCAATGACATGTGGTATCAGTCTACTCAGTGACACCCAGAGAACATTAGCGTCGTAGCTCTTATTGCGGGACTCTGAAACCACTGTGAATTAAGCCACATTTATTGTCAACCTATGTGTATTGAACAATATTCCAGAGGAAAAATAATACTCCGTGGATGTTTTGGAGTCTGTTAACTCTGAGGAGGACTTTGGGAAAAAATATTTAGGTATTGAGTAAACTGAAACCCCATTTCATTGATCCCCAATCCTTATGTAAAGCTGTACAGTGCAATATGAATGTCAATACACACAACATGCAGACTGGGGAGGTGATTTCACACAGTCACAGTTTCCCGATAAGAGCTACAACGCAATATTTGCGAAAACTCTTCACAGTTGTGTTCACAGTTGTGTTCTGTGGGTGTCACCGAGTAGAGTACTCACATTCCAAACTTGTTTAACATTATCTAGTCTAAATATGGCTTGTTTCCATCACTTTCAAAGAGGTACTTTTATTTTGAAGGCAAACTGCAAATTTCACTATTGTGCCTAATCCTTATTGTGGCTAGCTTCACAACACATAACCTGGTCCAGTCGAGCCTCACTAGCCAGATGAAGCTAGCTGGCTGCTTTGGGAAACAGGGTTGGCTAGCTATTTATTTTCACGAACAGTTAGGTTTGAGAATATGTTTCTTTGCTACACAGGAATGGGTTTGAGCTAAGGCTGATAAGTTGTGGAACAATACAGTGGATTTTTATTTATTTAATTTTTTATTTAATTTCACCTTTATTTAACCAGGTAGGATTGTAAACACCTGGTGTCTGACTGGCTAAAGGGCTGTGTTTAACCTTGGGAGATAACAGTATGTTGAGCTAGGAACACATGAATAGAAAGATGTTGAGACACACACAGGACTGAGCCTGTGGCCTCAGTAACCCCGGACAACAAGCGCCAAGAGGCTGGGACCAGCCTGTGCGCCTACGATAGGCTGAGCAAGTATAAACCACGCCCAGTCTCTACTCTGACAGGCCAGCTCAGAAGCGGGAACTACTTCTGTCGGAGTATTAAATGAAGAAATTGTAAGGTGTTGGCCAGTTCTCTCTTAACCCTGCGTGGTATTACATTGAACCCGTATATACGAAGATTGCATTTACCATTTATTGCTTGAGTGAATAAAAATAATTAGAACTTACTTGGTGACTCTGTGTCACCTTTTGTCTCTAACAGCAACTCTAACAGAACTGAAGTACAATTTCAACAAGTGGCTACCTAGCTAATACTTCATCACAAGGATTCATAAATCATTGCTAAGAATAATGAAAATGACTGCAGTTTCTACTGGTTATTGTTTTCAGGCTGGTTGTATTGGTGCTAGTGAGGTACCAAGCTAAAGCTAGCTAGCTACCCCAGAAGTTGCGGTCGAACAAATAATGCTTTATTACCAACGCGGTATTGTAAATATCGTTCGTGGCCGGTGTGTGCTTGTTTGCAAACTTTTTTATACAGCTTTGACAGTGCTACTGATAGTAGTGGTGGCGCTTGGCTTGCACGTGCAAATTCAGAACACACAACATTCTATAATAGAACTGTGTTATTTGACGTGTCAAAGTAAAAGCTTATTTAACACATCAAATAGTGTTATTGTCAAATTGTGTTTTTTGACATGTACCTATTTTGACACGCAAAGACCCAAACGGCGTTCCGTAGTATGTCGTGAAGCTAATAGCAGTGACGCTATTACTGTGTAACTCCGGTAGGGCAACTTCTGAAAAATAGCACACTTGGTAGTGTGTAACGTTACTCACAATAGAGAACGGTTGATTGTCAAGGGCAATGAATTGCATTATCTTGGCGTTAATGGATTTCGCCTTTGAGTTGTCTCACTGAAATTTTCTTACTCTTTCAAATGACTGCTCGATCCACACAGCAGACATTGTGGGCTAGCTTAGGAATGCTGTGTTGCACGTGTAGCGCAACATTTTAGGTGGCGTCATTACATGATGTACCTACAGTTGAAGTCAGAAGTTTACATACACCTTAGCCAAATACATTTAAACTCAGTTCTTCACAATTCCTGACATTTAATCCTAGTAACAATTCCCTGTCTTAGGTCAGTTAGGATCACCACTTTATTTTAAGAATGTGAAATGTCAGAATAATAGTAAAGAGAATGATTTATTTCAGCTTTTATTTCTTTCATCACATTGCCAGTAAGTCAGAAGTTTACATACACTCAATTAGTATTTGGTAGCACTGCCTTTAATTAACTTGGGTCAAACGTTTCAGGTAGCTTTCCACAAGCTTCCCACAATAAGTTGGGTGAATTTTGGCCCATTCCTCCTGACAGAGCTGGTGTAACTGAGTCAAATTTTCTATAGGACTGAGGTCAGGGCTTTATGATGGCCACTCCAATTCCTTGACTTTGTTGTCCTTAAGCCATTTTGCCACAACTTTGGAAGTATGCTTGGGGTCATTGTCCATTTGGAAGACCGATTTGCGACCAAGCTTTAACTTCCTGACTGATGTCTTGAGATGTTGCTTCAATATATCCACATAATATTCCTACCTCATGATGCAATCGATTTTGTGAAGTGCACCAGCCCCTCCTGCAGCAAAGCACCCCCACAACCTGACGCTGCCACCCCTGTGCTTCACGGTTGGGATGGTGTTCTTCGGTTTGCAAGTCTCCCCCTTTTTCCTCCAAACATAACGATGGTCATTATGGCTAAACAGTTCTATTTTTGTTTCATCAGACCAGAGGACATTTCTCCAAAAAGTACGATCTTTGTCCCCATGTGCAGTTGCAAACCGTAGTCTTGTGTTTTTTATGGCGGTTTTGGAGCAGTGGCTTCTTCCTTGCTGAGTGGCCTTTCAGGTTATGTCGATATATGACTCGTTTTACTGTGGATATAGATACTTTTGTACCTGTTTCCTCCAGCATCTTCACAAGGTCCTTTGCTGTTGTTCTGGGATTGTACGTTCATCTCTTGGAAAGTCTCCTTCCTGAGTGGTATGACGGCTGCGTGGTCCCATGGTGTTTATACTTGGGTACTATTGTTTGTACAGATGAACGTGGTACCTTCAGGCGTCTGGAAGTTGCTCCCAAGGATGAACCAGACTTGTAGAGGTCTACAAGTTTTTTCTGAGGTCTTGGCTGATTTCTTTTGATTTTCCCATGATGTTAAGCAAAGAGGCACTGAGTTTGAAGGTAGGCCTTGAAATACATCCACAGGTACACCTTCAATTGACTCAAATGACGTCAATTAACATATCAGAAGCTTCTAAAGCCATTACATAATTTTCTGGAATTTTCCAAGCTGTTTAAAGGCACAGTCAACTTACTGTTTGTAAACTTCTGACCCACTGGAATTGTGATTATAAGTGAAATATTCTTTTTGTAAACAATTGTTGGAAAAATTACTTGTGTCATGCACAAAGTAGATGTCCTAACCGACTTGCAAAAACTATAGTTTGTTAACACGTAATTTGTGGAGTGGTTGAAAAACTAGTTTTAATGACTCCAACCTAAGTGTATGTAAACTTCCGACTTCCACTTTAGGTATGCACGTAGGTATGACGTATGAGCTTTGACATCGGTTTTGCACATCGGCATTAAACTAGACATCGGGCCGATACCGATGTTGGCATTTTTAGCCAATTCCGATATGTTCACCGATATATCGTGCATCCCTAACTTGGGCTGTCCGAAATGGCACGCTATTTCCAATATAGTGCATTACTTTTGACTATGGCCCACAGGGAGACAATGGCTAGAGGTGAAAACAGCTACAGCCACAGTATTACACAGATCTGTACAGGGTCATAGAAACATATACCTGAGGAATGCCCACAATGTACTGGGATGCTAACTGTACATGCAAATGCCCTTACATGCTAGTGATATATTAACTACTAAAATGGGCCACAACCCTACCAGGAAAGTAAATAGCGTAAAACAGTATACTACTCTGACATTTAGTCATCATGCAATTAGTGAAAAAGAATGAGATTTTGACAGTTGATTACATTGGTTGTGTTTAATTATCAGTGTGTCAGTGGGAGAAGTGTAACACTCTCCTCGGGGCATGATGACCTTCTCTCCCATGGCCCAATGCTCTGCTTTGTCATTATGTACAGCTGTGTGTGTGTGTGTGTGTGTGTGTGTGTGTGTGTGTGTGTGTGTGTGTGTGTGTGTGTGTGTGTGTGTGTGTGTGTGTGTGTGTGTGTGTGTGTGTGCCTGCCTGCTGGGCCTGTGTGGAGAGAGAGAGCATGCTGACCTGGCCATCCATCAACCAGCCAGCCCACCATCAGTCCATCCCCATCCATCCATTGCCCTCCTCCCCTCCCCTCTCCTCCCCTCGCCTCTGGCCTCCCTGGCATGCTGTCAGTGTAGCGCTCGGCCAGGGCCCAGGTCTCCACATTAATATCTCATCTGAGCCGCGCTAATGAGCTCCTCCTGCTCACCCACCTCTGGGGCTCGGCTGATTACCAGACAGGGGGGGCGACCATTTGTCAATGGCAAGAGGTGGCATTTACACCGCTGACCTTGCTTGGCAGGGCGGGAGGGAGGGAGGGCGGGAAGGAGGGAGGGAAAAATGCTGTAGAGCAGAGCGCTCATTGTCTTCTGTTCCATGTCTGAGGACTATTTCTGTCTGTGAAAGTGAAGGATTGATGGAGCGAGGGATTGAGATAGGAAGGGAGCAAAGGGGGTGTTGCTGTCTGAATGTTCTCTATCTGTCAGGGCTGTTTTTCTGATTCATCGTCTTAAACGAAAATTGCTCAGAGGGACAAATGTCAAGGCACAATCACTTTTATATTCCTCATAGCTTCATGTTATTGTAAATAAAAGCCTGCTCTTTCCCTCTCCCTTGCTCACTCTATCTTTTTTTGTGTGTGTGTGTGTGTGTGTGTGTGTGTGTGTGTGTGTGTGTGTGTGTGTGTGTGTGTGTGTGTGTGTGTGTGTGTGTGTGTGTGTGTGTGTGTGTGTGAGGTAGCAGGCTGCTGTGGTCAGCCTCGGAGGGAGTGGGGATTTGTCAGTAGTGGGATGGAGGGGACCTGTGTAGGTCTGTGACACTGGCTAACCTTGGCTGGGGCTGCTGGTACTCTGGGGTATCCATCACAGTGGGCCCCCTGCCCCCTACCCCTGCTCCCCTCCTGGTCCTGGGGAAATGCCACAGAAGTTGCCGGGGGAGGAGAAAAAGCTAGTAAAAATGTAATGCAGTCCGCAGAGCGGTCATGTCATACTTGGTTATGGAAAATAATCCCAGATGCCTGCAGTGCTAAAATGGAGCTGTAATGTGCTCGCCTCCTAACCCGGCCTGACAGCCATGATGTACGACTACCATTACCGGAAAATATCACTTCAACTAACCCATGATCCGGCTCCGCTAAGGGTCATATTATCCATGAGGAACAAATCACACTTCCCCAAAGTAAATACAAATTTCCTACACAGACTGGGTACAAAGACGGGAGAATGGAGGAGAGGAAGGGGGGGAGGTGGTACGTTGCCTATGACAACGCTCTGCGGAGTGACAAGGATGATAGAGTACATGACAAATCATGGTCTGACAGGGTACTCTAGTGCAATCAGCCTCAGCCTCGGCCTAGCAAGCACCCACTCAAGCCTGTAAACACTATACTCTTCCTTTGGAGGGGGCAAAACACAATCTTTTAACGCTGACAAGTCGCTCTCTGCTTTTTATTACTCATCCAGCTCCCCAGCAGTGGGGGAAGGGGAGACAAAACGTTTTTATGTACAGCGCTGTTCGTTCGTTGAGTGATTGAGAAACGCCTGAGGGCAAACCCTACAAAACAATAAAAAACAGAAACAGCAAATACATTACCAGCTCAGATCTTTATTTGATGTCAAGGACAAACAGGTCCTCTCCATGGCGGCTCCACTAAAGCACCCACTTACAGCTTCCCCTCGCCTCCAATAAGAGCCAACTATGGCAAATTACACCACTTTTCCATGCCAGGCCGTTAATAAGACACAAACCGCTTTTAAAATGGCATTTATTGCTTAGTGGCCAAATGCTGATAGACTGATGGTGAATAAATACACACTTAGTGAAGGTGTGGTCTAGGTAAAGAGGCTCTGGGGCATGAGGAATAAAAGACAGTTGAATGATAAGGTATTGTGGATTAGCTTTATATTAGAGGGAGGATGAGAGGACTCGTTGTCTTTATAAAAGGCCTAAGTAGTCTTCAGTCACTCAGGGCTTGGGGCTGACGCTCTAGTCTAGTAAAAAGGACTTGAACACCACCAGATATCTTTGTAAAGAATTTGACTGGTAGGTTATGGTGCAATTTACCAAGAAAATCACTTAAGCACTTAGGTAGTCTGGCCTGGAGAGCGGCTGGTGCTCTTGACTAAAAGTCATTTCCATAGAACAGTCATCAGTCATTTCCATTGTATAACTAATGCTTTGAAAGAGTTTTCAAGAAAAACACATAAAAGTGGATATTTGAATCTTACGCAACTGTATCCACATGCCCAAGGAGAAGCATAGGGAATTTTTCTTAAATAACTGAAAGCACATAAACACGTGCACTTTAGCGTTAAATACTGAGCCCATTTCACATTCACTTTAGCCTCATCAGCCTTTAAACGCTCTCAGATGGTGAAAAACCTGTTGGCATTAACTACGGCATGAAACCTTCCACTCCCCCTCTCTCTCCGCCGCTCCTCTCCTCCTGCCAGTAATCCTGCTCTAAAAATGGGACTCAACCTGCTCCAAATGAACAGCCCATTCCTACCTGTTAGCTCAAAAAAAAGACAAAAAAATGATCCTGGATCAGATTCAAGCCTGCCTAGCCTGGGGAGAGAGAGAGCCGGAATACAATTGCTGACTCTTGAGCTTTCAAGAATGGAACCTGGAAGCGGGGCCAAGCACACTTTACAGCCAGGGCTAGGATTGGAACGTCCAGGCCGGCCAAAGCTTTGAGAAGAGTTTGGCTCAGACTCACTGGATGAGCTTTATTCTCTCTCTTGTATACCGACGCCAATTCATCAACCACCGGGAGTCCCTGGGCGGACCCCGGGTGCAGGCCCTGAGCCCAGATGGACCGGCCCACGCTGTCTGATGAAAAGAGGACAGACCGTACCATTCAATAACATGCTGGGTAACAACAAGATGGGCCATCAAACACTATTACAGAGACAAAGAGACAGAACAATGCCATAGATATTGTAGGGTACCATCTCCCTCAGTCTAAGACCAGACACAGAGACTTCTTTAACATTCTAACCAATTACAGTAATGATGGTATTGTAACATTGTCTGTTAAAGTGACAGTAGGATGAGAACACCCTGTCCCACTGTCACCCCGTCTTAACTCTAAAGAAAATAAGAAGATAGGTAGGGTTAATAATAGACACAGAGGTGTGTGTGTCCTGGCTTGTGTGTGTCTGTCAGCCGACACACCATTATCATGTCATGTTAGAGGACTCCCATCCAACAGGTCACTTTGTAAAGAGCGCCCAGGAGAACATCCATGTCACAGCATTGACAGTGTTGATAGGGCCGTGCACAGACCTTTTGGGGGGGCAGGTGTTCCAAATAAAAAAGGTCTGCCTCATTCTTTGTCACTAACAGTGGGAGACACACATGACAGATCCAACTCAAAAGTATCCTCCTACCAGTATTCAAGTCTCCCCGCCCGGCGGCGGAGAGGCTATTTTCTGAGATTCAAGACCTTATGAAAATAGCTTGTTTGATGTGCAATTCATTTGTTTACCAAAAATGAAAAGATAATACAATTAAAAGTAATTCATAAAATGTAAAACATCCACCGAGGGCATTTTTTCATTTTTCATAAGAGGGCAAATGGGCAAGTGCTCAGGCACTGGTTGAGCCCTATCTGTGCACGTGCCTGAGTGTTGACTTGACCTTTGGAGACAGGATGTATTAAAAGAACACACACACATACTCATCCACCACACACACACGCATGCATGCACACACATGCGCATGCACACGCACGCACGCACGCACACACACACACACACACACACACACACACACACACACACACACACACACACACACACACACACACACACACACACACACACACACACACACACACACACACACACACACACACACACGACAGAGAGAGGCGAATAGCTGGCTCTTATCAGAGCCCCTGCGGCTCCTGTCACCACAGCAGAGGCCTCTCTACACCAGGCAGAACGTGATTTCTCCTGGGAACACTTTTTCCATTTCCTGATTCTGAAGGAAACTAAATAAGCCATGTTGGTTCTCATCTGAATACATTTGACCCGTTAAAACAACTGTACCCACCCCCCCTTCCTCTCCACCTCTGTTTTCTAAAGTAGAACACATCCACAGAATGCAAATAATCCCAGTGGTGGGTGGCTGGAGAGAGAGAAAGATGGATAGTGAGAGAGAGAGAGAGAGAGAGAGAGAGAGAGAGAGAGAGAGAGAGAGAGAGAGAGAGAGAGAGAGAGAGAGAGAGAGAGAGATGAAGCGGGAGAGGCTGATGCCTGGCAGGGACAGATAGTGACTGAGGTGACTACAGGGTAACAGGGTTGACGCTGAGGAGCGTGAGCTTCAATTACTCCGTAACACAGAGGGGAACGGTGGCAGTCAGCGATCAGAGCTACCCTATTTACTAAATCACTCCTCTGTTATTTTAACACACAATTAATCTATGACAGAAAGGTACTGCGTGGCACTCGGCTCTGTTCATCCCCACTGTAATGTGAGCCGGGATGAATTAATAAAATCGCTGGGGGGATTACAGGCTAAGACGCGTTGCTGAAACAAAAGGACTTGCCACGGCGACAGGGGTAATTTGAATCGACCGCACTGAGTAAACAAAAGAGACTAAACAAAACAACAAACAGCAAATGGTATTCTAAATCATCACACTGTTGCTGGATTTACAGTTGCAAGTTTACTGTTCCTGGAAAATATGGCTCCTCAGAGGAATATGTGAATACTATGCAGTATCTGTGAATAAGTTCAGACCACTGGCAAACATCCAAGTTTGCAACATCCAGACCAACTCAGAGCCACATGGTTTTGGACAAACCTGCATTCAAATACAGTCTCTTTAAGATAAGATACAGAGATACAATATGAAGATAGGTAAATAATACATTGTTAACAGTGAAACACGGAAGAATTACACTTTTTATACTATTATTTAACTTTTATACTAGCGGTGAAGACAGTGAAGCACATTGCAGGACACAATGCTTTTGTGAGGAACAATTACAGAAAATACTGTATAAACCCTAATGGAAAGCCGAACAGCCATTACACTTAACTGTAATCTAAAGCCATAACAGTTCAATTTAGATTGCGTACATCATTTAGTCATATATAATTAATTTGCAGCTAATTAGGCCTTTCCAACGGTTATTAACTAGATGTTTAATTCTAATTAAATAGAAATTCACACTTAAAGAAAGTCTAATATTTGATCCTCGTTGAAACCACATTGATAAAATATATATGAAAATGATCTGTGTTATCACTCCAGTGTTAATGCGAAATTGTAATTATTTCGCCTCTATGGCCTATTTATTGCCTTACCTCCCTACTCTTCTACATTTGCACACACTGTACATAGATTTTTCTATTGTGTTATTGACTGTACATGTGTTTATGTGTAACTCTGTGTTGTTGTTTTTGTCGCACTGCTTTGCTTTATCTTGGCCAGGTCGCAGTTGTAAATGAGAACTTGTTCTCAACTGGCCTACCTGGTTAAATAAAGGTGAAATAAAATAACAAATAAAATAAAGTTGCAAGAAGGAAGAAATGGCTCCGAAGAGAAAGGTAAACACTAAAATGGAGTCTTACCTTGTGTTCCAGGTCGCTCTCGCTGTCACACTGTAAGATAAAAGAGTAACATGGTTAGAATAACAAGGCATCTACCGTGTCTTTAATTATAAAGTCCCTCGCCCTTCTTTTTATTTGATTTCATTCAAATGTGAGTGTATATAATCTAATATACCTTGTCACACAGCACATCTTATCAGGTCTTTAATGGAGACCTCAGTACAGAATAGTATTTCCATCATATTCAATGGGCGAATGTCATTAGGCCAGTCCATTAAACTGTTTAGCGGAGACATGGACCAGAATATGAAACAAAAGGGCCCACAAAATATATCATGCAAGCATCTGGTCGTTCTTATTAAGAATCAAAACAAAACATTCTGGAGCTGGAGTCTCAAAGGACTGGAATTACAATTTCCTGGGATGTAGGTCTATTTTTTTATTTTATTTTTTTATATAAATGGTTGAGGAGCAGGATGGAGGGATGGAGAGAAAAGAGAAACAGAAAGGGGGCCTTAAAAAAAAAAAGTTGGATTTCAGTTTTTCTTCCCCAATTTCAATTTCAAGGTTCACTTAATTCTTTATCAACTAATTAGCGGGATGCTGGGTGGCCGGCGGCCCTCGAAGTTGTGCATATGGCCGAGGAGCGGGGAGGCACTGGAGTCGGTAATGAAGAAGGCACTGGATGTGTGTGTGTGTTTGTGTGTAAAGCAGGGGGGGAGGGAGGGAGGGTAGTGTCGATTAAAGCACAGAGGGTTTATCCCTGTGCCAGCACAGTACGGGGTGATTGACTGACAGCGCTGGGAGCCAGGCCACGGTGGGGGTCGGGCCCCTGCCTGCCTAAGCCTGGTGCTTTTTCTTTTTTCCTTTCTGTTGAGCCGGATCCCTGCTGCCTGCTGAGTTCAAAGGTAGAAGGCAGGCTGGGCCTCTGGCTCTGTATTCCCCCTGGCTGACTCGACCAGCGGAGAGGGAGAGGGGCATGCACTGCACTGTGAGCTCAGCAGGAGCAGGGCATCCAATTTTCGGGCCTGTACCACACAGCCCCAGGGGCCAGCCCCCGGCACACTGCCATGACGGTCAGCTCCAGCACCTCATAAATTATGCAGAGGCAATAAACGCACTGAGAAAACACTCTCTCTCTATCACTCCTTCCTTCCCCCCTGCGTTAATACACAGTGCACAGAGAGCCAAGCCAACAGCCAAATGTAGACTACATAGCCTGTCAGCTGGAAACATAAACAAGGCTAATGTACGCTATTACATACAACAATGCATGTTCTACAAATCATGCATGTTAACTGTAACTACGTGTATAGATTTACTCCAGTAAGTGAATAAAGGGGCCTGTCAGTGCATCTCTCATGGCACGGTACAGAGCAACAGACTCCACACAGAGTTAATGCAAGAGCAGACAGGATATGATGAGCTGTATTACTGTCTGAACTACTTCCATGTGTTGAAGCCTTCAGACTGTGACGAGAGTAATGTGACCCAGGACTCATTAGTGTCTGCAGTCTCTGTGCAGAGCACACCAAGCAGAGCAGACAGGCAGGCGAGGAGTTAAAATAATGGGGACATTTATTTTTTCCACTGTGTTGTGATCCATAAAAAACGCCTCCAGCCTTTCTGTCTTTCTTTCTTTCTTTTCGTTTTTTTCTTCCCCCCTTCCATTCCCTTTTTCCCATGCCTGCCTGTGCAGCCAATTGCTTTGATTGCCGAGATAGAAGCAGGCTGGAATGACTTGCCCTTGCTTGTGAAGCAAATGGAACACGCTAATAGAAGTCATCGTATTACCCGATGCAAAAGTGCCATAGCTCATTACTTTAAGATAAAGGATATCATTGTAGACGGCGAGCAGAATTGACTTTCTAGCGGTACGGCTTGATGATGATTTAATCAACTGCTCTCTTTCGCTTCTCATCTCTTCGCCTGTCGCTTCTGCAGGTGCCACTACACCAGACTCACACAGCTAGTGGGGGAAGAGAAGAGAAAAATAAATTGCTGTCATTACTTCTTTCCCCGAGAATAGAGGTATGCTAATTTCTCCGCTGTACAAAGGGAGTGAGAGAGAGAAAAAAAGAGAACTTAATAAAATGGAAATATACCTTTATAATGAGCAAAGTAAGAAAGCCAGAGATCAAGACTGACAGGCAAGGGCAGGCAATTTGTACGTCCTTTAAGCACAAGACGCCACGCTCCCTCACACTCACTGCACTACACAGGGAAAAGCAACCAATAATAATAACGCTAAAAAGATAAAAACATCTCTAACATAGGGAGCCGTCAGTCACTGATTAGTGATCATGGTGCGTTAATATGCAGTTATGCAGTGTGGCTCGCAGAGAGGAGCACCATCATTGGCAACTCTACTGTGTTCTTTTCCATATACTGAGTCCCATGTTGAAATACAGAGCCACTGCAGGGAGCCTAGGCTGGATAGTATCACTGTGAGCCAAAGATTATGAGGATGACACATCTCAACTACAGTACTGTTATGGTTGCACATTTGAAAGTTGGATGATTACAGACATGACGGGTCGACATTTTATTTCATTATTATAGTACATTATTCTATACTGAAAAAAATATAAACACAACGCGTAAAGTGTTGGTCCCATGTTTCATGAGCTGAAATAAAAGATCCCAGAAATGTACCATATGCACAAAAAGCTTTACATCCCTGTGTGAGCATTTCTCCTTTGCCAAGATAATCCATCCACCTGACAGATGTGGCACATCAAGAAGCTGATTAAACAGCACCTTTTGCTGGAGACAATAAAAGGCCACTCTAAAATGTGCAGTTTTGTCACACAACACAATGCCACAGATGTTTTGAGGGAGCATGCAATTGCCATGCTGACTGCAGGAATGTCCACCAGCGGCCTCCCAACCGGATATCACGTGTAACCACGTCAGCCAAGGACCTCCACATCCAACTTCTTCGTCTGCGACCAGCCACCTGGACAGCTGATGAAACTGAGGAGTATTTCTGTCTGTAATAAAACCCTTTTTTGGGGAAAAACTCATTCTGATTGGCTGGGCCTGTCTCCCAAGTGGGTGGGCCTATGCCCTCCCAGGCCCACCTCTGGCTGTGCCCCTGCCCAGTCATGTGAAATCCATAGATTAGGGTCTAATGAATTTATTTCAACTGACTGATTTCCTTATATGAACTGTAACTCAGTAAAACCATTGAAATTGTTGCATGTTGTGTTTATATTTTGGTTCAGTATACATTATAATTATTTGAAAGGGTTTTAAAAGATGAGTGCTCATGAAAGGGAGTAGGTTTAGTATGCTAGCAAAAGCAGTGAAATCTAGTGCAATATAAAAACAGTACTGTAAATAGGAGAAATAACAGCAAAAAACTATTTCAGAAGGGCAACTAAAAAAACTAAGGCATGAATACATAAAAAAACAGGAGGGCAGCAGCCCTAGACAGCAAAACTCTAGCCAGGCCCAGTGGTATTTACACAGCCCCAGCATTATACTGTATAACCCAGACCCCAGACCTCAGTGTTTAGGTTAAGTAACAGAGGATTGTCAAACATTACCCTCAGCGCTAAGAGCTGTTGATGTTGGCCTGTATCCGGTGAACCTCTGATTACCCCGACTGCCCTTCCATGACCCCTTCTCCCTCCACCTCCACCCCTCCATTTGGCTGAGTGCACTTACACATTCCCTACAATGTGTCTAAGCATCAAGGTTGTTGTTTATATCGGACTCAGAGTAGGAGAAAATTATTCTGTGTCCGTAACCCTCTGTAGACTCCAGCTGAGAGTAATATCAGTCCAATAGACATAGGAGACAGGGAACAGCCAGGGAACATGAGGAGAGATGTCCTGAATGGTCAATTATTCAGCTAGCTCTGCTCTCCTCTCATAAGCAACAGCAGGGTCTGTCTGTGTCTGGCTCTGCCAAACTCCCCAACAGAAACAACTATTGTCATAAGGAGTCTTGCCCACCACATCAAACAGAGATGCGTGAGAGAGATGCACGCCATGTTGTGTACTGTATCTACTCAGATACAAAACGTTTAGGCATAGAATCTGGAATCATGGAATCTGTGGTTCCAAATGCACTGTTTCTCAAATGCAAACAGATGCTACGTCAATCAAATAAATATAATTCCTAAACAGCAATTCAGAGAGGCATGCTGAACGGGTTTTTTCTCATTTCACATGTCTCTAATGTCAGCACTAGCCTCTGATCTAATATTCTCTCAAATGTCAACTTCTTCAATATGGATGGGCATTGTGCCATGCCATCCCTAGTCTGATATTAGCCCGAGGTGCCGCTGGTCACTGTCCATGACCCTAGAATTTATGACAGTACCGTTGATATCTGCTTCATTTAAAGGGCCATTGGAGCTGAGGACTGGGGATGGTTATCGGCCTGGGCCACATTTCCTGCAGAATTACTGAGGGGGTTAAAGCTGAGGGACTTCCTGGTTTAATAAAGGATAAATAGAAAGGCCTGTCTGTCTGGAAGCTAGTGGGACAGCAGCATGAAGGATGGCAGGTGGACAGCCCAGTACATCACTTGGGCCGAGCTCCCTGCCATCAAGGACCTCTATATCAGGCGGTGTTTAAAGCAGGTCCGGAAAATCGCCAAACACACGAGCCATAGACGATCTTCTCTGCTGCCGCACGGCAAGAGGTACCGGTGCATCAGGTCTGACACCAACAGGATCTTGAACAGCTTCTATCCCCAAGCAATGCGACTGATATATAGCTATCAAAATAGCTACGTGGACCGAGTTTACCTTGTATCTTATTGACCTTTTATTTCAGGATTTTGTCTCTATGCACATTCACAGGGCCCTACATACTCACACACACTGTCACTCCAACACACACACAAACACTCACTCCATCATTTGCTCACTCACACATAATTTGAACATACATTTATACTGACTCTACATACACGTACACCCACTCACATACAAGCTGCTGCTACTCTGTTTATCTTATATCCTGTTGCCTAGTCACCTTACCCCTATACATATCTACCTCCATCCAGTATCCCTGCACATAAATATGGTATTGGAACTTTATTTTTTTTTTCTAGTATTATATTGTTATTGATTATTACATTGTTGGGTTTTGAGTTTGCAAGAAAGGCATTTCACTGTACGTGTGCATGTGACATTAAAACTTGAAAAGCTATTGCCAGAGTCATCTCAGACGGTGCCACTTTGATGTGCCGCCGTCAAGGGCTCCTCTTCCTTTTTGGTCCCTCCCAGAGTAAAGCTGCGCGTCCTGATGGTTTTCTGATGCAAACAGTCGCATGGCAAAATTGTTTTTTCCCCTCCCGCTGCCTGCTCTTCCATCTGCTGCTGGGGCCTGGGCGCCGACGACCGCCTGCCTGTCACAGTGTGCATGGAAATTAGCTAGGGAGGAGGCGCTCGCTTGTGCTAATTACATTTTAATCATTGAAAATGTGTTGGCAAATCAAGGCTTGATTGCCATCTTCGAGCACCGCGCTCCTCCCTGCAGAGCAGAGAGGAAGGGAAGCCTGCCTGCCTGCCATGGAGGCGTCTGAGCCCGGGCCTGCGCCTCCCCGCTCCTCCCTTCCCTTAACTCCCTGCCTCCCTCCCTCCTCATGCCTCCCTCCCACAATATGGCGGAGTGCCGGGCCTACCGCTGGGCTGGGCACTGGCGTGTTATTCACAGGGAATAGAGGTGATGGTGGTGAGGCTGGCAGGGATCCGTGCCATGCTCATTCTCACATCCCCATGCCCAAGCAGGGCACAGTCTGCCAGCCTGCCAGTCGGTCCCTGTCCCAGTACCACCACTGTGAGCTGAGGAACAGCAAATGGCAAATCCACCCTGGTAGTAGGGGGAGACTGATGAGCTCAGGGTTTACAACACATGGAACACAGTCAGGACTGAGGACTGGAGCAGACTGGGCCAACAGGACAGACTTACAAATGAGTTTGAGTTTGAGTTTATCAAAATAAAATTGAGAGAGTGGGTTGCTAATTCAAATGTCTGATTATTATGATAATACCTTCACTTCCGACAGAGAGAAAGAGAGAGGAAATAAGGGAGAGAATTTTTTTTTTCTCACTGTCGGCAACAGGACACTGGGCCATCCGTCTTGGAGATGGGAAGCAGATATACTGCCCAGTCAGACAGGCTTCTCCAGACAGACACACCAAAGGCCTGTGCAAATCAAATCAAACATCCACTTCCTCCAGGTACCCCGGACATTAGGCTACCATAGATCTCAATGACAAAGCCCAACTGCAACTTTAGCCTCTAACTCAGAGGAATATTAGGTGTGAACTGAATGGCACAATATACCGGTAAACATTCTTTATGCTAAAAACTCTTCATCTAAATCAGGTTCATTTGTTTCACATACTTACATTAACAGCTAAATGATACCAACCGCACTAGTGAATCACGCTAAAGGGATCACGGTGGAATGCATTTAAAATAAACCCAGACCTCAGGTAATTTTATCTCCATGTTCCTAACCCAGAAAAAACATTGAAAAGCATTGCATTTCCCCGCCAATATATTCTTAAAAAGACAGTTTTACAAAAACACTGGGTTCCCAAATGGAAGGAAATTCAACATGACATGTCTGACTAGGGTGGGTCATTAAAATAAAGCCAATGTCTGTAGCGATGGCATCTAAAATCTAATTTCCCCAGCATCTGCTTGATGTCTAGCTGTCATATAAAGTATGGAGGGGGAAGAGGGAAAAAATGACAACCACCCCTACTAGCTGGAGGGTTTCAGACAGTCGGCAGCACAGCCACAGTGACATAAGGCTAACGTCTCCTCCACTGGCCAAGTGTGTCCCTCCCGTCAGACCAGAGAGAGAGAACGGAGAGGGAGGAGCTGTCTGCTGTCTGGCCCAATATAGCCAGGCCTGATCCACCCGCCCGATCGCCTGTCCACCCGCCCGTCCACCCCTATCCAATTGCAGCAGGCCAACATCTGAAAGCAATTTTCTTTCAAATGTACAACTTTATCCAGACAACATTCATTTTGACCGCGAACTGAACACATTGGAATAGAGGAGAGGAGGGATGGAGAGAGGGTGGAAAAAAGCACCCTCTATAAAATAATAAGAGCTTTATAGTCTATGACCTCTGGTTTCAATACCCGAGAGTGCAATATTAGGCGCATTCCTTTAAAGTTGTTTTCCTCTGGAATCTGCCCAGGCTTATTGAAAGAGCATTCGAGAGAGAAAGAACTTTCTTGGATGAGGTTATTTTTGATTATTATGTCTATATTGGTTCATCTCTTATGGTTTACATTAGAACAACACCAATAATGGCAAATTAGAGAGCGGGATCTTTGCGTGTGTAAAGGGATTCCATTTGAAGGTGTTAGCTCAGAAGTGGAAAAGATGAATGCTTGAAAGGCAGACACGTCTTTGCAAGGGGGGAAATCACACGCACACACCGTACACAGACATATTTTGCCTGGGGTAAAAAGATGGGCTGCGGGGGTAGAGAAGGTGTAGACGTGTGTCTGTGGGTGCACGTGTGTGTGTTGGTATCTGCGTGCATGTCGGGAGTCGGGAGGAGGTGGTGTCATTCTTTAAAATAACTTGTCAGTTAAGCTGCTCTCCTCAGCAGATGTGCCGACAGAGCCCTGAAGTGGTGCTTGGCACAGACAGATGGTGCCGCAGGGCACAGCACTCAGCTGATCTACAGGGGTGGGCCCCGCCTGCCTGCCAGCCCCCGCCCGCCCACCCTACCAGGGACTAGGAGGGGGAGGAGGGGAGGTGGAGGAGGGAGGGCACTCTGCTTCTCTATCAGCAGGTAACAAATCCATCTGTTACACACAAACTCCAAGTTCAACATCTCAGAGTGAAGAGGCATCACAACATGGTTCTCTCAGTCACGGTGTGGGGCAGGGTGGTGAGGTGAGGTGTGAAGAGGCATCTCAACATGGTTCTCTCAGTCACGGTGTGAGGAAGGGTGGTGCGGTGAGGTGTGTAGGGGGCGCCTCAAGGTGGGAAGCATTTACTGAAGGTTAAAGGATTTAAATAGAAACACACACACAGACACACACAGACACACATGCACATGCACAAACACACCCACACACACAGACACACACACGCACACACACACACACAGCATCACACCTGCACCCCGTTTTCCTGTCTTGTCCAACGTAACCTAGTTGGGGAGTTAGGGCGCCAACCAGATGCTGGCTTAATCAAAGATGAATGGAAGGATTTTGAGACAATTACATACATCAAATTGCATTGTTTGCGCCATTATGGCACGTCCCCTGAGACAGGTCCACTTTGTGTGAATTTTAATTAGTTCACACATGGCATACATTAATTAGCATTGATGTCAGTTGGCATCTTTACTGCAGCAATCTATTCTAACACAGACAGAGGTCACGTGCATACTGTGATTATGTCAATGTCAGCCTCATTTGCTGCATGTGTTCAGGTTCATGTATAAAGACTTCAACTTATAATAGAATGCATCTGACTAAATCTGACTAGAAGGAGACTTCCGATTAAAAAAGGTATATATATAAAAAAAGAGAAACAAAAGTACAACTCAGTTAATCGGAAGTCATTGGTTTGAAGTCATTGGCAAATTATATTTTATCCTGTTACTGCACGCAAACCCTACCTCTTAAAGATAGCAGCTGGTATTATTACTGAACCTGTGGCTCACATTTTCAACTTGAGTCTCTTGACCAATTCCATACCCAGCATTTGGAAATCAGCTTATGTCCTCCTCACTACTAAAGGGTGGAGATCCCTCAGATGCTAATAACTATCGTCCTATCTCTAAACTCCCTATCCTGGCCAAAGTCTATGAATCCCTAGTGAACTCACAATTAAAAAACTTCTTAATTGAAAAGCACATACTGAGCGGGGTTCAGTCTGGCTTTAGATTGGCGCACAGCACCACAAATGCAGCTATGGCAGTGGCAAACAACATCATTAATGCACTTGATAAAAAGCAACATTGTGCTGCTCTGTTTGTGGATTCATCTAAGGCCTTTGATTCAGTTGACCATGAATTGTTGCTAGCTAGACTCAGAAACATTGGTCTCAGTGAAGGGCCAGTAAATTGGTTTAGGAACTATCTTTCCAACAGAACACAATGTGTATATACTGACAATGACAAGTCTGGCTTTCTTGAGATTAATAGAGGTGTGCCCCAGGGTTCCATTTTAGCTCCTGTGTTGTTCTCAATTTGTATTAATGTTTTGGTAAATGGGATGCAATCAGCAAAGTTCCATCTATATGCAGATGATACAGACATATACTCATGTGCTCCTTCTCTGGTTCAGGCTGTTGAAGAGCTCCACACTGCTTTTCAGTCACTGCAGGCCTCCCTTTATGGCCTCAAACTGGTCTTGTATGTACAAAAAACTAAATTCATGACCTTCACCTGAGCTAGAACTCTGCCAGAGAATGTTAGCACTGTCATCTGGTAGCTTATCCATTGAAAAAATGTCATCCTACAAATACCAAAGTATTTGGTTGGATGACAAGTTGTCCTTTAAAGTTCATGTGGATAATCTTGTGACAAAGCTTAAATTGAAATTGGGTTTTTGTTTTCGTAATAAGGCTTGCTTCCCGCTTATGGCTAGAAAGAAGCTTGATCAGGCCACTTTTCTCTCTGTAATTGATTATGGTGACTTGTTGTATATGCATGCAGCCTCCTTTGTCTTACAGAGACTGGACTCTGTTTATCATGCAGCCTTGCCCTTTATTACAAATGCAAAGTCACTCACCCACCATTGCACATTGTACCAAATGGTAGGTTGGACCTCACTTTATATGTGCAGAAAGATACATTTGTATGTGTTCATCTACAAAGCCCTTTTGGGTAAACTCCCTCTTTACCTCTGTAGTCTGGTCTCCTTCACCACCAGCAGTTACCATACCCGGTCTGCTAGGTGGTTGCTACTTAAAGTCCCCAGGACATTCACAGTATTAGGCAAGACTGCCTTCTCTTCTTGTGCACCAGAGGCATGGAATAGTCAACAATCCATGTTTCATCTACATATGTTAGTGCCACTGAATGAATTTAAAATATTGATGGGAGACTGTTACAGAGGAGTGTAAATGCTTTTTTTAGGCTGAATCATGTTGTTGTATTGTATTGTTGTATGTTTTAATTCTGTAATGTATTGATTGTTGCTGCCTCCTTGGCCAAGTCTCCATTGAAAAGGAGACTCTTGGTCTCAATGGGCTTTTCCTGGTTAAATAAAGGTTAAATATGTATATATTTTAATTAAACATAAAATGCTGTGAAAAGCAGTCGCTAAATGTAACAGTCATGTTACATTTAGCCCGTCTCCCCTATGCACTCAATGTGAATGGTGAGCTCTAATTCACCAAAAGAACTGTTGCTAAAAACTCTGGTTGTAATTAGTGCAGTTTGGAGTTGAGAAATACATTTAGGTGGAATACAAAGCTGTGATCGTCCGTTTTTAACAAAGGCCATTAAAACTGCTTTAAAATAGGTTTGCTGTTGGTTACTCATGTTGTTGGCTGAGGAAAGTTCAATGTGGACAACCATTTTTAATTAGATATTTAATTGTAGGCAAAATTCACATAACCAATTTAACCCTGGGTGTACTTCCTATTCTGCCCCCAACCTCCCCCCTCCCAAAGCTGAGGGTGGGATTAGGTGCTCTGTCTGGCAGGCCTTGAATCACTTACCTCCTCACACCTGAAGGCACACTATTAACTTTCACCGTCACTCGTTACCCTGCGGGTCATTGCCCATCACATCAAGTTTTTATTCGGGAATTTTCCTCGTCATTAGCCATGGCCTGGAATACGAACCAATAATATTCATACCGCCAGCTCAAAATGAGGTCTGTGGATTTCCATCATCATTGCAGCCGCAGAGCCTCTATCTCATGCAGCTGACAGATAACAATCAGCAGTCCATAGTGTGTGCGTGTGTGTATTCTCCAGGTATCATTATGGGCTCCATTAAGCTCCTCTATATGCCTGGTTCTGTTAAAGAACAGGAAGAACGGAAGAGGAGGCTCAGAAGATGAGCGGAGTCCCAGCCAGCTGACACCAGTCTGAGAGGCTCTCCTGTTCTGTCAACAATCTGCCTCCAGTCCGATCCATAAAGAGGAGAGGAAGAGCGCTAGCTAGCTGTCAATGCTAACAGCCCCACAGACAGTCCCTGCCAAGTACACAGCTGAGACACACAACTCCCTCACTGCAATTCACATTAGAACAAATACAGCTGCTGCTTTTTTTCGCTGGGAAATTGCTTGTAGCAAAGCTCCTTTGGGGAGGCTTGAAGTTTTTTTCTTAATAACAGGGATATTGGAATATTTCAAGGAATCAGAGCACAGATGGGGCGACGTGCATGAAGAGACTTGGCTCCCTCCTATATTACACATTTGTCCTACATGTATTCTGTATTCATCTTCTATAGCCTACAGCATATAAATTATTCTTAAACCACAAATTCAGCATTGCTTACAGCATTATATCACATCTCTAATATCAAATCTTTTGCACTGTATTTATGATGACATGATGGTGCTACATTCCTCAGCAACACTACAAGCCAAGTGACAGGGAGCTCCCTCTGTAGCCTTATCCAAGATGGCTGCTCTTCTGCACATGCTCAGACATGCTCAGAGGAGCCTAATCTAAGATCCACTGTGAGAGGATTGTATAAGCCACAGCTCTGACCAATAAGAGAGTACGTTCAACCTCCATGCGGTGCGGTGCAACCACGCAGGATAAGGCAGCTCAAAGCAGCAGCGGCACTAGGCGCTAGACTAGTACAGGCCTCTCATTCTGATTCCAGCTCATCTCTTACCCACACAGCAGCCCAGTTGCCTGGTTGGCTCCCTTGCAATTAGCAGACAGCTCCCTGGCAGGCCAAGATAAACTTCAGTGGGTAGCACCAAGGGGGGACAGAGCAGCCTTCATCCTACTGTGTGGGATGACTTGAAACAAGCCATTTAGAACATTAATATGAAAGAGTGTGAGGAAAAAACTATCCCTCAAGTAAATAAATGATGCCATATTAAACATAATCCTATTATTTATACCATTCAGCATAGTACAGTGCAGTAGAGTACAGATGTATAGTATTAACTGAAGTACTTTGGTAGCATATATTTTCCTGGTTGGTGGAAGAGACTGTATTATGGAGTACATACTGTAACATGCCCAAGCAGATGCAGCCATGTAAAATGTGTCTTTACAACAATCAGACTTCCAGTGGCAAAAAACACTGATTCGTTACTTTCATATTGTGATTAGGTAGCTGTCATGCTGCACATCAGAGTAGCCTTATTATGCAGGATGTAGTCAAATAAAAGCCAGAGTCGAGTTCCTCTGCCAAGATTGTGTCTACACCACACGCAAACAAGCAAAGATGAATAAACATTAGTTGTTGTCGAGCTGCCGCCACCGCGCTAGACTTTGAGCCGGCAGGCTTGTAAAAGATCCACTTTGTACAAAATAAAAATATTTAATTTAAAAGACTGATGCAAGGCAAAATTATATTAAAAGGAACTCGTGCTTACTGTTAAAACAAATTACTTGCAGTGCGCTAAATTACATTTGCTCTTCCATTAGAGAGATCAAACGCGCCCAACTCCAGCTCTCCTTCCTTTGCTAATTATCCCCTGCCTTCACCTCCTCCTCATAAACACTCTGTCTGCTTGTTTGTTTGGTATATGTATACGTTCCTCCGTCTCCCCGACCATCTCATCCTTCTCTCGCTCTCTGAGCCCATGCTGGTGGCGCGCTGGGTGAATTACCGTGCTCTAACGTAATCCCGTGGAACTGGGGACAGCGTGCGCTCATGAAAAACGTGGTCAATTAAAGTGGGATGAGCCCAGTGGGATCGTCCCTGGCGAAGGGAGGGATGGAGGGAGGTGGCATACCGCTGGTCAGGATGAGTGACACCGCCCTCTGGATTGGATTAATTATCATGCTAAGTGGAGGAGCATGGGAGCAGGCGGGTGGAGGGCGGCGGTCCGCGTCCCAACCATCTGACATCCCAACTCCCATTTAAACAGACCCATTATGGACCAGCAGCCACACCGGCGCCTCAGTCCATCAAACACCTCTACCTCTCCCTAAACACACGTGTGGAGGGTTAAGGGGAGAGGAGTCTGTTTGCTTGACATTGCAATTCAAAAAGGTGAGAGAGCGTGCTACCTTTTATTAGGTAACTGGAAAACAGCTAAGAGAAATACAATACCATCGTCCTTGTGAAAGAAGGCAGAGGATCAAAGAAATACAAGTAAACCAAGAAGAGGAAAACTAGTAGGGGTAGTTGGAAAGGACATCCCTAATATAATTTCCATGTTGGGCTGACAGAAAGACATTTCCATGTTGGGCTGACAGAAAGGGCTGGCTTGGGCCGATGTCAGTGAATGGCGTGCTAAGAGGCTGAAGCCCTACCATGCTATGCCAAATCCATGTCATCAAGCCGCTGTTGGACAACAGCTGGAAACTTTGGTCAATTAGTTTTCAAATAGAGGAGAACCCCTGAAGGGAACACAGAGCTGGCCCTAGATAAGTCAGGCTGCTAAAAAGGGTCAGGATTATAATACTCTTAACTATTCTGTTTATTTCCTCAACTTCCAAACCCCATTAACAGTACAGTCGTGGCCAACAGTTTTGAGAATGACACAAATATTAATTTTCACAAAGTCTGCTGCCTCAGTTTGTATGATGTCAATTTGCATATACTACATATACTGCATATGCTTAATTGCAAAGTCCCTCTTTGCCATGCAAATTAACTGAATCCCCAAAAAACATTTCCACTGCATTTCAGCCCTGCCACAAAAGGACCAGCTGACATCATGTCAGTGATTCTCTCGTTAACACAGGTGTGAGTGTTGACGAGGACAAGGCTGGACATCACTCTGTCATGCTGATTGAGTTCGAATAACAGACTGGAAGCTTCAAAAAGAGGGTGGTGCTTGGAATCATTGTTCTTCCTCTTACAACCATGGTTACCTGCAAATAAACACGTGCCGTCATCATTGCTTTGCACAAAAAGGGCTTCACAGGCAAGGATATTGCTGCCAGTAAGATTGCACCTATATCAACCATTTATCGGATCATCAAGAACTTCAAGGGGAGCGGTTCAATTGTTGTGAAGAAGGCTTCAGGGCGCCCAAGAAAGTCCAGCAAGCGCCAGGACCGTCTCCTAAAGTTGTTTTAGCTGCGGGATCGGGGCACCACCAGTACAGAGCTTGCTCAGGAATGGCAGCAGGCAGGAGTGAGTGCATCTGCACGCACAGGGAGGCAAAGACTTTTGGAGGATGGCCTGGTGTCAAGAAGAGCAGCAAAGAAGCCACTTCTCCCCAGGAAAAACATCAGGGACAGACTGATATTCAGCAAAGGGTACAGGGATTGTACTGCTGAGGACTGGGTTAAAGTCATTTTCTCTGATGAATCCCCTTTCCGATTGTTTGGGGCATCCGGGAAAAAAGCTTGTCCGGAGAAGACAAGGTGAGCGCTACCATCAGTCCTGTGTCATGCCAACAGTAAAGCATTCTGAGACCATTCATGTGTGGGGTTGCTTCTCAGCCAAGGGAGTGGGCTCACTCACAATTTTTCCTAAGAACACAGCCATGAATAAAGAATGGTACCAACACATCCTCCGAGAGAAACTTCTCCCAACCATCCAGGAACAGTTTGGTGACGAACAATGCCTTTTCCAGCATGATAGAGCACCTTGCCATAAGGCAAAAGTGATAACTAAGTGGCTCGGGGAACAAAACATCGATATTTTGGGTCCATGGTCAGGAAACTCCCCAGACCTTAATCCCATTGAGAACTTGTGGTCAATCCTCAAGAGGCGGGTGGACAAACAAAACCCCACAAATTCTGACAAACTCTAAGCATTGATTATACAAGAATGGGCTGCCATCAGTCAGGATGTGGCCCAGAAGTTAATTGACAGCATTTCAGGGCGGATTGCAGAGGTCTTGAAAAAGAAGGGTCAACACTGCAAATATTGACTCTTTGCATCAACTTCATGTAGTTGTCAATAAAAGCCTTTGACACTAATGAAATGCTTGTAATTATACTTCAGTATTCCATAGTAACAACTGACAAAAATATCTAAAGACACTGAAGCAGCAAACTTTGTGGAAATTAATATTTGTGTCATTCTCAAAACTTTTGGCCACGACTGTACAGTTCCACTTGATAAGCATTGAGGCATCTTGGGGTTGTGAAACATTCTATTATTGCATTCTATTTTCATTCAAATTCATTTTGAGCCACCAAATATGTTTTCCAGTAGTCCTTCCTTTCTGAACTCAGATGTTTTCCAGTGTTTGTGCTGTGGTTGGTCCATCTCTTTTTAACTGGTGCTGGGCCTACAGTGGGGAGTGCAGCCCCCTAGGCTCTTGTTTTCATATTGATTGTCCCAGATTGGGAGTCAACTTCAGTTCTTTGAAAGACAGAGCTACCCACGACCACACATGACGCTGGGCTAGCCTAGCGAACTGGGGCAAACCCATTTTACTGAACAACACGCTAGCTGCTATGGAAATGCAAGTGTTCATACATCTGTAGTAAATAAACCCCAATCCTTTGACCTATTTTTCTTTAACCAACTTAAGTCTCATTGCACTTTATCTGAAATGTCTTGTTGGCATAATGTAAGGTTAAAGTCTACATGTATGGTTATATTGTATATCACTGTATATATATATATATATATATATATATATACATATATATATATATATACTGTATATATACTGTATCTCTACTGTATATCAACTGTGCCAAAACTATGCCTTTATCTGGCCACCAAATGTTCCTTTCCCCGTCAAGTTGTCAGATATGGCTGACTGCTTAGTTCTGTTTGTCCAACGTCTCTCAGCGGCTTTACTGATTTACTAGTCCAGCTCCCCTTAAAGCTGTTTCAGGTCACAGAGGAATAGGAGCTCTACTAAACTCCCTCCTTTCACCGTGTGTTGTCAAAAACAACAGAGAGTGGGGTAAATCTGTCAGAGCACAGCGTCTGGGGGGCAGAAGTGGTCTTTGGGGATCCAGTAGTCCTGTCAGTTGGAGAGGATCAGTCAGCACAGGAGATCATGTTTCTCCCTCATGTGGCTTTGTGGTGTTATTCTAGGCCACTGGCTACCGCTGTCCCATGTGTGTTTGTTAGTCTGTGTGTGACAGTGCATGCTCCAATAAAAACGAGCTTCGTTGTGTGGGCTTTCTAGCCGACTCAGCACACATATATTCCACTGCATACTTTATGACAACCTAACCTAGCTTCGTCTGGCCTCTCTCAGAGAAGCGGAGGGAGGGAGAGAGAGAGCGAGAGAGGAGAGGAGAGAGAAGGAGTAGAGAGAGAGAGGGAGGAGAGAGAGAGAGAGGAATGATGAGCGAGAGGAGCGAGAGAGTGAGAGAGAAAGAGGGAGAGGCTGATGGCTGGGAGGGAGTGTTTGGAGTGTTTTGTCAGCCATAATTACCCTCCAATTATACGGTCAAAACATGGCATTTAGGAACACTTTGTTGTCTGGACAGCCCAGCTTTGATCAGGTTGTGGTGAAATGTGTTTCACATTAGGGGCCCTGGTGTGATGCATGTTCCTGTCAGGGCAAGGATAACAGTGGGGGACAGTGGAGCAAGGCCTCCCTACTGGGAGAAATGGGGGGCCTCCATCCCTCAGGCACACAGATACATGCAAATGCACACGCACACACACACACACACACACACACACACACACACACACACACACACACACACACACACACTCTCTTAAACACACTCCCTGGCCAGATTCCACACAGAGAGAGAGGGAGAGAGAGAGAGAGAGAGAGAGAGAGAGAGAGAGAGAGAGAGAGAGAGAGAGAGAGAGAGAGAGAGAGAGAGAGAGAGAGAGAGAGAGAGAGAGACAGACAGACAGACAGACGGACAGATAGAGGGAGAGTGAGAGGGAGAGAGAGAGAGACAGACAGATAGAGGGAGAGAGAGAGGGAGATAGAGAGAGAGGGAGAGAGAGAAATACAGGGTAAAGTATGAGGAACAGAGGTGAATGGAAATTGGACATCCTGTCAGCTGGAAGTATAGGCCATCATAAAGATCTAACATCAACTAAACACAAAGTTAACTGCATTATTCTACTGACCATAACAATACGTCCTATATATTGTCAGCTGATACCTAAAAAGAGAAACATCTCCATGTCTTCTGCAGAAGGTTCTGTTGGTCAAAATTATATAATTCTGTCCTCAAACCAAAACGTCACCAATGTGGGTCATAACTTTCCACAAATGTTTGATCTAATCCCACCACTTCTTAATGTCAAATATGTATTATTTAAACAACTGTGTGTATATGTAGAAGTATGTGAGCGTTTTTGTGTATATGAGTTTGTGCGTACAGTAGAAGTCAAATACATTTAAACTCAGTTTTTCACAATTCCTGACATTTGATCCTAGTACAAATTCCCTGTTTTAGTGAAATGTGAAATGTCAGAATAATAGTAGAGAGAATGATTCATTTCAGCTTTTATTTCTTTCATAATACACTCAATTAGTATTTGGTAGCATTGCCTTTAAATTGAGTCAAACGTTTCAGGTAGCCTTCCACAAGCTTCCCACAATAAGTTGGGTGAATTCTGGCCCATTCCTAATGACAGAGCTGGTGTAACTGAGTCAGGTTTGTAGGCCTCCTTGCTCGCACACACTTTTTCAGTTCTGCCAACAAATTTTCTGCCAACAAATTGGCCACTCCAATACCTTGACTTTGTTGTCCTTAAGCCATTTTGCCACAACTTTGGAAGTATGCTTGGGGTCATTGTCCATTTGGTAGACCCATTTGCGACCAAGCTTTAACTTCCTGACAGATGTCTTGAGATGTTGCTTCAATGTATCCACATAATTTTCCTTTCCTCATGATGCCATCTATTTGTGAAGTTCACCAGTCCCTCCTGCAGCAAAGCACCCCACAACATGATGCTGCCACCCCCATGCTTCACGGTTGGGATGGTGTTTTTCGGTTTGCAAGCCTCCCCCTTTTTTCTCCAAACATAACGATGGTCATTATGGCCAAACAGTTCTATTTTTGTTTCATCAGACCAGTGGACATTTCTACAAAAAGTACAATCTTTGTCCCCATGTGCAGTTGCAAACCGTAGTCCGGCTTTTTTATGGCGGTTTTGGAGCAGTGGCTTCTTCCTTGCTGAGCGGCCTTTCGGGTTATGTCGATATAGGACTCGTTTTACTGTGGCTACAGATACTTTTGTAACTGTTTCCCCCAGCATCTTCACAAGGTCCTTTGCTGTTGTTCTGGGATTGATTTGCACTTTTTGCACCAAAGTACATTCATCTCTAGGAGACAGAATGCGTCTCCTTCCTGAGCGATATGACGGCTGTGTGGTCCCATGATGTTTATACTTGCATACTATTGTTTGTACAGATGAACGTGGTACCTTCAGGCATTTGGAAATTGCTCCCAAGGATGAACCAGACTTGTGGAGGTCTACAATTCTTTTTCTGAGGTCTTGGCTAATTTAATTAGATTTTCCCATGATGTCAAGCAAAGAGGCACTGAGTTTGAAGGTAGGCCTTGAAATACATCCACAGGCACACCTCCAATTGACTCAAATTATGTCAATTAGCCTATCAGAAGCTTCTAAAGCCATGACATCATTTTCTGGAATTTTCCGAGCTGTTTAAAGGCACAGTCAACTTAGTGTATGTAAACTTCTGACCCACTGGAATTGTGATACAGTGAACTATAAGTGAAATAATCTGTCTGTAAATAATTGTTGGAAAAATTATTTGTGTCATGCACAAAGTAGATGTCCTAACCGACTTGCCAAAACTATAGTTTGTTAACAAGACATTTGTGGAGTGGTTGAATATGAGTTTTAATGACTTCAACCTAAGTGTAATTAAACTTCCGACTTCAACTGTATATGACTTCTGTATATGCTATAGTAATACCAAAGCAGAAAACAAAAGCCCTGTCAATGTCCTGCAGTGTAAAATGTATTGTTTGGGAGTGGACAATCCATCACTTTAACACAGAGACTTCAACCTTTTCTTGCCCAGGTACCTCCGTCCAGGCAAACCTGAGACCCAGGGTACCGCAATCATATGTTAGCAAAAACATATCATTGTCTTATCATTAGGTAAATGATAATGGCAAAAATAAGTAATCAACATTTTAAATTATTAGATTTGGTAGATAGTTTTCATTATTTTGACCTCGCTACATTATAATTTGAAGAGAAAGTGTGAACTCTAACATAGCCTATTAGCAAAAAAAGGTTAGCCATGTTTTGGCAAGAATGTATATGCAGCCAGAGGCACTTGCCATGACTGGTACTGGCTGGTACTTTTTCAAAGCCTATGTCAAATACTCCACTGAGAGTAATTAGCTCCTATGGGTGTAATTTTCTCAATACTAGGAGTTAAGAAATAAATATGACATCAATAGAAAGAAGATATTCCTCTCTTTTCTACTGTAAAATAGGAGAATATCCCCTTCATATGTTTTCGCGGACCCCCTGCAGTATCTCTGTGGACCCCCGGGTTGAATAGCCCTGCTTTAACACATAGCACAAGGTCAGGGACTGTTGCTCTGAGGCACTACATTTCAGCAGACACACAATATATTAAAACCAAATGTTTTCTAGGAAATCTCAATGACTGAATTCGCTTTGTTCTGCCAATACAAACACAGGGGTTGGCATGAACTTTTAAAGTTTAGAAAAAAGCACACTTATTTAAGATGTCCATGTAGGGGTAATAGAACAAAAACATTTCTCCAGGCCATTTTGGCAGATTAGTGTGGGCCAGGCTTTGCTGGTCATCTGCTTCGGGCCAATGAGAGCAGAGCAGCCTGCTCCAAGCCAATGAGAGGAGCGCTCCTCCAGGGAGCTATCTGTGGCGTCCCAGGTCAGGCGTGGCATGTGCTCTCTCTGTCTCTCCAGGCCTCCTCCGGGGTGTAGAGCCTCAGCCTGCTGGCCCATGCTGCAGCAACAGCCATCTGCTGTCCCCCCATTGAGTTGGCCGGTGAGGCTGCACAGGCCGGCGGCCGGGCTGGGCGGCCCTCCCCTGGTTTGGGCGCAGGGCCCGGGGGTGGAGGGGGGGTCCTCCCTGGTGCTTCTGAGAGCCACTCCATAACACTTTCCTCATGAGCGGCCGGGCCCTCCGGAGGGCTGCTGGAACGTCTCGGAGCCATCTGGGGAGAAGTGGAGCGTGGCGGGGGAGCAGCTGGACGCTTAGAGATGCTATTTAAGTCCTGGCAGCCCAGCTCCATCAGTCATTCAGCGAGTAACACAGGGAGGGAGCACAACCCTCAGCATCAAAGACCTCCACAGACAGACTTCCACAGGCCCCCGGATGGCTGACGGCAGCAGGCCCTCACTGTGTTGCTCACAGTCACTCACTCACAAGCTACCATGGCTATATTGAAGTCATTGTTCAATGAGTTGACGTGATATTCCAATTTTTACACTGCTGGGGCTCCTGGAGCAGGTTTATGAGTAATGGATGTGTTCCTATAACGAGCTAGTTTCAACACAAACATAAGCGTTTATGAGCAAACACAGCTTGCAGGAGCAGCTGATTAGCTGTGTCAAGACAGAGAGGTTTACAACCTCTGGTGCTGGTCCAGTAGACTCCTCCACTCTGTGGTTACACAGACCAGGGGCTGTATATGCTTGTATTTAAGAGGTGGTTTTGGGTTGGTTTATAAACAGGAAATTACTGCTATCTGAGAAAAGAGATGTGGAGTGTAGCTCAATGAGCAGTGTACTTAAGATGTTATCGCTGTGCAAAGACAAGTGTGAGCAGGGCAGGAAGATAGAGGCAGAGGGCGGGGTCAGAAGTCTACCTCCCAGGAACCACAGCTGCACTTCTACTGAAGGAAAACAGTAACTGGTGTTGCTTTCTTAACAACGAATAAAAGCTATCTTCCATGGTATGAATTTGGAATAACTAATTGGAAGCAATGCTTTCTGACAACTGACATAAGCCATCTTCCAAATCACGGTATGAATTTGGAAAAGCTCATTGGAAAGCAATGTGCACACATGCTGTATGGTTATCTAATGTGTTGATGAAAACATACTCTTGCAGAGCAAACAAATACAAACATGTCAACCCAAAATGATGGGCTTATCTCATCTTCTGTTTGTACAGATGCCAAGCCCTGAACACCAATAAAAGACAGATGTAGGAATAAGCCAGTACTCTTCCCCTACATAGGCTGCGTTTACACAGGCAGACCAATTCAGATATGTTTTCCACTAATTGGTCTTTTGACAAATCACATCCTATCTTTTAACATCATATCTTTTTCAGAGCTGATCTGATTGGTCAAAATACCAATTAGTGAAAGAAAGATAACAATTGGGCTGCCTGTTAAAACCCAGCCTAATATCCTCAGCTAAAATTAGCTGTTTCTTCACATTAAATGCGCCATGAGGAATTAATTAAGAGTGAACTTATGGATTAAGAGATATAGGATACCGATAAACTTTACTTATCATGCAATATTTTTCTAAAAGAGAGCAACACACCGCCACCTACACCCACTCATAGACCCACACACAAACAAGCGTTCATGAACTTCTACGTTCTAACTAGAAACCAAGAAGAAAAAGGGGTTGTCTTAGCAACTGTCGATAGGCCGCTAGAGACCTCTATTCACAGAGCTCCCCCTCCCCCTCCCAGGAAAACATTAATTAAAGTGTTAAAGGTAAAAGAAAGTATTGACTTCCTGTCCACGCCCCTCTGAGAGGGTGCAGGGTTTTCCTAGTTCAAGCCCGGGAGCGAACTGGTGAGAAAAAACCCCACTAAGATCAATTAAGGCCGTTCACTAGGAGACTGAAAGCAAGACAAATGGAGGCAGAAGGCCCGATTAGAAGAAACCTTTGTACAGATGTAAAGCAATTAAAGTTGTCTGTGGGGGCCAGACAACGTGGTACCTGTGAGTCATAGATCCGACAGGCATGCCATGCCGTCTCAACCCTAAACAATCACTCTTTTTTCTTTCTTTCTCTTTCTTTCTTTCTTTCTGTTTGGGCGGCCAGCCCCAGCACAGCCCAGGCCGAGTCAGGCAGCTTGTGTATTAGTGTCATAACATGGATATTTAGAGGCATAAATGATTCGATAAACCACAAGCTTACTGTACTCTATATGCATGACCAAGTAACAATAAAGCAGTGTATGTGAAGCTTATTGGATTCCATTATAATAAACTACTATGGTAGGTCTACTAACCATGCTGGTCAAAACAAGCCCAACAGCCAACCAACCAGCCAGGGAGGGGGTGGGGTCACAGGCTGCGGAGGGTAACAAATTGATTCCTAATGGGAATTTATGTTCAATGGTTACGTCTACAATTAACTAAGCAAAAATTCTCCTTGCGACCCGAGATTATGAAATAATTTTGACAAATGGCGGCCAAGCCCGTAATTACCTTTTCCCTATTTCTCTAACACTGCTAGCTGGAGCCTCTCATTATTTATTGGTCGTTTTAAAAAGCAGGTAAAGGAGAATGAATGCCTGGCTGTCATTGTGTGTAATGGGGCTAATAATGGTGTCCCGCGTACTGCATAATGATGTTCCACCTCTCCATACAAAAGCCATCTCTTCTCCGGTGCTGGCTGGTGCAGGTAGTGCATGCCCAGACTGCAGGTTAGGGTTATAAAAGCTCTGTGCCTCTCTCTCACCCGGCCAGTGGGCTGTGCGGCCTGGCTGTGCGGCCTATATAAACTGGAGAGAGTAAGCACTAGGGAAGAGGAACTTTATACTATCTGACTCCAGCAGCTGCTTTAGCCATCCAAACACACAGTTACCAAACATAATTTTCCTTATCTGTGTAAGCTTCTGGAATATTCTCATCGACCCCCCATTTTTGTTGGTGAAATGACAAAATGAGCCATCATTCAGTGACATGAGAATAGTTCACAGGACAAATATTCTAACCACAATGATGATTTAGAGGATAACTGAGTCGGCAACTGAGTCAGGAAGGACACTTGTATCTTTGTAGTGACTGGGTGTATTGATACACCATCCTAAATTATAACTTTACCATGCTGAAATGGATATTCAGTGCCCTTCTTTTGCGAGGCATTGGAAAACCAACCACCCTGGACTTTGTGGTTAAATCTGTGTTTGAAATTCATTGCTCAACTGAGGGACCTTGCAGATAATTCATTGTATGTGTGGGGTACAGAAATTAGGTAGTAATTCAAAAATCATGTTAAACACTATTATTGGACACAGAGTGAATCCATGCAACTTATTATGTGACTTGTTAAGGACATTTATACTCCTGAACTGATTTAGACTTTCCATAACAAAGGGGTTGAATAGTTATTGACTAAAGACATTTCAGCCTTTTATAAAAAAAAGTCAAACAATTCCCCTTTGACATTATGGGGTATTGTGTGTAGGCCAGTGACAAGGGGTGTGACACTTTCTGAAGGCACAGCTGGTGATTGTTACGACTGGTCTAGTAAATCAGCTCAGTGCAAATGCTTTGACTTGAGAGATGTTAGAAAGACATTTGACTTCACAGTGAGGGCTTCATGAAGTCCCAGGATGCCGCTGGTTAAAGACTTGAGCAGATGGCTAAATATTTGGCGAAGGAAAATAGCTTTTCTAAATATTTTTTTGCCAGAACTACAGGCATATGGCAAAAGTTCATGTAAAATGCTTCATTTCACAAGACCATCCATCAAGCCTAAGGAAAGAAAAATTAAATATAGCAATGAACAGGGTTCACAGGATGACCGAAAGGACACAATATCAGTTGGATAACAAAGCAAGCACTCTATCATGTAGGAACTATCTTCCTTTATGTGCAATCAGTGAAAGCATTACCATGTTTATCACTCAATACCATAAGGATGACGCAAGTGACGTTTAGTCTAGTGCAGAGTATGTGAGAGGAGCGAGGAGCAGAACGTGCCCAATTTGACTGGAGCATGGAGCGAGACGCCCAAAGGCTGGAGCGTCGGGCTTCTCGCCCGCTCCAACTTCGCTCCAGTAGAGCTCACTTCACAAGCTCAGGGCATGCCCACCCCAACATGCATTTGTAGTTTACTTGTGTGCTGCCATAGCCCCTTGCTTTAGCTGCTGTCATGGAGTTCGCTAAATATTTTCAGAAAAAAAACTGATAGAACACACAAGTGCTTAATCAAGGTGACTTACAAAGATGAGGACCAAGAGCAAGAGAGGGAGTGTGGTGACGTAGTGTCCACAACTAAAGAATCATTGTGGAATCTGAAAAGACACTTATCCCAAAATAATGATGGTGTACTTACTATGTGCACATGCTAAAAGGAAGGAAAGTGGTGGGTAGATAACTAATTGTGTCATTGTAGAAAAGTATTTATGAACAAAAATCGGATCTCTTAAATGTTTCGTTCATTTTTTGTTCTATTATCTATACAATAGGCCATAATTGTTCCCACGTTTAAGGAGATTTCCGTTTTGATTGGGTTATTATGTCTAAAGACCTTTAGGTCTACCTACAGTACCAGTCAAAGGTTTAGACACACCTACTCATTCAAGGATTGTTCTTTATTTTGACTATTTTCTACATTGTAGAATAATCATGTAGTAACCAAAAAAGTGTTAAATTAAACAAATCAAAATATATTTTATATTTGAGATTCTTCAAAGTAGCCCCCCTTTACCTTGATGACAGCTTTGCACACTCTTGGCATTCTCTCAACCAGCTTCAATGAAATGTTTTTCCAACAGTCTTGAAGGAGTTCCCACATGCTGAGCACTTGTTGGCTGCTTTTCCTTCACTCTGCAGTCCAACTCATCCCAAAGCATCTCAATTGAGTTGAGGTCGGGTGATTGTGGAGGCCAGGTCATCTAATGCAGCAGTCCAGTTTGACCATGAAGGCCTGAAGCCAAAGACTGGCCAGACTCATGTTTCTAAAAATAAATTCTAAAAATGAATTCAAAGGCACTAATAAGTCATTTTTCATTTAATTTGTATTTCATTCTAAGTAAGTCACAGCCTATATGCACAATTTATAGACTATAATGATTTAATACAACAAAATGTTGTTTAAATGCTGAGCGCTTTATGTCCCTACCAGGCTATTGTGTCACACTCGCAAAAGCTGCACAATGTATTTCTTTGTACGCTATAGCCTTGAAACAATTGAAATAACATAGCAGAGAAAAATTCATTTTCCGTTTCTTCTTAGGCACCTTGTTTGGATCCTGACCTATTTAGAGTGTTTATATACTGTTTAATATGACATGTAGCCTATTTGAAATGATGTGCGCTTCATACATTCACCTTTTCATGTCAATTCAGATACTTTTCATTCAAATGGTTTGGTTTCAGTACTTCAAAACCAATTGGTAGGTCCAGGTAGTCACACAAATTGATGGGTGTTGGTTAAATTGTGTTTCTTTTGTATTATTATTATTTCAGTTAAGAACAAATTCTTATTTACAATGACGGTCTACCCTGGCCAAACCTTCCTCTAACCCAGACGACGCTGGGCCAATTGTGCGCCGCCCTATGGGAATCCCGATCATGCCGGTTGTGATACAGCCCGGGCTCAAACCAGGATCTGTAGTGACGCCTCTAGCACTGAGATGCAGTGTCTTAAACCGCTGCGCCACTCAGGAGCCCAAATTAATTTAATGAATGGAGCAAATTTGGAGCAGGATTTTTTTTCCTGTGAGCACGGCATAGTTTTTAGTGGAGCAGTAGGAATGTACATGGAGCGCTGGAGTGGTGTGCAAGCACTGAGTGGGATTTTCAACCTTTCAACTCCACTCACACGCTCTGGTCTAGTGCTGTAGGTTGATTATCTTTGAAAGCAGCAGGTAATCGTTCTTAAAGTGTTTATATATAAATATGAATATTTATAATATATATATGTACTGACTGTGCAAGCAGCAGGACTTACAATTTCTTATTTTCCCCCCAAAAAGATCCACTTTTCACTACATTCAGACCACATAATAGGGCAACAATATGCTGTTATATAGACACACTATACATGCAAAAGTATGTGGACACCCCTTCAAATTAGTGGATTCGGCTATTTCAGCCACACCCGTTGCTGACAGGTGTATAAAAACGAGCACACAGTCATGCAATCTCCATAGACAAGTAGAATGGCCTTACTGAAGAGTTCAGTGACTTTTGAGGAAGCCCTTTCCTGTTTCAGCATAACAATGCCCCTGCGCACAAAGCGAGGTCCATAAATAAATAGCTTGTTGATATTGGTGTGAAAGAACTTGACTGACCTGCACAGAGCCCTGACCTGAACCATAAAAAACCTTTGTGAATAATTGGAACGCCGACTGCAAGCCAGGCCTAATCGCCTAACACCAGTGCCCGATCTTACTAATGCTCTTAAATCTGAATGTAAGCAAGTCCATGCGGCAATGTTCCAACATTTAGTGGAAAGCTTTCCCAAAAGAGTGGAAGCTGTTGTAGCAGCAAAGAGGGGCCAACTCCATATTAATGCCCATGATTTTGGAAAGGGACAAACTAGAATATCAATACACAACATATTCCTCCCCCTTTACATTTGATGCCTCATACGGAAAAAGTAAATATTCACTTTTGCATATTATTGTATTTTTAACACAACAGTTATCTTAATTTAAATAAAGGAACTTTTCAGAATAACATTTCCTGAACTAGGGAAAGAGGGGAGACTGCCTCAGTTCCCAGACTTAACCCTGGGGTGTATTATGCCCCGATATCGGAGGTTAGTCTGAACTAAAATATTCAAACTTTCAGGGGGTCGTCTTTCTCTTGCAGGGTAATGACGACGTACAGGTGAGTGTGCAGTCACATTATCTCTGAGTCTGAGTGGTGATGGTGTATGCCCAGACTGGGGTGCAACAGTACCCTGAGTAGGCACTCTGACTGGTTCAGGTGAGTCTGTAGCTCTTTCAAAATGTGTAGGTTGCTCCAGTGGATGTTCAGGTGATGGCTCGTAGTCATGGTAGGTCTCCAGTAGCTGATCTTGGTTTGTCACTTGACTTGGTTTGTCATCTCTGAGGTTGATTCCCGGAAACAGTTGATCCACGTGTCTCCTCCAGATGATGTTCTCCAGGGCCTGTTTGTGTGACAACTCTTGCTGGTATCCACTTTGGACCTTTGCAGTAGTTCTGAGCAAGAACTCCCTCTCCAGGTCTGAAGCTTCGGTCTTTTGCTGTGCTTGGTCTCTCCGCCTGTGCTCTCTGTTGTGTCTGTACGACTTGTTTAGTCTTTGGAGGTCTCAGGAGGTTGAGTCGCATGCGAAGCTGTCTTTTCATCATGACTGACTTTGCAACTTTGGTTGTAGCATGGTGGCTGTTTCTGTAGGTCAACAGGAAGGTGTTTAGGCACCTATTGAGGGATCCGTTCCCTTGTGAAGATTTTAAAGCTTGCTTCATCGTCTGGACATGTCTTTCAGTGAGGCCGTTCGTTGCAGCGTGATACGGCGCTGACTTTATGTGCTGAATTCCATTTGCTTCCATGAATGACCAGAACTCTTCAGACACCAGTTGTGGGCCATTATCACTAACGAGTTGCGTTGGTAATCCGAAGCGACTGAAGATTGACTGTATGAGGGGCATAACAGATAAACTGGCCGTGAAACCAGACAGCAAGCCAAAATGCTTCAAAGCTAGACCCGCCCCATACGCCATAAACCAATAGCTAAACAGACTAGTCGAGAGTGGAGTATTGGATCCAGTAAATGTTAGTGAATGGGCTACGCCTGCCGTTCCAGTCATAAAAAAAGATGGATCACTCAGACTCTGTGGTGATTTCGAAGTCACCATTAACCCAGTCTTGACTGCTGAAAGATATCCACTACCCCTCATTCGATTGCGCGATCATGCTAGCAGCGAGTATATATGGTTGTCCTTGTTCAATAGAGTCAACAATGTTCCTATCTGACATGACATTGCAGGATATCTAGGCTGACAAATTTTCCCTGGCTTTGTAATGAATACAGCCCTACTTTCTTGTCCAATTGTGCTCCCACCCTTGAAGGCGAGCTTTTCAAAATGGGGGTGTTAGTAGTTTCTACAGGAGCTATGTTACCATGCACTGTCTATTTGAGATTGCGAAATAATTACAATGGCTGCTTCTAATGATTCCTCTTTCCAAGAAGAGCAGGACGACGATTTTTACATCGGGACATACAGCCATATACATTTGAGCCGGAATACACTGAAGAGAAGTTGAGATAACAAGAACAAGAATTGCGAGACCAGCAAGCAGCGGTCAGTCTCCGACTGGTGGTGCCTATGCGGGTGCTGTCCAGCCATGCCCACAGAATAGGGATATCTGTGCTGCAACGAACTGCAGATCCCATGGATTGTGTGTGTGTGTAATAGACCAACAAAGTTTAGATGCACATATGGATAGAGGTGTGCTGGAAACGTTCTTTAGAACCTCCAAGATCTACTGGCAGGGCATCCTAGACCAGCTGAACCAGGAGGGCAAATTACAAATTGGTAAGTTGTTTTGCTGCCAGTAGCTAGCTAGCTAAATGAGCTCCATTTTTACACGAGGCAGTGTCGTTCAGTACTGTATAATTGTGTGATCAATTCAGCCATAACAGGGCTTGCTAGTACCACTACAAGCCAACCTAGCCAAGCTGGGCTAGCTAGCTTTGTTTGCTATACCCAAAATGTACTGTAGCCTAACGTTATAGCTAGCTAGCTAACATTAGCTAGCCTATCTAGCCTCAGTGCATATCATTAAGAGCAAAACTGGATAAATGTTTTGATGATAATGACTCATAATATTATTTGAGTAACTACACTTGTGTGCTGTAGCTAGCTAGCTAATGTCTGTGAGATTTCATGTTCTGCATCGTGCTGCTACAGTAGGAATACAGACAGTACACAACGATTGCCCATTAAAGTCTAATAGTGTTTTTGTCATTCACTTACAGATAATACCGCTTGGTGACCTATATATTATTTTGTGAGTTCTATGTGGGGAGAAGCTAGGCAGAGGACACCGAATCCCCTTGCCTGCATGTGTTGTTGGGGCCATTCGAGCAATTTATCCTTCACACAATGGACAGTATGTTGGATACAAAGTAGTTGATGACTCAAGAGTTGTGAAAGGCCCCATAACAACAATCTCCCCCCTTGTATCAAAGTGACTCCGAACACCTCACTGCACCCCCCCAAACACACCATATACAAGTATTCCCTTTGTGGAACTGTAGTATATTTTTCTTCCACTGTATATGTCATACATTGCAATAACTGCTCCTGCATACTGCTGTGTAAATTCACGTTTGTCTCCAGAGTAAATACATTTTGTCTTGAATACAAGCCATGTCTACTTATTTGCTACATTGACAGACTAATCTACTGTTTTATTGAAACATGTTTACTTGCCAACAAATGAAAGTTGAAATAATACACCAACTCCCTGCAGGTACCCTAGTGGTTAGAGTGTTGGGCCAGTAACCGAAAGGTTGCTAGATCCTGAGCTGACAACGTAAAAATCTGTCGTTCTAATTTTCCCAGTTAAATAAAGGTATGCTAGTTATGTCCAAATACATTTCATGAATATCACAATGAATTGTTCAAGTCAACACTTTATTCTTCCCTACCAAGCAAAAAATCTGTAACTGTTCAGAGTGGAACTGAAAAAAATAGCTTTCAAGTTTTTTTTATTGTCCAGCCAAATGGCAGATCACTGGAGATGTGATCTGCTGTCTTACTATCAGGTTATTTTTTTATTCATATTGACCCTCCTCTGATGGCAGTTACTGCCTTCTTGCTTGGTGTGCCTACTGGAATATGTTTCCATTACAATTTTTTTTAACACAAACTTGTGTTCATAGGTTTATTTGTATGTGGCTGTCAGTTTCATATAGGTTGATACTTGTATCAGCAAAGAACAATATATAATACCAAGTTAAACCATAGAAACTGCAGACCAAAAATCTGTGAACCTGAGGTAAAAGGCAGTAGCTAACGTGAGTGATGGCAGTTACTGCCATTTTCTTCATAACACAACACAATGGAAGCAGAAAATGTGTCCACATGATAAAGCATGTATTTAATGTATAAAAAAATTCAGTAAGTCATTTTTGGCCAAATGTGTCATTACTGCACTTTTGCTTGGTAGGGCAGTATTCATAAACATAAAACATTTTGTAACTTGTCGGTACACTTGTAAAAAATATGATATAAAACATTTTATCATTGAACATATGTACAAGAGCTAGCAATATCTATACCACAATACAGTTGTGAGCATACTGGGCATTCTATGTTATTCTACAACATCAGTCTAACTGAATATAGATGTTGTGTTGGTTGAATGTTCCAGGCAAGTTCCAGAATGTTCTTCAGCTGGTGAACCTTGTCTTGTATTGGGCAATGGCAGCTGGTTTAGCAGGCTTTGGCGCTGTGGCGTTGTCGGCAGGGATGTTGGATTTGGGGAGCTGGTTCTCTGGCTGCTTGTAGACCACTGTCATGCCTCTTCCTGAAGTTATAGGTTCTGGGCTTGCACACTTTCTTCACCACCCACTGCTTCGACCTCTGCAGAAGATTTATTTGTACTGCAAGTCTACTGGAAAGACATGAAGACTGATCATGAGTATGTGTAACCATATATTTCCTGTATATAGTATGCGTACTTACTTACTTACTTTATTGTGTATTTAATATTTCTCATTCTTATTTCTTGTGCACTTTTTTTCTAGTAATACATTGTTATTGATTATTGCATTGTTGGGTTTTGAGTTTGCAAGAAATGCATTTCACTGTACTTTAAACTTGAAACATATAAGAAAGAAACTATGTCATCTGAAAAAAATGGGTACAGTAGACTGGTATGTGTTTTGTTACACTCAGAGTCAATAATGGGGCATTGAGATGGGCTGTTAGCAAAGGTGTGAAAGGTTTGGTTTGAAGGGGCCTTGACTTGTAGACAATCTAGCTGTGTATTGTTGTGTATGAGCACCTACAATTGTGCTGTTGAGTAGACAAGCACTGCCAACAATAGAGTGAATAGTCTATAAGAGTATACTAACAGCTCCTCTCCCCCATACCGAAGAACTGAATGCAAGGGTGTGAAAAGTTTGAAGAGTACTTGGTTTGTATATTTGTGATTTTTCTTTTCTCAAGATGGGATTGTGCTTTCATAAATACCTTTGGCTGTCCTGGCTTGTTTGCGTCCTGCATTCTCATTATGATACAGGAAAGCAAGATGAGTCCGCACCTTCATGCCCAGGAGCCCAAAATGCTGGTGCTTTGGGGTATACTTCAGTTGTGGAATACCTCCAGATGGCCTGTGTGTGTTGATAAAGAAAAAAAGAGTAGACAAAGACTTTTGGCTTTTCTGATAGAAAATATAAAAACATTATGCTGCTATTGATGACTACTAACCTGTATGTTTGAATCTGGCCATGTGTGAGAGATATGTTGTCAAACGTTTGTCAAACACAACTGCCGAGAGGTCACAACTGAGTCCATGGACAGCCACATCTTCTTGCCACGATCATCATCGTACAGGTCAGGGTGTTGACAGTGGACTTCCTCCGCCTCCTCTGTCCAGCTGTGTACGTCACAGACGTACTGGAGAACGGAGGCACACATATGCATTAGCACCTTCAAAGACAGACAACATATATTTGCTTTTAGATATCATCAATACAGGACACGCACCAGTACAATTACTAAGTGTCTTCTGGACCAGTACTAGGTACTATATCCACCCATCCCCCTAGTGCCAATAGATCATGCATACTAACCTTCACACACAATACCAACCCTCAACAGACACCAGTCAGTCACCCACACTATCCCCTCCTTACTAATACCTCTACTTTTCTCCAATTTAGACTTCAGCCTTTGCATAAACAATCAACTAAGCCTCCATAATACAGAGAAAACTACAGTAGAAGTTGTAACCTACGTATAAACACACAAACTATGACAACAAGACACGGACCATGTTATTGCCTAGCTCCAGTAGATTTATTTGCTCATCATGGAGTCATGGAAAGATTTAGAAAATGTGACTTACACTAGTTCCGGGTGCTGAGCTTGATGTTCATTCCACTGCAGATGTTTATGGGATTGGACTCTGTAAATAGAACACGTACAGTGCATTCGGAAAGTATTCAGACCCCTTGACTTTTTCCACATTTTGTTACGTTACAGCCTTATTCTAAAATGGATTAAATCGTTTTTCCCCCTCATCAATCTTCACACAATACCCCATAATGACAAAGCAAAACCAATATATATATATATTTTTTGCTAATATATATTTTTAATTAAAAATTACATTTATGTCAGTATTCAGACCCTTTACTCAGTACTTTGTTGAAGCACCGTTGGCAGCAATTACAGCCACAAGTCTTCTTGGGGATGACGCTACAAGTTTGGAACACCTGTATTTGGGGAGTTTCTCCCATTCTTTTCTGTAGATCCGCTCAAGCTCTGTCAGGTTGGATGGGGAGTGTAGCTGCACAGCTATTTTCAGGTCTCTCCAGACATGTTCGATTAGGTTTAAGTCCAGGCTCTGGCTGGGCCACTCAAGGACATTCAGAGACTTGTCCCGAAGCCACTCCTGCATTGTCTTGGCTGTGTGCTTAGGGTCGTTGTCCTGTTGGTAGGTGAACCTTCACCCAGTCTGAGGTCCTGAGAGCTCTGGAGAAGGTTTTCATCAAGGATCTCTCTGTACTTTGCTCCGTTCATCTTTTCCTTCGATCCTGACTAGTCTCCCAGTCCCTGCCACTGAAAAACATCCCCACAGCATGATGCTGCCACCACCATGCTTCACTGTAGGGATGGTGCTAGGTTTCCTCCAGACTTGACGCTTGGCATTCAGGCCAAAGAGTTCAATCTTGGTTTCATCAGACCAGAGAATCTTGGACCAGCAGTACTACACCTGCAGTGTTTCACGACGCATCAGTGGCATGAAGAAGATGTTTTGAAACAATTACTGCTTCGCATACAAGCCAGTGAATTCTATGCGTTACAGCTGGATGAGTCAACAGACATGGCGGGCCTGGCACAGCTCCTGGTATATGTCCGTTACATTTATGGGGGGGTCAATTAACTTCTTGGGGATGGGTGCATGAGGTGACTGTTTTGGAGAGCCTGGCATGCCCAAAGTAAAATGCCTCCCATTCAGGCCCAGAAAATAGGATATGCACAGTACCATTGGATAGGAAACACTCTGAATTTTCCAAAACTGTTAACCATTTGTCTGTGAGTAAAACAGAACGGATATGGCAGGCAAAACCCCGAGGAATTTCTGTCCTGGAAAAAGTGGTTTTCACAGAGTGCCTCATTTGGATCCCCTCCCTCATGAAAATGCCCTTATAAGGGCATATGAATGCAGTACCCATCGCTTCCTCTGGATGTCAACAGTCTCGAGACAGTATTGATTTTCATTTTGGATGAATTAGACCAGAGAAGAAGAGGAAACCAGGAAGTGTCTCATTCATGTCAACAGTAGGCACTGCGCGCGCTCCCGACAAGGCGCTGTGTGTTTTACCGTCTTTATCGATCAGTTTATATTCCGGTTGATTTATAATAGTAAATATACGTAAAAGTGTTCCTAAGGATACATTTAAAACTATGTTTGATTGTTCTTGGACAAGTTTATAGGTATAAGATGAACGAGTTTGCGTCACGTTTCAATGGAGGAGTGGAAGATGTCGTTTCTGACTATAACGCGCGAACCAAATGGAGATTTATGGATAAAATACATTACTTTTTCTAACAAAAGAACCATGGATTGTCTTCGTTGGACACTTAGGAAGACCTCAGCAAAAGTTCTTCAACAGGTAATTGATTTGTTTTCGCTGTGAAATGTGTTATGTGTGTGCCGTGATGGATTATGAAATTATGGTAATGGGAAAAATATGTGAGGTGCTACCCTCAAACAATCAAATGTGCTGCTTTCGCCGTAAAGCCTTTTTGAAATCTGACAACGCTGTGATATTGCCAAGAAACAGAGCTTTTGATGAGTATGGAACACTTGTATATTGGTGGATGTTTAATAATTCAACTTTTGGATTTTGAATTTGGCGCCTTGCATTTCACCTGGTAGTGTCGGGATTGGGGGGCTAGCGCCCCAGCAATCCCCAAGAAGTTAAGGAAGACATCCTCTTCTGCAAACCACTGGAAACAAGAGAGGATATTTTTTAAGTACTGGACAGCTTTGTGACATTAAATGGACTTTGGTGGTCAAGATGTGTTGGTATCTGTACTGATGGCGCAAAAGCCATGACAGGGAGACATAGTGGAGTGGTAACGTGCGTGCAAGCAGTTGCTCTCGACGCCACTTGTGTACACTGAAGCATCCATTGAGAGGCTCTTGCTGCCAAGGGAATGCCTGACAGCTTGAAAGACGTTTTGGACACTACAGTGAAAATTGTTAAAGCAAGGCCCTTGAAAATTGTTAAAGCAAGGCCCCTGAACTCTCATGTATTTTCTGCAATATGCAATGATATGGGCAGCGAACATGTAACGCTTTTACAACATACAGAAGTGCGATGGTTATCAAGGGGCTAGGCATTGACACGCTTTTTTGAATTGAGAGACAAGCTTAAAGTTTTCTTTACTGACCATAATTTTCACTTGTCTGACCGCTTCCATGATGACGAGTTTGTCACATGACTGGCCTATCTGGGTGATGTTTTTTCTCGCCTGAATGATCTGGATCAATGGATTACAGGGACTCTTCGCAACTATATTCAATATGCGGGACAAAATTGAGGCTATGATTAAAAAGGTGGAGCTAGGACGACACAAACAACTGGATTCGTTATCCCTTTCATGTCCTGCCTCCAGTCCACTTACCAATATCTGAACAAGAGAGCCTCATCAAAATTTAATCAGAAGCCACTTCCAGATTTTTGGATAGGGCTGCGCTCTGAGTATCATGCCTTGGCAAAACGCGCTGTTAAGACACTGATGCCCCTTTCAACCACGTACCTATGTGATAGTGGATTCTCGGCCCTCACTAGCATGAAAACTAAATACAGGCACAGACTGTGTGTGGAAAATGATGAAAAAATATATTTACAGGGGACAAGTCATAATTATTAGTCAGTTGTACAACTGAATGCCTTCAACTGAAATGTGTCTTCCGCATTTAACCCAACCCCTCTGAATCACAGAGGGGCAAGGGGCTGCATTAATTGACATCCACATCTTCGGCGCCCGGGGAACAGTGGGTTAACTGCCTTGTTCAGGGGAAGAACGACAGATTTTTACCTTGTCAGCTCGGGGATTCGAACTTGCAACCCTCCGGATACAAGTCTAACGCTCTAACCGCTAGGCTACAAGGCACATTAATCAATATTACAACAATGCAACATCCATGTAAATGTGCCGGGGTTAGCCAAAAGCTAATTTGCACCCGTAGTCCCAGGGCAGCTAAGGATAATTACACAACCACAATACAAATACTCACCAAAACAATACGAAATACAAATACATTAGATCCAATAATATATCATTGTAACGACAACAACAACACTATCATCAACTGTCGTCTTACATATGAGGAACCACAGATAACTCATGTGCACAGGTTTGGATAGATTTTAGCCATGTTTTCAATTCAAATTTAAAAGTACAATAGTCAGTGCAGCTTCTCAAGTCCATGGGCATTGCATTCCAGTATATTGTAGCTCTAACAAACAAGGCCGATTGGCCGATTTTACTGTGTTGAAAAGGGACAACGCAATCCCCTCTAGTTACTGCCCTTGTTATCCTGGAGGTGCTTTCCTTGAGCATGATATGCCGGCATATGGGTGGAGGGGCAAGACCATGCAGGATCTTAAAGACAAGGCTTGCATCTACATACTGCTTAAAGCTATGCAGACTAAATCAATTATGTTTGCAAATGATATGACAATGGTGGTAACTGTTTGGTTTGTTATCAAAAATCTTAAGTGTTTGTTTGTATAGTGATTCAATTGGTTTCAGAATAGTAACATCTCAAATGTGAGAAGATCATAGCATGCATATATAGTTTGTCGGCCTCCAGAGGAAGGAAAGGTCTTATAAACCTAAAGTTGGATAATCCAAACTTAACCGTCTTAACCACCTTTTTCACATGTTTCTTAAATGTCAAGTTGGAGTCCAAAATGACACCAAGATAACTGAAGTTAGACACAACTTTCAGATTCTCCCCATTAACAAGAACAGCTTGTTGGGAAGAATCAATGGATTTCTTAGAGAAGTACATACAAACAGTCTTGTCGATATTTAAATGCAGGGAAGAATTAGTCATCCATTTAGAAACATGTACCGTAGCTTCAGTTAACTTGTTAACTTCTTAGGGAGCGGCTGCATTGGTGACAGTTTTGAGAGTCTGGCGTGTCCAAAGTAAAATGCCTGCCGCTCAGGCCCAGAAAATAGGATACGCACATAATTAGTACTATTGGATAGGAAACACTCTGAAGTTTCTAAGAGTGTTAAAATAATGTATGTGAGTATAACAGAACTGATATAGCAGGCGAAAACCAGAGGAAAATCCATCTGGATTTGCAGTTTATTTTTGTACTTGACCTTCTTCTCCTGGCTGCCTATTCATTTTTATTTTAACCAGGACTGAGACTGCAGTACCTATGGCTTCCACTAGATGTCAGCAGTCTCTATACAAAGACTGGGAGTGATAGGAGTAGGCAAAACGGATAGGAACAGGAAATGGTCAAAGGAGCTCAGATGTCAACAAGATTTCTCGGGCGCGAGACTGGATGCGCGCCCCACTTTATTTTACTTATATAACGTATAGGTGACCATCCGAGTGAAATATTATCGCTAATATTCATAAAAGGATAGCTAAGGATGCATTATATATGGTCTTTGATTTGTTTAGGAAATGTTTATAGGTATATTTGAACGCGTTCTTTTCATGTTTCAATGGGCAATTCGACGTTGGATTTTCTGAACATAACGTGCCAACCAAATGGAGATTTATGGATATAATAAAGGACTTTTTCTAACAAAAGAACCATTGGATGTCTTCGAAGGACACTTGGGAAGCCCTCAGCAGAAGTTCTTCGAAAGGTAAGGGATTTGTTTTCGCTGTGATATGGGTTTTGTGTGAACCGCGCTGGTTTATGAATTTATGCTAATGCAGAAATATTAGGGGTTTTATCCTCAAACAATCAAATGTTGTGCTTTCGCCGTAAAGCCTTTTTGAAATCTGACAACGCTGTGATATTGCCAAGAAGCAGAGCTTTTGATGACTATGCAACACTTGTATATTGATGAATGTTTAATAATTAAACTTTTGGATTTTGAATTTGGCGCCCTTACATTTCATCGGGTAGTGTCCCACTGCTCCCTAAGTAGTTAACAACCAATTGTCTATTTTTTGAGTGTACATACAGAACTGTATCATCTGCATACATCTGCATGTTAACTTGTGGGCAAGCAAGTGGGAGATCATTCATATAGTCGGTAAACAGAAGGGGGGCTAATATTGACCCTTGCGGGACCCCAAAGAGAGTCCGACTGAGTGTCCCCCAAACGAACCCTTTTACTTCTGTTTGTCAGATAGGAATACATCCAACTAACGACTTCAGTGGACACATTAAGGGAGGATCGTTTGTATAGGAGGACCTCATGATACACAGTATCAAAGGCCATTTTAAGATCCAAAAAGACTGCACCGACTCTACCAACTACTTGCAGTTTAGATTTAATGCACTCCAGAAAATAGCAATAGGCTGTTTCGGTAGAAAGGTTAGTTCTGAATCCAAATTGCATTTGATGTATGGAGTTGCCCTGAATGAGGTGATCAGTCAGATGATCAGCCACCCATCTTTCAGCTACTTTTGATAGCACTGGAAGAATGCTTATAGGTCGGTCATTTTCCACCAGTGTTCGGTAACCAGGTTTTTCAACAGGTAACACTACAGCAGACTGCCAAGCATTGAAGAAGAGCCCATATTTGATGGACAGATTAACTAGATGTACAGGAGCAATCAGAGAATATTTGTGTCTCTTCAGGAATACAGTGTCTAGACCAAATACATATTTTGTTCTAGAGCTCCTGTCACACCCTGATCTGTTTCACCCGTCTTTGTGATTGTCTCCACCCCCCTCCATCTTCACCATTATCCCCTGTGTATTTATACCTGTGTTCTCTGTTTGTCTGTTGCCAGTTCGTCTTGTTTGTCAAGCCAACCAGCATTTTTGTGTCATCTCCTGCTTTTCCCCAGTCTCTCTTTTCTCCTCCTCCTGGTTTTTGACCCTTGCCTGTCCTAAACCTGTACCCACCGCCTGACTACTCTGCCTGCCCCTGAGCCTGCCTGCCATCCTGTACCTTTGCCCCACCTCTGGATTACGGACCTTTCTTCAGCCATGTCTCAGCCATGTCTCAGAGAAACAGAAAAAATCTAGATTAGAGTCATTCAATAAATGTTCTACCTTTTTACTCTTAGAAATAATGCTACAAATATTCAGATGACCTATTCAGATGACCTCCTTGGAACGAGGGTCCCAGAGCATTTTAGCCTGATTAACGGTTTGAAAAAGTTTAATGGTAAAATGTTTTCTAATGTCTGGGTTAAGGGAACTGAGTTTCTGACTCGAAAGCAGATTTTTTTTGGAACATGTATCAAGAGTTGGCATTAAAATTTAATTATCAGCAGATTTCTCATTCTCTTGAAAATCCGTTAGCAACAGAAGTTATGCTCACATGTCCTTCTCTGAGCCAGATAATATACACTGCTCAAAAAAATAAAGGGAACACTAAAATAACACATCATAGATCTGAATGAATGAAATAATCTTATTAAATACTTTTTTCTTTACATAGTTGAATGTGCTGACAACAAAATCACACAAAAATTATCAATGTAAATCAAATTTATCAACCCATGGAGGTCTGGATTTGGAGTCACACTCAAAATTAAAGTGGAAAACCACACTACAGCCTGATCCAACTTTGATGTAATGTCCTTAAAACAAGTCAAAATGAGGCTTAGTAGTGTGTGTGGCCTCCACGTGCCTGAATGACCTCCCTACAACGCCTGGGCATGCTCCTGATTTGGTGGCGGATGGTCTCCTGAGGGATCTCCTCCCAGACCTGGACTAAAGCATCCGCCAACTCCTGGACAGTCTGTGGTGCAACGTGGCGTTGGTGGATGGAGCGAGACATGATGTCCCAGATGTGCTCAATTGGATTCAGGTCTGGGGAACGGGCGGGCCAGTCCTTAGCATCAATGCCTTCCTCTTGCAGGAACTGCTGACACACTACAGCCACATGAGGTCTAGCATTGTCTTGCATTAGGAGGAACCCAGGGCCAACCGCACCAGCATATGGTCTCACAAGGGGTCTGAGGATCTCATCTCGGTACCTAATGGCAGTCAGGCTACCTCTGGCGAGCACATGGAGGGCTGTGCGGCCCCCCAAAGAAATGCCACCCCACACCATGACTGACCCACCGCCAAACCGGTCATGCTGGAGGATGTTGCAGGCAGCAGAATGTTCTCCACGGCGTCTCCAGACTCTGTCACGCCTGTCACGTGCTCAGTGTGAACCTGCTTTCATCTGTGAAGAGCACAGGGCGCCAGTGGCTAATTTGCCAATCTTGGTGTTCTCTGGCAAATGCCAAACGTCCTGCACGGTGTTGGGCTGTAAGCACAACCCCCACCTGTGGACGTTGGGCCCTCATACCACCCTCATGGAGTCTGTTTCTGACCGTTTGAGCAGACACATGCACATTTGTGGCCTGCTGGAGGTCATTTTGCAGGGCTCTGGCAGTGCTCCTCCTTGCACAAAGGCGGAGGTAGTGGTCCTGCTGCTGGGTTGTTGCCCTCCCACGGCCTCCTCCACGTCTCCTGATGTACTGGCCTGTCTCCTGGTAGCGCCTCCATGCTCTGGACACTACGCTGACAGACACAGCAAACCTTCTTGCCACAGCTCGCATTGATGTGCCATCCTGGATGAGCTGCACTACCTGAGCCACTTGTGTGGGTTGTAGACTCCGTCTCATGCTACCACTAGAGTGAAAGCACCGCCAGCATTCAAAAGTGACCAAAACATCAGCCAGGAAGCATAGGAACTGAGAAGTGGTCTGTGGTCACCACCTTCAGAACCACTCCTTTATTGGGGGTGTCTTGCTAATTGCCTATAATTTCCACCTGTTGTCTATTCCATTTGCACAACAGCATGTGAAATCTATTGTCAATCAGTGTTGCTTCCTAAGTGGACAGTTTGATTTCACAGAAGTGTGATTGACTTGGAGTTACATTGTGTTGTTTAAGTGTTCCCTTTATTTTTTTGAGCAGTGTAGGTTACTCAAATGTAGATATTTTCAATCCTTCATCAATGATTTTGGCGTGGATAGCTAATTAGGGGGACTTTTCTCCCCTTCTCCCAGAATTACATACTCCATATCAGCCTTTTTTCTGCAGGTGACTAAGACTGAGACTCTCTCCAATACAACCCAGCATTGCAGATTTATGTGCAGCCTTTCAAGCACACCCTTCTCATTAACCTGTGGTGAGTTATTCACAATTTTTTATGAACTTCCCACGAGCCGGGTTGTGACATAAACTCACACTTATTCTTATGTTTAATAAATGTATCATATAGCGTGTGTGTGGCAGGCTTACAATGATGGCAAAAAAACAACATTTGAGAGTGCGCTGACCCTGGTGCTAGAGGGGGTACGCAGCTGGAGGTTGAATGTTTGAACGAGACTATAAAAAGTTTGGGAACCACTGCTCTACACTATAGTTGCTTGTTTTGTCACATTAACTGAAATTAGGCGAACTATTCTAATTTGAGCAACTACGAAATGGCGGAGCGAATTTTGCATAGTGCATCTTTAACATGGTTCATCATGGTAATGTCTTTGATGGATTTACAAAGGATTTAAATGGACACGTCAAATCTGATTTAGAGATCTACCATACCAAATTTGGTGTTATTTTGACTTATGGTTCATGAGAAAAAGGGTTTCCAAAATGACCTAATGAGTCCTTGAAGCAAATTTGTTCAGCATGAGGAAAGAAACCTACATACAAAGTTTTAAGTCCCTAGGTAAAACGGGGCAACGGATATGAGGGTTTAAGTGAGACAGCGGCCAATAGGTGACATTCTTTTTGACCAAGTTCCTCATGGTCATGTAAAGAAAAAACTAATCAGAGAATAACAATAGCTTTCACAGAATCGCTTTGAACCCCTAATAATAAAAGAGAAGAAAATAGAAAAAATGACAGGGTGAAATGTTGAAATAAATACCAGACATATGATACTATCTGGTGTTTTCTTGAACTGTGTATGTATCTAATTTAGCCTGATCCAGCCCATCCGGCTCTTCTCATTCTCACATAATCACTGCCACAATAACACTGAGCTGGGGGATAAACATGGTTATGCTTTAAATCAGGGAACTATCCCCCACTCATAGGGGCGAGCCAGAGAGACACTGCCCTCGGCACTTTGGGGGAAAGCAGCAGACTGACGGCAGTGATATGGGTCTGAGTTTGAGTTCATGAGAAGTTTTCAAAGGTTTTCCAAACTTTCCAAGATGGAGGAAAATCTATACTGGCGGACCTTAAGGGTCCTTCAGGCAAATTTCTTCAGCATGAGGAAAAACACCTAGATACAAAGATTCAAGTCTCTAGGTCGAACGCAGCGCTGGATATAAGGGTTTAAGTGAGACTTCTTACAACAGCGCCACCTATAAGCCAATGGGTGCCATTATTTTTACCAAGTTACTCATGGCCTGTAGTTTCTGTGTGCCAAATTGGAGAAAAAAATTACCAATCTATGCTGGAGTTATTAGACCATGTAAAAATCACAATAGGTTTCACAGCTTCACTGTGAACCCCTAATAATAAAAGATGAGAAAAAAAGATGAAGAAATGACAGGGTGAAATGTTGAAATAAATACCAGACATATGATACTTTCTGGTGTTTTCTTGAACTGTGTATGTATCTAATTTAGCCTGATCCAGCCCATCCGGCTCTTCTCATGCTCACATAATCACTGCCACAATAACATTGAGCTGGGGGATAAACATGGTTCTGCTTTAGATCAGGGAGCTATCCACCGCTCAGAGGGGCGAGCCAGAAAGACGCTGCCCTCGGCACTTTGGGGAAGGCAGCAGACTCACAGCCGTGATCTGGGTCTGAGGTTGGGGCGGCGGTGCGACGAGCACGTCTTTTCGTCTTCGGCCAAGAGATTAGGCGCGAGGACATTTGTTGGAGAGTGGATACACATTTAAGATTTAGAGGGATCAGTGGAGGGATTTAGTATCAATAAAGACAGATAGCTGGGACTAAAAACCACAAGGGAGAAAATCAAATAAAAAGCTAATATCCTGTGAACATCCCCCCTATATGACAGTTGGGAGTAGAACGTGCTTGTCTTAGCTCTCTTTTTTTGTTTGCTTAAATCAAAAGCGAGAGTAGAAAAAAAAGAAGCAGATTTTCTCCTGCATCTGAGACAGATGTAGCATGTGACTGGTTGGTTGGTTAGAGCTTGGTTAGAGTAACCATTGGGAGAAAACGAGACAAAGGGTTGATTGGCAGCAAACGCAACACTAGTAGAGCTCATCTCTCTCTAGGGCCTGATAAGACGAGACGAGAGTATCAATCATCTTTCTGCACACTTACATCCACAGCGCATCAGCGCCATTCTCCACCAATCATTTTGCCTTTGTTCTCTTCTGGTCCTCTCCTTAGTGTAGCACAAGCAGAGCCATTAACTTGGGTTTTGATCAGTTGGTGAAAACAAGCTTCCTTTAAGGAAGCAAGGCAAAGGAATAGAAATACAGCTTCACACATCATCACCCAACTGTCAGATGGCAATATCCTGCAATATCCATTATTTATTTTCCCTACCTTTTAAAGGTTTGAAGAACGAACGCGAAATCGCTGTTGCCAAAAGATGATATATCCATTGACATAAAAGGGGGCTTCTATAAAATCCTGATGCACTAGCACACTTCTCCTTCAGAATGTATTATAGGACCACAGCAGTAGTGAATAGAGACAGTATAACATTGCTAAACACATCCTAATGAGGAGAGGTGGCCAGGCCTTTCATCTTGGGCCGACCTCATATGTTTAGGACCAATCAGACATAGCCTTCCTCACAACGTCATCTTTGTCTGCCTCCTGCTTGACCTTGCCTTTGAAGTAAACTAGAAAAGAAAAAGTATTGTCATTTTTTATTTCAAACTACCTCAAATAAATCTGCCTTCATAGCATTGATCGACACACAAAACATTACCTTAAAATAAAATATCATATTTTTTTAAATTAATGTAGCTTTTTCATTCAAAAGCTTATGAAAGAGAAAACTAACTGCACCTAAAATCTAAATCCATGGAACTGAGCATGAAAGAGAGGCCAAGGACGTTGTATCCCAAGCGTTAGATTGGTTTTCCATCCCATGATTAGCCCCATCCATGCTAATTACACTGAATGGGAACCAATTAGAAGGAACTACTCTTCCGCTAATAAGGATTTGGGTCTTTGTCCGTCTTAGGACATCATTTGTACTGTGCTGCTGTCCCCGAGCTACTGCTACTGCTCTCACTTAGAACCACTCCCTCTTTCTAGTTTAGAGCTACACAGCAGCCTTTTATATTCATACCAATCACAGCCTACTCTCTATTCCAGAGCTGAGGCAGACTTTTATATTCCAACCAATCAGATAAGCCCATACTGCAACCTTTTATATATACCAACCAATCAGAGGAACCCATCCTCTCTGGGTCAGGCCGAATCCACTGACAATAGGATGAAACAATTGAATCCTTAGGTGGGTAAAAAAGGAACACATTTACTAGTCTTCACAAGTAACTAAATTGAAAAGGCAAAAGACATTGCTAGCCATTTCAATCCCCCTTCGCATGACAGATGGTATCTCCCGATGATATGTAATGGGACAGGCATGTGGAAGATAATAAGCCACTCCAGGAGGGGGGTACCTTTCAGTGACCACACCAATTACCTCAGCAGCCATGTCACCCTGCAGGTCTCCCTCCACCTCCACCTCACCAGGGGGGGGCAGGAACCCGCTGACCTCACACTGCTGTGCTGTTCCATCCACAGAGGTTCCATCTGGCCTGATGGGGGCTTTCACAGGCATACAGGGCTGTCATTAGCCTAGTGAGACATGCCTAATGATAGCTAGCTGCTACAGAACAACACAAAGGATAAACCCAGTCTCTTCCCACAGGGACTCGTGCCTCCTCTTCCTCTAACTAAGAGGATGGCGCTGGGGGCCAGGCTGCATGTCCAATGTCCTGGACTTAGTCATGGCCACTAACAACAAGTCAAGTCAACTCCATCAAATGACAGAGTGTGGCCTGGCCTCAGAGCATGTTTAAATGAGCAAATGACTAATACTGGGAAAAGTGCAGAGTAGACGTCTTTGATACGCTTACTGTCTGTACCGGTACCTCCTGTATATAGTCTTGCTATTGTTATTTTACTGCTGCTCTTTAATTATTTGTTACTTTAATTTTAGATTTTTTACTTATCTAATTTTTACTTAACACTTATTTTTCTTAAAACCGCATTGTTGGTTAAGGGCTTGTAAGTAAGCATTTCACTGTAAGGTCTACACCTGCTGTATTCAAATAAAAATGCATTTGATATCTGGGTTAATACCCATTTTTTTACTTTTTGCACTTGTAAAATAGAGCTTATTTTGCTTTCTATTGAGTGATTATACTGCCGTAACAGTAAAAACAGCAAAGTAAACAAACTCCAACAAGGCATGAAATACAAAAATGTGTGTCTCACAACTATCATTTAAAACCTTGCTACACACCCGCCCACACACACACACACACACACACACACACACACACACACACACACACACACACACACACACACACACACACACACACACACACACACACACACACACACACACACACACACACACACACACACACACACACACACACATCCATTCTCCACTTTCTGGCTGGCTTCACAATGGAGCCCAGGCTTGTAATTAGGCACATGAGCTGCAATCAGAGCCCAATGACAATACCTCTCCACCAGCTTGTTTTCCTAACCTCACCGAGCCCCCGGGCACTGGTCCACTTACCCTGTCAGAAACACACAGGCCACCACTGAAATCAAAACATTGAAATCACTCCACTTTTCTCGCTCACTGCAGCTCCCTGCGCTGATTAAACGTGCAAAGAGGAGAGTGCAATTTGCTAAATTACAAGTATTCTGCACATGTAAATATAGTTTAATTACCACAATTAAAGAAGATTACTGGAGATTGGCAGATGGGGGACGTAATGTTGTTTTAATTAGAGTGTGAATGCAGTTTAACATAAACAGAATGTTAACCCCACAGTCTGAATGAAAAGGGCTGTTAGAGTCCTGACAAATTGTATCCTGGTGCCTCTCTCTCTGAAGGCTTACAATCACCTGTAGCTAGAAGGAGAGAGAGAGAGGGTAAGAGGGGGAGAGAGAACGGCGGAAACAGAGAGAATCAAGGCTGAGAAAGAAATAGAGAAAAGATAGAGAGAGAAAGGGAGAGAGAAAGCGAGAGAGAGAGAGAGAGAGAGAGAGAGAGAGAGAGAGAGAGAGAGAGAGAGAGAGAGAGAGAGAGAGAGAGAGAGAGAGAGAACGGGAGAGAGATAAAGGGAGAGAGATAAAGGGAGAGAGAAAGCGAGAGAGACAGAACGGGAGAGAGAGAAAGGGAGAGAGAGAGAGAGAGAGAGAGAGAGAGAGAGAGAGAGAGAGAGAGAGAGAGAGAGAGAATGGAAAAGAGAGAAAGAGAGAGAGAGTACAGTAAATCATAAACAGGCACAACTGACTTCAAGCATGGTGCTCTATAAGAATAGCAGATTGAATCAGGATGACATAAATCAAAATATTTTGACAAAAGTTAATATGGCATTAGAGGCAATTAAATTGGAATTAGACGCTGAGATCACTCATGGAAAATTAGAAACAGTCCTTTAACTTAGAAATAAAGAACCTTGGAAATTAAAACTAACAAAAGTACTAGGCCTTTGAACAACATCAAAGAAACTAAGAAAAAAAAGAAAGGAGAAAGAAAGAACCAAAGCTGACACAGAGTAAAACTCTTGACCACAAAAAAGTACACAGGGATCAAAAGGCTTCGGTAAAATTACCATAGATTACAAACGTGGCTCGCCGTGAAGCCAAAGTAAACGCCATCACATTTTCTAACAATCACAATTACAACCACCTGAATATGTACAGGCTTGAGAGAAAACACATGCTTGCCTCAATAAATATATGTCCTTCAAGCTAAAACATGATGGCTGCCAACCGTGTTTTTTCTGTACAACCTCTGGTCTGATGGATTTCTAGGTTACACACCCTGGCCCTATAAAGAAGACCTTTTCACAATCTATATAGCTGTGTAGCTACATTTTATACATTCCAGTCAATAGTCTATTTGAAATTCTAATTGAAAGTTTAATGCCCTTGCTCCGGGCATAGCAATAAAGATTGCCTTTGGAAAGCCATTTAAAGGCTTAATCTCTTTATCATGTGGTATTTGGAAGCCTAACTTTGTTCTTGTTAGGCAGATCAATTGCATTCATTTACAAAATGGGAGAGAATGTCACCCTTCATCCTTTAAATCTCGGCTCGGGAAAAGAGCAGAGTTAACGAGTGCGACGGGCTCTTTTCCCCTTATTAGCAGAAATAGGTGTCATGGGAGACTTGACCTGCACATTTTAATTAGTACATAAAAAATTCAGCTCCTGAGATAGATGGCAACATTCAAAGTGTAATGGTGGCCTGCCTCAGTCGGCGATTTAACAGTTTCAGGCCAGACTTAAAACAAGCTGGCACCTCCACACTTACACACACAGAGCCTGCTTAAAGAAGAGATAGCAGCGGTTCATGCTTTCTTAATGCAAATCTCCCTCTCTTTACCACCACTGCTGGGACCAGCCATGTAAAACTTATAGGCTGGGGAATCTGTCTCTTGACATTCTTTAAATGGATATCGTGGCTCCTTCATTCCATCGTCATTTCAATAAAGACCTAATAGCTTTTTCCGGTTGGCTGGCCCTTCTTTGTGCATCTCTTGTTTTGCATGTGCATCAGGGACAGTTACATCCACACTTCGTAATAATTCATATAAAGGCAGATTTGGCGATTTACATTCCACTGGCGATTTACATTCCAGTGTGTGTGTGTGTGTGTGTGTGTGTGTGTGTGTGTGTGTGTGTGTGTGTGTGTGTGTGTGTGTCAGAATGGTTGGACGCACAGGGACCCCCCATATAACATTTATTGACTGTGTTATTATTGCTTCCCTTTAGAGGGAGGAGTGTTATCAATGGACAAACGTCAATTAATAGCATTGCCGTCGACCTTTGTAAATCCCTACAAAACAATGAAATGACCCAACAGGGGTAAGATGGGTAATGGACCCAACCAAATGTCTTTACCTAGCTACACCTCCTAGCTACACCTCCTAGCTACACCTCAACAAAGAGTTAAGATCAAGTTTGTTTGGGTCAAGGATAATACAGATTGTATAGGGCTCCATGGAAGGTGCCTACATTACATTATATAAAGAACACAATCTGCCAGTAAGTGTGCAGTCAGAGGAACCCTGTTTTCAGCCAGTCACCCAAGCCTGGCCCAGCAAGTGAAATGAGTTTAGTCAATCAGTCCTGTTGAATAATTCAACGATGTAATGTTTGTGTGGAAACTGCCACACTGGCCTGGGCAACTGGCTAGAGTCATAATCCAGACCACTCCTCTACTCTCCTCCACTCCTCCAGTTTCTCACGCCTTCCGCTGAATTCAAATGATCTGCACCACTTCAGAGAGCTGGAAGGCATGCAGGAGCACCGGCCAGGCCCCTGTTCAGCCACCTTTTACGCCTCCTTTCTTTTCCATCCCACTCTTTTTATTTGTATAGGCCCTCTGAAAATGATGGACAGATCACAGGGCAGCACAAAGGTCATTTAGTAGTCAGTGTGTTAAAGAAACTTTAACAGCCAAAGTCTTTAAATTGTTACATAAGCCAGTGGCTTTTAGAGAAATTGAACAAAATGGCTCCTTTCAGGGCCCTGTGGAGTAGCATGCGAGTGCCGGCACAAAAGATGCTCCTTCTGGAGAGGAGAGGGTCTGAATGGCTGATTTATCCTCCCTATGGGTGTGGAGTTCAGAGAAACCATTTCACACCTCCTGCCACCTGCCATTATCGTTCTTACAGTCATTACAGGAGGCTGCAACAAAACAAGTGTGGTAATGTCGGTTGAAGACAAAACTCTTCACCGCTCCAACTCTCCACCCCCTGATCGACAGACGTTATGGCAATTTGCCTCGTTGAGCGGGAGAGGTACAAATGGAGGTCGGGAGGATGCAGTCAATGAGAAGCAAATTACATTTAGAGCTCTCATTCGTTCTTCTTTTCTCCATCAATTGGCGGTTTCTTAGTAAAGATATGGATATAGGTCTAAGAGTAATCTCAAGAGCATAGATACCAGCCAAGCACAGGAATGGATCATCCAAGAGAATACACTAATCCTATCATACAAGTGGATACACCAATTCACCAAGATATCCCAAGCCCTACAATTGTTGCTAGAGCACTCAAAACATGACTTTGTAATGACATTGAGATGCAGATGGCTCTTTGGGTTTCCTGGATGGTGTAGTTGTTTGTTTTCTCTGTAGAGCAGATTTCACAGTCAGTGTCACAAGCAGGACCTCCATGTTTTAGAACCCCCTCTTGCTTGTGGAAGGGAGGATGAACACTGCAAAATAGCCATTTAAACATAAAGAGCGGTTCTAACGGTCATATACGGTGTCAGCGCCATGGGTTCAATTCCCACTGGGGTCACATATACTCAAATGTATGCAAGCACTACTGTACAACGCTTCGGGTGAAAGCGTCTGCTAAATGGCATATTATTATCAAGAACAGAGAAAGCAGGCATTATTAAGGGTCCATTGTAGAGGGGTTAGGGATATTTTTATATATGGTTGATTTAGGCCTCAAACCAAAGTTCTTGAAATTCACAAGAAACTGATATTTGACCTCATCTCCGTGAGACCTATAGCCAAATGCTTTGCTTTGCAGGGAAAGACGCAAGACTGCAACTCTGCACAGCAGAGAATCTCATTGTGGATTAGTTGAGGCAACAATGTCTAAGGCAACAATCACCTACTGTTACAGTGTTAGAGGGCAGTAATAAGAAAGGGCACTTGCAGTTACCTAATAAACATCTGCTCTCTCGTTCAATATATGATGAGAATTCTCAATCACATTCTCTTGGCTATTAAAGGTACTGTACAGTGTGTGCACTGCAGTTCATTTAAGACTTTACTCAGGAGGCCGATCGGAGAAAGTATTCATCTTTTAACTCAAGGAGACTTCTCGTGCTAACAAGAGATCCTTCATGCCTTTTTAATGTGATTACAGGGTGTAGTAAGTAGCACTGCAGATGCAGTCCCAGCTCCCTCTACTCTCCCACATACAGTACTCTATTCACACACACACACACACACACATAAACCTCCTACATCGTAGCTCTCCCGTCAGACTGCAGGTAATTGAATCGTAGGCTCAATTCCACAGCATTAGTCTCGTGTTTAAAGGAGATGATTTATCATGTCCACTTAACCAAAACGCATTTCAAAAAACATTAAACATCACCGCTCGGATTGGCTCCAGCTCAGCAAGTCGTCATTAGCGGTAGCGATTGGTCACAATGTTTCTCCACAAATGGATGAGCCTGAAACGCTATGAGATGATGAGAGACTGTGGGTGGAGCAAGCCATGTTGCCTGGCTACCCAAAGTCCTTGCTCAGGCCAAATGCTAAGCCACGCCCACGGACGTTTGTTTCTTCTCCACAATGAGTCTGGATTGAGTTCCTCCCCAACGATTTCTAGAATAGAAACCGATGGGTGTGCCAGAGCCAGAACACATGCGTTTAAAGTGGCATTTGACAATGTGTCATTGGCTTTGATACTCTGGTTGGTTAGAGGTGATCCAATCGCTGATGACTTTGTTTTGTACAACACCCCTCATTTTGACATCACCAGAAACAACTTCAATGATGGCAGTCTCAGACTTGGGGAAATTGGGATGAATATGTGGAATTAATGAGGGATAAATAGCACATCAATAGAGTCAAACATGGCTCTCATTTGGACTCTACAAAAAGGTCAAGTCATAATGCTCCGATAGATTTACTGTATCAAACGAAATGTGCGTTATCATTAGTTTAATGACCGTGAACGGATGTTCATCGTTGTCAAGGTTGATATTTCAGCATGTTTCTGTTGTGAAATAAATGCAATGCAGTATACTGTAAAAATGTATTCCACCAAAACATCAAACTAAGTCCCAAACATAACATATCTCCCTGTGTGTTCTGGCTGGGTTAGACCCTGCGTCTAAATCTGCCTAACCATGACAACCAACGCTGCTTACGCAAGTGAAACGCATCTATCTGGCAGAAGATGCTCTGCTGCTTTTTTCTCTCTCTCAAGTAGAGGGGAATTTGTTCCAGTCATTGGCAGCAGAGAACTGTAAGGAAAGGCCGGCCAAAGGAGGTGTTGGCTTTGGGGATGACCAGTGAGATATACCTGCTGGAGCGCGTGCTACGGGTGGGTGTTGTTATTGTGACCAGTGAGCTGAGATAAGACACTGCTTTACCTAGCATAGACTTATAGATGACCTGGAGCCAGTGGGTCTGGCAACGAATATGTAGCGAGGGCCAGCCGACTAGAGCATACAGGTTGCAGTGGTGGGTGGTATTTGGGGCTTTGGTGACAAAACGGGTGGCACTGTGATAGACTGCATCCAGTTTGCTGAGTAGAGTATTGGAAGCTATTTTGTAAATGACATCGCCGAAGTCGAGGATTGGTAGGATATTCACATATTCTAAGTCAGAACCATCCAGAGTAGTGATGTTAGTCGGGCGGGCGGGTGCGGACAGTGAATGGTTGAAAAGCATGCATTTGGTAATACTAGCGTTTAAGAGCAGTTGGAGGCCACGGAAGGAGTGTTGTAGCCTGTATACACGTTTAACAGGCTAAATGTATGTAAGGGTTAAATGTCAAGTGTCACAAATGCTGAAAAAAAATCACCATATTATACAGTACATACAGTATATACTCTAATGTTATGCACGGTAGTGGAATAAAATCCTACATTTACTATGCACCGTACTCTGGATTTCTCTCCATACGCTTGTTGTTTTTTCAACTGTATGTGTGTGTGAGGGTGATAGCACTCCGGGTGTAGCTAGCTATGGATGGGAATGGCAACACACAAGACAAGTACTATTCACTGACCCTGAAGGACTTGGAGGTCTTAAGGAGTTTGGCCTCGCATCCAACTCAATTCCCCTGAATAAAACATAGAAAAACAATCCATAGAAGCTCTCAATAAATCTCTCCTCCCTGGCTGCGCTCCATGGGATATCTGTCTAAATCAGCATGACACCCAGGCTACTGGGATAGGTAGTGTTTATGTGAACCCTAACTGGTGGCTGATGGCTCCAGAGTACCACAGAGCCTAGAGCAGGGCCAACACAAGAAACCACAAAGCATGAAGAGCACATTATGAACAATCTGTCTGCTGCTTTCTGATGTCTGTCTGACAGACACACGGCTAGGCCAGGACAGATAGAGCCCTCAGCAATAAACTGTCTGGACAGATACACACCCCCTTTGGATGCGTGGTTGGATGGATTATTTTGAATAATGAAACACTTAAATATTCCCATTGTGAGAGCAGATGAGTATACAAAATGTGTGTGTACGTGTGTAGGTGGTAAAAATAGACTGTGTATTAGCGTAAGTGTGTGTGTGGCTTCCTAGTGTGATTACAGTACGTGTGTGTTAGTGTACTCGCGTGTGTGCATGTTGAGTGAATTTGCCGGACGGATCCTGTGTGTGCATTACAGCAACAATCACAGAAACGGACAGCTATACTCTCGGGGGGGAGTCTGCAATCAGGCCGCGAGGAACTGCTTCTGTCCTTCAACAGGCAATTAACGCTGAGTCCATTTACAGCTCCCAGGAGGCCCCCGGCTAGGGGGGACGGGAAAGACAGCATCCCAAAGGTCAGCGCCTGGAGAGGAAGCAGTGTGAGGGAGTGTGAGGGGGTGTGGGGAGGATGGGGGGGGAGGGTTACGGGTGTGGGGGTGTTGGCTGCCTCAGAACATTGAAAAGCATGAGCTACTTATCACCCGCCAGCTATTAACCAAGGGGATAGCAGTGTTTTCCAGTGAACACGTGTCAGTGACAAAAGGCATAAATTAAAGGAAACCACAGAAGCTCCTGGCCTGTTTTGGTCCTGGCCCTGTCGATGACCCTCTCTGGACCGGACGGGTGCACTCTGACTGAACGCTCCAGACCTGGGATGTCAGCTCCGTCACAACTCATAAACGTTTCAAGGCTCTTTCTTTTGATCCAGATGTAAGTTGAGGAGCCAGTTGTTCACACCATGCAATGCAACACCCACTTCCTCTTTGGGGAGTTAATGTCTAGCATGTGTTCCAAGGCCACAATCCCTTCAATATTTTGTTTCAACTGTATTGGTAACCATGAGTATTGTGAAGCCCTGTCACACAATGAATTGTAGATGCCACAAAAGATAACATAAACACAGAACCTTTTATTAAAATATCAAAATGCCTTCTGGCCAAGTGCAAGGTAAAAGCTTGGATAAGAAATCAGAGAAAAGCTGTGTGTCTGTGATCTTGGTTATTAGCAGCAAACAGGTTTGATTTCTCACTCTGCTTTATTATTACCAAATGAGAGAGAGAGAACAAAGAAAGGGAGAGAGATTTTGAGAGATGTTGAGAGAGATGTTGAGAGAGAGAGAGAGAGAAAGAGAGAGAGAGAGAGAGAAAAAAAAGTAATAAGACTTGGACACAACGCGAGGAGCAGCTTAAAAAGATTCTCCGGTACGTTTGTATACTTTTTAGACAGTAGTTCTGAGAGTAGCGCTCATGAGCCAAAAATGGTCCCCGGAAATTGTGTACTACGGCACATACACTACATGGCCAAAAGTAGTTTGACACCCCTTCAAATGAGTCGATTCAGCTATTTCAGCCAGACCCGTTGCTGACAGGTGTATAAAATCTGGCACACAGCCATGCAATCTCCATATACAAACATTGGCCTTAGAATTGCCTTACTGAAGAGCTCAGTGACTTTCAACGTGGAACCGTCATAGGATGCCACCTTTCCAACAAGTCAGTTTGTAAAATGTACGCACTGCTAGAGCATCCCCAGTCAACTATAAGTGCTGTTATTGTGAAGTGGAAATGTCTAGGAGCAACAACGGCTCAGCCGTGAAGTGGTAGGCCACACAAGCTCACAGAGCGGGACAGCCGAGTGCTGAAGCGTGTAGTGCGTAAGAATATACCGGTCAACGGTTGCAACACTCACAACCGAGTTCCAAACTGCCACTGGAAGCAACATCAGCACAATAACTGTTCGTCGGGTGCTTCATGAAATTTTCCATGGATGAGCAGCCGCACATAAGCCCGAGATCACCATGTGGAATGCCAAGCATCAGCTGGAGTGGTGTAAAGCTTGCCGCCATTGGACTCTGGAGCAGTGGAAACGCGTTCTCTGGTTTGATGAATCACGCTTGACCATATGGCAGTTCGACGGATGAATCTGGGTTTGGCGGATGCCAGGAAACCGCTACCTGCCCAAATGCATAGTGCAAACTGTAAAGTTTGGTGTAACTGTAAAGTCTGGGGCTGCTTTTCATGGTTTGCGCTAGGCCCCTTAGTTCCAGTGAAGGGAAATCTTAACGCTACAACATACAATTACATTCTAGACGATTCTGTGCTTCCAACTTTGTGGCAACAGTTTTAGGAAGACCCTTTCCTGTTTCAGCATGACAATTCCCCTCGTGCACAAAGCAAGGTCCATACAGAAATGGTTTGTTGAGATCGGTGAGGAAGAACTTGATTGGCCTGCACAGAGCCCTAACCTTAACCCCATCGAACACCTTTAGGATGAATTGTAACGCCGACTGCAAGCCAGGCCTAATCGCCCAACATCAGTGCCCAACCTCACTAATGCTCTTGTGGCTGAATGGAAGCAAGTTCCCGCAGCAATGTTCCAACACCTTGTGGAAAGCCTTCCCAAAAAAGTGGAGGCTGTTATAGCATCAAAGAGTGGGCCACGATTTTGGAATGAGATGGTCGACGAACCCAAAGCGGAGGTTTAAAAAATACTTACTAGTCGCCAAAGTTCTGGAGCATGTCTTAAATTACTTCACAATACTACCCCACAAATCCATTTCTGGCAGAGAGGGGCTTCTACTACCAAGTCCAAGTTTCAATATCAGAGTCTCTACTTAGCCTTTTGGAAACTCCCCTCAGAACTTTTCATTAAACATGCCATTAAATCACAAGACTTGGAAGACTGGAAAGGAGAGAGAGGGAAATTAGAGATTGAGCAAAAAAATTATCAGTGATGGGAACTTGGGAATGTCATGTGTGATGTGTTCACTGAGTAGGTGTTGCAGTCGTTCTCCCTGTCCCTGTCCGCAGCACCACTGAGGCATTCAGGGGGAAATATATGGCTTCCTCAGAGAATATTATGCAGTCAACCCTCTGTTGACAAATGTATCCTCTACTCTCACCACACAGATGCTGCTGTGCTTTCTCTGTCACTGGTGTTGGTGGTGACATTCTGCTTGGCAAGAGTTTGTAGCTAGTGTCAGTCTGTCGAACATAGGAGCAACATGTTTTGACGCTGCAGCTGAAACTAATAAACAAATCCCAGCACTCCTAATGTGAAGCATAATTTCTGCCAGAGCACGGCAGGATGAATGATGGGAAATATGAGCCACATGAGCCAACATCTTCACTCAAATACATTTTTGGAGTAAGCACTTGTCTTTTTATCATTTACAGTATAAATCAACCACTCTCATTAGAGCACTACTTTTTTATGTATATTGTTTGTTTTGGGCCATTTGCGCTAGGTGGGGCTCAAAAGCATAAAAATATATTGAAATTGCCAACCAATAAAGAACAGTAGACCCCTGAATGTGGATGGCATGTGGTGACATTTCCACAAGGCTTTTGTATCCATTACATTTTTTTATTTTAATTTGTGTTCAGACTTGGCAACTTCATAGATGCCTTCCCTTTGAAATGGGAAATGTGTTGCCATTCTGCCATTTACAATCACCCCAGAGGGATCCTTAGATAGGGATGGTGGCAGGGGGTTGAGGGGCGGGTTGAGGGATCAATACCACCGAGCCTTGGCACATCATGGTCAGACTGTCCTCAAGGGATGCCCATTTGGTGAGCGGTTGTTTGAGAGGTTATGCCAAGGCAAGGGTCACACTCTGTCCGTGTGTGCTCGGTGTGTGTGTTGTGACCTGGCCAGATGGCCTAATAGGGGGAACCCTGGATGCTGGCGTGGTTCCTAGGCTCATGTCTCCTGCAGGTATCCACTGAATATATTACACAGTCCTTTGATGGGGGCTCTGTAATACACTACAGCGTGTGTGAAGATATTAAAAGAAACTAAGAAACTATACTGGAAAATGTTCCTGCACACCCAATGCTACCCAACAGAGCCAACCATATGAACTGACTGAGCTAGTTAGTAGTTCTCAGCTTTAACTCTCAGGCCATGCTTGAGCATTCTATTGGATTTTCAAAAGTCTCTTGGAAGGAAGATAGTTCAAAGCAAAACCTGACGTATCCAATTTTTAAAGCGTTATGAAAAAAGAAAGAAAAGAAAATACTACCCCTAATGGGAAAAACAAGCATGCAGTTTAGTAATGTAGATGCAATGCTCAAGTTCCCACAGTTTGTTCAGGTAAAGCCAATTGGACACTATTTTACACGTCAGACATGCTGCTAAACAGATTAAATCATTTCATAGCAGTTATTACTTCAGCCATAGTATTTATTTAAGCTACTTCAAAACATAAATATTTTACTTGATCTAGCAACCTTGAATCAGCCTCCACTTACCAGACAAAATCACTAAATCCATTCTAAGAACGAGCCAAAGTGTGCATAAAAATATGACAGAGAGGACTTAGTCTCTGTGTGTGGGGTTCAACTGTGTGAGGCATTTCCCATGGCGTGTGATAAGCGCTGGGTAGTAACTCCTTTATTCTCCAGGGGTTAGTAGGGGCTCTTAGACGGCTGATCTTTGTCTCTTCTCACAGCCACAACCCCAGGGTTGATACGGTGCCATGTGCTGTGCTCCATCCCATCTCGTCAGGAGAGATAGGAGAAAGACGTACGCTCAGAGTTTACTGAGTGTTGTAATCTCTCTGTATTACACAGCTGGCAGGCTGAGCTGTGAACCTCAGAGCCTGGAGGCCTGAAGCATCGCCTGGTGCACCGCGCTCCAACTCTGTTTGGATTTACTCCCCATATCTTTTAATACTCAGGGCGAGGTGGAGGCAATGTGGGCCTGCAGGCCGCGGCCTTGTCTCGCTATTGATCTTCACAGGAAGCACACATACACAAGCACATGCACGCATACACGTTCATGCACATACAAACACACACACCCTCGGGGGCTCCTCTTTCCTCTCAGTACACAGGCTTACAGTGTGACGAGCAATACAGTCAGTCAGTGGGAGCTTTAAGACAAGCCTTTGGCAGCAAACACAAGAGTTTTCAACTTCTTATGAAACTCCAGGCCTTCTCAGTGTGACCTCACAAGGCCCACACATTCAGCATTATTTAGCTCCCCACTGCTCTAGTTAACCCCCACACAGCACTAGTTCATTGCATAATTGGTAATGGATCGCTATGCTCTAAATAAAAACAATTGTGATGAGAATCAATTTAATTTACCTACTGTATATTATGAGGTTTTCCACACAACAGCAGACATATGTAGAAGAGGTAACTAAACCAAACAGAATCCACAATTGATAATGTTTTAAAATGAACTAGGCTACTGTTTGTGTTCTGTGAGTAATATTGGTCTTGTTGGGTTAGTTATTGCACTGCAAAAGCTCCTCTCCCTGATAGGTTGTGACAATAACTGAGCATTCCATTTCTCCCTGCATGTGCTTTCATGCTGCCGATGGTTTTGAACTTCATAAACATATGAAAGACTGAGAAGACCACAGACCCTGGCATCTCTCCTCTACTTATCTAACCGTCAAACTTTGAGTAAACAAAACCCTAATTGACAAATAAAGCGAGTCGGATGCAGCAGACAGCGTGTTAGAAGCTACCTATACAGCAGTTGGTCTTCCATGGGGAGGCATCCTACCTGCATCCCAGTCTGATCTTGGCACTTTGAAGAACATCAAAGCTGGTTGTGGCCCATGGGCCGTGGCAGTGCACACACACACAGAGGCAGAGGATAGCTGGCTTTTCTTCTCACTGCATGCTGCTGCCCACACACTACACTCCACAGCACAATAGAAACATGCACAGCTGCCTGGCATCTGACCCAACACACAAACAAACACACACATAACACATGACGAGCTGAGATGCACACATAGACACATTCATGCTAGGGTTTTATGTTAGGAAAATGTGTCGCTAGACATTTGACCATCAGCATTTTTGCGTAACCTGATTAGGGCGTCCACCTATGGTGCTCAGAATAAAATCCTATTTAAGTAATAGTAATTCATATTACCAGAACATGCCAGTCGAGGATGTGTGCTCCTTCTTACCGAATTCTGATGCGCACTTGATAGAATAACTTGTCCACTGTTTACTTTTCCTCAGCCAACAAGATGAACGACTAACAGAAAAATCACTAGCCTAGGGCAATCTACTATCCCCCATAGTAGAAAAGTTTACCTACTTTATTGGTCAGCTTGTTGAGAAAGAAATAGCCTATTCCCAACATATTCTGGGACAGTTGTGGGATAATAGATCACAAATTCATACAACCAGTAGGCCATAAAAACACTTTAAAGCTGCAATATGTAACTTTTTGTGCGACCCGACCAGCGACGTCCAGGTTAGGGGAGGATTTGGCTGGCCGGGATGTCTTTGTCCAATTGAGCTCTAGCAACTCCTTGTGGCGGGCCGGGCACATGCACGCAGACTTCGGTCGCCAGAGTTTCCTCCAACACATTGGTGCAGCTGGCTTCTGGGTTAAGCAAGCAGTGTGTCAAGAAGCAGTGTGGCTTGGCGCGGTCATGTTTCAGAGGACGCATGGCTCTCGACCTTCGCCTCTCCTGAGTCCGTACGGGAGTTGCAGCGATGGGACAAGACTAACTACCAATTGCATATCACGAAAAAGGGGTAACGCCAGTACTCCCCGATGCTTCGTGTGATGGCTTCGGGATTCTGTAAGGAGTGATGCTGGAGAGGAGAAGCAGGTACGGGGAGTCAAACATTTAATCAGGAACGGACATAGAACATGACAGGAACAGTGTCAGCACACGGGAAAACAAGAACATATGACAAACATTCCCGAAGCAGGGAACAGAGCTAGGAAACGGACAGATATAGGGAAGGAAATTACACAAGTAATTGAGTCCACGTGAGTCCAATGAGCATTGAAGCGCGTGACAGGGAAAGGCAGGTGTGCGTACTAAAGTTGGCTTGAGTGCGTAATGTTGGGGAGTCTGGCGCCCTCAAGCACCAGTGGGAGGAAGAGCGGGAGCAGGTGTGACAGGCTGCTGGACAATGAAAGAAAGTTCATATAAAATAATTGTCTCCACGGATATGGTCTGATTTTGTCTATGCTACTTTGAACCAAGGAAGACATTCCTCATAATATGTAGCAACATGTTCAGGTTTGCATACTGCTTTGTGCAAATGAACCTAAGCATGACCAGTCAAAAGGATTTCCATCAATAAATAGGTCAAAAAGCATTATTTCGCAATTCCATTTTTTCTTCTTCTGCCAGACAATTGCCCGGTGTCCATTTTATTTATTGTCTTTCATATTTTTTTATCGGCTAAAAGCCGGCTAACGCACTCACTCACACACACACACACACACACACACACACACACACACACACACACACACACACACACACACACACACACACACACACACACACACACACACACACACAGCCATTCAGTGGCGCCTCCATGCTAATAGACAGCAGTATTCTGTAACCTCAGAGAGAGACATTGTCACTATCATTATCACGTCCCCATGCTTCCAGTCTGTGTGTCAGTCACCAAGTGGCACTGGCACTACGTGAGGAAGGAAATTGTGTAATTTCCTTCCTCGCAATCAAGTGACACTAGAACAACTTAATGCAGCCGTGAGGACGCCAGTTTGACAAATAAAAGCCCTGGGAAGCAGGTCCTTGTTCCACTAAAAGCCAACTTCCTCTCTAACACTGTGTTTTCCTGCTGATCTTAGTGGGTTTGAAACTGTCACTGGGCTGTGAGAGATGGCAGGATACATTTTTTTATAAAAAAAAAATATATATTATTTAACTTTTATTTAACTAGACAAGTCAGTTAAGAACAAATTCTTATTTACAATGACGGCCTACTAAAAGGCAAAAGGCCTCCTGCTGGGACGGGGGATGTGATAAAAAATAAATATATATAGGACAAAACACACATCACGACAAGAGACAGCACAACACTACATAAAGAGAGACCTAAGACAACAACATAGCATGGCAGCAACACATGACAACACAGCATGGTAGCAACACCACATGGCAGCAGCACAACATGGCAGCAGCACAACATGGTAGCAGCACAAAACATGGTACAAAAAAATTATTGGGCACAGACATCAGCACAAAGGCAAGAAGGTAGAAACAACAATACATCATGCGAAGTAGCCACAACTGTCGGTAAGAGTGTCCATGATTGAGTCTTTGAATTAAGAGATTGAGATAAAACTGTCCAGTTTGAGAGTTTCTTGCAGCTCGTTCCAGTCGCTAGCTGCAGCAAACTGGTATACAGAGACGACCAGTTTACAGAGGAGTATAGAGTGCAGTGATGTGTCCTATGAGGAGCATTGGTGGCAAGTCTGATGGCCGAATGGTAAAGAACATCTAGCCGCTCGAGAGCACCTTTACCTGCCGATCTATAAAGTACGTCTCGGTAATCTAGCATGGGTAGGATGGTCATCTGAATCAGGGTTAGTATGGAAGCTGAGGTGAAAGAGGAGTGATTACAACAAAGGAAACCAAGTCTACATTTAACCTTAGCCTGCAGCTTTGATATTTGCCGAGAGAAGGACAGCGTACCATCTAGCCATACTCCCAAGTACTTGTATGAGGTGACTGCCTCAAGCTCTAAACCCTCAGAGGTAGTAATCAAAGAAGTGGGGAGAGGGGCAGTCTTCTTACCAAACCACATGAACTTTGTTTTGGAGGTGTTCAGAACAAGGTTAAGGTCAGAAAAAGCTTGTTGTACGCTAAGAAAGCTATGTTGTAGAGCGTTTAACACAAAATCCAGGGTGGGGCCAGCTGAGTATAAGACTGTATCATCTGCATATAAATGAATGAGAGAGCTTCCTACTGCTTGAGCTATATTGTTGATGTAAATTGAGAAGAGTGTGGGGCCTAGGATCAAGCCTTGGGGTACTCCCTTGGTGACAGACAGTGGCTGAGACAGCAAATGTTCTGACTTTATACACTGCACTCTTTGAGAGAGGTAGTTAGCAAAGCTTTGGCCAAGTCAATAAAAATAGCAGCACACATTGCTTAGATTCAATGGCAATGGTGACATAATTTAGGACCTTTAAGGTTGCAGTGACACATCCATAACCTGAGCGAAAACCAGATTGCAAACCAGTGAGAATACTATAGACATCAAGAATGCCAGTCAGTTGATTATTGACAAGTTTGTCCAACACTTTTGATTAACAGGGCAAAATAGAAATTGGCCTATAACAGTTAGGATCAGCTTGATCTCCCCTTTAAATAAAGGACGCACCGTGGCTGCCTTCCAAGCAATGGGAACCTCCCCAGAGAGGAGAGGCATGTCAAAAACGTTAGAGATAGGCTTGGCGATGACAGGGGATGCAACCTTAAAGAAGAAAGGGTCTAAACCATCTGACCCATATGGTTTTTGAGGTCAAGTTTAAGAAGCTCTTTTAGCACCTCGGACTCAGTGACCACCTGCAGGGAGAAACTTTGTAGCGGGGCAGGGGAAAAGGAAGGACGAGCATCGGGGCTAGTTGCATTAGAAGGGGTGGGAGATGAGGAAATGTTCGACGGGCAAGGAGGCATGGCTGAGACAAATATGAATCCTGACTTAATGAAGTGGTAATTAAAGAGTTCAGCCATGTGCTCCTTGTCAGTAACAACCACATCATCAACATTAAGGGACATGGGCAGCTGTGAGGAGGAGGATTTATTCTCCAGGTCTTTAACCATTTTCCAGAACTTCTTGGGGTTAATTAGACCCACAGAGAGAGAACTACTCCTTAAAGTAACTAACTTCCGGATCGAGAGCCGGTCAGCCTGAGTATGCGTGTACTGAGCCTTTCGCCAAATGGAATTCTTGAGGTGGAGTAACTCTGCCAGATCACGGTCGAACCAGGGGATGAACCTGTTTTTAATTCTCATTTTCTTTATGGGGGCGTGTTTGTTAACAATACCACTGAAAATATTCAAAAGAAGGTCCAAGCGTCCTCAACAGATTCTATACCAATTTAAAGAGGCCAGGTCATGAAGGAAGGCTAGCTCATTAAAGTATTTTAGCAAGCATCTATGACAAATCAGGACAGGTCGTTTCACTGAGCAGCCATTACAAACACAGGCAGTAAAACAGTGATCACTAAGGTCAAAATAGAAAACCCCAGACTGATACCTATCAGGATTATTTGTGAGGATAACATTTATTTTAATTTTTTTCACCTTTATTTAACCAGGTAGGCCAGTTGAGAACAGGTTCTCATTTACAACTGCGACCTGGCAAAGATAAAGCAAAGCAGTGCTAAAAAACAACACAGAGTCACACATAAACAAACGTTCAGTCAATAACACAATAGAAAAATCTATGTACAGTGTGTGCAAATGTAGAAGATTAGGGAGGTAAGGCAATAAACAGGCCATATAGGCGAAATAATTACAATTTAGCATTAACACTGGAGTGATAGATGTGCAGATGATGATGTGCAAGTAGAGGTACTGGGGTGCAAAAGAGCAAGAAGATAAATAACAATATGGGGATGAGGTAGTTGGGTGTGCTATTTACAGAATGGCTGTGAACACGTACAGTGATCGGTAAGCTGCTCTGACAGCTGATGCTTGAAGTTAGAGAGGGAGATATAAGACTCCAGCTTCAGTGATTTTTGCAATTCGTTACAGTCATTGCCAGCAGAGAACTGGAAGGAAAGGCAGCCAAACAAAGTGTTGGCTTTGGGGATGACCAGTGAAATATACCTGCTGGAGTGCTTGCTACGGGTGGGTGTTGCTATGGTGACCAGTGAGCTGAGATAAGAAGGGGGTTTACCTAGCAAAGACTTATAGATGACGATATATAGTGAGGGCCAGCTAACGAGAGCATACAGGTCGCAGTGGTGGGTAGTATATGGGGCTTTGGTGACAAAATGGATGGCACTGTGATAGACTACACCCAGTTTGCTGAATAGAGTGTTGGAGGCTATTTTTTTAATTACATTGCCAAAGTTAAGGATCGGTAGGATAGTCAGTTTTACGAGGGTATGTTTGGCAGCATGAGTGGAGGAGGCTTTGTTGTGAAATAGGAAGCCAATTCTAGATTTAATTTAGGATTGGAGATGCTTAATGTGAGTCTGGAAGGAGAGTTAACTTCTTAGGGAGTGGCTCCCAAGGTGACGGTTTTGGAGAGTCTGGCGTGCCCAAAGTAAAATGCCTCCCACTCAGGCCCAGAAAATAGGATATGCACATAATTAGTACTATTGGATAGGAAACACTCTGAAGTTTCTAAAAGTGTTAACATAATGTCTGTGAGTATAACAGAACGGATATAGCAGGTGAAAACCAGAGGAATTTCTGTCCTGGAAGAAGTGTTTTTGACACATTGCCTCATTTTGAACCCCTCCCTATTGAAAACAGCCATTTCTGGGAGTAAGATTGCAGTACCTATTGCTTCCACTGGATGTCAACAGTCTCTAGACAGTGTTTGGTGATGTTATAGTTGCTCTGGATGGTAATAGAAGAAGAATTTCGAACTGGTCATCGGATGTAAACAGAAGAGGATGCGTGTTCACGGGCTCGCGCGTGCTGTTGTTTTTTCCTTTCCTATCGTCCAGTTTATAATCCGGTTGAAATATTATAGTAAATATACATAAAAGTGTTCCTAAGGATACATCATCAATGATGTTTGATTGTTCTTGGACAAGTGTATAGGTATAGGTTGAACACGTTCTCTTCACGGTTCAATGGGCGAGTGGACGCTGTATTTTATGATCATAATGCACCAACCAAACTGAGATTTATGGATATAATAAATGACCTTTTCTAACAAAAGAACCATTGGATGTCTTCGTTGGACACTTGGGAAGCCCTCAGTAGAAGTTCTTCAAAAGGTAAGGGATTTGTTTTCGCTGTGAAATGTGTTTTGTGTGAACCGCGATGGTTTATGAATTTATGCTAGTGGGAAAATATTGGAGGTGCTACCCTCAAACAATCAAATGTTGTGCTTTCGCCGTAAAGCCTTTTTGAAATCTGACAATGCTGTGATATTGCCAAGAAGCAGAGCTTTTGATGACTATGCAACACTTGTATATTGATGAATGTTTAATAATTCAACTTTTGGATTTTGAATTTGGCGCCTTACATTTCACCGGGTAGTGTCTTAGTTAGTTAACAGTCTAACCAGACATCTAGGTATTTGTAGTTGTCCACATATTCTAGGTCAGAACCGTCCAGAGTAGTGATGCTAGTCGGGCGGGTGAGTGCAGGTAGCAATCGGTTGAAGAGCATGCACTTAGTTTTACTAGCATTTAAAAGCAGTTAGAGGCCATGGAAGGAGTGTTGTATGGCATTTTATCTCGTTTGGAGGTTTGTTAGCACAGTGTCCAAAGAAGGGCCAGATGTATACAGAATAGTGTCATCTGCGTAGAGGTGGATCAGAGAATCACCAGCAGCAAGAGCGACATCATTGATACATACAGAGAAAAGAGTCGGCCCGAGAATTGAACCCTGTGGCACCACCATAGAGACTGCCAGAGGTCCGGACAACAGGCCCTCCGATTTGACACACTGAACTCTATCTGAGAAGTAGTTGGTGAACCAGGCGAGGCAGTCATTTGAGAAGCCAAGACTATTGAGTCTGCCGATAAGAATGTGGTGATTGACAGAGTCAAAAGCCTTGGCCAGGTTGATGAAGACGGCTGCACAGTACTGTCTTTTATCGATGGCGGTTATGATATTGTTTAGGACCTTGAGCGTGGCTGAGGTGCACCCATGACCAGCTCAGAAACCAGATTGCATAGTTGAGAAGGTACGGGTGGGATTCAAAATGGTCGGTGATCTGTTTGTTAACTTGGCTTTCGAAGATTTTAGAAAGGCAGGGCAGGATGGATATAGGTCTGGATATAGCCCAGCTGATTTGTAGGGATCCAGATTTTGCAGCTCTTTCAGAACATCAGCAGTCTGGATTTGGGTGAAGGAGAAGCGGGGGGGCTTCTGGGGGGCTTGGGCAAGTTGCCAGGTTGATTAGAAAGGCCTGCTCGCTGAAGTGTTTTGGGGGAGCGTTTGACAGTGATGAGGGGTGGTCGTTTGACCGCAGACCTATTATGCACGCAGTCAATGAGGCAGTGATCGCTGAAATCCTGGTTGAAGACAGCAGAGGTGTATTTAGAGTGCAAGTTGGTCAGGATGATATCTAAGAGGGTGCCCATGGTTACGGATTTAGTGTTGTACCTGGTAGGTTCCTTGATAATTTGTGTGTGATTGAGAGCATCTAGCTTAGATTGTAGGACGGCTGGGGTGTTAAGTATGTCCCAGTTTAGGTCACCTAACAGTACAAACTCTGAAGATAGATGGGGGCAGTCAATTCACATATGGTGTCCAGGGCACAGCTGGGGGCTGAAGGGGGTCTGTAACAAGCGGCAACGGTGAGAGACCTGTTTCTGGAAATGTAGATTTTTAAAAGTAGAAGCTCTAATTGTTTGGGCACAGACCTGTATAGTATGACAGAACTCTGCAGGCTATTTCTGCAGTAGATTGCAACTGCGTCCCCTTTGGCATCTTGTCGGAAAATGTTATAGTTAAGGATGGAAATTTCAGGATTTTTGGTGGCCTTCCTTAAGCCAGGATTCAGACATGGCTAGGACATCCGGGTTGGCGGAGTGTGCTTAAGCAGTGAATAAAACAAAATAAGGGAGGAGGCTTCTAATATTAACATGTACGGCTAAAGGTTATAAGAACTGGTCGTCTAGTGCGTTCGGAACAGAGAGTAAAAGGAGCAGATTTCTGGGCGCAGAAGAATAGATTCCAAGGCATAATGTATAGACAAGGGTATGGTAGGATGCGAGCACAGTGGAGGTAAACCTAGGCATTGAGTGACGATGAGAGAGGTTTTGTCTCTAGAGGCACCATTTAAGCCAGGTGAGGTCACCACATGTGTGGGGGGTGGAACAAAAGGGCTTGCTAAGGCATATTGAGCAGGGCTGGAGGCTCTACAGTGAAATAAGACAATGACTAACAGCAATAGACAAGGCTTATTGACATTAGGGAGAGGCATGTGTAGCCGAGTGATCATAGGGTCCAGTGAGTAGCTAGGCAAGCTGGAGACACGGAAATTCAGAAAGAAGTCACAACGGAAAGCCTGTTGAAAGCCCCTTGGACGGTTACGTCGGCAGACCAGTCGTGATGGATCGGCGGGGCTCCGTGTATGCAGTAAAAGGGTCCAGGCCAATTGGCAAAATAAGTATTGTAGCCCAAGAATTGGCTGATGGACCTCTTTGGCTAGCTGGGAGATGGGCCTAGCTCGAGGCTAGCTCCAGGCTAACTGGTGCTTGCTTTGGGACAGAGACGTTAGCCAGGAGTAGCCACTCGGATAGCAGCTAGCTAGCTGCGATGATCCGGTGTAAAGGTTGCGGTAGGAATCCGGAGATGTGGCTGATGTCCGAGTTAACGGTGATGACCGCTAGCAGTGGCTAACTGACTACTAGCTAGTAGCCAGTTAGCTGGCTAGCTTCTGATGGGGGTTCCGGTTCTAAAGTATAAAAAATAGCAGATCCGTACCACATTGGGTGAGGCGGGTTGCAGGAGAGTATGTTCAGTCCGTAGATGGAAATTGAGATTAAAAATCAAAAAAATATATACGATATATATACGAAGAAAACGATATATACATAGTACGGGACAAAACAAAACAGACGTCCGACTGCTACGCCATCTTGGAAAATATATCAAGGAGAGTAGGCTTTTCTGGGTGTTTGGAGTCATACCTTGTGGGATTGGTAATAATCTGATAAATATTTAGGGAGTCCCATTGCTTTAGGACTTGGTAAGGTGGTTTAAGCATGTGCCAGTTTAGGTCACCTAGCAGGACAAATTCAGACTTTTTGTAAGGTGCCAGGAGAGAGCTTATGGTATTTAGGGTAAAGGCCGAAGCTGATGGTGGACGATAACACACAGCAACAGTCAACAAAGAGCTATTTGAAAGTCTAATGCTTAAAACCAGCAAATCAAATTGTTTGGGGACAGACTTGGTGGAGACAACCGATCACTGAAGGCGTTCGTTGGTAAAGATTGCCACTCCACTACCTTTGGAAGATCTGTCTTGCCGAAAAAGGTTATAACCAGTAAGGTTAACATCAGTATTCAAAACACTCTTTCTTAACAACGTCTCAGTAATGACCAACACATTTGGATTGGAGCTGTGAACCCACACTTTCAATTGATCAATTCAATTGATCAATTGATAATTTCCTTGGAAATGACGCCGGCGGATAGGGCTGCCGTGCTTCAAGCTCTTTGGAAACTTTGTAGTATTTTGTTTTTTATATGTTATTTCTTACATTATTAGCCCAGGAAATGTTTTGTGTTATTACATACAGCCAGGAATAACTTTTAGATATCAGATCAGTGGTAAGTCACCAGCATTACGACCAGGAATACGACTTACCCGAACCGGTTCCTTTGTTCGTACCCCCCAGGACAATTGAACTGATCCCAGAGGCTGTTCCAAAACACCGCCGGAGGAAAAGAGGTACTCGGACCGGATTTTTTGTCCGGCACAGGAGGCGCGCACACCACCCACCGCTTCAAGTATATTACTCGCTAATGTTCAGTCTCTGGATAATAAAGTTGATGAGCTCAGGGCAAGGATTTCATTCCAGAGAGACATCAGGGAATGTAACATACTCTGTTTCACAGAAGCATGGCTCTCTCTCTGGATATACGGTCTGAGTCCGTTCAGCCAGTTGGGTTCCCAGTTCATCGCACAGACAATAATAAATATCTCTCCGGGAAGAAGAAGGGTTGGGGTGTATGTTTCAGGATTAACACTCATGGTGTGATTGTGATAACATACAGGACCTCGTCCTTTTGTTCACCCGACCTAGAATACCTCACAATCAAATGCAGACTGCATTACCTCCCAAGAGAATTCTCTTCGGTTATAGTCAAAGCCGTGAATATTCCCCCTCAAGCTGATACCACGACGGCCTTTAATGAACTTCACTGGACTTAATGCCAACTGGAAATCACATTTCCTGAGGCTGCATTTATTGTACCTGGGGATTTTAAGAAAGCAAATTTGAGGAACACGTTACTGAAGTTCTATCATAACATTGACTGAAGTACCCGTGCTGCTAAAACTCTCGACCACTGCTACTCCAACTTCTGGGATGCCCCGCCCTCCCTTCGGCAAATCTGATCATGACTCCATTTTGCTCCTCCCTTTCTATAGGCAGAAACTCAAACAGGAAGTACCCATGCTAAGGACTAGTCAACGCTGGTCTGATCAATCGGAATCCACACATCTAGGTTGTTTTGATCACGCGGACTAGATATGTTCCGGGTGGCCTCCGAGAGCAACATAAACGAATACACTGATACGGTGACTGAGTTTATCAGGAAGTGTAGAGGAGATGTTGTACCCACTGTGACTATTAAAACCTACCCTAACCAGAAACCGTGGATAGATGGCAGCATTTGCACAAAACTGAAAGCGAGAACCATCGCATTTAACCATGGCAAGGTGTCTGGGAATATGGCCGAATACAAACAGTGTAGTTATTCTGTCCATAAAACAAACAAGCAGGCAAAACGTCAGTATAGAGACAAAGTGGAGTCGCAATTCAACGGCACAGACAAGAGACGTGGCAGGGTCTACAGACAATGACGGACTACAAAAGGAAAACCAGCCACGTCGCGGACACCGACGTCTTGCTTCTGGACAAGCTAAACACCTTCTTCGCCCGCTTTGAGGGTAACACAGTGCCACCGATGCGGCCCGCTGTGGGCTCTCCTTCTCTGTGGCCGACGTAAGACATTTAAGCGTGTTAACACTCGCAAGGCTGCCGGCCCAGACGGCATCCCTAGCCCCGTCCTCAGAGCATGCACAGACCAGCTGGCTGGAGTGTTTACGGACATATTCAATCTCTCCCTATCCCAGTCTGTTGTCACCACATGCTTCAAGATGGCCACCATTGTTCCTGTACCCCAAAAAGCTAAGGTAACTGGACTAAATGACTATTGCCCCATTGCACTCACTTCTGTCATCAAGAAGTGCTTTGAGAGACTAGTCAAGGATCATATCACCTCTACCTTACCTTACCTTACCTGACACCCTAGACCCACTTCAATTTGCTTACGTTAAGCTCGAGGACCTGGGTCTGAACCCCGCCCTGTGCAACTGGGTCCTGGACTTCCTGATGGGCTGCCCCCCCGGTGGTGAAGGTAGGAAACAACATCTCCGCTTCGCTGATCCTCAACACTGGGGCACCACAAGGATGCTTGCTCAGTCCCCTCTTGTACTCCCTGACCACCCATGACTGCGTGGCCACGCACACCTCCAACTCAATCATCAAGTTTGCAGACGACACAACAGTACTAGGCCTGATTACCAATAATGACGAGACAGCCTACAGGGAGGAAGTGAGGGCCCTGGGAGTGTGGTGCTAGGAAAATAACCTCTCACCCAATGTCAACAAAACAAAGGAGCTGATTGTGGACTTCAGGAAACAGCAGAAGAAGCACCCCCCTATCCACATCGACGGGACCACAGTGTAGAAGGTGGAAAGCTTCAAGTTCCTCGGCGTACACATCACTGACGAACTGAAATGGTCCACCCACACAGAGAGTGTGGTGAAGAAGGTACAACAGCACCTCTTCAACCTCAGGAGGCTTAAGAAATTTGTCTTGGCACCTAAAACCCTCATAAACCTTTACAGATGCACAATTGAAAGCATCCTGTCGGACTGTATCACCGCCTGGTACGGCAACTGCACTGCCTGCAACCGCAGGGCTCTCCAAAGGCTGGTGCAGACCAACGCATCACCGGGGGCAAACTACCTGCCCTCCAGAACACCAACAGCACCCGATGTCACAGGAAGGCAAAAGGACAATAACCATCCGAGCCACTGCCTGTTCACCCCGATATCATCCTGAAGGTGAGGTCAGTACAGGTGCATCAAATGAAGCATTACATTTTTTTACTTGCCTTCTTTAGACTAGTTGAGTATCTGGAGCATCATAATTTGTAGGTTCGATTACAGGCTCAAAATAGCTAGAAAGGACTTTCTTCTGAAACTCGTCAGTCTATTCTTGTTCTTAAAAATGAAGGCTATTCCATGCGAGAAATTGCCAAGAAACTGAAGATCTCGTACAATGCTATGTACTACTCCCTTCATAGAACAGCGTAAACTGGCTCTAACCAGAATAGAAAAAGGAGCACAACTGAGCAAGAGGACAAGTACATTAGAGTGTCTAGTTTGAGAAACAGACGCCTCACAAGTCCTCAACTGGCAGCTTCATTAAATAGTACCTGCAAAACACCAGTCTCAACGTCAACCGTGAAGAGGCAACTCTGGGATGCTGGCCTTCTACACTGTATTATTTTAATGGACAAAAAACGTGTTTCTAAGTGACCCCAAACTTTTGAACGGTAGTGTATATATTCTTAATTCCATTCCTTTACTTTAGATTGTGTGTATTGTTAGATATTACTTGTTAGATATTATTGCACTGTTGGAGCTAGAAACAAAAGCATTTTGCTACACCCGCAATAACATCTGCTAAACACGTGTATGTGACAAATAAAAATGTATTTTATTTGATTTTAGGTAATACGCTTCTAGTGTTAACTTGCAGAAAACCCAGGCTTTTACGAGAGCAGAAACCAGTGAAGCAGATATCAGAGCACAAGTCAGAATTGGAGCTAGCAACAGTAGATGGGCCAGGGTGTACATGCACAATTCCAGATATCATCAGCAGTAATACAATCAGGCCCGGCAGAGGACAGGGAGAGCTCTGCAGTGTTGATTTGTTATGACATTTGAATGTGCATCAGATGGCAACAAGATCATACTGTACAGCAATTTCATCAGGTAACATGAATACAAATCCGGCGAGAGGTGGTTAGAATAGGATGGGAGGCCAAGAGTCAGTGTAACCAATAGAGAGTCAGAGTCCCGAGTGTGGGAACAAACATAGTCTGTCCCACGGTCGGGTAAACAAGCAAGTCCATAGTCGACAAAGCACGCAGGATTCATGAGGCAAATAGCATAAAGCACAAGAAAAAAATATAACAACTTGAGGCTGCCATTGTATGTTCTGTCACTCGCCCCAACAGTGCGTGTGTGCTGGAGGCGAGCGAAAGCTCGGGAGAGAGGGGGGAGTGTGGTGGGGGTACCCGTATCAGACAGGGGGAGACAGGCCAAGGCAGACGGTGAACAGATCGCCAGGTGGAATCCAAGCAGCAGTGCAGCAGGCAACGGGAGTAGGTATCTCACCCAAGCTTTTTTTTGGAAGGCAGATTCCTTGTAGAAAATCCCAGCTAGCTAGCTATCAAGTCTCTGTCCACCGTTGTTTTCCACGTGGAAAAGAGGTAATTATTTTGCAAATGGTCCTTTACGAAGTCCAAACAAAGTTGTGGTGTGGCTGTTGTATTTTGGAGATTGCGAGGATTATATCTTCTGATGTGATCAAAGCAACAATATTGTTTCTTATTGAGGTAAATTACAATTGAAGTGTCCTGGCTGCATATCAGTTCAAAATAGAGATGAATCCAGGGTTGTACTGTATTGTAATGACATCCTCACAGATGGAGGGGGCTTCAAAGGCCTCTGCATTTGGGTGGGGGAGGCTGTGAAACTCTCCTGCCATTGTTGGGCTCAAGGGCTTTGACACCTCTTACTTCACACCTCAGTGCTAATTGAAGTTGCAGCCGGATCTGTTCTGTCCTAGGAAGCTTGGTAGCCTTAACTTAGCATTCAGTCCTTATAAAGTAAAATTTATCATTGTAAGCCAATATTCTTGTCTTTAAAAGTAGCTTCAGACTAAACATTAGTCACTCAGTTCCAGGTTGGATGCTGTTTTCAGGTTTCTTGTGCTTCTTTTGCTGTTTGTTGGTTTGCCAGTGCATTTGCTGTATAGACCTTGGAAATAAGAATCTTAGGTAGTAGGAATCCTTCCAGGTAATTTTGTCCAAAATAAGGTTGTAGGTTTGGAGTTTTGATTTGGATGTTGTGGAGGATAGTATCCAAGTTTATCTAACAATAAATCTAACATTTTGTAAGAACATGCTGAAAAAGGCAGGTACCCACATGCTCATGATCTCTTTCTCTCTCTCTCAAAGGCTGTGGGGTTAATGTACATCCTCTGACCTTACTGTGACCCAATGACCTAGGGACGTATCTTCCAATACCACCTGAGAATGTAATGCAGAGTTCAAATTGTATTCAAAATCTTTCAAATACTCGTTTGCTTGAGTCTCCAAGTGCTAGATGGGCGTGTTTGCACTTTTGGTACTATTGCATTGGTTCCATTGAGCCAGGCAATTTCAATTAAATAATTTCAATTACTATTTGCACCCAGGTCTGATTCACACATAAACTCAATACTAAACACCTTCGCAGACGCAGCAAGCTCCCTCGTCACTGACCCTCCTTTGACCCTCTGACTGTAGGATGTTTCTGCATGAAGAAAATAATCAATTTAACGCATGTTAGGGCTTTGAAAGCACTGACATAATTGCCTGAAAAGCTTTCATCGAACGGATTTAAGTAATTAAGCAAACATTGCGAGCTGGAACTTTATAACCCCACGGCTCACTCAATACATCTCCAACGGGGAGAGAGGGAGGAGGGAGAGGGAGTTTATAATCACAGTCAACCGCACCAGATCCATTTTTATAGACAGGAGCAAAATCTTTAATCTTTTTAAAGCCAGTTGACAAGAACTTATTTGCTGATCAATCCGGCCCTGGGTGAATGCTGGACGCAAGCAGACATCCATACAACCCCCGAGGGGAAGTAAGGCAGCGAGGCACACTAACACTGCTCATATCGGACACACATAAATCTAAATGAAGCACAGTCTGCTGGAGGCGGAGACTTACACTGACACAACACTGGAGGTGGATACATAACTGGAGACACTGAGCTTCAGTACCAAGCAGCGGCCATCTTGTGTTTCATTAGTTGCTGTGTCATTACAGAGGGCTGAGAGGGAAGCAGGCTGGGCTGGGCCCCTGTTAGCATGGGGCTAATATTACCAAAGACAGCTAGCATTAAAGACAGCTAGTGTTACTGCCAGCCAATAAAAGCCATGCATTCATTCCACAGACAGGCCTGAGAGGTGCAGTTGTTCAGGTATTAGAATGAATGTCACAGGGGCCTTAAACACACTGGTTAGAATACAAAGAACACTGGTAAACAGAACCTTTCATTGATTATGTGTGGGCAAGAAGAGAATGGGATGACTGGATCAATTTACGTAAAAATGAATAAACAACTGTGTGGGTGAGTAAATTAGTATGTACATAGCCTGGAAGAATGAGAGCCTAGTGGAATAAATGATTGGATGGACAGAATACTTGGGATGTAATATAATGCGTGGGTGATTGAGCTACTAGGTGAATTAAAAGAGTGAATGACTAAATTAAATAACTAAATCATGAATGAGAGGTGTGTAAATGTGATAAAAATGTGCAATAAGAAATTAAATGAACATTTACAGTACCAGTCAAAGGTTTGGACACACCTACTCATTCAAGGGTTTTTCTTAATTTTTACTATTTTATACATCGTAGAATAATAGGGAAGACATCACAAAACTGTGAAATAACATATGGAATCATTATATATTTGATATTCTTCAAAGTAGCCACCCTTTGCCTTGATGACAGCTTTGCACACTCTTGGGATTCTCTCAACCAGCTTCACCTGGAATGCTTTTCCAACAGTCTTGTTCCTACATAATCCTGAGCACTTATTAGCTGCTTTTCCTTCACTCTGCGGTCCAACTCATTCCAAATCATCTCAATTGGATTGAGGTCAGGTGATTGTGGAGGCCAAGTCACCTGATGCAGCACTCTATCACTCTCCTTCTTGGTCAAATAGCCTTCACACAGCCTGGAGGTGTGTTGGGTCATTCTCCTGTTGAAAAACAAATGATATTGGGACTAAGTGCAAAACAGATGGGATGGTGTATCGCTGCAGCATGCTGTGGTAGCCATGCTGATTAAGTGTGACTTGAATTCTAAATAAATCACTGACAGTGTCACCAGCAAAGCACCCCTACACCATCACACATCCTCCTCCATGCTTCACGGTGGGAACCACACATGTGGAGATTCTGCGTTCATCTACTCTGCATCTCACAAAGACATGGCAGTTGAAACCAAAAATCGCAAATTTGGACTCATCCGACCAAAGGACAGATTTCCCTCGGTCTAATGTCCATTGCTCGTATTCAAACGCCTTCAGAAGGAAATAAATTCCACAAATTATAATTTAACAAGGCACACCTCTTGATTGAAATAAATTCCAGGTGACTACCTCATGAAGCTGGTTGAGAGAATGCCAAGAGTATGCAAAGCTGTCATCAAGGCAAAGGGTGGCTACTTTGAAGAATCTCAATTATAAAATTAATTTGTTTAACACTTTTTTGGTTACTATATGATTCCATGTGTGTTATTTCAAAGTGTTGATGTCTTCACAATTATTCTACAATGTATAAAATAGCAAAAAGTTATAAAAACCCTTGAATGAGTAGGTGTGTCCAAACTTTTGACTGGTACTATATATAAAAAGATTGGCTTGTGTACATGAGCAGTCTTCATATCAATATACCTGGAACCAAAAAGAATGTAATCTACAGATACAGTTGAAGTCGGAAGTTTACATACACTTAGGTTGGAGTCATTAAAACTTGTTTTTAAACCACTCCGCAAATTTCTCGTTAACAAACTATAGTTTTGGCAAGTCGGTTAGGACATCTACTTTGTGCATGATACAAGTAATTTTTCCAACAATTGTTTACAGACAGATCATTTCACTTATAATTCATTGTATCACAATTCCAGTGGGTCAGAAGTTTACATACACTAAGTTGACTGTGCCTTTAAACAGCTTGGAAAATTCCAGAAAGTGATGTCATGGCTTCATGTCATGTTCATTTGAGTCAATTGGAGGTGTACTTGTGGATGTATTTCAAGGCCTACCATCAAACGCAGTGCCTCTTTGCTTGACATCATGGGAAAATCAAAAGAAATCAGCCAAGACCTCCACCAGTCTGGTTCATCCTTGGGAGCAATTTCCAATGCCTGAAGGTACCATGTTCATCTGTCCTGAATGCATCCGAGACAAACTATGTGAGCTGTGAGCCCTGGCATGGGTTAATTAGGAGCTGGCTGACCATGGCATCGTTTATAGAGTAAACAACACTGGAGCCTCAGTTACACAATGGATTTAAATAGGTGTGTGTGTGTGTGTGTGTGTTTGTGTGTGTGTGTGTGTTAAACAAATAAGTAAAGGACTGCAATAATCCATACAATAAAGGCTTCAGAATGTTAGCATACGTTTTACAGGTCATGTTTCTGGACAGCCACATCTCCACATAAATGCAACAGCAGAAAGTGAACATGTACTATACATTATGTCTCTGTCTGACTTGTTTCACCACTGTGTTTGTGTTATCCCCTACTGCTGCAGTCAGTGGCAATAACATGGCCTGCATGGCTTCCACTCGGAAGCCTATGGAGTATTAACAAAGTGATCCTCCCTTGGATGACAATGAATTATGGAAGGAAAGACTCCCTACTGAGTGGTGCATCCTTAACGGGGGAAATATGTCCTCACGTTGTCTTTCTGCCAGGGCCTGGGATCGGGAAATAATGATCTAGAATGAATTTAATCTCACCATGCCCCATCTCTCTCATACATACTGTACATCAGCCATGTGCTATTACAGGAGTTACTGTTGAAATAAGATCAGTAGTGAGCCATGCTGGAAAACTGCAGGCCTCTTTGAGCACAAGCACTCCCTCTCTCTTTTCCTCCCTCGGCCCCTCTATCCAGCCGTCCTTCTCCAATCCCTTTTCCATCTCAGTGTGCCTCTATACATCCATCCTCTTTCCCTCTTATCTTTCTCTCTCTCCCTCTCCCCCTCTCTCTCCCTCCTGCTCTCCTGGGAGTTGAACACAATCTCATTAGCTGCTGGTGGATGAGGCGTCCTCTCCTCGTAGGTTCAAGGTGATGGAAGATTAGGCCATTTGGCCCAGGCTCATTCCATATTCACACCACGTCCCTCTCTGCCCGTGAACACCAAATTACATTGAACCTGGGGAGTCTAACTCCATTAATTTTAAATGGAAGATTAATTTAACAATATGCGGTGGATATTTGTTACAAATCCATCATGTAAAAGTGACGTTTGGCAATACATTTGCGGGTGGCTCACAGTGGGGGTGCCGCAGTGCAAATAAATCAGGGGGGCATTTACAGCTAATCGCTATTTTCACACAGGTACGAACATACGAGCGTACGCACGTGCACGCACACGCACACACACATACACACACACACACAATGGGAGCAGAAAGATATTTGTTGACGATTTCCAGGAATGGTGTGTAATTTTGTATGCTGCTCACTGGATAATTCCCAATTTCTTAGAAGTCACTGACTGTTTGACCTCTTGCTGGTACAGGATACATGGCAGTTTTAAATGTTTTGCCCTGGCCTATTGACCTCCTTGCTAAGCCTTCACTAATTTATAGGTGAATCATGTGAAAAGAAGGGCCAGCATGTGTCTAATGTGTGTACCTCTGGCGTGTACAGAAGATAAACCACCAAGTAAATAATATGAAAGCTACTTCCTTGCCATCAAGAGTTAGACAAAGATCTGTTCAAACCATCATTAACATTGTCAATATTTAATGTTTGCAATGTCGTTACTTATAAATGTGTGCTGTTTCCACTGTACCATTTGGTTTGATGGTGATCTGCATACAGCTACACAAACAGAGAGGCGTGTGGATATAAGCCTAGCATACATCTGACTGCACCCTGGATGTGTGAAGTAAGAGAGACAGAAGGCAGGCATCCATTTAACGCAGTGGGCTAAATCAGGGTCACATAGTGATTCTTGGTAGTCTTAAGCAAATCTACTTTGAAACAAAAGTATACACCTCACACACCTGGTCATGGGCTTAAAGAAAGAAGACACCTGTACCATGTCAGATATAGAGTTGAAATGTATTACATTTTGAGTTTGCATCCCAATATTACACTTTATATACATCACAGAAAACTTAAATGTAACAAAATCATGTGACATAGAATGCCAGATTTTAGGCGTAAAAAAAAATATGTTTATTAATTATGAAATTATGAAAAATATGAATAACATTCCACCCATGAGGCCACTAGGTTATTTGACTGCAGGAAAGGGCTACGGTCCATTCTTGCTGATGGCTGGTATGAGCTGAACGCCTTAGGAACAGCACATTAAGCTCACCCAAACGGCCTGGACTGAGCTCTGTGTGGAGGGATATGGCTGGACATGTCACGGTGAGATATGCACATCAGCGCCCTGTGACAGTATCTCCTGATCGTATTACACACCTCAGCAGTGTTCACGTCCAATTAATGCTCCACAACCCACTCCCCGCCATTATCCCTACATTGCGCACAGAAACTCACAGCTTTAATATGTAAGTGAAACAGTCATTTTCAGATGGGGGAGAGAGAGAAAGGAGGGTTGGGGGCTGGAGGGAAGGGTTGTGGGGATGATTTAATGGCTAATCTTCTCAGACAGCAGAAAGACTTTGACTTTTAGCTTTATAGCTAGCTAACCCCCACTCCCCCCACTCTCGTATCCACCACCAGTCCCCTACCTCCTTCCCCCTTTTCCTGGGCCCAGGCACCCCCCCACCTCTTGGCCGCCAGGCATGCAAGCAGCATCCCGTGTCTACTCAGACTCATCTTTCTGCTCTTTAATGGTACATTTCTTAGGGGACCTCACTGTCTAATTAGAGGAATTGATAACCCCGCCGCTTATTAACGAGGGCAATACATTTCAAAGTCATTAAAGATAACCACGGCAATAAGTCTGGATTTAAGCATCACTAGGTTTCACAGCCACCATGTCGAGGTTGTAAAAGGAGGAGGGGGGGGGGGAAGCAATTCCTGCCTAGTCAACTGTAAAAGCTTAGTTATTAGAATCTTTAAAACGGGCAGCAAGGAGAAAATGACATGACCAAATCTCCTTTTTCCTCCGAGTTAATGAAGAATTAGGGTTCCCATTTGGCGTATTAGAGGGTTCACGGGAGGTCAGGGCATTGTGGAAAGTGTGTTTGACAACGGTGTCAATTTAGCCTCAGAGCAGCTCACATGCCCGTGGCAGAACATCACTCACAGCTGTCACAACCACTTATCTTTCTCATTGTCACCAAACTAACAAAATTCAGGTCAAGATTTTTTTTCACACCCACTTGCCTCTGTTCATTTCACATTTATTTTACAATGTGCTGAAGTCAACTCACTGTGAAAAGGCCTCCGTAATACTTTAAAAGTATAACATTAAACACCTTTTTCCTGCACATTCTGTAATTTCGACTGCCAATGCATGAATTAAAAACTCCTCACTTCTCTCTTCTCTCACTGGAATGAGTAATAGATTCATACATTTCGTTTCTGGAATGGCAAAGCAATAACAAGCCTATTCTTCTCTATTATTTGTATGTATTCCAGAAATAGAGCAAAGGTGAATTTCTATATATTCCTCACACACATGGCTTTCATATAAAGGTGAATATTTACTTGAATAATCACATTAATCATGGTTCTTTGGGTAGGGGAGCACAACCTAACCAAGCTAAGAATGATGTGCCCAGAACGAGGAGTCAAGTGTAATGTGTTCAGTGCTGGACTCAGCCACAGGAACCAATGAGGGGTGAGGTAACGCTAGGCTAGCATCAGGCTAATGGACCATAGCTACATGGCACAATCTCGGTGAGGCGTACAGAATGTACGTAAAGGAACTGCCATGGCACATTTCATTTTAGATCCTCATTCAAGCACACACACAAGTAGACACATTTGTATGATTGTAACACGTTTTTAATACCGTGTTATTGAGTACGGTTACATGCACACAACAATACGATTATTGTGAATAATCAGATTAATACAATAGTTTGATTTAAACATTTACATGCTTTGCAAGAAGAACAATTTCCCTACTAATCCTGTTTACATGGACACATTTGAAATCAGGCTACCCGATGGGACTGAAATAAATGCAGAAAATCACCAATCAAAATTAACGTTCTACCACAGTGACCATGTTATTTTTGTGAAACATATATACAATTCTGAGTTAGGACATATAAAGTTTGGATGTGAAATATATGTCTAAGATGCATACTTTGACAGAATGCCAAGTGTGCGCAAAGCTGTCATCAAGGCAAAGGGTAACCACTTTGAAGAATCTCAAATACAAAATATAATCTGATTTGTTTAACACTTTTTTGGTTACTACATGATTCCATATGTGTTATTTCATAGTTTTGATGTCTTCACTATTATTCTACAATGTAGAAAATAGTAAAAATAAAGAAAGACCCTGAGTAGGTGTGTCCAAACCTTTGACTGGTACTGTACATATGTGCAAATTTACAATTGTGACAATATCTAATTATTAGTGTGCATGTAAACGTACTCACCGATACCTAGATGTAGAGAACAGTGTAAGGCTAGCATTTCTAAAAACAAGTTTAAATCTGATTATTCCATTTAGTAAGAGAAGCTATCAATTGAAACTGTGGTTTCTCATAGTATGGGTCAAATGCATGAAACATTATTTAAAACATATCACGCACATAGCACTATCAAGAAACAAAACAAGCAGCTAATTGCTAACTTGTGGAGAGGGTGGCAGGTAGCCTAGCGGTTATAGCATTGGGCCAGTAACTGAAAGGTCACTGGTTCAAATACCCGAGCCGACAAGGTTAAAAATGTATGTGCCCTTGAACAAGGCACTTAACCCTAATTTGCTCCAAAGAGGCTGTACTACTATGGCTGACCCTTGTAAAACAACACATTTCACTGCACCTACAGTATCTGGTGTATGTGACAATACAAACATAATTTTTTAACTGGAAAAGCAACGGCTGTTTAACTAAATATACACAGCCACCAGCTGACAGTATAACAGTGCTGAGTGGGGCTTTTAATGTACAGTCCCTGGATGAAACACTGGCTGCTAATAGCTGAGGATAAACTGTTCTTTCTTTCTGCAGGAGGTCCTTTAGCATCCTCCTGGCTCCAGCCTGCCGCTAATTTGGACAGTTAGTTTTACCAACTTTTATTTCCTGGTGCTCTAATAGGCTACAAGAGCAGCTTGCTCTGCGTTGTAATTAATCAAGGAAAGCCCCGCTACCATCGGACATTCACAATAGATGATTAGCCTTGTTAGGGCACGGCATTATGGGTATTCACTACATTACCTCAAGAGGGGCCAATGGGACCATTTCTCTGTTCCGTCTTCCATTAATGTAATCAAAACAAAATGGAGTCAACAAAGTCTAGTTGTTGTTTTTTTTTACTGGAGAGAGCAAAGTGTAGAAACGGCCATAGTGAAGTCCATTCATTCACTATACTGAACCTTGTGATTTAGGCGCAGCTGTTCAACTAGTCTTGAAAGAGAAATACGAGTTGAATATGAAGGAAGAAAGTTAAAAGAGAAAGACGTATTTAAGAGGAATTATTCATCAAAGGAATGATAGTGTAATATTTAGGTAACCAGGTTCTGAAAAATTCACACGGACACATTTTCTGAAGAAAAAAGGTGTTCACGTCTACTATTTGTAAACTCTCAGTAGGAACATGAAAAGTTACTATGCAAACAAATGACTTGACCTCCCAGTGGTTGCATGTTTTTTTATAAAGTGTTTAGCTGTCAAGCTGAATGCCAAACGAGACATGAAGGGGAATTCAAATTTGGAGGGAAATTATTTAACAGGCCGGTTATTACGGCAGCACATGGGGAATCATTTATATATTGTCAGTGTTCAGTCCAATTATGTTACTTTATCACACTGGGGAATAGTCACAGAGCTGTAAATGAAATTGGAGCTAATTCAAAGCACACACCATCTATAACCTTGAGGTCTCAATGTCCGTTTCTCCAGCTCACAAATTAAGTGGAAAATACTGAGAATAAAATGGAGACTGTCTTTCCCTGGTGTATGTCATTGTTCAAATGGAGGCTATTTACTGCAGTCATGCATATCCTTCTCCGAGAATACTGCTTATGTTCTCAATACATTACAAAACAAATCCCAGTTAATCAATTGTCCCAGTGGATACAAGTATGTACTAACAGGTATCTATCTAGGTCATGGGTAAGTATACAGTTGAAGTCGGAAGTTTACAAACACTTAGGTTGAAGTCATTAAAACTCATTTTTAAACCACTCCACAAATTTCTTGTTAACAAACTATAGTTGTGCATGACACAAGTAATTTTTCCAACAATTGTTTACAGACAGATTATTTCACTTATAATTCACTGTATCACAATTCCAGTGGGTCAGAAGTTTACATACACTAAGTTGACTGTGCCTTTAAACAGCTTGGAAAATTCCAGAAAATAATCTTCGGATAAACTTTAGAAGCTTCTGATATGCTAATTGACATCATTTGAGTCAATTGTGAGGTGTGGATGAATTTCAAAGCCTTCTTAATACTCAGTGCCTCTTTGCTTCACATCATGGGAAAATCAAAAGAAATCAGCCAAGACCTCAAAAAATGTGTAGACCTCCACAAGTTTGGTTCATCCTTGGGAGCAATTTCCAAATGCCTGAAGGTACCACGTTCATCTGTACAAACAAGTATAAACACCATGGAACCACGCAGCCGTCATACCGCTCAGGAAAGAGACGCGTTCTGTCTCCTAGAGATGAACGTACTTTGGTGTGAAAAGTGCAAATCAATCCTAGAACAACATCAAAGGACCTTGTGAAGATGCTGGAGGAAACAGGTACTAAGGTATCTATATCCACAGTAAAACGAGTCCTATATTGACATAACCTGAAAGGCTGCTCAGCAAGGAAGAAACCACTGCTCCAAAACCACCATGAAAAAGTCAAACTACGGTTTGCAACTGCACATGGGGACAAAGATGTCCTTTGGTCTGATGAAACATAAATAGAACTGTTTGGCCATAATGACCATCATTATGTTTGGAGGAAAAAGGGGGGGCTTGCAAGCCGAAGAACACAATCCCAACCGTGAAGCACGGGGGTGGCAGCATCATGTTGTGGGGGTGCTTTGCTGCAGGTGGGACTGGTGCACTTCACAAAATAGATGGCATCATGAGGTAGGAAAATTATGTGGATATATTGAAGCAACATCTCAAGACATCAATCATGAAGTTAAAGCTTGGTCGCAAATGAGTCTTCCAAATGGACATTGACCCCAAGCATACTTCCAAAGTTGTGGCAAAATGGCTTAAGGACAACAAAGTCAAGGTATTGGAGTGGCCATCACAAAGCCCTGACCTCAATCCTATAGAAAATGTGTGGGCAGAACTGAAAAGGCGTGTGCGAGCAAACCTGACTCAGTTACACCAGCTCTGTCAGGAGGAATGGGCCAAAATTCACCCAACTTATTGTGGGAAGCTTGTGGAAGGCTGCCCGCAACGTTTGAACCACGTTAATTTAAAGGCAATGCTACCAAGAAATAATTGAGTGTATGTAAACTTCTGACCCACTGGGAGTGTGATGGAATAAATAAAAGCTGAAATAATTCTCTCTACTATTATTCTGACATTTCACATTCTTAAAATAAAGTGGTGATCCTATGTGACCTAAGACAGGGAATTTTTACTAGGATTAAATGCCAGGAATTGTGAAAAATGTATTTGGCTGAGGTGAATGTAAACTTCCGACTTCAACTGTAACTGTTTATTGTAGGAGGAAAGTGATTGGCTTATGTTGATGATTTGACTAAGCTCAAGATGCTTATGTTTTGCTTTTTGCTTTATAATTTAATTCCTGACTGCGGAGAGCATTTAATTTGATGCATCTGTAATTGGTGGTTTCAAACAAAGTGTTATAATTTTAGATGGCTGCGAGTAATACAATATTTCTACTCAGACAGACATTTAAAACTCTTCATTTCAATTATTGTAAGCATCAATACAAGTCCAGGTTTTATGTATGACTATCTTATTTATGATGTATAACAAGAATGCAAACATGTATCCCTTCGTGTATCAATTTGACCCTTATGGAGGTACGATAAATAATAACCTAAAGTGAAGTACTACGCAATCATTAAACATATACTATCTATTTCATTAACATCTGAACTTCATGCTCTCTTTTACAGTTTTAAAAATGCATTTTGCTGGAAGAAAAATCTGTATTTCCTTCAGAAGTCTTCCTGCATTGATTGCAATTGGTCTATGTTACAAAATGCCACGGCGGCTTCCCTTTCAGAAAGATTGTCCCTAACTGGGTCTCTGGGGGCCCCCTGGATCTCTGGCCCCATCCATAACTCCACGGCACCTTCAGGGACTGGCTCTCCACTGTTCTGTTTTAACCTCCGAGCTCATTATCAGAGGTCTCAGGGGTGCACTGCTAACCAGAGACAGAGAATTAGGAGGCGCTCTGCTCAGCAGCCAGGCACACTCAGCGCCATAAATGAAGGATAGCAAGCAGGGAGATCAGTAACAGGGAAGGGAGTAAGACCTGGGGAATACAGTCAACTTGCAGAGTAAGGTGCTTTTTAAAATATATTTAGCATATACACCTGCTACATTTTAGCCTGCAGAGGTGGTGTAGCGTGGAGCGGTGGAGTCGTGGAGCTAGCTGCTCAGGGAGTCATTTGAAGTGATAAAGCACCGTCGAGCCTCCATGGCTTCTTGATGCTATCTGCTCAGAGACGAGGGATGGAGCTCAGCACCTCCATGCACCTGTGCAGAAACCATCATCAAGATCTGAGTGCATGCTGCTTGCTTTAAAGTCCAACAATTTAAATGGAACTAAGCAAAGGAAATAATTGCTCAATTGCTGAACATTCTGAAATACGTAGGGCTCTATTATAGCTGTTGAGAAGAAGTGGTCCGTTATCGTTGTGGTGTTGCCAGAGAATGAAGAGAATAGATATGCTTTCAAAAGTGGTATTATACCCCAGTGGTAATGATAACTCTCAGCTCCTGTTGAGTACAATACTGCTTCTCACTCCATTTCCCGGTTTATTTCCAAGTAGGACACTACGATTGTATTATTATTATTGCTGGACTTGTACATAAAAAACGATAGTTGGAACCATATAAGGAACCATATAAGGATACATGAGCCCAAGATCCCATAATGCACAGTGGAAGAACTATGATGAATAAACCAGAATAGACCTTCTATTTCTTAGCTGATAACTTGTGCAGAAACACATGTCTGTCTATCTGTCTGTCTGGTTGGCTGCAGGCTCTATTCTAGAAGGAAGGAAACCTATGTCTGGTGTTTCAGTATCAGAATACTGATCTCAGTCTGCTGTGGAACTCATGATGGTAGGAAGGAGAGGAAGAAGAGGAGGAGAGGAGAGGGGGAACAGGGAAGCTATCCAAAACTTACACAACTCTCTTTTAACTGCTCAAACTTCATTAACTACTACTATATCTCTTCCCTCAAGGTATAGTAGCCAAGGCCAAAAGTTGCTTCCTTGACACAAACTTTATTTTTTTCTTAGTCAGGGACTTTGGGGTTGTTCTTTAAAATTATGGATTGTTTCCTACAGCAAGAGCCTGGCTCCTAAATTAACATTATAAAGCTCTGACCCTTCTATGCATTAAGCATTCCCCATAGGGCCAGAAAAACATCTCAGAGTGTTGTTGCTTCATGGCTCAGCCTTCCTCCCTCTCACTACTGGGGCTGATTAAAGTATTTTGCTAAGAGTGGGAACAGACATGTTTTATACCTTTCACCAAGCAGAAATAAATAAGGTTTGCTGTCAGAATGCAGCCACACAAACAGAATTGAGATGTAGAGAGAAGAGAACCCTGAAAGAGCTTAAAGCGGGCTTAGCCTAAAGTTCCTCAGAAGACAAGGTAACCTTTTCTTTACTGAGACCACACCAACAGTGGTAAAACCAACAGTGGTAAAACCAACAGTGAGTATTGGACCTCCATGGAACTGGTGTTACTATTTTAGGCCTTGGTTTTTACAACAGCATCGATTATAGATAGAGACTGACAGCGGTGGGATTCAGTTGAGGCGAAACTACTGTGTGTTTGATACAGTATGCATTTTCACTCTTGTTATTGCCCACCGATAGTGATTTGGCTGGGTGAAAACTGTTCAAGACATAACTAAAATGTTATAACCATAGCAGATGCACTATAGGCATCCTGTAAAAGAGCAAATGTGGCAGGTGTATAGTTGAGCTGGCTGGAAAACACATTAATTCTTGACCTTTTAATGCTCTCAAATGCTACAAGCTGTGATGCTGATCCTGGTACATAAGACGAAACAGCCACACAGGGCCATACAACTACAATACAGAATCTTGGTTGACTTGCATGAATGCATTTTATGGCTGGTCTCAAGAGTGAATGTTCTGGCAGCTAAATAAATAAATATACATGAATAAATAAATATATAAATAAAGAGGGGGAAAGAGGGTGAGCGAGAGCCTCAGAGGAGAGATCTGCTCAGATTTTAGTCTTTGAATGTTGCAAATTAAATTCCCTCGTCAAGGCTCTAATCATTCACAGCAGATGGGGGCCTACGCTTGGTTTTAGATCTGCGGGAATTCTAATGGTTATTGTTTCTGTTTAAATAGGGAGATTATTGCATTTTAATAAGTCCTCTTTGGGACTTAGCGCAAAAATGTAGTGCCATGAATTACTGTAGATAGCTGTTAGTGCGTGCGGGGGGGGGTAAGTTACTAAGCAATGGAGTTCCATGAATTTCTGTATATAGCTGTTACCACATGCAGGGGCCAAAAAAATCAAGTTGCTAAGTCGGTACAGCCACCTGGTTTCTTCACGCATCGCATCACGCCAACAGAAACAAACATCTATCTGGTAAGAAGAAGGGCGGGGGTGTATGCCTTATGATTAACGAGACGTGGTGTGATCATAACAACATACAGGAACTCAAGTCCTTTTGTTCACCTGACCTAGAATTCCTTACAATCAAATGCCGACCGCATTATCTACCAAGAGAATTCTCATCGATTATAATCACAGTCGCGTATATCCCCCCCCCCAAGCTGACACATTGACGGCCCTGAAAGAACTTCATTGGACTCTATGTAAACTGGAAACCACATATCCTGAGGCTGCATTTATTGTAGCTGGGGATTTTAACAAGGCTAATCTGAAAACAAGGCTCCCTAAATTTTATCAGCATATCGAATGTGCGACCCGGGCTGGTAAAACCCTGGATCACTGCTACTCTAATTTCCGCGACGCACACAAAGCCCTCCCACGCCCTCCTTTTGGCAAATCTGACCTCGACTCCATTTTGTTGCTCCCAGCCTATAGACAGAAACTAAAACAGGAAACGCCCGTGCTCAGGTCTGTTCAACGCTGGTCCATGCTTCAAGAGGGCCACCATTGTTCCTGTTCCCAAGAAAGCTAAGGTAACTGAGCTAAATGACTATCGCCCCGTAGCACTCACTTCAGTCATCATGAAGTGCTTTGAGAGACTAGTCAAGGATCATATCACCTCCATCCTACCTGACACCCTAGACCCACGCCAATTTGCTTACAGTCCCAATAGGTCCACAGACGACGCAATCACACTGCACACTGCCCTAACCCATCTGGACATGAGGAATACCTATGTAAGAATGCTGTTCATTGACTATAGCTCAGAATTTAACACCATAGTACCCTCCAATACTAACTAGTCATTCAGCTCAAGACCCTGGGTCTCCACAAGACCCTGGGTCAGTGGACCCATTGATGCCTACAACATCTCCACCCTGCTGATCCTCAACACTGGGGCCCCACAAGGGTGCTTTCTCAGCCCTCTCCTGTACTCCCTGTTCACCCATGACTGTGTGGTCAAGCACGCCTCCAACTCAATCATCAAGTTTGCAGACGACACTACAGTGGTAGGCTTGATTACCAACAATGACGAGATGGCCTACAGGGAGGAGGTGAGGGCCCTTAGAGTGTGGTGTCAGGAAAATAACCTCTCACTCAACGTCAACAAAACAAAGGAGATGTTCGTGAAACAGCACCCCATCCACATCGACGGGACAGTAGTGGTGAAGGTGGAAAGTTCCTCGGCGTACACATCACGGACAAACTGAAATGGTCCACCCACACAGACAGCGTGGTGAAGAAGGTGCAACAGCGCCTCTTCAACCTCAGGAGGCTGAAGAAATTTGGCTTGTCACCAAAAACACTCACAAACTTCTCCAGATGCACAATCGAGAGCATCCTGTCGGGCTGTATCACCGCCTGGTACGGCAGCTGCTCCGCCCACAACCAGAAGGCTCTCCAGAGGGTAGTGAGGTCCACACAACGCATCATGGGGGGTAAACTACAGCACCCGATGTCACAGGAAGGCCAAAAAGATCATCAAGGACAACAACCACCCGAGCCACTGCCTGTTCACCCCGCTATCATCCAGAAGGCAAGGTCAGTACAGGTGCATCAAAGCTGGGACCGAGAGACTGAAAAACAGCTTCTATCTCAAGGCCATCAGACTGTTAAACAGCCATCACTATCATTGAGTGGCTGCTGCCAACATACTGACTCAAATCTCTAGCCACTTTAATAATAAAAAATTTGATGTAATAAATGTATCACTAGCCACTTTAAACAATGCCATTTTATATAATGTTTACATATCCTACATTACTCATCTCATATGTATATACTGTACTCTATACCATCTACTGCATCTTGCCTATGCCGTTCAGCCATCGCTCATCCATGTATTTATATGTACATACTCGTATTCATTCCTTTACACTTGTGTGTATAAGGTAGTTGTTGTGAAATTGTTAGATTACTTGTTAGATACTACTGCATGGTCGGAACTAGAAGCCCAAGCATTTCGCTACACTCGCATTAACATCTGCTAACCATGTGTAAGTGACAAATAAAATTTGATTTGATTTGACAAGTTGCTTCCTCCCTCTCCACCCTCTCTTCCCTTTTTCCGGAGGGGTTAGCAGATGTTGGTTAGCAGATGTTAATGCGAGTTACTAAGCAATGGAGCTCCATGAATTACTGTAAATAGCTGTTACTGCATGCGGGGGCGAAAAAATCAAGTTACTAAGTGTGACAAGTTGCTCTTCCTCCCTCTCCACCCTTGCTTCACCTTTTCCGGGATTAAGTTACTAAGCAATGGAGCTCCATGAATTACTGACTGTAGATAGCTGTTACTGCGTGCGGGGATCGAGTTACTAAGCAATGGAGTCCCATGAATTACTGTGGATAGCTGTTACTGCGGGGGGGGGGTCAAGTTACTAAGTGATGGAGTTCCATGAATTACTGTAGATAGCTGTTACCACATGCAGGGGCGAAAAAATCAAGTTAGTAAGTGTGACAAGTTGCTCTTCCTCCCTCTCCACCTTCTCTTCCCCTTTTCTGGAGATGGCTCCGAGTGTATTTAGCACCAAATTAACTATGTGCCGTGGGGATAATATTTTCATTCGACAGGGGGGAAGGGAAAGGAGCTTGGCTATGGATTTTCATTAAAATGACATCTGTTCAGCAATTTCGGGAAAAGTAATTCTGCTGAAAGTTTTATCAGCTAATTTTAATTATTCACTCCACTGAGTTGAATACAGGATTCATCATGTTGAATTAATACATTCAACACAACTTTTTTTCTCCCTCCCTCTCTTCCAAGTAGAAGAGAGGCGGGAAATAAGCAATCAACAAATTGAATTGTCATGCACCGGGTTAAAATGTGATTCGTTAATTACAACAACAAAAACGATATTGTCTTGTATATTTTGAAGAATTAGGTGGCTCAGAAACTCACCGACAGGAAGTTTAGAGCACCCCATATGTGTCATTTAGTTACCACTGTGATTATCCCTTTCCCCATGTTTATACACAGTTGTAATAAATTGTGTTAGTTTCAGTTGCCACACTACTGTATGTCCATTGGGCATATAGCCTTTTAGCTCAAATCTTTTGTGACCCGTTTCAGGGGACATTTAATTTCTCACAAGTCACTCTAAAGAGTTCATGACTGCGAAAATGAAAGCTTTTTAGTTGCAGATGAAAAGCTGACACCTTATCTAATTAACATTTTCACCATTAAGGAGTTCCTATTCGCTACCCATAAACAAGAACCATCAGGTGTTCAGGAATAGTTTAGCTCAGTCTGAGATGCTACTGTTTCAGCACAGAGCCAGCACTAACCAACGATAACACTGGAGCAGAGGGAGAATCACAAGACCTCCCGGTCAAAGAGTGCACATTCAAAGAGAAGCACATTCAAAGACCAAACTATTCAAAGACATCCCATTCATGGACCTCTGGCTTTCCAGTCAAGTTACTGCAGCTTGCTGCTGCTGCTATACTGTACTTTTGGTCCGAGTAGAAACTCAAAGACCTGAGGCTCAGAAAATAGGATAGATTTTTTCTCCCTCTTCTATTCTATCTCCTCAGGTAACTCTCCTTAGCAACTTGTCCATCTAGACTATCACCTTGCCTTGCAGTCCTGATGCACATCAGCACACAGAACAAATGAGATGCCAAGGCAGGGAGAGACAGGCAAAATGCAAAGTGATACCTTTGAAGAGGGGGGGCTTGTGATCTCTCTCTCTCTGAATTGTGTAACGTATCCCAAAGGAGTCCTCTACAATGGACTGCAAGGACATTGGAATTTTTTATGGACAAAGAGAAAAAAACAACATACATGGTTGTTCCACCTTAAAAGTCAAAATCATAAAAGGTAGTAAGGACGTCCGGTTAGTTGTTCCATCTTAAATTGAGGTGAGGTGGTCTCTGTCATTGCCAAACCCCTGCAGTGAGCGTAGGCAAATCTAATTAACCTACTTCCTCTTTGCCAAAAGGCCAAGCTAGAATGACTCAGTCACAGTCATCATGTTATGAAATGTCCCTTACATTAGAGTACATGGGAGGCTATTTCTGCCCTCGGCCAGCCAATCAATTTCCAGTATTGACTCACTGCTCCTTTTTTATGAAGCTACTGCTACTACTGCTAAAATTCAATCCCGCAATCAAATATTTGCCTTCCCTAAAGTCACGGGTTCTCACCCAATATCCTCCCGGCAAACTATTTAAGATGGAAGTGTGATGTATTTATTAATATGTCTGCAGGAAGCCAACATGTCAAACCTTTTTAACTATCTGTTTATGGTAGAGAAATCATAGCACATCAATTAAAGTAGCTAGCAGTGGACCCATTGATGCCTAACGATCTGAGTGACTGAATGATTGGAAAGCTTTCTTTGACGGCTCTCCGCTTCACTCCCTCTGTCCGTCCCTCCCTTCCTCCAAACCCCACACAGCTGAATGTTCCCCTCTCTGGAGGCCTGTATCGGTTATCAAATTTAATAAATAAAGCAACTGAAATCTGTCTACTCTTCATCTTCTCTTGCTCTCCCAGGGATATCAGCAAGCTGGCAAATTACCATTTCCAGGCACCATATTCCCAAGACGCCACGGTGCTGCTTTTCTTCTCTTACTGATGGAATCAGATGAGCACAACCAAGGGAGACATTGTTATCCACTGGCTAGGATCCCCCAAAAAAACAAGGCGTTACCACGACAGCCCACTCTGACAGCTCGCAATATGAGAACATACGTTAAGACAGCAGGGAAAAATAATAATAATATCATTTTAAAACACTTCAGTTTAAAAAAAAATCCCTTTATGTACCATGGATTGTAATCGAGTGAAATTATAGCTTTCCCTTCCCTTCTGTAAAATGCGTGTATAATGCACTTTCTAGAATGACTCTCACTTCCAACTGAATAGGTGAATGCAGCAGCAGCAGCTGATATGGAAAAATTATGTGCAAATTGAAATTCATTGAAATGGTTATAGATTTATACAGTGTAGAAAGGACTTGAATGGGTAGGAATAAAAATTTCATTTTCAAAATACGTATCTAAGCAGAAAAAAAGAAGGGCGGCCCTAAGTGTGAAAGTAAATGTATAGATCTGTGCTAGGCAAGACGGATATGAACGCTCCTTCTGTCTGGGCACTTGTAGAGCAGTGATTTCCTGGATTTACAGGGTACATCTGGGGAGAGAGGAACACCAGAGATCAGCCCCCCCCTGTGGGGTGCAGGCTGGAGCAGAAGAAGAGGGGAAAATACATAATTTAATGGATAGCAAATATTCTTTAATGCTTTCATACGTAACGGTTCAAATTACTGTGTCTCGTGATCTCATTTGAAGAAAAAAAGGGAGAATGGGACTTCCATTTCCCCGTGAAGCAGAACATATGTTGAAAATGTATATTTTCATGAGCACCATTAGAGATCTTCAGACATGATAACTCAACTGAATGAACCACTTGGTGGTGATGTTGTCTCAACAGGGCCCTAAGAGTCTATCTACAAGTAAAGGTTTGAATTTAATTTAGAAAATACAGCTACCTCTCTCCTTGAAGCTACATTTAGAATTTGACAAAATAACCACTAGAGAACATTCGGATCTTGTTACAGTTAAATATGTGTTAAAAAACACTTCTGGATGTGCGAACAGGGGCCTTTAAATTAACTTGTATCCAGAAACACGACTGTCTTGGCTGCTAGCAGCAACAATGTGACCTTTCCACTGAATTATAATTCAACTAGACTACTCTCTAACTGATTTTAATATGAGCCAGGCCTGCGATGCTTCTCTGCCTGAACAATAATTGGCAGCATAAATCAATTCATGATAGGGGGACAACATGATCTCCTTTAGAACGGAACGACCCATTGACATTGCAGCAATGCATGCCGCCGAATCAAATAAATCACATTGACAGGTAGTAAAAGAGATTCTCATGTCACATTTCATCTATAGTGAGGTGTTTTGACGTTCTATGTGGAGGGTGTAGTGGGTGTATGTGTGTGAGTGCGTGTGCATGCGTGAGAGCGGGTCATGGTTTCACATGGTTATGTAAACACGGCTGTTATATCTCTAGGCTCAACTCAATCCTTTAATGGCTTCTTAGAACGTTAGAACAGCAGGATGCAGCTATACTGTAGGCCTCACCTGGTGACTAAAAATTGGGATGGGAGGTTACTAACCAGCAATCCAATCCAAGGGGATAATAGGCCTCAGCCCCAATCCAACCCAGTCTCTTAAACTGCATGTAATCCACTCAACCAGCCTGTCACAGCAACAATGAACTCCTGGCTCTCCGCTTCCCTCCTCCACCATCACTTCCACCCCTAGGGCCCTCCAACGCTATCCATCTCAGAAACACTTCAATAGCCTACCTGGCCTCCTGCTGCGCCCATTATCCGCTAAGTAGTTCTAAAAGGATTGGAGAGGGAGAGGGAGAGAGGCTTTCACAGGAGACATGCAATTAGGGCTCGAGAAAATTATCACAATTTAGATTTCCTCTGTGTGTCTCCCTGAGAGTGCTGCTGTCAGAGAGGGGTCACTGGAGTACAAATACTGTACAGGCACATGACTGAACGCACTGCATACTAGCTAAATTCCATCTTCATTCACCACAGGTAACCAGAGGCAGAGTCTTTGCCTGGACTAACATTCCACTGTGGATATCTCTGGCTGGGTCTCTGGAGTAGAAACTGTTGTGACAAGCCGTATTAGGGAGTGAGTTAATCAAGTAGCACAAATTCAACCCCACTACCTCCCACCCAAACTCCCTCCCCCTGTTCACTCAATAGAGTTATGTGGAAGGAATGAGGATATAAGGACACCAGAGACAGACACAGGCTTGCTTTATCCCATTTACTAATTTGGGATGTGCAATGTGCATACAACACAATCAATACTTCTAAGAATTACCCAATTAATTAGTGTTCTGCTATGTAGCCTGTGTTAACATGTGGCCATATCCAGTTCTAATGTATATTGAGAGTTATAAAGGTTACTATCTAAACTAAATGGAATAATGACACCATATAAGTACACGTGCAGTATTACCAAACTAACAAATCCAAGACCTAGGAGTATATACCACACTATTCTCCATAATAAACACGTGTTTTTACCCATACTCCACTACTCTTTAGAATAGTGTTGAGCTCCTGAGAAAATAATAGGGGAAAATGGTATGGTAGTGTGGTAATCACTGCTCGTTTCCATTCGATCCATATCGGGGACAGTGTATAACATCGCTCTGTGGGAACCATCTAATTTTAACCTGCACATAACTCTGTCTGGAAATCAATAGGAGGACAGTCCAGTGGAGAATGCCATCTTGTGCAGTGCAGCAGACTGACTGTAAAACAGACAGCGAGAGACAGGCGGTACTCTCTCTGGTACCCAGCAGCTATAATATCCATCCTTGGCGGTTCACTTGACATTTACTTGCCCCGCTTTTCCTGGAGCCTTCTCCTTCCCTAACTGCCAGCGCTCTAACTCTCTGGGGTCTGCCGACCGACCGGGTGAACAGATAACAAACCTGTCAAGGCGGGTAAGGACGGGGGAGAAATCCAGGGCCCGGACTGGCTGGGCTGGGGCTACAGGGGTTGATGTGTTCCAGAGGGTGTGTGTGTGTGTGTGTGTGTGTGTGTGTGTGTGTGTGTGTGTGTGTGTGTGTGTGTGTGTGTGTGTGTGTGTGTGTGTGTGAATGTAGTGTGTGGTAGAGTGGTGGAGGTAGGTTGTGGATGACATGAGAAGCCCTCTGAGGCCTGGGAGATCCACCTGTAAGGTATACAGCGTCAGCTGGCTAGCTACTTAAATGGGTCCAGCACAGCCTGATTAGATCTTTCACTGCAGACATTTCAAATGGCTGGTCACCTTTTTCCTCTCCATTTCACCTATTCATTACAAGGTGGATCCAAATCCACCCCTCCTCCTTTCCATCCAGTCAAAGGAGCTGTCAAGGCTCTTTCTTAAGCCTGTCAGAGAGACAGGTCAGGGGTGGAAGGTTAAGGTGGGCTGGGATGGGAGTGACTTGGGGGCTGAGGGCTGTATAATATTCATGGTGATGGTGTCCCGAGGGGTGAGGAAATGTCACTGCTCTCCTGCTACGGGGGATATTATTCTACAAAGGACAGAGAGAGAAGCACAACATTGCCTTTGTGAAGCAGCCTGTCAATGACTCATATTTTAGCATCTCAGCACTTACTACTAGGACATCCATATCTTTATCCAATAGAAACCATGCAAAAAAACATGGATTTGAGCTGCAGCAGGTATGCCTGCTCCCTTTCTACATTCAGTAGTTAGACAGAACAGCATTTACCTCAATTCAAACTTTAATGATATAAGCCAATCTTCCTGAAAACCAACTACACTAAATTGGTAGATCCGGGTTGATCCCTTAATGCTCCTTTAAAACGAGATAGGGTTAACTGATTTACACAAGAGCAATATGTTACATCCATGCACATGTATATGCCGTTTACTTCACACTTGAAAAAGGCAAGGGGACTATTTAACAAGGTGATTGAATGAAAAGTATTCTATTGACTCATCAGGTGAATAGAATCGAACATAAGGTGTTCAATAAACCAATAACAACAACACCAGCACGTGCTATCAGAGAGTTAAATCTACCGATAGGCAACATACACAACTTAGACAAAGAAAACCAGAAGGACTTCTATTCCATAAACACGGAGGATTGTCAAAACGACTTTTAATTGTGACGGAACATGTCAGGGGTTTTAGGCAAACCAAGCGAGGCGTCACCGTCTGAAATTGGAATGACAGAAATATAGAGTATCCTCTCCATCCACGTCCGAGATGCAGAACCAAAATGTCAATAAACCAGCCATTCTTTAGAGTAAGGAAATTGTTAAGAAGATTGAAAATGCAGGGTGAGGTATCAAGTCAAGAGTAACTGAAATAAATTATAGGCGAGCATCCATTTTAAATGGCCGTCGTTCTGTATTCAAATCATGATGACTTGGCAGTAGAATGTGAACTATTCTACAGTAAACGGCCTCTTGAAGCATACCAAGAAGCCTGTCTAAGGACTTAGACATGTTTATGACAAACCACAACCTCATCACTGCCTGTCTAAGGACTTAGACATGTTTATGACAAACCACAACCTCATCACTGCCTGTCTAAGGACGTAGACATGTTTATGACAAACCACAACCTCATCACTGCCTGTCTATAGACTTAGACATGTTTATAACAAACCACAACCTCATCACTGCCTGTCTATAGACTTAGACATGTTTATGACAAACCACAACCTCATCACTGCCTGTCTATAGACTTAGACATGTTTATGACAAACCACAACCTCATCACTGCCTGTCTAAGGACTTAGACATGTTTGTGACAAACTACAACCTCATCACCGCCTGTCTAAGGACTTAGACATGTTTGTGACAAACCACAACCTCATCACTGCCTGTCTAAGGACTTAGACATGTTTGTGACAAACCACAACCTCATCACTGCCTTGATACAACTGCAGGCTAAGGGTTAGCCGGAGCTGGAGTTTAAACATTTTTTTATTTTATTTAAAGCATCGGGTGAAATCGAATACGCGAGAGAGAGTGTGTGAGAGAGTGAGCGAGAGCGAGAGAGAGAGAGACAGAGAGGGATAAAACATCTAAACAAAACCCCAGCATGCAGCCAGGCAGCCTTTTTCTTTTCACTCTGCACTGTTTTTTAAAAAGCCCACATAATGTAACAGGAAAAGGAAAATAATTTTAATACAAAAGCCTGTGTTCTCATTTTGGGTGTGAAAGCACTACCAGGGCCACTGGAACCTGCTTGATTTCCCCAGTCCAATTATATATCTATGTGCTCAATCCTTCCAGAATAGCAACAGCACGCCCAGGGACACCGTCTGCCTAAGCGCAGCGTGCCTAATGGAGTCCCAGAAGTTGACTCCATTTCATTGCTCCTAACTAATGGGCTGTGATATTTTCCCAAACTGACTGCTGCTCTGCCCCCTGGAAGCTAATCTAGTCAGTGCTGTGGCTGTGGAGCTAGGGCCCAGCCCGGCCCAACAGACAGACAACATCATGCCAGCCCTTAGCCAGCCAGCCCACTGCACTGCCTCATTTCCAACAACAAACCCTTTATTCCATCCTACCTACTGCTGCTGGCTGATGGCTGTCGCTGTTGCCACCCCCGCCACCACCACACGTACCCGCCCGCGCTCCCTATTCCCCTCCCCATGCTCATTAGTGCTTTCTGGCCGGGTGCTGATTGTCATACGGCCCCTGTGATGCCAGCTTCTCCCTGTGAGCCTGGCCTGCTGTGATGAATTTAAGATGCCTTTTATCTAACTGGGCTGAGGAGACGCAAGGGAGAGGCAGGGGAAGGGGAAGCGTGGGACTAGAGAAGACTAGAGCCATCAGACTAGACTGACTGGACTGCTGAAGGACACTCTAAGGCTAGATACCTATTGGTCTCCAGTGGAAGCTCATGTCCAGGATGCTATGAGGAGAAATGGTCAGCCATAAATTCAATGGAATGGGTCCCTGTTTAGCCATATCGTAGCCACTGAGCATTCATCCAGATGGCTGTGGGACACACCAGTGGTGCCATACAATCACTGGCAGAGTGTCAGCATGGAGGAGTAAATATGAAGGTCTTTTTATATTTTCATATAAAAACCAGGGCTTGCTTGCAATGACTTTTTCCTCTATGCTTCCTCCATTTTGAGGGCACATGTTTAAATGAATCCCACCCCCTTTGAGCGTGTATAATTGTAAGTCATTATATCATATAAATTGATTTGGGGATGATTTCCCGACATTAAAATTGCTACTTATTACATCGAGGGGAGAGAATGAAATAAGAGTTGAACATTTGCAATTATTATTTCTGTGCGGTTCAAAGTCTAGAGACATTCAAAGTGGGTTTAGATATTGTAACACTGTGTTAAGTGCACAGAAATGTAATTAAATGATGGCGAACTGCACTAAAGCAGAATAATGCCCCTAAAATGTAATTTCACAAGAATAAATTTTTTCCATTTAACCAGGGCCCTCTCATCTTAAATCTCATCCAGAGACACAATGAGTCCATTTCAAGAATAAAGGACGGGTAGGTGAAAAAAACGAAATTGTCTGCTGTTATGGGGTGCATGTAGAGGTTAATTCTTTTCCTAATTACGCCTAGAAACGTCAAACATTTGTTTTTCCCCTAATTGACAAGGAAATTAACAGTGGACTACATTAGCCACAGAGGGTTGCTCTCCAACCCATTGTATAATGCTTAAAAGTGGTTTTCACATGCATTATGTATAAAAAGCAATTACTAAGCTGTTGTTACTCTGTAGTACCTTAAAGCCATCGAAAATCAGCAGTGTAAATTCATCCACGAGAAGAGGCAAAACTCTAATTATTCACAATATCCATCCGCCTAAAGTGGCTGCACTTAAGAATGAAAAGTACAAAGAAAAATCTAAATGCATGACACCACCAGGATGTCCACCAGAGGAGGCTGGTGGGAGGAGCTATAGGAGGATGGGTTCATTTTAATGGCTGGAATGGAATCAGTGGAATGGAGTCAAAGACATTGTTTCCATGTGTTTGATACCATTTCATGTATTCCATTCCAGCCATTACAATGAGCCTACAGCTCCCCCACCAGCCTCCTCTGATGCCCACACACACAAAGGAGACGTGAGCTACAGTACTAGGTACTAGGCACCATCAGCTCATCATCATGGCACACTGCAGAGTTCAGTATACTGTTACCAGAAGTGCTCTACCCCAATGTGCTGTTCCAGCTACTGATTATCATGTAGTCTCTGGGCAAGCCTTCACTGCATTGAACTCATTTGGCCAGGGAGATAAGACCCTAATGGGATAGACGGAAAGGTTTGGAATCAGATAGCCCTGGCCTAGGCTAGCTAATGCCTGGCTAATTTACCTCTTTCCTGGGCAGCCTAGGCTGGGGCCAATGGTCTGGTAGCGGTCAGATGCAGAGGGACAATCCTGGGTTAATCCTGTCCAATCCCCTGGCCTGTGTAGTGCTGCCCTCAGACCTCTCTCTATGGCACCAACTCTGCCAGGGTGACTCTCTTTAAACGGGTCAGAGACAATTCTCAAATTGGTTTACAGAGGATTGAATACACTACAACACTATATCGCCTCTGTTAGGCTGTAGAATAAATCTATGAGAATGCTCTCTAGGCAGGCTGCATTTTATTAATAGCTCACTGAAAGCCATTTAGGTTATCTCTTGGCATCTAATTTGGCTTCTTCTTATTAATGTGCTAGTTTAGTTTAACAAATTTATGGGTAAAAAACAAAAATAAAAAATGTATCCTGACCTTTCTTATATAACTCAGATATAGGACAGACACTTTAAAACAAACTTCCTTTTGATTGATCTGTTTTTCCATGTATGAATCTGATATTCAATGCATTTCTATGGGCTAATAGTAGTAGGACCAAATTCAATGTTTCATCAAATAATGTAATATATATTATTGGGGTCCTCAAATATTTTTATTTGTGAAACGGCAGCCAAGCATCGATCATCATGTCACCAAATTAAACCCCTAGATATTTACTGGAAAGGAGCATCAAGCTCATCACCTTGCACTTTCACCCCATGAGAAGTTCATCCAAGTGTATTTAATCTGTAGCCTAATAAACTGCATGCTTTCCCGAGTTGTAGGTGTTTTCCTTTGATATGATGGTTATTATGGCTAAGAGTGGTGCAATGGGTAGCAGACGTTTTTACGGGCTTCTGACCAATTCTGTTATTTTGTGTGTTTTATTGCGTTAATATTATGCACTTATGTCCTCATTTCCTATGACCGAAAAGAGCTTCTGGACATCAGAACAGCGATCACTAACCTTGATATGGATGAAGGCTTCTACTTCAACGAATCGACAGCGCAGGACATATTGCGGACCAGACCCTAATCCAGAGACTCGAAAAAGAAAAAGGTGGTTTAACTACTTACGGAGTGGTGGGGCGCTAGGCGCCAAATTCAAAATCCAAAAGTTGAATTATTAAACATTCATCAATATACAAGTGTTGCATAGTTATCAAAAGCTCTGCTTCTTGGCAATATCACAGCGTTGTCAGATTTCTAAAAGGCTTTACGGCGAAAGCACAACATTTGATTGTTTGAGGGTAGCACCTCCAATATTTTACATTAGCATAAATTCATAAACCATCGCGGTTCACACAAAACACATTTCACAGCGAAAACAAATCCCTTACCTTTTGAAGAACTTCTGCTGAGGGCTTCCCAAGTGTCCAACAGTTCTTTTGTTAGAAAAAGTAATTTATTATATCCATAAATCTCCATTTGGTTGGCGCGTTATGATCATAAAATACAGCGTCCACTCGCCCATTGAACCGTGAAGAGAACGCGTTCAACCTATACCTATACACTTGTCCAAGAACAATCAAACATCATTGATAATGTATCCTTAGGAACACTTTTATGTATATTTACTATAATATTTCAACCGGATTATAAACTGGACGATAGGAAAGGAAAAAACCACAGCGAGCGCGAGCCCGTGAACGCACATCCTCTTCTGTTTACATCCGATGACCAGTTCGAAATTCTTCTTCTATTACCATCCAGAGCAACTATAACATCACCAAACACTGTCTAGAGACTGTTGACATCCAGTGGAAGCAATAGGTACTGCAATCTTACTCCCAGAAATGGCTGTTTTCAATAGGGAGGGGTTCAAAATGAGGCAATGTGTCAAAAACACTTTTTCCAGGACCGAAATTCCTCTGGTTTTCGCCTACTATATCTGTTCTATTATACTCACAGACATTATGTTAACACTTTTAGAAACTTCAGAGTGTTTCCTATCCAATGGTACTAATTATGTGCATATCCTATTTTCTGAGTGGGAGGCATTTTACTTTGGGCACGCCAGACTCTCCAAAACCGTCACCTCGGGAGCCGCTCCCTAAGAAGTTAAGAGAGGCCGACATGTGGGCACGCTGATGAAACTACGTCGGTGAGTAAAGGGAAAGTCAGTGGTACAACTGTACAATTGAATGCATTCAACTGAAATGTGTCTTCCGCATTTAACCCAACCCCTCTGAATCAGAGAGGTGCGGGGGGCTGCCATAATCGACATCCACGTCTTCGGTGGCTTAACTGTGGCTTAACTGCCTTGTTCAGGGGCAGAACGACAGATTTTTACCTTGTCAGCTCGGGGATTCAGTGACTGGCCCAACGCTCTAACCACTAGGTTACCTGCCGCCCGAGTACATACAGTGCCTTCAGAAAGTATTCACACCGCTTGACTTTTTCCACATTGTCACGTGCGCTCCCTCTCCGGACTCTAGGTCACCAGGTTTCTCGTTAAGGCGCACACCTGTCACCATCGTTACGCGCATAATGAAACTCACCTAGACTACATCACCTTCTTGATTACCTGCCCTATATATGTCATTCCCCTTGGTTCCTTCCCCAGGCATCATTATTTCTGTTTCTTGTCTGTGCGGTGTTCGTGTTTTGTATTATGTTACATTTATTTATTAAAACACTCACTCCCTGAACTTGCTTCCCGGCTCTCAGCACACTCCTTACACACATTTTGTTGTGTGAATATTAAATGGTGTAAATTTCTTTTTTTTTTTTACTGGCCAACACACAATCCCACATAATGTCAATGTGGAATTATGTTTTTGAAAAATGTTCTAATGAATAAAAAATGAAAAGCTGAAATGTCTTGAGTCAATAGGTACTCAACCCCTTTGTTATGGCAAGCCTAAATATGTTCAGTCAAGCAGTGAATTTCAAACCAGGGAGGTTTTCCAATGCCTCTTAAAGAAGGGCACCTATTGGTAGATGGGTAAAAAATAAAAAAAGTAGACATTGAATATTCATTTGAGCATGATGAAGTTATGAATTCCACTTTGGGTGGTGTATCAATAAACCCAGTCACTACAAAGATACAGGCATCCATCCTAACTCAGTTGCCGGAGACGAAGGAAACCGCTCAGGGAATTCACCATGAGGTAAATAGTTACAGAGTTTAATGATTGTTGTGATAGGAGAAAACTGAGGATGGATCAACAACATTGTAGTTACTCCACAATACTTATCTTATTGACAGAATGAAAAGAATGAAGCCTGTACAGAATACAAATATTACAACACATTACTGAGTACCATATTTCCAAGCATAGTGGTGGCTGCATCATGCTATGGGTATGCTTGTAATCGTTAAGGACTGGGTATTTTTTCAGGATAAAGAAAATCATGGAATGGAGCTAAGCACAGGCAAAATCCTAGAGAAAAACCTGTTTCAGTCTGCTTTCCACCAGACACTGGGAGATGAATTCACCTTTCCGCAGCACAATAACCTAAAACACAAGAACAAATCTACATTGGAGTTGCTTACCAAGAATGAGGTGAATGTTCCTGAGTGGCCGAGTTTTACAGTTTTGACTTAAATCAGCTTGAAAATCTATGGCAAAATTTGAAAATGTAATCTAGACAGAGCTTGAAGAATTTTGAAAAGAATAATGGGCACATGTTGCACAATCCAGGTGTGGAAAGCTCTTAGAGAAAGTTCTTAAAGACTCAGCTATAATTGCTGCCAAAGGTGATTCTAACATGTATTGACTCAGGAGTGTGAATACTCCTGAGTCATGTTAGATGTATGTTAGATATTTCTGTATTTCGTTTTCAATGTATTTGCAAAAATTCATAAAAACATATTTTCACTTTGTCTTTATGGGGTATTGTGTGTAAATGGGTGAGAGAAAGAAATTTATATAATACATTTTGAATTCAGGCTGTAACACAACAAAATGTGGAATAAGTCAAGACGTTTAAATACTTTCTGAAGGCAATGTAAACCGCCTCTTCCCTCGGTTTTATTGGCGAATGTACAATCACTGGAGAACAATCTGTACGAGCTCCGTTCGAGACTATCCTTTTAACAGGACTTGAAGAACTGTAATATCTTACGTTTCTCGGGGTCGTGGCTGAACAAGGACATAGATAATTTACGTTTAGCTGTTTTTATTTTTAATCGGCAGGACAGAATGGCATCGTCGGGAAAGCTCAAGGGGGGAGGTGTGTGTCTCTTTGATAACAGCAGCTGGTGCTCAATCTCTAACATTAAGGACGTCTTGTGGTTCTGCTCGCCTGAGTTAGAATACCTCATGATAAGCTGTAGACCACACTATTTACCAAGATAGTTTTCATCTATATTTTTTCATAGCTGTCTATTTACCACCACAAACTGTCTATTTACCACACACTAAGACACAACAAGCTGTATATTGCCATAAGCAAACAAGAAAATGCGTATCCACAAGCACCACTCCTAGTGGCCAGTGATAAAATCAGTTTTCCCTCATTTCTACCAGCATGTCACCTGTGTAAATCGAGGTGAAAAAACTTTAGATTACCTTTACTCCACACACAGAAACACATACAAAGCTCTTCTTTTCTCCCATTCGGCAAATCAGACTCTATCCTCCTGATTCCTGTTTACAAGCAAAAACTCAAACAGGAAGTACCAGTGACGCGCTCACAACGGAAGTGGTCCGATGAAGAGGATGCTAAGCTACAGGACTGTTTCGGTATTACAGACTGGAATATGTTCCGGGTTTCATCTGATGGCAGTCAGTCACCAGCTTCATTAATAAGTGCATCAACGACGTCGGTCCCACAGTGACCGTACATACATATCCGAACCAGAAGCAATGGATAACAGGCAACATCCTCACTGAGCTAAAGGCTAGAGCTGCCACTTTCAAGGAGCGAGACACTAAGCCGGACCCTTATTAGAAATCCCGCTATGCCCTCCGACGAACCATAAAACAGGCAACGCGTCAATACAGGACTAAGCTTGAATCCTACTACACCGGCGCTGATGCTCGTCGGGTGTGGCAGGGCATGCAAACTAACACGGATTACAAAAGGAAACCCAGCCATGAGCTGCCCAGTGACGCAAGCCTACCAGAAAAGCTAAATGCCTTATATGCTCGCTTCAAGGGAAGCAACATTGAACCATGCATTAGAGCAGCAGCTGTTCCGGATGACTGTGTGATCACTCTCTCCGTAGCCGATGTGAGTAAGACCTTTAAACAGGTTAACATTCACAAGGCCGCAGGGCCAGACGGATTACCAAGACGCATACTCGGAGAATGTGCTACCCAGCTGGCAAGTGTCTTCACTGACATTTTCAACATCTACCTGACCCAGTCTATAACACATACAAGTTTCAAGTAGACCCCCATAGCACCCAGGTGGTGAAGGTAGGCAACAACACATCCGTCACGCTGACCCTCAACACGGGGGCCCCTCCGGTGTGCGTGCTTAGTCCCCTCCTAAACTCTCTGTTCACCCACGACTGCATGGCCGAGCACGACTCAAACACCTTTATTAAGTTGGCAGACGACACAACGGTGGTAGGCCTGATCACTGACAACGATGAGACGGCCAATAGGGACGGGTTCTGAGAACTGGCAGTGGGGTCCCAGGACAACAACCTCTCCCTCAACATTAGCAAGACACAGGAGCTGATCATGGACTACAGGTGGGCCGAGCACGCCCCCATTCGTGTGTAGTTGTGGGAGTGAAAATTTCATACATGTTTGTCGTTTTTTTTTTTAGCTAAAATCATTATCTGCAGAGAATGATCTGTACTATATTATGATGAGGGAGGGAGGGAGGGAATGAGGGAAAAGGGTTGAGGGACGTGTGTACATGAATAGAGAGGGGGGAGCGAATATCTGATTAATGTGGAACGATTTTCCAACAAAGCATTGGGTGCAATTTCACCACCGCTTGACGCAAGACTGCTGTCATTCCATTATAGATGGCTGGCAGATTAATCTCTGTCCCTCTTTTCAATTTACACTTTCGTCGTGCTGCAGCAAGAGATAGAATTTTCCTGTGTGTATGAATACAGTAACTGAAGGGGCTCAACGCTCCTCATCAGGAGTGAATGGGACACACCACACACACGCCTCTTCGGAAGCACTTATCCTCTTATTGCGTACACTTATTCCATTTCTGTGTCAATATCGACCGTAATCAAATGGGGTGGTGTGACAAGTAGGATGAAAGCCTTTATGTGTGTGTGTGTGTGCGCATGCGTGTGTGGGAGCAGTACATCTCCCTGCTGACAGGACAGGACAGTGCTGGATGAAATACTATTGTTTTCGGAGAATCGTCAAGAATAAAATATAAATAACTTACAGTACTATGAAGTCGTGCACATTTGAAAGAGATTAAGCCAATTCTAAATCAGTAGATAGTTTGTTATCATAACGGTCACTAGTATCTACTTTAAAATAATCTACATAATGTTCTTTGGCTCTGTACAAGATGGATTTTTTTTAAGTCTGGACAAGAGGTATACCTATGTGAGAATCCTGTTCATTGACTATAGCTCAGCATTCAACACCATATTACCCTCCAAGCTCATCATTAAGCTTGAGGACCTGGGTCTGAACCTCGCCCTGTGCAACTGGGTCCTGGACTTCCTGGCGGGCCGGCCCCAGGCTCAGCCCCCTTTTGTACTCCCTGTTCCCCCATGATTGCGTGGCCACCCATGCCTCCAACTCAATCATCAAGTTTGCAGACGACACAACAGTAGTAGGCCTGATTACCAACAATGACGAGACAGCCTACAGGGAAGAGGTGAGGGCCCTGGGTGTGTGGTGCAAGGAAAATAACCTCTCACTCAACGTCAACAAGACAAAGGAGCTGATCGTGGACTTCAGGAAACAGAGAGAGCACCCCCTTATCCACATCGACGGGAACACAGTGGAGAAGGTGGAACGCTTCAAGTTCCTCGGCATACACATCACTGACAAACTTAAATGGTCCACCCAGAAGAAAGCACAATAGCGTCTCTTCAACCTCAGGAGACTGAAGAAATTTTGCGTGGCAAGTCGGTTAGGACATCTACTTTGTGCATGACACAAGTAATTTTTCCAACAATTGTTTACAGACAGATTATTTCACTTATAATTCACTGTATCACAATTCCAGTGGGTCAGAAGTTTACATACACGAAGTTGACTGTGCCTTTAACTTGTTAGGGAGTGGCAGCTGAGGGGTCGGTTTTGGAGAGCCTGGCATGCCCAAAGTAAAATGCCTCCCATTCAGGCCCAGAAAATAGGATATGCACATATTTGGTACCATTGGATAGGAAACACTCTGAATTTTCCAAAAGTGTTAACCATTTGTCTGTGAGTAAAACAGAACACATATATCAGGCGAAACCCCGAGGAATTTCTGTCCTGGAAAAAGTGATTTTGACACATTGCTCATTTGGGAACCCCTCCCTCATGAAAATGACCATATAAGGGCATATGAATGCAGTACCCATCGCTTCCTTTAGATGTCAACAGTCTCGAGACAGTGTAAGTTTTCAATTTGGATGCATTAGACCAGAGAATAAGAGCAAACCAGGAAGTTACCTTTTCATGTAAACAGTACCCAGCGCGCGCCCGACAAGTCACGCGGTGTCTTTTTTACCGTCTTTATCGATCAGTTTATATTCCGGTTGATTTAAAATAGTAAATATACGTAAAAGTGTTCCTAAGGATACATTTAAAACTATGTTTGATTGTTCTTGGACAAGTTTATAGGTATAAGATGAACGAGTTCACGTCACGTTTCAATGGAGGAGTGGAGGCTGTCGTTTCTGATTATAACGCGCGAACCAAATGGAGGATTTATGGATAAAATACATTACTTTTTCTAACAAAAGAACCATGGATTGTCTTCGTTGGACACTTAGGATGACCTCAGCAAAAGTTCTTCAACAGGTAATTGATTTGTTTTCGCTGTGAAATGTGTTATGTGTGTGCCATGATGGCTAATCGATTCATGGCTATGGGAAAAATTTGTGAGGTGCTACCCTCAAACAATCAAATGTGCTGCTTTCGCCGTAAAGCCTTTTTGAAATCTGACAACGCTGTGATATTGCCAAGAAACAGAGCTTTTGATGAGTATGGAACACTTGTATATTGGTGGATGTTTAATAATTCAACTTTTGGATTTTGAATTTGGCGCCTACATTTCACCTGGTAGTGTCGGGAGCAGCCCGCTAGCTCCCCAGCAATCCCTGAGAGGTTAAACAGCTTGGAAAATTCCAGAAAATTATGTAATGGCTTTAGAAGCTTCTGATAGACTAATTGAGATCATTTGAGTCAATTGGAGGTGTACCTGTGGATGTATTTCAAGGCCTACCTTCAAACTCAGTGCCTCTTCGCTTCACATCATGGGAAAATCAAAATAACATTTTTTCGGAGACCTCCACAAGTCTGGTTCATCCTTGGGAGCAATTTCCAAATGCCTGAAGGTACCACGTTCATCTGTACAAACAATAGTACGCAAGTTTAACTTCACCGGCTCCAGCAGCAAAACTGACTGTTTTGGAGAGCCTGGCGTGCCCAAAGTAAAATGCCTCCCATTTAGGCCCAGAAAATGGGATATGCATATATTTAGTACCATTGGATAGGAAACACTCTGAATTTTCCAAAACTGTTAACCATTTGTCTGTGGGTCAATCAGAACGCATTTGGCAGGCAAAACCCTGAGGAATCTCTGTCCTGAAAAAAGTCATTTTGACACATTGCTCATTTTTGAGCCCCTCCCTATCCAAAATGACCATATATAGGCATGTGAACTCAGTGCACGTCGCTTCCTTATGATGTCATCAACCACGAGACGGTGTTTTACTCCATCTTGGGGGAATTTCGGCCATTGAAAAACAGCATGGAACGAGAGACCACGCTATGAAAACTCTTCAGAGTGCGCGTGCATGAGAAGGCGCGCTGTGCCTTATTTATCGCTTTTAGCGTTCAGTTTATATTCGGCTGATTTATAATAGTACATATACGTAAAAGGGTTCCTAAGGATACATTTAAAACTATGTTTGATTGTTTTTGGACAAGTTTATAGGTATAATTTTAACGAGTCGGCGCCGAGTTTCAAAGGAGTAATAGAGGCTGTCGCTTTCTGATTATAACGCATGAACCAAATGGAGGATTTATGGATAAAAGACGTTACTTTTTCTAACAAAAGAACCATGGATTGTCTTCGTTGGACACTTAGGAAGACCTCAGCAGAAGTTCTTCAACAGGTAATTACTTTGTTTTCGCTGTGAAATGTGTTATGTGTGTGCCATGATTGCTAATCGATACATGGCTATTGGAAAATATGTGAGGTGCTACCCTCAAACAAATGAATGTGCTGCTTTCGCCGTAAAGCCTTTTTGAAATCTGACAACGCTGTGATATTGCCTAGAAACAGAGCTTTTGATGAGTATGGAACACTTGTATATAGCTGGATGTTTAATAATTCAATTTTCGGATTTTAAATCTGGCGCTACAGGTTTTTGCTAGTGGTGTCGGGATGATCCCGCTAGCGACCCACTGGTATTTGAGTCGATAAACACCATGGGACCATGCAGCCGCCAGACCGCTCAGGAAGGAGACGCATTCTGTCTTCTAGAGATGAACGTACTTAGGTGCGAAAAGTGCAAATCAATCCCAGAACAACAGCAAAGGACCTTGTGAAGATGCTGGAGGAAACAGGTACAAAAGTATCTATATCCACAGTAAAACGAGTCCTATATCGACATAACCTGAAAGGCCGCTCAGCAAGGAAGAAGCCACTGCTCCAAAACCACCATAAAAAAGCCAGACTACGGTTTGCAACTGCACATGGAGAAATGTCCTCTGGTTTGATTAAACAAAAATATAACTGTTTGGCCATAATGACCATCGTTTTGTTTGGAGGAAAGGGGGGAGACTTGCAAGCCGAAGAACACCATCCCAACCGTGAAGCACGGGGGTGGCAGTATCATGTTGTGAGGGTGCTTTGCTGCAGGAGGGACTGGTGCACTTCACAAAATAGATGGCATCATGAGGGAGGAAAATGTCAAGATTTCAACATTTCAAGACATCAGTCAGGAAGTTAAAGCTTTGTCGCAACTGGGTCTTCCAAAGGGACAATGACCCCAAGCATACTTCCAAAGTTGTGGAAAAATGGCTTAAGGACAATAAAGTCAAGGTATTGGAGTGGCCATCACAAAGCCCTGACCTCAATCCCATAGAAAATCTGTGGGAAGAACTGAAAAAGGGTGTGCGAGCAAGGAGGCCTACAAACCAGCTCTGTCAGGAGGAATGGGCCAAAATTCCCCCAACTTATTGTGGGAAGCTTGTGGAAGGCTACCTGAAACATTTGACCCAAGTTAAACAATTTAAAGGCAATGCTACCAAGTACTAATTGAGTGTATGTAAACTTCTGACCCACTGGGAATGTGATGAAAGAAATAAAAGCTGAAATAAATCATTCTCTCTACTATTATTCTGACATTTCACATTCTTAAAATAAAGTGGTGATCCTAACTGACCTAAGACAGGGACTTTTTACTAGGACTAAATGTCAGGAGTTTTGAAAAACTGAGTTTAAATGTATTTGGCTAAGTTGTATGTAAACTTCCAACTTCAACTGTATATTCTTAATTCCATTCCTTCACTTAGATTTGTGTGTATTGTTGTGAAATTGTTAGATATTACTTAATACGGCACTGTTGGAGCTAGAAACCCAAGCATTTCGCTACACCCGCAAAAACATCTGCTAAACACGTGTATGTGACCAATACAATTTTATTTGATTTTACTGTGTGTAATGTGAAATTTGAAAAGTTGTATAAAAAAATACCCGTCTGGATAGAATAGTAGGCTAATTCCCCAGCCAAGCAGTTAGAACTAGTAGTCATTTTGGTTGTGAAGTGCATTAGCAAGAAGCTTTGTATTTTCTTTCGAAAAAAATGCAATTTACCCCTTGGATGTCTATTATACCACTCTGTCACAGACCCTCCCAGTCAACACCACCTCGTCAGATTGCCTGATGCAGTTCAAGAGATGTCCAGTTAGCAGCTGAACATGCAGCATAGTTAAGATCAGCGTGGCGGCCCTTATCAGTATCATGCAGACATGCCCTCGCTGCGATCATTCCTATGGATGGAATAGTCAGCCACATGTTGGGGCGGCAGGAAGCCTAGTGGTTAGCGCGTTGGACTAGTAACCGAAAGGTTGCAAGATCGAATCCCCGAGCTGACAAGGTTCAAATCTGTCATTTTGCCCCTGAACAAGGAAGTTAAACCACTGTTCCTAGGTTGTCACTGAAAATAAGAATTTGTTCTTAACTGACCTGCCTAGTTAAATAAAAATATAAAAAAGTGTTTGCCTTCTAACTGCCATTGGTAATAGAACAGTGACTGTGTATTTGTTCACAGATGCATCTATGGAGCCAGCACTTGGAGACTTGCAAGATGATAGGATGGAATTCTGACAGACTTGATACTGACGTCTCTGAATGGAGAGGGACCACAGGCACTCAACACATCAACAATGTGGGACTGAAGGTGATTACTAATAATACAGTACAGCAGAAGTGAAAATTATTTGCAACACCCTTTTCATTCCATACTTCACTGATGAACTCTGCCTCAACTCTGCCTAGTTCTACAGATGGAGAGGACTGAAGATGCTTTTGCCAGTCGCCAGCCTCGGTCGTTTGATTGGAAGACCATCAGTGGGTAGGTTTCATCTGACATGTTCAAACTTCAACATAGTACCTGTTTGTGTGTCAGATATGACCTATCCTAACTGTAATTGGTAATAGAACAGTGACTATGTGTGTATGTGTTCACAGAAACATGTATGGAGCCAGCACATGGAGACTTGCAAGATGATGTGATGAAATCCAGACTGACAGACGGGCTTGATACTGATGTCTCTGAATGGAGAGACCTGGCACTCTGCATTAAAACTATTTTAAGAAACGCCTTTGCAAGCACTTGGCAACATAACCTATGATGATGATACTTTCAAAGCAGATGACAGGTTCAAAAGAGCTTGAAACAAAGAAGAGGTTTGTGACATATCCTTTCCTGAGGCGAGTCAACGTCCAAAAGCCAGAAGCATGACAGCAGAGAAATAGTTTTCCACTGATCTGTAATCCGGCACCGCAGCAAAAACAAGTTTCAAAAATGTCCACCAGTGCTAAAAATGACAGTATGGTGATTTGTAATGGATTCTTGAAATCTAACAATTCTAAGAAAAGGGAATAATGGGCTGTATCTGAGATTCTCATTTCAACGCATCACAGAGAAGATTTCTATCCAAAATACGGAGCACCCAACCTCACAAATAGTAACCAAAACTACAGGAAGAAAGAAACATCTCCTAAAACTGAAACCACACACTGGCTTTAGCTAATGGAGAAGCTTCAACTGGTTGCTGTGTAACAATGCATGATGATTAGGCTTAAGGAAACATATAAACATGACTGTGTATGAAACTGAATCTCCGAGAGAGATGGGAAATAAACAAAGACGGTGGGAGGGCTGGGGATAGCGAGGCCGCAGCTAGCACTCGAGTGTCATGAAGACGACATCACAGCGGCCATCCTGCAGATTCCTGGGGTCTGACTAGATTGCAGATGGAAAAGTGAGCCTTAAAACCACATCCCCAACAACGGGAAAAAATAAATAATTTCTCATAACTGTTTCTATTTACTGGAAGCCTTATATATCTCCCACGGGAGCAGAAACAAATGAAAATGTTATTTCTCTTCTCATGAACTCCTACCTTGCTTTTTCACTGCTGGCAATTTCATTCTGCCTCCAAATGTGACTTAAGCCTGTGACTTGAGGGAAATAATGTTCTGAGAACTATAATTGCAGGGGCTTGTTTTCTTGTATATTTGTTTATTTGGTTTATTTGGTTTTTGGGCGGTTGCTTTGTGGTTTAAGGGAAGTTGCACTGGCTTCTGAAATAGAAGTGATGTGACATCCAAAGCCTCACAGTAATCCAGTCAGACTCGCAGGCCCTGAATAAGACAGAACATGCCCTCCTCCCATCCAAAGAAAAACACTGGCCTAATGCACATGGACAGCCTTGTAAAGTGGAGCCTGTCAAAACGGAAACTCAAAACACATAATAGTAGCTATATGTTCACAGATCGTAAGCCCAAAAATCTCTCTCCAACATTCTTTGTGTAATACTAAGGACAAGAAATGTATTTTTCCATGCCTAGCCCATCTCTTTCTTACCCTCCTTCTCCCCTCTCTTCTACACCTCCGTTCACTTCATACACTGCACGCACAGGGATACAGTAGTAGGCAACGACAGTATGAAGCCAGATGAAAGCTAAACAACCCAGAGAGCATGTCATTTCCTTTGGGGTCTGGTAAGGATAACGGCAGCCCCACTAGCCCCTGCTCTAGCCAGTGTACAGTAATCCACTGAGTCTCAGTGCTGCTAGATGGGGGAGCCAGACAGGGCTACTTCCATATCCCTAGAAGGAGGCAGGGAGGCATTGATTATACAGGCTCAGCATGTCCAGCCCCCAGCTTTCATCCATACATTTCAACAACAGTGGGCTGAAGGATACTGCTGGACTCCTGGCGAGGCCCAACACACTGTTTAAGGATTTCTTTCAGCTAACTGCATGTTCACTGGAACTGGACCTTTAAATCCTAAACCCCTAAAGCTGAAAGAAAAATAAAGTAGGATAACCGTGGCGGCTTGATTTTTCTTTATATTGTTTATATATTTGCCATTCGTTTAACACTGTAAAGTAAATAGCCTTTGTGACGGCCCCTCCCTGCTCTGTCTACTGGGTTCTGCTGTCCTTACTTCCTGCAGAAGATTGGTGAGCGGAGTAAGAGAGGTGGGCGGAGCTGGGAGGCTCCTCAGTGCTGATGGGGCACACCTGTGAAAGCTCAGCTGGGCATGTTTTCCCCTTTCCATGCATACCTTTGGTTGTTTCATTGTGGTTTTGGCAGTTGACACCTAATTTACTGACCTTCATGCCTCATCTGATTATTGTTGTGAGTGTTTATTTTCATTTTGGAATAAATTAATTTTGTTATTCCTTTACTCAGTGTGTGGTTTCCCATTGTTTGTTACAATCTTGAGCCAGGTTGTAACACCTTATAAAGGGTTTACTATATTGACATTTATTCGTTAATATTTTGTACAAGACATCAACATTGACCAGGTTAACGGATGCCAATAAAAGGTACAGCCCCCAGTCTGGGCCACACATGTTCTTCTGTCTCAGATGAGAAATCTAGCATGCAGCAGAGCGTAAGCTACACAGTACGTGATAGACTGCTATAGGGGAAACCCAGCAGGATTCCATGCATGAGAGGAAATGTTTATTAGACTGCTGCGTTTGGCCCAGAGACACAGGAGAGCGGGGAGACAGAGGGGTCATGAACCAGCAGGCCTTCCTGTGGACTCCCCATACGCTACACATTCATTCATACTGTAGCCACCCCCATTGAAGGAGTCATATGGTGAGAGCATTAGAGGGGTCGGGAGGGGAGAATGTCAGATTTGCCCTAAAGACATACAGTGTAAAAAAGGTGAGGAAACGAGAAAGATGCCTGTGATATTTACAGTGCTCTGACGAGGCGGGGAGCGGTGGAAAGGAAAGGAAAGGAAGAGGGGGTCATGATGATTTGTTGGCCCAGGAGAGGTAAGCTTTACCCAGCCGTGATACATGTTTATGAGGGGGAGCCAGTGCTGTGCTGGGCTCCTGGTGAGCTGGATTGTGTTTTCTCTGGCTCCCAGTCTGGGCCTTCAGTAAGTGCAACCCCACCAAGATATTGTGATTGAAGGACACGGCTCGAGCTAGGCTTCTCCCCAGGGGGTTATAGAGACAAAGATACAGAGGGGTCCGGAATTATTGGATCCCTTGATAAGCAAAAACATATATTTTTTTACAATTATATTATTTTATACTGATACATTTGCTCAGAGAACAAGATAGTTTAACACGTAATTTAAAAAAAATAGCAAAAAGACGGGCCAAAATGTTTGGATCCCCTGTTTTGAATACTCCAACACACTCCCTTGAGGATAAATGTTTAAAAAAAAAAATTATGAGGTTGGAGAACACATTAGGAGGGATCTTAAACCATTCCTCCATACAGAATCATTCAAAATCCTTGATATTCTTTGTCTGCGCTTATGGACTGCCCTCTTCAATTCAAACCACAGGTTTTCAATGGGTTTCAAGTCCGAAGACTGAGATGGCCATTGCAAAATGTTGATTTTGTGGTCAATTACCAGTTCTTAGTGGATTTCTTTGCTTGGGGTTATTGTCTTGCTGGAAGATCCCATTGCGGCCAAGTTTCAGCCTCCTGGCAGAGGCAACCAGGTTTTTGGCTAACATGTCCTGGTACTTCGTATAGTACAAACGATCCACCACCACATTTTACACTAGGGATAAGGTATTTTCTGCATATGTATTGTTCTCTATTTTCATGTCATCTGATTATTCTGTGTTACTTGTTAAACAAAATGTCTTTCTGTGAACAATTGTATTAGTATAAAATACACATTTTAAATTTTTTGGAGCATACAAATATAGCTCAGTATTTGTATTATTTATTTTATACAGTCTTTTTTGCTCATCTGTATCAAGGGATCCAATAATTCAGGACCCTACTGTATATGTGATGTGGTTTGTATGTGTATGTGAGTGAAGAGTGTGTGTATGCGTGTATATGTGTGTTTGCTTGTGTGTGTTTCTGAGAGAGAAAGGGAGTATGTTGGTCGATGTAGTGTTTCCTACTGCTAAAGAATGCATCCCCCTTTTTCTCGCTCACACAGCCGAGTTCCCACATTGCTCTCATTGCTATGGCAACCAGTGTTCTCTCCTTGGACTACCTCTGCATGCATCCAATCAGAGTGAGACCTTTGTGAAGAGAGAATCTTCTGGGCTTCACTTATTCAACTTACCCCACTGGAATAGCCTCCACACTGAGAACAAAGGGTGCTTCCTATAGGGCTCTGGTCAAAAGTAGTGCACTATATAGGGAATGGGATGCCATTTCGGACATAGCCTAAGGGAAAAGGCTCTGCCGCCAGAGCCCGACATGACACCAAATATTGGGGGTATGTGGGTTGGATTTACAGGGGGTTTCAGGGGCTACGAATGCAATATGTAGCCAATGAGCTGAGGGACACGAACGGAAAAGCAAAACAGGATGGTGATGCTGGCTGCTCCTGGTCCATGCCCAATTTCTGTGGAAATTATGTGGAATGGGATTTGTTATTGGAAGCCTCTGAGCCGGAATACTTGGCAAGTGTAGCGGTGGCTCTGGCAGTGGTGAATGCTTGATAAGTCAGAATGGATTCAGGCTGAGCCTATTTATGTAATTCCTGAAAACATATGGATAGGATTCAGACGCTCAATAAATTCAACCTTCAACAATGACATTCAACTGCAACCATTAATCTTCTAGGAGAATGCATCTCTTCTCATATTTGCTGACTCCACTAGTGGAGTACACAAGTCAGCTTGAACCAGTATGTTTATCAAATTTTATTCAAATAGCCCTCATTTTGTATTCTAAGAACATGACAAATGGCATTAAATTAGATATACTGTAATAACATCACGTAATGTAACAATATTCCATTGACGACACATGGGGTGTTTTGTCTTAAATAGGATGACCCCTGATGCCTTTTTAAGGAAGAGGGCCTACGCTACAGTAAATAATTAGCAGAGATTAAATGCGGTGCAGCAGGCAGTCAGGCAGGCAGCTATGCTACCACCTAAGGACTGCACTGAGGTCACTGCACACTACCACATTATCATGCTTTTCTGCCACTAATTATATTTCTGAAGATTACATTCACCGGGGCGGCTGTAAAAACCTTGTGAACGGAGGCAGTGTCCCCCCCAGCGCCTGTGGAGCTGTGTGTGTGCGTGTGCGTGTGCGTGTGTGTGTGTGTGTGTGTGTGTGTGTGTGTGTGTGTGAGAGAGAGAGAGAGAGAGTGCTGTAGAGCAGTACCAGAGGGCCTATCTCTGAAGCCCTGACGGACAGTTGGCTGTCGGGGGATGACAGTGGGACAGAGGCGCGCCATAATTCTGCCCGACTACTGTGTCACAAAGTGTCACAATCTGTTCTTAACATCCAGACTACAGGGCCCAAACGACAAGCCAGGGCAGACGAGAAGAGAGATGGGGAATGCGCCGCCGGAGCAGACTGGGGAGTCTATAAGAGAGACGGAAAGAAGGCGAGAGGGGGGAGAGGGCTTGATCTGAAAAGCTAGAGGTAGAAATAAACCACACCTCTTCCTCAAAACAGTCTATTCATCTGCCCGCTTTAAAGACACAGAGTTAGATGATGTTCACAGGTATAATGAATCACAGGGATAGATAGAAACAGTTGTACTGCATATGTTTAGAAGCTCATAATTTCTGAGGAACATTGGGTAAACAAGCAGTATCTTCCAGGCTTTTTCATGAATAAATATGATGTTCCTGTATATCTCTAAAAATGAGTCATTGTGATGAAAATCGGGTTTGTGTTGAAACTGATTTGTAATGTTTTACATAAGGTCCTTCAATCTGATGACACATTGCTGTGAAATTATATTGTGTTTGTGGAAGAGTACCATGATCAGAGCATGTTGTATTTGGCGCATGTAACAAACAAAGTTTGATTTGATTTGATTTGATGTGCACGTTCCTCTGGGATAACTTACACATGACAAGTCATTATAGGACCCCATGGCCTAATTATGATTGTGGGCTGTTGTTCCAGGCCATGCCCAGGCAATGTGACATCAGGGAACTAGGGGGGAAGGTGGCAGGTTTATCAGGTGTGTCCGCTCTGCAGGAAGCCATTTTTCAGCCTGTCCTGACTGACGCATGATTTACAGAGCTGCTGTAAAGCCATAACGCAATAATAAAGGCTTGGTTTGTGAGGGTGCGAGCTAGTGATGCGTGGGTTGACTCATAACCTGCAGTCCCCACGGTTATATCCTTGCTATGGGCGGGTTTAGGATAATGAAATATTGTGTGGATGAAGGGCGGGTGGGTTATGGCGGGTTGAATAAAGAGAAAACAATCCATTTAAAATCCATAAATGTATAATTCTTGTGCAATTCAAATCTATAGGCTACATTGTGGTTTTTATTTCATTATTTTTACCTGGCGTTGGAGCATAGCCTAAGCTTTAGGGCCCAACTGTACGCTCGCCAAATACACACAAATACACTTTTGGGAACTTAGGCAGAAAAAGTTAATGTCGATCCACTGAGGGAAAAAGTTACATTTCGGAGTTTAATTCAATAAGAGAAAAGCTGCGAAATGGATGTTTCAAAATAAATAGAAGAGGGGGGCCGGGGCAGAACATTAGTCTAACGTTTAGGAAAGATTTGGTGTAGCGGTAAAAGAGCATGATAGCAGTGTGTGTGTGATGATTGTGAGGCGCTATACAAGGCGCTATACAAATTTGACAGTCACAAGATGGGGACTTAAAAATGGCACGTCAAGGGAAGTGTAGGCTACTGTTCAGATGGGTAGGCTACTTAAATGGAACAGTAGCCTGACGTCTGGACACAGACTGTAGGTCTATAACCTCTAAAAGCCTAATATAATATTCACTCCTGCAGAATGAAGTATTTATTGCAGTAAAATGATACACCAAATGTGCATTTTGACTTTGGAACTGGAGTGGAGAAATATTATTTCTTCCTTTCAGCATGTTGGGAGAATGAATGCACGATTAGGGACAGACTGTAAAGGTGCTATTTTCATGCGGCTTGGCTGGGTTGGGTTGGGTTGGCTGGGTTGGGTTGGCTGGGTTGGCTGGGTTGGGTTTCGGGGGACGCACGGCTCCCGACCTTTGCCTCTCCCGAGTCTGTACGGGAGTTGCAGCAATGCGACAGGGCTGTAACTACTAATTGGATACCACGAAATTGGGGAGAAAAATGGGTAAAAAAAAGTATTATCATTTTTTATTCCATCTATATCAGCATCATAAAAGCTGATAGCATTTCATCCCGCATAGAATATGCATCCAAGCTGAAGTGAAATCTTATCAGAAACATGTTGGGTAGTTTTCACAACTTTTAATTGAATTAAAACCCATCCAAGCGATGTCATTTGGAAATTCTGCATGGAAAATTGTTCCTATTTTGGGGGGAGTTATTTCATTTTCTCCCCGATCCTTAAACGTCTTTGTTGCATGAGAGAAGATGAGGCCCCCCACCCTCATAGGGATATTTTCCCTTAATCATATCCCAATCAACTTTTACCAGTTGAATGTAGACATAAATAATACATTTTGTATTACAATGTCTGATTTTTTAAAATCTAAATATGCAAATTAGGTGATATGTCATTCAATATGCACAAATCTACTTTTTTCAGGACACTGGACGAAGTCAGTCTAAATATTTTGATTACATTTTGTTAAGACACTCCCGGACTGGACTCGTCTAGAGCAGATTGTAAAATACTAAAGACAATTTTTGGCGCATTTTTCAAAGGACAACGTTATCTAAAATAGAAAATGGACAACATTACAACAATTCCATCTGAGCAAGTTTGGAGAACATATCCAAGGATAACCACACAAAATGCGGTGAATGCAGATGACTCTGAAGCTGAGAAAAATTTGTTGGTGTGTGGGAAGAGTCTGACTTTCGGGAAATGGTAGTTAAAGACAAGTACGCTGAATTTAGACTACCAAATGCCTAAGTCCTATTTAGACCCATCACTGTCTCTTTAAAGTAAGTTAATAAATATAGTCTAGTTCGTGGGCTTTTAAATTATGTGTAACTGAATGTAGTGAGCGTTGTGGGTAAAATTCATGAACATTTTTATGACAGTAGTATGCTAAACTAAAGAAAATATACATTTTCATCATGTTTTTTTACATTTTTATGTCAACTTAAAAAATATACTAATATTAATTTACCAAAATACTAACAAATAATTGAAATTGATAGGTACAGTTGAAGTTGGAAGTTTACATACACCTTAGCCAACTACATTTAATCACAATTCCTGACATTTAATCTCAGTAAAAATAGTAGAGAGAATGATTTATTTCAGCTTTTATTTCTTTCATCACATTCCCAGTGGGTCAGAAGTTCACATACACTCAATTAGCATTGCCTTTAAATTGTTTAACTTGGGTCAAACGTTTCAGGTAGCCTTCCACAAGCTTCCCACAATAAGCTGGGTGGATGGCCCATTCCTCCTGACAGAGCTGGTGCAACTGAGTCAGGTTTAGAAGCCTCCTTGCTCGCACACGCTTTTTCAGTTCTTCCCGAAAATTCTCTATTGAGGTCAGGGCTTTGTGATGGCCACTCCAATACCTTGACTTTGTTGTCCTTAAGCCATTTTGCCACAACTTTGGAAGTATGCTTGGGGTCATTGTCCATTTGGAAGACCCATTTGTGACCAAGCTTTAACTTCCTGACTGATGTCTTGAGATGTTGCTTCAATATATCCACATCATTTTCCTCCCTTATGATAACATCTATTTTGTGAAGTGCACCAGTCCCTCCTGCAGCAAAGCATCCCCACAACATGATGCTGCCACCACCGTGCTTCACGATTGGGATGGTGTTCTTTGGCTTGCAAGCCTCCCCCCGTTCCTCCAAACATAACGATGGTCATTATGGTCAAACAATTATATTTCTGTTTCATCATACCAGAGGACATTTCTCAAAAAAGTACAATCTTTGTCCCAAATTTGCAGTTGCAAACGGTAGTCTGGCTTTTTTAATGGCGGTTTTGGAGCAGTGGCTTCTTCCTTGCTGAGGCTATGTCGATATAGGAATCGTTTTACTGTGGATATAGATACTTTTGTACCTGCTTCTTCCAGCATCTTCACAAGGTCTTTTGCTGTTGATCTGGGATTGATTTGCACTTTTCGCACCAAAGTACATTCATCTCTAGGAGACAGAATACGTCTCCTTCCTGAGCGGTATGGCGGCTGCGTGGTCCCATGGTGTTTATACTTGCGTACTACTGTTTGTACAGATGAACGTGGTACCTTCAGGCATTTGGAAATTGCTCCCATGGATGAACTAGACTTGTGGAGGTGTACCATTTTTTTTCTGAGGTCTTGGCTGATTTCTTTTGATTTTCCCATGATGTGAAGCAAAGATGCACTGAGTTTGAAGGTAGGCCTTGAAATACATCAACAGGTACACCTCCAATTGACTCAAATTATGTCAATTAGCCTATCAGAAGCTTCTAAAGCCATGACATAATTTTCTGGAATTTTCCAAGCTGTTTAAAGGCACAGTCAACTTAGTGTATGTAAACTTCTGACCCACTGGAATTGTGAATTATAAGTGAAATAATCAGTCTGTAAACAATTGTTGGAAAAATTACTTGTGTCATGTAGAATGTAGATGTACTAACCGACTTTTGTGGAGTGGTTGAAATACCTGTTTTAATGACTCCTGTGGTGCCTGGTCTTAAGACATAATTGTGGTAAGCAAGGGTTTATGTAGTATTCTAGGGCTAGGTGGCGCATCCATTTGACTAGGGGTTTGGGATAAGCTTCCCATAAAAGTAAATTTAATTAAATTGCAAAAATTCTATAGCCTATTTACCCTGCTCCTGTCTATACAGATATAAATAAAATCATTCAAAGTAGGCTAATACACCAGAAAGCATGATTCGGCTATAGATGATCACTAGCTTCTTAGAAAGAAAAACAGTGGATTGTTTTAAATCGCATTGCCTACAGTCGGAAGGGCCTTGTTTAGTTGCGACTGTCAGTGACAAGTAGAGAGGCCCAGCCAGGCATATCGCAATATTTCAAAATACAATCGCGGAAAAACATAGTTTGGAAAGAAAATGGCTATTGCTGTGAAGAGAAGACAATGAAATGACTAATCTGTCTTTTAGTTATCAAACTTCTTAATTGAGTGAACAGTAGCCTTACCAGCAGAGAGCATAAGCCATAGCCCCGGTGAGTGCGCATATTCAATCTTTATAATTGTTGGGTAAGTGCCGCTTGAAAGTTTGTTTTTGGACAATAATTTCCTCCTCAAATCAAATCAAATGTTATTGGTCACATATAAATATTTAGCAGATGCTATTATGGGTGTAGCGAAATGCTTGTGTTCCTTGCTCCAACATTGCAGTAGTATCTAACAATTCACAACAACACACACAAATCTAAAAGTAAAAGAATGGAATTAAGAAATATATGAATATTAGGACGACCAATGTCGGAGTGGCATTGACTAAAATACAGTAGAATATAGTATATACATATGGAATTAGTAAAGCAGTATGTAAACATTATTAAAGTGACTAGTGTTACATTATTAAAGTGGCCAGTGATTCCATGTTTATGTACATAGGGCAGCAGCCTCTAAGGCGCAGGGTTGAGTAACCGGGTGGTAGCCGACTAGTGATGGCTATTTAGCAGTCTGATGCCCTTGAGATAGAAGCTGTTTTTCAGTCTCTCGGTCCCAGCTTTGATGCACCTGTACTGACCTCACCTTCTCAAATCAAATCAAATTGTATTAGTCACATGCACCGAATACAACAGGTGTAGACCTTACAGTGAAATGCTTACTTACGAGCCCCTAACCAACAACGCAGTAAAAAAAAAATAAGAATAAGAATAAGAAATAAAAGTTACAAGTAATTAAAGCAGTAAAATAAAAATAGCGAGACTGTATACAGGGGGGTACAGAGTCAATGTGCGGGGGCACCGGTTAGTTGAGGTAATTGAAGTAATATGTCATGTAGGTAGAGTTATTAAAGTGACTATGCATAGATGATAACAACAAAGAGTAGCAGCGGTGAAAACGAGGGGGCAATGCAAATAGTCTGAGTAGCCATTTGATTACATGTTCAGGAGTCTTAAGGCTTGGGGTTAGAAGCTGTTTAGAAGCCTCTTGGACCTAGACTTGGTGCTCTGGTACCGCTTGCCGTTCGGTAGCAGAGAGAACAGTCTATGACTAGGGTGGCTGGAGTCTTTGACAATTTTCAGGGCCTTACTATGACACCGCCTGGTTTAGAGATCCTGGATGGCAGGAAGCTTGGCCCCAGTGATGTACTGGGACGTACGCACTCCCCTCTGTAGTGCCTTGCGGTTGGAGGCCAAGCAGTTGCCGTACCAGGCAGTGATGCAACCCGTCAGGATGCTCTCGATGGTGCAGCTGTAGAACCTTTTGAGGATCTGAAACCCATACCAAATCTTTTCAGTCTCCTGAGGGGGAATAGGTTTTGTCGTGCCCTCTTCACAACTGTCCTGGTGTGCTTGGACCATGTTAGTTTATTGGTGATGTGGACACCAAGGAACTTGAAGCTGTCAACCTGCTCCACTACAGCCCCATCGATGAGAATGGGGGCGTGCTCGGTCCTCTTTTTCCTGTAGTCCACAATCATCTCTTATGTCTTAATCACATTGAGGGAGAGGTTGTTGTCCTGGCACCACACGGCCAGGTCTCTGACCTCCTCCCTATAGGCTCGTCGTTGTTGGTGATCAGGCCTGCCACTGTTGTGTCATCAGCAAACGTAATGATGGTGTTGGATTGGGCCTGGCCGTGCAGTCATGAGTGAACAGGGAGTACAGGAGGTGACTGAGCACGCACCCCTGAGAGGCACCTGTGTTGAGGATCAGCATGGCGGATGTGTTGTTACCTACCCTTACCACCTGGGGGCAGCCCGTCAGGAAGTCCAGGATCCAGTTGCAGAGGGAGGTGTTTAGTCCCAGGGTCCTTAGCTTATTGATGAGCTTTGAGGGCACTATGGCGTTGAATGCTGAGCTGTAGTCAATGAATAGCATTCTCACATAGGTGTTCCTTTTGTCCAGTGTGGAGTGCATTAGAGATTGCATCATCAGTGGTACTGTTAGGGCGGTATGCAGATTGGAGTGGGTCTAGGGTTTCTGGGATAATGGTGTTGATGTGAGCCATGGCCAGCCTTTTTAACGCACTTCATGGCTACAGACGTGCTACGGGTCGGTAGTCATTTAGGCAGGTTACCTTAGTGTTCTTGGGCACAGGGACTATGGTGGTTGTTCTAAAACATGTTGTTATTACAGACTCAGACAGGGGAGAGGTTGAAAATGTCAGTGAAGACACTTGCAAGTTAGTCATCTCATGCTCGCAGTACACGTCCTGGTAATCCGTCTGGCCCTGCAGCCTTGTGAATGTTGACTATTTTAAAGGTCTTACTCACATCGGCTGCGGAGAGCGTGATCACACAGTCCTCCGGAACAGCTGGTGCTCTCATGCATGTTTAAGTGTTATTTGCCTCGAAGCGAGCATAGAAGTAGTTTAGCTCGTCTGGTAGGCTTGCGTCACTGGGCAGCTCCCGGCTGTGCTTCCCTTTGTAGTCTGTAATGGTTTGAAAGCCCTGCCACATCCGACGAGCGTCAGAGCCGGTGTAGTACGATTCGATCTTAATTCTGTATTGACGCTTTGCGCGTTTGATGATTCGTCGGAGGGCATAGCGGGATTTCTTATAAGCTTCCGGGTTAGAGTCCATCTCCTTGAAAGAGGCAGCTCTAGCCTTTAGCTCAGTGCGGATGTTGCCTGTAATTCATGGTTTCTGGTTGGAGTATGTACGTATGGTCACTGTGGGGACGACGTCATTGATGCACTTATTGATGAAGCCAATGACTGATGTGGTGTACTCCTCAATGCCATTGGAGTAATCCTGGAACATATTCAAGTCTGTGCTAGCAAAACAGTCCAGTAGCTAAGCATCTGCTTCATCTGACCACTTTTTTATTGATTGAGTCACTGGTGCTTCGTGCTATAATTTTAGCTTGTAAGCAGGAATCAGGAGGATAGAATTATGGTCAGATTTGCCAAATGGAGGGCGAGCTTTATATGCTTCTCTGTGTGTGGCGTAATGGTGGCCAAGAGTTTTTACCCTCTGGTTGCACATTTAACATGCTGATAGAAATTTGATGAGACGGATTTAAGTTTCCCTACAATAAAGTCCCTGGCCACTAGGAGCGCCACTTCTGGGTGAGCGTTTTCCTGTTTGCTTATGGCAGAATACAGCTCATTGAGTGCGGTCTTAGCGCCAGTATCAGTCTGTGGTGGTATTTAGACAGCTACGAAAAATACAGATGAAAACTCTCTAGGTAGATAGGTAGATTGTGTGGTCTACAGCTTATCATGAGATACTACCTCAGGTGAGCAAAACCTCAAGACTTCCTTAGATATTGTGCACCAGTTGTTATTTACAAAAATACATAGTCCAACGCCCCTTGTCTTACCAGACGCCACTGTTCTATCCTGGCGGTGCAGCGTATAACCAGCCAGCTGTATGTTGATAGTGTCGTCGTTCAGCCACGACTCTGTGAAGCATAAGATATTACAGTTGGTAGTTTAATCTTCCGCGTAGGTCATCGATTTTATTTTCCAAAGATTGCATGTTTGCTAGCAGAATGGAAGGCAGTAGGGGTTTATTAGATCGCCTACAAATTCTCAGAAGGCAGCCCGCCCTCCGGCCCCTTTTTCTCCGCCTTCTTGTCACGCAAATGGCGGGGATCTGGGCCTGTTCCCGGGAAAGCAGTATGTCATTCACGTCGGCCTCGTCAGACTAGTTAAAGGAAAAAAAGGATTCTGCCAGTTCGTGGTAAGTAATCGCAGTTCTGATGTCCAGAAGTTATTTTCGGTAAGAGACGGCAGCAGCAACATTATGTACAAAATAAGAGAAAAAATTTGTTACAAACGCAAAGAAACGAACAAAAAACACAATTGGTTAGGAACACGTAAAACGTCAGCCTTCTTCTCCGGCGCCATCTTATGTTGGAGGCGTGTGATGATAGCGGGGTGAACAGGCCGTGGCTCGGGTGGTTGATGTCCTTGATGATATTTTTGGCCTTCCTGTGACATCTGGTGCTGTAGGTGTCCTGGAGGGTAGGCAGTGTGCCCACGGTGTTGCGTTGGGCAGACCGCACCACCCTCTGGAGAGCCCTGGGGTTGCGGGCGTTGCAGTTGCCGTACCAGGCGGTGATACAGACCGACAGGATGCTCTCAATTGTCCATCTGTAAATGTTTCTGAGTGTCTTAGGGGCCAAGCCAAATTTCTTCACCACACTCTCTGTGTTGGTGGAACATTTCAGATTGTCAGTGATGAATACGCCGAGGAAGGCTGTTTACACTTTTCACCTTCGTCACTGTGGTCCCGCCAGGTTAGATGGACGTCATATTGTATTTGTGTCTCCACTTCTTGTAGGCCTATTATATGGATTAGACAATGTAGTTTTTATTTATCTATTTGTCAGAACAGAGAAGGCTACCCTGTACTTTTTGTCATATTAAAATGTCTCCAGTCATTTAAAGTGTAGTAGAATAGCATGAAATCTGTTTACAAAAGGCCCATTTTTTCCAGTGCAAAGAAAGGTATCTGAAATAGCCTATAGCTTAGGTTATAGGTTATCTTACATAAGTCTGCAAATGCGATGTTGCATGGAATGCCATATTATCAAGGTGCATTTTTATGGTGAAAATTTGCTTCCCTGAACTTCAAACTCACAAGCCGCCTATTGCAACAATTAATGACAGAAGAGAAGCTGCATTGTTCTAATTAGATAAGATAGATGCATACCCCCATCTCTGACTGTACAGTGTATTTCGTATACAATAAATGCAGGTTAGGGTCAGGTGCAGGTTTATTACATATAGTCTGGCGGTTGCGGATAGATTAGAAGCTATTGTGGGCTGGTGCAGGTGAACAAACAGCTGACTCGCCCATCACTAGCGTGCGTATGTGTGTGTGTGGTATGTTCCTACCATACTCACACTGACAACGAACCCATATCTGACTGAGTCGGAGTCACGAGGAGCATGATACTATGATAATGAACTAATTATAGGTATAACATTCAGACTTCCATATCTAAATGCTTATCTCTAATAAGGAACATTTTAAATTAGAGAGACAGAGAGAGGGGAGAGAGCGAGTGAAAGAGCAACAGAGAGAGAACGAGAGAAAGTGAGAGAGAGAGAGAGAAAGAGAGAGAGAGAGAGAGAGAGAGAGAGAGAGAGAGAGAGAGAGAGAGAGAGAGAGAGAGAGCGAGAGAGAGAGAGAGAGAGAGAGGATGAAAAAAATTATCTCTGGAACTGGATAATTGCTGCAAGCAATTACAACTTCCATGTCGGAGCAAATTGGGCGGCATATCTCAACTTGTAGGGGGACTGTGACCTCATTTACAGTGGTGTGTCAAGGAATAATCAGAATATGTACTGAGGAGGTGTGATGGACACAATATCACACAGAACTGCTATGACCAGATTACACAACCAGGTCAATGGAAAGGCTAGATCCCCTTTAGACAGAGCCAGGCACACAGAAAGAAATACCGTTAGGCCCTAGGGTACGAAAAGTACCGTGAGGTTGAATAACAAAATACCAGCAAAAATGTTGTGGTTTTTTCATATGTTGGAGCAAATTAAAAAATCACAGTGATCATTAAAACCAACAACTTTATTATATGACATTAATCGCTTTCGAAAGCCGTAATTTGAGAGTTGAAATAATTTTGCCACATGAGAGAAGAAATTCCAAATATACTGTATTCATCAAAAGCCACTAATAACTAGGTTCAGGTTGACCAGCCTTGAGGGAGACTTTTCTTTTTGCTCCATTTCAGCAGAAAGTACTCAGAGTGCTCTGGATATGATAGGTTAGACATTTCCCCGTATCACTTCCAGATGTTTCATTACAAAGCGACGTTCAAAGACCACACCACAGGAAAATAACTTCTCATGTGAGGCGAGCCGGAGCAGACAAGGATGAATTTCACAGGATCCCACAGTTTTCCCATTTTCATTTGGGTTGGGAACCCTCCATGTCCTAGAATGACTGTCCTGAGTAACACCACACGCATTGATCAGGCTAGAGCCAAATTACTTCCGTACAACCTATGGGACTATCAGGTGGGCCCAGGGAGAGAATAGTAGGAGGCTATATAAATTGTAAAAACACCTGTCTCATCCCTGTCTCCTGCCACTACATATGCCGTCAATATGAGTATTAGCCTGAAAGTTTCTAAAGCCCCACATCAGTAGTTTAGCATACACTACAATACTAACAGTACACAAATGTCTGTGCAGATGCTCAAAAGAATGGACCTGTCAACAGAAAAAAACTACTGGAAAGATAAAGGGGAATGATAATGGTGAATTAGAGGATCCATGTTTTGATATTTCTAAATCTATTTATTTCCAGTCCCCATCTTTTAGGGTGAATTCATTAGTATCCTCTGCTCCTCACATGGTTCTCATCAGCCTGTCTGCCTGCCTCGAAGGGTGCTGACTGGCGGGCTTCGACAAACACTCTCTGGCCTCGCCCTCTCTTTCTCCCTCCCCCCCTTCCCCCTCTCTCTCGCCCATCTCTCATCAAGGGCCTAGGGTAGTAACAAAAAAAGAGTAACGTGCTGTTTACTTGCATTCCAAGCCCCGTAATTGGCAATTTATTTGATAGGCAGCCGGGTAATGATGGCATTTCACCCCTGCCGCAGAGACTAAACACGACTGATTCAACCCAGCCTCCACGCCCACCCCAATCCAGCAGACTCCCGCTGCCCAGGACTCCTGCCACCCAGACTGGGGATGGCGGCTGGGGAAGAGGGGGGAGGCTGGGGCGGTGGTGGGGTGGAGGCCTGTATGCCTGCTGCAAACCCAACGACGATCAAACGCTCGCAAAAGGGGATCGGAGGCTTCAGAGCAAATAGCATAGCCAGCCAATTTAGCTGGGATTTGGGGTTAAGGCTAAACACAACGGGGCTGATGTGTGATTTGTAAGCTCTAATGAGCTACATAGGACAGTGAGGAGAGAGGGAGAGAGAGATAGAGAGATGGAGAGAGAGAGAGAGATGGAGAGAGAGATGGGGATAGAGGAGAGAGAGAGAGAGAGAGAGAGAGAGAGAGAGAGAGAGAGAGAGAGAGAGAGAGAGAGAGAGAGAGAGAGAGAGAGATGGAGAAAGAGAGAGAGAGATGGAGAGAGAGATGGGGAAAGAGATCGAGGAGAGAGAGAGAGATGGTGAGATAGGGAGGAGAGAGAGAGACAGAGAGGGACAGAGATAGAAAGAGAGCGTTAGAGAGAGAGATGGCGAGAGACATGAAGAGGGAGAGAGATGGAAAGAGAGAGAGACAGAGAGAGAGAGGAGAGTGAGAGAGGAGATGGGGGCCATGCTGACCTCCCCTGCCCTCTCTGTTCCTCCCAGGCAGGTCCAGGGCAGCACAGGAGGCTGATCCGTTTCATCAGTGTAGAGTCAGATGGCGAGGGGGGAGCATGCAGGCCTTTAGCAAACATCATTAGCAAACTGTTGGTATCTAACGAAAGGCCAGGGTTACTCATAGCCCAGCCTCACACTGCTCCATGGGTCTAATAACTCACTTTGATGCACTGTGTGTGTGTGTGTGTGTGTGTGTGTGTGTGTGTGTGTGTGTGTGTGTGCGTGTGCACGTGTGTACGGCCTTGAATCTATCTCAAGGTATATAAGACCGGCCTTGTATCACATTCATCACACATGCCTAGTGTGAGCCATGAAATCAGACCATTTTTCAGGTTTATCAATATGGCTTCCACAGGGTCTCACCCCCCTCTTCTCTCTCACCCTCCTTTTCTCACCCGTCTCCCTCTCCGCAACCTCCAACGGGGGCAGTGGTCCTGCTACAGAGGCCCTGGCTAGCGCCTCATGCGATGTGTGAAGTGGTTTTTTACAGTGTGGCCAGACAGGACCTGTTCAGAGACCCGTCGGGACCTGAGAAGGGTTCTCTTATTATGTGACACTCTCTAAGTGGCACGTCAGGCTGAAACACTGTCCTCATGCAGCCCAGCTTTCAGCAACTCCCTTCAGAAACACAGAGAGGAGAGGCCTCAGCATCAGGCCCTCTGGCCGTCCATGCCAGACAGATAGATAGACAGTGTGGAAGATTGGCTTGAGTCAAGCCTCCCTCCAGGGCACACATAGTGGATAAAAGGCTGGCTTGGTGAAAGATAATGTGGAGGAGAAAAACATCTTAACAACCACATGAAACAAACCTTATGGATGGGTTAGAGAAATGTTCAAACATTAAGTTAGATAATGTCGGGAGATGCAAGATGTGCTACCACATTCATAGGTATCTGAGTTGAATGAGAGGGAAATTATATGAGGCGTTTATCCTCAAATACTGGGCAATTAGGGTGTGCCATAATTTCACATAATTGTTGAAAATAGTGATGATATTTCATCAGTGGCAAAATCGAAGCCAAAGCACATATCATCTGGATGCCAATTGATCTGAATGGGAGAGTTAATGGGGGCAATCTGCGGGGTTGCAACATCCATTTTTGGACTTATAAATAAATTAAAGACATGTACCGATTGATTTTTGAAGAATATAACTTATAAATGCCTCATGAGCTTAGTTCAACTGTCATACGCCATCAGAACCCAAAATACTGTATAAGCTTGTTTTACTCCAATGTTTGAAAACAAAGTAAATATGAACAAACTGTTTAGCCTCAAAACATGATAAAACTATCATTTGGATATCAGCAATGGTCAGTCCTTGCATCCATAGCTCTGTCTATGAATTTGAGAGTGGATACATTTCTCCAGCCCCATCCCTCAGCTTTTTACCGAAACAGACCCGGGGATAACTTAGTTATTGTTTCAATTAAGGATTGGCCCTTTAAGGGTTGGATGGGCGTTAAGAGTTGGGCCCTGAGCAATGAGGCCAACTAGGATGCCTATGGGCAAGAAACCAATGCTTCTCTCACATTCCCTTCCTGAAGTAATGATTTATTTAACATAGACGACATGGCGAGTCACATATCATGTACATCGAATCGTGTTCTGTAACCTATTATTCCTGACAACTGATATGTTGCCCAGTAATTGAAGCCAACAGGCTATCACAGAGGTCTTCTCCTCTGTCTCTGAATGACAGCACTGTGTAAGTATTCTTCTCCACACCCATGTCACGCAGCCTAGCCTAATGGATGACAAATTGAAGACTTTATTTTTCATGGCACCCACAGCTGTTGCATTTCAGTTGTTCAAAGTTGTAAAACTGTCTCTCCACAGTTTCATTTCCTCATCGCTGTTTGTCGTTTGTCTTGACTCTCTCTCTCTCTCTCTCTCTCTCTCTCTTTATCTTTCTCTCTCTCTGGTACAGTAGCATGAGGTGAAGCAGCAGGTATCATTTACATTTCTGATGTCGACATCAGATTACATATTTCATTTCATGCCTGGCCAAGCATCCTAAATTATACCTACACGGCAGAACCGGTTTTGCTTCACTCGTTCTCTCCGGTCTTTGTCAATGACTGGCTTCACCAACTGACAGTTTTAATTACGGGCCATATCTGATAGCAGCACTTCTGTAGGTTCACCATTAGAATCAAATTAAAGGGGCTGGGATCTTTCAGATAGCATAGCAGGACTTTACAGAGCCTCCCTAAGCCCCAGTCTGCTCTGCTTACATCTCCAAGCAGGCCATGTCTAAGGTCAGCAAAGAGATGGATCTCTCACCTTATGTGCCAGGCCATTAATGTAAATAAGAATTTGATCTCAATTGACTTACCTGGTTGAATAAAGGTTGAATAAATACATGAAACACTACCACTTGTCTGAGGAACAAGCCACTGGGTAAATAGGATGTCCTTATTCTAACGATACTAAACCTCCGGGTGTGTACAGTTACAACACTAACTGTGACTGTACACACAACCCTGTTCACCAGAAGGAGCCTTGAGGACTGCCAAGGACAACAATAACCGACTGGAGAAGTGGTTCTTATTAAGGGCTAATGCAAATCAGATGACCTTTTTATCAGTCCACAGTATCAGCAGCACTTACCTGTTGGCTGTGATACGCAGCACACCATGTGTCTTATTCAGATTCTTCTTGAGTTTGAGGAAGTCAAACTTACCTTGTCAAACTTCATGTAATCTTCACAAAATGCATCGATCAACCCGACGACCATCGATTGTGTATAAGTCTCTGTTTCTTGCATTGATACACCAGATGCTACAGTATACATGTGTTTAAAGCGAGTATAAGATATAGTATGTATCTAATAATAAAGGTTGTCTGGCTATACAGTTAGAAAACCCAACGAATCTGTTAGAACATCTCTCAGAACAATATTCTGGAGTTGCAGTTGGGTCATTAAGTAGCAACGCTTTACAGATTCATTAGTGGGATTGCTGGAGGGTGTCATGTTAAATCCCGAGTCTAATGTAGTGTGTAGACCTGCAGCTAGTCATGTCCCGTTTGAGTGTTTATTTGTTGGTTTGTTTACTTACGTCACTCAGCCTGTCTCTGGAGCTGCTTCCGACAGAAGGCTTGGACCGTCCACTCAGGCTCTCACTGTCGCTGTCCTTACAGTTGTTCTGTCCCGGCTTCATCTGAAAAACAACAAACACACACAGACAGACAAACGTTAACATGCTGAAGATGTTGTGACAGGGCTTTGGTTCTAAGCTTTACATTCAGTATTTTAATTATTTATTTTCTACTATCTTTTTTGCTCATCTTTATCAAGGGTGCCAATAATTTGGACTTGACTGTAGATTATAGTGGCTGAGGAGACTGACAAGACAATCCCTCTCCCACAGACAGAAGAACATTTTGTCATGAATATGTGTGAGCTGGCAGCGAGCGCTGTGCTGTATGTGTAAATCTGTCATGTTTTTATATGCCTCTTGAGCCAGCAGCTGTCACTCCAGCCTGCCAATGACAGACAAGACAGCCAGCATCTGATCTCACAATGTGAAATCCCTATCAACCTTTCTGAGAAGAGAAGAACAGAAACAAAAGCTTCAAAAATCTTCAAAAGCCGTCTACCCTTCCTTTCAAACAGACAGGCAGCCCCATGCGGAGACTACAGAAGCTCAGCAGGTGTCATTTTCCAGACACCGTTTCAGACTCATAGCGAGACAGAAAGTAAAAAGCAAGTGAGCAAAGAGGAGGAGGATGTGTGATCCAAGAACATCTGAGCCCTCCAGAAGTCCTCCTGAGGAGAACAATGTAGGGCTCATGGGGGCCGAGGGGCCGCTCACAATACTCCTTCCTTCCCGACCCAGCAGACCAGACCGGCCTGCCCTGCCAAGCCTTGCAGGCTTCATTTCAAATCACATACAAACCAGAGCAGTAAACAGATGCAATGCCACCTAATAGAACAAGCAGAGTATGGCACAACAGACAGCACATAGAGGGATTGTATTCTCTAAGAGGGGTTGTACTCTCTCTCTGACTGAACTATACAGGTAGCTATTTTTTTTATTTAACTAGGCAAGACAGTTAAGAACAAATTCTTATTTACAATGAAGGTCTACCCCAGCCAAACCCAGACGATGCTGGGCCAATTGTGCACCGCCCTATGAGATACAGCCTGGATTCAAACCAGGGACTATAGTGACACCTCTTGCACAGAGAGGCAGTGCCTTAGACCACTGCGCCACTCAGGAGCCTGTAACTTGTTCCAGACTACCAGGATTTTCTTTATATATCCTCATGTCGGCCATCATTTATTGAAAGGGCACAGGGTAGGGGGGGACGCCTTAAGAGCCTTTGAATTAAACGTATAATTAAAATGAAAACATTCCCTTTTCTGTAGCCATTAGCAGTATGAAAGGAATCCTTTGCTAGGGAGAATACTGTGATGGGTGAAAGGCTGTGAGCCAGGCTGAGTGCTGAGAGTGATAAGAGAGAGCTGGAGAACTGGGAGATGCCTGATGGGCCTGAGGAAGAGAGGAGGGAAGAGAACTAGGCCACACAAGACAGCAGAGCTGGAGGGAACACAAGCACGTGGAGATAAACACACGCACGCACGCACGCACGCACGCACACACACACACACACACACACACACACGGGCTCTGGCATGTGTGATAGCACTAATTACCTCCAACACACTTTTCGTTCACAAAGAGACAGAGCCTTTCCTTACCCTTTTTTGTAAAAGGCCAATTCCTCTGATGGGAGTTTGAACATTTGCAGAGCAGAGAGGGGGGAAGTAATATCCCGGGCATGCACACACAGTAATAGAGCCCTGAAGAAAGGGCATGGGAAGAAGGGACGGCACTGTGCACCGTTTATGCCCCAGTCTGCAGGTCGTTCATCAAAACATGTTGACCTATAATATTCATTAAGCAAGCAGGGTCCCTGCTGGCAGCACTGTGCATCTCTCTTACGCACACAGACAAAATGGGACACACGTGTTCAAACACGCACATGCGTGCACACACACACCAATGTACAGGTGACTGCCAAAATAATGGAAACAATGACGGATACAAAGTATATTGAAAGCATGTGCTTCCACTCATGTTTGGTTCCTGAGTTAATTAAGCAATTAACATCCCATCGTGCTTAGGGTCATGTATAAAAATGCTGGCTATGCATGGCTATGCCCCCATAGGATGACAATGACCCCATTCACAGGGCACGAGGGGTCACTGAATGGTTTGATGAGCATGAAAACGACGTAAACCATATGCCATGGCTGTCTCAGTCAACCCAATGGAACACTTATGGGAGATTCAGCGTTTTCCAACAGCATCAACAAAACACCAAATGATGGAATTTCTTGTGGAAGAATGGTGTCGCATCCCTCCAATAGAGTTCCAGACACTTGTAGAATCTATGCCAATGTGCATTGAAGCTGTTCTGGCTCGTGGTGGCCTAACTCCTATTAAGATACTTTATGTTGGTGTTTCCTTTATTTCTACATATTCTAACCACAGACCAATAAAAGTCCTTCCACCCCCACCCATCTTACTTCTGTAATTGATTGAACAGCCATCTGCAGCACATGGAATGAAAGGGAATGATGGAAAGCTTTAAGGGCTCGTCTGCATTACCTTATCTCTTCCAATGAAGTCTGACACATTGGACAATAATTGTGTCCCAGTCTGTTTGAGTAAAATAGATTTAGATGAATCTAACAGTTCAAGTCTCATCAAAATGACTGATGTCTACACGTGGAACAAACCGATTGAGTTAGTACTGTACACTCCCCGGTCTCCATCGATCAGTAGAAAATCTACTCTGCCCGTGAACTCTTCAGTAAATTTACCTCAGAAAATAGTGTGAAGAACATCTCTAATAAAGCCAATGCAGTAAACCCAGATCATCTTTCAGGGGTATTACATGGCCAGACAGGAACCTAGCTATTACACAGTGATTTGCAAAATGTCTCCCTGTGCTTGTTGTTCCCTTTAATTTCTCTTAAAGCTTCCTTAAATTACTTCAGAGAAGGACGTGTTCTTTCAGAGGGGCAGCTCCTTGGCCCGCTCAGTGGTGTGATGTACTCATCTCTTAACAGCGTGATTAATAGCTGTGCTAAACCAAGGGAGGATATGCTAGTGGTCACAATAAATCAGCCCCATCAAAAAGCTGAGCTGAGATTTAATGACCTCCGAGTACAGATAAATCTGAGAGATCAACCAGTCTCTGTGTGTGTAGAGTAGAGACTAACAGTCCCTTCAGTTGGCATGTCATCCCAGTAGCAGTAGCAGCAAGCAGTGGCTCATCATCATGGTCATGGTCCTCTCATTACTCTGGCATGTCATTTCACATTTCATCACTTAATTGCCTTTTTACTTGTTTCAGTTTCTTCTCCCGCAGTGCACACGCCATGGCCGCTTTTCATAATATCTAGTACAGAGATGATGGGAGCAGTCAGAGAGGGTGTGTGGGGGTTTTGTGTGTGTGTGTGTTTCCTTTGTGCATGTGTGTGTGTGCATGTACTTGTAGCGTGGGTGTAAACTACGTGCACATGCCTGTTCTGTGATTCTGTGCTCATGTAATAACAACATAAACACATTAATTAAGAGGCAAGCTGAAACATAAGGATGTATTCGTTTAATGACCTTATCCACATTGGGTAAGAATTTGCCCTACAGAAAGATAACTAGCAAACAGATGGTTTTAATATTCCAGAGGCTAATTTCACAACAAATAAAAACACAGCAATACATTAGCATCTAATGAAACATTTAAACTACTAGTATGTGCATCTGCCATTGATTTCAACACATTGAGGTCTTGTTTTCCCTCAATCTGTTCCGTGTTAGGGGGGAACCCCCAACCTTCCTCCGCCTGAATTTATTGAAGTATAGAATTAACAACTGTTTTCAATCAGCAGTCAGCGTGATTCTTCAGCAGAGAACAACCTAAATAAAATAGTTTTATAGTTTAAAAAAAATAGTTTTATTCAAGCCGCTATATCTCCCTATGTGATACAGTAATAAAATGAGTCATATTCCTCAAAATCTAAACTAAATAGAAACCCTCATTCTGTAGTTTTAATGTATTTGTACTCACCCTTAACTAAATAGCCATACTAACGCACAAGGTAACACTTATAGAGTACTGAATCACAAAAGGAGATGGGTGCCTCTTACAAAGCAGATAACCTTGCTTTTAGAAGAAGCCTGAATCAATAGAAGGCTAACTTAAACTGAATGCTTTTAATTCTGTATTTCTGGTAATGGCAGCAGAGTGGAGAAAGTGCTATTCATCTATCCAAACATGACCAGGACAATACCAGAGCTTTCCTACTTAAGAATTTTCAGGGGAAGAAATACCTCCCTTAAAGGGATACTTTGGGATACTTCGGGATTTTGGCAATGAGGCCCGTTATCTACTTCCCCAGAGTCAGATGAACTCATTGGTAGGTTTCTGCATACAGTTTGAAGGAAGTTGCTAACTAGAACTAGAGCAATTGCTAACCTATACCATATACTTCCAGTCATTGCGCTAACGCTAGTTAGCATTGGCTCGCGAAACTACCTCTAACTTCCTTAATACTGGACGCAGAGACATAAAAATGGTATCCACATCTGACTCTGGGGAAGTAGAAATCCCTTTAAAGAGGCCTTTTGTGCATTAGAAGGGAGGTTGGAAAACAGCCTTTGAAGGTTTTTACAGGATTATTGTTAACACGTGTAGTCAATTATTTCCTCTGCCCACTTACCGAAAAGTGCGTTGCCAGTGCTGCTGAGGAATTTTACAAGCGTATTGACCTATTCCCAAGGGCTCCTCTAGCAACTGAATGTAATCAAACACAAAAAGTGAGCCCTGCTTAACGTGTTAAACCACACAGGCCATTTTTACCAGAGCAATACACAACCCACCCCCTAGCCACCAACCTCCATCCTCCCCCAAAAAAGTGAGAAAGCTGGGCTCGGATTTCTATGCTAGCCTCTGTGGGATTCCATTGCTATCAGCTCCTGGTTTCCCTGAGTTATGCACAACAGCAGCTGCGGAACTCGGCGGTAATAAAACCTGGAACAATTTAAGGGCTTTTATTGTTGTTCTGCGGTCGGCTTTTAGTACAGCTAACCTGTCCTCTCTGGATCCCTCCCACCGCCAGTAGAGAATCCCACCAGGCCCGCAATGAAAGAGGATCTCATTTACCTAAAAGCGCTTATAAATGTTTAATTTGCTTTAACAAGTTACAAGTCGCTCATTCTGGAAGTTTTACGGCTGCTTGCCACTGAGGGAGTACCATGAAAGTTTTATAGATAATCCACTAGCTAGCTCGGGCTGCTTATGCTGTACTGACAAATCCCTTTGGTTTACAGTGACTACGCTTTGAACAGTGACGTGCAGTCAGGGTAGGCAGGGTCAGCTGCACCTCACTGACTCTTTACACCTGCTTCTCAAGATCCTTTTTGCACCGACTCCCACTCACCTACCCACCCTTACATAAAAACACACAGAACATTACCCTCTTCTTTATACTACTCTTTATTACTTAGCGTTTTTTTGGATAAATGTCTTGATATTGTGTATTTTTTATGAATGTATATTGCATCGTTGAGAACTTGCACATTTTTGTTCATTTCATTTGTATTATTTTATCATTTGTTTGACTTTTTAACACTTGTTTTTTTTTTTTGGGGGGCAATACAGTGCAATTGTATTTTGGGGGGTATATAATTTCATGACTTATTTTATGGAAGGGGGTTTGGGAATATTGTTTTAATGTATGTCTTGGCTTATCTTGTAAACTTTCATTAGAGATGTTTTATAATTTAACTTTTGAACACTTGATTTTTTGACAAATAAAACCATGTTTATATAGTAAACACTTGCTCTTTCCTTGATTTGGTGACAGAGCACCCATTTTTGCTCAATTTGCTAAAACTGCAGGAAAGGCGCCAGAGTATTCATTCCTTCCCATCCATTCAAATTGTTGACACGCACAGCAGTTCCTGACTGCCTAGCTTCATTCATTGCATTGAAACAATTTCATATTTTACACATGCGTATTGCCTAAACATGTTATGTGGGTGTGTCTACTACATCCCCTTAAAACGATTCAAGGAACAAAATGCATGTCAAAGGCCTAGAGTATGTTCATATTCTGCATAGTCCAAAAACACAGAAATTATGATATTCATAGCAACAATCACTGTCTAAGCATAGACTACATTTCCCATCAGCCCCGTGGTGAGGCCCAGCCCCATAGCGTGTACCTTTGGACTGGCAGCAGACAGTAGCAGTTGGAAACAGTCGGGAACGGTTAACCCATAGCAAACCTTTTCAGACGAGAACGTCATGTGAAAGCGGGACACGGGTTGTCAGGGCCTGTAAGGAGCTGATTCAGCATCCTCCGTCATCGTTCTGACAGCAGCTGTGTGGCAGAGCGTAACTGGCAGTAACCAGCGTGGCTCGGGTCAGACCCTGTGTTTGGCTCTGAGGCCTGAGCGTTCTGACCACCCCAGACAAGCGTCCTCCATCCCCCCCAACTCCCCCTGTCCATAGCCACCCACAGTCAAAGCCTGTCATTGGACATCAGGGTTCACGGGGGTCCGACTGCCCTCATTTGTTAAGTTAGTTTGTGTGTGGTATATAGAGGTCATGGGAAGTCACAGTTAAAATAACACAATACATCCATCAGTGTCTCTGTTAGAAGCATTAGACAGCATAAGCACATATCTTTTCCCTTATAATGTCCAATTGACATATTTGTGAATATTGCCATATTTTGGCCAATGCTTCTGTACTGGCTGTGACAATGTTTCCTAGATGTCATTATAGCTAGCGACTCGGCAGAACAGAAACAGTCGTTTTCATCAGTGTCTATCGTGTCTGCAGCGTGCTGTGCGATTGCCATGGAAATGCTCCATTTCATTCTTATACCTCTCAGCCGTTATCATGCTCAAGTGGATGCCACAACCTCTGGCGACCTTGTCAGACATTATTGTTGTGGTGGCAGGAGGCCTAATGCACCCTGAGGACGGGCTTAGGCCACAGAGCAGGATCACAGTCTCTCAGTGGTGGAATGTGATTCTTCACAGCAAAGCAATGGAGCCTCTGAGGACTAGAGGGGCTAGCCACAGCACCCTGAAGGCATGAGCATTCTGAGAGGAAGATAGAGGATGAGTTGGGGGATGGGAGGATGAGGGATGGTAAAACTTGCTTAAGAGTGCTGTCTTGATCTCATCAGTCATACTAAGGGCCATTTACTCAACCACGTAGATGGGGGTGGAGTAGGGGGGTGGTGGAGGTGTGGTAGGCTTGAGGCTGCATTTATATACAGACATAAATCTGGGATCTATGACGACATTACATACAAATCAATATGCTTTTAACATCCATCCTCTCTGCAGTTGCATCGCAATCACCTTTTTCCCCTCTTCGTACAAATGGCCATATAATGCTGTAGCCTGCTGCATTGAGTTATGGGGACAATTCCCAGATTTAATAATGAACTGAGTGGTGCAAGATGGTGGAAGGGTGGAAGGAGGGAGAGGTGGTAGGAGGATAATAAGATCAGCAGGAGACCTCCACTCTCAGATCATATCAGAACACCTTGTTATAGGACACCATGTGGCAATAAAATACACCCTTTTCCCATCGCCCACCCTTCCCGCGTTAAGCATCTCCATCTCCCCTTCCCTCCATGGCTACAGTAGCATCCCCCTAGGCTCTAAGGGAGGAAGGACAGAGAGAGGAGACAGAAAATGAGCGAATGAGAGGGGGGAGGGAGAGAAAGAGAGGGAGGGAGGTGAGACAGAAGTAGAGCGAGGAGTGTGGGGCGACATAAGAGAGAGGAAAGAGAGAGACAGAGAGCAAGGAGAGAGACACTCTAGAATCCTTCCCAGAGCACAGCAGCTGCACAGAGAGAGAAGACCGAGACCTTCAGCTGCTCACCCGAGCGCTTATCATCACATAACTATTCATCAAAGAAATTTGTGTGCAATTAATTACATTATTCCCAAGCCCCCCCCTATCCGTGCCACCGGGTCGTTACTCCAATATCAGCTTCCAGCTAGCCATCTCACTAAGCCACAGCCTCAGTGCCAAGTCACAGCTAGCTCTCAGAGCTGCCTGGACAGCCTCAATGAAGAGTGCTGCTAGGAGGAAAAAAGAAAAGGGCCTCCTCTCTCTCCTCTCCTATCGGCTTGCAGGAGGCTATCATTTCTCTTTTTTATTGCCATTTATTTCCCCCCAGGAATTCACTGCCAGTATATTGGCAGGCCTTCCAGTAGATGGAGGCAATGAAATTTAGCGCGGACACTTAACACCGGTTCAAGCCTTGTGCGCGGCTCATGTGTGGCGGTAATATGATAAACAAACGCTTCCAGTTTGGAGAAAGAGGAATTTTGTATGTTACAAAAATAGAGCACTGAGCGCCGGAACTGCATAGAGCTGTGGCTGCAGTAAAGAAGATTGAAAATGCACAACCGGAGCCCTTCAGAGGTGGGGAAGAAGATATACAAATCATTTTTTTTGCTAAATGGCAGAGTGAGTGTGCTGTCGCCTGGCTCCTGCTATTAAGGAGAGAGGATCTAAATGGGTGATCGCAGTACCATTATAGGAGACCCTAAGGCATGGCTAGCTCCCAGCCTAGATGTAATGCAGCATATAAGCCAAGAAAAACTGTATAAACGATTCCACTCAAACCTTTAAGAGGAAAGTTCACACAATAAACACGCAATTTGTGTCCATTAACAGCGACTGTCCAGCTGGTTGAGAGAATGCCAAGTGTGCAAAGCTGTCATTAAGTCAAAGGGTGGCTACTTTGAATAATCTAAAATATAACATATATTTTGATTTGTTTAACACTTTTTTGGTTACTAAATGATTCCATATTTGTTATTTCACAGTTTTGATGTATTCACTATCATTTTACAATGTAGAAAACAGTAAAATAAAGAAAAACCATTAGGTGTGTCCAAACGTTTGACTGGTACTGTACATGTAACCTACATGACTAGTAATACAGACTAGATATAAACTAAAGTCACACTGCAATAACAGGTCTATAAATACACAACACGTTGCTGGGGGTAAGTAATAGCTTGTCCAATGCTGCCAGTCAGTCACACCCTTTGGCTTCAGGGCACAGCAGTGAAAGTGGTGTGATTAGGTCCTGGCAGGCTGACACTTGTCCCTCATTGACCTGTGACCCCTGGTACAGTGAGCCAGGAGGGCTGTTAATGACAGCAGAGATGAGCTGAGATAATCTGATCTCCAATCAGCAGGTGGACGTGACCTCTGTGACCTCTATGAAACAGGATTCCGGCCTATCAGCATACAGGTCAGAAGCCCTGGCCTGTTTTGGTTGGCCGCGGTTCAAAACGAACGAAAAAGCAGAGCGTCTCACCTTACCCGTGTTTGGCTCGCCTGAGCTGCAGGCTGGGGGATTAGAGAGACTATAACATCTGCTTAGACAATATAAGGTTCCCCTTTGGCCGGCCGACAGGGTGCCTGTCCAAGGTCGTTGCTATCACTAATCCCCTGTTATCAACGTCTTAATTTAGCCGCCTTCCTGAAATTCATGTCTACTATTAGACGGCCATAAAACAAGATGGTACCAAAGGCGCCAATGTATTAATAGGAGCAGAGCCAAGAGTTGACTTGCCTTATTCTACTTTAGAGGAGGACTACTCAGCAAAACAAAATCTGTTTATACTTCAGCTCGGTTCAAATGTGACAGGCACACTAGAGCTGCAAACAGGATGCTAGCCAGCAAGAACTCTCTGACCTATTAGCATTACTTACTGACTTAGCGCAGCAGCAGAGTACACAGAGGATTTCCCCAAGTCATAATGTTATCACGACGATCCAGAATCAACACAACTAAATGATGATCCAGGATCAAAGATAACATCAAGGTTAACTGGCCTCATGAATCCATAAGTGGAGGAGTCATAATCCAATAAGAGCAGGCTTGTCTGAGCAGCCCAGACTGTTGCTCCAGTACTTTCACAACTCCCCAGTGAGCTGGCTACCTCACATACTTGGCTGTAATCAGCTGAGCCAGTCACCATACTGAACATTCTGCAAGCTCCACAAGCCAGCGTCAGCCAGCGACCTGTGACATCTGAGGTATGGCAAGTCAAGAAGGTCAAGTGCTATGCTATACATAAAAATATATATAAATAAACATCTTACAAGAGGTTGACCCTTTTCTGAATATAATCTAGCTACTCGTCAGGAATGACTCAGGCAAGTACACTATAACATACACTGTTCCAAACGCATAATACAAGTTAGCCTAGATGACTAAGGGATATGATCATTATTATTAAAATGTAATAGCATTAACAGTGCCCATCAGGCCATAAAAGTGCAGCTGGAATGTGGACATAATTGAGTAGAAAAACAGCATAGAAGAAATTGCGTCTATAGGAGCTCAGAGCGATGCTCTGCTCCCTGTGTCCTCAGGCCTACTGCTCTTCACAATCACAGCCTGGCATTTTCCACATTCGCATCCCTCCTTCCAGTTCTACCTCCATTCACAACTCTAGCTAGTCATTATTGACCTGGATACAATGTTACTACTCTTCAACATCGTCACTACTGAGCACTGAAGAGCCAGACAGTCGATGGAGGGGAAATGCCACACTTGTTTAACTTGAATAGCTACCTGGTTTCAGCAACTAGGCAATGTACCGGACTACCAGTTCAATGAGTGATCCTTTCAATGAGGATGAGAACTTTGTCATTCTATTTCTCCCCAGCAGTGACAACTATCTCCAACCATCCAAAATAAACAGTGATTTCTTTATTCTAAGTTCCCCCAGTATTGTGAAACTGAGGACTCCGCCGCTGAACACCGAAGAGAATCAGTTCCGTCTTTATGATTTACACGGTGATAAAAATAGCTACCTTCCACCCGAGACCTGTCAGCACCTACCAGTGGCAAGGCAGCTTGCACAAATAGCTTCCCCACCTGTGTCCAATCCATATTACTACACACAGGGGACCTGTTACATTTCAGCCCAGTTCCACATCATTAGGCACGAAAAGGGACTATTTAAGTCATCAGCGCCACTCGTATTTATGTTGAGATTTAAATCTAGATTGAAATCTTGTAATTTTTTTCTATCCTTCCTCCTTCTCCCCAAGAGCGTTTAGCGATCTTGGCAGGACAAAATAATTACTCTGTGACCCTCTTTGTGAAGCGTGCCCCCGCTCTGTTTTTGTTTTGGTCTGGGCTTCCTATTCCAAGTAATGGACTTCCTTCAAACCATAAATCACACTTATGTCGCTCCCTTTCATCTTTAGTTTTTGCGCTCTGCCATGTTTTGTTTAGTGTACCACATTTTTGTTAGTGTAATGCTTGGTGATTTTTTCTAAGTACAACCAGACAATGCTAGCCATCTTCCTTCTCTGCCTCTGAAAGGCTCTTTTACAGGCTCTTAAGGCCACAAATTTCAACCACAGGAAGGCAATTATGAGAGTAAAATTACTTCCCCACTGTTATCAATCTATTCTGTGAGCCGGGGGAATGGTTAAAAGCCCCCATGTAATGGGGAACAGTTAGCGTTTTCTCCTGGCCCCCAGCCAAGGCTACTAACTTTGCTATTAAAGGCCCCGACAAGCTTTGTCAATGCAATCTGCTGAATGCCTTGAGTGACACACGATCGATATTCTCCACTTTCCCGGGTCATCACCGATGACAGAGGCCTAAGTAATAATACAGCCCTCGCTGCCTCCTCTATCTTAAATGCTTCCCCTGCCACAATATTTCTTTTTTGTCTCAGGGCTTGTGAGCTACATTTTCTTGCCGATCGAAAGAGGAAGATACGTAGGGTGAAAAGGGGAGGGGGTCTGAGGAATTGCTATGTGTCTAGATTGATGCTAGCCAGGGAGCAAGCTTGGCAGGTTGAGGGGGGAAGAGGCGGCAGTGGGGGGAGGGGGCTCAGATAAATAAAAAATGACTGGCTGCCGAGTTGTAATCTGCCAGCACCGAGCCCCCTGTAGCAACAAGCCAAATGAAAAAGCACACTGACAGGCAGGAGAGATGGAGGGCCTGCAGTAGATTGCAGGAGGAGAGGGAGGGCGCAGGGGAGGGAGGGAAAGGGGGAGAGAGAGGCATGCAGAGGGATAGAGAGAGAGGATGCAGGCAGACAAATAGTGATTGTGAGGAGACATTTATTTTTGTTTGTTCCCGTGCATGAAGGTGTCAGGGAGCTGGGAGAGAAATGTGGCATGTGGTTGCAGGCAGTAAATAAAACACACGCACGCACACACGAACACAAACACACACACCAGCTGGAGTACATAATACATCCATTACAATTTCTAATAAGCTTGAATGTAAACATTAGCAGTTAGCCGTGTTTCATTACCCATCAAGCGCTGTTAATTAGACTGAAAATGTGTTATTTATATGTCTGGGCTGGTGTGTGCAGGAGAGCATGTAAAGCTAACATAAGGTGCCATTTTTACATTATTAATGCCATTTTCACCTTTTGATAGGCAGAGAAACGCACGCAGGCACACACACGGTCGCGCACACACACACGGTCGCGCACACAGTAAAAGGCAGTTGTCCTCCCCTCAACTAGCAGGTGGACCACGCTCCCAACATCAAAACCCAAAACAAGAGCTCCACCTACTGCAAGTGCCTTTTCTGCAGCCTGGCCTCTTATACTAGGCTCCCGGGTGACGCAGTGGTCTAAGGCACTGCATCGCAGTGCTAGAGGCGGCACTACAGACCCTGGTTCGATCCCGGGCTGTATCACAACCGGCCGTGATCGGAGGTCCAATAGGGCGGCACACAATTGGCCCAGGGTCGTCTGGGTTAGGGGAGGTTTTGGCCGGGGTAAGCTGTCATTGTAAATAAGAATTTGTTCTTAACTGACATGCCCAGTTAAATTAAGGTTACATGTTAAGACAGCAAGACTAACCCTGGGGAAACAGTGCTCCTCTAAGACAAAGCAGAGACTGTGCTACCGATGTAAGACAAAAAAAGACAACCTTATACCCTACCCATTCTAGATAATCTCCCAGTAACCTTTTCTCATTGGACATGAAGGTTTGTAGGCCAGGAGGCTCTGTGAAACAGACAAGGGTAATGAGGTTGGGTGTAGTCTGGCCTGAAGTCTGGCTGCATGGCTGATGCAGTGCCAGGGGTGATGAGAGCTGAAAGCTAAGCCCTCTCCTCCTCACAGGTATTAGTGTGGAAGCCTCTCGCCTGTTAAACAGGGGCTAGGTGTGTGTGTCTGTGTGTGGAGCAGGGCATGGGAAAGGTCTGACTGACTGCCACACCACACTGTCTGCCTGCTGGCCTGAATACACAACCACCTTCCTATCCCTAATGATAAGGCAAGGTCAGTCTAGTGCAGGCACAGCGACCCTCTACAGAGGACAAACAGAAGGACAGACTGGCATTGTCATCAGGATCTCAACAGTTAAACAATGGAAGTTCACATCAGGCACATCCCAACCACAGGGAGCAGACAGACACCAGACACAGAGCAAACAATCTGCCTGCACGACCATCCATAACAGAACACATATCTCGGAGAAGAAAGCCTATTTATAAATCACTTGCACACCGTAGGGGAGGGCTGATGATCTTACAATAGCAGAGAAAACAACGCTGTTCTTTTTCCTATGAGAATGATCCATATTTCTGTGTCTGTCTGGCTCTCTCTGGCAATCCATTGCTTTTATTTTCTTTCCCCGGCAGCAGACACACACAGTGCACAGCAAAGCCAGGCAACAGGGGCCTGCATGCTGGATGTCTGCAAAGGCGACATTTCCCCCACCCCTCTTTTTCATTTGCAGACCTGCTGCTCACTGTTGGACTGTCACAGAGAAAAGCTATCTTCCCCACAGCATGGCGGCTGTTCCAGGGCCCCGCCGATCTGCACCGCCCTGCATGCCAATGCCACCACACCACTTCCTGCTCCCCCGCTGGGCTATTTAGGAAATATCAGCTGATACCGAATCATTTGTCTCCCTCACGCAGCTCGCCCCCCAGGCCCGCCACGGTGAAAGGAGGAGACATGGAAGGACCGTCTGCCTATCTCACAGGGAAACACTGGGAAATTATTTGTGTAACCCTCAGCGTGGCAATTTTGGTGAAAGCACAGACCAATATATAAAAGGGTCATCTCCACGGGACCAGGGACCAGGAGTCTGTGGATTCTGAGTTTGTTGAGGAACATGTGCTTCTCAGCTCAGGGGTTTATGGCATTATTATTATTGCTCAAGGCATTCTTTTTTCCAGAACTGAAATGGGGCATAATCATTTTAAATGCAGTCATTCAGTGGCATAATAACCACCACGGCACTGAGACGTTGTACCTAATCAGAGAAAGGGAAAGGAAGAAAAGTACTGTGGGGTTTCAATGGCCCCTTCAACTCCCTCACTTCACTGTGGTTCATGCTGTGTTACAAATCAGATGGCTGTGAAGCCCCAGAAGGCAGATGGCTGTGAAGCCCCAGAAGTCAGATGGCTGTGAAGCCCCAGAAGTCAGATGGCTGTGAAGCCCCAGAAGTCAGATGGCTGTGAAGCCCCAGAAGTCAGATGGCTGTGAAGCCTCCTTGTCTCCAGGATGAGTCTTACATAAACACTGGCTGAGCCAGGGATCACAGGCTTATCAGTGCAGCCTTGTTATTGCTGGCCAATCCACACATATTTCTCAGCTCAAATCAATTGTACAGCCATTAAAACTAAGCCAAAGAGACAATCCTCTGGTAATTAAAGGCTGTTGTCGTTAATGAGCAGTAAAAACACTGATAACCTGCATCTCAAGACCTCGTCCACCACACTGGCTGATTAGATAAAGCTGGGACTGTAGTGGATGGATTAGCAGGGGGAGACGACAAGCGGTTTGGGAACGGTGGCAAAGAATGTGGTGTGTGTGTGTCTGTGTGTGTGTGTGTGTGTCTGTGCGCGTGTGTGTGACCTCACTATTATCTAATCAGTACTAATCCACAAGTAATAATTTGCACTGATAACCAATGTGAAGATGCAGACTAATGGTGCTCAGGCCAATCATATAATTTATAACTACAAGAGTGATGTTGTTTCAAGGATATCTATGTGATAATGAAGTACTGTAGGCTTCATCAAAGTGATCTACCACAGATGGAACAGCCGTTTGCAACCATGAAGTCCAGCATGAGCCCAAGAGGTCAAGACCTCTGGTCATGCTAGTCACAACATCAAACTCATCAAAGTCATACATTCACTTTGAAATCTTACCAATGAGACACGCTGTACCAATGATTTCTAAGACAAATGTTAAATTGAGATTGTTGTGAACAAGACACTCTTTCATGTAGCTCGCTGTTTACTAACTAGACACAAACTCTTTCAAGGCTGGAATACCTTGTTAGTGGACTACACACTAGAACCTCCAAAATGCCCATAGTCAATGTTGTGTAGCTTTGAGGAACTGCTTACAGCATTCTTATTTAGCAACTTAATTCATTATTGAGGACAGTTATTCACGCACACACACACACACACACACACACACACACACACACACACACACACACACACACACACACACACACACACACACACACACACACACACACACACACACACACAAGTTCCAAAGCAGTTGTTTTATGAATTATGGAGAAGTGTGCTGGATGCAAATGAGAAACTATACTAGGTTTATTTTCAACCCAAAAGCCACAGAAGAAGCACTAAAGCAGAAAAACAAGCCACGCTGGGTACAAACTTAAAAGTGTCAGAGCGTTAGGGGGGTTTGGGTGGTGGAGAGAGAATGCTTTTATTTTCTTCAAGTCTCTCTCGCTCACCCCTGGAGAGCAAGTGTGAGCAACAGTACAAGGCTAAAACAACCAACTACTGTATCCAGAATACTTCTGACGTTTTCAAACTAAGCCATTTTCCTTTGCATCTGTATTCTTTTCATTATCCCACTTTCCCAGTGTGTGCTAGCCTATATAGTTAAATGTACACTGTCATGAGAATATACACAACAGTGTATTTTCACAGGGCCGATTGTGTGCTATCAAGCCAGGCACAAGAGAGAATGTAGAAACTCCCGGGAGCAGAATTTTAAGCACACATGTAAATCATTTAGCACTCCCTGGCTGAACAGAGAGACTGACACAGAATGTGAGAGAGCTCAGTTCTCTCTTATGTAAGCATCACACTGCCTCTTCCTTCTGTCCCAGAAGAATGAGTGTTTTTCTATTCCAGAGCTCATTTCCTACACCACAGAACCCTGCAGAGAGGGAGCGGCATCAGTCACTCTCCTCTGGTGCAGTGAGCTCCACCAAGCAGCGGCAGACATGTTACCCTACTGATGACCTGCAGGTGGTGCTACATGACAACACATCAAGAGGAACGGAGCGGAGGAGACGGAGAGGAAATGGAGAAAAGCAGAATAGAGGGGAAAGGAAGAAAGGAATACAGGATAGAGGAAATAAATGAAAGTGGGAGTAATAAACTCTTTTCTGACATGCCTTTCTTTAATCACAACCTGCATGGCCTTTCATTTATTAATGTGCTTAGTGGAACCATAATAACATAAAAAATGTAGTACATCAAATCAACAGTATAATAGCTTTGTTAGTATACTATTAAAAGCGGAAGGCATTGCACAACCTTTAATTGAAATAAGGATAAAGCAACAAAATGCCAGGGGGTCATACAGGCAAAATACAGATACGGAATAATGCCATTCCAGTAGTGACTGTGGCTAACCCGATGACTCAGCTCCATTGTGTGAATGAGGAGATATAATATACCACAGTGAAGAGACTGATATTATTATCCCATGGCAGCTCTATGCTAAGAGCTGCAATGTGTCAGCAGGTGAACTGAAGTCCCATAGTTCACACCCACATACACATGTACACAAAGACACCCACACACACTCATCGTGTGATTTCATAAGGCCTCCTCCTATGGAGGGCAGCGCTAGAGGCATGAAAGCAGAGGGCAGTGAGGTGACCTTCAAGGGCAGAAGGCAGTACAAAAAGCACATAATGTTTGTATTATGTAGCTTGAGCATTTGTATAGAATCAAGGTTTGTCTCAGGAGGCTGAAGAAATTCGGCTTGTCACCAAAAACACTCACAAACTTCTACAAATGCACAATCGAGAGCATCCTGTCTGGCTGTATCGCCGCCTGGTACGGCAACTGCTCCCCCCACAACCGTAAGGCTCTCCAGAGGGTAGTGAGGACTGCACAACGCATCACCGGGGGTATACTACCTGCCCTCCAGGATACCTACACCACCCGATGTCACAGGAAGGCCAAAAAGATAATCAAGGACAACAATCACCCGAGCCACTGCCTGTTCACCCCGCTATCATCCAGAAGGCGAGGTCAGTACAGGTGCATCAAGCTGGGACCGAGAGCCTGAAAAACAGCTTCTATCTCAAGGCCATCAGACTGTTAAACAGCCATCACTAACATTGAGTGGCTGCTGCCAACATACTGACTCAAATCTCTAGCCACTTAAATAATTAAAATTTGATTTAATAAATGTATCACTAGCCACTTTAAACAATGCCACTTTATGTAACATTTACATACCCTACATTACTCATATCATAATTATATACTGTACTCTATACCATCTACTGCATCTTGCCTATTCCGTTCGGCCATCGCTCGCCCATATACAGTGGGGAAAAAAAGTATTTAGTCAGCCACCAATTGTGCAAGTTCTCTCACTTAAAAAGATGAGAGAGGCCTGTAATTTTCATCATAGGTACACTTCAACTATGACAGACAAAATGAGGAAAAAAAATCCCGAAAATCACATTGTAGGATTTTTTATGAATTTATTTGCAAATTATGGTGGAAAATAAGTATTTGGTCAATAACAAAAGTTTATCTCAATACTTTGTTATATACCCTTTGTTGGCAATGACAGAGGTCAAACGTTTTCTGTAAGTCTTCACAAGGTTTTCACACACTGTTGCTGGTATTTTGGCCCATTCCTCCATGCAGATCTCCTCTAGAGCAGTGATGTTTTGGGGCTGTCGCTGGGCAACACAGACTTTCAAAGATTTTCTATGGGGTTGAGATTTGGAGACTGGCTAGGCCACTCCAGGACCTTGAAATGCTTCTTACGAAGCCACTCCTACATTGCCCGGGCGGTGTGTTTGGGATCATTGTCATGCTGAAAGACCCAGCCACGTTTCATCTTCAATGCCCTTGCTGATGGAAGGAGGTTTTCACTCAAAATCTCACGATACATGGCCCCATTCATTCTTTCCTTTACACGGATCAGTCGCCCTGGTCCCTTTGCAGAAAAACAGCCCCAAAGCATGATGTTTCCACCCCCATGCTTCACAGTAGGTATGGTGTTCTTTGGATGCAACTCAGCATTCTTTGTCCTCCAAACACGACGAGTTGAGTTTTTACCAAAAAGTTCTATTTTGGTTTCATCTGACATTCTCCCAATCCTCATCTGGATCATCCAAATGCTCTCTAGCAAACTTTAGACGGGCCTGAACATGTATTGGCTTAAGCAGGGGGACACGTCTGGCACTGCAGGATTTGAGTCCCTGGCGGCGTAGTGTGTTACTGATGGTAGGCTTTGTTACTTTGGTCCCAGCTCTCTGCAGGTCATTCACTAGGTCCCCGTGTGGTTCTGGGATTTTTGCTCACCGTTCTTGTGATCATTTTGACCCCACGGGTGAGATCCCCAGATCGAGGAAGATTATCAGTGGTCTTGTATGTCTTCCATTTCCTAATAATTGCTCCCACAGTTGATTTCTTCAAACCAAGCTGCTTACCTATTGCAGATTCAGTCTTCCCAACCTGGTGCAGGTCTACAATTTTGTTTCTGGTGTCCTTTGACAGCTCTTTGGTCTTGGCCATAGTGGAGCTTGGAGTGTGACTGTTTGAGGTTGTGGACAGGTGTCTTTTATACTGATAACAAGTTCAAACAGGTGCCATTAATACAGGTAACGAGTGGAGGACAGAGGAGCCTCTTAAAGAAGAAGTTACAGGTCTGTGAGAGCCAGAAATCTTGCTTGTTTGTATGTGACCAAATACTTATTTTCCACCATAATTTGCAAATAAATTCATAAAAAATCCTACAATGTGATTTTCTGGATTTTCTTTCCTCATTTTGTCTGTCATAGTTGAAGTGTACCTATGATGAAAATTACAGGCCTCTCTCATCTTTTTAAGTGAGAGAACTTGCACAATTGGTGGCTGACTAAATACTTTTTTTCCCCACTGTATTTACATGTACATATTCTTATTCATTCCTTTACACTTGTGTGTATATAAGGTGTTTGTCGTGAAATTGTTAGATTACTTGTTAGATATTACTGCATTACTGCATGGTCGGGAACTAGAGGCACAAGCATTTCGCTACACTTGCATTAACATCTGCTAACCATGTGTATGTGACAAATAAAATTTGATTTGATTTGCTAGGTTGCTCCTTGCTTCTGCCTGTGGGTGAAAATAATGAGTGTGTTTGTGTGTGTGTGTGTGTGTGTGTGAGAGAGTTTATGTCTGTCAATTTGCATGCCTACCTAAAATGTATTCCACATATTCTGACATAAACAGTCTACCCCGCCTCTCCAAAATACAGTACTGTAATCAAAAAATCGAATCAAATGCTATTTGTCACATGCTTCGCAAACAACAGCTGTAGATTAACAGTGAAATGCTTACAGGCCCTTCCCAACAATGTAGAGAGAAAATATAGAAATGTGGGGAATAAATATATACACAATGGCTGTATTCCAAACACGTAAAAGACACACCCTCCTCTTCCCTCAGCCCTCAAATTAGGTGGACACGTTTGATGACATATCATGACGTATGATTAATTAATCAATAAAAAATGTCCCACCTTTGCCCGGAAATTCGTCACTCGTTCGTCCCACGGTTGTGTTTCCAGTCATCATGGAATCACTGGTAGCTGTTGTGTGTGCTTTATACGTGCTACAGTCAATTATGATTGCATTTCATATCTTAGCTAGAAGACAACTCATCTGCAGACATTGAATAGTAGCCAACCGACAATATCAGGTCATTCAAAAATCTCTGCCTTCTGAAAGGAAAGAGGCGTTGTCGTGCCTTATTCACGACTGAGTTGGTGTGTGTGGACCATGTTAATTCCTTAGTGATATGGACACAGAGGAACTTGAAGATACTCTACAGCCCCGTTGATGTGGATGGGGGCGTGCTCGGCCCTCCACTTCCTGTAGTCCAAGATCAGCTCCTTTGTCTTGCTGACGTTGAGGGAGAAGTTGTTGTCCTGGCATCACACTGCCAAATCACTGACCTCCTCTCTAAAGGAGGTTTCATCGTCATTAGTGATCAATGATAGTGTTGGAGTCGTGCGTGGCCATGCAGACGTGCGTGAACAGGGAGTACACAGCATTTTCACATATGTGTTCGTCTTGTCCAGGGGGCAGAGGGCAGTGTGCAATAGAGATGGCATCATCTGTGGATCTGTTGGGGCAGTATGCGAATTGGAGTGGGTCTAGGGTGTCTGGGATGATGGTGTTGATGTCAGCCATGATCAGCCTTTGAAAGCATTTCATGGCTACAGATGTGAGTGCTACAGGGCGTTAGTCATTAAGACAGGTTACTTTGGCGTTCTTGGGCACAGGGACTATGGTGGTCTGCTTGAAACACGTAGGTAATACAGACTGGGTCAGGGAGAGGTTGAAAATGTCAGTGAATACACCCGCCAGCTGGTCAGCACATGCTCCGAGTACGTGTCCTGGTAATCTGTCTGGCCCCGCGGCCTTGTGAATGTTAACTGAGCGAGATCACACAGTCGTCCGGAACTGCTGATGCTCTCATGCAGTACGTCCAACCGGCCTCACAACCGCAGAGCATGTGTAACCACGCCAGTCCAGGACCTCCACATCCGGATTCTTCACTTGCGGAATCGTTTGAGACCAGCCACCCGGACATTTGATGAAACTGTGGGTTTACACAACAAAATAATTTATGCACAAACTGTCAGAAACCGTCTCAGTGAAGCTCATCTCGTTGTCTTGACCTGACTGCAGTTCGGCGTCGTAACCGACTTCAGTGGGCAAATGCTCCCTTTCGATGGCCACTGGCACGCTAGAAAAATGTGCCCTTCACTGATGAATCCCAGATTAAACTGTACCGGGCAGGTGGCAGACATCTTGTACGAAACCGTGTGCGCGAGCGGTTTGCTGATATCAACGTTGTGAACCGAGTGCCCCATGGTGACGGTGGGGTTATGCTATGGGCAGGCGTAAGCTACAGATACAATTGCATTTTATCGATGGCAATTTGAATGCACAGAGATACTGTGACAAGATCCTGATGCCCATTGTAGTGCCATTCATCCACCGCCGTCACCTCATGTTTAGGCATGGTAATGCATGGCCCTATGTTGCGTAGTAGGATCCGATCTTAGTCCTCTATTGACGTTTTGATGGCTCAGAGGTCGTAGCGGGATTTTTTATAAGCATCCGGATAAGTGTCCTGCTCTTTAAAAGCGGCAGCTCTAGCCATTGGCTCAGTGCAGATCAAATCAAATTTTATTTGTCACATACACATGGTTAGCAGATGTTAATGCGAGTGTAGCGAAAGGCTTGTGCTTCTAGTTCCGACCATGCAGTAGTATCTAACAAGTAATCTAACAAATTCACAACAAATACCTTATACACACAAGAGTAAAGGAATGAATACGAGTATGTACATATAAATATATGGATGAGCGATAGCTGACCGGCATAGGCAAGATGCAGTAGATGGTATGGAGTACAGTATATACACATATACAGTGGGGGAAAAAAGTATTTAGTCAGCCACCAATTGTGCAAGTTCTCTCACTTAAAAAGATGAGAGAGGCCTGTAATTTTCATCATAGGTACACTTCCACTATGACAGACGAAATGAGGAAAAAAAATCCAGACAATCACATTGTAGGATTTTTTATGAATTTATTTGCAAATTATGGTGGAAAATAAGTATTTGGTCAATAACAAAAGTTCATCTCAATACTTTGTTATATACCCTTTGTTGGCAATGACAGAGGTCAAACGTTTTCTGTAAGTCTTCACAAGGTTTTCACACACTGTTGCTGGTATTTTGGCCCATTCCTCCATGCAGATCTCCTCTAGAGCAGTGATGTTTTGGGGCTGTCGCTGGGCAACACAGACTTTCAACTCCCTCCAAAGATTTTCTATGTTGTTGAGATCTGGAGACTGGCTAGGCCACTCCAGGACCTTGAAATGCTTCTTCACGGCCACTCCTTCGCTGCCGGGCGGTGTGTTTGGGATCATTGTCATGCTGAAAGACTCCAGCCACGTTTCATCTTCAATGCCCTTGCTGATGGAAGGAGGTTTTCACTCAAAATCTCACGATACATGGCCCCATTCATTCTTTCCTTTACACGGATCAGTCGTCCTGGTCCCTTTGCAGAAAAACAGCCCCAAAGCATGATGTTTCCACCCCATGCTTCACAGTAGGTATGGTGTTCTTTGGATGCAACTCAGCATTCTTTGTCCTCCAAAACACGACGAGTTGAGTTTTCACCAAAAAGTTCTATTTTGGTTTCATCTGACATTCTCCCAATCCTCATCTGGATCATCCAAATGCTCTCTAGCAAACTTCAGGACGGGCCTGAACATGTACTGGCTTAAGCAGGGGACACGTCTGGCATTGCAGGATTTGAGTCCCTGGCGGCGTAGTGTGTTACTGATGGTAGGCTTTGTTACTTTGGTCCCAGCTCTCTGCAGGTCATTCACTAGGTCCCCCCGTGTGGTTCTGGGATTTTTGCTCACCGTTCTTGTGATCATTTTGACCCCACGGGTGAGATCTTGCGTGGAGCCCCAGATCGAGGAAGATTATCAGTGGTCTTGTATGTCTTCCATTTCCTAATAATTGCTCCCACAGTTGATTTCTTCAAACCAAGCTGCTTACCTATTGCAGATTCAGTCTTCCCAACCTGGTGCAGGTCTACAATTTTGTTTCTGGTGTCCTTTGACAGCTCTTTGGTCTTGGCCATAGTGGAGTTTGGAGTGTGACTGTTTGAGGTTATGGACAGGTGTCTTTTATACTGATAACAAGTTCAAACAGGTGCCATTAATACAGGTAATGAGTGGAGGACAGAGGAGCCTCTTAAAGAAGAAGTTACAGGTCTGTGAGAGCCAGAAATCTTGCTTGTTTGTATGTGACCAAATACTTATTTTCCACCATAATTTGCAAATAAATTCATAAAAATCCTACAATGTGATTTTCTGGATTTTTTTCCTCATTTTGTCTGTCATAGTTGAAGTGTACCTATGATGAAAATTACAGGCCTCTCTCATCTTTTTAAGTGAGAGAACTTGCACAATTGGTGGCTGACTAAATACTTTTTTTCCCCACTGTATATATGAGATGAGTAATGTAGGATATGTAAACATTATATAAATGGCATTGTTTAAAGTGGCTAGTGATACATTATTTCATCCAATTATAATTATTAAAGTGGCTAGAGATTTGGGTCGATGGCCTAGGCAAGATTCAGTAGATGGTTTAGAGTACAGTGTATACATTTGATATGAGTATGTCGGAAACGTAAGCATTATATACAAAATTGTTTAAAGTGGCTAGTGATACATTGTTACATCCAATTCCTATGTTTAAAGTGTCTAGAGATTTAAGTCAGTATGTTGGCAGCAGCCACTCAATGTTAGTGATGGCTGTTTAACAGTCTGATGGCCTTGAGGTAGAAGCTGTTTTTCAGTCTCTCAGTCCCAGCTTTGATGCACCTGTACTGACCTCGCCTTCTGGATGATAGCGGGGTGAACAGGCTCGGGTGGTTGTTGTCCTTGATTATCTTTTTGGCCTTCCTGTGACATCGGGTGGTGTAGGTGTCCTGAAGGGCAGGTAGTATACCCCCGGTGATGCGTTGTGCAGTCCTCACTACCCTCTGGAGAGCCTTACGGTTGTGGGCGGAGCAGTTTCCGTACCAGGCGGTGATACAGCCCGACAGGATGCTCTCGATTGTGCATCTGTAGAAGTTTGTGAGTGATTTTGGTGACAAGCCGCATTTCTTCAGACTCCTGAGTTTGTCCGTGATGTGTACACCGAGGAACTTAAAACTTTCCACCTTCTCCACTACTGTCCCCTCGATGTGGATAGGGGGGTGCTCCCTCTCCTGTTTCCTGAAGTCCACGATCATCTCCTTTATTTTGTTGACATTGAGTGAGAGGTTATTTTCCTGACACCACACTCCGAGGGCCCTCACCTCCTCACTGTAGGCCGTCTCGTCGTTGTTGGTAATCAAGCCTACCACTGTAGTGTCGTCAGCAAACTTGATGATTGAGTTGGATGCGTGCTTGGCCACGCAGTCATGGGTAAACAGGGAGTACAGGAGACGGCTGAGAACACACCCTTGTGGGGCCCCAGTGTTGAGGATCAGCGGGGTGGAGATGTTGTTTCCTACCCTCACCACCTGGGGCCGGCCCGTCAGGAAGTCCAGGACCCAGTTGCACAGGGCTGGGTCAAGACCTAGGGTCTCGAGCTTAATGACGAGCTTGGAGGGAACTATGGTGTTAAATGCTGAGCTGTAGTCGATGAACAGCATTCTTACATACCTGCCATCCATAGCTTTTGGTTGGGATATGTACGTGTGGTCATTGTGGGGACGATATCGTCAATGCACTTATTTTTGTTTTATTTTTATTTTATTTGTATTTTCACCCATTTTTTCTCCCCAATTTCGTGGTATCCAATTGGTAGTTACAGTCTTGTCTCATCGCTGCAACTCCCGTACAGACTCGGGAGAGGCGAAGGCCGAGAGCCATGCATCCGCCAAAACCCAACCCAACCCAACCACAAACCCAGAATCTCTAGTGGCACAGCTAGCACTGCGATGCAGTGCCTTAGACCACTGCGCCACTCGGGAGGCTCCATCAATGCACAGATTTGGTCAGATTTGGTCAGATGGTCAGATTTGCCAAATGGAGGGTGAGGGAGAGCTTTGTATGAGTTTCTGTGTGTGGCGAAAAGGTGATCTAGAGTTTTGTTGCCTTTAGTTGCATGCTGGTAAAAACGAGGTAAAACAAGTTTCCCTGCATTAAAATCACCGGCCAGGAAAAACGCTGCCTCTGGATGTGCATTTTCTTGTTTACTTATGGCCCTATACAGCTTGTTGAGTACGGTTTAGTGCCAGCATCGGTTTGTGGTGGTAAATAGACAGCTACAAAAAATATAGATGAAAACTTGCTTGGTAAATAGTGTAGCCTGCAGCTTATCATTATGTATTCTAACACCGGCGAGCAAAAAATGTAGACTTCCTTAACATTAGAGATCACGCACAAGCTGTTGTTAACAAAGAGACACACCCCTCCCCCTCTCAGCTTACCCGAAGCTGATGTCCGATCTTGACGATGCATGGAAAAGCCAGCGAGGTGTATATTATCCATGTCCTTGTTCAGCCACAACTCTGAGAAACATAAGATATTACAATTATCCAGGTGCCGTTGATAGGACAGTCTCGAATGGAGATCGTCCAGTTTGTACTTTAGTGTTTGTACGTTAGTCAACAAAACAGTGGGCAATGGCGGTCTAGATGCTCGGCAACGTAGTCTAATCATGACGCCACCTCGCTTCCCCCTCTTTCGCCGCCGCTTCCTCTTTTGAGTCCCGGGGATGAGGGCCTGGTCCAGGGTAAGAATAACATGGAGAGCTGCCGACTCATTGAAGTAGAAATCTTAATTAAAATCAAGGTCAGTGTTCTGTACAGAAGCCGTTTTCGGTCATAGGAAATTATGGCGGAAGCATTATGTACTGTACTGCAACGAGAGATGTGGCGATTGGGGCCCAGTTTGGCCAATACCGCGGCATGGCTGCAGAACCAGAGTCTAGACCCTGGCAAGGTCACAGTCTGTCTCTCTCAAAGACATACTGCAGTCTGCAGCACAGGGCCTAAAAAGGCCCCATCTCCATGCCTGATATTCAGTTAACTGCTTGCTTGCCAGAAGGAAAAACATAAATGAGAAAACCATATACAGTATAAAGCCCCACAGTGGAGGTGTCATGATACCCAAACAAGGAAATGGTTCCAATCGTTGTTCCACCATTCATTTTTCCCATAGGGCTGTTTTTCGTGTAGGCTTACACTGGCATGACATTTTGACAACCATGTAAATGTTGTCAATAATTTATGCTCTATTTACTCTCAGATTCAAAAATGCTAATTAGCATCAACGTAGATATCCCTACAAATCCCTGCAAGGTCCTGCAAGTCATCTCTTGCTGACACCTTTGTGAACAGGTATTGTGTTAATTTCAAACTTGCACAAGACAGTACACAGAATTGTCAATTTAAAGAGATTTAGCCAATTTATTCATTACTACATTTAGCTAAGATTAGATAATGAACTACTTAGGGAGCACCGGCACGCTAGCGGGTCACTCCCGACACTACCCGGGGGAAATGTAAGGCGCCAAATTCAAAATCCAAAAGTTTAATTATTAAACATTCATCAATATACAAGTGTTGCATAGCCATCAAAAGCTCTGATTCTTGACAATATCACAGCGTTGTCAGATTTCAAAAGGGCTTTACGGCGAAAGCACAACATTTGATTGTTTGAGGATAGCACCTCTAATATTTATGCATTAGCATAAATTCATAAACCAGCGCGGGTCACACAAAACCCATATCACAGCTAAAACAAATCCCTTACCTTTCAAAGATCTTCTGCTGAGGGCTTCCCAAGTGTCCAATGAAGACATCCAATGGTTATTTTGTTAGAAAAAGACATTTATTATATCCATAAATCTCCGTTTGGTTGGCGCGTTATGTTCAGAAAATCCAACGTTGAATCGGCCATTGAAACGTGAAGAGAACGCATTCAAATATACCTATAAACTTTTCCTAAACAAATCAGACCAGTTATAATGCATCCTTAGCTATCCTATCCTTATGAATATTAGCGATAATGGTCACCTATATTATATAAGTAAAATAAGTCTCGCGCCCGAGAAATCTTGTTGACATCTGAGCTCCCTTGACCATTTCCTCTTCCTATCCGTTCTGCTCACTGCTACAGCTTCCAGGCTTTGTATAAAGACTGTTGACGTCTAGTGGAAGCCATAGGTACTGCAATCTCGGAGCTGGATTGCAATGAAATCAATGGGGAGAGTCTCAAACAGAGCAAAGGTATGTTAACCCTTTTAGAAACTTCAGTGTTTCCTATCCAATGGTACAAATTATGTGCATATTCTATTTTCTGGGCCTGAGTGGCAGGCATTTTACTTTTGGCATGCCAGACTCTCCAAAACTGTCACCTCTGCTGCCGCTCCCTAAGAAGTTGATCCAGAGATTTTTAACTTTGCCTCGATTCGGCAGTCTCGTCCAGATCATCATAACATTTGTAGTTCTTTATAATAGCCATGTTAGCATCTAATTAACATTTCATTTTTAAAGGGGTAAATAAATATATTGATAAAAGTCACCTTGTCCTAGATAAGATTTACACGGTTATCAAAACATCACGCCAGGGTAAGCCTACACGAAACACAGCCCTTAATTTAAGTGTTTCTAAAATCCACTATGGGAAAAATGTATTGTGGAAAAACGATTAGAACCATTTCCCTGTGTGGCCGCTAGGTTTTATGGGTATTATCACTCATACTGTGGTACTCTATAGATACTGTATTTATAGGGATTAACCTGTTATTTAGTCCACATCGGCCTGTAAATGGCATCACAAATGTGCTTAAAACAGTTAAGACAACTGTCTACAGAAGCAGTTCCATTGCATAGAGTTGATGCCTTACTTGCCTACATGGGCTTCTGATGGAATACAACTGTGTTGAGCTGCTCCACACCACAGAGGAGAGAGGAGGAGGAGAGGGTGAGACCGTGGAGGTTACTTCAGCTTGTAGCCCGGGGCCAGGCTGGGAATCAGTTCAAAAGACTCCCCATATAACTCTGAATAAAAAAACACAATGGACCTCTTAAACTTTTATCGCTAATAATTGATGAACACAAAGGTCCTCTTGAATTTTACATGTGAAAGACGATCTGACATTCTGAGGTTCATTGAATCTGAGCCTCCTCTCACCCACCCTCTCTCCTTTTCTCTCTCTACCTCCCGTCCTCTCTATCCCTTGCTGTCTCTCTCTCTACCTCCCGTTCTCTCTATCCCTTGCTGTCTCTCTCTCTACCTCCCGTCCTCTCTATCCCTTGCTGTCTCTCTCTCTACCTCCATTCCTCTCTATCCCTTGCTGTCTCTCTCTCTCTCCTCTCTTCCTGCTCTCCATCTCCTCATAGGTTCAGGCTAATTACAGCGATTTTAGATAATTGTTATTGAAAACAGAAGAGCGGCGCGGCAGTGGTGCTTCACGAGTTGAGCTCCCTGGAGGGGAGGAGAAGCCCTGCATCATAATGACTACAATCAGGCCCGATGCTTTTGTTTTCCTCTCTACATGAAGGAGATGCTGCTAGGCACACACCACAACACACTCCAGTGCACTTCAGAATGAATATGACCGAGAGATAGAGAGCACAAGAACATCTCTCATCTTCTCTCTGAGGCATACATGGATGAACAGGCATACAAGTGAGCATACAGGCCTGCACCTAGAGACAATGGCCTTTTCTTAATTTGATTTGCTAAACTCCTGCGTCCTCTCTCCTCCGTCCTCTCAGGCCTCCTGAAAATGTTCAAAGGTAATCGAGGAGAGGAGGCGAGGGAACGTGGACAAAAAAGTCATCAGGCAAATTAGACTTACAGGGGGTGGATCCCAAAATAAATGTGTAAAGTGATAAACTAATGAAGTTAGTTGTGCAAGACATTTTATAGACAAAAAAACGATAAGTAGCAAGTGTTTTTTTCCTCAGACAATACAACAACTGATTCAAAGGGGGTATGGCATATATCGAAACTCTTGCGTGGTAGAATACACTTGTGCTTCCTCGCCAAAAGGAGGCTATCGAGGAGGGGAGGACTGTCTTCCGTTTGCCTACTAGCAAGTTGACATACTCGTTGACCACTTATCAGTTTCCAGGTAACAGAGGAGAGAGGACAGAGGACAGACTTTTGCCCAAACGAAAAACCCCAATACGATACAGACATACAAGCATACACACACACACACACACACATTTGTACATTCTCAGAGAGGGCAGGGCTACGTTTCTTTCTCTTTAACATAAATTAAAACAAACAGAGACCCTAAGACTGAAGTACCGTACTTCAGAAAGAACATATGTTAAGAAAGTAGCTAATTAATTTTGCAATACACACACACACAATAACACACACACACAGCTCCAACAGGGTAGGTCTGGGCACCATGAGAGAACCCAGTGATTTAACCACTGTGATTAATTAAGTTGTAACCGGATCAATTCCAATTACAGAGTATGTTCCGTTCTCCTGCTCACTAGCCTATCTGTCTGCCTGTGGAACTACTACAGACACATTACTGCACAGCAATCCCTCATTGAGTTGGTGGGGCTGGGGCTAGGGTCTGATCAATACTACTGGGAAACCTGTTGGAGGGTTGGAGACTCTGGGCTGGAGAGGGAGGGAGAAACAGAGAGAGAGAGGGATGAACAGAGAGAGAGCGGGAGAAACAGAGAGAGAGAGAGAAAGGGAGAAACAGAGAGGGAGAAACAGAGAGTAAGAGGGAGTGAGAAGATAAGAAAAATAAGAAGAAAGAGAGAAAGAAAAGTTTGGTTAAAAAAAGGTTCTGGTATATGAACTGCACTCTTGTGAATACTGAGTATATGGAAATACACACTAGCACTACAGGCATGATTGAGTCAACGATCGATCTTGTAGGTGGAATTGGCCGATAGGGAGCTATACATTAGCCTGATCAATCAACTGCACTGTGAAAAAACGACTTCTCCTCTCATCTAGAGTCTGTCTGTGTGTTTCTTCTAGTTACCGATCTCTGTCGAATGGTAATGTTTTCCCTCAGCCGTATCGAATTTTGAATTTTCACAAGGTGTCACTCAGTGCGGGAGCAATCGAACGTTCCAAATACTCATAGCTACTGCATCGGGAACAACATGAATATGTTATCAGCAGAAAGAAACACATTATGGGGGGATGGAGGGAGGTTACAGGATAACATTTCTATAAAGGGTTAATTGTGCTTACAGGACATGTTCTGTAACAAACACATAGGATATCTCCCAAATGGCATCCTGTTCCATATTTAGTGCACTCATTTTGACCAGGGCCCATAGTGAATAGAGACTTGGGATGCAGACATACAGATACAGAATAGCTCCGTGGAGGGGGGAGAAACCAATCTCCCCAAGTGTATTGAGAGGAGAATCCTAAGTGCCCCTGTGCTAACTTAAGTTGATGCTCCAAAGATTTTGAAAGTAGTGCTAACGAGCCAAAACGGGTCTCTGAATTCTGTATTATGTCATCAATTTCATATGATATTTGACGAATTGCAAAACAAAACAAAACCTCTTTTTTTGCAATTCGTGTGATATGTTACAAATTCAAATTTGTAAAGTATGTTACGCATTTCTAAGTGCGTATGGTCCCGACTGCATCTCTAAACCTAGGGAAACTCATCTGTTGCTCACCACCACCTCCTCCTCACTCTCACGTAGAGGAGAGGCCTTGCAGGTGGTGGAGTTAGCAGGGCTGAATGTAAATCAGCTGACTGACACACACACACACACACACACACACACACACACGCACACACACAGGGAAAGGGAGAGAGAGAGAGAGAGAGAGAGAGAGAGAGAGAGAGAGAGAGAGAGAGAGAACACAGGGCCTGTGGGCAGAGTGTCCTCTACACAACATGGCGGCCCCCTCCCTGGCCATGCATAATGCATGGCAACATGTTAATACGTTATTCTGCGTTGCATGCATTAATGATCACGGGGAGACTCGCTAGCACTCTCTGCACTGCGGCAATTAATAAAAGATAAAGCACAGAGAAAGGCCGACACACCGCCTTTTTCCCGTTTGATCTGTCGAGATGCGTTTTAGACCAATTCTTAACCTTGGGGGGGTGGGGCTGGGATTAGTGGGGGGGTGTTGCATAATGAAAAGAGGGTATGCTATCAGAGACTGAAGGTGAGCAGGCCACTTTCTCAGCTGATATAGGCAGCAGACGCTTCTATGCCACCTTCCCCCACCACACACATACAAACTAGTCTCTCTGGGGAGGATATAAAGGGTTAACTTGGACTGGGAAGCTGTGAAATCAGGGGTTTAACCCGATTCATTCCTACACACCCAAAAAAATGAAGGAGACACATACAACATGAGTCTCCTATTCACCTTCTCCTCCCGCTACCCCCCCAGTCCCCTCATCCAGACACAAGAGAAGAGAGAGGAGAGAGAGAGAGAGAGAGAGAGAGAGAGAGAGAGAGAGAGAGAGAGAGAGAGAGAGAGAGAGAGAGACGCAGAGGGCCAGGTGTAGAAGTGACAGCTCCTGCTTGTTGTCAAGTCTTTGTTCAACTGAGTGTGAGGTGTCCAGGCTGCCTGTCAATCTGACAGCTGAGAGAGAAGTTCTGGAGATGACAGCTCATCCCGTCCGCTCCACTCATTCTCCCTATCTCTCTCTCTCATTCTCCCCCCTCCCTTTCCACTCTCTCTCCCCTCTCTCTCTTTTTCGCTATTTCCCTCGCTCACACATGCCGCCAACCACGATGTGACTTTTGCAGCCTCAGCAGCTGCCACCCTTCCTACACTCATCATCAAAAACGTAAGAGTGAGAGAGAGAGAGAGAGAGAGAGAGAGAGAGAGAGAGAGAGAGAGAGAGAGAGAGAGAGAGAGAGAGAGAGAGAATGAGGAAGAAGAAACTCCACCATCGGCATTTCACCAACTTTAAGCCAGCAGAAAATGGGGTTAATGATGTCAGCCAATTAACAAGCTGCGTGAATAAAAAACACAAAGGGTTATGGGGGAATAGCTAAGGAGAGCCGAGATGGTTTAACAAATGAATCAACAGTAATCAACATAAGCCCAAGTAGGCCTGCTCTTTTTTTAAACTAACTACACACCGACTCAGACTCCTTATTTGCATTCATTTGAATTAAACGAACAGCAGGCAGAGAGATTTGTATCCACATTATTATCTGCAGTGGGTCCATTAGCCCAGCTAAATAATTCAAGCCATAGGAATTGTGATCTGAGGTCTGCAAAACAATCCCATGAAAAATACATCTCTCTGTCAACAGATAATAGTGGATTCTACACTTTCAAAGACTGCATTCTGCTTTCATCCTGACGAAGGAATGAGAAAAAAAACAGCCCACTGAGTAATCAAAGAAACAACGCAGAAGACACCAGAACATCTGTACAATTAAAGGTTCCCAGTGACGGTACACTTTGAAGACTACAAACAAATCCTACCCAAAATAACTAACAAAACTAATGAATCCTACAGCGGACTGCTTCTCTCTCAGGCTGACAGGGAGAGGAGAGGTAGCAGAATCTGGAGGGAGCCTTCACAGCACCCAGACGGATGGATGGACCGTTCCCTCCGCGGAGAGAGAGGGAAGGAAGAAAAACAGAAGGGAAATCTGTTTCCTGTCATCTCCCATCTTGTCAGTCTCTGTTCAGACATCTTGCATCTCTCCCACCAGCTGTTTACTGGCCAGGCTGACAGATGGCTCCCTCGCTTTGAAATAGTTACTTCTCTCTCTCAACCTCTCCCTCTCTCTCTGAAAAGTTTTACGCCTATGTCTGACCCTTTTGCAGTTTATGGACATGATACAGCTGGCATGACACATGATAAGAAACTTGGCATGTCGTTCTTCTTAGGACCTTTATGTTATGTATGCAAATTCTGTATTTTGTGTGTGTGACTGATTCAGTGTGTGTCCAGAACTGTTCCAGCCATCCTGCCAAGTCAGACGGATATCCAGCCAAGCTTAGCTCAGAGGGCAAAAGGGAAAAGCATAGGATTGTTCTACGGATAATGCTAGCATAACCTGCTTCTGCCAAACAGTTACACAAGTTTTCATTCAGACAAAAAGCGATTGTTTGGTTTCCCTACCCTAGCAGTCTGTGAGCATCTATCCTCACACTGGTCCGCAGCATTCCCAACACTCTGACTGCCTGCCAGGGTGAGGTGATCCTGTGTGTGTGCGTGCTTGCCTCCCTGCGTGTGTGTTGTCTGAGACTACAGAGGGCTCATTGAGCCCGGGTACAAGGGTATGCCCATGCAGGGTCAGAAGGCAGCTAAACTATGGGAACCATCTCAGTGCCCAGTCATCCGGCAGGGAGAAACCGGAGCTGAGCTCAGCCCAGGACCCAGCAACAGACAGCCGACGGAGCAGGCATTCCAAAGGGAATATCACTGTAATGAGCTCCGAGACTGGTTCCGTTTGAAAAGACTGAACTGAGTGCTCCCTCTCTACCTGGCATACACCTTCACTGCAGCGGGCACAAAAGTTTTTTAAATGGTTTAAGGGTTCTGTGATTTGAGACAGTCGCATAAGGACAGACAAAAAGGCATGCACACTTTATATAGATATGGACTACAAATGTGCACATTGGTGGTCATTAAAGGTGTGATGTAGCAGGCAGTGTTAGAGGGACTGGCAATTCCCGGTTGTCTGGGCTTGCTGTCAATCACCCTGTCATACTCTCTTAGCCCATGTCCCTGGTGGCTGCACTGAGGGCCCAGCCAATCTCGCCTCTGTCATTGCTCAGTGATCCACACTCAGCCCATCTACTCTCCGAGAGAGAGAGAGAGAGAGAGAGAGAGAGAGAGAGAGAGAGAGAGAGAGAGAGAGAGAGAGAGAGAGAGAGAGAGAGAGAGGGAAAGTATGTGTTACAGTGTTACAGCAGAGCTGTTGTGTTTACATCCAGCAAATTAACACAAAAATGGCAGGCCAACATGTGATCCCGCTCGGAGCCCAGGCCCCTCCCCCTGGGGCTGAGGAGGCCTGCAGTCCTCTCCATCTCACAGGAAGACAGGCCCACAGTACAGCAAAGAGGAGAGGAGAAGACACCAGCATTACCAAACATGGCTCTCAGTCACACACAGATACCAGTGAGAATGGTGTGACCTAACCTCCTAGTGTAGTTCAGTACTCACTTAGGGAGACAGTCATTTGTCATCTGCAATGAAGGCTGCTGCTACTACTGTAGCTATGAACTTGAAGCTCAGACAAGTTTGTCATATTATGAAACACATCATCGTAAACCAATGACACTGTGTAAGATCAGCTCTAAATTCCTTGGTGGTCTGGAAGAGGCTGCTGTGAGTAAGCGATCTAATCTACAGTATGAATCTGATGGCAAATATTGTCAAATACTGACAATGCTAATCAGCCAACCACTGCTAACCTTCACAATTGTGAATAACGTAAAACAACAATGCTCTGACGAAGGAGCTTGTGTGAACATGAAAGATCATTGAAGAGTTCTACTGTAAATTAACTTATTTTTATCACTTCACTGGAAAACAAAAACAAAAACAAAATCCTTAAATCCAGTTAGCTCAACTGTAAAAAATCGGCGATGTTTCTAGAAAACTGTTTCATCCCTGAGCTTATGCTGTCTGTCCTGTGGTAAGGCCTTTTGTTTGACAGATGTTTACAGGCTATGTGCGATGCTTCCTCACTGTGTACTACACAGTACTGCCTTTGAAACATCTGGACCACTCTGGGACAGTAATCTCTTTGGCTAGCTACAGTCAGAAACACGGTCCTAGAATTTCAATAGTCTAAAATAAGTGTGCTGCTTTTCTGAAATGCTGTGTGCTTTACCACAGAGGATAGGGTAAGACGTTCTGTAAGCCTCTTACCAATTCTTCAGCTTTTAAGCATAAATAAATTAAACTGGCTTGGCTAAACCGCTCCAATAAACTCTCATTAAATTCTGCCGAGCGTGGATTGGCTGGGATAAAGTTTCATACAGATAAACTCTTTCATTATTTGAGGAGAAGTCAACCTTGTGTTTTTAGGGTACATTTTAGATGCTCTAAGCGAGGCATGCGAGTTATAAAGCAGAGAAGGGCCAGTCATTAGTACCAGTTGTAGTGGAGGAGTTGCATTCTTGAAGAGTATATGGGCAATTCCATGCTTAGACTTTTCACTTAAAAATGTATGCCAAACAACAAACGTTGATTTAAAAGTTTAACAAACCATACAAGTCTAAGCACAAGGACTACTTTTACACTGAACATTTTACAAAAATACATTTACTGCAAGAACTGTGGCGATTTGGTAAAATATCCCTCAGTTGTTTTGTATGACCACGTTTTCCAAAAACAAAAAATATCTGCTCTGAATAAAGATGTAAATACGTCTGCAGAAACAATGGGGTGTCAGCTGTGACATGACACCTTGACTTTGGAAAAATATATTTTGGTATTTGAATTACAGTATTTTAAGTGGATTTACACCCGTGAACAGAATTGCGGTACCAGATTTTCATCATGGGTCCCTGATCTGTACTACACAGAAATGCATAATTAATGGTTATGAATGTCATTCTCTTCATGGTGATGTATCCTGAATAGGTACACAAAGGTATAAAAATGTAATATCCTCCTTTGCATGTTTGGGTATTATTCTACACACTGGATATTATTGTAACCCTGCACACTCGAACCCGTATACGGGTTGAAAATGGCAGATTTGGACACTGATAAGCGCCTAAATTGGAACACAGTGGCTATACAGTAACACACTATGAATGACGTCAGAGCTCAGGGTCTGCGCTTGACAGCTCTTTACAGGTTTTGACTGACAGACGTTCTGAACTCGAGCACCGCATGTGATAAGAAGTTTCCCCCATCCCTCCCGTTAATTGTGGAATTTTAGCAAATTTGTTGATGTCTGAATGAGGGAAATGCTGTTAATTAAAATAGCTCAATGTATTTTGAAAGATGAGACGTTGAGGATTATAATAAATACCACTTTGATGTCAAACAAGTAAGCCAAACACCTGTGAGTCCAAATGTGCACTTCACATTTCCATATCATAAAACTCATGTCATATACAGTGTCAACGTTTATGATCACTATGTTAGATGTACAGTTCTGAACAGAATGAACCAATGATTGTCTATTACCAAGAAATTCACCACACAACAAGCACCTACATGCACTCACTCTTTTCTATGCACACCAAAATTACGATATTTTTCTCTGAATGTTTTTTCAATTTCCTAATGATTGAGACCACGTGGTCTTGGAAACTTTTGACAATCTAGAAAAAATATTATACCCTTCCCCAGATATATGCCTCATCACAATTCTATCACGGAGCTCTACGGACAAATTTGGTAACATACTTTTGAGTTTTAACCACTTAATAATTCATGAACCAAATAGTTATCAGTAAAAACACTATAACTAATTGGTAGGTCTACCTTTACTTGTTACTTCTGTGAGCTTTCATAATCCTCCCTCCTCATGAGGGAGAGAAATCATAAAATATCTTAAAGATATGTGGGTTTTTGGTAACGGAATTTCAAGGCACAGGCCAATGTTTCTTAAACTTATAATTACTAAATATACACTACCATTCAAAAGCTTGGGGTAGCTTAGAAATGTCCTTGTTTTTGAAAGAAAAGCAAAGTTTTTGTCCACTAAAATAACATCAAATTGATCAGAAATACAGTGTAGACATTGATCATGTTGTAAATGACTATTGTAGCTGGAAAGGGCAGATTTTTTATGGAATACTGTATCTACATAGGCCCATTATCAGCAACCATCACTCCTGTGTTCCAATGGCACGTTGTGTTAGCTAATCCAGGTTGATAATTTTAAAAGGCTAATTGATCATTGGAAAACCCTTGTTCAATTAGAAAACCCTTTTGCAATTAGCACAGCTGAAAACTGTTGGTCTGATTAAAGAAGCAATAAAACTGGACTTTCGACTAGTTGAGTATCTGGAGCATCAGCATTTGTGGGTTCGATTACAGGCTCAAAGATTACAGAAACAAAGACTTTCTTCTGAAGCTCATCATTATATTCTTGTTCTGAGAAATGAAGGCTATTCCATGTGAGAAATTGCCAAGAAACTGAAGATCTCGTACAACGCTGTGTACTACTCCCTTCACCGAACAGCGCAAACTGGCTCTAACTAGAATAGAAAAAGGAGTGGGAGGCCCCGGTGCACAACTGAGCAAGAGGACAAGTACAATAGTGTGTCTAGACAAGTACAATAGTGTGTCTAGTCACAAGTCCTCAACTGGTACTTTCATTAAATAGTACCCGCAAAACACCAGTCAGTTGAGGACTTGTGAGGCATCTGTTTCTCAAACTAGACAATCTAATGTACTTGTCCTCTTGCTCAGAGATTTAAGGTAATCCAAGATCTCGTCTTTCACTGCTTATACTTCCATGGTCAGTAGACCCTGAGGGAGCGAGCCAGTCTCTCCATAATGGAGGACTGTCCAACTATAGTTCCAGCCCACACCCCACTTAGCGGTTGGTATTGTCATTATAGTTATGATGCTCTACCTCCCTGTATTCTCCAACCATCCAACTCATCCTGGCACACTGGCAGTAAATACAGAGGAGGATAAACGAGACACATTCTCTGTAATTATCCACATTAGATCTGGAACCATCATATTGCTGGGTTTTTCCAGGTAAGTAAAAAAAAAATCCTCATCTGTGAAACAGCTCAGGGATGTGATTAAACCAAGAGAGGGAGGGATAATAGAGGTGTAATAAAGATTGAATAAGCTCATATACAGCAAGCATCAGGTTGTAACCCCCAAGTAGGCAGGTTCTCTGAGTCGTGTCCGGTGTCTGGGTGTCTGGAGCATCACTCCAGCTAGGCTTACCTAAACAAAGTATTAGGTCCTCATCCACCCAAGGGCAGGTATAATAACTGCCCGAAAGAGAGCGAGAGAGCGATAGAGAGCGATAGAGAGCGATAGAGAGCTATAGAGAGCTCTTACTATACTTATATATGGCCGTGGGTGTGTAACAATGAATTAGCCCAGTGTGAGTCAGTACAGGGTGCTGGTGCTCACTGCTCACCTTCTGTGGGCCCTGGCTGGAAGCAGTAGAGCCAGGCCTCTGCAGGGTCTAGCGCCACAGCAGCTCAAAAGAAACACACAGAGAAAGGGAGAACAAAGAGCCCACACAGAGAATAGAGCTACAGTACTCTCCTTCCTTCCACCACCTCCCCTCGTGGTCGACTCACCCACTCGACCCCTTCAGCTCTGTATCCACCAGCTAGCCCACCTCCCATCACTCCGTCCCCGTCTCACTCACCCTCGCGTCAGAGTCCGGGGAAGGAAAACAGACAGTTAGTCAATCTACAGTGCTGCTGCTGAACCTGCTTGTTTAAGGTCAATTCCTATAAACACCGCTGAGGCCGGCTGTCAATCAAACAGACCTTTCTGCAGGACAGACAGGTCAGCCAGGAGCAGGAGAGGCAGTGGAGACTAAGTATTTTCTTCAACAGTCAATGCATGCGCACATGCCCACAAACTCTCATGCACACCACCCATACACAGTACAGTATACAGAAAGCAAAAACACAGGGGAATAGGACTTTTTTTCACTTGTAGAGGCTGTCAAAATTGTTGAATATTTATATACTAAAACTCAATACGAGAGTAGGCTAAATTAGTGCAGCAATCTGTCAAACCATGATATATTTAATCCTACTCTCATCAACCATCTGATACATACAGTGCCTTCAGAAAGTATTCATACTCTTGATGTATTCCACATTGTGTTGTGTTACAGCCTGAATTCAAAATGGATTACACACAACACCCCATAATGACAAAGTGAAAACTTGTTAGATTTTTTTGTCTCACATTTATCGAAAATGAAATACAGAAATATCTCATTTACATAAGTATTTACACCCGAGTCAATACTTTGAAGCACCTTTGGCGGCGATTACCGCTTTGAGTCGTCTTGGGTATGTCTGTATCAGCTTTTCATATCTGGATTTGGGGATTTTCTCCCATTCTTCCTTTCCATTTTCTCAAGCTCTGTTATGTTAGATGGGGAGCGGTGGGGAACAGCAATCTTCAATCTTTCCACAGATTTTCAATGGGATTCAAGTCTGGGCTTTGGCTGGGCCACACAAGGACTTTCACATTAATGTTCTGAAGCCATTCCAGCGTTGCCTTAGCTGTATGCTTGGGGTCATTGTCCTGTCGGAATGTAAATCTTCACCCCAGTCTAAGGTCATTTTCTGTAGCAGATTCTCATCAAGGATTTGCCTGTATTTAGCTCCATTCATTGTTTCCTCTATTCTTACCAGTCTCCCAGTCCCTGTCACTGAAAAGCATCTCCATAGTTTGATGCTGCCTACATCATGTTTTACGGTAGAGATGATGTTAGACGGATGATGAGTTGTGCCTGGTTGTCTCCAGACATAGCGCTTTGCATTCAGGCCAAAGAGTTACATTTTTGTCTCATCAGACCACATAATCTTTTGCCTTATGATCTCAGTCTTTCACGTGCCTTTTTTACAAACTCGAGGAGTGCTGTTATGTGCCTTTTTCGCAGGAGTGGCTTGCGCCTGGCCACTCGCATAAAGCCCAGATTGGTGAAGTGCTGTAGAGACTTCTCCCATCTCAGCCAAGGAACTCTGTTGTTCCGTCAGTGGTCTTTAGGTTCTTGATCACCTCCCTGACCAAGGTATTTCTTGCTCGGTTGTTCAGGTTGGTCAGACGGCCAGCTCTAGTTCGAGTCTGGGTAGTTCCATATTTTTTCAATTTCCTAATGATTGAGACCACAGTGGACTTTAGAAATGTTTTTATACCCTTCCCCAGCCTCGTCACAAATCACGGAGCTCTACGGACCGTCCCTTGGACTTCATGGTATAGTTTCTGTCTGATATGTACGGTCAACTGGGGGGGGTATTATATAGACAGGCGTTTCTTTCTAAATCATCTTCAAGCAATTTAATTGGCCACAGGTGGACTCCAATCAAGGATGATCAAAGGAAAATGGATGCACCTGAGCTCCATTTGGAGTGTCATAGCAAAGGGGTGTGAATACTTACATACATTTGATATTTCTGTAATTACTTTTCAATAAACTTGCAAAGATTAAAAAAAAAAACATGTTGTCATTATGGGGTATTGTGTGTAGATGGGTGAGAAACAAAAATATATTGAATCCATTTTGAATTCAGGCTGTAGCACAAAATGTGGAATAAGTCTAGGGGTATGAATACTTTCTGAAGGCACTGTATATCAGTACAGAAGTCTGCGCGCATCTCGTCTTGTCTCTTTCCATCTCGGATCCTGGCATTTCTCCCTCTTTCCTTAATCAACTGTGAAGTTAAAATGTTCACACTTTATTTTGTCTGATTCTAATGGAAGGAGGGCTGGTAAAGTGGAAATGAATGAACGAGAGAAGCTGCACTCTTATACTTCCACTTTTAAACCCGGCTGGGGAGGCTCGATGCAGTCATCCGGTTATGATGTTTCCCTTAACTCGTCTCCAGCAATGGTGCAAGCAGAGTCTGTGCAACGTAGCTTTGAGGGCCGTGATGAGAGGAGATGACCATGGTGGCGGTGAGGGGGGCAGTTCTGCCTGATGGGATGAGCAGTGAGCACGCCACACCAGGCCATTACTACACAGACAGACATGACATCATCCTCCATGCTGGTCAGAGGAGACACAAAATGGCCAAAGAGTAACCGACAGAAACAGCCCCCAGGTATAAACAGATGCTCCCATGAGGCCACTTGGCACAGTTTCACTTTTCTTTCCGCCATTTTGAGTACAGAGTACAGCATCATAGTCATACAACAGCTTGTAGGCATCAAACTCTGTGTAAGTTGGTGTCTGTATAAAACTCTCTCCATCTCTCCCTAACTCTTGCACTCAAGTACTGGTGCTTCGAGCAGGATAGGAACAGTACAAGTACATAAAACACCTATAAAAGGTGAGAGTACAAATGTGAACGTACACAAGCAGGACCAACCTAATACTTTGTTTAGGTAAGCCTAGCTGGAGTGATGCTCCAGCCACCCAGACACCGGACACGACGACTCAGAGAACCTGTCTACTTGGGGGTTACAACCTGATTACATTAGCCGGATGAGGAAGAGAGATGGATGTCTGTCTGTCTGACTCACTGACTGAATGGCTGGCTGTTAGAGGGTGGTGTAATCGAAGATCACTTGTTGTATGGTCAGGCGGCAGGCTGCTCTACAAAGTGCTGGGCCCTGGCTCAGGTCTTGGTTTTCACAAGGTAACCCCATCCAAACACACACAGCATCCTTTTTACACATGCAGTAACCAGATCCATAGGCAAAACACACCTCCTACCAGAGCCATCACATTAGACTGAGTGTGGACAGGGGATGGTACAGTACCACTCCTCAGCATCAGTGATGTAGTGGTGCCTGGAGAAGTACTCTAGTTTTGCCCAACAATTTCCAAACACGCCGCCTGGCGAAGGAAAGGCGTTGTGTGAAACATTCTATGTGAAACAGTGAAATACACTCTGATTGACCTAAAATTATAAATCCAACTTGTACTGTGCAAGTAGGCTAATAGTAAGCCTACTATTGAAACAGATATATGAGGCAGTCAACTGAGTCAGAAATTCACATTTCAGATATTTTTTTTTTTATCAGGTTTTCGCTGTGAAAGTCACACTTTTTTAATAGAATATAGAATATTTATCAATATAGACCCTCCAAACCGTGCTTCTTAACACCCGCTCTCTTAACCCGGAAGCCAGCCGCACCAATGTGTCGGAGGAAACACTGTTGAACTGACGAACGGGGTCAGCCTGCCGGCACCAGGCCTGCCACATGGAGTTGCTAGAGCACAATGAGCCAAGTCAAGCCCATCCGGCCAAAACCTCCCCTAACCCAGACGACACTGGGCCAATTGTGCGCCGCCCTATGGGACTCCTGATCACAGTCGGTTGTGATACCGCCCGAGATCGAACCCAGGTCTGTAGTGACGCCTCTAGCACTGAGATGCACTGTCTTAGACTGCTGCGTCACTCTTTCTACATTTCTAATGGATATTTCCATCTCTGTCCATGAAACCGCAATATCCTTTGTTCTTAACTGACTTGCCTAGTTAAATAAAGGTTACATAAATAAAAAATACATATACATATTAATTGATATGGTGTATGCCTCCACTACACCACTTTGATACGTATCAGTGGGGATTAAGAAGTGAGTATACTCAATGCCCACTGAACAATAAGTGGGTTTATGACGTATATCTGCGTATACCCGCCACTACACCACTGCTCAGCATTAAATGTTCAGCACCTTGCCACCACACAGGAGAGGTCCATGCCCTAGCTGTAGATGTGAGAGATTGAAACTGGATGAAAGTGGGATCAATATAAATAAATCAATACAATTCAAGCTATGGACACACATCTCAAGCCAAAATTCCTGTGGGCAAAATTACATAAACCATATCCCTATTTAGCCCCACTTTTCACATTTCCTAACATGTTAAAATCCAAATTTAAAACACAGCCTTGAGAGAGACATTGAAAAAAGGATAGAATATTCATGGTCTCAAAATGCTGGTAAGACATTATGTTGAATAATGTATGAGCAACTTAACTTAAAGAATAAAGACATACCTCTCTCCTGTGTTGTCAAAGCAGGATTGTCAGCAACAACAAAGTGTGCCAGACATCCCATTAGGGACATAAGTTATGGCTATATGCTAAAGGTCAAAAGCTAAGGCTATGTCCCAAATGGCACTCTTTTCCCTATATAGTGCACTACATTTGGCCAGAGCCCAATAGGAAGAAAAGCAGAAACGAACAGCTCATCAACTTACCTTTTCATTGTATTTGAACTTGACATAGAACCAACTGGACTTGATCATCCTGCCTCCGTCTGCTGTCCCTGGCTGATTCAGCGTGCCGACGGGAAGGGAACAAGTCAATAAGTATTTTCCAAAAGGAATTACACAGCAACAGCGGCACAATAAGTCACACAGCTAGAAAACAGCCAAAGCACCGGCTTCTTCTTTCTCCTGCTTCTGTTCTTTATCCTCTATGCTTCCCCCGTCTCTCTCACTCCCTTTCTCTCTCTCTCTCTGGTGTGGTGTGCACGGTATGCAGTGACTGTGTGTGGTGCAGCAGGCTTGGCAGGCTGACAGGACCTCTCCTCAGATGGACTTCAGCTGTGTTCATCACTAGTAGCAGATGGCAGTAAGAAGGGCGTTCTGTCCTATTCCTGTCCTCGACTCTGACTACACACATTAATGTACCAACCTCCTCCTCTCTGCCCAACCCCTCTCCCCCCTCTCTCTCTCTCCCTCCCCTCGACCTCTTAATCTTCCCTCTTCATTCAACATATTTTTTTCTCTCTCCTTGGCTTTCTGTTTTATGCCCTATGTAACAGAGCTCTCTAACCTCATTAAAGCCCTTTTTTGATCTTTCCCTGTAGTTGCTGCGCTCTTCATATGAATAAAGTATAGTTTCATTGTGATTTCTCCATAGATCTCTAGCAAGGAATTTTTACATTTGTTTCCAACAAAAGAAATCTATTCAGACTAGAGCTGACCCCATTTAGTCGACTGGTCGATTGTTTGGTCAATAGGCTTTTGGTCAAGCGAGATTTCTTTAGTCGAGCAGTCGCAATTATTTATTTATTTTTCATGGTGCACAAGACATGGGTCTGATTTGCGCCTGTCTGAGTGGACTAATCCATTATCAAGGATCTCTCTGTACCTTGTTTGCATTGTTCATCTGTCCCTCGATCCTGACTAGTCTCCCAGTCCCTGCCGCTGAAAACAGCATGATGGTGCCACCACCATGCTTCACCGTAGGGATGGTGCAAGGTTTCCTCTAGACGTGGCACTTGTTATTCAGGTCAAAGAGTTCAACCTTGGTTTCATCAGACCAGAAAATCTTGTTTCTTATGGCATGAGTACTCCAAGCAGGCTGTCATGTGCCTTTTACTGAGGAGTGGCTTCTGTCTGGCCACTCTACCATAAAGGCCTATTGGTGGAGTGCTACAGAGATGGTTGTCCTTCTGAAAGGTTCTCCCATCTCCACAGAGGAACTCTGGAGCTCTGTCAGAGTGACCATCGAATTCTTGGTCACCTCCCTGACCAAGGCCCTTCTCCCCTAATTGCTCAGTTTGGCCGGCCGGCCAGCTCTAGGAAGAGATTTGGTGGTTCCAAACTTCTTCCATTTAAGAATGATGAAGGCCACTATGTTCTTGGGGACATTCAATGCTGCAGAAATTCTTTGGTACCCTTCCCCAGATCTGTGCCTCAACAAAATCCTGTCTCAGAGCTCTACGGACAATTCCTTCAACCTCATGGCTTGTTTTTTGCTCTGACATGCACTGTCAACTGTGGGACCTTATATAGACAGGTGTGTGCCTTTCCAAACCATGTCCAATCAATAGAATTTACCACAGGTAGAGTCCAAGTTGTAGAAACATGTCAAGGATGATCAATGTAAACAGGATGCACCTGAGTTCAATTACGAGTCTCATAGCAAAGGGTCTGAATACTTATGTAAATACGGTATCTTTTTTTTATGTTTAATACATATGCTCAAATTTATGAAATCGTGTTTTCGCTTTGCCATTATGGGGTATTGTGTGTGGATATTTAATACATTTTAGAATAAGGCTGTAACGTAACAAAATGTGGAAAAAGTCAAGGGGTCTGAATATTTTCAGAATGCACTGAATGCAGTTGATTTTATTCAAATACATAGGGTGTGTCTGTCTACAGTATACATGGAAAAATAAGTTTCAACATTTTTGACCAATCGATTGGTTGAAAGAACAGGACAACTCTCGGTCGACCAAGATCTGCTTTTTGTCGGGGACAGCCCTAATTCAGACTATTGAACAACTGCGTCCAACAGTACATATTCAGGCTGTCATGGACATATCAGATCCGATGAAGCTAAACTTTGATCCACCAGACTCGTTCTTATAAGTTAAACTTTCAAAAAGTCAAAAGGAAAAGTCATTATTGCTCTACTGTTCACTATGCCATCTTAAAACACCATACAAGCATTGAGGGAACGGGTTATGACGAGCCATCCCCGCTAGTCTTCTCTATACTGTAGGAGGAAGAGAACAAGAGGTCTAAAATGGCCACATACACATAGCTCAGATGGGGCCAGCGGGCCACCCTGGTTGTGTTTACATTCTGTCAATCTCCTTAGTAGCACATCAGGTCAGGATCACACACACACTGCTGCTTGTGTATATAATTATGTCATCTGGGATAGTGGTGTGAAATATCTGCCAGAGCTATAATAAGGTTTATCCCAGAGGAATTATCCATATTTTGCAACCCAACATGAAACGGAAACAACTCTGTTGAAAAGCAATCCATCCATCGCTACACAGAAATAGCTTATGTTGCTACAAATATGATGAATGAATCATAACCAAAATGAGTTATTATCCACGGAGAACCAGAGAGGCATTATTTGGGACAAGATAGGATGCATTGCAGTGAAAGAGAGTACATAGTATATTATTTTAAAGTGGTTTCAAGTTCTCAGGTATAAAAGCCAAATATAAATTGCAATGTTGTAAATAAAAGGCTAACTATGTGTTATAAGTTACAGCAATAAGCAGACCCAAAATGTAGGTTCACTTCGGGCAATACCCTCACCAGGCTCCAACGTTTAAAGACAAATTCATCTTCAAGGGACTCATTTTCTCTCCAGACTGCAAAAACAAACAAACGAAGCGTAAACACATGTGAACCATACACACGGTTTGGGTTCCATTTCAAGGCCTACGCAGCGAATTCTTGTCAGGTGGGCTTATGTCATCACTGGGGATGTTATAAACACAGTAAAACACAAACTGCACATTTATACAGGGGGAGGGGTGTGAGTATAACCCCAGGACCCCCTCAGGCTGTGCTGTGTTGGCTCCTCATCCAGACCTCGTGTCGTGCACAGGGAGTCCACGGTGCCTGTAATGCTTAGTGACAGTCTGCCTGCCTGCCTGCCTCCCTGCCCGCTCCCTTCCCACATACACACGCACACGCTTGGCTATATGCCCCGCGGCCAGCACTGTGCCTGAATCACCAGAGAACAACAAAACACACTGCAGCCCATTCCATCCACAGCCTGGTGTGCATTAGCAAGAGAGTAGAGCAGGATGCACAACAACAACACAGAGAGAGAGAAAACACAGAGCGTGGACCATGCTGTTAGTCTGTGTTAGTGTGCAGAATATTTTTACTCTGTTAGTGCGTGTGAGGGTAATGAGCATTTGCTGTAGATATCAAAAGGTTATCTACAGCCGCTTTTGGGATTTTAGCTTAACAATTAAACACATCATGAAATAAGATCATTCCAATTGAATTTAGTAGAGCAGAATCATGTGAGAAAGAACAGAACATTGTTTAATGCATGGCTCAGTACTCCGAGCACTACAGTACACTGCTGCCTGATGGGGTATGAGATGAGGACAATCAAACCTGGTAAAATCATGCCATTCAATGCTATGAGAAGTATGTTTTCTTTCTCATCTGTTCCCTGTTTAATGCCTTCATCCCAGGGGCCCAACATAGGAACCAAGGAGAGGAGCTGCTTAGAAGGCTGAGAGAGAAGGCCCCAGGCTGCCTGCCTAACTATACAGATGCTTCCCAGCTGGAGGCACACAATGTCCTGCAGAGGGAGAGAGAGAAAGAGAGAGCACAATCTCCTGGAGAGAGAGAGTGTGTGTGTGTGTGTGTGTGTGTGTGTGTGTGTGTGTGTGTGTGTGTGTGTGTGTGTGTGTGTGTGTGTGTGTGTGTGTGTGTGTGTGTGTGTGTGTGTGTGTGTGTGTGTGTGTGTATGCCTCCCCAGTCCCCACACACTCAGCCAGCGCCTTGGGCGTGCTAAAAGGATTATACAGGGGGGGTGAGCGTCGCTCTCCTCTCCTTTCTCAGCTACATCAGCCCAGATGTTCCAGAGTCTTCCACTACAAAGCCTGAGCCCGGCTCCAATTTTCCGCTAAACCTGCTGCCTGCCGTGGAAGACGACGAAGAAGAAGAAAAAAGCCTCTTCCTCCAACCCAAAGCCCCTCATGCACAAACTTCCCCTTCACTTCCCTAAATGCTTTTAGTGGTTCCTTTAATCTTTTAAGCTCTCTGGGGGCTAATGTAGCGGTACTCTATCGAAAGTAACATATCCCCTTACATAATCAACCCGGGGGAAAAAGAGAAGGGGAGAGAGAAAAATACAGAGGGGGGAATAGGAAGAAGGGATTTCTTCAAACGCACAACACTACTACACCCATTTGCTACATTTCCGATTCCTTCCTCTCCGGCCGCCCAGGGCTGTTACCTGGCTTGTCGATGGTTAGGGGCGATACAGAGACATATTCAGAGAATCATTAAGAATCATTGTGAGAGTGCAGAGCTTAATGAGACTTGAGCATGCATGTTAAGCAGGTCCAGACCCAACTCTCTCCGGTGCGTGCAGCTATTTAATGTAGCTGCACGCACCGGGAGGAAGTGGCCTGCTATGGTACGGCAGGGCACGGGATAGGGTTATGTTGTTTCCTCTCTTCCCCTCCCCAGGCTCTCACTTGGCTCACTGCACAAAGGGCTCTTCCTGCTACTACTGATATTAGTGTATTGCAGCCCCTCTCTGATGGCTAGATAACAGGGAGAGACAGGGGGCTGAGCCAGAGACAGGGCCCACTCAGAAAATCTAGTTATACCCCTGTCCTCTCTGCTAGGATTAGGGCATGAGTCTGCTCTGGCAAAGACAACTTGCTGTAAGCACTGGCATTAAGCTTCTTGAGGTTTCCTCTTCTGGGTAAAGCCCACTGAGGCTGTAGAGAGAGAGAGCATTACTAACATGGTGGTGGACTATCCCTAAAGAGGAAAGGACAACAAAACACAAATCACTTGCAGACTGGCTCTGACTAGATCAGCAGAAAGAATCTGCAGTATCCATAGTGGCTGTGCATCATCACCATAGAATCAACACACCCCTGTCTGCCATGATGTCCCCATCTGCTTCAACCTGAGTGCTTGGCCCTGTGCTCCAGTCCATGCTGCTCTGTGCCGTGTCCTGCTGTGCCACCCTGGCTTGCGTGATGATAGTGACCTGTCCTGACTCCTGTCAAAGAGGCAGCAGTGCAGTGAGCCATGGCGTGAGGCTGTCTGCCCTCCTGCCTACCTCCCAGAGAGCAGTTAGTACCAGCTCTGGTAATGGCACTGCTTCCTCTGCCTCCCAGTCTCACGTTTGACTGAGCGAGCGAGCGGGCGGATGTCGTGACTGAAAGAAAGTGTTACGCAATCGACAATCTCTGTAACCGCTCTAACGATGCCAGGGTGCGTGTGCGTGCATGTGTGTGTGCGGGTGTGTGTGTGTTTGAGCAGATAGCACACTCAAATGTCTGCTCTAAGGTGGGAGCGGAGGGCAAATAGACTGTAAGTGATGTGAGCTTGGCTCAGTCTCTGGGAAAACGTATCCTATTAATGTTTAGTTGAGTGGGTAAGACACTCTTGGCCCTCTGGAGCTGTGAAAATGTCACGCTCTGCTCCCCTTCTCAGGTCTCACACAACCAACCACTGCTAAGGAACAGCCCCTAGAGCTCTAAGATCTACATTCTCATTAGCATATCATATTATAATGATGATTATTAATCACGTAATAATACCATTACATTGAAACATTCAGAAGATAAAGGAGCTCAAAGTTGACCCATTTTGCATGCCCCACCATACCATGAGATATCCATGTCCTCATCACTGGACAACATAAACGGTTAAGTTTGATATCATTTAAAATCTCACAATTAGTGATAACAATTCAAGCTCAAACTGGACAGGAGATTTTCTTGTTCAAAGTTTGGAATTTCAGTTGATTACTATAGCGCCCCTCTTGGGCCTATCATTTTGTAAATGCTGGATCTCTATGGCAAGACGCATCATTCATCCAAGTATCTTCAAATTCGGGCCAGTGGTGTCTCAGATATCGCGTGGGTTAGTATGGGTTAGCTAGACTAATTTCCTTGAGCATGTGCGCCAAATTTCAGCACTCTGAGTCAAAAGGATCAAGAGATATAAACATTTTTGTTATAGCGGTACCGTGTGGACAATATGAATGTTCTTGCATATGTTGAGTCTTGATAGAGTTTGCAAGATGTGTACCAAATTGTGTTTCAATACGAATATCCTTGATTGATTTTTATGCATTTATGTGCCAGACAACGCCCACATGAATTTTTATTGGTCAATAAGCCATATGGTCTTAGGTACTAGTCTGGAAAATATTGCATTGATAGACCTTTGTCCATAGATGACATATCAAGTTTTGTGCAGATCGGTCACTAGGTACTAGAAGAGTAGCGTTTTAAGTGTTTTTCACAAAATTCAAAATGGCGGAGATTTCATCATGGTGGACCTTACGGGTCCCTGAGGAAAATCTGTTACTTGTGAGTAGAGGGACCTATGTAGCGAATTTCATGACTTTAGGTCAAACGGGGGTGAGGGGCGTGACATTTCAAAGTGATCATTTTCAATCTCTTGTTATAACGCCACCATCTGGCTGATCAGGGTAATCTCTATGGATCTCTATGGCAAGCTACATCATTCACCCAAGTTTCGTCAAAATCGGGCCCGTGCTGTCTGAGATATCGCTTGTGACTAACGTACGAACGAACATACGAACGAACGGAGACAGATACACAGTCCCCTCTCCGATTTCATCGTGGGGGACAGAAAAACACACACTGGAATGGGGCCAAGGGGAAAGTCACATGTGGTTTTACTGTAAGAGACCTTGAGAGAGACTGAGGTACTAAAGGCAGTGCCACACCCTGAGTCTGACTCTGAGCTCCATCCCAGACAGACCGACAGGAAAGAGGAGGGGGGAGCAGCAGCAGCAGTGACAGGCCCCTCATTTGGAACTCATTCCTTAAAGTCAGCAAGAGACTTGGACAGGGAGGAAAAAATACTTCAGAGAATTAGAGAGAGGCAATGGAAGAGGGGGAAGGGGGGATAATTCCACGTTCCAATGACTTTTAGACTCATACAGGGGCCTGTGCCAACCCCCTGATGTTCCAGCTCTCCTTCCCCCTAAACGGCTTTGCACGCACTCCTCTCCCCCGCCGCACAGAGGGGAACCAGGAGGGAGTGGGGAACTGGGAGGGAGCGGGGAACGACCGACCCACGGGCCCAGCTGCCGCCTCCCTCCACCGCTGCCTTGGCGAGCAGGGGGATCAGATGAAAGCAGGGAAGAGAGATAAATGTGCTGTAATTGCTCATAGCCGAGTGGGAGGAGAGTGAGGGGGCAATGGCATGGAGAGACAGGAAGGGAAGGGATAGCTGGAGCAGAGCGAGGTTGGAGAGGAGAGAAGAGGAGGCCTTTTGGAAGAGCGGGTCAGGAGCCTGTCTGAGTGTGCACTGAAGACCTGGACCATGCAGCACACAAATCATTACCAGCAGAGAAAGGGAGAGAGGGGGAGATAGAGAGCAAGATAAAGAGAGAGAGAGAGGGGGCAGCAATAAAGATGGAAAACAGAGAGTGAGTCATAGTCTGCCACATTCCAGACCTTATATAGCTGACATGATGACAAAGTGGAAAAGTGGGAGCACCTGTAGTAAGGAGGAGCTATAGCAGCACAATCCTATAGCAGGTAACAAACAAGACATACGTTCCACACACACAAGCAGAGCAGACATTTTCCAGCATGAACCAAGTCCTAAAGTTATCTCGGGGGAAGCTAACTCAAGCCACATGTGTGTTGGAGTCTGGCCTGTTAGCCCAGCTCTGAGATATAGCAAGAACTGAGGTAATCTACAGACTCTGTTAGTACAGACAGTAGTACCGCTCAACTGATAGGAGGCTGTATTCCTGTGTGTGTGTGTGTGTGTGTGTGTGTGTGTGTGTGTGTGTGTGTGTGTGTGTGTGTGTGTGTGTGTGTGTGTGTGTGTGTGTGTGTGTGTGTGTGTGTGTGCGTGCATGTGTGCTTGTCTGTGTGTGCGTGTATGTGTGAGTTCCTGCTTGCACGCATGTGTTTGTGTGTGTGTGTGCATGCGTGTGCCGTACGTATGTGCGTGCATGGGTGTGTCTTGGAACGAACACATACATATCTCCAGGGATTAAGCAGTCTGTTGCGCAAATCTATCTAAGCCAAAGACAAAATATATACAAATAATCAGAATTGGAGCCTTTAATTTTCAAGTCCAAATAAGTGGCCATGACAAAGCAAAGCTCATGTAGACAGACAGACAGCTTTAAAGCCCACAGACCCACTACACGGCTACACCTATCATTTTACACACCAGCAATCTGGACAAATGACTATTTTTTTTTCACGAGTTGACACATTTACTTTCATAACAAAAATAGACTATTAGGCTGGGTGAAAATGTGTATGAGCGTTAAATAGCTTATTTTTGGATCATACCTTAACGAGGACGCCCTAGGTCATCTTTGCGGACCCCCAGGGGTCCCCGGACCACAGGTTGGGAGCCCCTGCCCTGACCCATTCTCCAGACATAGATAAATAAATCAGCTTAACACAGATCATAACGACCTCAGTGTAATAAAACATGATTTCAGGGCACAGAGAGGACACATATCCATTCTGTTGGCCATTACTACAACACACACAGGGCCCCTTAGTGTGGGCAGCAGCAACATTAAAACCCTCAAACCTCATATATAAAATATAGTCTGCAGCATATACCAGGCTCCTTAGCAACTGCCATCACATTACAGCAGATTGGTGGAGGCAGAGACGTCTCCTAGTTATTGTTGCCGAGTGCTATTGATCCAGAACCCGTGAACTACATGTTTAGCATTGACAGGATGAATGTATCAGGAGGAAAGGGATGGAAGGAGGGCAGGCCGCAGGCTGTGTGGAGGAGAGAAGAGAAGGAGAATAAGAAAAAGAGCAAGTGCTGTATGCCCTCTGACTGCTTCTGATAGCTCCCAGATCACACACACAGACGCACACAAATACACGCGTGTATACATGCATGTGTACATTCACACACACACAGACAAACTCCCCGCAGCTCAGCTTGTGTTTTTACAACATTTCCTCCAACAGACTTTCAGCATCTGCATTGTATGGCTAGAGGGGATACCTGGTCTCTGAGGAGAAGTAGAACAGCATCAGAGCTACATTCTCAACCTGCCCTAAACGGGTCAACACAGGGGGAGAGAAGAGAGACTTGAGGCGCTTCCATCAAGGCCTGCCTGGGCTAAATATACCAGTTTGAAGCCAAATTAGTTAAAACGCAAGTTAAAAGGCAACGATGATTCAATTTAAAACCAGCATATTATGGCTGTCTTGTTGAACCGTGAGCCTTCGACCTCTCTCTGATCAAAATAAATACAGTCAGAAGAATACATTTACAATACTAATGATGTCTTATATAACCTCTTATGTTGGGAAGCCAAAGTATGATCCACTATCTGCTGATGTAAAAAGGGCTTACATACATTTTCAGATATTATACGTTTCTAATTTTGTCAGAAAGTCGTTTTCATTGCAAGTTAAAGCATACTGTTAGCTAATAGTAGCTGGCTGGCTCGCTAGCTAACGTTACGTGATTGATCCGTGTAGTAATATTGTTTGTATATCAGAAATCTATTTGCATTGCTAGTTATAGCCTAATGTTAGCTAGCTATCTAACATTGAACCTAAACTCAGCAAAAAAAGAAATGTCCCTTTTTCAGGACCCGGTCTTTCAAAGATAATTTGTAAAAACCCAAATAACTTCACAGATCTTCATTGTAAAGGGTTTAAACACTGTTTCCCATGCTTGTTCAATGAACCATGAACAATGAATGAAGATGCACCTAAAGAGGACACTAAAGAGGCCTTTCTACTGACTCTGAAAAACACCAAAAGAAAGATGCCCAGGGTCCTTGCTCATCTGTGTGAACGTGCCTTAGGCATGCTGCAAGGAGGCATGAGGACTGCACACCTGCACACCATCACACCTACCGGACAGGTACAGGATGGCAACAACAACAATTGCCTGAGTTACACCAGGAACACAAGACAGGAATGTCAGTGTTCTGCCATGGCCAGCGAAGAGCCCGGATCTCAATCCCATTGAGCACGTCTGGGACCTGTTGGATCGAAGAGTGAGGGCTAGAGCCATTCCCCCCCAGAAATGTCCGGGAACTTGCAGGTGCCTTGGTGGAAGAGTGGGGTAACATCTCACAGAAAGAACTGGCAAATATGGTGCAGTCCATGAGGAGGAGATGCACTGCAGTACTTAATGCAGCTAGTGGCCACAACAGATACTGACTGTTACTTTGACACCCCCTTTGTTCAGGGACACATTATTCCATTGCTGTTAGTCACATGTCTGTGGAACTTGTTCAGTTTATGTCTCAGTTGTTGAACTTGTTATGTTCATACAAATATTTACACATGTTAAGTTTTCTGAAAATAAACGCAGTTGACAGTGAGAGGACGTTTATTTTTTTGCTGAGTTTAGTTGGTTAGCTATAGCTACCTGCAGATTCATGCATGGTGGTATATTGCCGCATTCAAACAGGAACCATTTCACTGTACCGTTTACACCTTCTGTATCCTGTCCATGTGACAAATAAACATAGATTTGATTTGATATAGTGTGTGTTTAGCAGAGACGGTAATGTGAAGAACAACACGACCTGTACCAAAGTCAGATCAGGATACAGGCCAAGACATCTAGATAGATAGATATCTAGATAGATAGATATCTAGATAAAGTGTATTTTTACTACTAACTTTTGCTACTACACTGAACAAAAATAGAAACGCAACATGCAACAGTTTCAGTTCATATTAGGAAATCAATCAATTAAAATAAATTCATTAGGCCCTAATCTATGGATTTCACATGACTGGGAATACAGCTACGCATCTGTTAGTCACAGACATATTTTTATTTTAAAGTAGGGGCGTGTATGAGAAGTATCTGGTGTGACCACCATTTGCCTCATGCAGCGAGACATCTCCTTTGCATAGAGTTGGTCAGGCTGTTGATTGTGGCCTGTGGAATGTTCTCCCACTCCTCTTCAATGGCTGTGCAAAATTGCTGGATATTGGCTGCTGTAGATGTCGATCCAAAGCATCCCAAACATGCTCAATGGGTGACATGTCTGGTGAGTATGAAGCATGAGGTGATGGCGGTGGATGAATGGCACGACAATGGGCCTCAGGATCTCGTCACAGTCTCTCTGTGCATTCAAATTGCCATTGATAAAATTGTGTTCGTTGTCCGTAGCTTATTCTTGCCCATACCATAACTCCACCGCTACTCTCTTCACAACGTTGAAATCAGCAAACTGATCGCCCACACAATGCCATCTGCCCGGTACAGTTTAAACCTGGATTCATCCGTGAAGAGCACACTTCTACAGCATGCCAATGGCCATCGAAAGTGACCATTTGCCCACTGAAGTCGGTTACAATGCCGAACTGCAGTCATGTCAAGATCCTGGTGACGACAAGATGAGCTTCCCTGAGATGGTTTCTGACAGCTTGTGCAGAAATTCTTTGGTTGTGCAAACCCACAGTTTCATCAGCTGTCCGGGTGGCTGGTCTCAAACGATCCTGCAGGTGAAGAAGACGGATGTGGAGGTCCTGGGCTGGCGTGGTTACATGTGGTCTGCAGTTGTGAGGCCAGTTGGACGTACTGCTAAATTCTCTAAAACAACGTCAGACATGGCTTATGGTAGAGAAATTAACATTACATTCTCTTCAATTTCAGCTCATGAAACATTGGACCATCAGTTTGCATGTTGCATTTATATTTTTGTTCAGTATAATTTCACCACTTTTAATCTTGAAATCTTTGGTTGTTTACTACACTGTGAATCCTTAAAGAGATGGATGGGGCTAAGGCTTAAAAGGGTGTGAACGATACTGAATAGGTGTAGACAAAGAAGACCTCTCCAGTAGGTGTACCAAAACATTCACGGGGCATTTTCTCAAAAGTGGGGTTACAAGTTTATCAACTTTCAAAGTATAATACATTTCCCATTGTTCCACAACTGCAGTGTATGATATACCATTTTCTAGGTCGAAGTCTCTACTTTTATCCAATGTGAAAAACACAATTTCAAATTTTGCTACATAGGACCGAATCCAGGTGGTGGGTCACATTTTAGCCTTAGCATGATTAGCACCAGGGAGCTGGAAACAGCACAGCATCTGGGAACAGTACAGCAAATTGGCCCTGAAATAACACAGGAGCATTACAGAAAGTGAGAGATTGATGGAGAGAGGGAGGGAAGGAGAGAGAGATAGCATTTTAGATAGATAGATAGATAGATAGATAGATAGATAGATAGACAGACAGAAAAATTGAGGGATGGAGAGAAGAGAAATAAGTGTTCCACCACTAGAAGGAACCCTGGAGAAAGATCCAGCTCGTCCTTGGATGGAAATCAAAATTCCACCTCCACTCTGGCATTCTCTTCAGCTAGCAGCAGAGGGTGCCAAATTATCACTTAAATCCCACCCAGACTACACTCACATACATTACATTCCACAGAGCTCACAGTCCAATTTACTATCTAAAAATAGCAGACATCAGCTCAGTGCTGCTGCTGTACTTTTTCCATCCTGGAAGCGAGTCAACTTTCCTGTCTGTACTGCTTGTCTAGGCATCTCTTCTCTTGGGCATTGTATTGTGCCGCTTATGATGGGAACATATTCCTTAAAGTGGCTAAATATAATTTTTGGGGCGACCTGACCAAATTCACATAGAAATGTGAGTTATGGATCTATCAATCTACTTGAAAACAAGTCTAAGAAGCGGTAGATCTGTTCTATATGCGCTATTTCTATGCTTACCGCTCTTAAGTTTTGTTTTTGGGTCTTTTACTTTCGGTTTTCTACACCAGCTTCAAACAGCTGAAACAACAATATTTTTGTTAATCGAAAATATATTTCACAGCGGTTTATATGGTACAATGATTCTCTACACTATACTATCGCATTTTGTCACATAAACTGAAATTGGACAAACTATTAGTTTTAGCAACCAGGAAAATGGTGAAGTGATTTCTGCATAGTGCAACTTTAAGCTTCATGTGTCACTTTTACCCCATTCCTACATATAAATACCTCAATCACCTCAACTACCTCGTACCCCCAGCACATTGACTCGGTACTGGTACTCCTTGTATACAGCTTCGTTATTGTTATTTTATTGTGTTACTATTTCCTTTTTTTTTACTCTGCATTGTTGGGAAAGGGCTTGTAAATAAGCATTTCACGGTAAAGTCTACACCTGTTGTATTTGGCGCATGTGACAAACACAAATATATTTTATTTTAACTGGGGAGAGAGCGAGAGAGACCGAGACAGAGACACAGAGAGAGAGAGAGAGAGAGAGAGAGAGAGAGAGAGAGAGAGAGAGAGAGAGAGAGAGAGAGACATTTTAATTGAATTGAGAGACAGAGGTTTAGGAGATATAGCTAAAGGTCACACATAAACTTATCACCTGACCCCTGAGACCCAAGCGTGTGGAGGTGAAATTGTCACACGGTCAGTGGAGCACTAAAAAGGCTGCGTTCAGACAGGCAGCCCAATTTTGATCTTTTGTCCAATCATTGGAAAAATATCAGTTTGGTCAAAAGACCAATTAGTGGCAAAAAATATCAGAATGCTGCCTGTGTTATCACAGCCTTATACCACTGTGAACTAAGGCACATGCAGCAGAGGGGAGAAAATTGCCTGCAAAATACCTTTATGCTAAAAGTCTTATTAGATAGGACCCTTTCAGGAGTTGTTTGTGATTCATGATGATGATTTATTTTTTGAATCAGGGTTCATACTTTGGATTCCCATCACTCCCTCATCAAAAGTACTCAAATCAAACAAAAAAGTATTTGTCACACTCGAGGAATACAACAGGTGTAGATCTTACCGTGAAATGCTTACTTACAAGTAAGCATTTCAGCGCAGCGGTCACTACAGGTGTCACTACAGACCTGGGTTCGATCCCTGGCTGTGTCGCAGCCGGCCGTGACCGGGAGACCCATGAAGCGGCACACAATTGGCCCATCGTCGTTAGGGTAGTGTTTGGCCCGGCCAGGATGTCCTTGTCCCATTGCGCACTAGCGACTCCTTGGTGCGGGCCGGGCGCGCGCACGCTGACTTCGGTCAACAGTTGTACGGTGTTTCCTCCAACACGTTGGTGCTTCCTAGCAGTGTGTTTAGAAGCAGTGCGGCTTGGCAGGGTCCTGTTTCGGAGTACACATGGCTCTCGACCTTCGCCTCTCCAGAGTCCGTACGGGAGGTGCAGCGATGGGAGAAGACTGGGGTAATTCCTTTTGTCCAGGTGGGAAAGGGCAGTGTGGAATGCGATTGAGATTGTGTCATCTGTGGATCTATTGGGGTGGTATGCGAATTGGAGTGGGTCTAGGGTCTCAGGGATGATGATGTTGAAGTGAGCCATGACCAGCCTTTCAAAGCCCTTAATGGATACCGATGTGAGTGCTACGGGCCGGTAGTCATTTAGGCAGGTTACCTAAGCTTTCTTGGGCACAGGGACTATGGTGGTCTGCTTGAAATATGTAGGTATTACAGACTCGGTCAGGGAGAGGTTGAAAATGTCAGTGAAGACACTTGCCAGTTGGTCTGCGCATGCTCTGAGTACACGTGAATGTTGACCTGTTTAAAGGTCTCGCTCACATCGGCTATGGAGAGCGTGATCACACAGTTGTACGGACTAGCTGGTGCTCTCATGCATGCTTCAGTGTTGCTTGCCTCGAAGCGAGAAAAAAAAGCATTTAGCCCATCTTGTAGGCTCACGTCACTGGGCAGTTCGAGGCTGTGTTTTCCTTTGTAGTCCGTAATAGTTTTCAAGCCCTGCCAGATCCGACGAGCGTCAGAGCCGGTGTAGTAGGATTCCATCTTAGTCCTGTATCAACGCTTTGCCTGTTTGATAGTTCGTCTGAGGGCGTAGCGGGATTTCTTATAAGCATCCAGATTAGTTTCCCGCACCTTGAAAGCGGAAGCTCTAGCCTTTAGCTCGGTGCGGATGTTGCCTGTAATCCATGGCTTCTGGTTGGGATATGTACCTACGGTCACTGTAGGGACGATGTCGTTGATGCACTTATTGATGAAGCCGGTGACTGAGGTGGTATGCTCCTCAATGCCATTGAATGAATCCTGAAACATATTCCAGTCTGTGCTAGCAAAACAGTCCTGTAGCGTAGCATCAGTGTCATCTGACCACTTCCGTATTGAGCAAGTCACTGGTACTTCCTGCTGTAGTTTTTGATTGTAAACAGGAATTAGGAGGATAGAATTATGGTCCGATTTTCCAAATGGAGGGTGAGGGCGAGATTTGTACACGTCTCTGTGTGTGGAGTACAGGTGGTCTAGAGTTTGTCCATCTAAACAGCTTGATCAACTCAACTATGGAAATAAGACAGAAGTGTATCATCATCATCATCATCATGGTGTTTGTTTGATAGACATAGTAGTTCATAATATAGTATCATTCATAATGATAGTGTGGTTTTACAAAAGAGATGCAGTAAGATTTGCCATCAGCTTTGCATGCTTAAAGGAAAGTACCGGCCAAAAACCATCCCCCAGCATTTGCCTCATTAGTCCGCTGCCGACACAGTCCCAAAATGCCCCACACGCCAGCAACAAAGTCCCCAAGATACAGAACCCTGAAAACACAGAAAGCACCACAGCACAATGCGCTCCTCATCATATGATGAAAAATCATACTGACACTCTCCGCATTACATTTTGTTGTGTTACAACCTGAATTCCAAATGGATTAAATATATATATATTTCTTACCCATCTACACACAATACCCCATAATGTGTGAAAATATTTTTTGGGAAATGTTTGCTAATTTATTGAAAATGAAATACAGGAATCTCATTTACATAAGTTTTCTCACTTCGAGTCAATACTTTGTAGAAGCACCTTTGGCAGCATTCCAGCTTTGAGTTGTCTTGGGTATGTCTATATGAGCTTTACACATCTGGATTTGGGGATTTTCTCCCATTCTTCCTTGCAGATTTTCTCAAACTCTGTTAAGTTAGATGGGGAGCTGCGGAGAAAAGCAATCTTCAATCTTTTCACAGATTTTCAATGGGATTCAAGTCTGGGCTTTGCCTGGGCCACTCAAGGACATTCACATTCTTGTTCTGAAGCCATTCCAGCGTTCCTTTTGCTTTATGATTTGGGTCATTGTCCTGTTGAAACAGAAATCTTAGGCCCAGTGTAAGGTCATTTGCTCTCTGAAGCAGGTTCTCATAAAGGATTTGCCTGTATTTGGCTCTATTCATTGTTTCATCTATCCGTAACAGTCTCCCAGTCCCTGCCGCTGAAAAGCATCCCCATAGACGGGTGATGAGCTGTGCCTGGTTGTCTCCAGACATCAGACCACATCATCTTTTGCCTTATGATCTCAGTCTGTCACATGCCTTTTCTCAGGAGTGGATTCCATCTGGCCACTCTCCCATAAAGCCCAGATTGGTGAAGTGCTGGAGAGACTGCTCTCCTTCTGGCAGGTTCTCCCATATCAGCCAAGGAACTCTGTAGTTCTGTCAGTGGTCTTTGGGTTCTTGGTCATCTCCCTGACCAAGGTTCTTCTAGCCCGGTTGATAAGTTTGGTCTGACGGCCAACTCTAGTTCAAGTCTGGGTAGTTCCATATTTAATTTATTATATTTCCCAATGATGGAGACCACTGTGCTCTTGGAAACTTTCAACACTCTAGACATTTTTTATACCCTTCCTCAGATATACAGTATCAGTCAAAAGTTTGGACACACCTACTCATTCAAGGGTTTTTCTTTATTTTTACTATTTTCAACATTGACATCAAAACTATTATAAATGGAATCATGTAGTAACCAAAAAAGTGTTAAATAAATAAAAATATATTTTATATTTATATATTTATATTTATATTTGAGATTCCACCCTTTGCCTTGATGACAGTTTTGCGCAATTAACAGGTGTGCCTTGTTAAAAGTACATTTGTGAAATAGCCCTATTTGGTATAAGACCCAGTTCATATTACGGCAAAAAAATGTTAGATCCATTTAATAAAAATAGACCAGATAAATTGATAAAAGGTGTGTCAGTAACAGCAGGAACAGCAGGGGTAATTGTAAGTAGAAATTGTTCCGTGTATAAGGAAATCTGATTGTGTCTGAGTAACTGGTTGAGTTCTTTTGTCAGTAGCTCTCGCTGTAGAATTAAATCTGATGTGGTGTTCGAGGGCATATTCTGTCCAAGGACAGCTATTTTGTTTTCTAATTCCTGGATATTGTATAATATCGTGTTTTGTTCAGATTGGATGTGTATGCAATTCTTTTATCTCTGATAAAGCCCTTTACAGCGTCCAACAACAGGCAAGGATCCTTCACAGATAGTTTATTAATACTTATAAATTAATTTAATTGCTCTTCCATTTCTTTTACGAATGATTCATTCTGCAGTAGGGTTAAATTTAAGCTCCAACGGGGATCTCGAGTTTTGCCACCAGTGAGCAACATTTTACAAATAACTGCTCGGTGATCTGACGGTGCCATAGAAAATATATCAATGTCAGTTGACTAGCAATTTTTACCCCCAAGGGTACCCCCAAGCCATTTTACTCACAAGCCATTTTACCCCCAAGCCAAAAGACTCCTGAACAAGTAATCAAATGACTACCCGGACTATTTGCATTGTGTGCCCCCCCAACCCCTCTTTAACACTGCTGCTACTCTCTGTTTATCATATATGCATAGTCACTTTAACTATACATTCATGTACATACTACCTCAATTGGCCCGACCAACCAGTGCCCCCGCACATTGGCTAACCGGGCTATCTGCATTGTGTCTCGCCACCCACCACCCACAACCCCTCTTTTACGCTACTGCTACTCTCTGTTCATCATAAATGCATAGTCACTTTAACCATATCTACATGTACATACTACCTCAATCAGCCCCACTAACCGGTGCCCCACTAACTACTTTTATAGCCTCGCTACTGCTTTTTTTCAATGTCTTTTTACTGTTGTTTTTATTTCTTAACTTACCTATTGTTCATATAATACTTTTTTGCACTGTTGGTTAGAACCTGTCAGTAAGCATTTCACTGTAAGGTCTACACCTGTTGTATTCGGTGCACGTGACAAATACACTTTGATTTGATATCAAATTTGAGGAGTAGCATCAGTATAGGTCTACCCTATGAATGAAACTACTCATCCTACAACCCCTTACCCCAAAATATGTAATCGTGGTCATGAAAAGACGGAGAACACTATCCCTCCCCCCCTTTGCAAAAATGGCGACGTTAGCTACCACCGGCGACACAACTGTGATACCCAGTAAGAAGGACTTAAAGTCTGCAGGCACGAAGATACAACACCGGTGCGCTGGCCGCCGGCCGGCTTATCGACTCGTCATGCAGCCCAATCAGCCACGCAAAATGGTATTGAGTGGCAACCAATCTGCCCGTTTAGCTGATTCACTTTCCATACACCCACTCATTTCGACACACCCACTCACCTATACACTGGTCGTCATATTGGGCTGCAGCTACCCATACATGCATTCACATGGACTATCTAAACCTATATCCCTCTTCCCAGTTGGATCCCTCTTCACAGGATTGGATACAGCAAGTTCATGAACATTCAGTCCAGTTAGTGGCATATGTCGTGAAAGAGACGTTGTTCAGCTCCATGTACCAGCTTGATAGTGGCCGGGTACAGCTGGAAACCATGGTAGCCAAAGCCCCTCGCCCGGTTCATGATCGGGTAAGCAGGGACACCGGCGCTTGGAGGTATAATCATTGTAATCAGCTGCAAACCTAAGAGTGAGACCAGCGAACTCCACAGGTGATTTTCTTGCTTTCTCGAGGATCCTGTCTCGGTCTTTGAAGCGCAGGCATTTCATGATGGGGACTCTGGGATTAGCCGGTGATTGTCTCTGTAGGCCGATCCGGTGTGCAAGACAAAGTCATTAATATTCATGAATTACGTTGGGTGATTAGATGAGACTTCTTGGGTGTGTGACATCACACAGATGCGCTGCAGAGCCGTCTGTAGCTTGCTTGCCGGTATGAGCAGCAAGCACCAAACGACTTGAAAAACCTAGCTTCAGCTTATTTAATCGGGAAATAAATGACAGCCTCAGCAGCTAGCTACCAATCTATTACAGTTTCACTGTCCGATCATACATAAATTGAGTCACCTAATTGTTATTTAAACCTTTCCACAAACTGTCTGTTTTTTGATATGAGCAAATTAAACCAAATGTATCAAAGCATAGGTCATCCACAATTAGTTGGCTAGTAGTGGCTACTAGTAGTGGCTACATTTTAGTAATTTAGCTATCCTCCTAAATGCGGTGGTAAGTGGATAAACTAACTTTGAGTTTAACATGTTTTCTGAAAACAAACTCGTCGCCAGTTATTGTTGCCCATGGAGTGTTATCATGTCTAACCAGTTGGCTATTGTAACCTGTAAGCTACCAACTCTAGCTAGCGTCGTCCTTTGGCGTCCACGATTAACTAACTGTTAGCTAGCTAGTTGTCTACTGCATGGCCAGCATGCTAGCTAGCTACATTTCAGTCAGTAGATTATCCTTCTAAATGCGGTGGTAACTGGATAAACTAGGTATGAGTTAAACATATTTGGCTTAAAAAGAACTAGTAGCCAGTTGTTGTTGCCCATGGTGGAATCATTATTATCCATCTGGCTTCTGAAGCCTATGATGAATATGTGTCCATGAGCTCCCTAGTCTAAACTGCAGTCTAGCCAGTGTCGTTACTAGCCAGTGTCGCTAGCTGAGCTGGTTTATAAGAAAACGCATGAGGTGACTCAAACCCTGTCTAGATAGCAAGCCCTCCTCTGCGACAATGTTATTGGGGTGCGGGAATGTTAGGTATGTCTCTTCATTTTAAGATAACTGTCAATGAATTTAGTGGTTGCTACTGGTTTTAGATCCGAGGTGAGAGAAATTGTCTGCCATGTTTTGTGTTTTGGCAAGGGCTCGGACTGATGTCACGCACCCAAGAAGGCTCAAACAAACCCCCGACAGATAATAATGACTTCAGCTATCATACGAAAGGAAATTTAGCATCCGGTGTGACCTCATGATCTGCAAGGGATGTCCAGCCAGGGATGGGAACATTCTCAGAAGGTTAGCAGTCGTGTAAGACAGAGGGTTGTTGTTTTCTTCTCTCAGGTTGATCACGTGTAAATTATACCATTTATTTCTGTCCTCGAGTATGGATAATTTTGTGTCATATTACCCAATTTTGTCACACTGATTTGTTTAACTCCGCCTTTAGTTTTGCGCCGTAAGAGCGCAGGCCCTGGATGTCCACGGTAGGCTGGGCTAGCGTTCCCTTCATACTCTCTAGCTTTTTCTCCAGGCTAGCAAATCATGCCATTGATTTTTCTTCAGCCACTTGAAAATGCTTTTCAAGAGTTGTCTCAATACATTTGGTTAGGTCTAGGTTGGAGGTGTAGCCGCCAGGCGTGTTGGATTGCTCTGGCAGTGGAGAGATCTCCGGTAGATCATTAGGTTGGCTGTGTCTTTCAGTGTGTTTCTTTGCAGCTGTTTTTTTGTCTGCTTTTATTATTGGCATTTAAGAGCAATGTTCAAGTTTGTAGCTTGTAGTTTATAGCTTGTAGAAGCAGTAGTTTCCATAAAGATTGGTCAAACAAAGGGAGGTCAGAGAACAGAGGAACTCCGTGCCGCAATCTTACTCATCAGCTCTTGCTGCCTTTAACCATTGTGCCATCTGTTGAGTCTACAGTACAATACACTATTGCATTCCTACATAATAAAACAATACATTCTCTGTCCTCAGTATTTTGTACTGTACAAAGACATGTTTTGTAGTTCTGCTAGGGTCTGTCCGTCTGGTCAACTGCCACACAACTTCCTGTGCACACATCTCCAGTGACAAGGTACCTGGCTGGTGTTAGGATGGGGGAGGGGAGAGAGAGAATCACTCTGAATCACACCAGGACAGTCAGGACACACAGTAAGACAGGAGGTTGACATCACAGCAAGCATAAAGATGGATGAAATAGATCATTTTCTATACATCATAGATCATACAAGGTTAACAGTGACATAATGCACAGTCAGGACATAAAATAAGACAGCAGGTTTATAGTCTAGATCATACCAGCCATACAGCCTGTACTATGACAGCTTGGATTGAAAAGGGCTTCCCAAAGTTCCCTTGAACTCTAACTCTATGACAAGCAAAATGCTTTCTCTGTGCACCATGCAAATATATGCAAAGAAGGGGCATTTAAAAGAATACAGCAGCCTATTTTGCCTGAAGCATTTGTAAGTCTGGAAGGTTTTTGTTTCCTCAGGTGTTTGTCTTCTCTCAGGCTCTGTTTGTCTCTAAACAAAGTGGGTGTGTATTTGTGGGATTTAAATGGTGTTGCTGGAGATGACATGACATGCTGGAGCAGAGTAAAAAGCACCTAACAGCACTTGGCAAATCCTGCTTGAACAGATTAGACCTAATCTGGTCACAATGGACAGTGACAAACAGAAACAGACAGAAACAGCACCGCACAAATCAACACATTAACATCCTGATTCTACAACACAACACCAAAGTACTCTGTGGATCCCCAGTCTATGGCAAAGAATGGGAATTATAATACTTCATAGTAACATTGAATAAACAATTGACATATACAGTACCAGTCAAAAGTTTGGACACACCTTCTCACTCAAGGCTTTTTCTTTATTTAGATTATTTTCTACATTGTAGAATAATAGTGAAGACATCACTACTATGAAATAACACATAAGGAATCACATAGTAACCAAAAAAGTGTTAAACAAATAAAAATATATTTTAGATTTTAGATTATTCAAAGTAGCCACCCTTTGCCTTGATGACAGCTTTGCACACTCTTGGCATTCTCTACACCAGCTTCATCTGGAATGTTTTTCCAACAGTCTTGAAAGAGTTCCCACATATGCTGAGCACTTGTTGGCAGCTTTTCCTTCATGCTTTTCCTAAGCATTTCAGTGTAAAGTCTACACCTGTTGTATTCGGCGCATGTGACAAATATAATTTGATTTGATGCTGCGGTTCAACTCATCCCAAACCATCTCAATTGGGTTGAGGTTGGGTGATTGTGGAGGCCAGGTCATCTGACGCAGCACTTCATCACTCTCCTTCTTGGTAAAATAGCCCTTCCACAGCCTGGAGGTGTGTTGGGTCATTGTCCTGTTGAAAAACAAATGATAGTCCCACTAAGCGCACACCAGATGGTATGGCGTATCGCTGCAGAATGCTGTGGTAGCCATGCTGGTTAAGTATGCCTTGAATTCACACCTCCTCCTCCATGCTTCACGGTGGGAATCACACATGCGGAGATCATCCGTTCACCTACTCTGCATCTCACAAAGACACGGCGGCTGGAACCAAAAATCTCAAATTTGGACACATCAGACCAACGAACAGATTTCCACCGGTCTAATGTCCATTGCTCGTGTTTCTTGGCCCAAGAAAGTATTTTCTTGTCATTGGTGTCCTTTAGTAGTGGTTTCCATGAAGGCCTGATTTACGCAGTCTCCTCTGAACAGTTGATGTTGAGATGTGTCTGTTAATTGAACTCTGTGAAGCATTTATTTGGGCTGCAATCTAAGGTGCAGTTAACTCTAATGAACGTATCCTGCAGCAGAGGTAACTCTGGGTCTTCCTTTCCTGTGGTAGTCCTCAGGAGAGCCAGTTTCATTATAGCGCTTGATGGTTTTTGCGACTGTACTTGAAGAAACATTCAAAGTTCTTGGAATTTTCCCGGATTGACTTAAAGCAATGATGGACTGTCATTTCTCTTTGCTTATTTGAGCTGTTCTTGCCATAATATGGACTTGGTCTTTTACCAAATAGGGCTATCTTCTGTTTACCACCCCTGTATACCAACTGATTGGCTCAAACGCATTAATAAGGAAAGAAATTCCACAAATTAACTTTTAACAAGGCACACATGTTAATTGAAATGCATTCCAGGTGACTACCTCATGACTCTGGTTGAGAAAATGGCAAGTGTGCGCAAAGCTGTCATCAAGGCAAATGGTGGCTACTTTGAAGCATCTCAAATATAAAATATGTTTTGATTTGTTTAACACAATTTTGGTTACTACATGATTCCATATGTGTTTTTCATAGTTTTGATGTCTTCACTATTATTCTACAATGTAGAAAATAGTAAAAATAAAGAAAAACCCTGGTTTTTGTGTCCAAACTTTTGACTGGTACTGTATGCTACACTACAGTACCCCACCCCCCACTTAATCAAAATCATGACAGTCTAAAACCATTTGTCTTGACATGAAATGTTGCCATGGTATTATTATTCATAGTGACATGATCTGCAGTGGACTGATATGGTAACTCAGGATTACATTACAGTCAATTAGCCATGAGATAGCACGTAGCAGTGATACAGCAGTCATGATGACATGAGATGAGAGGCCTTATCTGCCTTAACACAAGTCACATTCCCCTCTTGCAATTATTACACTCAATTTAATGCCACTGTCTGCAGCTATTTCCCATCACTATCAGAGTGGGATATGATAATGGGAAATAAGAGACAAATCATTGACATTTCTCGATTGCTATGGGGAGGAAAAAGGAGTGTGTGTGGGGGGGAGGGGAGGGGGGGAAATAACGTTAGCAAAGCAGAACCGTAACGGAGGAACGGAAGAGTGGCGGGGATATTGACTATTATCCAGGGTCTCTATCTGTCAGGGAAAAGCGGAAGTGGGTATCTGATGATGAAAATCTGTGGTAAAGGCTCTCTAGGAACTGCTCAACACAGCAGAAACCAGCTTCAGAACATTTCTCTTCTCCCCCTTCTATTGGCCAGAGAATTCATTAGCACTTATCCCCCCCCCCTTGCACACACACACACACACAAACAGAGTAGGGGAAAGGGGGATACCAGGTGAAATGTGTCTTCCGCATTTAACCCAACCCCTCTGAATCAGAGAGATGCGTGGGGCTGCCTTAAACGACATCTACGTCATTGGCGCCCGGGGAACAGTGGGGCAACTGCCTTGCTCAGGGGCAGAACAACAGATTTTTACCTTGTCCTCTCTGGGATTCGATCCAGCAACCTTTTGGTTACTGGCCCAACGCTCCTACCTTCCAGGCAGTAGTGCCTCTTTTGCTCTTTCTCTGACCTCTCTGTTCGCTTCTTGGACGGCAGGGGCTGAGCGTTGGCAGAGGCTGCGTTGTTGGCTGGATGTGGTCTGGGCTGTGCTGTTGCTGTGTTGGGCTGTGCACTGAGCCCTATGTCTGGCAGGCTAATCTGGCTCAGCACTGAACAGAATAGAGCTGGGGGCTGGTGTCATCGGGCTGTTCTAACATATAGCCGCAGGGAAGTGTCATTCATTGTCAGTCTGATGATCTTATTCTACAGTATCTGCAACGAGCCAGCTTCTCCAAAAGAGAAGATCAGTATGATGATTGTGATATAACTGCTCAAGATGGGCAGGTACTGTAAGGCACTAAGGGGAGTCCAATCCAGAAAAGAATGAACTCAAGCAGTGTGTTAAAGCAGTGTGCCCAAGCAGTGTGCTCACGCAGTGTGTTAAAGCAGTGTGCTCACGCAGTGTGTTAAAGCAGTGTGCTCAAGCAGTGTGCTCACGCAGTGTGTTCAAGCAGTGTGCTCAAGCAGTGTGCTCAAGTAGCATGCTCAAGCAGCGTGCTCAAGCAGCGTGCTCAAGCAGCGTGCCCAAGGCTATGAGGAACTGAAAGAGTTTTAAATGGAAAGGAAAAGCACAGAAGTAACAGCTTACTAGCTGGCTTTGTTGTTGGCTTACTTCTTATTCATAAAGTCTTCATTACATTTCCAGCGATATCATTTGGATGTGAGCCAAATAAGATGAAATGTTTTTTCTCCCCCGAGTTCTTCTTCTGCAAGTTTTAAGAAAATATTTATTCTAGAAACATTAGCTCCTTCGCCATGTTTAAACTGGCTCTACTATGATCACATGAAACCAGGAAGTTTATGATTAGTCTACATTATTGGATGCCTATTGGCTCAGGCAGATGTTCCACTTCCCCCATGCACTGCACTTCAATACCATTTTATAATATTTCTGGCTGTATTCTACTAAACATATGGGTTTAGATCCACAAGAAGCAGCATGATGCACTGTTAATGTTGAGAGGACTTGGGTGGGTGGGAGTATCGTCTCTTGGTGTTAACGATCCAACCTCTCATTATGTTTTATGAATCTAAATAGATTGTGTATGAGATTTCCTAAACCCAATCTCTAAGCATCACTCAGACTGAATAATATAGTATAGGCATAATTTATTCTCATAAGTAAACCAGGTACTCTCCCAATCAAAAAAGCCTCCCAATCCTTACATGGTGCAGTGAGGCGGGGAGAGTTGACAACTTTCCATTATTTTTCAAGACACATTTCTATGGAACAGAGCAGAGCCTGAGCTAAACCCCTCCCTCTCCACAGCTGGAACAGATCAGGAACAGGCCTGCAGAGCTGTGCTCAGCACGCCAGCCAGACAGACACATAGACAGACAGACATTTTTCTATATGGAGGAGAAAAAGAGTGGCTCGCATCACTCCTTGAGAACAGGGGCCCGGCCACTCCATCCATAAATCACACTGTCTGTCTGCGGGTTAAGGATTACTTTCTCCTAGGGGCCCCAACCGATTCATCCCCCTGTGTTATTTAAACACTGTTTAAACTACGTAGCTAGTGTGCTTTAGCTTTAGCCCAGGCTGTGAATAAGAGCTGAGGTGCTGTCGCCACTCAGCCTTGGCCTGATCTGTAGAGATGGAGCAATTTATGGCCAGAAAGGAGCCAGACTCCGCCAACAAATCTCTGAGCTCCGGGGGGTTTACAGGCCTCATTGTGCTGCATAGGGGAGGGAGAGCGGGAGGGACTGAGAGGGAAAGAGGGGAGAGACACTGGGCAAAGAGCGTCCCGGCCTGCCTTGCTATCTCATCTTAAACCGGATTAGAGCGAGGGACCCTTGAAATGTTAGGTCAATGGGCCCTTCGTAGCTGGAATTTCCTCCACACCTGCTACGTGACCTCTGGGTTTGAGGGGGAAAGGGGCGAGCAGGAGGAAGAGGATGGGGGGAAGGAAGGAAAATAAGGGGGATGGGGTGGAGACTTAAAGTACACTACACACAAAGACACTACAGTGTGCTATCTCCCCCGGTCCCTAACTTACCGTACCCTGACCCAATCCTCCTCCTCCTACCTGGTTTATCTACAGAGTATCTTGGCCCAGCCAGCTCCCAAAACTCACATAATTGATATTTACCCAGTGATGGGATCTCTGCTCGGATGGCTGCATCACAGAAAGTGGAGGGGGGGGGACAATTATACACCTTATTAAAGCCTATTAGTTCGGCAGGAAACCTGGCACTTACCAGTGTGTGTGTGTCTGTGTGTCTGTCTGTGTGCGTGCGTGTATGCTGCTGGATGATGGCTGCATTACAAGCTCGGGCTGTGGCCGATACATGCCTGGGATTTCCACATTAACACTTAATAACCAAATAATGATGCAAGGGGCCCGGCTTCCTTAGCCCAGAAAGAGATGGCTCTCTTCTCCTCTCCCCGTATGTGGAAGGGAGCAAGGAGCGGAAAGCAGAGGAGAGGGAGGGTAAAAGGAGAGGACTGTGAGAGGCAGATAAGTTATCAAAGCCTAAGCAGTCTGGGCAGTGTTGGTGTGTGTACATGTGTGCCTCCTCTTACATAGTGCTCATGAGAGAGGTTTGTTCTCTCTGCTTGGCAGGGGCGGTCAGCGCTCCCAGGGTTTAACAGCAGCACAAGCTGCTGGGCACCCGCCGCCAGCACACACGCACACCCACCCATCCATCCATCCACCCACCCACCCACCCACAACCACCCACAAACAGAGAGAGAGAGGGAGAGGGAGAGGGAGAGGGAGAGGGAGTGAGAGGGGGGGAACAAAAAAAATGTTCATTTGGCTTCTTTCCAACTGGAAACCTTTACAGAAAGTATAGGCCTTTTTCAGGAAGTGGAAAAAGCTTGACGGACAGCTAGAGGAGACGTGAGATGTGTTTTGATGTGTGTGGGTGTGGACTATTACCTCAAAACCACACAAAGTAAATTCACCCTGAGGATACAACACTGTAAAACTATGACACACTGTCACACTGACAATGTTAAAAAAAGTTGCCTTCTCCCTCAACCAGCAGGATATGAAACAACACTGTCCACTTGATTTGAGAGTATACTACAATCTTGTACTTGAAGTGACATGTTGTGGACAGGCCTGGTAAAAGCTTCTTAAACACCTGTAACTGCTACTGGAGATGACTGACAGCTACGCAGTGCCAAGGCATAAGTGGCCGACACTTTGGTTTAAGTGTTGCTACTTAATTTAAGCAAATTGACTCGGAGGGGTTTGTTGAAGGAAGGAGGAGTGACAGACAGGGAGGGAGGCATTGGGGGGGAAGTGTGTGTGTGTGTGAGAGAGAGAGAGTGCCCGAGCTGACAGTCTGCCTGTCTCCACGGCCACTCGGCCCAGCGGCCCCTGCGGCTAATGAGCTCCGCCGTTCGGTACAGCTCCCGCCACCGCCACCGCTAACGCTGTTGACAGCCAGAGGGACTCGAAAGTGGAAAAATAAGTGGAAAATGAGTCACATTAACATTCATGCCACTGGGAGCCAGCCGATCCCCCCCCTCCCCATAGAAAAACTAACTGACACTTCAAAGCAAAGGTTTCTCAGCGAGGGAGAGGATGAGGGAGAGAGAGAAATTAAAACAGCCATTTGCAAAAACACGATGGCCTAGACTTGTCAAGCAGCTTCAGGGGTTTTTAGCAAGACAGGCTCCAACTGCTGCTACAGATGAAGGATCTTAATTTGAACCAGTTTGCTACAGCAGGAAAATAATCCTGCAGCAACAGGAAATGTGAATTATTATGTAGCAGAGTCAGACTTGAGTAAATATGATGACTTGCAACTCGACTTTGACTTTAACACCAATGACTCGTGACTTGACTTGGACTTGAGCCCTTTGACTCGAACTGACTTGATACCCTCCCCAAGCCCAAATATAAAAAATGATGCTATTAAAACAGTGTGGAGATCATCAACTCTTAATTTAACTTGTTTGGGAGCAGCGCACGAGGTCATGGTTTTGGAGAGCCCGGCGTGCCCAAAGTAAAATGCCTCCCATTCAGGCCCAGAAAATAGGATATGCACATATTTAGTACCATTGGATAGGAAACACTCTGAAGTCTAAAAGTGTTAACATTTTGTCTGTGAGTATAACAGAACGGATATGGCAGGTAAAAACCAGAGGAATTTCTGTCCTGGAAAAAGTGGTTTTGACACATTGCCTCAAAAGGTAATTGATTTGTTTTCGCTATGAAATGTGTTTTCTGTGAACCGTGAAGGCTTATGAATTTATGGTAATGGAAAAAATATGTGGGGTGCTATCCTCAAACAATCAAATGTGGTGCTTTCACCGTAAAGCCTTTTTGAAATCTGACAACGCTGTGATATTGCCAAGAAGCAGAGCTTTTGATGACTAAGCAACACTTGTATATTGATGCATGTTTAATAATTCAACTTTTGGATTTTGAATTTGGCGCCTTGCATTTCACCGGGTAGTGTCGGGAGTGGCACACCCGACCGCTCCCTAAGAAGTTAATGGATTACAGTTTGAATCGGACAGCAGCCAATCAAATTGTGCCAGCTGAGAAAATGTTGCGCGTGGCAGTGCAGAGGAACGTCGGCGAGTGAATTCAGATGGAGCCCCTGGATATAAAGACTACGCTTGATCAACAAAAACAGATTGCAACCTGCAAAACATGCGGGAAGAAAATGACAGACGGAGGCGCAACAACTTCCAACTTTGTTCGACATTTGAAGCTGCACAAAGAACGGTAAGTCGTGGCTAATATAGCCGACAGCTATATCATTCAGAACTTTGCCAGTGTAGCATGTTGGCTAACGTAACGTTAAATGAATGAGCCTCCACAGTCAGTCAGTCCGGGAACGTGATCATTGCACCCAAGATTGAGCTACAACTGGATAGGCAGTTGGTAGCCTAAATCCTGCAGGATGTTACTTCTGTTCCTAAAGCCATTGACATATGTTAGCCTACTGGAAGGTTGAGCAATTGTGTACAAGACTACATCGCCCGATTGCGCTCTATAGCGATCCTCGATAGTCGATCGCTATTGGGGGTCTGCACAACGCATCACCGGGAGCAAACTAGCTGCCCTCCAGGACACCTACATCACCCAATGTCACAGGAAGGCCAAAAAGATCATTGACAGACCCACCAAGGACAACAACCACCCGAGCCACTGCCTGTTCACCCCGCTATCATCCAGAAGGCGAGGTCAGTACAGGTGCATCAAGGTCAGTACAGGTGCATCAAAGCTGGGACCGAGAGACTGAAAAACAGCTTCTATCTCAAAGCCATCACTAACATTGAGTGGCTGCTGCCAACATACAGACTAAATCTCTAGCAACTTTAATAACTAATAATTGGATGTAATAAATGTATCACTAGTCACTTAACAATGCCACTTTATATAATGTTTACATTACTCATCTCATGTGTATATACTGTACTCTATACCATCTACTGCATCTTGCCTATGCCGTCTGGCCATCGCTCATCCATATATTTATATGTACATATTCTTAATCATTCCTTTACACTTGTGTGTATAAGGTAGTTGTGAAATTGTTAGTTTACTTGTTAGATATTACTGCACGGTCGGAACTAGAAGCACAAGCATTTCGCTACACTCGCATTAACATCTGCTAACCATGTGTATGTGACCAATAACATTTGAATTTGAATTTGAGCTACTAGCTATATGTCATACACTGCTCTTTCTGTCTCTGTAAACATCAATATGTGGAGCTGGCAAAACAACAGTGAGTGAGGGGAAACCACAGCTGCGTGGGACTTTTTCCAATTTCCAATTGTTGCTGTTTGTCGGGCATGATAATAACACAAGTGGAATAACAAGCCCTATGATTGGATCACCGTCTGTAAATCATAACTGTGACAGCAACAATTATCATGCCCATAACCGGAACAGATTTACCATCTTATCAGACAATCAGGAAATTGCTTTTCTTTGAATTACTTGTTGGCTTAGTGAATAAGGGTGACCCTGCCAAGTTGAAATTGAACATAATATTACATTTTGCACAGCAGATTAAGAAACACGCACAGTGCAATCTATTATACAGTGCTTTACGCCAATACGTCCACAGAAGTAAGCATTCCACCTGGGAAACTGTTCTAACATCTCATTCTCTTAAAACCAATATTTGCTGAGCTGTCATAAGCCCGTCATGTCAGCCCTAACTCCCCAGATAAAGAGGGATAGAAAAGGCTGCATCACTCACTCAGATAGAGAATGACATCTGCTACAGCTCAGTGAGGGGTGAGTGAAAGACTGTGTGTACTTGTGGATGATAGTGAGTGATGGCGGACTGACAGGGACATGGATAGTGAATCTGTGTGTGCTTGTGTGAGGGTGAGAGAAACAGAGAGAAAGTTTGCATACTGCACTGTGTGCACAGACTAGTGCAGAGATGACCCATAAAACATTGCTAAGTTGGTAGAAGTCCTACTTCAGAATGACTAAAGGCTGGAGAGAGGGGTGATCTGCTGCTAGCTGTAGAACAACACTGTCTGTTCCCCCACTGGCTGAGCACCATATAGACTACTGCTGGGCATGGCTCACATCAACACCATTATCCCAGATACCCTAGACCCACTCCAATTTGCATACCGTACCAACAGATCCACAAATGATGCAACCTCTATTGCACTCCACCTTGCCCTTTCCCACCTGGACAAAAGGAACACCTATGTAAGAATGCTGTTCATTGACTACAGCTCAGCGTTCAACACCATAGTGCCCTCAAAGCTCATCACTAAGCTAAGGACCCTGGGACTAAACACCTCCCTCTGCAACTGGACTTCCTGAAGGGCCGCCCCCAGGTGGTAAGGGTAGGTAACAACACATCCGCCACGCTGATCCTCAACACGGGGGCCCCTCAGGGGGTGCGTGCTCAGTCCCCTCCTGTACTCCCTGTTCACTCATGACTGCACCACCAGGCACGACTCCAACACCATCATTAAGTTTCCTGATGACACAACAGTGGTAGGCCTGATCACGACAACGATGAGACAGCCTATAGTGAGGAGGTCAGAGACCTGACCGTGTGGTGCCAGGACAACAACCTCTCCCTCAATGTGATCAAGACAAAGGAGATGATTGTGGACTACAGGAAAAGGATGACCGAGCACGCCTCCATTCTCATCGATGGGGCTGTAGTTGAGCAGGTTGAGATCTTCAAGTTCCTTGGTGTCCACATCACCAACAAACTAACATGGTCCAAGCACACCAAGACAGTCGTGAAGAGGGCACGACAACACCTATTCCCCCTAAGGAGACTGAAATGATTTGGCATTGGTCCTCACATTCTCAAAAGGTTTTACAGCTGCACCATCGAGAGCATCCTGACGGGTTGCATCACTGTCTGGTATGGCAACTGCTTGGCTTCCGACCACAAGGCACTACTGAGGGTAGTGTGTACGGCCCAGTACATCAACGGGCCAAGCTTCCTGCCATCCAGGACCTCTATACCAGGCGGTGTCAGAGGAAGGCCCTAAAAATTGTCAAAGACTCCAGCCACCCTAGTCATAGATTGTTCTCTCTGCTACTGCACGGCAAGTGGTACCAGTGCGCCAAGTCTAGGTCCAAGAGGCTTCTAAACAGCTTCTACCCCCAAGCCATAAGACTCCTGAACAGCTAATCAAATGGCTACCCAGCTTGTTCCAGGGTGTATAGTTGTCATTCCCAACAGTGTGTCCACACACACACACACACACTCCAGAGGCAGGCAGGCAGAGGGACAGCTCAGGCCCCAGTCCCCCCTCCTCCTCCTCTCTCATTTCCAGAGCAGATGGGCCTCTCAGCAAGTCTCTCTGTTCACCACACCACAGGCCATGACTCAAACACCACCACACCATAACAAGCTACATTTCACATTCCCAGCCTCCTCCACCCCCTCTGCCTCCAGATGCCTCCATCTATCTTCAACCCCCATCACCCTCTCACACCTACCTGCAGGCCGAGCATATGCATATGCTGTAAGCAAGCAAACTATTTCAGCTTCCACTCATTAAAATGTTTAATTAACCTTTATTTAACTAGGCAAGTCAGTTAAGAGCAAATTATTATTTACAATGACAGCCTAGGAACTGCCTTGTTCAGGGGCAGAATGACAGATGTTTACCTTTTCAGCTCAAGGAACCGATCTTGCAACCTTTCGGTTACTAGTCTGACGCTCTAACCACTAGGCTACCTGCCGCCATTACAAGTACCAGTGACCAGTGACTCAATATGGAAGTGGTCAGATGAAGCGTATGCTACGCTACAGGACTGTTTTGCTAGCACAGACTGGAATATGTTCCGCGATTCATCCAATGGCATTGAGAAGTATACCACCACAGTCACCGGCTTCAACAATAAGTGCATCGACGACGTCGTCCCCACAGCGACCATTCGTACATATTCTAACGAGAAGCCATAGATTACAGACAACATCCGCACCGAGCTAAAGACTAGAGCTGCCACTTTCAAGGAGAGCTTAAAAGAAATCCCACTATGCCATCAGACAAACCATCAAACAGGCAAACCGTCACTACAGGACTAATATTGAATCCTACTACACCGGCTCTGACCCTCGTCGGATGTGGTAGGGCTTGCAAACGATTACGGACGACAAAGGGAAACCCAGCCGCAGCTGCCCAGTGACGCGAGCCTACAGACGAGCTAAATGCCTTTTGTGCTCGCTTTGAGGCAAGCTACACTGACGCATGCATGAGAGCACCAGCTGTTCTGGACGACTGTGTGATCACGATCTCCGTAGGCAATGTGAGCAAAACCTTTAAACAGGTCAACATTCACAAGGCCGCGGGACCAGACAGATTACAAGAACATGTACTCAGAGCATGCGCGGGACCAATCTTCACTGACATTTTCAACCTCTCCCTGGCCAAGTCTGTAATACCTACATGTTTCAAGCAGACCACCAAATTCCCAACTGCCCAAGAAAGTGAAGGTAACCTGCAGAATTTACTAACGCGCTGTAGCACTCATGTCAGTAGCCATGAAGTGCTTTGAAAGGTTAGTCATGGCTCACATCAACACAATCATCCCGGAAACCCTAGACCCACTACAATTCGCATACCACAACGCAATCTCATTCACACTCCGCACTGCCCACTAAGCTAAGGATCCTGGGACTAAACACCTCCCTCTGCAACTGAATCCAGGACTTCCTGACAGGCCGCCCCCAGGTGGTAAGGGTAGGCAACAACACATCTGCCACGCTGATCCTCAACACTGGGGCCCCTCAGGGGTAAGTGCTTAGTCCCCCCTCCTAAGAACAACTCCAACACCATCATTAAGTTTGCTGACAACACAACAGTTGTAGGCCTGATCACGACAACGATGAGACAGCCAATAGGGAGGAGGTCAGAGACCTGGCAGTGTGGTGCCAGGACAACAACCTCTCCCTCAATGTGATCAAGACAAAGGAGTTGATCGTGGACTACAGGAAAAGGAGGGCCGAACAGGCCCCCATTAACATCAATTGGGTTTTAGTGGAGCTGGTCGAGAGTTTCAAGTTCCTTGGTATCCACATCACCAAACTATCATGGTCCAAACACACCAAGACAGTCATGAAGAGGGCACGACAACACTTGACCTGACCACCTGGTATGGCAACTGCTCGACATCCGACCGTAAGGCGCCACACAGGGTAGTGCATACGGCCCAGTACATCACTGGGGCCAAGCTTACTGCCATCCAGGACCTACAATGCCTTCGGAAAGTATTCAGAAGTTACAGCCTTATTCTAAAAGGGATTAAATAAAACAAAAATCCTCAGCAATCTACACACAATACCCCATAATGACAAAGCGAAAACAGGTTTTTAGAATTTTTGCAAATGTATTAAAAACAAAAAACTTAAATACCTCATTTACATGAGTATTCAGACCCTTTTTCTATGAGACTCAATATTGAGCTCAGGTGCATCCTGTTTCTAGTGATCATTCTTGAGATTTCTACAACTTGATAGGAGTCCACTTGTGGTAAATTCAATTGATTGGACATGATTTGGAAAGGCACACGCCTGTCTATATAAGGTCCAACAGTTGACAGTGCATGTGAGAGCAAAAACAAAGCCATGAGGTCGAAGGATTTGTCCGTAAAGCTCCAAGACTGGATTGTGTCGAGGCACAGATCTGAGGAAGGGTACAAAAACATTTCAGCAGCATTGAAGGTCCCCCTGAACACAGTGGCCTCAATCATTCTTAACCTTTTCATACGTGAGTTCCAAATATCTCTAACGGTCGCCCCAGCGTGAGTTTTTATGCACGTGATGTCAGAATGCGCTCACTGTTCAAAAATGTGATTGTTACGCAACAGGACAGTTTAATCCCCGCTGTCAATTTCAAATGATTTTCAAAAGTTTTATTTTCTAACAAAAGTTTGAATAGAGGTGTGTTCTGCCACCTCATTAATTCACATAAAAGTAGGCCATTTCACTTTTGCGGACAATACATTTTTTTCACATTACTGAGCCGGACAAATTTCCCCATTGTTTCTGCAGATCAAGTATGCAGACATGTCAGAACAGGACCTGCAAAAACTTTTTCACATTTTCCGGCTGGTGCCGACTGGTGTTTTCATTACTACATGATAATAACTTTAGACATGTGTGCGTTTCTATCAAAGTAAGTTCCTTTTTACGTTATAATAGTTTCTGTATGTCGTGTTATGTCGTTTCTACTGTAGCTCACTGTATGTATGGAGCATAATATATTTGTGTGTATTCCTTATAACCGCTGACACGCAAGGTAATGTTACTAATTTCATAAACTTTATGGTGTTATACTCAATTGTGCTTATGTAGGCAGCTACATTCTTCTATTAGCTCTGTAAAACAATGCTAATTGAATCAGAGAAGTATTAGCTTGTGTTGTCTTTTGAAGCTACCCTGGCCTTATGTCCATGGTTTGTTTTAATTTTGCCTGTTTAGCATTGCTCTGTTCTGCCCTGCCCTGCCCCCTTGAGGAGCTCAACAGTTACTGTTTCTTACTGTTATATAACTAATATTTGCGATTTTGTCAATACAATTTATTATTTTTATAGCAGTGTTATTATGCTACAACTTTCTAATATTGTTTAATTGCTACAGTTGAAGTCGGAAGTTTACATACACCTTGGCCAAATACATTTAAACTCAGTTTTTCACAATTCCTGACATTTAATCCTAGTAAAAATTCCCTGTCTTAGGTCAGTTAGGATCACCACTTTATTTAAAAAATGTGAAATGTCAGAATAATAGTAGAGAGAATGATTAATTTCAGCTTTTATTTCTTTCATCACATTCCCAGTGGGTCAGAAGTTTACATACACTCAATTAGTATTTAGCATTGCCTTAATATTGTTTAACTTGGGTCAAACGTTTCGGGAGCCTTCCACAAGCTTCCCACAATAAGTTGGCTGAATTTTGGCCCATTCCTACTGACAGAGCTGGTGTAACTGAGTTAGGTTTGTAGGCCTCCTTGCTCGCACATGCTTTTTCAGTTCTGCCCACAAATGTTCTATGGGATTGAGGTCAGGGCTTTGTGATGGCCACTCCAATACCTTAGCTTTGTTGTCCTTAAGCCATTTTGCTACAACTTTGGAAGTATGCTTGGGGTCATTGTTCATTTGGAAGACCCATTTGTGACCAAGCTTTAACTTCCTGACTGATGTCTTGAGATGTTGCTTCAATATATCCACATAATATTCCATCCTCATGATGCCATCTATTTTGTGAAGTGCACCAGTCCCTCCTGCAGCAAAGCACCCCCACAACATCCCTGTGCTTCACGGTTGGGATGGTGTTCTTCGTCTTGCAAGCCTCCCCCTTTTTCCTCCAAACATAACGATTGTCATTATGGCCAAACAACTATTTTTGTTTCATCAGACCAGAGCACATTTCTCCAAAAAGTTCGATCTTTGTCCCCATGTGCAGTTGCAAACCGCAGTCTTGCTTTTTTATGGCAGTTTTGGAGCAGTGCCTTCTTCCTTGCTGAGCGGCCTTTCAGGTTATGTCAATATAGGACTCGTTTTACTGTGGATATAGATACCTGTTTCCTCCAGCATCTTCACAAGGTCCTTTGCTGTTGTTCTGGGATTGATTTGCACTTTTCACACCAAAGTACGTTCATCTCTAGGAGACAGAATGCGTCTCCTTCCTGAGCGGTATGACGGTTGTGTGGTCCCATGGTGTTTATACTTGCGTACTATTGTTTGTACAGATGAACGTGGCACGTTCAGGCGTTTGGAAATTGCTCCCAAGGATGAACCAGACTTGTGGAGGTCTACAAAAAAATGTTTTGAGGTCCTGGCTGATTTATTTTGATGTTCCCATGATGTCAAGCAAAGAAGCACTGAGTTTGATGGTAGGCCTTGAAATTCATCCACAGGTACATCTGCAATTGACTCAAATTATGTCAATTGGCCTAACAGAAGCTTCTAAAGCCATGACATCATTTTCTGGAATTTTCAAAGCTGTTTAAAGGCACAATCAACTTAGTGTATGTAAACTTCTGATCCACTGGAATTGTGACACAGTGAATTATAAGTGAAATAATCTGTCTGTAAACAGCTGTTGGAAAAATTACTTGTGTCATGCACAAAGTAGATGTCCTAACCAACTTGCCAAAACTTGTTTATTAACAAGAAATTTGTGGAGTGGACTCCAACCTAAGTGTATGTAAACTTCCGACATCAACTGTATATCCTGATATTGTATTCTAATTACTAATAATTCCTCTTTATTCTGTACTTTCAGAAACCACGCATATTAACGGTATTGAACATTTGCCAATATCCTAACTGGAACTGGACATCTTTTGAGTTGAAGATTAAGGTCAGCTTTTGTATGCTAGCGTAAACTCCTTAACAGTTTTACTGGATGAAAACACAGCAAAAAACACATAGGCATATATGTAATAGGCGTGTATTTTATTGAAGTATTGGTGGTGGTTGAACAACAACTTGTTTTACTAGAGGGGAAAAAAACGGTAAGAAAAGACTGACAACTTATGGATATGCATAACCCATATTTCATATTCAACTGCATTTCCACCCCCAACCTCTAAAGGCATAGTATCATGGCAGGTCACCTGTCAAGTCACCTGTCAGGTCAGTCAGTCATTAATTGTTGATGATCTGCTCAATAGTGAATGAGCATATGATACTCCCCAAAGCATGGTGAAACACATAGAGATGTGTCACAAGCTAAACACATGTACTTTGTCAACCTCCTCTGCTTCCTTCCCCGGTGCCACACAGGCAGACTTTGCAGTGCCTCCGTGTGCGACTAGCTTGAGCAGCAGTTTAAGGAACTTTGCAGGGAAAATGCCATGCAGTGAGGTGTATGGGAATGTCTGCAGGAAAGGACGACCGCCAGTAGATGGGCGCCGAGGGGTGTGGTGCTCCTCCAGCAGCTTTCTCATGAGGTTTTCTCTGTACTTTTTGGTAGGTAATTACTTTACCTATGAGGGAGTGGGGAGGATGAGGGAAGGGAGAGGATGATGAGGTAGTGGGTAGGTGGGTGAGATATTGTCACTATAATTACATAATGGCACTGGATGGTATTTGTATGTGAACTGTACGTCCAATTACAACAAATACCTTGTTCAGTAATCATCTCACCTGTTAGTTGGCGGTGAACTATGTGGCCATTGAGGGCAGCAATGTCAGATGGAAAAATATATTTTTATACGACTTGGTATTTTCTGGAGAGGACATGAATGTCTCGTTTGTCATGCCACTTTACTGCCAGCTGACCGTTCTCCTTAAACTCCACCTCCCCTCTCTGCATCTTCCTGCATCCGAATGCCGGCATCCCCTTCCTGTTCGACCTGACTGTGCCACAGGTCCCTGTGCTGTTGGAGAGCAGATGCTGGAAGAGTGTGGGACTGCTGTACCAATTGTCCACATACAATTGGTACAGTGTGTCCCTTGCCGAGATGAAGAGCCAGCATGGTCATCACCACAGACCCGGACACCCCAAGCCCCTCATAATGTTGGAAGTCAGTGGTGTTAACTATAATGTCCTGGACAAATCCTGTCTTCACGTGGCACATGACAAAGAACTTGACCCCAAACCTATGCCTTTTGGAGGGAATATATTGACGGAACGCCAGCCTACCTTTCCATAACATCAGGGACTCATCAATGCAATGCATAAGTCCTTGTATGGCATAAAGACCCGACCAAATGCTGATGTCAGGCTGGTAAGAACATTTCTTATTTCGTATAACGGATCATTTAGGATGGCAGTAGCATCGTTGACGAAATGCAGGCATCGCAGCAGAACTAGGAAGCGGTCTTGGGAAAAGAGGGTGGCAAAGAAGGGAGTTGAAAACATAGGATCTGTGCTCCAGTATTCTCTTAGGGAGTTATTCTTTACTATCCCCATGAGAAGGACTGTCACCAAGAAGGTATACATTTCACTAATTGGGTTTGTTACTCATTTAGCGAGTTTCCCCCTCACTCCTGGCTCTAGCTTCTCCTGTAGCTCCAAGGCATAGCGATTGGCCTCTTCCACTCCTCGACTCCCCACCAGCTCCTCTGTCAGAAAGAGCTTGAAGGACTCTGCCTCAGTTGGAAATGGCAAGGGGCGTTGCCCTCCAGACTGGGACTCATCAAAGCAAACAGCAGGGCCAGGAGGGTTGAAATGGCTGGCCTCCTGTACTTCATCCACTGTCGGTCTGCCTCCATCACCACCAGCATCTTCAAAGGGACCTGGGACTTCGTCAGGGGACAAGGGGTCCGCCGATTCAGGGTTCTCAATGGCTACAAGGTTGGGGGGGAGGCTCCTCACTGTCACTGTCAGAATCTAATTCCTGACTTTCAGACTCATTGTCAGAATTGATAAAAAATCTCCAGAATTTCCGCATTTGTGAGTTGTCTCCTTTTTGAAAGACATTGCTAATGCTACAGCTTATCTCACTAGCTACATACATAAACATACATAAACAACAACATTGAATGGCTCAGAGTGGGAGTCAGAGGTTTTGTGATTGACTGCCGGCAATCCCTATCAGAAAATGTTTTGCGTAGTAATTATTCATTTACTGTTTTATTCACATTTTATTCACTGGTGACAAATCATGCATTCAAATTCTGGCATAGATTGTAATGGACACATATTATGTGTATAAAATACTTTCTAAAAGGCTGTACTGATTATGATGAGCTAAGCTAATTCCAGCTATGTGTGGAGCCAAGTTTGTTGACATACAATGCATTCTGTGATCACGTACATGTCTTTCGGACCAAATATGTTATAACAAAATGAGGTGAGGAAGGGTTCACAAATTTTTTTAATAAAACTTCTGGAAGTGAATGATGGGATATGAACGATGGTAGACGACACACCCCCTTCAACATGCATACTGCAAACAGAAAAAACAAACATGGCGGTGCGCACAAACTACACATTGTCGTTTACTTTCGATTTCAATTTTCTTTTTACTCAATTATTTCGATCAATGATTGAGCTCACCCGTGATGTGATTAATTATAAATAGTAATTGCTGTTAATTAATTGTAATTTCTGTCAGCCGAGAGTTATCTAAATATGACTGCTTGTGTTATGTCAATCTTTTCTCAATTAGCGCTAGGACAAATGTAGCCTACATTTTCCGGTTTGGATGATTGTGTTATGCTGTAGCTACTTCTGTGGATGTCTGAACATTGCATCCAAATCAAAACTGGACATTCTAAATAAGTGTTCTAATCACACCGGTTTGAGCGTACGCTGCAGGGACCACTGTAGAATGATCCCACCCATTTGTTGTGAAAAGGTTAAATGGAAGAAGTTTGGAACCACTAAGACACTTCCTAGAGCTGACCGCCTGGCCAAACAGAGCAATCGGGGGAGAGGGGCCTTGGTCATGGAGGTGACCAAGAACCCGATAATCACTCTGACAGAGCTCCAGAGTTCCTCTGTGGAGATGGGAGAACCTTCCAGAAGGACAACTATCTCTGCAGCACTCCACCAATTAGGCCTTTATGGTAGAGTGGCTGGACAGAAGCCACACAGTAAAAGGCACATGACAGCCCACTTGGAGATTGCCAAAAGACACCTACATATTATAAGAGAACGAGAAACAAGATTCTCTGGTCTGATGAAACCAAGATTGAACATCTCTGGAGAGACCTGAAAATAGCTGTGCAGCAATGCTTGAGAGCTTGAGAAGATCTGCAGAAAATAATGGGAGAAACTCCCCAAATACTAGTGTGCCAAGCTTGTAGGCTGTAACCTAACAAAATGTTGAAAAAGTCATAGGGTCTGAATACTTTCTAAAGGCACTGTACAGTGAGGGAAAAAATTATTTGATCCCCTGCTGATTTTGTACGTTTGCCCACTGACAAAGAAATGATCAGTCTATAATTTTAATGGTAGGTTTATTTGAACAGTGAGAGACAGAATAACAACAAACAAATCCAGAAAAACGCATGTGAAAAATGTTATAAATGGATTTGCATTTTAATGAGGGAAATAAGTATTTGACCCCTCTACAAAACATGACTTAGTACTTGGTGGCAAAACCCTTGTTGGCAGTCACAGAGGTCAGACGTTTCTTGCAGTTGGCCACCAGGTTTGCACACATCTCAGGAGGGATTTTGTCCCACTCCTCTTTGCAGATCTTCTCCAAGTCATTAAGGTTTCGAGGCTGACGTTTGGCAACTTGAACCTTCAGCTCCCTACACATATTTTCTATGGGATTAAGGTCTGGAGACTGGCTAGGCCACCCCAGGACCTTAATGTGCTTCTTCTTGAGCCACTCCTTTGTTGCCTTGACCGTGTGTTTTGGGTCATTGTCATGCTGGAATACCCATCCACGACCCATTTTCAATGCCCTGGCTGAGGGAAGGAGGTTCTCACCCAAGATTTGACGGTACATGGCCCCGTCCATCGTCCCTTTGATGCGGTGAAGTTGTCCTGTCCCCTTAGCAGAAAAACACCCCCAAAGCATAATGTTTCCACCTCCATGTTTGATGGTGGGGATGGTTTCCTTGGGGTCATAGGCAGCATTCCTCCTCCTCCAAACACAGCGAGTTGAGTTGATGCCTGTATATGTGCTTTCTTGAGCAGAAGGACCTTGCGGGCGCTGCAGGATTTCAGTCCTTCACAGCATAGTGTGTTACCAATTGTTTTCTTGGTGATTATGGTCCCAGCTGCCTTGAGATCATTGACAAGATCCTCACGTGTAGTTCTGGGCTGATTCCTCACCGTTCTCATGATCATTGCAACTCCACAAGGTGAGATCTTGCATGGAGCTCCAGGCCGAGGGAGATTGACAGTTCTTTTGTGTTTCTTCCATTTGCGAATAATCGCACCAACTGTTGTCACCTTCTCACCAAACTGCTTGGCGATGGTCTTGTAGCCCATTCCAGTCTTGTGTAGGTCTACAATCTTGTCCCTGACATCCTTGGAGAGCTCTTTGGTATTGGCCATGGTGGAGAGTTTGGAATCTGATTGATTGATTGCTTCTGTGGACAGGTGTCTTTTATACAAGTGACAAACTGAGATTAGGAGCACTCCCTTTAAGAGTGTGCTCCTAATCTCAGCTCGTTGCCTGTATAAAAGACACCTGGGAGCCAGAAATCTTTCTGATTGAGAGGGGGTCAAATACTTATTTCCCTCATTAAAATGCAATTCCATTTATAAACATTTTCACATGCGTTTATTCTGTCTCTCACTATTCAAATAAACCTACCATTAAAATTATAGACTGATCATTTCTTTGTCAGTGGGCAAACGTACAAAATCAGCAGGGGATCAAATACTTTTTTCCCTCACTGTATATACTAGGCAGTGTCAGGAAGGTTAAAAAAAGTGTCAAAGACTCCAGTCACCCAAGTTATAGACTGATTTCTCTGCTACCGCACGGCAAGTCTAGGATCAAAAGGCTCCTTAACAGCTTTTACCCCCAAGCCATAAGACTGCTGAACAATTAATCAAATGGCCACCCGGACTATTTACATTGACCCCCCCTACTCAATGTTTATTATCTATGCATAGTCACTTTAACCCTACCTTCGTGTACAAATTACCTGGACTAACCTTTACCTCCGCACATTGACTCAGTACCGGTAGCCCCTGTATATAGCCTCGCTATTGTTATTTTATTGTGTTACTTTTAATAAAAAAAATTACTTTAGTTTATTTAGGAAATATTTAAATATTTCTTGAACTGCATTATTGGTTAAGGGCTTGTAAGTAAGCATTTCATGGTAAGGTTCACACCTGTTGTATTCTGAGCATCTGACAAATAACATGAGATTAGATTTGATTTGATAAAGATAGATACCGTCTGTGGAGGCCCTAACTTCACATAAAAATTATTTCATTATTTCACATGAAATAAATAAATCATATTCTCCACTCCTGTTCCCGAGTCAAAATTTAGCCTACATTTGTTGTATCATTTTACAGCAAGAAATGCTTAATTCTGCAAGAATTAATATTAAGGCTATGTGAGAGGTTATAGACCTACAGTCAGTGTCCAGTTTCCAATTAACCCATCTAAACAGTAGGCTACAGTTCCCTTGACGTGCCACAGGCCTATTTGATGTCCCCGTCTTGTGACTGTTTAATTTTGTATAGTGCCTCACAATCATCACACATTATGCAGCTGGCACTGCTATCACCACTTCACCAAATCTTTATTTTCTCGCCTTCGCTTCTCTTTATTTTCAACTCTCCATTTCACAGCTTTTCTCTCATTGAATTAAACTCTGACATTGTCCCTTTTACCTCCGTGGAGTGACGTACATTTTTTTGCCATTCCCAGAAGTATTTGGTGATTGGCATGTTGGCTATTTGGCGCGTGTACAGTTAGGCCCTGAAGCTTAGGCTTACGCACTAATGCCAGGTAGTCTAAAATAATGAAATACAAACCTCAATGTAGCCTATACACAGTGTAAAAAACATTAGGAAAAACATCATGCTCTTTCCATGTGAATCCAGGTGAAAGCTATGATCCCTTATTGACGTAACATAAAGAAGGATTTTTAAGCCTTGAGACAATTGAGACATGGATTGTGTATATGTGCCATTCAGAGCGTGAATGGGCAAGACAAAATATTTAACTGTCTTTGAATGGAGTATGGTAGTAAGTGCCAGGCACACCAGGTTGAGCGTGTCAAGAACTGCAATGTTGCTGGGTTTTTACACAGTTTCCCGTGTGTATGAAGAATGGTCCACCACCCAAAGGACATCCAGCCAACTTGACACAACTGTGGGAAGCATTGGAGTCAACATGGCCCAGCATCCCTGTGGAAAGCTTGACAGCTTGTAGAGTCCAAGTCCCGACCAACTGAGGCTGTTCTGAGGGCAAAAAGGTTGCAACTCAATATTAGGAAGGTGTTTCTAATGTTTTGTATATGCATAGTCACTCTCTACATGTACATACTACCTCAATCAGCCTGACTAACCGGTGTCTGTATATAGCCTCGCTACTGTTTTTTTCATTGTCTTTTTTACTATTGTTTTTATTTCTTGACTTACGATTGTTCACCTAATACCTTTTTTGCACTATTGGTTAGAGCCTGTAAGTAAACATTTCACTGTAAGGTTGTATTCGGCGCACGTAACAAATAAACGTTGATTTGATTTGAATATTTCATGACCCTAAACACGCCTGCTCGGACTGCGAATTACGAGCCAACCGGCGCATCACTAATCTGCACTATACTGCATTTGCACTCAGTTAATCTCCACACAACACTGTATATATTCACCATGGCAGTATCCCTCCCTATGCTTATATAGATATATCCCCTCTATAAATTGTATATTCCCTCTGTAATCAGCCTATACACCAGAGTTTTATGTTATGTTTACTGTACCGATATTGTATACTCTGTATGATGTCTACGTGGACTTGGGACTGTATTCTGTTTGTAAAGTGTCTATTGCTGGCAGCATCGTCTCACTAAATAAAATTCTGGATATGTGTAAATGTACTTGGTGAATAAAGGTGATTCTGATTAAGTACTACTCACAAAGAGCTACATACTAGAACTGATGGTGTTTCAACTGATTGAATTTTCAACTATGCAGACTGAACAGTAAGTAGCCTACTCTACCAGACTGCAACAACAGCACACAGATGCACTGTCACTATAAAACACGGATTGTTCCACAATGAAAAATAGCAGTAGCGATAAACTATGTACATAGACTTGAACCAACACATTTGCAGTTTGCTGCTGTGTACCCATCCATTTTCGCCACCGACAATGCCCCCCTTATCTGTGCTCTTTATTTCAGCACAGAGCAACATGTCAGAAGCTGTTACAAGCATTTCTGTATTTTTCCCCCCTGACCAGACAATATCTGGAAGTTCAGTACATTGGGTTCGTGCCAGCCAGATATAGAAAAATAGCCTGGCTGGAATCTGTGTGGTGCGGAACAGACAAAACAAGAAAAAACACCTCTCATTGAATTCCTTTCTAAACTAGCTCTCCTCTCATTTCCTTTCTTTTCCTCTCTTTTATTCAAACTATTTCTGCTCTCCTCTTCAAACTATATCCCCTTCCCTAATTACAGTCCTTTAGAGCTGTGAAAAGATAATATTTCTGCTGTGGAATAACTCTGGGAGGAGGAGATTGTCTTTATTCCGTTTAAAGGACAATGGAGGCCACAGAGGGCAGAGACAATGATATTTCCAATTATGCATATGTCATAAAGCATGACAGATTGGAGTGTTATTGGAGCTGAGTGGGATATGCTAATGCTCACTTGGCTGGAATCAAAACAGACTGGCTGGCTCCTTGAGGGGAGGGTCAGAAACACAGTGTGTGGTTATTAAAAAAATATAACGTTATAATAATTATCATCTCTGTTGCCATCATCGTTGTCATATTTATCATCATCATGTCTGTTGACCCTGTCTTTAGCAGAAGGATTTACTAGTTGACAGTGCCAACACCCTTTGCCCTTCACCCCTGCTGGTTCGAATTGGAACCAAATAAGGTTTTTCAGAGCAATGCCATAGAGGAACCATTTTAGGTTGCGCCTTTCAGGTGAATTTTTTGTGACCAGTACCACCCTTGACTGTGTTTTCTAGTGACAGAGACATCGTTTTGCATTCATTCATTCTCAGTCCAGTGACCTGAGATCCTAAATGATCCTAAACTGAGATCCTAAATGATCTCCCCACCGGTTTGCAACAAAGTTGCTTTTATGTTTCTAGTGTTATTTTCTGAATAAAACTGGAATTGTGGGAGATTTTTTTTAAACTGCACTGTTGGTTAGGGGCTCGTAAGTAAGCATTTCACGGTAAGGCCTACACCTGTTGTATTCGGCGCATGTGACTAATACCATTTGATTTGATTTGATTTTCATTCAGCAACACAGGGATTCCTCACTCACGACTAGTGCCAGGATCATGCTGCTGTGGACAGTGCCAATGATAATCACGAAATCTAGAGCTACTGGTAAGTGAAACTTTAGCTAATTTAGCTGGCTAGCAAACAGCTGTCAATAGATTCACACATTGCTAAATGTGCAAACTGATGGTGTAGGCCACTACAGTAGAGTAAAGAAAAACGTTTGGATACTTTCTTGCAACCTTTGCTGGAGTTGTTAGCTTACTAATTGTTTGGATGTTGTGTTTTCGATTGCAACCTTTGGATGGCAAATGTATTTTATAATTCAACATAGGCTAACTAGCTATTGAGGGTCAACTTCTCCAGACAAGTGTTTGCAATGCAAGACCGACATCAAGCAGATTGATGCACCACAGTATATTGTTGACTAGCTATGCCAGTTCAATTGCATGTTACTGCTGTTACGATAGTCGACTCGACTTGTAAATTGTTATAATACTGCAGCCTACATGCTTGTTGTATCTAGAATAGGCCTACTGGTTGATATGGATCAAAGGGTGGCTGGCCCAGCAGCTGCTTGACAACTCTCAGGTAGCCTAGACTCTACAGCACGTTATGACGTTGGCCCAACAAAACAAAATATAAATGTAAACAAAATCACGACACTTACTGAGTCTGGCTAGGGATGGAGGGATGGACACACTAGGCTTTAGAACACAAGCTAAATGTAACTGTAAATCGCCATATTGGCATTGTTGCATCACTGGCAGGAGTGTTTTGGAAATCTTGAATTTACTGAGACCAGTAAATTCAGGACGCCAACATAATTTGTTGGTGTCAAACCATATATAAAAACATGATACATGTTTTGAAAGCTGAGAAACAACATTTTCAGATGATATGACATACAATAGCCCCACATCAATCAAATGGTAATTAGTCAAGAAAAAACACTGCTTTTTTACCCAAACAACTGCCATTTACACAACTTCCTGAAGATAGAGAAAACCTTGGAGCATATTGAGTCTTCCTTATTTTGTAAGGATTGAAAATCTGAAATAATAATACCTTTAACTGAACAGTCGTATTTTTCTAGAATTCTATGGATGTTCCGTGATCAGACACTTTCTTCTCTGGATAGTATATTAAACACATATATGCACCAAAACATATTACAAATGGCATTTAGTCTTTCATATTATAGGGGAAGTAATATAATATTAATAAAGCAATAACTTATCTGAAAGAATAAGGTTAGGGGAATAAATTGTCTCATTCAAACCTGAAAACAAAGTGCAAGTTAAATTGCTAGCATAACCAAAACATTATATACAACATTCATTGCTGACCTCTTGAAGCACACAGATAAAAAATAATCTGGGGGACATCTTATGGGACTTTATCAGCTGTGGCCAGTAATAAGAGAACCCAGCAGCATAACGAAACAGTCTGAAACATGCATTGACAACATCTATGTATCTAACCCTGACCATTACAAGCGGAGGAGTTCATTAGCTCTAACAACAGCACAGATCTCTCAAAAGCTATAACAAGCAGTCTTTCATAGACTCCCTCAAGTTAGCCCAATGGGAGAGAGTCCTTACATGCAACAAGGTGAATGAGGCCCGGTAAGCCTTTAAAGAGATCTCCTTACAGGTCGCAAACCTTCATTCACCGCTCCGGGCAGAGAAAAGGGAAGCAAAAAGTCACTCCGTCTCCTTGACTGACTGACAACATCAAGACCCTGATGAGTCTGCTGCTCGGCTAAAAGCTAAACGTGGTGAAAACAAAGGCTGAAAATGACTGGGAAGAGTACCAACGTCTCAGAAACAACGTCACTGCTGAAGTAAGGAAGGAAAAGAAAAACTACTGTACTACTCGGCTTCTCTACAAAAATCCAAGGCAGACAACTGTGAAATGTGGAAAATAATCAACTATTTCACTGGCTAATTCAAAAGAAAATGCCAAGTACAAAGAAGTTCTAGACATGATATATTGGACTCTTTAGAAATGACAGAAGAGTTTCATGCATGCTTTGCATCTTGTGCATCCAAGCTTGCTAATGAAAGACAGGCTCCCTCAAAAGACCCACTTCCATATGTTTCAGAAACAGAGCATGTTTTTGAGCTATCGCAATTGAATGAAGTAACAGTCCTAAATTAACTTCTTAAGATGAAGCAGCAGAAAGCCACAGAGCCAGACAATATTCCACCTAGACTTGTAAAGGACTCTGCCACAGTGATAGTGGGTCCATACCATGTCAATGAAACACTTATATAACACCAATCTACAAGTCAGGGGATAGATCGAATGTGGCCAACTATGTTGGTATTTGGCTGATGCACACACAGGTTGCCAACTATTTCTCACTCAACAGCCTATTTACATCCTATTAAAGCGGTTTAAGGAAGATACACAGCACACCTACAGCAGTGCAAAGGGTTGTGGAGGACAACAAGAATGATTTATTTACCAAGCTGACTACCAAGCTGAGCTTTCAAAACAAATTATCTAGATAGCTATCATCATAAGGGTTAGGCTTCAACAACCAGCAGACTGCCAGCTACTATTTTTAGGAATCATATGACATATCACAGATAAACCTACACTTAATGAGATATCTACCTATGCAGTTATCTAGCTAGCTAATAATTATAGCTATGGGGATTATAGCTAGCTAGCTACATTTTACCTTTAAAAAAGCAATCCTGCAGCAGCTCTCTCTGGCTGGCTAGCTTGCTACATATCGAATCATGAGCCAGTTCACTTTAGCTCAGAATAATGCCCAATGACAAATGCTCTTCATATTGTCAATACAAGCATTTTATGTTGTACAGCTATCAAAGACAACATTAACATAAAATAATACTCTAAAATGTAAATCTTATAGCTAATCACCAACATATAAACTAATTGTATACAGTTTCTTACCTTAATGTTGTTCTCCTGATAACAGTGCAATGTCAAGGTTGTGAGAAACCCTTCAGGTCCAGTGGAGGTGAGACGCCTCCTGGTGGCAGCGTTCATTTTCAGTCCCTGCGCTAAAACTCACAATTTGCTCAATACTGCCAATGATGCATGAAGCACCAGTCATTTCTATGGTAATTCAAGATGGCGCTACCCATACCTCTAATAAATGTTGTTCAAGATCAAGATGTTAAATGCACATTTAGGCGGCAGGTAGCCTAGTGGTTAGAGCGTTGGACTTGTAACCGGAGGGTTGCAAGTTTGAATCCCTGACCTGACAAGGTAAAAATCTGTCGTTCTGCCCCTGAACAAGGCAGTTCCCCGGGCGCTGAAGATGTGGATGTCGATTAAGGCAGCCCCCCGCACCTCTCTGATTCAGAGGGGTTGAGTTAAATGCGGGAGACACATTTCAGTTGAAGGCATTTGGTTGTACAACTGACTAATAATGGTGACTTTAGTATCCGTGAATACATCTCTTTGTTTAGCTTTACTTTCTAAAGTGCTTCCATTCCTCTTTAAGAGCTAAGGAAGAACCATTTAAGAACCTTAACTTTTTTTTTGTTTGTGTTGCCATGTCTCCCCTGAGCCCCATGCTCTAACAGCATCTCTTGTCCCCCTAATAAGTGGCAGCTCCCAGACCTGTGGGGAGGGTCCTCCAGCTCTGGCCCTAAACACCACTTTGTGCTGCTCTCACTTGTCACAGAGGTTGTTGTCATAGCACCCCTGACTAACACACACACCCCGAGCCAATAACACCCATCTGTGTGTGTACAGTATGTAATCACTTCCCCGTGTTGTTTCTCTCTGGGTTCATTAAAGCCAGGGGGAGTATAGCTCACATGATTAACAGCCTCCTGAAGACTGACCTCTCTCCTGCTGGGATGACACAGACTGATGACAACCTTTGCTCTCCTACCTTCACAGACACAGCGTGTGTGTGTGTTTTGTGCAGCGTGTGTGTGTGTGTGTGTGTGTGTGTGTGTGTGTGTGTGTGTGTGTGTGTGTGTGTGTGTGTGTGTGTGTGTGTGTGTGTGTGTGTGTGTGTGTGTGTGTGTGTAGATGGACAGTGGGTGGTGCTGTAACTGATAGCTCTTGCTGGCAGAAAGACACCCCAGTGTCAGTGTGCCATAAATAGTCATTAGTGCAACACACTGCCCTGTGAACGCGCACACACACACACACACACACACACACACACACACACACACACACACACACACACACACACACACACACACACACACACACACACACACACACACACACACATACACAGACCCTATTCTCCTCCCCACAGACACACACACACTCCACCACAGCTAACAATAGCACCAGTGACTAATCTCTTATTGGTCCAGCAGGTTTTAGAGCCCATTATAGATAATAACACCATTCATCAATAGACAGCCGAGCAGCTGTACTATAGAGCACCAGTCGTCTGGCTGTGAGGAGGGGGTAAAGTCAGTTCAGTGTATCTCTATAAGGATAAGGCAATCTGCTCCTCACAAATCTCTAGCCTTAATACTGCGTAATTGCAGATGTTTTAAAAGGAACAGACCTTAATGTAACATCAATTAACTCATCTCTGGGATGAGATCAGAAATGAAGCCAAGGAGACCCTCTAATGATCAGTCACAATTAGAGAATCCATTCGAGTTTCTCCAAAGCTGCTATCTTTACACCACATCTTTTATCTGTATGAATTCAATCCCTTCTTCAACCTTATCAAACACGTAGTCTGATAATTCAACCTGATCTTATGACCAAAAGCAAATTGTCAAGACTGTAGACTGAACACACACATCAACATTTCCTCTCCCACATTCAAGAGGATCAAAGTACACATATAGCATTGTAGTGAGCAGACAGAACCCACTATGCCAACCTGAGACCACAAACGCTAGCCTGGTCCCAACTCTGCAAGACAGTACAAACTGATCTGGGACCAGGCTACCCAAAACGCTGCTTGAGGAGAAAATAAATTGAGTGGAGGAGACAGTGTATAAACCGTAATAAATCGTGTACAGACCGGCCTGTGTTTCTTCTGCAAGCTGTTCTTGTTCTTCTTCTTGCCATAGGTGTGAAGAGCCAGGCGTGGGTTGTTGTTCTCCTGGTCAGAGTGCTGGTGATGGTTGCTATGGTTGTTGTGGTTGTTAAGGTGGTTGTTGTGGGCCTTGTGGGTATCCAGGCTGAATCCGTTAGGGACTCTAGGGGGCTTCTTCTTGCACAGGGGGGGCCCCGCCTGATTCTCCTCATGGTTCTCCTGGTTCTCCATGCGCTCCTGGGACTTCAGGGACAGGTCCTTCTGGAGAGGGAGAGGTTAGATGACAACTCGGTTACACTGAAACAAAGTAGACAACTTCTCATGTGACAACTCTGTGACAATAAAACAAAGTGCTTCACTATCTTCTGTAAAGGGAGAAAGGAGAGAAGAAAAGAGGAGAGGTGAAAACTGACAGTGAAAAATGGAATTCAGGGTCATGTCCTTCTGGAGAAGGGAAATGGAGAATATAAATATCTACTTTTTTGATCTGCACTGCAGGGGAGAGGTGAAAACTCCGTTACACTGAAAAAAAATGAAGTACTTCTGATTATCTTGTCGCAGGAGCATACTAAAAGCAATTACATTAATTCAAATATATTCATAATCCTGACAAAATAAGCCCCAACACCTGAGAAAGAGAGCTCATTACGATGAAAATCAAAGCTAGGCTTAAAGATAGATAACATACTCACATTGACAAATGCCATTTGAGAAGTAGGCCTACTAGCTACCGTATCTGTGTTCTCCAATGAGCAGTACTGAGAGAGACTGTTCTTCTCCCCTACTGAGGCCCCCCGTGGGTAGTTAAGCACTAACAACACGTTACGTTTAGACATATTGTCACCAGAGCATCTCTAGGCTAAGTACAGTAGATGATAGCGCCACACTATCTGTCTGGGATTAACCACACAACTATTAGAGCATGGCTGCCAATGAAGGCATTGAGCGTTGGAAACAGAGCCACCAGCACACACCCACATTGACAAAAACACACACACATACACAAACTAGTATAGCAATGAAATACTTATATTGAAGTTCTGTCAACACTCCCACATCCCCTGGTGAAATAGTGGGCACTTTGTGGGCATCTACACTACACTCCGTAACAGATGGAGAAAACAAACCATTACACGAGCCCCCACATCTCCTGCATTGTGTGCTATTTTCCAACCAGACGGGGTTGTACAGTTTGACTGGGGGATTAATAACACAGCGAGGCTGCGTACTGTACTGTACTGAAGCCATCAAGGCTAAAGTTATGGAACAAATAATTTATCTGTAAGGGACCTCATTTTGTTCCAGGCCTATAGTAGTAGCAGCAGGCCAAAGAGCCACTTGTGTAAAACAATCCAATAAAGACTGAGTGGGGCAGCCATGATGACACTTTAGTGTGGAGATCTAGTCGCAGAGCCAATAGTGTACTGTCAAGGGAAAGTGGGAAACTGCCATGGCTACCCTAATGATGTGTCAATGCCCTGTGAAACGCAGATCTTTGACAACATGCTTGGGGGGTGTGAGTCCACATTATTACCCTTTAACAGACCTGATAGGAGTATTTGTGTGGACATATGGATTGGTTAAATGTGAGAGGAGTGATAATTAGGAGGTATATCCCTATTCAAGTCAGGAGGGGAGTGAGCGACCCTCTCTAATTCTGTATCATTCTGCCATAGCCTCTTCCACAACCTTGCAGTCTCTCTCCCCCTCTACCTACCCCGTTCGCTCTCTTTTCATCTTTTCCTATTCCATCCCTGGGTTGTTTTTCTGAGCACAGCCTTGCCCATCACCATCCCAGGGTGCCTCTATCTGTCTGGAGCTGCAGAAGACTACAGGGTTTCCTATCCCTATGGGACACTTATGTCCAGAAAGTGTGATTTAACACCATCAGTAAGTACACACTGTATTCTGTCCTTTAAATCATTTTCAAACCAGCTACATGCAGCCTGGTCCAAGTCAATTGCTGAAAGGCTCTGAGTAAGTAATGAGTGGTCCACAGTGTCAAAGGCTTTATATAGGTCAATTAAAAAGGCTCCAGTTTTTCTTCTTATCAAAACAATTAACATACAGTACCAGTCAAAAGTTTGGACACATCTACTTATTCATGAGTTGTTGTAGAATAACTCACGTGCAAAGCTGTCATCAAGGCAAAGGATGGCTACTTTGAAGAATCTAAAATATAAAATATATTTTGATTTGTTTAACACTTTTTTGGTTACTACATGATTCCATATGTGTTATTTAATAGTTTTGATGTCTTCACTATTATTACCCAATGTAGGAAATAGTAAAAATAAAGAAAAACCCTGGAATGAGTAGATGTGTCCAAATTTTTGACTCGTACTGTAATTCAAAACCAAAGAAGTAGCATACATGGTGCTATGACCTGGTCTGAAACTTGACTGATACAGTTCATAGTTCAAGTTCAGTATTTAGGCAAGAGTTTGGAAATGGGGAAATAATTTACAGTTGAAGTCGGTGGTTTACATACACTTAGGTTGGAGGCATTAAAACTCGTTTTTCAACCACTCCACAAATGTCTTGTTAACAAACTATAGTTTTGGCAAGTCGGTTAGGACATCTACTTTGTGCATGACACAAAAATTGTTTACAGACAGATTATTTCACTTATAATTCACTGTATCACAATTCCAGTGGGTCAGAAGTTTACATACACTAAGTTGGCAGTGCCTTTAACTTCTTAGGCAGAAGCGCACGAGGTGACCGTTTTGAAGACCCTGGCGTGCCCAAAGTAAAATGCCTCCCATTCAGGCCCAGAAAATAGGATATGCACATATTTAATACCATTGGATAGGACACACTCTGAATTTTCTAAAAGTGTTAACCATTTGTCTGTGAGTAAAAAAGAACGGATATAGCAGGCGAAACCCAGAGGAATTTCTGTCCTGGAAAAAGTGGTTTTGACAGAGTGCCTCATTTGGAACCCCACCCTTATGAAAATGCCCATATAAGGGCATATGAATGCAGTACCGATCGCTTCCTCTGGATGTCAACAGTCTCGAGACAGTGTTCAGATTTTTTGGGGATGCTATTAGAGCAGAGAAGAGGAGAAATCAGGAAGTGTCCCCTTGGAAGTCAACAGAAGAGAACGCACGCTCCCGAGAAGGCACGCTCTGTGTTTTTTTCCGTTCTTATAGCCCAGTTTATATTCCGGTTGATTTATTATAGTAAATATACGTAAAAGTGTTCCTAAGGATACATTTAAAATGATTTTTGATTGTTCTTGGACAAGTTTATAGGTTTAAGTTGAACGAGTTCTCTTCACGTTTCAATGGAGGAGTGGAGGCTGTAGTTTCTGATTATAACGCGCGAACCAAACTGAGATTTATGGATATAATACATTACTTTTTCTAACAAAAGAACCATGGATTGTCTTCGTTGGACACTTTGGAAGCCATCAGCAGAAGTTCTTCAACAGGTAATTGATTTGTTTTCGCTGTGAAATGTGTTTTGTGTGAACCGTGAAGGCTAATGAATTCATGGTAATGAGAAAATAGTGAAGGTGCTACCCTCAAACAATCAAATGTGGTGCTTTCACCGTAAAGCCTTTTTGAAATCTGACAACGCTGTGATATTGCCAAGAAACAGAGCTTTTGATGAGTATGAAACACTTGTATATGGGTGCATGTTTAATTATTCAACTTTTGGATTTTGAATTTGGCGCCTTGCATTTCACCTGGTAGTGCTAGCGCCCCACCACTCCCTAAGAAGTTAATCAGCTTGGAAAATACCAGAAAATGATGTCATGGCTTTAGAAGCTTCTGATAGGCTAATTTACATAATTTGAGTCAATTGGAGGTGTACCTATGGATGTATTTCAAGGCCTACCTTCAAACTCAGTGCCTCTTTTCTTGACATCATGGGAAAATCAAAAGAAATCAGCCAAGACCTCAGCAAAAAAATTGTAGACCTTCACAAGTCTGGTTCATCCTTGGGAGCAATTTACAAATGCCTGAAGGTACCACGTTTATCTGTACAAACAATAGTACGCAAGTATAAACACCATGGGACCATGCAGCCATCAAACTGCTCAGGAATGAGACGCGTTCTGTCTCCTAGAGATGAACATGCTTTGGTGCGAAAAGTGCAAATCAATCCCAGAACAACAGCAAAGGACCTTGTGAAGATGCTGGAGGAAACAGGTACAAAAGTATCTATATCCACAGCAAAACGAGTCCTATATCAACATAACCTGAAAGGCCGCTCAGCAAGGAAGAAGCCACTGCTCCAAAACCGCCATAAAAAATCCAGACTATGGTTTGCAACTGCACATGGGGACAAAGATCGTACTTTTTTGGAGAAATGTCCTCTGGTCTGATGAAGCAAAAATAGAACTGTTTGGCCATAATGACCATTGTTATGTTTGGAAGAAAAAGGGGGATGCTTGCAAGCCGAAGAACACCATCCCAACTGTGAAGCATGGGGATGGAAGCATCATGTTGTGGGGGTGCTTTGCTGCAGGAGGGACTGGTGCACTTCACAAAATAGATGGCATCATGAAGGAGGAAAATTATGTGGATATATTGAAGCAATATCTCAAGACATCAGTCAGGATGTTAAAGCTTAGTCGCAAATGCGTCTTCCAAATAGACAATGACCCCAAGCATACTTCCAAAGTTGTGGCAAAATGGCTTAAGGACAACAAGGTCAAGGTATTGGAGTGCCCTGACCTCAATCCTATGGAATCATATAGAACATTTGTGGGCAGAACTGAAAAAGCGTGTGCGAGCAAGGAGGCCTACAATCCTGACTCAGTTACACCAGCTCTGTCAGGAGGAATGGGCCAAAAATCACCCAACTTATTGTGGGAAGGTTGTGGAAGGCTACCCGAAACGTTTGACCCAGGTTAAACAACGCTACCAAATACTAATTAACCCACTGGGAATGTGATGAAATAAATAAAAGCTGAAATAAATAATTATCTCTACTATTATTCTGACATTGCACATGCTTAAAATGGGGATCCTAACTGACCTAAGACAGGGAATTTTTACGAGGATTAAATGTCAGGAATTGTGAAAAACTGAGTTTAAATGTATTTGGCTAAGGTGTATGTAAACCTCTGACTTCAACTGTACACACAGGTTATGTCGATATAGGACTCGTTTTACTGTGGACATAGATACTTTTGTCGCTGCCTCCTCCAGCATCTTCGCAAGGTCCTTTGCTGTTGTTCTGGGATCGATTTGCATTTTTCGCACCAAAGTACGTACATCTCTAGGAGACAGAAAGCGTCTCCTTCCTGAGCGGTATGACGGCTGCGTGGTCCCATGGTGTTTATGCTTGTGTACTATTGTTTGTACAGATGAACGTGGTACAGTGAGGGTAAAAAGTATTTGATCCCCTGCTGATTTTGTACGTTTGCACACTGACAAAGAAATGATCAGTCTATAATTTTAATGGTAGGTTTATTTGAACAGTGAGAGACAGAATAACAACAAAAAAATCCAGAAAAACGCATGTGAAAAATGTTATAAATTGATTTGCATTTTAATGAGGGAAATAAGTATTTGACCCCCTCTCAATCAGAAAGATTTCTGGCTCCCAGGTGTCTTTTATACAGGTAACGAGCTGAGATTAGGAGCACACTCATAAAGGGAGTGCTCCTTATCTCAGTTTGTTACCTGTATAAAAGACACCTGTCCACAGAAGCAATCAATCAATCAGATTCCAAACTCTCCACCATGACCAAGACCAAAGAGCTCTCCAAGGATGTCAGGGACAAGATTGTAGACCTACACAAGGCTGGAATGGGCTACAAGACCATCGCCAAGCAGCTTGGTGAGAAGGTGACAACAGTTGGTGCGATTATTCACAAATGGAAGAAACACAAAAGAACTGTCAATCTCCCTCGGCCTGGGGCTCCATGCAAGATCTCACCTCGTGGAGTTGCAATGATCATGAGAACGGTGAGGAATCAGCCCAGAACTACACGTGAGGATCTTGTCAATGATCTCAAGGCAGCTGGGACCATAGTCACCAAGAAAACAATTGGTAACACACTACGCCGTGAAGGACTGAAATCCTGCAGCGCCCGCAAGGTCACCCTGCTCAAGAAAGCACATATACATGCCCGTCTGAAGTTTGCCAATGAACATCTGAATGATTCAGAGGACAACTGGGTGTAAGTGTTGTGGTCAGATGAGACCAAAATGGATCTCTTTGGCATCAACTCAACTCGCTGTGTTTGGAGGAGGAGGAATGCTGCCTATGACCCCAAGAACACCATCCCCACCCTCAAACATGGAGGTGGAAACATTATGCTTTGGGGGTGTTTTTCTGCTAAGGGGACAGGACAACTTCACTGCATCAAAGGGACGATGGACGGGGCCATGTACCGTCAAATCTTTGGTGAGAACCTCCTTCCCTCAGCCAGGGCATTGAAAATGGGTCGTGGATGGGTATTCCAGCATGACAATGACCCAAAACACACGACCAAGGCAACAAAGGAGTGGCTCAAGAAGAAGCACATAAAGTCCTGGAGTGGCCTAGCCAGTCTCCAGACCTTAATCCCATAAAAAATCTGTGGAGGGAGCTGAAGGTTCGAGTTGCCAAACGTCAGCCTCGAAACCTTAATGACTTGGAGAAGATCTGCAAAGAGGAGTGGGACAAAATCCCTCCTGAGATGTGTGCAAACCTGGTGGCCAACTACAAGAAACGTCTGACCTCTGTGATTGCCAACAAGGGTTTTGCCACCAAGTACTAAGTCATGTTTTGTAGAGGGGTCAAATACTTTTTTCCCTCATTAAAATGCAAATCAATTTCTAACAGTTTTCACATGCGTTTTTCTGGATGTATTTGTTGTTATTCTGTCTCTCACTGTTCAAATAAACCTACCATTAAAATTATAGACTGATCATTTCTTTGTCAGTGGGCAAACGTATAAAATCAGCAGGGGATCAAATACTTTTTTCCCTCACTGTACCTTCAGGCGTTTGGAAATTGCTCCCAAGGATGAACCAGACCTGTGGAGGTCTACATTTTTTTTCTGAGGTCTTGGCTGATTTCTTTTGATTTTCCCATGATGTCAAGCAAAGAGGCACTGAGTTTGAAGGTAGGCCTTAAAAAACATCCACAGGTACACCTCCAATTGACTGATGTCAATTATCCTGTCAAAAGCTTCTAAAGCCATGACGTCATTTTCTGGAATTTTCCAAGCTGTTTAAAGGCACAGTCAACTTAGTGTATGTAAACTTCTGACCCATTGGAATTGTGATACAGTGAATTATAAGTGAAATAATCTGTCTGTAAATAATTGTTGGGAAAATTACAAAGTAGATGTTCTAACTGACTTGCCAAAACTATAGTTTGTTAAGAAATTGGTGGACTGGTCGAAAAACGAGTTTTAATAACTCAAACCAAAGTGTATGTAAACTTCCGACTTCAACTGTATATATAATTTTTTTATTCTAGGCCCAGTCCCGCAGGAGGCCTTTTGCCTTTCGGTAGGCCGGCATCATAAATAAGAATTTGTTCTTAACTGACTTGCCTAGTTAAATAAAGGTTAAATAAATAAAAAACAATTATGAGGTTGTGCGAGAGTGTGATCAAAATACTATTTTTCTCTCTCTCAGGCAGCATTCATTAGCTTATGCAAACGGGCCTGTGAAGGGGGGAGCGAGATGCAAATGGAAAGACTCAACTTGACAGAACACAATGAACTAGTTAAATCCGCCAGGCAGCTAGGCAGTTCATCAAGGCAGTTCAATAGCGTAAGTGCTCTGTGTGTTTAAGCACTTTTTTATAAGGCTGACTTACAGTGTTATTATGGGCGAGTTAAAAGCAAATGACATCATGAGTTTTTTGTGTGTGTGACCACCCAGACACAGTGGAAGCCTGCTTAATGGATCAGGCTCCACTCTGCTGACCTGGGAGCAGGTCCAGATTTCACTGCACCATACACCATCCAACACACTAAACCCACACATCTGCAACTGTGAACAGATATTGGAAAATTATGTAGCACATGAAAAAAGCAGAAGATGCCTACTGTAAAAATAATTAATTCTAACAAGGCTTAATAAGTATAATTACTTATGAGCAATGCTACTTGCAATGCATTGTTATTTTGAGTTCCATTAATTTAGATCGTTCAGCATATTGTTATTAACCCGTTGACAAAATCAGCAGACATATCTATAATTAGAGTACTATAAATATAAGTCAACAAAAGTCACCAGCTCTTTCACCTCCATGTATTTCACCTCTCTGCTGCCTAGAGAGTAAGAATCCAGGTGAGCGCTATGATCCCTTATTGATGTAACTTCACTCAATGTAGATGAAGGGCAAGAGACAGGATAAATAAGGATTTTTAAGCCTTGAGAAAATTGAGACATGGATTGTGCATGTGTGTCATTCAGAGGGTGAATGGGCAAGACACAAGATTTAAATGCCTTTGAACGGGGTATGGTAGTAGGTGCCAGGCGCCCCGGTTTGTGTCAGGAACTGCAATGCTGCTGGGTTTTTCACGCTCAACAGTTTCCCTTGTGTATCAAGAATGGTCCACCACCAAAAGGACATCCAGCCAACTTCACACAACTGTGGGAAGAATTGGAGTCAACACCTTTCGACACCTTGTAGAGTCCACGCACAGACAAATTGAAGCTGTTCTGAGGGGAAAAGGGGCGGGGTGTGCAACTCAATATTAGGAAGGTGCCCTTTAATGTTTTGTACACTCAGTGGATATTCCCCAGTAAGGCTGCTGGAAGACGTTGGAAGCTGCTCCTCTATGGCCTATGTTACGCAAGGAATTCAAAGGCCTAAAGTAAGTAATACTACAACTGCTGTTCCACAACGTGTCTGGAGGAAAATAGACTAGCAGCTCTGCTCTGCTTAGTCATGTACTACACAGCATGTTAAATGTATGAGTGGAATAGCGGCGAGGCCGTCACAAAGGCAGACATAAAAGCGGTGCTATTTCTACAAAGAGCACATCATTAGCAGTTTGAAAAGGTTGAGTAGGAGAATGCTGAATAACCATGACTCATTCATTCCCAGGGACACGAGACAGACTGCCACGAAGCTGAGAGCGAGAGAAAGATAGAGTGGAAAAGAGAGAGGGAAAAAGAGGGGGGTGGAGAGAGAGAGAGAGAGATGGGTGGAGAGAGAGAGGGGAGAAAAAGGGAGAGAGAGAGCGTACCCTAAGCTCTCCTTTACCTTAAAGAAAGAAAGAGAAACATACTTGATATGATCAACCATCGTTCGCCACTAAGTATCTTCATCTTCATGAAGACCGTCATGAAAATAAAAGAACAGTCATAATCATTAAATAAAGTAGAAGCTTAAAAAATGAATATAATTTTTACGAACAGCTGAATGAAGACGGGACGAGTCCGTTTCAGTTGAGTCCGTTTCTGTGGTAACATGGACTCTTTACAACGTGATTAAACTTTGTTTAATCCATGAGTGTCACAACCATAGTTCTAATAGCTTCAGAACCGTTCCGTTGCTCAGAGCTCTAGGGTAAAACCACTGGAGAGCCAGTCTGGAATGGAATAGAGGAACCCCCAGAGTTCAATTCCACTATCTCACATTCTAAAGGTCTCTGGTATTTGCGGTGACTCAGAGCAAACCCCCTCTTCTTCTCTGCATAGCGACCGCTTTCAAGTGCAGAATAAGACAACGTCTCGAGTGTATACAGTGGCAAGGGTGTCTGAAGCCTCTACAGGCGAGGGGAGCAGTAAATTACTCCTGCCTTTGTCTCCGTCTCCTGTGTTTAGACCAATATTGGGCCTAGCAGCAGACTTCAAAAGATCCCGAGCCAGCAAACACACACTCAGATATACACACACACAGGTACACACGCATAGGTACACACACACTCACTGCTGGCATGTGCCTTACAACAGAGACAAACACTTGTTTCACTCTCTCTACCTCTCTCTCTGTTCAGAAAAAAAGAAAAGGAAAACATCCTGTGAGGTGATCTGATATCCTGATTGTGTTGGTTGTTCAACAACAGCAGACCCATGGTGAGTTCATTTCACACACAGACAGGAGCCTTACAGGCTGGGGACTGGAGATGGGGAGCCAAGATCTGAAGGAAGAACAGAAGAAGAAGAGATTCCATTTGTATCTCTCCTCTTTTATTATTCCTTATCTCTGCTTGCTCCCAAGAGCAGCACAACCAGCCCCCCCTCACTAAAACTACTGCAGCACAGCGCTTTGTCATGTGGGGCTGTGCTCAACAGATCAAGACAACAACCACAACGCCTGCTGCTTGCTGCATCAGAGACAGGCCACAGGCTTAGGAGAATCATAACATGCACATCCTAGCAATATGATGACGCAGTCTGGCGACGTAATGTAACAGACGCGAGGTAGGTCTGACTGGAACCATTCCCATTAAGCTACTGTATAAAACTACCTTTCTAGCTCAATGCACTGCCGGTCACATTGACTAGGCTATAAAAAAGTGTTAGCAGATCCCAAACCAACCGATCCCTATGCATGTGTGTAATGTATTAGGTTAGGCATTAGGCCAACAGTATAGCGCAGTAACCACACACAGAGCAGAGAGACAGGGTAGAGACATTACCAAGCCCAGACACCACAGCACCCTAATGAGAGGCAAACATATTCAGCGTCAGTCGTACGAGCACACACAACTTTTCCCTCATTAATTAAACATAAGGGGAGCACCAAGTGGTAATGATTATGTAACCAGGGTGTGTAGGTGCCTTCTAAAGGGCAGTGTGGGGGTATTCACTTACAGCCTTACAGATACCAGTCAAAAGCATTAGCTCAATGAAAGACTCCATTATACCATCCACTTGGAATCCTTCAGATCCAACAGCCCTGAGTTCCCACCTGTCCATTTGGTCTTGTTAGCCTTAAATAAGCCTTGAATAAGATATGATGCGGAGCTTGATTGATCCAACCCCATGTAGCCTAGATTGTAAAGATCATAAGTAGTAAATAGCTGGAAAGACAATCATCTTGTACTAAAATCAATCAAATCGTGGCAGACATAGTAGATTGGATTTTCCCTTTGAAGCCCTAACCCTCTTCAGATTAATGAATTCCTCCTAATTGATAACAGATGCAAAAGCAAATTAAGTATTTGCTTGAACAGGCAGAGAGAAAGAGATCACTCACTGTGACTGCACTGGGTCAGCGTTGTTATTCTACCTTCATACACATCTAGGATTTTTATTCAATGCAGTGGATCACATCACATCGTTACTCCTTTGGACCTATACATTTACTACTATTGGAGGATCATTTAGGGGCAGAAACTATGCAAAACAAACAAGCCCTAGGCACAAACACACTGATAAGATGTTGGCTATATCGACTGGCAGCGGCAATCATAAATTAAAATGTAAAATATAAGAAATATAATTTTACACTCTTCTATTTTAGAGATTCACTTCCTAATATGATAGTCATTTAGCCGAGCGGACCATGAACACACTGCTGTATCTCAAAACATCTCGAATGCACAAAGAAAGAGAACAGGAGGAGGAGGAGGAGGAGGAGAGGGCTTATTGGGATGACGTCAATACAGATAATTAATAACGGGGAAAGAAGAGGAAAAGAGGGGGGTTATTGGGAGAGAGAAAGCGAGAGGTGAGGATTCAGAGTAAAGCTGACAGTTTGAGGCCCAGTTAGCTTACCTCACAACTTCTCCACCACACACTAGGTTGTCACGCCCACTGGAGAGTAGCACCGCAATATTCACCATCCAATAGCATGTTGTTCATTCATTGTTACATGTCTGTTCCTGTGCAGTACCATTAGTCATTTTTACCCTCCCCCTTCTTGCGTAACCATCTCTTCCATAATTCAGACCACTATGGGGAGACACTATAGGGAGACACTATGGGGAGACACTATAGGGAGACACTATAGGGAGACACTATAGGGAGACACTATAGGGAGACACTATAGGGAGAAGGGAGTAATCCTGTATTTGTATAGGTAAGTGCCATTAACAAAAGTTGTTTGCTCACTGTGTTGATGCCGGGACAACAAAGGTAGTAGAAAAACAGATATTTCCATTACATCTTGAAATGTAATGCTTGATTTAACAATACTTTTTTATGTGATTCACAGAAGAAAATGGACCCTGGGAGGCGAGGGAGGAATAGTGAATAGCAGTGGGTGATGTTGAAGGCTGAGTTTCTAGCGCTGATGACAGCTGAGTTTCTCTCTCCTCCCCTAACCCCCAACAACAACTGCTCCCCGGGTGCCGATGACGTGGACGTGGATTAAGGCAGCCCCCCCGCACCTCTCTGATTCAGAGGGTTGGGTTAAATGAGGGAGACAAATTTCGGTTGAATGCATTCAGTTGTGCAACTGACTAGATATTCCCTTTCCCTCTTTCCTTCTACTGTAAAACCAAACTGCTTTGTCAGGCTAGGGAGGCAGCAGACTCATAGCAAGGCACTTAACCCTAATTGCTCCAGGGCGATGTACTGTACAATGGTGACCCTGGCCGTGACCCCACTCCCTGCGGGTGTCAGGGGGAGTTGGGATATGCAACAACAACAAAAAAAACATTTCCATTACACACTTGTAACAGGACAAATTAAAGCACCAGCCAAATTATTATTATTTTATTATAGCAGCAGTGTCATTCTGCATCTCTCGCTCTCTGTACCTGTTAGTGTGTGGGTAGAACTCTTCTGCAGTCAATTACCAAAAGCACCCTCTTTGGTCTCATGGTTGGAATGTTTTTTATATTTTTCATAATTTCATAACTAATAAAGATTAAAAAAATGAAATGCTGAAAATCCGGTGTTCTATGTCAAACGGTTTTGTTATATTTCAGTCTTCTGTAATATTGGGATGCAAACTCAAAATGTAATACATTTCAACTCTATATCTGACAGGTGTCTTCTTTCTTTAAGCCCATGACCATGTGTGTGAGGTGTATACTTTTGTTTCAAAGTAGATTTGTTTAAGACTACCAAGAATCACTATGTGACCCTGATTTAGCCCACTGCAGTAAAAGGTTAATGGTTTTGTCTGAACACAAGGCCATTCTCTCTCACCCTCACCCCCTCCATCTATCTCCATGGGCTGTCCAACTGACAGTGGAGTGGTTTAGCCTAGTTAGCATACAGATAAGCCCAGCAGGATCACACTATGGTCTTAAGCCTCACTGATTTAACCAACAGACACTTAAGGCACTCGCGTGCTTCCTAACCGAAACAGTTATATTATATATTCTGAAAACATTTGGTGGCATTTTTTTTCTCGTTTTGGTCTCCGGCAATTTTTTGGGGGGCTGTTCGTGCACACTACAATTTTCCTGACGCAAGCCGAAGTTCGAAAGTCTACGCCCCTTCGTCGGTGATTGGTCTACAGTCGGGATTCTTTAACGAAGACATACAAATGCGAGACTAAGAAGTCCTCGGCAAAAACGTCAATTTATTCCAGATATCTTGAGTTACCTTAGATTAATTCAGACTATTTTGTAGGAAGTGCATAATGGCTACGGTGTCTCAAGAGGGACAAACAGCACTATTGCTGTTTTTAATGCAAAGGTATTTTAAGGGAGTATGTGAGGCAGTTGTTCACTTCGCCTAGCCCATTTCTGCTAGGAGCAAAGCGAACCTAGTATGCAGACACCTTTAACCATGATACATTAGCAGGGGGGGAGAAATAACACGTTCACTAGAATCAAGCTTGCTTGTCTTGAGTTAAACTGAGTAGCCGGGGAAGCAGGCTAGCTACTTTGTCTGCAATTTCCTGGAAGTGTATGTGGGAGAACACTTTGGAAACCTTTCAATGTGAGATGTAGGCCCGGAAATAACTAAGTACATGGCTGAACTTAGTGTGTCCTACATAATACCCTCTCCTCCGTCCTTCCCTCCAGTGATGTGATGTTTCTTATGGGACAGCATGGCTTCAGCGAAGCAGGCAAGGTTGCTTAGCAACTGGGTACAGCAAGCACATAATTAGACTGCATTGATGCTCACTCAAGCCTCTATAACCTGTCTCACTCCATCCTCCATAATCTGACACACTCAAACCTCTATAACCTGTCTCACTCCATCCTCCATAATCTGACTCACTCAACACTCTATAACCTGTCTCACTCAACCTTCCATAATCTGACTCACTCAAACCTCTATAACGAGTCTCACTCCATCCTCCATAATCTGACTCACTCAACACTCTATAACCTGTCTCACTCCATCCTCCATAATCTGACTCACTCAGACTCTATAACCTGTCTCACTCCATCCTCCATGAGCTGACTCACTCAAACCTCTATAACCTGTCTCACTCCATCCTCCAGAATCTGACTCACTCAAACCTTTATAACCTGTCTCACTCCATCCTCCATAATCTGACTCACTCAAACCTCTATAACCTGTCTCACTCCATCCTCCATAATCTGACTCACTCAAACCTCTATAACCTGTCTCACTCCATCCTCCATAATCTGATTAACTCAACACTCTATAACCTGTCTCACTCCATCCTCCATAATCTGACTCACTCAAACCTCTATAACCTGTCTCACTCCATCCTCCATAATCTGACTCACTCAAACCTCTATAACCTGTCTCACTCCATCCTCCATAATCTGATTAACTCAACACTCTATAACCTGTCTCACTCAATCCTCCATAATCTGACTCACTCAAACCTCTATAACCTGTCTCACTCCATCCTCCATAATCTGACTCACTCAAACCTCTATAACCTGTCTCACTCCATCCTCCATAATCTGACTCACTCAAACCTCTATAACCTGTCTCACTCCATCCTCCATAATCTGATTAACTCAACACTCTATAACCTGTCTCACTCAACCCTCCATAATCTGACTCACTCAACACTCTTTAACCTGTCTCACTCAACCCTCCATAATCTGACTCACTCAACACTCTTTAACCTGTCTCACTCAACCCTCCATAATCTGACTCACTCAACACTCTATAACCTCTCAATCAATACTCCCTAATCTGACTCACTCAACACTCTATAACCTCTCAATCAAACCTCCATAATCTGACTCACTCAACACTCTATAACCTCTCAATCAATCCTCCATAATCTGACTCACTCAACACTCTATAACCTCTCAATCAAACCTCCATAATCTGACTCACTCAACACTCTATAACCTCTCAATCAATCCTCCATAATCTGACTCACTCAACACTATAAAATCTCAATCAAACCTCCATAAGGTGTCTGAGTACTTGTTGCTATCTCGATCCAGCAATACTTAACACACCTTAACATTTTATCTCTAAGAGAAACTTAGAAAACTAAACTGAGCTTTCCTAATACAGCACAGTGCAAAACAACTCTGACATCATTTACGCCGTATGAACCATTTCCATCTGTCTAATCAGACAAAGGAATCACATTTTTAAGTCTAAGTCAAATCTCTTTGATTACAATGGCAAAATGGGGTTTGTTGGGAAACGTGCCGCTGCATTGTGCATTCTCCCAAGTAATGACAAAACACTGAAATTGAAAATGGTTGACGACAAACAAAACGCTTAGTGCAAAAAAAAGGTTGTCGTACAAATGAAGAACATTTAGAGCAGCATCCATCGCCAACATTCATGCACAATACTCTGCTGGATACAAACCATCAACTATTCAACAGCCTTTGAGGTTAGTGTATTAACAACATTTTAAAAGATCTATTCCAGTCAGGCAGTAGATCCAGCACTGCAACATGTCCAATAATGACTTCATACCATTGCACATACATGTGCTCGGGACGAACACTGCACTTTATGTCGAGTTAAAACAACAGGTTAGTGCATGCGGTTCTCTGTGAGGCGAGGTCTATTTCCTCCTCCTAATGTAAAACTCTAGAAGCTGAGGCTCTCCTGCTCTCCAGAGACCTGCCACCAGCACTATTTATAGGCTGTAGTGTAGACATTAAAGCTAGCAGTGGAGCGTGAACCCAAAGGCCTCAGCCATGCTAATTAGAAACAGAGTGAGCGAGCTCCAGGGCAGTACTGCTGCTAGAGGAAAAAAAGAGATGGGACATACTGGAAACGTGCTAAAATAGCATTCTTTAGCTAGATACAGTAGAGAGAGAGAAAGTAATCAGTTACTCCCAAACCCTGTGTGTGTGTGTGTGTGTGTGTGTGTGTGTGTGTGCTTGCGCGTGCGCGTGCGTGTGCGTACAAGACGTGATGAATAAAAAGCACAAAGAGATGATGTGTGTATTGCAATAACTTGGGATTTTCCCTCAATTGAGATGGATTTTCACCTCATGAAGAAGGCAACCGGCCACATGAGGAGGACGTACAATGAAGATGCCTACTTATGTTTCTGTTGCATTAGGGTTCTCTGAAATACATGTTAGAGGCTCATTTACCCACCAGGCATGTTAGCTATGCAAATTAATTATGATATTTACATATAAAACAGAACTGATTAAAATCAGTTGAGTAGAACATTAAAAAAATACTTGGTTGAGCAAATTACCAGATGAAATGCATAATTGGTAATTCGACTCTTTGACTAATCCCTTTTTGGAATGACACATAATGACACATGCATATTAACTTTCTATTTTCCAATGAGTCATTCATTAGAAGGAAGTGTGAGTGGGGAACGTAGACTGTTGTTTTTTGTCTCTGGTGTGAAGTGTTTGGTTTCCCCACTAACAGATCAGATCATGTGATTTATGAGCAGCAGTAACAAGTGTTTGTCCAACAGTGTCACAGACAGAGCACAGCTTAAGGCTACTGATGGGATACTTTACACTCTATGGTCCTGAAAGCAATAACAGCCTAGAGAGAGGAATCATTCAACAGGCACTCTAGACTAGAGAAACACTGTGTTACTTCCTAGTCCTTGGCAATAGGGATTTAGACAGAACTCTGATGTTGGGAAGGACACAGGTGAGGCACTGATGGTGTAGCTAAACCAGTTTGTTTTTATAAATCATAAGTTCACCTGGGATCACAGGCCCTGTCCTTACTATCTGAGCTGTGCTTTGCTTTCCAAGCTAACCATTTGGCATCTCAGCCCTGGTGTTAACATGGTTTTACATCATTTGTTTGTCTAATTTTGTGGACGGCGGTGTGCATTTCATAGGTTGAAAAAACGAAATATCACGAGTCGAGAAAACAAAAGAGGCCGACGACAGAATGAAAATGCAACAAATATTTACTTGAAACATTAATTTTAATCTGATTAAGGTCCAAGGTGGTCTCTCTCCTCAGTTAAGAGCCTTATTAAGCTTGTCTGATCTCATTGACCTCTTGATACAATGACGGCCTTCTACTCTCTCTCCATCTCTCTCCCTCCCCTTTTCCCTCTTTCTTTCTCTGTTCTTGCTCTCCCTTCTCCCTCTCAATCCCTCTCCCTCTCAGACGGCAGCCATTATATGCTTGGCTGCTACATGTAGCCTAAATCCCCAGAAAAAAGGATGAAGGTGTTGCTCCTCCCATTCATGTAGTTAACAGAAACCTTGCTTTGCACCTCTTAATGGACATAACACAACGCCATTACAACCTTCATTAGTTATCCAATAAACAAATCAACTTTCCATTTGCATCTAGGCAAAGAAACAAAATAGTCCACAATAAACACAACCCCCTTTCTGAGGGTCTGCAAAAGGTCCTCAGATTGTTGACTGAACATCAAGTCATGCTCAACAGCACGAGAACATCAAGTCATGCTCAACAGCACGAGAACATCAAGTCATGCTCAACAGCACTAGAACATCAAGTCATGCTCAACAGCACTAGAACATCAAGTCATGCTCAACAGCACTAGAACATCAAGTCATTCTCAACAGCACGAGAACATCAAGTCATGCTCAACAGCACTAGAACAACAAGTCATGCTCAACAGCACGAGAACATCAAGTCATGCTCAACAGCACGAGAACATCAAGTCATGCTCAACAGCACGAGAACATCAAGTCATGCTCAACAGCACGAGAACATCAAGTCATGCTCAACAGCACGAGAACATCAAGTCATGCTCAACAGCACGAGAACATCAAGTCATGCTCAACAGCACTAGAACATCAAGTCATGCTCAACAGCAGTAGAACATCAAGTCATGCTCAACAGCACGAGAACATCAAGTCATGCTCAACAGCACGAGAACATCAAGTCATGCTCAACAGCACGAGAACATCAAGTCATGCTCAACAGCAGTAGAACATCAAGTCATGCTCAACAGCAGTAGAACATCAAGTCATGCTCAACAGCACTAGAACATCAAGTCATGCTCAACAGGACTAGAACATCAAGTCATGCTCAACAGCAGTAGAACATCAAGTCATGCTCAACAGCAGTAGAACATCAAGCCATGCTCAACAGCACGAGAACATCAAGTCATGCTCAACAGCACTAGAACATCAAGCCATGCTCAACAGCACTAGCACAACTGCTATTGGTGCAAGTCCCATCATTAGTATCTTCACATGTCTCCCTTAAGACTGTGGCTAACCTTCTCCCTGGAGTCTGGGCCTATTACAGCCTGTCACATCGACTAAACACCAGCTCACAGTAGAGGAGTGATCCACATGTAGCTAACTGGTACCCCTCTGGTCAAGTGTGGCCTTTCACTGTTCGGTCTTTTATTGTTATTTCCCTAGCAATAACACACACAGGAGGGACTGAGAGAGCAATCAGCAGCCTCTTCAAACAGTGGGTGTGTTTACAGTGTTTGTTCCCAGGTAATGCAGGCCAGACTGCACTTGCTTAGTACAATAGAGCGCTTCACCTTATACAGCGCAGCATGTAAACGGAAGAGCAGTGGAAGAGAAGAGAATGAGTGAGATCTACTGCTCAGTGCCGAGGTCTGGTACAACATGCCATCCAGGCCTACAGTCAGCTGAACCACCTGTTGAATCTGACACCCCCATCACTGCCTCACACACTCCACCACAGCCCTAGAGGGAGCAGATGGAGTCAGTGTAACATTATGTCTGCGTTTAGCACATTATCAAAACCTTGCTTTAAATGTTAATGTCTACCTGGCTGCAACAGCCAGTACAGCTGCTACTCTCAGTCTACTCTGTGACCCAACAGGTGCTTGTCTGGCATCATCTCATATCGTCTCAAAAGACAGGAGGGGAGTTCCTTTTACCTTTACACAACCGCCAACAAAATGGGTGGATGAAATGTGGAAAGGTGGGTTTATCTGCATCAATGGAGGCTGGTGGGAGGAGCTATAGGAGGACAGGCTCATTGTAATGGCTGGAATGGAATTAATGGAACGGTATCAAACACATGAAATCTATTGAAACCACGTTTGACCCCATTCCATTTATTCCATTCCAGCCATTACAATGAGCCCATCCTTCTATAAATCCTTCCACCAGCCTCCTCTGAACTGCATGTAATACAATAATTAAAAGAGGAACAGATCCAACATACAATTTGCTAAACTGTTGAGAGGAGATAATGATTCTATAAATGAATCAGCAGAGGAATGCAGCAGAGGAATGTCAACAGAACAAATAGAGGTCTTGGAACTGCAACTGGATTTGAAACTGCAGCCTGAACATTTAATTACATAATTACCAGCGTTTTAGCAATGCATTAAACTTTAATTGACTTAATCAGTTATCTCAAAATAGTCGAACAAAGCGTCTCCGCGCACCAGCTGTCCACCGACGACTCAATTTGATGGGAATATGCAAATTGGGATACTCCAAATGAGTTAGTGGGTTCACGCTACACCAGCAAATTACTACCATGATGATCCACCCAACAGCTCCTCACCCCTGCAGCCCCCTCATCCAGCACCCCTTCCCCTGCCACTATTAAACTGAAATTGACCTGCCATTGACATGATTTCCAGAAGTGGCACAAGGTGTTTTTAGGAGGGGACTTCAGAAGTGTAATTATCAGAAGAGAGGATATGATTGTTGCTAAAAACACCCCACTCTGTTATTAGTGTCTATATGGGGGAAATGTAACACTGCCAACAAAAGATCAAGCCCCCTCTTTAGCTCTGAAGCATATCAACATATAGACAGTGGTAGAGGTGGAGGGTAGAGGTGTGTGTGTGTGTGTGCGTCCAATACCTAATAACCCACAAAACCAAATAAAAAAGAAAGAGATTGACATGTAATATCTAATTTGTCTTGTAAATATCAGCAACTATTTGTAATTGTATACACTGTGTATCAAAATCTGACACATCTCAACAGTATAGGCTATCAGACAGTAGAAAGAAACACTCACACACTTCCCTAATAGGCCTGGAGAGGTTGGCCAATCAGACACCGGCTCTTTAAATCTCTTTAAGAAATTGGCTGTGATGAATCGCCATAGAATGAACCATCTGTGTTAAGCCTGGGAATGAATGAGCTTAGACAACAAGTACAGTACTTTTGATTCAACGAAGACAAGTTCCTTTTCAATTAGCCACGCTAATGAAATATTACAGATGAGGAAAATATCATTAAACCCACTAGGCTAATAACATTATTTATTACATGGCACAGTTTCCACTTTCTGTGCCTGCTGTTAATCAGCCAAATCAATTATTCTGACAGATTCTACTATCCAGACTGAGGATACACACACGCGCACACACTGCACAGACACACACAGAGACCCAGATAGAGAAGACAGGAAATAACTAAAAAGAAAGGGAGAGGTATAGCCCTGCTATACACATAACGATAACGCCAAGTGTTGCTTCATCTTTTCTCTTTTTCAAATATCCATATCTAGTCAATCCGTACTGTGAAGTTTATTTAATGTCCCCCTCTATGACCCCTACTTACCCCAGCAGTACCCTCACGGAGGTCCTGATTGCTTTGGGACACAGAGAGGTCCATGGCTAAGTAACACGCCCTACAGCCAGAGTGCTGTGCACTGTGTGTGCCTCTCCCTCAGGCTGAACGCAGGCTCTCGATGCATGCCCGGCTGCTTGATCTAGTTTTCTAAATGTTTATAGGGACCAGGCTCCTGGGATAAGGGGGAAGCTGAGCTTAGGAAATATGAAATGGTCTGGTTTATCTATTATGGTCCTGAAAAAATGCACTAAAACGAATGATATAATGTGTAGTAAGATATATGGATTACTCTGCACTGTACAAATATAATCTCTGTATGGCTGGTAAGAGGGTAGTTCATAGGTATAGAATACAATACTGGATTCTAAAATAGATCTAATAGGGATTCTATATCTAGAGGGTAACTATTGTAATCTGATATGTTATAAAGCCGTGCCAGTCACTTGGGGAGGTCTTGGGATGCCCTTTGAGTCAGTGTATTGTCATGGGGGAATACAGTATGTCACCGGAAGGTAGAGTCTGTGTGGCCCCAATGACAGCATGTTCTATCACCTGCCTGTCTACCTGTCAGACATGTCAAACTTAGCCCTCCAGAGCCACTGCTAACTCTACCTGGCAGCTTTTAACCTCTCAGGAGTGCCCTATCCAGAGAGCTGTCATAAAGGCTTTGCAATACCAAGGGTATAGCCATAGAAATAGACTGGCTAGCATGGACATAGCCCCTCACACCACGGCAAATTTGACAGTACATGCATGGGTACACTCAAATATGATAATATTTTTTATATAAGTAAACCCGTCTCTATATTTTTGTCAGGCTGTGAAAATGATTTTACACAACTGACTGAGTTGAACCATTGACTTGAGCAGCATAGCGAATGTGTCAGAGCAGCGGATTCCCCCATACCTCACATCAGGACTGACATTGACAAAGCTTTATGGCAGACTGATGTCAGGGAGAAATGTGGGCCACCTGTCCTTGTCTGTTACACGCAACCTGTCACAGATAGAGTGAGAGAGAGAGAGCATGACATAAAAGGGAGGGCAGACAGGCTGAGACTCGGTCGGAACCCAACCCAGAGAGTGACTGGAGGAGAACCCAGAGCCCAGGCAGCGATGGCAGCACAGCTTGAAGTGCGTCCTGTGGTTAAGTGAGAGTGCACAGTACTCCAGGGCTTCTTTTGTACTGAATAAATACTGGGCTGTCAGCTGGAGTGGGCCCATCCAGACTGATCTAGGATCTGAGTCTGTCAGCTCTTGACTCATCCAATCCCATTTTCAAAAACTTCCAACGAACACTCACACACAAAAGCACTGCAATCATCAACACTGTGGGGAACACAACATAGTTATGTAGTTAGCTCCAAAACAAAATGTCAAATAACTGGGAGCATTCCCATGTGTAGAACATTAGTACATTCCACCCCAGCCAGGTGGTATTGAGGATGCAGACAGACAGACAGACAGACAGACAGACGAGGTGTTTGGCCGACAGATGAGTGGGAGAGCTTGACGAGCTTCAGAAGAGCTTTCTACAGAGAGAATAATCACTCTGATAAGGCTGTTTGAGTAAGGATCACAGTGAGAGAGGAATTCTAGCACATAGAACACAGCGAGACCCATGTGAAAATAGAGATAGCATTAGATTAGAGGCATAGACAAAACTGCCAGCAGACAAGCACTTGCCAGAAAATGGCTAAAACACGAGAGAATTGAAAGGCTTCCAAAAAAGTATGGTAAAATCTTAGAAAGCGGGAGCCTCAGTGGTAGGCCTTTCATAGCATTTAATGATTATATTCCACTGAGACACCAACTGTAGACACACACACACACACGGTCTCTTAGTCCCAGCTCAGCGATTTTCTTGGGCCAGGCACATTGAACTTTGTATGTGTGCACAGACTGTAGCCCTGCTGGCTGGCCTTACCCTGCACAACGGGGCTACATCGAGATGAGCTGCAGTGGGCCTGACCGCTGACAAGAGGCTCACACACACACACACACAAATGGGCTGACCCCATTTAGTCGATTGGTCAATTGTTTGGTCGATAGGCTGCTGGTAGACCGAGTCAAGCTGTGGCAAATATATAAAAAAATGGCACAAGCGACCTGTGTGGGTCCTGTGTGGCTCAGCTTGCAACGGCAAGGTTGTAGGTTCGATTCCCACGGGGGGACCAGTATGAAAATGTATGCAGTCACTCTGGATAAGATATATAATGTAAATGTAAACGAGGCGCCTGTCTCAGTTGACTAATCCAGTGCAGGGGATGGCACACTAGTATTACCAGTAGTACATTTCCCATGAATTACTATAATTTCGAATCCACAATGTTTGTTTGGTTACGGTAATTTTTGTTAATGCATTCAATCTATTATTACTACAGTCCTACCGTTGTCATTGTAGGAGTGGACACATTGTTTGCAGAGTGCACAACCTAGGCTACACTGGTTTATTTCATTCCATTCACGAGTTGTCAATTAATTTATTGTCTTTTGTTTGGAGCGCTCCTGTCAATGTTGAGTAAGGACACGCAGCTGATTACGCATAGAACTAGGTCTAGACTACCTGGCCTGCGCGCAAATGTAGGCCTATAAATGTGCCCATTTGGGGATCTGATACTATTTCTGAATGTCTTAACTCACCATCACTGTGGAGCTTCTCAAAGTAATTTTTCCTTTGCCTCAAAAAGCAAGTAAATAAAGTCTGTTTTACATGCACTGAGAATGACAGTTCCTCAACGTAGTCTATTTAAAAAACTATTTCCAGCTCTTTCCCTTTCAATAACCACTCAGCATGAAAGGAAAACATTCATGCTCTGATTTGGTGGAAATGTCATAAAAAAAAGGCCTACCTGATTACTTCTTATCCCTTGCGCGCAAATTGCCTACAGCTGTGACTGTCTGTATGGAAGTCACTGGGCCTGGAAACTCTGAGGGCCCAGAATATTTAATAAAATGTTGCAAACAATAGCTTCAGGCCTGACCCAAGTTAATAGTTGATACAATGTTTCAAGTTCCTTGCAGACAGGCCATGCATAGCCAGTGTGATCTATAGGATATTTATTTTTATCCAGATATTTTCTACCTGCGGGCTACAATGTTTTTATTTGTTGGCTTTATGTAGGCTATTACATATTGGCAATAGAAGTAACTTTTAGATTTGTATCATTTTCATTTAGATTTACTTTTGATTAACCACATGACATTATTATAAATGAAATGAAACTGTTCCACGAAAATGTGCATAAGAAAATCATAACTGGCACGAAGATAAGTAGAAATGGTACGATAACTTGGTAAAGGTTACCGACGGCTGGGGTAGTCTATTACCGGCAACTTCAGAAGCGTAATGGCAGAACAGATTCTGCCACTACAATCCTGAAGTTGCCAGCAGCAGAAGGCCAGTAGCAGAAGGCCAGCAGCAGAAGGCCAGCAGCAGAAGGCCAGTAGCAGAAGGCCAGCAGCAGAAGGCCAGCAGAAGAAAGCCAGCAGCAGAAGGCCAGCAGCAGTGGGCAGTGGGAGGAGCAGTGTCGGGACGGCAACAGTTTTTTTTCTTGTAGTTAGGCTATATTGATCTCTTTCTCTCTATTTAGTAATTTGTGTCTCTTCATTTTTAATTGCAGTGCTTAAAGCATCAGACATAGCCTATATATAGTTGATTTTAATTCAAACATAGGGAGTGTCCATATATGGAAAAATACACAACTTTCGGTCAACCAAGATTTGTTTAACACACATAGCTCTGTGAATTGCTCCAAAGACCAATGAAGGCCTGGGAGCAGCCCATGGGCTCAGGGCTTCAGCAGCAGAGAGGGAGAGAAGAAGAGAAGGAGAGAGAAAAAGAAAAAGGGAGAGCGATGGCTGTGGTGTGCAGCACTGAGTGCTCTGCTGTGTGATTCACGCACTTAACCATCCATAAAGAAAAACAAATCAAATGATGTGGTAAGAGCTGGGGACTGAGAAGGCACACCCCTTCCCTCTCTCCCTCCCTCCCGCTCACCCACTTCTCTCTCCCTCTCCTCCCTCCCTCCCTCTCTCCTTCCCTCCCCCCTCTTCCTCTCTCCTCTCCCTGTGGCCCATGCCATTCCCCAGTAGCCTCCACGAACAAGCCCTGGGCAGTGTAGTACTGTGCCTCCTCAGTCCACAGACAGCCTGAGCTCAAAGAGAATCATTCTCCCAGGTCCCATTACCACTTCAAGAGCTCCGGCTTAAGGGCCAAACCTGAAAACCTATAGCAAGTGGCCTGAGAAACCTCTTGGAGACTAGGGCTTAGGCCACAAGAGAGAAGGGAGAGTGAGCTGATGATGAGGGAGAGAAAGAGAGAGCAGAGAAAAGGGAAAAGGCTCAGAAAGCAGGAGAGACTGATATAGCGTTACATAATTCTCATTGTGATCTACAGTTGAGGGGGAAATGATTCTGACTACGTATTTTATTTCAGTTGTTTGACAATCAATCAATTTGTTGTTGCGATCCTCATTCACCCAAAATCAAAACTGACACAAGCACATCCAATTTCTATATAACCTAACAAAAGGAGATAGACACAAACATTTCCTCAACTCGTTGAGTGAGATGTTTTATCATCTGCCTCTGTATCTCCAAAAAGCCCTCTTCCTGCACAAAGCCAAAGTGGCCTAATCAGCAAAAATAGAGCAGGAATTTAACAGGAGTATGGATTGAGGACAGAAACGTAAAGCTTAGCTGACAGGCAAATAGAAAACTGAATAGAGAGAGAAATCAATCGCTGGCGTCGGCAGGCAAACAATATATTAATGATTTCTCTCAGTGCAGACAGAAGCCAAATAAATCAGAAGCTAGGTTTCCATCCAATTGGTGACATCTTTTCATGTAAATGTTCTAAAATCTGCATAAAAACAACATGCGCATTTTCCCACCAGTGTGTTTCCATTTAATTGACTTGTTGCAGATAAAAGGCTCTGCGTGATGATGTGGTACACATAGAAATTACTTTTGTGGTTAAATTCCAATGTCCTGAATTTAAACAAACTAGTTAAATTGGTTTCCATCGCATTTTTAACTCTACTGTTGGTTTTGTCACAAAAAAATTGTGTTATATAGCGAATGTGCCCACTGGTCTTGCACGCGCGTTCTAGCCAACAGCTTGCAGATACAGTGTGGGTATAGCCTAGGCCTACTTAATGAGATTACTATGGAGAAAAGAGGGAGATTATTTTCATCGATCATCCAGTCACCAAAATAATAATATCTATATATATTGGAAAGGAGCATCAAGCTCATCACTGTGCCCTTTCACCACCCTGTGAAGTTCATCATCATTTATTATTTATGTAACCTAATAAACTGCATGGTTTCCTAAGTCATAGTTAGAGGACCACACAACACATCGCGTTGACTTCGATATGATGGCTAATATATCAATATTTGCGGATAAAAGCGTTTACATTGCCATTTCTCGCTTAATTAACAAAAACAACCCACCCTGTCTAGTGTATTTTGTTTTGGCGACATTTGGAAAGTTTACCGACAGATTTGCTGTTTAAATTAGGCCTGTCGTGAATTTTTTTTTTCTTCTGACATATACTTTACTCGCATAAAAAGGTTGGATGGAAACCTGGTTAGTGTGTGTGTTTGTGTGTGTGTCTCTGTGTGTGTGTGTGTGTGTGTGTGTGTGTGTGTGTGTGTGTGTGTGTGTGTGTGTGTGTGTGTGTGTGTGTGTGTGTGTGTGTGTGTGTGTGTGTGTCTCTGTGTGTGTGTGTGAGTGAGTGTAAGTGTGTGAGTGAGTGAGTAAGTGAGAGAAAGATGGGGAAAATAGAGATAGAGAAACAGAAAGATACAGAATTGACATCAAATCTGACATCTTTTAACCCATGCCTCTTCAGTATGGATTGTCTAGAAGGTTTGACTACATAAGGCCTAATCACTCTCTCCCACTCATAGACTGCAGTTTTTTCATTTAACAGGTTATTCTCATAGACATTCAATCTATTTTACAAGAGAGAGCCGTACGGTACTCTACGAGTAAATATATAGCAGACACTGAGAGAAGCAGAGAGAGAGTGGGTGGGAGTTGAGAGTTAAGAGACAGCTCTGAACACCTCCACTCTGCTGTGCCGGGCACAGCTCATTACCTGTGTTTGTCTTGGAAGTGAATGCATTACATCCAACACTGGCTCTGGCTGGCTGTAAAACCTGAACAGTTCAAGAGCTAGAACACTGCCTACAGTGTTCTGCAGACACAAACCAATACAAAAGTGGAGGTTTTCAATACAAAGGATGTTACACACTGTTAGAAGAAGCAGACCCAACACACAAGCGCACACGTACATCAGCCAATTGTTTCTCATTATGCCCTGTACAGTGTATGGAATGTAACATTAGGTGTTCCTTGGTTATACACAGGCCCTGACCAGTTAAATACAGACTAGAAAACAGGGGGGTCTCTCTATCATGGACATTTAAAATGTGTTAAAGGCCCACTGCAGTCAAAAAACAATTATTTGTATATATATATATATATATATATATATATATATATATTTCCACACAATAAAGGTTGGAATAATACTGTGAAATTGTGAAGAAAATTATGACAATACCCGTATAGTGTAAGAGTTGTTTGAAAAGATAGCCTGTTTTAGTGGGAATGAGTTTAGGCCTGTCTGGTGACATCATCATGCATTACAATCTGCGAAAGGCACGCTCTATCCCACCAGGTTCCACAGTTCATCACTAGCCCACATATCTGTTACTACAGGCCTCAGAAGCCACCACCCATCAACAGTAAATACAGCTAGTGGTATGACTAGGAGGACACGTCTCGTGTGTTTAGACGGAATAGCAGACTCTCTCTCTGTTCTTCACAGTTAATTACACTAATCACTTCCCCAGCACTCCTCCTCCCCTCTCGTTACCTCCTCCTCCTCTCCTCAGCCCAGACACAGAGAGAGACAGAACAAGATGAATGTAGGTAAACCCCATGCAGCAGTAAATCCAGACAGGCACTCAGGCCCTGTTCTGTTGGCCTGCCTGCAGTGGGGATCTGTCTGTTGATCAGCCAAAGTAAACACAAATTCTAAACCACAGCCTGCTGCCAACCACAGGGAAGAAACACTAACACCCTTTACATGGCAAGAAACAAACAGACACTATCCCACCAATGTCTGGAGAGCCTAGGCTCTAGTCGTCAACAACAGGCTATAGGTTAGTAGATTTGGTATTTGGTATTTTATTAGGATCCCCATTAGCTGTTGCGAGAACATAATCGAGAACATCAATAGACAAGAACAGCTCAAGGACAGAACTACATAAAAAATAAATAAAGGCACACGTAGCCTACATATCAATGCATACACACAAACTATCTAGGTCAAATAGGGGGGAGGCGTTGTGCCACGAGGTGTTGCGTTATCTGTTTTTTGAAGCAAGGTTTGCTGTTTATTTGAGCAATATGAGATGGAAGGAAGTTCCATCCAATTAGGGCTCTATATAATACTGTACGCTTTCTTTCATTTTGGGGGGATTTGGGGACTGTGAAAAGACCCCTGGTGGCATGTCTGGTAGGATAAGTGTGTGTGTCAGAGCTGTGTATAAGTTGACTATGCAAGCAATTTGGGATTTTCAACACATGAATGTTTCTTGTAAAAAGAAGAAGTGATGCAGTCAGTCTCTCCTCAACTCTTAGCCAAGAAAGACTGGCATGCATAGTATTTATATCTGATTACAATTAAGAGCAAAATGTGACGCTCTGTTCTGGGCCAGCTGCAGCTTAACTAGGTCTTTCCTTGCAGCACTGGACCACACGACTGGACAATAATCAAGATTAGACAAAACTAGAGCCTGCAGGACTTGCTTTTTGGAGTGTGGTGTCAAAAAAGCAGAGCTTCTCTTTATTACGTCCAGACTCATTTGTGGATGAGATTAAGAATGTGCAATGGTTAGAAGTGTGTAGTAAGGATGATCCTGAAGTGTCACTAAGTTTGTTTATGAAATTATTTATGAGTATTGCTGATAAGCACGCCGTTTAAGAAAATGCACTGTGAGGTCAAATGGTGCCCCATGAGAAATGTAATGATTCAATGTTATGATGCCAAAAAAGTAGCAGATAAATCAGGTACTTTGTTTGATAAGCAAAGTTATTGTAAATTATGAAATCTTGTGACCAAGCTAGACAAAGGAAAGAAGAAGGGATTCTATCAGCTCAAAATTGATGAAGTAAAGGGTGATGGGAAAAAGCTGTGGAGAACGTTGAACACTATTATGTCTAGGAATTCAAACATGTCTTCCTCTTTTGTTGAATCAGAGGGTATATTTATTACAAAACCACATGACATCGCAAACTACTTTAATTAATATTTTACAGACAAAGTGGACAAGTTGAGGAATGCTATGATTCCAACTGATGGCTCCATGTCATATACCCTTAGAAAAGATTGTATCATGAAGGAGAGGCAATGCAGGTTCAAATTTCATCAAGTAAAAAGGGAAGAGGTAGAAAGGATGCTGTTGTCTCTTTCGGATGACAAGTCGCCTGGTACAGATAATCTAGACGCCAAATTGCTTAATATCTACACCAATCTCTCATATTTTTAATAAATCCTTGATGTATGCGGTGTGCCCAGAAGTCTGGAAAGAGTCAAAGGTTATTCCACTACCTAAAGATAAAAAATCGGCATTCACTGGTCCTAATAGTCGTCCTATAAGCTTGCTGCCTGTGTTAAGTAAGTTATTGGAAAAAATGGTATCTGTACAAATCAAGGATTATTTCTCATGTAATGGTCTGATAACGGGTTTCCAGCATCCATACAAAGGGCATTCTACGAGTACGGCCTTAGCACAAATGACAGATGATTGGTTAAAGAGTATGGATGATAGGAAGTTAGTTGGTGCAGAGTTGCTTGATTTCAGTGGTGCTTTTGATGTAATTGATCATGAACTGTTACTAGGTAAACTCAAATGTTATGGTTTTAAGGATGCAGCTCTATCCTGGAAGGAAAGCTATCTATCCAGGAGAAGGCAAAAAGTGTTCTTTAATGGCAGCTTTTCAAATAGTAAAGATATACATTGTGGTGTTCCTCAAGGTAGCTGCCTAGGCCCATTGCTCTACTCTACCTTTACCAATGATTTACCTTCAGTAATGAACAAAGCAAGAGTGGTCATGTATGCTGATGTCTCTACAATGTATAGTGCATCATCAGAATGTAATGAGCTAACAGATGTACTGAGCAGTGAAATAAGAATGGTGTCTAGTGGGTTGATATGAACAAATTGGTGTTGATTTCTAAAACTAAATGTATTGTATTTGGTTTAAGATATATGCTTGCTGATGACCCCCAATTGAATTTGTCGATGAATAGAATAGATGTAGAGCAAGTGAAAAAAACAAAACTACTAGGCGTCATGTTGGACGCAGCTTTATCATGGTCAGAACACATAGATAATATTGTTATTAAGATGGGTAATGGAATTTCTGTTACAAGAAAATGTTCAGAGTATGTAACATCTAGCACTCTGAATCCCTAGTCCTATCACACTTAGAGTACTTAGAGCAATGAATAGATAATCTGGCAGCCCTGTTATGAGCCATTTGGAGTACTGTCCGGTTATATGGTCATCTGGAGCAAAGAAAGATATAAAAAAAGCTCCAAATGGCTCAAAACAGGGCTGCCAGATTATCTCTTCATTGCTCTAACCGAATTAATATTATTAAAATGTATCAGAATCTCTCATGGCTTCACGTTACTTCACGTTACTAAATTACTATCTAGTCTTCTGATTTTGTTTAGAATTTTCTTTTTTTAACCACAGTCTCTTTCAGTCCAATTAGTACATACTAGCAACACGCATAACCACCAAACCAGACAGGCAAATTCAGGGCAGCTAAAACAACTCAAGCCAAGGACAAATCGCCTTAAATCTACAGTTTTATATAGAGCTATAGCTGAATGGAACTTTTTACCAATCCATATTTCTCAGGCAAAAAGTAAATCCACCTTCAAGAAAAAAATTAAAGAACATCTAATGTGATAGACCATATGACTGGACAGGAAATAGAAAGTATCAACTGAATGTTAAATGTGTTTCCTGTCAGGTATTTTAATTGTCTGTATTGTCTACTTGAATGTTTGCAATGTCTTGATTGTGGTTGTTTGTAATGTCTTGTTAATTGGTGTAGGACCCCAGGAAGATTAGCTAGCGTTATGGCGTTAGCTAATGGGGATCCTAATAAAAATTACAAAATTACAAAATGACCTCTCCCCATCTGTACAATCATTGAATCAATATGTTTTGACCATGACAATTTACAAACTAAAGTAACGGCAAGTAATTTAGTCTCCTCAACTTGTTCAACAGCCACACCATTCATTACCAGATTCAGCTGAGGTCTAGAACTTAAGGAATGATTTGTACCAAATACAATGCTCTTAGTTTTAGAGATGTTCAGGACCAGTTTATTACTAGCCACCCATTCCAAAACAGACTGTAACTCTTTGTTAAGGGTTTCAGTGACTTCATTAGCTGTCGTTGCTGATGCGTATATGGTTGAATCATCAGCATACATGGACACACATGCTTTGTTTAATGTCAGTTGCAGGTCATTGGTAAAAATAGAAAAGAGTAGAGGGCCTAGAGAGCTGTCCTGCGGTATGCCACACTTTACATGTTTGACATTAGAGAAGCTTCCATTAAAGAAAACCCTTTGAGTTCTATTAGATAGATAGATTACTTTGGCTTCCCTCCAGGCCTGAGGACAAAGACTTTCCTCTAGGCTCAGATAAAAAAATATGACAGATAGGAGTGGCTATAGAGTCAGCTACCATCCTGAGTAGCTTTCCATCTAAGTTGTCAATGCCAGGAGGTTTGTCATTATCGATCGATAACAGTAATTTCTCCACCTCTCCCACACTAACTTTACAAAATTCAAACTTGCAATGCTTTTCTTTCATTATTAGTTTTTTACGCATGAATACAATTGTTCACTGTTCGTGTTGGCATTTCCTGCCTAAGTTTGCCCACTTTGCCAATTAAATAATCATTAAAATAATTGGCAACATCAAATGGTTTCGTGATGAATAAGCCATCTGATTTGATGAATTTGTCTTTCTGCCCATAATTTTATTTAAAGTATTCCAAAGTGTTTTTTCCATCATTCTTTATATCATTGATCTTGGCTTCATAATACAGTTTATTCTTTTTGTTGAGTTTAGTCACATAATCTCAATTTGCAGTAAGTAAGCCAGTCAGATGTGCAGCCAGACTTATTAGCCACTCCTTGCCCCATCTCTTTCAACCATACAGTTTTTCAATTGCTCATCAATCCATGGAGCCTTAACAGTTCTAACAGTCAGTTTCTTAACAGGTGCATGTTTATCAATAATTGGAAGAAGCAATTTCATAAATGCATCACGTGCAGCATCTGGATGCTCCTCATTAATCACATCAGACCAACAAATATTTTTAACATCATCCACAGAAAAATATTTAGTATGATCTTATGATCTCTTATACACTATTTTAGGCCCAGCTGTTGGAACTTTGGCATTCCTGGATATAGCCACTATATTGTGATCACTGCATCCAACGGGTACGGATACAGCTTTAGAACAAAGTTCTACAGTATTAGTAAAAATGTGATTGATACATGTGGATGATCATGTTCCTGTAGTGTTTGTAAACACCCTGGTAGGTTGATTAATAACCTGAACCAGATTACAGACACTGGTTACAGTATGAAGCTTCCTCTTGAGCCAACAGCTTGATGAAAACCAGTCAATATTCAGGTCCCCAAGAAAGAAGACCTCTCTGTTCACATCACATACACTATCAAGCATTTCACACACATTATTTAGATACTGACTGTTAGCACTTGGTGGCCTATAGCAACACCCAAAAAGAAAAGGCTTTAGATGTACCAGGTGAACCTACAACCACAACACTTCAATAACACTTGACATAAAATCTTCTCTAAGCATTACAGGGATATGACTCTGAATTTAACTTCTTAAGAGCGGCAGCATAGGTGACGGTTTTGGAGAGTCTGGCGTGCCCAAAGTTAAATGCCTGCCACTCAGGCCCAGAAAATAGGATATGCACATAATTAGTACTATTGGATAGGACACACTCTGAAGTTTATAAAAGTGTTAAAATCATGTATGTGAGTATAACAGAACTGATATAGCAGGCGAAAACCCGAGAAAATCCAAAATGCAGTTTTTTTTGTAAATGACATTTTCTCCAGGCTGCCTATTCATTTGTATTTTACCTAGGACTGAGACTGCAGTACCTATGGCTTCCACTAGATGTCAACTGTCTTTATACAAAGCCTGGAAGCTGTAGCAGTGAGCAGAACGTATAGGAAGAGGAAGTAGTCAGGGGACCACTTTTGTTTACAAAGTTTGACAGGTGCGAGATTGTGAATGCGCACCACTTTATTTTCCTTTCCTATTGTTCACGTTATCGTCCGGTTGAAATATTACAGTAAGTATACATAAAAGGAAACCTAAGGATACATTCAAAATGATTGATTTGTTTGTAGAAAGTGTATAGGTATAATTTCAACGTGTTCTCTTCACGGTTCAATGGGCGACTCAACGGTGGATTTTATGATCATAACCCGCCAACCAAACTGAGATTTATGGAAATAATAAATGACCTTTTCTAACAAAAGAACCATTGGATGTCTTCGTTGGACACTTGGGAAGCCCTCAGCAGAAGTTCTTCGAAAGGTATTTTTTAGCTCTTATATTTTTTAGCTCTTATATGGGTTTTGTGTGACCCGCGCTGGATATTAATTTATGCTAATGTGGAAAATATGTGGGGTGCTATCCTCAAACAATCAAATGTTGTGCTTTCGCCGTAAAGCCTTTTTGAAATCTGACAACGCTGTGATATTGCCAAGAAGCAGAGCTTTTGATGACTATGCAACACTTGTATATTGATGAATGTTTAATAATTAAACTTTTGGATTTTGAATTTGGCGCCTTACATTTCACCGGGTAGTGTCAGGAGTGGCCCGCTAGCGCGCCGCTACTCCCTAAGTAGATATACAGCATTTCTGTCTCTTCTATAGATGTTATATCCTTGTATTGCTACTGCTGTATCATCAAATGATTTATCTAAGTGAGTCTCAGAAATGGCTAATATATGAATGTTATCTGATGTTAGCAAGCTATTGATTTCATGAACCTTATTTCTAAGGCTACATTTATTAAAATTGGCTATTTTCAGCCCAGAGATAGACATAATACTGAAAAGAGCAAACAAAGCAATAGAAAAAAACATACATTCAGTAGTCCATTAATCAATCGGTGTGTGCGCTGAGGGGTTGAAGCTACGAACCCATAGGCTTGGCTCTCTCATACCTTCCAGGCTTCCGGGAGGGAGGGTGGACAATAAGCCTGTCATAGCGGATGTAAGCAATGTCCCCACACACTCTGGCAGTTTTCATGGCTGGGATCAGTTCTTTCCTCTTCTGGCGCATAGCTTCAGGATAGTCCATGTTGAGGAAGATATACGTTCCTCAAGTTCTTGGCTCTTTCCAGAACAGCTACATTGTCCTTGAACCTCAGGAACTTGACCACTATTGGCCTGGGCCTATCACCTGGGCCGGTGGTGGGTTTATATAGATAGCTTTATATAAATTATTAATGCTGCAATATGTAACTTTTTGGGCGACCCAACCAAATGCACATATACATGTGAGTTATAGATCTGTCATTCTCATTGAAAACAAGTCTAAAAAGCGGTAGATCTGTTCCTATCCTTACGTTTCATTTTTGCATCTTTTACCTTTGGTTTTGTACACCAGCTTCAAACATTTAAAAATTCAATTTTTTGGGTTATGGAAAATATATTTTCACAGCGGTTTAGATAGAACAATGATTCTCTACACTATACTTGATTGTTTTGTCACATAAACTGAAATTAGACAAACTATTAGAATTTTAGAAACCAGGAAATAGCAGAGAGATTTCTGCATAGAGCATCTTTAAGGGGGATTCAATGTAGTCCGTAGTGTTTAACTGTCGTGAATATCTACCGGAATCACTGTGACAGATAGTAAGAGATTCTGTACCAGAAGAAATATTCATTCTGAATGCATATTTGGATCCAAATTCAATTGTTTGATCATATAGTGTGGGAGATCCAATGACAGATCAGCGTTATATAGCCCCCATTACTCAACTGGCGGAATGCGGACCTGGACCCAGAATGGGGTGAATTACTTGGTCGGGCTTCGACCTCTGGTATCATATAAACACACATAAAACATGGAAGAATGCGTAGAATTGCAAGAAATTAGCTTTAAAACTGCAACATTTTCTCTTCACCAACAAAAAGGGTGTGAACAGTTTGGGGTTGCATGGGTTGCGAGGTAGGGGTTTGTTACTATGCCGATCAATGACATTATCCATCTGGACTTTTGCCACCTAGGAAATTTGTGTGACCGGACGTTCTCAAATAGTACTTGAGTACCCCTGTCATATAGCATAGAGCAAGCAATCAAATCAATCAATTGAACAGAGATCATCAGCACAATGACGACTAGTAGAAGGGGAACGGGGAAAGCCGCGATTGCTGAAATGAAGTGGCTCTGATAGAGGTCAGTCCAGAGGAGTGGCAACACTGTTTCCTGCCATGCTCCACCAGCCATCAGGACATCCACAATCATCAACCAGCTCCTCTGTGATTTCTCCAGCCTAGCCCTATCATTGTCATCTGCACTAGATCACAGTTTCTACACTACAGCCCCATCTGAACACAGACCCTGCTCCATTCCACACTACAGCCCCATCTGAACACAGACCCTGCTCTATTCCACACTACAGCCCCATCTGAACACAGACCCTGCTCCCTTCCACACTACAGCCCATCTGAACACAGACCCTGCTCCCTTCCACACTACAGCCCCATCTGAACACAGACCCTGCTCCCTTCCACACTACAGCCCCATCTGAACACAGACCCTCCTCCCTTCTCACACTACAATAAAGCTGTCTCTGATGTTGTCGACAGATGGATTGATTTCTTTATTTCCACTCTGTAAAACCTGTCATCTGGAAATTGCTGCTCCGCATCATTCAGGTCCTAAAAGCTGTATTTGGAGTCAAAGTCAGAGGATGAGCGCAAATAAGGAGATCAATGGATGCTGCATGGAATTCCATTACATACAAAGACAGAACTGTATTGAGTTATTTCAGAGATACTGAATGGTTTTAATGTGCTACATAATCTTATATCATAATGGGCTATAGGGCTAGCATGAAATTAGATCAGAATAAGGCTAGGGTTACCAAAGATAATACAAATTATCTATAGTTAAATATCTTACTTGATCATTACACTATAGTTTATTGGATGACCCCAGGGCTATCTTGGCCTCCCCTCTCTCTCCACAGTAGCCATCACTGTAGCCCATGGGGGGTTCATCATCATGCACAACCCAACACCCTGGCCATCCCTGTCGCAACATAAAATGTCCAAATATAAACAGGTCCGGTACATCCTCATACAGTGCCTTCAGAAAGTATTCACACCCTTTGACTTGTTACACATTTTGTTGTGTTACAGTCTGAATTCAAATGAACTACATTTAGATTATTATGTTTTTGTCACTGGCCTAGACACAACACCTCATAATGTCAAAGTGGAATTCCATTAAAAGCGGAAATGTCTTGAGTCAATACGTATTCAGCCCCTTTGTTATGGCAAACCTGAATAAGTTCAGGAGTAAAAATGTACTTAACACATCACATAATAAGTTGCATGGACTCACTCTGTGTGCAACCACAGTGTTTAACATGATTTTTGAATTTCAAACACAGATTATTCAACCACAAAGACCAGGGAGGTTTTCCAATGCCTCGCAAAGAAGGGCACCTTTTGATAGATGGGTAAAAACAGAAAAAAGCAGACATTGAATATCCCTTTGAGCATGGTGAAGTTATTCATTACACTTTGGAGGGTGAATTTTTTTAATTGGTTGTCTAGCAATGATCAACAACCTATTTGACAGAGCTTAAAGAATAAAAAAATTATAATGGGCAAATGTTACACAATCCAGGTGTGGAAAGCTCTTAGAGACTTTCCCAGAAAGACTCAGGTCTGTAATCTGAAAGTATTGACCCAGGGGTGTGAATACTTACGTAAATGAGCTATTTCTGTATTTCCTTTTCAATACATTTGCTGAAGTTTCTAAAAACATGTTTTCACTTTGTCATTATGGTGTACTGTGGGTAGATGGGTGAAAAAAACCAAAATGTCATACATTTTGAATTCAGGCTGTAACACAACATAATGTGGAATTAGACGATACAGTATGTGCTTCTTTGTTACACCACCATGTAGTGGAGCTGTGTGTGAGACGGCAGGCGGCAGAGAGAGAAGGTGTATTATTTATGCTTTTTCTCTTCTCGTGGTTCTCTGTCTGTCTGTATCCAGGATGAATGGGGAGGAAGATGAAATGCTCTGCTGTCACAGCAGGGCTGAAGAGGCTCAGGGATGACAAATCTAGCTAGACTGCCCTGTCCCCACCCTCTACACCTCTTTCCCCATCTTTCCCTCCCTCACCACCCTCCCCCTTCCCCTCCCTATCTCCCCACCTATTTGAAGGTGACATGGTGATGGAGATGGATGCTTGGTTCACAGCCAATAAAATGTCCCCATGAGGCCAGGTGCTTTTTGTCTTTAGTAGGGTTATAGGCTACAGACTAGAGCCCACAGTGAAAAGGAATTGGAGACACAGATTATAGTGGTGTGCTCACTCAGATGTCCTTTGTCCTCATGATGTATCACACTAGATAGTCAGGTATCTAACGCATTAGTAAAGTAGAGATAGTGAAAACTCTTTTATAGAAAAGTAGTCAGAGAGACAAAATGGCCACTGACTGATAGCTTCACATTTGGCATGCTGTAGTTGACAGATACTCTGAAGGAGGGAATTAGGCATTAAACCATTAAGCTAAAATCTCTTTATTACATATTTTAGAACATTATGTTTCATCCATGTATCTTTTTCCATCACTAGGCTACATTTCAGAGAGGTGGTCCAAAGATGAGTCCTCCCTCCCCCTTTACCTTCAATATGTCAATGTAATTGAGTGGTGGTAAGAGGGAGAGTTGCGCTGGCCTTGTAAAACACTCCACTCCTCTTTAGTGGTGCAATGAAACTAATCCCCCAACATACACTGATCTCTCCATCTCCCTCTCACCCTCAACTCCCCCTCTCTCTATCACTCTCTCTCTCTCAGCCCCCTATCTCTCTCTTTCTCGCAACCCCCCCTCTCCATTTCTCTTCCTCTCTCTTCCCCACCCCCTCTCCCTATCTATCTCACAGCAGAGGTAGCAGCATAATGTGGACTGCCAAGCGTTTATCATAAAAAGCAATAGTTGCTCAGGGATTATGGGCTCTAAATGATCACACTGCCAATTAATGTTATATATTTACTCTGGCTCATTGTCATGCAGCCTGGCCGAGGTAGAAAGACAAAAAGAGAGAGAGGGAGAGAGGGCATGCGGCTAGACAGTACTGTCCTTGAGAGCGGGTGAACTGACTGCAGAAGGGCAGTCTGGTGGGCGGCTGGCAGGCTCACATTCCTTCCTTCCTCCCTCCCTCCCTCCCTCCCTCCCTCCCTCCCTCCCTCCCTCCCTCCCTCCCTCCCTTCCTCTCTCCCTGCCTGTCGGTGTGCACCAGAAACCAGGGGGGAAAGTACTGGCTTTAACTGAAAAGCCTGTCTGGCTTTAACACATGGCTACCACTGCCAATTTATACTGTAGCATAGAAAGGCTAGTGTTTGTGTGTGTGTGTGTGTGTCTGTGTGTGCCTGTGGGCTCATGTATCTTGCGATCTACTATAAATAATTGCATGGGGTGATTCAAACATGTCTGGTTCCTAGCATGATCATGAGGCATAATTAAATCAAAATAAAGAAAATGACCCATCCATCCAGCCGTGAATTTGTGTAATCATAATTATAAAGCAATTAAAAATGAGCTATCGCCTTGGTGGCTTTAACTGTACATGGCAGTTGTATGTCCGCAACATCTACTTGACACAGTGATGAGAGGGAGAAGGGAGGAGAATCACTTAGATAATTAGGGCTTAGGAGGCATGTAACGTTAGCTGTTGTAATCTGCCTAAAAATCTATATACTGTAGCTACTGCACTAACTTAACCAAAATTGATCCATCATAAAACGAGAAATTGCTGCCGAGTGAAAATGTTCAAATGCCAACAATGTCTAATGAAAAATGTATATGCATTAGGAACAGGCATGTATTACCTCATTTACATACATTACCTTTGATACGAATTTGTGTTGATCCAGGATCATCATTTAGGCCTAGATGTGTTGATCCTGGATCGTCATTTAGCTGTGTTAAATCCAGAGACAACACAGCAAAATAATGATTCAGGATCAATACAGCTAAATGGCAAGACCAGGATCAACACAGGTAAATGTAAATGATGACCCAGGATGAATACAGCTAAATCAAATCAAATGCTGTTTGTCACATCCTTTGTAAACAATATGTGAACTAACAGTGAAATGCTTACTTACGGATCCTTTTCCAACAATGCAGAGATAAAGATAAAACATATATACAGTACCAGTCAAAAGTTTGCACACACCAATTCATTCAAGGATTTTTATCTATTTGTACTATTCTACATTGTAGAATAATAGTGAAGACATCACTACTATGAAATAACACATATGGAATCACATAGTAACCAAAAAAGTGTTAAACAAATCAAAATATATTTAATATTCTTCAAAGTAGCCTACCGTTGCCTTCATGACAGCTTTGCACACTCTTGGCATTCTCTCAACCAGCTTCACCTGGAATGCTTTTCCAACAATCTTGAAGGAGTTCCCACATATCCTGAGCACTTGTTGGCTGCTTTTCCTTCACATTGCGGTCCAACTCATCCCAAACCATCTCAATTGCGTTGAGGTCGGGTGATTGTGGAGGCCAGCTCATCTTGATGCAACACTCCATCACTCTCTTTCTTGGTCAAATAGCCCTTACACAGCCTGAAGGTGTGTTGGGTCATTGTACTGTTGAAAAACAAATGATAGTCCCACTAAGTGCAAACCAGATGGGATGGCGTATCGCTGCAGAATCCTGCGGCAGCCATGCTGGTTAAGTCTGCCTTGAATTCTAAATAAAATCACTGACAGTGTCACCAACAAAGCACCACTACACCCCCTCCTTCATGCCTCACGGGGGGAACCACACAAGCGGAAATCATCCGTTCACCTACTAAGCGTCTCACAAAGACACGGCGGTTGGAACCAAATATTTCACATTTGGACTCATCATACCAAAAGACAGATTTCCACTGTCTAATGTCCATTGCTTGTGTTTCTTGGCCCAAGCAAGTCTCTTCTTATTATTGGTGACTTTTAGTGGTGGTTTCTTTGTAGAAATTTGACTATGAAGGCCTGATTCCCACAGTCTCCTCTAAACAGTTGATGTTGAGGAGATGTGTCTGTTACTTGAACTCTGTGAAGCATTTATTTGGGCTGCAATTTCTGAGGCTGGTAACTCTAATGAACTTATCCTCTGCAACAGAGGTAACTCTGGGTCTTCCTTTCCTGTGGAAGGAAACTGGCCTTTCCTGCCAGTTTCATCATACCGCTTGATGGTTTTTGCAACTGCACTTGAAGAAACGTTCAAAATTCTTGAAATGTTCCGCATTGACTAAACTTCATGTCTTAAAGTAATGATGGACTGTCATTTATTTTTGCCATACTATGGACTTGGCTATCTTCTATATACCACCCGTCCTTCGTCACAACACACCTGATTGGCTCAAACGCATTAAGAAGGAAAGACATTCCACAAATTAACTTTTAACAAGGCACACCTGTTCATTGAAATGCATATCAGGTGACTACCTCTTGAAGCTGGTTGAGTGAATGCCATAAGCGTGCAAAGCTGTCATCAAGGCAAAGGGTGGCTACTTTGAAGATTCTCAAATATAACATATATTTTGATTTGTTTAAAACGTTTTTGGTTACCACATGATTACATATGTGTTATTTTCATAGTTGAAAATAGTACAAATAAAGAAAAATCCTTGAATAGGTGTTTATGAGTTGGTGTTTCCAAAGTTTGGACTGGTACTGATTTATATATATATATAGATATATAAATAGTGACACAATGAATAAATACACAGTGAACAACGAATAACAATAATGAGTAAAAAAATTACATGGCTACATACAGGGAGTACCCGTAGCGATTCGATGTGCAGGGGTATGAGGTAATTGAGGTAGCCATGTACATATACTGTAGGTAGTGGTAAAGTGACTAGGCAACAGCATAGATAATAGACTGAGCTGTAGCAGTAGCGTATATGGAGCAGTAGTAGCAACGTACGTGGTCAGTGTGAAAGTGTGTGTGGGTGTGTGTGTGGGAGTGAGTGAGTATGTGTGTGAGAATGTGGAGTCAGTACACATGTGCACGCATGTTGTGTGTATGTGTGTTTGTGTCGGGGTGTCAGTGTAAGTATGTGTGGGTAGAATCCAGTGTTTGTGCATAGAGTCAGTGCAAAAAAGGGTAAATGCAGGTATTCCTGGTAGCCATTTGATTAGCTATTTAGCAGTCTTGTTTAGCAGTATTATGGCTTGGTGGTAGACGCTGTTCAGGGTCATGTAGGTTCCAAACTTGGTTCACTGGTACCGCTTACCATGCGGTAGCAGAGAGAACAGTCTATGGCTTGGGTGGCTGGAGTCTTCGAAAAAATGTTGGGCCTTCCTCTGACACCGCCTGGTATAGAGGTCCTGGATGGCAGGGAGCTCAGCCTCAGTGATGTACAGGGCCGTACTCATCACCCTCTGTAGCGCCTCGCGGTCGGGTGCCTGGCAGTTGCCGTACCAAGCGGTGATGCAGCCAGTCAAAATGATCACAATGGTACTGGTGTAGAACTTTTTGAGGATGCCAAATCTTTTCAGCCTCCTGAGGGGGAAGAGGCGCTGTTGTGACCTCTTCACAACTGTGTGGGGTGTGTGCACCATGTTAATTCATTAGTGATGTGGACACCCATGTACACGCCCCTCTGTTTCCTGTTGAACACGATGAGTTTCTTTGTCTTGCTGTTCTTGAGGGAGAGGTTGTTGTCCTGTCACCAAACTGACAGTTCTCTGACCTATAGGCAGCCTCATCATCATATGTAATCAGTCCTACCACTGTCGTGTCGTCAGCAAACGACATGATAGTGTTGGAGTCGTGCGTGGCGACGCAGTCATAGGTGAATAGGGAGTACAGCACAGGACTAAGTGCACACCCCTGAGGGGCCCCCGTGTTGATGGTCAGTGTGGCGGATGTGTTGTTGCCTACCCCCGTCAGGAAGTCCAGGATCCAGATGCAGAGGTAGGTATTCAGTCCCAGGGTCCTGAGCTTTGTGATGAGCTTGGAAGGGACTATGGTGTTGAATGCTGAGCTGTAATCAATGAACAACATTTCAAAGCATTTCATGGCTATAGATGTGAGTGCTACAGGGCGATAGTCATTTAGGCAGGGTACCTTGCCGTTCTTGGGCAGGGGGTCTATTGAGGTCTGCTTGAAACAAGTTGCTATTACAGACCGGGTCAGGGATATGTTGAAAATGTCAGTGAAGACACTGGGCAGCTGCTCAGCGCATGCTCTGAGTATGCCTTCTGGTATTCCGTCTGGCCCTGCGGCTTCGCGAATGTTAACCCGTTTAAAGGTCTTATTATCGGCTACGGAAAGTGAGATCACAAAGTCGCATGAACAGCTGGTGCTCTCATGCATGGTTCAGTGTTGCTTGCCTAGAAGCGAGCATAGAAGGCATTTAGCTTGTTTGTTAGGCTTGTGTTGCTGGGCAGCTCGTGTCTGGGTTTCCCTTTCTAATCCGTGACAGTTTGCAAGCCCTGCCACATCCGTTGAGTGTCAGAGCCAACGTAGAAGGATTCGATCTTAGTCTTGAACTGACGCTTTGCCTGTTTGATGGCTCGTCGGAGGTCTTATAAGCGTCCAGATTAGTGACCAGCTCCTCGAAAGCGGCAGCTGTAGCCTTTAGCTTAATGCAGATGTTGCCTGTAATCCATGGCTTCTGGTTGGGGTTTGTACGTAAAGCTACTATGGGGAAGATAGAGTTATGGTCTGATTTTCCAAAGGGAGGTCGAGGGAGGGCCTTGTATGAGTTTCTGTGTGTGGAGTAAATGTGATCTAGAGTTTTGGCGCCTTCAGTTGCACAGGTGACATGCTGGTAAAAATTAACCAAAACGAATGTCAATTTCCCTACATTCAAATCACCGGCCACGAGAAACGCCGCCTCTGAACAAGCATTTTCTTGTTTGCTTATGGCCCTATACAGTTTGTTGAGTGTAGTCTTAGTACCAGCATCGGTTTGTGGTGGTAAATAGACAGCTATGATAAATATTGGTAAATAGTATGGTCTGCAGCTTATCATGAGCAAAAACTCGAGACTTCCATAACATTAGAGATCGCGCACCAGCTGTTGTTAATAAAGAGACATTCCCCTCCTCCCTTCGTCTTACCCGAGTCTGCCATCCAGTCTTGACGATGCATAGCAAAAACAGCAAGATGTACACTGAGTATATCAAACATTAAAACCACCTTCCAAATATTGAGTTGTTTCGAGTCTCGGGGATTTGGGCCTGTTCACTGAGTAAACAAATTCCAGAGCTGCCGACTCATTGAAGTAGAAATGTTGGTCCAAATCAAGGTTATTGATTGCTGTTATGATGTACAGAAGCTGTTTTCGGTAATATGAAATGATGGCGGAGACATTATGTACAAAAAAGTTCAGATCAGCGTAATAAAACACACAACTGCAGCGTCATCACTTCACTTCAATGTAAATGATGATCCAAGATCAACACTGCTAAATGATGATCCAAGATCAACACTGCTAAATGATGATCCAAGATCAACACTGCTAAATGACGATCCAGAATCACGCCTCACTTTCAATCCACTCCCCTTTTCTCCCCAGGTCCCACTATACTTTAAGCAACATTATTCTGGAAGTGCTACTGTAGCTATCCCTGGAGGGTAAGATTACACGTTTCATCAGCTGAGCACCTGAGGACGACGCCAAGGGAAAGCCTCACTTTACATCATGAGGGAAAAAACTAGGCTTTATCCCAGTCCTTAGCCTGGAGCAAACAGACAAACAAAATGTAATCAGGGTTTGCTCTCACCCCTGGGACCTCAACTTCACTGGGAATAAGGGTTTGACAGACATCATCACTTTTATTCCCTATTATTTACATTGTCCTCCACCTAACCTCATCCCTTTACAGCTGTCCACTGCACTCAATCTGAACAAGTGCTAAGACAGCATCTTAGATACTGTGACTGTGCTTTGTCCCAGGTGTACCTTCAGGAATATAAAACTATATAACAATATGGTAATAATAACATTCAGGCTTGATTCTACTAAATTGTTTAATTTCATCCAACCCGTCATGATATGCAGCCAAGGGCTGAGCTGTTTCCTCATTCACAGCCACTTGTATTCATCAGTGTCGAGACACTGGAGCCATTTCTCACAGACGGATGCTAAAAAGCGGCTTGTTCCAACAACTCCCAGATGTATGCAAATAAAAACACCCCCGCTCCACACTTATCTCGCTCTGCTTATTATGCAATGTCATAGGACTTTGCTAAAGTAAAGAGCAACTCTTTTAGGTTTGTCAGGGAATCATTTATCTACGACCACCCCGAAGAGCCATTTTTCTTTTGTTGCCATAGAATTTCCAATTTGAGAAAACAATAACGGCACAAATAATAATGGCATTAAGGATGGAAGCGGCAGTGACAATGATGGTGGTGGTGGTGTGTGTACATGTGCTCCAGGTGGGTAACTTGGTCAGAAAAGCTGTAGAATGTTAAGCAGACATTTGAGCAGGCCTTCCCAGCACAAACACACATACACTGGCTCATACACTCAGAGTAATACATTTGATAACGGGTTTCTCAACTCCTCCAGCTCCTCCACACACACAACCATGGCTCTGAAAACGTACTGACATAACCACTCTGACACACACACGTGCACGCATGCGCACACACGCGCGCACACACACTCGCACACACACGAACATACACAGATGATACTATGGGACTGAGTGGGGGAACTTGTCTCTGGAGTCTCATTTCACAGACCAATTAATCATGAAAGGAAGCACAAAGGAATCTAACAGGCAAGGCTACACTGCAGGTTAATTCATGCTTAACAATACAGTACACCACGTCATAGCCTGCTTCTATAAGGCTGTTATACTAATATAACTGTGTAACACACAATTGTGTTTCCTCCCACAGTGTCTCCCCCAGCCTCATTCTCCATTTCAGTGTGATTACAGAGGGTATGAGGGAGAAGCGCTGCTAACCCAGGCTGTCTCAGGGGGACAGGGGGTGAGAAAGAGGGGGGACAGGGGATGAGAGAGGGGAGCAGGGGACCCTGCTCTGACAGAAGGACAGGCAAGACGACAACATCGTTGTGTCACACATCTGAAATTCTATTTATAGCTGCTTACGATGGGTTCATCACAGACGCACACACAGCCAGCAGCATACCACCCTCTATCCCACTGCTAGCTTGCCTCTGAAGCTAAGCAGGGTTGGTCCTGTGTGGGAGACCAGATGCTGCTGGAAGTGGTTTTGGAGGGCCAGTAGGAGGCACTCTTTCCTCTGGTCTAAAAAAAGATCCCATTGCCCTGTGTAGGGTGCAGTCTTTTTGGATGGAACGTTAAACGGGTGTCCTGACTCTCTGTGGTCACTAAAGATCCCATGGCACACATCGTAAGAGTAGAGGTGTTAACCCTGGTGTCCTGGCTAAATTTCCAATCTGACCCTCATACCATTATGACCACCTAATCATCCCCAGCTTCCAATTGGCTCATTGATCCCCCCTCCTCTCCCCTGTTACTATTCCCCAGGTCGTTGCTGTAAATGAGAATGTGTTCTCAGTCAACTTACCTGGTAAAATATGGGTAAAAAAATAAATACTATTTACAACAATGCATTATTCACGAGCCTGGGATCAACCCAGCCAGCAGAATCCCACACAACTACTACTACTCATAACAATACACATCTCCGCCTGCCTGAATGGGAAAAATACAGTAATACCTACCGTCAGCTGAACGTGATACTGCATACTGCCGCTCAACCCATAACTATTTCCTCCTATCGCAGGCCGTGATTTAAGACCAGCTTCAAAAAACAGGAATCAACATCAATTACTGTTGCTAAAAGGTGTATGTAGGAAAGGAGGAGGAAAATATCTAATGTGCTGCCACACATTAACTTAGTTTACAGCCTGAGGTCTGACTGCAATCTCATTTAGCTAGAAGTCTTGAGTGCCTCACCCTCACTCACTTCAACCTGTGTGAAAATGTGCATCAGGTATACGCTAAGCCTGGTGAGTGGTGACATGGCAGCTAATGTGACTGGATCAGTAAAGGATGAATTGCTTCTTAACCCAGAGCAAGAAGACGTATCACTGGTCTCCTGGCTGGCTTTATGAAGATGGATGGTGGATGGATGGTGATGCAGCGAGTTGCCAAGGATCATGAGGCACCATGCCACTCTCCTGACTGCAGACTGGTGTCACAGAGCAGACCGTCCTTTAAACACGGTCCCTATCGTGTCATATTTAATTACATTTTAACCTTTTATTTATGTACAGTGAGGGAAAAAAGTATTTGATCCCCTGCTGATTTTGTACGTTTGCCCACTGACAAAGAAATGATTAGTCTATAATTTTAATGGTAGGTTTATTTGAACAGTGAGAGACAGAAAAAAATGTGAAACATTTTATAAATTGATTTGCATTTTAATGAGGGAAATAAGTATTTGACCCCTCTGCAAAACATGACTTAGTACTTGGTGGCAAAACCCTTGTTGGCAATCACAGAGGTCAGACGTTTCTTGTAGTTGGCCACCAGGTTTGCACACATCTCAGGAGGGATTTTGTCCCACTCCTCTTTGCAGATCTTCTCCAAGTCATTAAGGTTTCGAGGCTGCCGTTTGGCAACTCGAACCTTCAGCTCCCTCCGCAGATTTTCTATGGGATTAAGGTCTGGAGACTTAGCAGAAAAACACCCCCAAAGCATAATGTTTCCACCTCCATGTTTGATGGTGGGGATGGTGTTATTGGGGTCATAGGCAGCATTCCTCCTCCTCCAAACACGGCGAGTTGAGTTGATGCCAAAGTGCTCCATTTTGGTCTCATCTGACCACAACACTTTCACCCAGTTGTCCTCTGAATCATTCAGATGTTCATTGGCAAACTTCAGACGGGCATGTATATGTGCTTTCTTGAGCAGGGTGACCTTGCGGGCGCTGCAGGATTTCAGTCCTTCACGGCGTAGTGTGTTACCAATTGTTTTCTTGGTGATTATGGTCCCAGCTGCCTTGAGATCATTGACAAGATCCTCCCGTGTAGTTCTGGGCTGATTCCTCACCATTCTCATGATCATTGCAACTCCACGAGGTGAGATCTTGCATGGAGCCCCAGGCCGAGGGAGATTGCCAGTTCTTTTGTGTTTCTTCCATTTGCGAATAATCGCACCAACTGTTGTCACCTTCTCACCAAGCTGCTTGGCGATGGTCTTGTAGCCCATTCCAGCCTTGTGTAGGTCTACAATCTTGTCCCTGACATCCTTGGAGAGCTCTTTGGTCCTGGCCATGGTGGAGAGTTTGGAATCTGATTGATTGATTGCTTCTGTGGACAGGTGTCTTTTATACAGGTAACAAACTGAGATTAGGAGCACTCCCTTTAAGAGTGTGCTCCTAATCTCAGCTCGTTACCTGTATAAAAGACACCTGGGAGCCAGAAATCTTTCTGATTGAGAGGGGGTCAAATACTTATTTCCCTCATTAAAATGCAAATCAATTTATAACATTTTTCACATGCGTTTTTCTGGATTTTTTTGTTGTTATTCTGTCTCTCACTGTTCAAATAAATCTACTATTAAAATTACAGACTGATTATTTCTTTGTCAATGGGCAAACGTACAAAATCAGCAGGAGATCATATACTTTTTTCCCTCACTGTATAGGAACTGATACCAAAACATTGACATATTGAATTTACAAGTCAGATGAATTGCACGATCACACCTTCGCTTGCGCTAATCTCCAGCACTTGTCCCTAAACGATCAGTACACATGCCGGAGTGAATATGCAAGCACCAGCCAAGTAAATGCATAAATATATTTATCTTATGTTGTGCTGAGTGAGGAAGAGCTTGAGGCAGTGTTTCTGACCCCTGACCACATGCAGAAGGATTCTACACAACTACTGCTACTCATAACAATACACATCTCCGGCCTGCCTGAATGGAAAAAATACAGTAATACCTACCGTCAGCTGAACGTATACTGCAATTACCTGCCATACATGGGAGTACTGGGAGGACTGTCCTGCTGAACTCCCTCTGTGACACCTCTGGCTGCCTACTACACGGGTTGGTGTCGTGTTCACTACTGTACCAATACCATAGGAATTTCCTGTATTTTTAAGGAATATTTAAGTTTCATGTTTTATTAACAATGAATGATATTTCAATGCCAATCCACAAAGGATTACTAGACTGCAGCGCTAGGCTAGCAGTACTGATAACAGTACTGTTTACTTTTCAAAGACAGAGTTGGTTTTCAGGGTCATAGAAGGAGAGCATTTTCTGTGTGTTGGTTTTTCTTTATCCATTCCATCTGCAGATGAGAAGAAAGAGCAAGAGGAAATATTTCCCATTCCACTTCATTTTAGTGGAAATGTTTTGTCACATTGCTGACAGTGCTTGGAATGAGCTGTCCATCTTCAGTTATTGGAGCTAGCTCACTGAGTCTGAGGCTAGGCAATATCTTTGTGTCTGTCTCTCTCCTCGGCTCGGAAAGCGGTTCTATGCCACACACAGAGACAGTGTTCCAAACAGCAGTCTTTTCTTCTCTTCTCTGGGAGTCCCTCAGGGCTCGTTCCACAAGGCAAATAATGTAATGTGCCACCACAGTGAACTATCTGGCCCCCCTCTTCCTCTCTCCCTTCCTCTCTCTCTCTCTCTCTCTCTCTCTCTCTCTCTCTCTCTCTCTCTCTCTCTCTCTCTCTCTCTCTCTCTCGCGCTCTCGCTCTCGCTCTCTCTTTCAGTCTAATGTCTACCAGACATGAGAGCCCATCTCTTCTTACCACAACACACACTCACATCAAGACACACCAGACAAACAACCACACACATAAAACAGAATGAGAAACCAACAAATCTCTTTGATTACTACAATTCTCTCCTTGAGAAGGCAAAGTGTTTCTTACTTTCTTCCTCAAGTGTGAAAGTATGAACTTCTACCACACAGAACATGTTAAACCAATGTACTATTTATAAAGCAAGGTTTTTCTTCCCATACCTTGATGCCTCAGGCAGTAAGGAGTTAAATTACTTTCCTAAATCCAATCACTATTAGGAAGGATAGGATAATTCAGACCTCAAGGGGCAGGTTGCCTTCTGATTCATGACAATAATTTCAATTAAGGGCAGATTAGCACCTGAGGGCAGACAGAGAGGTGATTTGATTAACCCTGCCCTATTCAAGTCTCTTACCCATGTCTATTGTTTCACAGTCATTCCTGAGTTACAAGCACTACATGTTGTTTTAGGTAAGGTACATGAAGGCATCAATGATGTGCATAATGATATAGCTAATAGTGGATCTACAAGCTGTTAGCAGAATCAAACAAAATCTTTGTTCGACAAATAACCTTCATAATATTTTAACCCCATCTCTCTGGCTCTTTCTGGCTTCCCATCTGGATTTCTCTCTCTATCACACGCTCTCAGGAATTAGATGTACTGGCATGACGACCACATAAATACAGACTGGGGAGCTAAGCGCTAGGATACCAGACCACGTGTGAACGTTGTTCGTCACCCCCTGCCTGATTACGCCCGCTAAACCATTGCAGTGATCCTCCACTTCATCAGGGAAACAGATGAGATGTGTTTGTTGGCGTTGTCTGACTGATGGGCCCTGAGCCGCGTCCCCCGCTCAAATTATCTCCTGCTAATGACCACAGCCCAACTGGAAACGAGTCGATACAAAAAGCAACGAAGCGCACAAATTAATTTGCCTTTCCATTCATTTTCGAGGGCGAATCTGGGACCGGGAGGGAAAGGGAGGGGGTGTTGTCGAACAGTTTGCGAGCAGACTGATTACTCTGCACTTGTAAGCAGTGTGTGAAAAATGGTGCTACGACAAGGGCACGTTTCACAATTAATACATTTGGAGAGACGTCCTGAACTTTAGGGCTAAAACAAACTGTAACAGATGGTGAATGGGCAGAGACAACTGTGTGGGGTCTAAACCTCTTTTTCACATAAAAGAATCTAGAACAAAACATATTCACTTAACTACGCTAAGTTGAATGAACCACATTCTCAAAATAGCTTATTCCTTTGGGTAAGAGTAACAGAACGTTTTTCCCCAATCTAAATTGCTCTGCATGCATGACATAGAAACAAAACACACCCGTCCAAAGTCCGTCAACCGCTAGGGAGCGGTCACTGCTTATAATTAGGCATTGATTGTGAAAACACAACTAAAATGCATTGTAGGAGGCCTGAGCCCAGAAGTACACATCAGTGCAACTTCATCCATCAGCCCTGTCACACACCCCTCCCTCCTTCCCTACCAGGAGCAAGCAACACATGGAAACAACACATCACAAAAGGCGACAGGTACTTATTCGCTCTTAACTCAGCCAATACTGTTGGAGCCCCATAACTCAATCCATAACTATGTCCTCCTATCGCAGGCCGTGATTTAAGGCCAGCTTCAAACGACAGGCATCAACATTAATTACTGTTGCTAAAAGGTGTATGTAGGAAAGGAGGAGGAAAATATCTGATGTGCTGCCACACATTTACTTAGTTTACAGCCTGAGGTCTGACTGCAATCTTATTTAGCTAGAAGTCTTGAGTGCCTCACCCTCACTCACTTCAACCTGTGTGAAAATGTGCATCAGGTATACGCTAAGCCTGGTGAGTGGTGACATGGCAGCTAATGTGACTGGATCAGTAAAGGATGAATTGCTTCTTAACCCAGAGCAAGAAGACGTATCACTGGTCTCCTGGCTGGCTTTATGAAGACGGATGGTGGATGGATGGTGATGCAGCGAGTTGCCAAGGATCATGAGGCACCATGCCACTCTCCTGACTGCAGACTGGTGTCACAGAGCAGACCGTCCTTTAAACACGGTCCCTATCGTGTCATATTTAATTACATTTTAACCTTTTATTTATGTATAGGAACTGATACCAAAACATTGACATATTGAATTGACAAGTCAGAAGAATTGCCTCGATCACACCTTCGCTTGCGCTAATCTCCAGCGCTTGTCCCTAAATGATCAGTACACATGGCGGAGTGAATATGCAAGCACCAGCCAAGTAAATGCATAAATATATTTATCTTATGTTGTGCTGAGTGAGGAAGAGCTTGAGGCAGTGTTTCTGACCCCTGACCACATGCAGCAGGATTCTACATCTGCTTGGTTGAGTCCCCTGTCTTGAGGGGAATATTAGACTGTAATTATTAGTCTCTTTAAGTAGGCTTAATGGACTTCTGGGAGCAAAACAAGCTCAACACTGAAATAACAATGTAGTCGTGCAGAGGGGGTGGATATTTTTCTACATGACAAATATAACTTGAGCTACACGGTTATTTTGTTTGTTGAATGTCTTGTGTGTTGCTCGTATCCTAGCGAAAAGCGCCATCGCCACTTTGCCAGACCTTTTGCATAGCCAAGCGCTAATGCTCAATTTCACCGGTGATAAGCACATTATCTGATTTCCGCAAACGTACACTGTCAGCTTTAAACAAATATGACTGAGGAAGGGTTTTATATAATGTACATGTGTCTGTGCACACAGCTCAGTCCGCACAGACAGACTGAACAATTATCTTCAGGTCTGTATGATTTCTCAAGTAAATTATCAATTAGTACAACGCTTCTGTCTGACCTTATGCACTAAGCTGTATCCCCTATATGCATAGCGTTAGAATAATACAGACAGCTGATGAACAAGTCAAACAATGTGTGAGATACATACCGATATTCCATCCACACACATAAGCCTTCTCTGTGCTGTGCAGTGCACTAATCTAAGGCAAGCCAGTCATTGCAGGATTCTTCACATTTCCACTGCACTCCAAGGCTAATTTAATATAAGCTTTCCACTGCTCACACACATACTGGAAGAGTCTCCTGGGTTCTGGTTTATGGTGGCATTAGCCTATATGCTGTATGAAGTAGCCTATATATGAAGCAAGAAACAGAGTATAAAGCTGCTTCAAGCCAAATAAAGCTAGAAATACATTTTTAGGAAGAGACTCCTGGAAAGTATCCCATTCCATGCATTTTTGCAGAGCAATGTTGAATTATATTTCATATGAAACCATTCTGCTTGTAAAATAAGCATTCCAATTAACCACTGAACATGAGCCTGTAATCTCCATTTAGCCATAGCATGTTAACACAACCGCATGCAGTCTCTAATGCTATACCACTTAAGACACTACGACTCTACCCCCACAGACTACAATGGACCAGAGAGTCTATTTTGCGCTGTAGCCTAGTCTATAGGAAATGTTGGGAGAGGCAGAGAAAATATTTATGATATATCTGACAGCAGCCAGAATGTGGGCTGGCAGTTCTGCAGGCAAACTAACTAGTTCCAACTCCAGCCCCTCTGATTATATTTTACAGATCTTGCTGCCAAGCCCAGATGCATTTCCCTTGCAAAGCAGCTCTCCACATAACACCCCAGATGAAAGACTGGGGCATGACAAGAAACACATTCAACATCTCTCGCTTTCAGGCTCTCGCTTTGGTGGATTTGACATTTTCAATGTCAACTAAAATCGTGCGTACACACACACTCACGCACAACCGTAGACACATACATACACAACATACAGTACACACTCAAACTCACACACAATCAAACACACACACACACAACCTTAGACACACAAACACACAGTATACTATGTTAAAATCAAGGTTTTTCCAACCAACATCATTATCTTTAAAAAATGCCAACCAAAAAATGATTGTCTGGTAAATTCACTTTAGATGGCTCTCTTCTGTATGCTCAGAATCGTACTGAAGAACAGCTAAATATTCTGTCAGTTTGGTTCTAGAGTGAGTGACACCAATCTTTACAACTGGCCCTCTCGTGTCAGACACTACAGAGCATAATCATTCAATAGCCATTCACTCAAAGGACTCTTCAAATATCAAACCCTCTTCAAATGTCACTAATAGCAGCACTTGCATTTATAGAGGCCCTTCTCTATGTCTAATGCTACAGTTTGCACTGCACACAGATGCTATTTCAAAATCGATAGTTTTCAAGGAAAATAAGCTTGTCTCTTTTGTATTTACTTTGTGCCAATGAGGTTTCAGCATCATGGCCTCATTTATTTCTTATTCATCAGAAAACAAGCCTTAAGAAAGAACACTAACATATGGCATCATGTTATGGGTACTGTATGCTTGTAATAGTTAAGGACTGGGGAGTTTTTCAGGATAGAGAATAAATGGAATTGAGCTAAGCACAGACAAAATCCTAGAGGAAAACCTGGTTCAGTCTGCTTTCCACCAGACACTGGGAGATGAATTCACCTTTCAGCAGGACAATAACCTACAACACAAGGCCAAATCTACACAAGAGTTGCTTACCAAGAAGACGTTTTCACTTAAATGTACATGAGAATCTATGACAATATCTGAAAATGGTTGTCTAGCAATGATCAACAACCAATTTGACAGAGCTTAAAGAATTTTGAAAATAATCCTGGGCAAATGTTGCACAATCCAGGTGTGGAAAGCTCTTAGAGACTTACCCAGAAAGACTCACAGCTGTAATCACTGCCAAACGTGTTTCTACAAACTATTGACTAAGGGGGTGCGAATACTTATGTATATAAATATTTCTGTATTTAATTTTCAATACATTTGCTAACATTTCTAAAAACATGTTTTCACTTTGTCATTATGGAGTATTGTGTGTAGATGGGTGAGGTTTTTAGTTATTTAATCCATTTTGAATTCAGGCTGTAACATAACAAAATGTGGAATAAGTCAAGGAGTATGAATACTTTCTGAAGGCACTGTATCCACCCCCCCAAGCCGACACCCGCAACGGCTGTCAACAAACTACAGTGGACTTTGTATACACTGACTCTGTGACTGGGTTCATCAGGAAGTGCATAGAAGATGTTGTTCCCACTGTGACGATTAGAACTCATCCAAACAAAAACACGTGAATAGATGACAGCATTCGCGTAAAAATGAAAAAGCCAGCCTCTGCATTTAACCACGATAAGGTTACCCGACACACTAGACCAACTACAATTTGCATACCTCCCCAACAGATTTTCAAAACATTTTATTTTTATTTTAACCTTTATTTAAACAGGTTAAGTCAGTTAAGAACAAATTCTTATTTACAATGACGGCCTACCCCGGCCAAACCTGGACGACGCTGGGCCAAGTGTGCGCCGCCCTACGGGACTCCCAATCACGGCCGGATGTGATACAGATGACGCCATCGCCATTGCACTGGAAACTGCCTTATCCCACCTGGACAAGAGAAATGCCTCTGTAAAAATTCTGTTCATCGACTACAGCTCAGCCTTCAACACCATAGTGCCCTCCAAGCTCATCAATAAGCTCAGGGCCCAGGGTCTGAACCCCACCCTGTGCAACTGGGTCCTAGACTTCCTGACGTGGGTGCATGCTCAGCCCCCTCCTGTACTCCCCGTTCACCCATGACTGCATGGTCATGAATGTCTCCAACTCAATCATCAAGTTTGCTGACAACACAGCAGCGGTAGGCCTGATTACCAACAACAACGAGATCGCCTACAGGGAGGAGGTGAGAGCACTGATGGAGTTGTGCCAGGAAAATAACCACTCCCTCAACGTCAACAAATCAAAGGAGATGATTGTGCACCAAAAGAGACCAGAGAGAGCACGCCCGCATCCACATTGACGGGCTGCAGTGGAGAGGGTCAAAAGCTTCAAGTTCCTCGGCGTGCACATCACTGAGGACCTGTAATTGCCCCTCCATACCGACAGCGTGATGAAGAGGGCGCAACAGCCGTCTTCATAGTACAAAAGTTGACATATTCTATTCTGTACCAGAAATAAATATTCCAAACATTGTCTGGACACTTGTAGGATGCGATAGATCCCAAATGAATACAACCACTAGCATCAAAAAAATATTTTTACCCAAAGAGGCTGACACAACAGATGAGAAAGTTTAGCTTAAAATGTGATCAACTATTAGGCGATTTCTTCACATTATAAGTGCAGCAATGTGCACACGGAAATAGGCTATAAGCGCAAATGTTCTATTAGCGGGAAAACACCATTATCAAAAGTGACCGCAAACGCGATTATGCATGTAATGCTTTTATTATAAAGGTGCATTTTAATAAGTCTAATAAATCCATGTAATTTAGCCTACACCTTCACAATAAATCAATTATTTATTTTAGACAGGTCTAAAGAAACATGATATGAACATGTCTATTTTTAGAAGAACAGAATAGCATACTCTGAGTTGTCCTTATATTAGGTCCTGACCTGGCTATGCCATATGGCTGTGGGCTACACTAGTTCATTTAGCAGACAACATTTGGTTAGAATTCCGTGGTATTATTTTATAGTATGAACAAAGCTGAATAAAACAGAAAGGATATTTTCTCCAAATGATTTAAGGGAGTGCGCACATGCGGCTATTCTGTGTTGAGCGGTTAACAAAGAAATCGGTACTCCTATATGCTTAAATAGAGGACATCACTCTGTTTTCTCACGCAATTGCATAGCCTATAGAAATGTTGCGCAACATTAGCTCATGGGCTCTCATGAAGTGTTTGATTGGATTTTTGATTACATTTGCATCAATGTCAGAGTGATTAGAGGGACAATAGAGCGCTGAGTACCAGGCAGTTAGCAAGTTTTGGTAGGCTACAAATGACCATCAGCAGCATCAGAGCTTGGAGAAGCCTAATTACCGTGGCTAAACGGTCCCGTGGAATTTGACTGCCTTCTTGACCTGTGACCACCGGTGTTGCGGTAATACGGTCACCGCAACAGCCTTAGTCAGGGCTATATACACTAAGTGTACAAAACATTCAAAACACCTGCTCTTTCTATGACATAGACTGACCAGGTGAATCCAGGTGATAATTATGATCCCTTATTGATGTCACTTGTTAAATCCACTTCAAATCTGTGTAGATGAAGGGGAGGAGACTGGTTAAATAATACCTTTTAAGCCTTGAGACAATTGAGACATGGATTGTGTATGTGTGCCAGGTTGAATGGGCAAGACAAAATATTTAAGTGCCTTTGAACAAGAACTGCCTTTGAACAAGAACTGCAATGCTGCTGGGTTTTTCACGCTCAACAGTTTCCCTTGTGTATCAAGAATGGTCCACCACCCAAAGGACATCCAACCAACTTGACACAACTGTGGAAAACATTGGAGTCAACATGGGCCAGCATTTATATTCCGGACTCTGTCATTGCTCGTTCTGATATTTCTCAATTTCTTTCTTTTTACTTTTTGTATTATGTGTGTATCATTTTGGATTAATAGGTATTACTGCACTGTTGGAGCTAGAAACACAAGCATTCCGCTGCACCTGCGATAACATCTGCAAATCTGTGTAAGCGATCAATAAACCTTTATTTGATTTTAAATCCCTCCATAGTATCACCTATATGATGTATTTATAATGTGATTATAACCTTTAATCTGATTTGCTGAACAGAAGCAGAGCAGGTCGTCTAAGTCAAATCAAATTTTATTTGTCACATGGTTAGCAGATGTTAATGTGAGTGTAGCGAAATGCTTGTGCTTCTAGTTCCGCCCATGCAGTAGTATCTAACAAGTAATCTAGTAATCTAACAATTTCACTACAACTACCTTATACACACAAGTGTAAAAGAATGAATTTGAGTATGTACATATAAATATATGGATGAGCGATGTCCGAACAGCATAGGCAAGATGCAGTAGATGGTATAGAGTACAGTATATACAGTGGGGAGAACAAGTATTTGATACACTACCGATTTTGCAGGTTTTCCTACTTACAAAGCATGTAGAGGTCTGTAATTTTTATCATCAAAAATCCAGAAAATCACATTGTATTAAATAATTAATTTGCATTTTATTGCATGACATAAGTATTTGAGCACCTACCAACCAGTAAGAATTCCGGCTCTCACAGACCTGTTAGTTTTTATTTAAGAAGCCCTCCTGTTCTCCACTCATTACCTGTATTAACTGCACTAGTTTGAACTCGTTACCTGTATAAAAGACACCTGTCCACACACTCAATCAAACAGACTCCAACCTCTCCACAATGGCCAAGACCAGAGAGCTGTGTAAGGACATCAGGTAAAATTGTAGACCTGCACAAGGCTGGGATGGGCTACAGGACAATAGGCAAGCAGCTTGGTGAGAAGGCAACAACTGTTGGCGCAATTATTAGAAAATGGAAGAAGTTCAAGATGACGGTCAATCTCCCTGGGGCACCATGCAAGATCTCACCTCGTGGGGCTTTAATGATCATGAGGAAGGTGAGGGATCAGCCCAGAACTACACGGCAGGACCTGGTAAATGACCTGAAGAGAGCTGGGACCACAGTCTCAAAGAAAACCATTAGTAACACACTACGCCGTCATGGATTAAAATCCTGCAGCGCACGCAAGGTCCCCCTGCTCAAGCCAGCGCATGTCCAGGCCAGTCTGAAGTTTGCCAATGACCATCTGGATGATCCAGAGGAGGAATGGGAGAAGGTCATGTGGTCTGATGAGACAAAAATAGAGCTTTTTGGTCTAAACTCCACTCGGCGTGTTTGGAGGAAGAAGAAGGATGAGTACAACCCCAAGAACACCATCCCAACCGTGAAGCATGGAGGTGGAAACATCATTCTTTGGGGATGCTGTTCTGCAAAGGGGACAGGACGACTGCACCGTATTGAGGGGAGGATGGATGGGGCCATGTATCGCGAGATCTTGGCCAACAACCTCCTTCCCTCAGTAAGAGCATTGAAGATGGGTCGTGGCTGGGACCCGAAACACACAGCCAGGGCAACTAAGGAGTGGCTCCGTAAGAAGCATCTCAAGGTCCTGGAGTGGCCTAGCCAGTCTCCAGACCTGAACCCAATAGAAAATCTTTGGAGGGAGCTGAAAGTCCGTATTGCCCAGCGACAGCCCCGAAACCTGAAGGATCTGGAGAAGGTCTGTATGGAGGAGTGGGCCAAAATCCCTGCTGCAGTGTGTGCAAACCTGGTCAAGAACTACAGGAAACGTATGATCTCTGTAATTGCAAACAAAGGTTTCTGTACCAAATATTAAGTTCTGCTTTTCTGATGTATCAAATACTTATGTCATGCAATAAAATGCAAATTAATTACTTAAAAATCATACAATGTGATTTTCTGGATTTTTGTTTTAGATTCCGTCACTCACAGTTGAAGAGTACCTATGATAAAATTACAGACTTCTACATGCTTTGTAAGTGGGAAAACCTGCAAAATTGGCAGTGTATCAAATACTTGTTCTCCCCACTGTACATATGAGATGAGTAATGTAGGATATGTAAACATTATATAAAGTGGCATTGTTTAAAGTGGCTAGTGATACATTTGTTACATCCAATTTTCAATTATTTAAAGTGGCTAGAGATTTGAGTCAGTATGTTGGCAGCAGCCACTCAATGTTAGTGATGGCTGTCCCAGCTTTGATGCACCTGTACTGACCTCGCCTTCTGGATGATAGCGGGGTGAACAGGCAGTGGCTCAGGTGGTTGTTGTCCATGATGATCTTTTTGGCCTTCCTGTGACATCAGGGGGTGTACTGTCCTGGAGGGCAGGTAGTTTACCCCCGGTGATGCATTGTGCAGACCTCACTACCCTCTGGAGAGCCTTACAGTTGTGGGCGGAGCAGTTGCTGTACCAGGCGGTGATACAGCCCAACAGCATGCTCTCGATTGTGCATCTGTAGAAGTTTGTGAGTGTTTTTGGTGACAAGCCAAATTTCTTCAGGATCCTGAGGTTGAAGAGGCGCTGTTGTGCCTTCTTCACCACGCTGTCTGTGTGGGTGGACCATTTCAGTTTGTCCGTGATGTGTACGCCGAGGAACTTACAACTTTCCACCTTCTCCACTACTGTCCCGTCGATGTGGATAGGGGGGTGTTCCTGAAGTACACGATCATCTCCTTTGTTTTGTTGACGTTGAGTGAGAGGTTATTTTCCTGACACCACACTCCAAAGGCCCTCACCTCCTCCCTGTAGACCGTTGTTGGTAATCAAGCCTACCACTGTAGTGTCGACTGCAAACTTGATGATTGAGTTGGAGGCGTGCTTGGCCACGCAGTCATGGGTGAACAGGGAGTACAGGAGAGGGCTGAGAAGGCACCCTTGTGGGGCCCCAGTGTTGAGGATCAGCGGGGTGGAGATATTGTTACCTACCCTCACCACCTGGGGCCGGCCTGCCAGTTGCACAGGGCGGGGTGTCTTGAGCTTAATGATGAGTTTGGAGGGTACTATGGTGTTAAATGCTGAGCTGTAGTCGATGAACAGTATTCTTACATAGGTATTCCTCTTGTCCAGATGGGTTAGGGCAGTGTGATTGCGATTGAGTCGTCTGTGGACCTATTTGGACGGTAAGCAAATTGGAGTGGGTCTAGGGTGTCTGGTAGGATGGAGGTGATGTGTTCCTTGACTAGTCTCTCAAAGCACTTCATGATGACGGAAGTGAGTGCTATGGGTCGAAAGTCATTTAGCTCAGTTACCTTTCTTGGGAACAGGAACAATGGTGGCCCTCTTGAAGCATGTGGGAACAGCAGACTGGGATAAGGATTGATTAAATATGTCCGTAAACACACCAGCCAGCTGGTCTGTGCATGCTCTGAGGACGCGGCCAGGGATGCCATCTGGGCCGGCAGCCTTGCGAGGGTTAACACATTGAAATGTTTTACTCACATTGGCTGCGGTGAAGGAGAGCCCACAGGTTTTGGTAGCGGGTCTTGTTGGTGGCACAGTATTGTCCTCAAAGAGAGCAAAGAAGTTGTTTAGTTTGTCTGGGAGCAAGACATCTTGGTCCGCGATGGGGCTGGTTTTCTTTTTGTAGTCCGTGATTGACTGTAGACCCTGCCATATACCTCTCGTGTCTGAGCCGTTGAATTGCGACTCTACTTTGTCTCTGTTCTGATGCTTAGCTTGTTTTAGCTACACGGTTAGTATTCAGTCATGTTTCCGGTCGCCTTACCCTGATTAAAAGCAGTGGTTTGCGCTTTCAGTTTTCGCAAATGCTGCCATCAATCCACGGTTTCTGGTTGAGGTTTTAATAGTTGCTGTGGGTACAACATCACCGATGCACTTCCTTATAAACTCGCTCACTGAATCAGCATACACATCAATGTTGTTGTCTGAGGCTATCCGGAACATATCCCAGTCCACGTGATCTAAGCAATCTTGAAGCGTGGAATTAGATTGGTCGGACCAGCGTTGAACAGACCTGAGCACCTGTTTTAGTTTCTGTCTATAGGCTGGGAGCAACAAAATGGAGTCGTGGTCAGATTTGCCGAAAGGGGGTCGGGGAAATGCTTTGTATGCGTCGCGGAAGTTAGAATAACAATAATCCAGGATTTTCCCAGCCCGGGTCGCACATTCGATATGCTGATAAAATTTAGGCAGCCTTGTTTTCAGATTAGCCTTGTTAAAATCCCTAGCTACAATAAATGCAGCCTCAGGATATGTGGTTTCCAGTTTACATAGAGTCCAATGAAGTTCTTTCAGGGCCGTCGATGTGTCAGCTTGAGGGGGGATATATGCGACAGTGATTATAATCGAAGAGAATTCTCTTAGATAATGTGGTCGGCATTTGATTGTAAGGAATTCTAGGTCAGGTGAGTTCCTGTATGTTATGATCACACCACGTCTCGTTAATCATAAGGCATACACCCCTTCTTCTTCTTACCAGTTAGATGTTTGTTTCTGTCAGCGCAATGCGTGAAAAAACCAGGTGGCTGTACCGACTCTGATAACGTATCCCGAGTGAGCCATGTTTCCGGGAAAGTCGCATTCCTGGTCATTATGTTGGTAAGTTGACGTTGCTCTTATATCCAATAGTTCATCCCGGCTGTATGTAATAAAACTTAAGATTTCCTGGGGTAACAATGTAAGAAGTAATACATTAAAAAAACTAAATACTGCATAGCTTCATAAGAATGCGAAGCGAGGCGGCCATCTCTGTCGGCACCGGATGAGAATCTATATCAGATCTTATTGTGTGAAGCCTCTTGTTCGGTTGTGTGTGTGATGTGAGTGTACGGGGGAATGATCAAGCAACAGGAGGCACTGAAATAGTCTGTGATGTGTAAAATTACATTTCAGCGACATATGCCACTTTATTTTGTGTAAGTGTGCTTCCTTGTGTGTGTGTGTAGTCATCCTCCAACCAACCCCCTCCTCTCGTTCACAATTTTGATCCAGTAAATACTTCCTAAGCTGATCCTCAGATACCTACAGGATGCAGCCTAAGACAACACAAGCTCTCAGCAAGCCTGTCTGTATCTAACAGCCAGTGACCAAATGCCCATGTTTATCATATGCATCTCTATGAGATCTGTATACGTATCTATGAGAGTCACAGCACTGTCAGTCTGGCCTCATCACCAACCTGCCAGGGGACATGCCTCGGCTGACAGACAGCAGGCAGAGAAGCTGAGATTTCACTGAAGAGAGAGAGAGATGAAGAATAGGGGAAGAGAAAGAGAGAAATAGAGAGAGAGAAATTATGATGATCATGATGAGTGAATGCAGATAAGTCATGCCAACATTGATGCAGTTAACGTGGCAACACGGTCTCAAGACTCCCAGTCAAAGCTATTAACAGCTTAAGTATCCTCAACTGCAAATAGTTGACAACATTCTTGGCTGTGCTTCCCCCTCATAAACAAGGAGAAACATACTGTATGGTGAGTAGTTAAGCCTTGAAGCCAGTTCCAGTCATAAGTCAAGTGTTCCTTCTGATAGATTCTGATGGATGTTCATTACACATCAAATAGATTCTGGGCTAGAGAGTAATGACCATAATATTGGACAACGTCCATGCAGTTTTAAAGTTGTTCTTAGAGCCAAGCTGAAACATTACTGGGATGTGTTTATTCACTTAGAAATCAATTATCTCAGCTCTGTTCAGAGTCTGGAAGGAGTCTTTTACCTAATTGGAGTCGAGACCCGAGATTGACGGTTTGGTTGTTTGAACGTTAAAACGTCGTAACCTCCAAATTACTTTCTGACAGTGAAACAACCCCTCACTGGTCCACATTATTTGTAATTAATAGGGCCGCTTTTCCCCCCTGAAAAGCACCTCAATCCAGTTTATTGATTTGTTTTGGTAGCACTCTACTCTCTTCATTTCATTCAGACTGACAGGCACACTTGTTAGAACATGTTTGTGAACACACTAACCACGGTTTGATTTTCATATGGAAAATGTTTACTTGCCATGTACAGAGAGCAGAGACTGTGTGTGAATGTTTCTTTCAACAGAGCATATAATTAACAGATTTCTAGACATGACCTTGAGAGCCTTCTGGTTCCCCTTGAGGGCAAGTCGGTGAAAGCGAGCGAGAGAGAGAGAGGTGACGGATGGGCTCCAACAATGTTGACAATACTTTAACAGGTATAACACCTAGCAGTCTCCCCACTACTGCCCCATATAACAAGAACAATCATTCTTCATTCTTGTGTATTTTTTATTTCATCGTTGGGAAAGAGCTCGTAAGCAAGCATTTCACAGTAAAGTCAAAACCTGTTAGATTCGACGCATGTGACCAATACAATTTGATTTGATTTAAAAAACAGACAGTTCTACAGTATCTCTACCTTGTACATTAAATCAAGAAAGCCACTGAGTTTTAAACAAGACAAAAAACTGCTATTCAGTAGGGGGGAAAATACACTCATCTCTACAATTTCCATATCCCAAACAAATAGGCCTATACAATGGGTACCAAAATATCTGATTGAGCCTCTTGTTTGGTTCGTTGAAGTCAAAATTACAACTGGAAGCAGAGGCGTTTAATTATTCATTAGCAGCAATAGCAGATTTCTAATCAGGACTGTGGCTGAGCACAGCAGAGCTGAACAAGGCAGAGTACAGCAGAGCAGGCAAGGCTCTGTAGCCTGTGTGAGCCACTGCTGTCAATTCTCCGTTCCCTCCCCTCCTCTTCCACAACCTCTTTCCACCTTCCCCCTCCCCCTGCAGTGAGCTACTGGCCCTGGCCCCCCCACTCTGGAGGGGGAGGATTAGGGGAGAGCAATAATATTATGCATTACGCTCTGAACGCCCTGATGCAATCAATGCTCCATTTTACAGGAGTCCTTTCGGGGGAGAGAGAGAAGAGAAAGAAGGGAGGAGAGGAGAGGAGCTGTAGGGCTGGCTGGGTAGGCGGCTATGCACCACAACAGACAGGCAGGCAGGCAATAGGCAGGCAGGTAGAGAGTCAGGCAGGCAATAGACAGTACACTATAGTATCAGGCTGACAGGCAGGCAGGCACTAGGCCAGCAGTGGTGTGAGGCTCCTCTCTGCTCTGTCTCTGACATGTCTCCAGTGTGGTACAGACCTGAAGCCTGAGCCCTGTGGAAGCAGGATGTGACGGGTGGGCCAGACACTGAGGAGCTGTTGACAAGCAGGAGCTTTCCCCCTCACGCATACCCCGCCTCGTCCTCCCCTGCTCCCACAACTGTTGAACAGGGCTCAGAGCAAGCCTCGGAGAGAGAACCACAGAGAGAGAGAGGGGGTGAGGTATTTTTTAATTGTACTTTTTTTAATGTAACCTTTATTTAACTAGGCAAGTCAGTTAAGAACAAATTCTTATTTACAATGACGGCCTACCCCAGCCAAACCCAGACAATGCTGGGCCAATTGTGCGCTGTCCTATGGGACTCCCAATCACGGCTGGATGTGATACAGCCTGGAATCAAACCAGAGACTGTAGTGACGCCTCTTGCACTGAAATGCAGTGCCTTAGACCGCTGCGCAGCTCGGGATCAATGGGTGGGGGGTATTCTAATGTAGGGCTTCAGACCATAGACCACACGTAACAGACTTCACTGACTACGCTACATGCACATCTATAATATTAACTTTAAAGACTGTGTAGCCTGTGATATCACTTTCACTGCCCATGGACTCATGCCAAATGCCTGGAAGAATGTCAATTGCCTTGAGGGTATGGAACGAAACACCTTCCAATCTGTTCACTAATGGCACAAGATTGCCCAGGCTTGTTTTACATTTACTGCACAGCTTTATAGAATATGAAACTGTATTAAATGACAAAGATATACTAAGTTTGACAATAAAAAAAAGGAATGCCCATGCAGTCATTAAAGGTCCAGCGCAGTCAAAAACGTGATTTTTCTGGGTTTATTAATATTTCCACACTATGAGGTTGGAATAATACTGTGAAATAGTGAATATGATGATGCCATTTTAGTGTAAGAGCAGTTTGAAAAGACCACAATGTCAGCCTGTTTTGGTGGGATTGAGTTTTGGCCTGTCTGGTGACATCAGTTAATATACCAGTAAGACCAATCTCTCTCTCTCACTCTCTCTCACTCTCTCTCTCACCCATACACTTTCTAAACAACCAGATATACACTACCGTTAAAAAGGCTGGGGTCACTTAGGAATGTCCTTGTTTTTTAAAGAAAAGTGTTCCAATGGCACGTTGTGTTAGCTAATCCAAGTTGATCATTTTAAAAGGTTAATTGATCATTAGAAAACCCTTTTGCAATTATGTTAGTACAGCTGAAAACTGGCCTTCTTTAGACTAGTTGAGTATCTGGAGCATCAGTATTTGTGGGTTCGATTACAGGCTCAAAATGGCCAGAAACAAAGGACTTTCTTCTGAAACTCGTCAGTCTATTCTTGTTCTGAGAAATGAAGGCTAGTCCATGCGAGAAATTGCCAAGAAACTGAAGATCTCGTACAACGCTGTGTACTACTCCCTTCACAGAACAGCGCAAACTGTCTCTAACCAGAATAGAAAGAGGAGCCCCGGTGTACAACTGAGCAAGAGGACAAGTACTGTACATTAGAGTGTCTAGTTTGAGAAACAGATGCCTTACAAGTCCTCAACTGGCAGCTTCATTAAATAGTACCCGCAAAACACCAGTCTCAACGTCAACAGTGAAGAGGCGACTCCAGTATGCTGGCCTTCTAGGCAGAGTTCCTCTGTCCAGTGTCTGTGTTCTTTTGCCCATCTTAATATTTTATTTTTATTGGGCAGTCTGAGATATGGCTTTTTCTTTGCAACTCTGCTTAGAAGGCCAGCATCCCGGAGTCGCCCCTTCACTACTGACGTATTAATTCCCAGGATTTTGAATTGAGATGTTCGGTGAGCAGGTGTCCACATACTTTTGGTCATGTAGTGTATACAGTATATTTTAAGTCAAATCCACCCATAACAACATTCTACTTTGACGGTTGACCTGTGAGTCACACTGCTGTACACAGTGTTTGTTGTCTCTGTACATCTAACACTACAGCTCCAGTAGCAGGCAGTCAACACGTTTCTGCTTGCTAATCTACCATGGCAGGCAGGCAGCTTGTGAGATTGTAAACCTTACAGATAGCTATCGTTTCATCTCTGAGCTGTGCTAGCTTTGCATCCTGATGGAACTCTACTGTAGTAGCCAGCCTTGGGTGTGTGCGCGCGCGTGCACACACACACACACACACACACACACACGACTCTCATGTTTAGATGGAACTGTAGCAGCTGAACACAAGCTCATGTTCTACCAATAACGCACCTTGAGATTAAAACTGAAAAAGACACGTCACTTCGTTGACCTTCTGAATTACCTACGGTTACGTCGGACTCACTCAAATAAAAATGGAACACATCTTGTTTTAGCCATCAAGATCTTATCAAAATGTTCTGTAGCGGTAAAAATGTTAACAAATATGAATGGTTAATGGTTTAAGGAGAATTTGTGTGTGCATGGAAAGTGAGAGTGAGAGAGGAAGGAGGGAAAGAGAGAGAAAGAGAGTGGGGAGAGATTAAAGTGTGTATACATAGTCTTTAATTAGATTACACGTTGCCATTCATGTCCAAGCCTCTTGATTAGCTGAGGTACCATAAGACATGATCCTGGGGTCGAGGAAGGAGGGAAGGTGGAGGGAGGGAGTGTGGTTAGTAGAGGGTAATGGGGGTGTAGTAGTGGGTTGTTGCTTTAGGAGGTAGTGAGGGAGGGAGTGAGTGAGGGGAGAGGGAGATGAATATTAGTGAGTCAAGCTGACCTAGCCGATGGGAAATTCAATAAACTCCTCCTGAACAGCCAGTTAAATGCACCTTACACCTCCAAATGAAGCAGATCATTATGCCATGGAAGACAGCTTCGTGTGCGTTCACACACAGCCTTTTTAGTACGTAGAGGATCAGAGGAGAAGAATGTGGGGAACGTTTCATGAGCTATAATTTAATGGAGGAAATTAATGAAAAGCAGAGAGTGAGACGAGCATGAAGCGGGAAACTAAGGTAAATGAGAGGATGCAGCCGGCAAGCTTTTCATTCCACCAATAAATACAATGTAAGAATCCTGAGAAAACATCTTCAACCTACGAAGGAGGTAACCTAAGCCCCACTAAAATGTCAGCTGTTCACTCCCTTACGGTCGGGGAAACGGTATCGAAGCATGAGGTCTAATACCAATAGGCTCAGAGCCAGTTTCTTTCTGTAAGCAAGATGGCGCCAACAGACACGGTCGCCCTGTTTCCAGCTCCTAGCCAACTTTGCAGAATTTTTGGGTTGTTGTGTTATTTCTTACATTATTTTCTAGGAACGTTTCAACAAGCATTTACGCCGCACCTGCGATAACATCTGCAAATCTGTGTACGCGACCAATAAACTTTGATTTGATTTATCTACAAGCCATCAGACTGCTGAACACTTGAATTGGACTGACCACCTGCATTGACTCTCCGCACCTTAGCACACAAGCACTCACACACACACACTTCAGAAAGTATTCATACTCCTTGACTAATTCCACATTTTGCTGTGCTACAGCCTGAACTCAAAATGTATTACATTTTCTACATGTAATCAAGAAGCTGATTAAACAGCATGAACATTACACAGGTGCGCCCTGTGCTGGGGACAATAAAAGGTCACTAAAATGTGCAGTTTTGTCATACAACACAATGCCACAGATGTCTCAAGTTTTGAGGGAGCGTGAAATTGGCATACTGACTGCAGGAATGTCCACCACAGCTGTTGCCAGAGAATTGAACGTTAATGGCCAAATGACAACTTGGGTGCAATCAATTATCTTAATTTCAAATAATCTTTCAACAAAATAATGTTGCAGGAAAACTTATGTTTCTAACTACAGATCCAATTTCAGAACAATCTGGAGGTGGTGGGTGTCAGAATCCTCTTTCTGGTGCTTTTTGAGGTGGAACGACTCGTGTGTGTGTGTGTGTTTGCGCCGAGGGCCGCAGTGAGGAAGCTGTAGTGCAGAGAGCTGCTAACAGACAGCCTGCAGGTAGCCGCCTGACTGTGTTGTAATAAGGCAGCACAAATCATGCACACAGAAACACGCACACATGCACGCACGCACACAAGTCACACACACACACAGCAATAATGGACCGAAGAATTGACCAACCACAGAAACACGTGAGGGAAACAACAGAATATTAAACGTCAATTGTTGTAAGCTCAGTCATAATGTGTTTTTTAGAGGGAGCAAAAATGTAATTAATATCACTGTGTTTATTTTAGTGTAAAAAAACGTCATCACAAAACAAGCCTGTGTGACTGTTGTAATGGGGTCTAAAAAAACGTCTGAGGAGAGTGAGTGAGATGTGCTCATTCAGCTGCAATGATGTAGTTATCCTGGGTTTCTATTTTCCCCAGCAGAAGGTACATGAGCCAAAAAGCACATATTGAAAACAGTAGGCTTTTTGGAACACAGCCGTTCCCATTGTAAACACACTCCCAACACACACATATCTCCTCAAACGTGACCCATCACAAGTGTCCCCATTTAGTCCTGCAAACCCACAAAACGTCTCTGAGCCTCAATTAAATTACAGCACAAAACATGTCGCCAGCAAATCTCATCTCATTACAAACAACAAAGTCTCATTACAAATCCCAAATACACGGAATACACTCCCTAAATGTACCTAATGCATAATGTATCCAAGCCCCATGAACATAGCATTCATGTGATGAAATAAACAGCAACCATCCAAGATGCACTAAACCTGAAAAACAAAGGCAATGTGAAGAATGATAGACCTAGATCATCAGTGACACACGCTCACACACAAACACAGACACACATACACATCTTCTGCAAGGTTTGACAACCTTACCATTTCAGCTAACCTTGTTAAGAATTCACCGGCAGCAGACACTGCATTCATGCTTTTCAAATAAAGTGGCAGCACTGTCTTATTTACTGTCCCCTCACCTCCTGCTTTCATCTTTGATATTGTGGGCGCAGAGGCGGACAATCCATCTGGCATTTCGGGGAGATGTCAAACGGGCTGGTCCATTTTTAGCCCAGTAGACCTGTTTAACTTGGCTTTTTTTGCAATTTTTTAATTTTTTTATTTTATTTAACCTTTATTTAACTAGGTAGGCCAGTTGAGAACAAGTTGTCATTTACAACTGCGACCTGGCCTAGCTAAGGCAAAGCAGTGTGACACAAAAAACAACACAGAGTTACACATGGAATAAACAAACGTACAGTCAATATACAGTATGTGCAAATTGCGTGAGGAGGTAAGGCAATAAATAGGCCATAGTAGCGAAGTAATTACAATTTAGAAAATGATAGATGTGCAGATGATGATGTGCAAGTAGAAATACTGGTGTGCAAAAGAGCAAAAAAAGTAAATAAAAACAATATGGGGATGAGGTAGGTAGATTGGATGGGCTATTTACAGATGTGTACAGGTGCAGCGATCGGTAAGATGCTCAGATAGCTGATGCTTAAAGTTAGTGAGGGAGATATAAGTCTTCAACTTCAGCGATTTTTGTCATTCGCTCCAGTCATTGGCAGCAGAGAACTGGAAGGAAAGGCGGTATTGGCTTTGTTGATGACCAGTGAGATATACCTGCTGGAGCGCGTGCTACGGGTGGGTGTGGCTATGGTGACCAGTGAGCTGAGATAACCTGGAGCCAGTGGGTCTGGCGACGAATATGTAGCGAGGGCCAGCCGATGAGAGCATACAGGTTGCAGTGGTGGGTGGTATTTGGGGCTTTGGTGACAAAACGGGTGGCACTGTGATAGACTGCATCCAGTTTGCTGAGTAGAGTGTTGGAGGCTATTTTGTAAATGACATCGCCGAAGTCGAGGATCGGTAGGATAGTCAGTTTTACGAGGGTATGTTTGGCATCGTGAGTGAAGGAGGCTTTGTTGCGAAATAGGAAGCCGATTCTCGATTTAATTTTGGATTGGAGAGGTTTAATATCTGGAAGGAGAGTTTACAGTCTAGCCAGATACCTAGGTATTTGTAGTTGTCCACATATTCCAAGTCAGAATCATCCAGATTAGTGATGCTAGTCGCGCGGTCGGGTGCGGACGGAAGGAGTGTTGTATGGCATTGAAGCTCGTTTGGAGGTTTGTTAACACAGTGTCCAAAGAAGGGCCAGAGGTATACAGAATGGTGTCGTCTGCGTAGAGGTGGATCAGGGAATCACCCGCAGCAAGAGTGATAAAATGATCATTATCTGGCTAATAATGGGGGCCTTAATGATGGGCCAGTGTGGAGGCCTCGAGAAAAAACATTAGCTGGTGTGGGGGCATCAAGGAAAAAAATGGACCGGTGTGTTAGAAATGCCAGGACCCATATCAGGTCCCAGTCTGCCTGTCTGGAAGAAATTGAATCAGAGATGGTGTGTTTGAGTAAACATGTTTTACATGAGCAAACACAGAGAGCAGGGGGTTCATGCAATATATCATGGTTTAGAATGCACTGTAGCTTCATAAATGACATTGTATACTGTCTAATACTATACTGTGGCTGCTTCGCGTGATGTATTGTTGTCTCTACCTTCTTGCCCTTTGTGCTGTTGTCTGTGCTCAATAATGAATGTACCATGTTTTGTGCTGCTACCATTTGTGCTGCTTCCATGTTGTGTTGGTACCATGTTGTTGTCATGTTGTGTTACTACCATGCTGTGTTTTAATGTGTTGCTGCCTTGTTATGTTATAATCTCCACCCGGCACAGTCTGAAGAGGACTGGCCACCCCTCATAGCCTGGTTCCTCTCTAGGTTTCTTCCTAGGTTCTGGCCTTTCTAGGGAGTTTTTCCTAGCCACCGTGCTTCTACACCTGCAATGCTTGCTGTTTGGGGTTTTAGGCTGGGTTTCTGTAGAGCACTTTGTGACATTAGCTGATGTAAGAAGGGCTTTATAAACAAATGTGATTGATTGATTGATATTAGGTCTCTCTTTATGTAGTGTTGTGGTGTCTCTCTTGTCTTGATGTGTGTTTGTGTTTTTTTCTAATTCCAGACGCCATCCGCGCAGGAGGCCTTTTGCCTTTTGGTAGGCCGTCATTGTAAATAAGAATTTGTTCTTAACTGACTTGCCTAGTTAAATAAAGGTTACATTTTTAATAAAAGCTGCATTTTTTTAAGGTCCTACTGTCATATAAAAATTACAATCAGAATCCAATCCAACCGTTTATGATGGGACAGGATGGATATGGTATGTGCTTTGTAATTTTCAGCAATCTATCAAAAAGAGTAACTAGATAACTACATGTAACTCAAAAGCAATGAAAATAACCCCAGTGCAGGGCTGAGCTTGGAATAAAAAGGAGAGCGAGAGGGCATCAAAGGTGGAAGCTCAAAGCTCCAGGTGGGAAACTCACCAGGGGCTTGTCCATGAGCCGTGAGACGTACACACACGTGTATACACACACGTACACACACGTACACACCAGTACACACACACACCAGTACACACACACACACACACACACACACACACACACACACACACACACACACACACACACACACACACACACACACACACACACACACACACAAACCCTCAGGCAAGCCAAGCCAGACATACCATTTGTATGCACTGTGCAACCAAGCAGGCTGGGAAAAAGGGTCTTGTTCTCGCAAGTGCAGAAAACAATCTGCTGAAATGCATCATCATGGGGGCAATTACACACAAAAGAAGAAGTGGTTCACCCCGAGTCCAGACAAGGCCCTACTTCAGGGATGCCATTTGACAATCAGCCTCGGCAAACATTTGTCTTTTTTCCCCCATTCCTATCCATCCCTCTCTCCAAGGCCCATCAGACAATTGATAATGAAAAATGGTCTTCAGGAGATGGTGACATTCAGACCTATGAAATGTATTATAATAAACCAACTTAGGCAAGCCAATTATATTTACAGTCTGTGCTAATACAGCCAGTTAAGATGTGGCAGCATTATATATTTTCTCCCAGCTGAGGAGTGCATTAACGAGTGCCTGAGAGATATACATTTTAGAAGCTGCTGCAACACCCATTACTCCAGTGTTCTTTACCAGCTCTGGTTGTGGCATAAGATGGCTGCAAAATCTGCTTGAGGAAAACAGTTTGTTGTTTTACATTTACTCAGACAATGTTTCTGCCTTGCTAGCGACATAAGCTGCTAGAGGACATTTGAGTTCACTTCTGTAGCTGCCTTTCATTTAGCCCGTTTCATCTCCAGTAGTATCCAGTCTTTTGGAATACATTGTCTGTCTGCAAACTAATACATTCAGCAGTGCGGCCTTGCTGGTCTGGATCCTGACATACTCTCTGCTTGTGTTGTGACTGTCTGCCAGGTTGCCAGGTTGGCTGAGCCTTACGCAGTAGGGAGAGGAAAGGTTGCATTTTGTTGGTTTACTATGTTTTTGTGCAAGAAAAAAACTAAATGTCAACCTTGACATTTAGTTGAAAAGCTCAGCAAAGATAAGCGACCTCATGAATTGAATGGAGCACTTTTCTATTTGGTGGAGTATTCTACTGAAAATACTTGGTATGACTTGAATGCAAGGGCATAGAATGGTTTCTGTCTCGTCTTCATCTTGTATATGAACTGAACTGACTTTACTTGAAGGTTATTGTAAGAAACATAGTGTACATATTCCATCTGCATAGATCCAAAACACCTCAGCTCTGTGTAGGCTAGATGCTGAGTGAATGACACATCCATTCTCGAAACATTTCGAATGGCCTTCAACATATAACTAAAAGGCTTTTCAAAGCTAGACACTGCTCCAAAGACCCAACTAGCTCTATAGCCACTGAGCTCTTTAGGATTAATTTCAATGGGCCTAACAAAATATCTAGTGTGGATTCAACTATTTAACATCTTAAGTGTTTTCAATTAAAAATGACAAAAGCATCAAGGTGTGTCTTCCAACAGCTGCTGGAAGAGTAGAGGGGGAATCTGCACTACAGAAACGGACTGGCCATAGTGCAGTTCTGGAAAATGCCAGATGGGCTGATCCAACTTTAACCCAGTGGGCGTTCAATAAAAAAATTGCCGCTGTGTTAGAAATGCCAAGGCTGATTTTTGATCCCAGTCCGTCCCTGGGCACTATAACGGAGATTGCAGCTCTATCTGATCACCAGCTGGGGTCTCCTTGGCCTCCCCCTACAACCATCCAGTAATGAGCTGTTCCTTCCAAGTGCATTAAAACATGAGCACAAACATTGACTGTGGTTAACTACCATTTGTAATGAGCTGTTCCTTCCAGGGCATTATGACATGAGCGCAAACATTGACTGTGGTTAACTACAATTGTAACGGCGCTGGAGAGGATGGCTTCTGTTTTATTGGCTCTTAGCCAACCGTGCTATTTTGTTTGTTTTTTCACATTGTTTTTCACTTATTTTGTACATAATGTTGCTGCTACCGTCTCGTATGACTGAAAAGAGCTTCTGGACATCAGAACAGCGATTACTCACCTTGAATTGGACAAAAAAAAATATTTACTCCAGACACCAGAACGGGCCCTCATCCCCGTCATTTGCAGGAGAAAGAGACAGAGGTTTTGCGGAAGGAGATCGGGGGTGCCTTGTGAGGATCCGCTGACGAGTGACTAATCTGCCTTTGCCATAAGGTCCTATTGACCAACGTACAATCACTGGAAAATACATTGGACGAACTAAAAGCACGTATATTCTACCAACGGGACATTAAAAACTGTAATATCTTGTGTTTTGCCGAGTCGTGGCTGAACGACGACATGAATAACATACAGCTGGTGGGTATCGGCAGGATAGAACAGCAGCCTCTGGTAAGACAAGGGGTAGCGGTCTATGTATATTTGTAAACAACAGCTGGTGCACGATATCTAAGGAAGTTTCAAGATTTTGCTCACCTGAGGTAGAGTATCTCATGATAAGCTATAGATCACACTATCTACCATAAGCAAACAGGAAAACGCTCATCCAGTGGCGGCGCTCCTAGTGGCCAGGGACTTTAATGCAGGGAAACTTAAATCAGTTTTACCTCATTTCTACCAGCATATTAAATGTGCAACCAGAGTGAAAAAAAACTCTAGACCACCTTTACTCCACACACAGAGACGCATACAAAGCTCTCCCTCGCCCTCCATTTGGCAAATCTGACCATAATTCTAGCCTCCTGATTCCTGCTTACAAGCAAAAATTAAAGCAGGAACTACCAGTGACTCTGTCAATAAAAAAGTGGTCAGATGAAGCAGATGCTAAGCTACAGGACTGTTTTGCTAGCACAGACTGGAATATGCTCCGGGATTCTTCCGATGGCATTGAGGAATACACCACATCAGTCACTGGCTTCATCAATAAGTGTATCGATGACGTCGTCCCCACAGTGACCGTACGTGCATACCCCAACCAGAAGCCATGGATTACAGGCAACATCCGCACTGAGCTAAAGGGTAGAGCTGCCGCTTTCAAAGAGCGGGACTCTAACCCAGAAGCTTATAAGAAATCCCGCTATGTCCTCCAACAAACCATCAAACAGGCAAAGCGTCAATACAGGACTAAGATCGAATCGTACTAAACATCGGATGTGGCAGGGCTTGCAAACTATTACAGACTATAAAGGGAAGCACAGACGAGAGCTTCCCAGTGAAACGAGCCTACCAGACGAGCTAAATTACTTCTATGCTCACTTCGAGGCAAGTAACACTGAAACAGGCATGTGAGTAGGGCTAGACAATATGGCCAAACTATAATATCACGGTCTTAAAAAAAAACTGTTTTTGTAATAATAAAAGTTCTACATTTGCTTTATGAGTAGTGAGTGATCCTAGGGTGGCAACACATACATTCTAAGTGATTTCAAATGAGCCTTTCTCCATTCTGATTGTTTTATATTGTTCAATTCAACTTCAACCAAAACAAATTTCAGCACTTTTATCATTTCTGCATTTCCTGCACTAAACTGCAGTGGTGGAAAAAATACCCAATTGTCATACTTGAGTAAAAGTAAAGATACGTTAATAGAAAGTTACTAAAGTAAAAGTGAAAGTCAGACTATAAAATACTAAACTCCCTTTTTCAGGACCCTGTCTTTTAAAGATAATTAGTAAAATACAAATAACTTCACAGATCTTCATTGTAAAGGGTTTAAACACTGTTTCCCATGCTTGTTCCGGATGACTCTCCACAGCCGATGTGAGTAAGAACTTTATACAGGTCAACATTCACAAGGCCAGACGGATTACCAGGCCGTGTACTCCGTGCATGCGCTGACCAACTGGCAAGTGTTTTCACTGGCATTTTCAACCTCTCCCTGTCCCGAGTCTGTAATACCAACATGTATCAAGAAGACCACCATAGTCCCTGTGCCCGAGAACACTAAGGTAACCTGCCTAAATGACTACCGACCTATAGCACTCACGTCTGTAGCCATGAAGTGCTTTGAAAGGCTGGTCATAGCTCACATCAACACCATTATCCCAGAAACCCTAGACCCACTCCAACAAAAGGAACACCTATGTGAGAATGCTGTTCATTGACTACAGCTCAGCATTCAACACCATAGTGCCCTCAAAGCTCATCACTAAGCTAAGGACCCTGGGACTAAACACCTTCCTCTGCAACTGGATCCTGAACTTCCAGACGGGCCGCCCCCAGGTGGTAAGGGTAAGTAACAACACATCCGCCACGCTGATCCTCAACACGGGGGCCCCTCAGGAGTGCATGCTCAGTCCCCTCCTGTACTCCCTGTTCACTCTTGACTGCACGGCCAGGCACGACTCCAACACCATCATTAAGTTTGCCGATGACAACAGTGGTAGGCCTGATCACGACAACGACGAGACAGCCTATAGGGAGGAGACCTGACCATGTGGTGCAAGGACAACAACATCTCCTTCAACATGATCAAGACAAAGGATATGATTGTGGACTACAGGAAAAGGAGGACCGAGCACACCCCCATTCTCATCGAAGGGGCTATAGTGGAGCAGGTTGAGAGCTTCAAGTTCCTTTGTGTTCACATCACCAACAAACTAACATGGTCCAAGATGATGAGGGCACAACAAAACCTATTCCCCCTCAGGAGACCTGAAAAGATTTGGCATGGGTCCTCAGATCCTCAAAAGGTTCTACAGCTGCACCATCGAGAGCATCCTGACGGGTTGCATCACTGCCTGGTATGGCAACTGCTCGGCCTCAGACCACAAGGCACTACAGAGGGTAGTGCGTACGGCCCAGTACATCACTGGGGCCAAGCTTCCTGCCATCTAGGACGTCTATACCAGGCGGTGTCAGAAGAAGGCCCTAAAAATGGTCAATGACTCCAGCCACCCAAGTCATAGACTGCACGGCAAGCGGTACCGGAGGGCCAAATCTAGGTCCAAGAGGCTTCTAAACCGCTTCTACCCTCAAGCCATAAGTGTGTGTGTGTGGTGTGTGTGTGCGCATACTCCTTCATGCGTTCACACAGCACAGAGATTATTTAATAGAGTGACGGAAAGAATCCAAAATCCCAATGCGGGATAATCTCAGTGTGGCATTAAGCACATCCAGCGATGACAGACAGTATGTCATATTTGATGCATCAGTCATTCAGCTGCCTAGGCCCAGTAGTTAACACCCGTACCGGTATACGAATTGAAAATGGGAGATTTGGGCACTTATAAACACCTCAATTGGAACGCAGAGGCTGTACAGTAACATGCTATACATGATGTCAGAGGTCTGTATGGGTTTTGACTGACAGCCGTTCTGAACTTGAGCACCTTGCACTACAAGAAGTTGCCCCCATCCCTACCGCTCACTGGGCAACTTTTGAAATTGTTTTGTGGTCTGAGTGAGGGAAATGCTGTAAATTAAAGAGGACTAAGTATTTTGAAAGATGAGATGTTGAGGATTACCACTTTGATGTCATACAAGCAAGCCAAACACCCGTGAGTCCAGATTTTATTGATTTGTATTTTATTGAGGTTATATTTATTTTTACAGGGACAGTGCACATTAATCAACGTTTCAGTAACAGTGCTGGTTTTAGCCAGCTGGCTAATTTTCAACCGCAGTCCCTACAATAAAACTCATGTCATATACAGTGTCAACGTTTATGATCACTATGTGTGATGCACAGTTAAGAGATGACATGGTGATGACATTTGCCTGTTTGTCTATTGTGAAGAAAATGTTCCCCGGCACACGCACCTGAATGATGACTCCATTCTATGGGTAACAAAATGATGATCCGTTTCCGTGATTTGCATTGTGAAAGCCTAACACTGTAATATAGTACTTTATAACTTAGCTAGTCATGTTGGCAAATAGAACAGGCTTTCAAATGATGCCCACCTGACCCAGATTGCGATTTATAATGGACTGTTTTTGATTGCATAAACAACAGTAATTGTGTGATGGCGTGATGGCGTGGATGCAGGGTTGTGTTCCAAACAAAACAACTACATGTGTGCTTGCTATAGTTCCTCAACGCCACAGCTAGGCGAGCAAAAAAAAAAATAATCACCCTATAGTTGAAGACTCTTCTTTGAGTCATAAAAGTGCATTGACGTTACTTAGGAACTATGCACACTTTTCAGAGGTTAGTCCACTCACTCAAAAGTTAGCACACGTTTTCCAAGAATATTATTTTGGTGTTACCGAATGTATCCAGAGTATTTTCAGATTTTGTTATCAACAAAAGTACACTAAATCAACTGTGTAATGTCTGGATTCAGTCTTGTGTCAGGTGAACTGTTGTGTCCTCACCTTAGGTCTAATAATCTTCCCATAATCTCCAAACTGTTCCCGTTCAATTGCTGCCATGGCTATGCATATGCATTTTCATATTTCTTCTGTAAGAAACATTTCAATTTAACCCTATCCATATTTGCAAATTCCCACAAGTGTAAAGGGTTAATATATATCATACATCATTCTGTGACAGGTTAAAAATGCAGCTAAATGAATATCTGCCGTAACTGCCAGGAGAAAAAAAATGCAGCTAAGGAAGGTGGTTAATTAATTGAAGGTTTGAAAAAGTGGTATTTGTCACAAGAGGGAAATATCTGCCAGCGTGCCATCGTCAAGTACAAGAAGACCCGGGTGTGTTGATAGCATCTCTCCAGATCTTTTCTCTTTCAAACTAGCAGCTGCATCCATCCACTCAAACACAATATACACTGTAAGCTCGCTTGATACTTATGTGTCTTCATTCTTGGAATTGACGTTTCTGTAGAAACACAGCAGACCAACCAACCGTATGTCGATACATTCATTTTCACATTCTTCTCCACAATGAAGTGCTAATCAATTTCCCCCATACCTGCTCTCTCTCAGACCCTCTATCAGACACCAGCTCTGAGACAACAGTTTCTAGGAAAATCCATTGTTTGAATTCTGGAAGCCAGACAGACACTATTATCGGCGGTAGTGTTTAATTCACTTGGAGGAAAAAATATCTACTTATTGTCACTGACTTATATAGTTATACTTAAATACACCATTTGTGGAGATGCCTGTTTGCTGCCATGAGTATCTCGATCCATTCCTCTCAACAGGAGGTTGAGATCCATCTATTCTAAGCTTTCCGTAAATGTAAATGTCAATAGCCATTAAAACCTCTTAAGGATTTTTGTCTATAATGACATACCCAAATCTAACTGTCTGTAGCTCAGGACCTGAAGCAAGGATATGCATATGCTTGATACCATTTGAAAAGAAACACTTTGAAGTTTGTGGAAATGTGAAATTAATGTAGGAGAATATAACACATTACATCTGGTAAAAGATAATACAAACCAAAAAACATGAGTTTTCTTTTCTTTATCATCTTTGAAATGCAAGAGAAAGGCCATAATATAATATTGCTGTTTAAGCACAATTTAGATTTTGGCCAGTAGATGGCAGCAGTTTGTGTGCAAAGTTTCAGATTGATCCAGTGAATCATTGCAATACTGGACAATATTTTGTATCAAGTCTGCCCAAATGTGCCGAATTGGTCAATTGATACATTTTCAAGTACACAACTACATAGAACAAATGGTAATGGTTATATGGTAATACAACATTTAAGTTTACACACTCCCAGGAATGTCAAATGACGGATAATTAGCTTATACACTAACTTTCACAAATTTAGATTCCCGGGCGGGGTGGTTGTGGAGCCAGAGAGAGCAGGGGTTCAAACTGTAGAACCCAGTTCCTACATTAGAATATAAATGGATTTTATCAAACAAAACTATGCTACATTTGGCCTCACAACCGCAGATCACGTGTATAGCGTCATGTGGGTGAGCGGTTTGCTGATGTCAACGTTGTGAACAGAGTGCCCCATGGTAGCGGTGGGGTTATGGTATTTGAATTCACAGAGATACCGTGACAAGATTCTGAGGCCCATTGTCGTGCCATTCATCCGCCGCCGTCACCTCATGTTTCAGCATGATAATGCACCGCCCCATGTCACAATAACTGGAAGCTGAAAATGTCTGTTCTTAATGGCCTGCATACTCACCAGACATGTTATCCATTGAGCATGTTTGAGATGCTATCGTACACGTCGATCCAGAGCGTGTTCCAGTTCCCGCCAATATCCAGCAACTTCGCAGAGCCATTGAAGAGGAGTGGGACAACATTCCACAGGCCACACTCAACAGCCTGATCAACTCTATGCAAAGGAGATGTGTCACGCTGCATGAGGCAAATGGTGATCACCAGATACTGACTGGTTTTCTGATCTACGCCCATACCTTTTTTTCAAGGTATCTGTGACCAACAGACGCATATCTGTATTCCCAGTCGTGAAATCCATAGATTAGGGCCTGATTAATTTATTTCAATTCAATTTCCTTACATGAACTGTAACTCAGTAAAATAGTTGAAATTGTTGCTCATAAATTGTTGATTATCCAGCATTGGGATGTTGTTTACATTTTTGTTCAGTATATATTCTCATTCAATTATTCAGTACTACGGGTTACACTGATTGCTTTTTACCCCTTACAATAATACTCTGTGCTAAACGGGAAAGCTCAAATGAGGCACTGGAGAAAGACATTAGCCCAAAGTCTTCATTGAGAGAAGGGGCTGTGAATTTCACCTCGCAATCGATTTCCTTGGATTGTACAGGGCCTATTGGTCTTGACCAAATGAAGCTTAGCGTGTGTGTTCGGATGAGAAGCCTACAACACAATGAACATGTAATGTGGTTTTACAGCGTCAGTTGGCGGTGCAGTCATTGAGTAACATTGAATTGGGGTGGGGAAAGAAGAGAAGGGAACGATTACACTGCAGTTTAGTGCAGTGGGATCAGGGTTTTAGAGATAGAGCTTAATCATTTCGTAATTTCTCAGAGCGTTCGTTGTTACACACAACTGCTAGCTCAAGCCTCCTCCCTTTTCCTCTCTCAATAGGCACTAGGCAGCAGGCTTAATAGAACGCCTTACGCCTGCCTCAGATAGTTCACTTGTAAAGGACAGCTGCTGCAGCTGTATGTGCAGGTGGAACATCTTGATTTCAATGGTCTGGTTCAATGAATGAGAACAGAACACCTTTCTGAATGCATTTGAGACTAGAGAGCTGCCTTTGCATTTTGATGCTGTGCAATGCCTTCTCAAATTGAAACCAAAAAGGGTTTGGTGTGGGGAGAAAAACATTACTCTGTAGGGAATATTGGCTATACACCGACACAACAAAGAATGAATGGGGAACTGTGGGGAAACATAGTGACTGAGTGGTTTCGAGAAGTAACTTCTCCAGTAAAGTACTAAGGTAGAATACTATCAGCAATGTCTCTCCTGTGTAGACAAAGGATTTACCCTGCACTTATACAAAGCCCACTGGACAAAGAGTGCAATGCTATCGGGTTGTTCCATTTGATTTCAATCACTTTTTGTACCAGCTAAATTGCAGTGGTCTGAAGGGATAGGTAAATTCTATGATTGAAATGACACCCACCCTGTATTCAAGAGTATGCTGTGTCTCAACTGATGGTGGGCACAACACAAACACCTACAATTATGTAAATTAGGGTCTAATGTACAACATATGCGAACATGATTTTTTGGGGGGAGTTTACATATTTTAAGATAATTAACGTTAAAGGCTAAAAAAATAAAACCATTTAGTCTGACAACCCTTTGTGGAAGCTTTGTAACTGTATCAAACTCAACCGTTAATCTTTTCCAATGATGAAGACATGGATGTCTCGTGGTATCGTGGGGTATGCAAAATGAGTCAACTTTGAGCACCTCTATCTCCTGAATGTTTTGGCATTTTGGTCTAAAAAGTCACTTTCTGACCACTTCTACCATGGGCAAATATGTATAGACAATTTCGCTCAAATCAAAAGGAGTGCGGTCAAAAAGTGATAGAATTAAAACGGAACAACCCTATATGGACTATTCGTTAGGTTCATTTGGTACAATACTGAATCACAGTGAAATATTTTTTTGATTGCGAACACAATAAAGAAGTAGAGCACTGAAAGCAACCAGTCTGAATATCTCACCAAGGTGTTAGCTTGTCATCCTACACAGATTGAAGCCCTTCCGAGTGGGCATAGGACATACAGTGGGGAAAAAAAGTATTTAGTCAGCCACCAATTGTGCAAGTTCTCTCACTTAAAAAGATGAGAGAGGCCTGTAATTTTCATCATAGGTACACTTCAACTATGACAGACAAAATGAGGAAACAAAATCCAGAAAATCACATTGTAGGATTTTTAATGAATTTATTTGCAAATTATGGTGGAAAATAAGTATTTGGTCACATACAAACAAGCAGGATTTCTGGCTCTCACAGACCTGTAACTTCTTCTTTAAGAGGCTCCTCTGTCCTCCACTCGTTACCTGTATTAATGGCACCTGTTTGAACTTGTTATCAGTATAAAAGACACCTGTCCACAACCTCAAACAGTCACACTCCAAACTCCACTATGGCCAAGACCAAAGAACTGTCAAAGGACACCAGAAACAAAATTGTAGACCTCCACCAGGTTGGGAAGACTGAATCTGCAATAGGTAAGCAGCTTGGTTTGAAGAAATCAACTGTGGGAGCAATTATTAGGAAATGGAAGACATACAAGACCACTGATAATCTTCCTCGATCTGGGGCTCCACGCAAGATCTCACCCCATGGGGTCAAAATGATCACAAGAACGGTGAGCAAAAATCCCAGAACCACACGGGGGGACCTAGTGAATGACCTGCAGAGAGCTGGGACCAAAGTAACAAAGCCTACCATCAGTAACACACTACGCCGCCAGGGACTCAAATCCTGCAGTGCCAGACGTGTCCCCCTGCTTAAGCCAGTACATGTTCAGGCCCGTCTAAAGTTTGCTAGAGAGCATTTGGATGATCCAGATGAGGATTGGGAGAATGTCATATGGTATATAACTTTTTGGTAAAAACTCAACTCGTCGTGTTTGGAGGACAAAGAATGCTGAGTTGCATCCAAAGAACACCATACCTACTGTGAAGCATGGGGGTGGAAACATCATGCTTTGGGGCTGTTTTTCTGCAAAGGGACCAGGACGACTGATCCGTGTAAAGGAAAGAATGAATGGGGCCATGTATCGTGAGATTTTGAGTGAAAACCTCCTTCCATCAGCAAGGGCATTGAAGATGAAAGCGTGGCTGGGTCTTTCAGCATGACAATGATCCCAAACACACCGCCCGAACGAAGGAGTGGCTTCGTAAGAAGCATTTCAAGGTCCTGGAGTGGCCTAGCCAGTCTCCAGATCTCAACCCCATAGAAAATCTTTGGAGGGAGTTGAAAGTCCGTGTTGCCCAGCGACAGCCCCAAAACATCACTGCTCTAGAGGAGATCTGCATGGAGGAATGGGCCAAAATACCAGCAACAGTGTGTGAAAACCTTGTGAAGACTTACAGAAAACGTTTGACCTCTGTCATTGCCAACAAAGGGTATATAACAAAGTATTGAGATAAACTTTTGTTATTGACCAAATACTTATTTTCCACCATAATTTGCAAATAAATAAATAAAAAATCCTACAGTGATTTTCTGGATTTCTTTTTCTCATTTCGTCTGTCATAGTTGAAGTGTACCTATGATGAAAATTACAGGCCTCTCTCATCTTTTTAAGTTGGAGAACTTGCACAATTGGTGGCTGACTAAATACTTTTTTGCCCCACTGTATTTTACTGGTTGAAATCCGGTCGGGACGTCATATAACCCGATCACAACCAGATTGAAACATCTTTTTTGTTGATATCTGGTTTTTGATTCAAATCTGATTGCATTACGGACCAGTTAACTAAATGCTACTCAATTAATATACACCAGTCTATATATACAAGTGCATAGTGTTTTATGACCATGCACCCATTGCATATAAGACACTAGAACCATTACAATTATAAAAATAATTATATTCAGCAGGGTTTGCATGATTCTAGCACAGTTGGCAAACAACAGCTGGCAGAGCACACCAAAGCATGTTAAGGTCTCACGGCATACTACATTTAGCTCAGTCAGTGGTGCATAAAAACAAAAACATTGCCAAATCATTTTGGTTAATCAAAACTACAATTTCCAACAAATACTCGTTATTTGATCAAAATAAACAAGTACATTTTAAATGTGGCAGAGAAGAAAAACTCATGTTTAGGTCCACATACATTTAGGCTATCAATTTCTGTTCAGTCAACATACATTTTCTGTCAAAATGCAATAATTCAGGTCTTGCCTTTAGGGACACGCATGAGCATAGAAAGATATCCAAAAGAATTGAAGAATCGGTGCTTAGCAAAAATAATACATTATGATGAATGGAAATAGGCCTCCGAATGGTAATGGGCCTCCACTCGGTATACTGTATGTTTCCCAGTGCAATTATTCCTGCACCACAAACCACAAATGTTTAAACATCAGAATTCATCACGTGTATGAGACGCTGGGATCATAGGCCTATCAAAACAAAAACATAAATACATTATATGATGGGCGAATAATTGTTGCAAGTCGTCTTCTCCGCTCAGAGGCAACATTCTAATGTCTACTGAAAGTAAGAACTGCGTATCATATTTAAGTCTTCTCCTGAAATTTAAATGGCACAACAAATAAGCAAATAATGTATCTTTCTTTTTTGGAAGGGTTTCAGAAAAGGGTCCTGTATTTATTGACCGACATACGGAACAGAATTTAACAGTTAGAGAACAGAGAAACAACTACAGGTGACACAGATTTACACTGAACAAAAATATAAAACGCAAGTTTCTAAGATTTTACTGAGTTACAGTTCATATAAGCAAATCAGTCAATTGAAATGAATTCATTAGGCCCTAATCTATGGATTTCACATGACTAAGATTACAGATATGCATCTGTTGGTCACAAATACCTAAAAAAGTTAGGGCCGTGGATCAGAAAACCAGTCAGTATCTGGTGTGACCCCCATTTGTCTCAGGCAGTGTGACATCTCCTTCGCAGAGAGTTGATCAGGCTGTTGATTATGGCCTGTGGAATGTTGTCCCACTCCTCTTCAATGGCTATGCGAAGTTGCTGGATATTGGCGGGAACTGGAACACATCGTCGTACATATTGATCCAGAGCATCCCAAACATGCTCAATGGGTGATGTCTGGTGAGTATGCAGGCCATGGAAGAACAGGGACATTTTCAGCTTCCAGGAATTGTGTACAGATCCTTGCGAAATGGGGCCATGCACTATCATGCTGAAACATGGGGTGATGGCGGCGGATGAATGGCACAACAATGGGTTTCAGGATCTCATCACGGTATCTCTGTGCATTCAAATTGCCATCGATAAAATTCAATTGTGTTCTTTATCCATAGCTTATGCCTGCCCATACCATAACCCCACCACCATGGGGCTCTCTGTTCACAACGTAGACATCAGCAAACCACTAAAGTTAAAACCAGGATTCATCTATGAAGAGCACACATCTGCAGCGTGCCAGTGGCCGTCGAAGGTGAGCATTTGCACACTGAAGAAGTTGGTTACAACGTCGAACTGCTGTCAGGTCAAGACCCTGTTGAGGATGACAAGCACTCAGATGAGCTTCCCTGAGACGGTTTCTGACAAATTGTGCAGAAATTCTTCAGATGTGCCAACCCACAGTTTCATCAGCTCTCCAGGTGGCTGGTCTCAGACAATCCCGCAGGTGAAGAAGCCGGATGTGGAGGTCCTGGGCTGGCGTAGTTACACGTGGTCTGCGTTTGTGAGGCCAGTTGGATGTACTGCCAAGTACGTCCAACATTCAATTCTTTGGCAACAGCTCGGGTGGACATTCCTGCTGTCAGCATGCCAATTGCACACTCCCTCAAAACTTGAGATATCTGTGGCATTGTGTTGTGTGACAAAACTGCACTATTTAGAGTGGCCTTTTATTGTCCCCAGCACAAAATGCACCTGTGTAATGATCATGCCGTTTAATCAGCTTCTTGATATTCCACACCTGTCAGATGGATGGATTATCTTGGCAAAGGAGGCACTAACTGGGATGTAAACAAATTTGTCACATTTGAGAGAAATAAGCTTTTTGTATGTATGGAACATTTCTGGGATCTTTTATTTCAGCTCATGAAACATGGGACCAACACTTTACATGTTGCATTCATATTTTTGTTCAGTATAGCTTTAGATCCAGCTGACGGTCTTAGTGAGTGTGAGGTGACGGAGGATAGCCTCACCAATGAGGACAAAAGGAAGCAATTGGTATGCACATTATCTTCATGTTTGTTGTGGGAATGAGAAGACAGACACACATAACTTTTGAAAAAGAGAATGTTAGTCTCTTTTTTGTCTCTTTACACATGCTTGAATTTTTGCAGTCTTTACACAGTATTTTTTTAAGACTGCCAAGCTGTCCTCAATCGCGGGAACCTCTGTCCGGGACAATGCCTTTAGGATTTTGGAGCGGTCATTTAGAGATGAGTTATTATCCAACTACTGTCTATTTTTGATATCCTCTTTCTTAAAATGTTTCAGATTAACGACCAATTAATTATTGTCCCACTTCAATATGAAGGGACAGAGGAGCAAACATGCCTTTGCTCCCTCTCGTGTGGTGTGTGCTCCATTGTAATTGGTAAGTAAGTGAGCAGCTGAGATATTTGACATACACAATGAGAATCTTCTTGTAGATTCTGACTGTTAAAGATATTTTACTGTGCGTTACTGTTCTGTTTTGTCCTGCATACCCACAATACGCCAATCGTCAACGTATTTTATTCTCTTTTTATGCTTACAGTAAGTGTCATGAAAAGCCACAAAACTCAGGAGGTTGATGTGTTGGGCCCCATCAGGAAAGTCCTCAAATATGCCCCTGAGCGCCGTGGTGGAGGACGACGCTGAGTATGTATATGAGCAAGTTGCTGTTATTTTAAGACATCTCTATAACTGCCACAAAACTCTTCAACTAGTACCATGGAAATACTTTTAGCCAGCTTAGCCCAGAAAATTCAGGAATGTCCTCCTTTTCTAGTTTTTTTCTCTCTCAAATTGAGAAAATTGTATGCGCTGATTCTCTTCACTGCAGATCTGACCCATCACAGAACTCTTCAAGAGGGCCCTTATGGGGGATGATGCTGACAGTGCTACCCAGACGCGGAGCAAGTGTGAGGAGAGAAGGTGTCAGTTGTCAGCATACTACCCTGTGGCGCTTAAGGACACAAGAGAATGGTATCCTCTCCGACAATTCACAGTCTGTGATAATGAGAGAAAATACCCTCCTTCAGTTGTTTTGTCTTATCTCTGTTCTTTTCTAATCACTCTTCAAAAGATCTGATAGCTGATGCTTTGGTCTATCAAAATATATACGTCAAATGTTGTTAATATTAAGACAAATAGGCCTATTTGCAAAAAAAATTAGAGATTGTCCCGTTTTTCCTAGAATCCTCACATTAATAAAATAAAAAAAACAATGGGCTTATACTCTGTGTCCTAGTCTTTCTATGCATGTAATGTCTGTGGGTGAATTATGAAACGAATGTATGCGGATGTGCAAAAAATGGTTATGTAGATTTGTTTTGCAATTGCTTGATCTATTTTAAAGGTAAGAATATGTTGCAGATTAACTGAAATTGGTGACTATGGAAACGAAAATGTTATGAACAATGTTTTCAATATCCAACTTTATCCTCTGCAATACTTTATACAGTACACTCTTAGAAAAAAAGGTGCTATCTAGAACCTAAAAGGGTTATTCGGGTGTCCCCATAGGATAACTCTTTGAAGAACCCTGTTTGGTTTCAGGTAGAACCATTTGGGGTTTTATGTAGGACCCTTTCCACAGAGGGTTATACATGGAAACCAAAAAGGCTTTTCCTCAGAACCAAAAATTGTTATTCTATGGGGACAGCCGAAAAAACCTTTTGGAACCCCTTTTTCTAAAAGTGCAAGTGATAAGCTGTAGTCAAGTGGTCATTAACAGGTTATGACGAGGTCTTAACTATGACTAGTAGGCTACATAATGTAGCACATAATATAGTGGTCAGAATTATGACCAGCAGGTCAGACAGAGGTCACAATTATTATGGTGGTCAGAAAAAGACGGCATATTCTGGACAGTAAAAATATTTAAAATAAAACAAAAACAAAAATGTAATTTTCCAACCAGAATAAGACGTCATTAAAAATACATCATACTGACGTCTTTTAAACCAGGTTTTGCCCAATTTGTTCTTACAGCCTACGTCATACAAGTATCTAACCTATTAGGAAAGCTAATGTTGTTGTAATGTATGTATAGGTTTTGATTTACATGGCAAAGCACAATGATTTTGTAGGAAAAACAAAGGAGTAGTATGAAAGGAATATGAAAGGAATCCAAGAATTAAGGCTCACAAGTCACAAGTATAGGCCTACAGTGATGATATAATGTAATATATATTCGGCGACATAGTTAACATTGTAATAAGATGACGCCGAAGAGGATGGCTAAAGTTTGACATGCCCCTAACCAATTGTGCTATTTTCTTCGTTTTTTTGCGTTGTTTGTAACTTATTGTTTTACTTATTTGTACATCATGTTGCTGCTACCGTCTCTTATGACCGAAAATAACTTCTGGACCTCAGAATAGCGATCACTCACCACGAACTGGAAGAAAAAAAAATCCTTTAACGAGTCCGACGAGAAGGATATACTCCTCTCCCGGGAACAGGCCCAAATCCCCATCATTTGCGTGAAGAAAAGACGGAGGAAATGAGGAAGCAGATCGGGCTGCCAACTGAGAATCCGAAAAAAGAGCGAGTAAACTCCAACTGCCTTCCGTTGTACTTGCTAGCATGCAATAATTGGATGACCTACGATTACCCTACCAACGGGACATTAAGAACTGTCATATCTTATGTTTCACCGAGTCGTGGCTGAACAAGGACACAGATAATATAGAGCTGGCAGGATTTTCAATGCACCGGCAGAACAGAGATGCTACGTCTGGTAAGATGAGGGGTGGGGGTGTGTGTCTTTTTGTCAACAATAGCTGGTGCGCGATGTATAATATTAAAGAAGTCTCGAGGTATTGCTCGCCTGAGGTAGAGTACCTTATGATAAGCTGTAGACCACACTGTCTACCAAGAGAGGTCTCCTCTATATTATTCGCAGCCGTCTATTTACCACCACAGACCGATGCTGGCACTAACACCACACTCAACCAACTCTTATAAGGCAATAAGCAAACAAGAAAATGCTCATCCAGAAGTGGCGCTCCTAGTGGCCGGGGACTTTAATGCAGGCAAACTTAAATCAGTTTTACCACATTTTTACCAGCATGTCACATGTTCAACCAGAGGAAAAAATACCACACAGAGATGCATACAAAGCTCTCCCTAACCCTCCATTTGGCAAATCTGACCATAATTCTATCCTCTTAATTCCTGCTTACAAGCAAAAACTAAAGCAGGAGGTACCAGTGACTCGTTCAATACGGAAGGTCAGATGACACGGATGCTACACTACAGGACTGTTTTGCTAGCACAAACTGGAATATGTTCCGGGACTCATCCAATGGCATTGAGGAGTATACCACCTCAGTCATCGGCTTCATCAATAACTGCATCGACCACGTCATCCCTACAGTGACCATACGTACATATCCCAACCAGAAGCCATGGATTACAGGCAACATTCGCATCGAGCTAAAGGCTAGAACTGCCGCTTTCAAGAAGCAGGACAGAAATCTGGACGCTTATAAGAAATCCCACTACGCCTTCCGACGAACCATCAAACAAGCAAAGCGTCAATACAGGATTAAGATTGAATCCTACTACACCAGCTCTGACCTTGTCGGATGTGGCAAGGCTTGAAAACTATTACGGACTACAAAGGGAAACCCAGACGCGAGCTGCCCAGTGACATGAGCCTACAAGACGAGCCAAATGCCTTTCATGCTCGCTTCGAGGCAAGCAACACTGAAGCATACACGGGAGCACCAGCTGTTCTGGATGACTGTGTGATAATGCTCTCGGTAGCCGATGTGAGCAAGACCTTTAAACAGGTCAACATTCACAAAGCCACGGGGGCCGGATGGATTACCAGGGTGTGTACTCAAAGCATGCGCGGACCAACTGGCAAGTGTCTTCACTGACATTGTCAACCTCTCCCTGACTGAGTCTGTAATACCTACATGTTTCAAGCAGACCACCATAGTCCCTGTGCCCAAGGAAGCGAAGGTAACCTGCCTAAATGATTAACGCTCGGTAGCCATGAAGTGCTTTGAAAGGCTGGTCATGGCTCACATCAACAGCATCCTCCCGGATACCCTAGACCCACTCTAATTTGCATACCGCCCCAACAGATCCACAGATGACGCAATCTCAATCAAACTCCACACTGCTCTTTCACACCAGGACAAAAGGAACACCTATGTGAGAATGCTGTTCATTGACAACAGCTCAGCGTTCAACCCGATATTGCCCACGAAGCTCATCACTAAGCTAAGGACCCTGGGACTAAACACCTCCCTCTGCAACTGGATCCTTGACTTACTGACGGGCCACCCCCAGGTGGTAGGGTAGGCAACAACACGTGTGCCACGCTGATCCTCAACACTGGGGCCCCTCAGGGGTGTGCACTTAGTCCCCTCCTGTACTCCCTGTTCACCCACGACTGCGTGGCCAAACACGACTCCAACACCATCATTAAGTTTGCTGATGACACAACAGTGGTAGGCCTGATCACCGACAACAATGAGACAGCCTATAGGAGGAGGTCAGAGAACTGGCAGTGTGGTGCCAGGACAGCAACCTTTCCCTCAATGTGAGCAAGACAAAGGAGCTGATTGTGGACTACAAGAAAAGGCGGGCCAGACAGGCCCACATTAACATCAACGGGGCTGTAATGGAGCACGTCGAGAGTTTCAAGTTCCTTGGTGTCCACATCACCAACGAACTATCAAGGTCCAAACACACCAAGACAGGTGTGAAGAGGGCATGACAAAACCTTTTCCCCCTCAGGAGACTGAAAAGATTTGGCATCGGTCCCCAGATCCTCAAAAGTTTATACAGCTGCACCTTCGAGAGCATCCTGACCGGTTGCATCACCGCCTGGTATTGCAACTGCTCGGCATCTGACCGTAAGGCACTGCAGAGGGTAGTGCGTACGGCCCAGTACATCACTGGGGCCAAGCTTCCTGCAATCCAGGACCTATATAATAGGTGGTGTCAGAGGAAAGCCCATAAAATTGTCAGAGACTCCAGTCACCCAAGTTATAGACTGTTTTCTCTGCTACCGCACGGCAAGCGGTACTGGAGCGCCTAGTCTAGGACCAAAAGGCTCCTTAACAGCTTCTACCCCCAAGCCATAAGACTGCTGAACAATTAATCACATGGCCACCGGACTATTACATTGACCCCATTTGTTTTGTACACTGCTGCTACTCTCTGTTTATTATCTATGCATAGTCATTTCACCCCTACCTACATGTATAAATTACCTCAACTAACCTGTACCCCCGCACACTGACTCGGTAGCGGTTCCCCCTGTATATAGCCTCATTATTGTTATGTTATTGTGTTACTTTTTATTATTTATATATTTTTTTTACTTTAGTTCATTTGAATTTCACTGTTGGTTAAGGGCTTGTAAGTAAGCATTTCACAGTACGGTCTACACTTGTATTCAGCGCATGTGACAAAATAAAGTTTGATTTGGAATACGTGATGTAAGTTCAAACAAGTGGAATGAAATGAATGATTAATACATTCCTAATTAGGCTATACATACTGTGGTACATGTGAGGAGCTTATTCCACAGACAAATAAGGCAAATAAATAATCATGAGATCCACTACTGTCCTGTTCTGGATTATGAAACCTTCTAGAACCTCTGGAAGCCATTCCTCCTACTGTAAGCCTTTGTCTGGCACGTTCTTATAAAAACAAATCCACAATACTGCTCAACAACACAAGCTCTGTGACAGAGATATAGATCTTTGGCTGAATTGTCTTGTTTTGGCTGAATCGTCACATCTGTTGGAATCCAGCTCACAACATAAATATGCAGGCTAGAGCTCAGCCAAGTGCAAGGCCAGCCCAGCAATACAGATACAGCGATTGGGGCTGGAGACAATAACAACCCTCGATTCACATAGTGTCAAGAGATTAAGGGTGATTTCACACTTGGTCCCTTTCAGTCAATTTTTGTGAACTCAGTGCAGTTCACTTAATTTTTTGTTGAGTGTGAACACTCCAAAGGAACTCAGACTCCTTAAAAAGAGCCCCCTTAAGGGAATCGAACTGATCTGAGTTCGGTTCACTTGAATTCTGCGGTCTGGTTCCATTTTTAAGGGCAATGTGAACACAAAGCTCCCCAGGTTCGCTTGTCATTATTCCCGCACCACACACTAGACTACTGCAACACCATTTCCCCTGCCATAACACCTTCACATTGGCAGTGATGTAAAGTACTTAAGTAAAAATACTTTAAAGTACTACTTAAGTCGTTTTTTTTGGGGTATTGGTACTTTATTTTACTATTTATATTTTGGACTACTTTTACTTCACTACATTCCTTAAGAAAATATTGCACTTTTTACTCCATACATTTTCCTTGACACCCAAAAGTACTCGTTACATTTTGAATGCTGAGCAGGACAGGAAAATAGTCAAATTCACGCACTTATCAACCGAACATCCCTGGTCATCCCTACTGCCTCTGATCTGGCGGACTCACTAAACCGACATGTTTTGTTTGTAAATGATGTCTGAGTGTTGGAGTGTGCCCCTGGCTTTCCGTAAATAGAAAAAACAAGAAAATGGTGCCATCTGGTTTGCTTAATATAAGGAATTTGAAATGATTTATACTTTTACTTTTGATACTTAAGTATATTTTAAACCAAATAATTTTAGACTTTTACTCAAGTAGAATTACTTGAGTAATTTTCTATTAAGGTATTTTTACTTTTACTTAAGTATGACAGTTGGGTACTTTTTCCACCACCGCACATTGGAGATAGAGGATGATGTGCAGTTTCGCAGAAAAAACGTGCTGTTTTTTGGATTTTGATTAGTGAATGTCAAGGATGCACAGAAATTCCAAAATATGTGTGGAGTTTTGTACTGACACGATGTTCAGATGATTTGTTTGCAATATGTTGATCTATAGGCTAAGAGAGCTTCATATTCGATTGTGGGGTTTGAATAGTGTGAGAAGAAAACATATTTGGTGAGAATCACAACATAGGGTAACAAAATCTATTCTAGATCTTAAAGGGAATACCATTTTTAATGAAGACTACAGCATTATTTAATCTGCATTTACAATACTGGTATTTAATCTGTTACTAATTATATTTACATGTTAATATTATCTTCTGACTACAATAATTATGTCTAATCTTTTAACTAAATGTAATCTATTAGCTTCCAAAACGTAAGTAGGTATATCTAGCTGTCCGATGACACGTTCTGATGGAATGGCTTTGTCCTGTACTTTTACCCAGAGTGCATTGAGTGAATGTTGTAAAAATATATTGGTTCTTTTCTAAACATAGTAATGTGAATGCAAAGAGGACTCAGACCTCAAAAAAGGTGAAGTGAACTGGCAACAGTGTGAATGCAAAGAGAACTGAGTTTTTTTCTTTTTCTTTTTTCTTTCTTACCGGAATTCACTTTAAAGAGGACTGAGATCGGTTATTTTAAAGAGGACTACATGTGAAAACACCCTTAAAGCCAAATCTAGAGGAGATGGAAAAACACAGAGATGAAATGCTAAAATCCCACATCGAAGCAACACCACCCCCACCCCCCGCAGGTCAGTGTAGTAGAAGTAGTAACATCAGCCTGGAGTTACTTACATCCAGCGCCTCCAGCGTCATGAAACCAGAGATAGAAAAGCCATCTATGATGTCCTCCTCAGCAGACGTAGACTCCTTTCTCTTTCTCCTGGGGGGCTTCGGACGGGAAGTAAAGGGGTTCCTGACTCTTTCCTCCCTCTCAGAATCTGAGGAGAAGCGAAGCCCCACAGAGCCCCCCCTCACATGGTTATTGTTCCTTGTCCCATTTGATCTTCGTCCCCGATCCCTCTCGGACTTAGACTTCCTCTTTTTGCGGAGCCCACTGGACCGAGGGCCATCCATTTCCTCAGAGGAAAAGCCCACCTAGAGACTCCTCTAGCAGAGAAGATAATCAACCCTGTCAAGGGCACTAACTGGCACAGTTGAACTCCCAGCAGAAAGAAATAACAACAGATATTTCCTAACAATTTCCAACAAGTAGTACGTATAGCTACTCAGTGCATGAAATCCAATGAAAAGTAAGCGATCAGATAATATCCAAAGGGCATAGGCTGGAGTAGAGAATTCATTGAGTCATTGAAAGCCCAGCAGCAGGTTCCAAAGCAAAGATCCCCAACGGTCGTCCATGAAATCCACTGATAGACAAAGGGTAATATTGTCGGTTAGATGTGGAAACCAGACTGTCAACTCAAACAGAGAAATAAAATAAGAAAAATCGTTAACTGGAAAATAATGTCTGATCACTGGACATGTCTTGCCATGGTGAACCAATTGTAAAAAGCCACATCCTGATCCTCCTCGAGGAATCCTCCCTCTTCACATGCTGCAGTCAGCCAGCTCTCCCTCCTGAAAGTCAAAGAGATAGAGAGCATACATTTGCAACATGTTCAGTCAGCAGCAGTCCTTAATGTCGAATGCATTAAGTCAATGAGCCACCCTCTCAAGGTAGGAAGATTATAATACAGTACAGGGGGGTTGTTAACAGTCTACATAACGCAACGTAAATGAATGTTTCATTACGATATAGCTTCAGACTCATCTTCTCTCACTATACTGTCATTTTATCTTTTACAATGCATAATCATTAGGCTGAAATCATTATGTGGCTGAGATCATTATGTGTTTTAAAGTGCACCTTCGCTAATACTGTCTCTAATGTTCTCCCCCCCTGGTTTTACTCTATCCTGTACTTTTAATGAAATAAGCATTCTTACATTTATAATGTATGGGAAATATCTCTATTTGGTTAAGCCTATTCCTATATATGTGGATCTTTTCAAAATAGGCCTGCTATGGTTATCATCTAGGTTTCTGTTCAATGCATATAGAACACCAGCTCGCCTGATCATCACACTATTATGTCTCAATTTCCAAGAGACAATGTATAGAAATGTCATAGTCACCACGACACTTGCCTTTTTAAACACTTCCAATCCCACCTATAATTTACACTCTCTTCATATAGGGGCAGCAAACCCTGCTTCAGTGTACATTTCAGTGCAAATAAATGTTTCATTAAGTATACCATGTCTTTTTTTCACAGTTGTGTGTGTTCGTCATTATGCATATTTCAATCTATCTATTGAATGGCCTATCCATTATGCAATATTTCTACAAGGTAATTGATTCTTAGAATATACTTGTTTCGTCACAATTTTACATTCCAATGAATTTCTTCAAATAGATAATCTCATGTAAACCATATAAACACATTGGTCATAACATCCAACACTAGATATTGAATTATGTCTGTCCTTGAGGGTTTGAGATGAGGATTCTGCCAAGCAATGCTCTCTAGTAGATCTAGACTCATGACAAAGACCTTAATTGACAATTGGTCTTAAAGCACTTAAATTTGGAGCACCCTAAGTCAAAGGTTAATGTGTTCAGTCATAATAGGCTACTCTATATGATTAACCTATTGACATTCTAGCCATGCTACAATATGTAATCATAAGGGTTTGCGTTTCAGACAGCATACAGATGACAACACATTCAACAGTTTGTAATCTCAATCATTCCTTAACACAAACATTAATTATCAGTCTTCTAATCTGCTCTGTATGTCAAAGATACAGATAACCTGTACTCTATGAATACTATCTACAATACCAAAACCCATTTAGATACTAAGTGTACATGACATCACCAAAACGGTAGTCTATCCATCATTCAATACACCAAACAGTACAGGCATGCTCTAGTCTAGCCTCATCCAAGCCACTCCAAATTTCATCACCACCTCCCAATGCTGCTGGTGAACCGTTCCACAGACAGACAGTAGGAACACACCTTGCTTAGCTCCATCATAACCAGACACACCATAATAATCATGTCATAGACAACCACCATCTTCAACTTTGAGTGATGTAATTGTCCAAGGATTGCAATGGAAGGTAGCATGAGTTAAACCTGTAATATACCAATAGCCAGCTAGACTGCAAGTGGCAAATGTTGCACATCAGCACATTACAATGGCTCGCAAATGTGGCTTATTTGGACGGATGGTGCGTAATAAGGGCGCATCTAAACCAACAAAAATCCCAGCCTTCTTTATGCTGCAGTTTTTTCCTTGTTTTAGCCCTAGAAGCTAAATTCAGGCTTTCTTATAACGGTCCTAAGCCATTTCCCAGTCCCTATCCCTTTAACCTGATGCCCCGTGCCAACACTCCCCTAATGACATGCATACAACATAGCTCTAGTAAATCGTTTAAAAGCTGTTTTGGCTCTTTCACCTTCCCCTTTCTCGTTCCGTGCTGTTATCACACTATCTTGCTGTCTTCCTTCAGTCCTTTTTGTCTGCCTCTGTGTCAGTATATCTCACGCTCCGTGGCCAGTTCAGCCTACAACAGAGACTGGCACTGCTTCCTCTCCTGCTCCAGCTCTCCGCTTATTTTCACTAACACACAAAGCAAGCCTCTTTTTCTCCAAGACACGTCATGCAAAACCAAGAAATGCAAACCCTTGCAAGTGGGGACCGTCCGGGCAAGTCGCTGGTATTCGGATACGAATGGTCAATAAAATATTAAACAAAAGGAAAAATGTAACTAACAAATAAATCCCGTAAGGAAGCAAAGGCGCTATTCTCTCCCAGTCAGTGCTTGAGGATCCCGGAGAAGGGACCGGGCGCATTGATATGGCGATGCCGCAGTGCCGCTTTACAGGGTATGCGCTTCCTCGGCGCAAGTAGTGCTGTCAATGGAATCTGGTATGGGTCGTTGTATTAAGGAGAACAGTCAAAACTATATGCTCATGTAAAGTTGTCGGTTGAAACTCTGTAATAAGCCAGATAAAGTTATAGCCTACTTATGAATGTTCTATGTCTAGCCTACTATAACACCAAAGGTGTGTTACAGTGTCTACTCAAAATGTGGACAGTACATTCTCAGCCTACCTGCCAAAACAATAATTTGTATATTTAAATAAATAAAAATACATCTTATTGAGTTTACACTTGTGATGTGACCCTATGTGACAATTCCAGCCCTTCGTAACCACATGAAGAGCCACCACTATTTTAAAAACTCATTATAAATCCGGTAGCTTATCCCAAACAACATGTACAATCAATGAATCATCCATGAACCCTCCCACCAGCATGTCGACTCTGCTGTATCCCTATAGCTCTTGTGTCTTGACTATATGGATCTGGACTAAAGGCAGAGGGAGAGACAGTCAGCCAGCGTTGAGCATTATGCTGCTATCACCCAGACACGCATTCAGTGTTATTGACAGATCCATCGTCTGCATACAGACCATGGACCTAGGTGTCAGATTATCACACAGGTTATGTAACAGGGCTAGGTTCTCTCCAGGGAAAGACCAAGGGGCAATCTCACTGTGCTCTGCTCCCCTGTCAAACCCCACTGAAAAAGAACACTGGCCGGGTCTCATGACACTGTGTCACATAGCATTTTACTTATCTGAAGTGTTTGGTCATTGGTGGGTCAGGTAAGTTAGCAAATCTAATTTAGTTGAGTACATTTTTTTTTTAATAAAGATCACATTTTCCCAATTAGATAAGTGATGATGAATATTGAAAACAATGAAATAATTACTTATCAGGAAATACAATGATGAATCCTCCAATGTTCCACGCTCGCTTGGGCTAACCGGTAACCACAACTTAAGGATGCTGAGAATCTCCCAAGCAATTCCAAGCAATTCTTCATTATAGCCACAGTAATGTATTCAGTTGATCTGCTACTGCCTAGAGTCCCAAACATGATTATGCAAGGTTGTAGTTATTCCAGGTCTATGCAATGTATCATTTGGGTACAACAAATAATCAATATATTCAAACAGTGTTATGAGAGTAGCAGCTTTTGTCCTCACCTTGTAAGAGAGAGCTGTGAAAAGCCAAGTGTTGCTTTAATCTCCCTGGGGTGCAGAAATGGATTCTCAAAACCATAATTAATTAAGAGCATTTACTTCCATTACTTATTTGTCAGTCATACCAATATCGTTCACAGTCTTGACTACCCAAACATCTAATTTGCCACTTGTAATAGCTCTTAAAAATTTCTCATTGGTTCCACTTACGTATATGAATAGTGTATTAATGAATCCCTCCATGTGTCCCTATGGTTTCTGCATTGATGTTCTGTTCAAGGCTCAAAGCCCCATCCTCCATATTCAATCAGTGGATCAGTGGAGCCGTTGTCACCATGATGCCAGTTGAACATTATTGATTTCCTGTTCCAGTCAGTCATGGTGTTCTGAATGCTCAAATGGAACCTGCACTGAAAAAAGTAACGTGTTAAGAAATAAATGAATAGGATTAAACATCAAATAAACCTCTCATCAGACTAAATCCAAATCTTAATACTAAAGAGTGATCACATTCAATCTAATATGATAGGTGATAGGGTATTATTAATTTCATGATAATTATCATTATCTTATTATAACATCAATCAGATTAAAGCCAAAAACACCAGCAGTGTGATTATCTCACCAGCATGACATGTCTACATGTTGATAGCTATGACACAGAGCCATGGTGGTGGTGATGGTGCTCTTGTGTGGTGGTGGCAGCGCTGTCAGCTGGTCCTGTGTGAATTAGGGATCAGGAAAGCCAGTGTATTTTTAGCCTACAGGCGTAATGACGCAGCCACAGTGTGGCTCAGCACGGGGGTACGGCTCAAAGAGTGTCCAGTCTGAGTACTTCTATTCCCATATGGGGGCTCACCACCCTCCCAGCCACCACCGCAGCCATGTTAGAGTAATGCTCCAGGACACACACACACTTGACCCTGTCTCATCTTCCAGGAGGATCCAGCATCCTTTTGACAAAGTGATGTGGTAGAGGAGGCAGGGGAGGGGACAAAGAGCCTTCTAATTCAGCTGTCCAGCCTTCTTCTCATTAGGGTGTGTTGTGGTGGTGGGGGGGCTCTCTATAACCAGGTTTAATTATTTGACTCTAGCCAAACTTAGTCTGCAGCGCCATCTTTACTCTCAGGTCATCACCCTTTGATGTCAGAAAACCCCAAACACATCACTGTCTGTTTTTTGTTATAGGTCATGACCCTAACTAAAAGGTTGTTCAGGAAAAGAGAAAAGAACGAAAGTTAAAAATACCTGTATTCAATAGGAGAGTTAACGAAACATGTTACTTGTATGTATACATAAATATAAATGCAACATGTAAAGTGTTGGTCCCATGTTTCATGAGCTGAAATAAAAGATCCCAGAAATGTACCAAATGCACAAAAAGCTTATTTCTTTCAAATGCTGTGCACAAATTTGTTTACATCCCTGTTAGCGAGCATTTATCCTTTGCCAAGATAATCCATCCACCTGACAAGTGTAGCATATCAAGAAGCTGAATAAATGGCATGATCATTACACAGGTGCACCTTGTGCTGGGGACAATAAAAGGCCACTCTAAAATGTGCAGTTTTGTCACACAACACAATTCCACAGATGTCTCAAGTTTTGAGGGAGCCCGCAATTGGGATACTGACTGCAGGAATGTCCACCAGAGCTGTTGCCAGATAATTTATTGTTAATGTCTCTACCATAAGCCGCCTCCAATGTTGTTTTAGATAATTTGGCAGTACATCCAACAGGCCTCACAACCGCAAACCACGTGTAACCAGGCAAGACCAGAACCTCCACATCCTGCTTTTTCACCTGTGGGATCGTCTGAGGAGGGGGAGAGGGGTGCTGAGGAGTATTTCTGTCTGTAATAAAGCCCTTTTGTGGATAAAAACTCATTTCCGATTGGCTGCCCTCCCAGGACAACCCATGTCTGCACCCCTGCCCAGTCGTGAAATCCTTCAGATTAGGGCCTCATATGTTTATTTTAATTGACTGATTTCCTTCTACGAATTGTAAATCAGTAAAATCTTAGACATTGTTGCATGTTGCGTTTATATTTTTGTTCAGTATATTTAATCAAGCCAATATTAAACACTATCTAGACATGACCAAGGTCAGACACACACACGGCACACATTCTATTCTGGAAAAGAAAGCAACAGGCAGATAAAAAAAAACGGTGAGGAGGAGAAGAGAAATAAAGAAAAGTGAAGAAGTGCTTTGAAATGCATTTACCTGAGGAGGTTTCTAGCTCTAGGCAGCAACAGCAAACAGACTGAGCTACTGAGCCAAATACCCCATACTATCACTGTGTGTTAGTTACACTATCACTCACCTCTTCTTTCAAGTGCTTCCAGCGATATGAAACACATACAATACTCACTGATGAGGTGTAACAGTAGTAACCCTCAGACTTACAGTATTAACCCTCAGACTTACAGCATACAGTATGTTTAATGAACAAGATGAACTCAACTGTTCACCAGAAATACCAACATTATGTAATCATTTAGCAGAAAACTGCATATGCAAACCAACATGTATACATGTACATGTACAATATAGCATGATGTGTTTTGCCAAGCTATAATGAAAGCAAAACTGTCTCTCTCTTTCTCCTTGGTGACGCAGCCACACAGCAGATGGTAGTAATTAAATGAGATTTACAAATAGATGTTTGGATTTATCTCTTTGTCTCACGTCTCATTAAACTATCCCTATTCTCTCTTGATCTGCAGGAATCTCACTTGAGATTGAGATGAGTTGAGTACAATGCAATTTAAACAGCTATTTCTTTCGTATGTATGGCACTTATACAGCAACAAAGAGCTGGCTGAATGCTGGATGGAATGGGCTCATCTCTCTACCCCCAAGCTCTCTGTTTCTAAGCCTGGTAATAGCCACTATTATTTCCACTGTGTACACCCTAGTCTTTATAAATGCCTCTCGCTCTGCTCTGTTACCATGCAGAACAACATGGTGTACTGTTGAGCATCATCAATGTAGCTCTGAGTGTACACACTATGCCCCCAGTATATGCTGTTGCTACTATTAACATATGGTGGGGATTTGAGTGGTTAAATCACAGAGTGGGGAAGCCTAATATTCATCAGTTATGACTAACTATCAGTCCCTAAAGGACTAACAAGTGCCTAATGACCTTAAACTGCATGTTAATACATGAGTTGATGGCTAATTATTAACAACAATTAGAGCCATATAATATGATCTATTGTTCTGAAGTGGTGATGAATTATGAATGGTGTTTCTATGTATGCCTTAAGGGGAGAAGAATTGTACTGTACATGATGATCCTCTATACATTTGACCTTAAAGTGAATGTCAACAGTCAAGGTTGATATTATATTAAATAATTGTATTAGTACAGTAGCTAGCCTGGCTACATCTAAAATCATATCAGATTACACGGTCTTGCACTTGAAAATGTAATGTATCCCACAAGTCTGCTCTATGAAGACCTAATTGTCACCCATATGAATCAATATGATTGAACACCCTGAAGCTTGTAGCAGTGACATTAACAGGCATAGTGAGAAAAATCTTGATGTATGGGACCTGTCAAAATCCTCTTTGCTCGTGTTACTTCCCCTGGTTCACACAATCAATCACATTTGCATCTGAAGTCTATCGGCTCGTTCTCTTAAGATGAACTTGGGCGGCAGGTAGCCTAGCAGTTAAGAGCGTTGTGCCAGTAACCGAAAGGTTGCTGGTTCTATTCCTGGAGCGGAATAGGTGAAAAATCTGCAGATGTGCCCTTGAGCAAAGCACTTAATTCTAATTGCTCCTGTAAGTTGCTGTGGACAAGAGCAGCTGCTAAATGACTACAATGTTAAAAATCAGTATTAGAATGAATGGAAGCAGAAGGAGGAGAACATTAAAGATGGTCGATATACTGTATAATCGCCAAGCACTGTAACTCAGTGTTAAGAATAGATTTGAGTCTGTCTGAAGCCCTTCCTAAGAACTGTAAGGTGAGAATGGCTTTTCACTAGACAACTCCAGCTCTAAGAGATCATTTTATCAAATGTGTGTGCCATTTTTCTTTCAATTCCATAAATAAGTTGATACACTTATGTTGTGTGCTTTTCAACTTCATCTTAGTCACAGTGAAGCATTTTCCATATCTGTCATCAGTGCAAATACACCAAGACAGCTTCCAAATATAGCCAGAGATAAAATGTAACAAGGAGAAGAAAACACACTGACAAAAACCTCTCCTCCTCCTCTCGCGTGTACCTTCAACAGTGTGATAGCAAAATACAACATGACTTTCAAGTAACTGTAGATTGCATCATGGATATTGAGGATGACGGTTGACCTAAAAACTGAACACTGAACACATTATGTTTTAATCTCTTTCTTCCTCCCACCATTCTCCACTGTAGAAGGAAGCACATTCAGCGTATTGCAATTGTTCTCTTTATTCACCATATTACCATATTGTTCATAATTCAATAATGAGCAAATGGCATAGGTAAGTTCAACCCCCAAGTTCAATCAACAAAGATAAAATCCCGAATTACTGAAGCTGAAGTACTGAATACACTAAAACTGTCAACATGTGAGTCAATTCGATATCAGAGAATCTACAACACATGAACAGAAACCATGCAACCGGTGAGTACTGCGTACATCCAGATGATACCGGAGAAAGAAATCAGGTATAGAATTGTCACTACAACTATGGTTGTTAGCATGTTCTAAGATGGTTGTTTGGAGTGGGTTTGCTTGGTGCTCAGAGTCTGAAGACAGGGGTAAATCAGGTGGAAGTTAAGCTTTTTTTGGCCTTTTCCACTCATTTATGTAGTAGCAGAAAGGTCATAACGTCCCATGTTTCCTTATTTACATGGAACTCTGGCTGAGTGGCTCAGTAGCATCAGGCCCCATTAGCTCAGGGCATGTGTCCAGTGCTTAGTAGTGTAAAGTATTTAAGTAAAAATACTTTAAAGTACTACTTAAGTATCTGTACCTTACTATTTATATTTTGACAACTTTTACTTCACTACATTCCTAAAGAAAATATTGTACTTTTTACTCCATAAATTCTTCCTGAAAACCAAAAGTACTCATTACATTTTGAATGCCTAGCAGGACAGGAAAATTCACGCACTTATCAAGAGAAAACGTGGGCATCTCTACTGTCTCTGGCCTGGCGGACTCACTGAACACAAATGCATCTTTTGTAAATAATGTCTGAGTGTATCCGTACATTTTTAAAACAAGAAAATGGTGCTGTCTGCTTTGCTTAATATAAGGAATTTTAAATGAGTTATGCTTTTACTTTTGATACTTAAGTATATTTGAGCAACTACATTTACTTTTGATACTTAAGTATATTTAAAACCAAATACTTTTACTCAAGTAGTATTTCACTGGCTGACTTTCACTTTTACTTGAGTAACTTTCCATTAAGGTATCTATACTTTCACTCAAGTATGACAATTGGGTACTTTTTCCACCACTGCCAGTGCTGGTACAAACACATCATATAGGCAGGAGGCAGAGACAGAGACAGAGTGATGGCAGTCCGTGGCGCATGTAGACCCCACCCCCCATCACCCCTACTCCCATCCATGGATCACATGACATAAAAGAGCGGCACACAGATATTTTTTGTTCCACCCGACACCAAACACACACCGACACACACCACAGACAAACACAGACACACACACACACACACACACACACACACACACAGACTCCTCAAACTCCGCTAATTGTGCCTCTTATGAAGCAAAATGAGAACAGTATATCTCATTGTGCAGTCGAGGGGAGGAGTGGGGAAACGGAGGGGGGATCTCTTTGGAATACGAGGCAGGGATATTTTCCAATTACTCAGCCCTCTTTCCCTCGCATCCCACAGGGCGAGAGAGGCAAAGGCAAAGTCGCGCTCGTTTATTAGTATTAGGGTCTCGTTCCCCCTGGAGGCCGCTCTGCTCTCCCCCTCTCGCTCCTTACAGCGCTGCGCCATGCGCACAGGATCACTATAATAGAATTTGTAAGCCTTCAAGACAAAATTACATGAAATATGTTTGCAGGAAAAAGGGACCTGTGGGATGAGGGCTGGGGGGACAAGATTTCCTGGGTAGAAGTGGGTGGGTGAGTGTGCATGGTACAGCCAGAGAGAGAGCTGAACTGAATGAATACTATGACTTAATTTCACCTCATTTGATGCTACTTGCCTGCACTGGATCTTCCACTTGCATTATTGGAGAGGAAAAGGTTTAGCAACCATTTATTTGCAGGCTCTCCATAATGGAAGGTGCCTGCATCATCAGAAATTAACCTTCAGTGTGACATTTACAAGGGTGTTTCGTTAGTTGCTACAGAGGGTAGTGCGTACGGCCCAGTACATCACTGGGGCAAAACTGCCTGCCATCCAGGACCTCTACACCAGGCGGTGTCAGAGGAAGGGCCTAAAAATTGTCAAAGACCCCAGCCACCCCAAATCTCTCTCTACTACCGCATGGCAAGCGGTACCAGAATGCCAAGTCTAGGACAAAAAGGCTTCTCAACAGTTTTTAACCCCCAGCCATAAGACTCCTGAACAGATAATCAAATGGCTACCTGGACTATTTGCATTGTGTGACCCCCCAATTTTCCATTTCCATAACGGAGAAGCATTGATCCCCAGGATTTGGAAAGATTATAAGGATCAAAAGGATGATCTGGTGTTCTCTTTGGTGGAAGCCTCCTCCAATGATTTAGCACTGACGTTACATGAGGTCTGTCATCTAAAGGTCACCAAAGGGCAGAGTGAATACTTAAACCCTAAACGCTATTTGATACCGTCAGGGGGAACCAAACAAGTCTTATCAACCAGCCACTTGAAAATATCAGAAATACAATTATGATAATGTATGGATGATATAGATCACTCTGGTCCCTAAGTAACTCCAACAGTACCCCCACTACCAACAAACAGTACGCAGTTTGTATGTATCCCGCAGACAAGCACATCTGAGTTTGCCGATGACACAATGGTGGTAGGCATGATCACCGATAACGATGAGGCAGCCAATAAGGAGGGGGTCAGAGACCTGGCAGTGTGGACCTGGCAGTGTGGTGCCAGGACAACGACCTCTCCCTCAACGTCAGTAAGACAAGGAGCTGATTGTGGACTACAGGAAACGGAGGGCCGAGCACGCCCCCATTCACATCGACTGGGCTGTAGTGGAACGTGTTGAGAGCTTCAAGTTCCTCGATGTCCACATCACTAAGGATCTATCATGGTCCAAACACACCAACATTGACGTGAAGAGGGCACATCAATTCCTCTTCTCCCTCAAGAGGCTGAAATGATTTGGCAGGGGCCCTCAGATCCTCAAAAAGTTCTACAGTTGCACCATCGAGAGCATCTTGACTGGCTGCATCACCGCTTGGTATGGCAACTGCTTGACATCCGACCGCAAGGCGCTACAGAGGGTAATGCGTACAGCCCAGTATATCACTGGGGCCGAGCTCCCTGCAACCTAGGACCTCTATACCAGGCGGTGTCAGAGGAAGGGCCAGATACCCAAGCCACAGACTGTTCTGTCTGCTACCACACGGCAAGCGGTACCAATGCACCAAGTCTGGGACCAACAGGACCCTGAATAGCTTCCACCCCCAAGCCATAATACTGCTAAACAAGACTGCTAAATAGCTAATCAAATGGCTACCCGGACTACCTGCATTGACCCTCTTTTGCACTAACTCTCTTGTACTGACTCTACCAGCACACACTGGACTCTACCTACACACTCACACATTACCTCAAAGCACATCGACTCAGTACTGGTACTCCCTGTATATTCGTTATTCACTGAACCACTATTTCTATTTTTGTATTTTGTATCTTATCTTTCATCTGATTGTTGTAAAATGACCCGTAAGTAAGCATTTAACTGTTAGTCTACACCTGTTGTCTACGAAGCATGTGACAAATACATTTTTATTTGATTTGATTCAAGTACTGTATCATTGATTGCAGCATTACACAACTCAGAATAACACAAAACGCTCAACAGATGTCAGGTGGTTTCCCAGTCAGGTGCCCCATGAGACTTGTATGCTACATGCTCATGTTGATGGTGGTGAGAAACCTGCAGATCCATCTCCATTTGTAGAGGCTCAGTCAGTGCATCTCAGTGCGTCTCAGTGTGTCTCAGTGTGTCTGCAGGGCCAGACAATACTACACCGTAGATGCTCCTTCTGTAAATATCTGTTTTTCAATAGAGCTGTTTAGTTTGCTGTGCCGGTAATATACACAAGTAGTCTCAAGATTAAGCTTTCTTCTTTGTCGAGATCAACGAGCGCTCCGTGACAAAAGCATGCGCTTACAATTATCCACTTCAGTCCCATTCTGAGTCAGGACACTGCAGAATGCCAGCATGCCACTGTGTGTCAGGAGGAAAGGCAGGGAGTGGAACGTGTTTTCACAGGAAGCAGGGGAGGAGATGAGATGAAAAGAGAAAAGGAGGAAACATTCCTCAATGTAATTTAGTTAATTTGGAGGAATCGACCGACTTCAGAACCGCGTTAAACTGGGGTCAGATATTCCTTGAAGGGGGTGTCACAGAGGTTACCATTACTCTAATTGTGAGCTGACCGTTGAGGGATTGGTGTATCTTCAACAAGTGGTTCTAAGAATGGTTAAAAGCAGTGTTTATTAGTTGAGGTTTCTAAATGAGTGGCCCCTCACGAGCCACACACAGCTAGGTCCTCTTGAATTCATTTATAATAAAACACATTCAAAATAAATAGAAATATGCAAAAATATGCAGAAAGCAGGCATACAAACACAGACAAAAGCATTACAACCTTCATTACACAAACAAACATTCTGTACCACATAAACAGGCGACATATGTTCAAACAGGCAGAGTTAATTGTAAGGAGGCATTGTGAATTATTACTGGAACCATCATGTTATGCCAATCTCATTAAAGCATTTACTAAAGTAGTGTAGCATATTGAATAAGAAAAAGGACTATAACATTCAATTATGCGGCAGCTTTCAACCTGAGAGAGACAAAAGTACTTCTGAATTTTCATGAGATGTGGAAAGGCCTCAATAAGTAGTGTCAAATACGGATCATTAGGAGTCCATGGACATCAACCGGCTTTTCCCATAACGCCCTCAATCAAATGGCCCGTAATGAACTGACAGGATTTTACCTCAGCAACAACACCAGACAAAAAGAGCTTCTGAAAATGTTTAAAACAACAAGGGTTAATCATCCCTCATATACGGTGTGAACCTGTTTTTAGGGAATGGTAATGGTCTGTTAGATTTAGACACATTCCAGAGCAAAGCTCTCCTGAACTTGGGTTTTAGAAAAATAAGTACAGTTGCACAGTAAGTGAACTACAATAGCAGCATGGTTCACAGGTTTCTGCCGGCAAGGCAAGGTAGACATGTTAACGCTCAGCAGGGCTGCTCTCTGGGTTGAGCCAAGCATGGAATCCAATGAAAAGTCTCTCTCATAACCATGGTTTCATCTGCCCAAACACTTCATGCGAGATAAAATGGCTGACAAGACAGCTAAAGCCCACGCCCAGGTTATTTGCTGCCAAATGTCAAGAGCTTTCCACAATATGAAGTGATTGTCCTTGTACATTTCAGGGGGGTTCAGTCAAAAAAGAAAAATATACTTTTATTAAAGGTGCACTATGCATAAACTTCTCCGCCATTTCCTGGTTGCTAAAATTCGAATAGTTCGCCTAATTTCAGTTTATGTGACAAAACAAGCAATTATTTTGCGGATAATCATACCTGCCGTAACGGGAGTAATTGAGGATATTTACTCAGCAAAACTCCATATTTAGTGATTAACAAACACATTTTGACATTAAAACACTTGCAGAGATGTCTAATGGGAGTTTGAATTGGAGGTTCCTGGGTGTTAGATACATCTCTGGCCCATCTACTGTTGCTCCCCAATTCTGACTTGTGCTCTGATATCCGTTTCACTGATTTCTTCTCTCGTAAAAGCCTTGGTTTTCTGCACGTTAACACTAAAAGCTTATTACCTAAAATGTATCAATTGAATGTGTGGGTTCACAGCTCAAATCCAGATGTGTTGGTCATTACTGAGACGTTGTTAAGAAAGAGTGTTTTGAATACTGATGTTAACCTTTCTGGTTATGACCTTTTTCGGCAAGACAGAGTTTCCTAAGGTGGTGGAGTGGCAATCTTTACCAAGGAACACCTTCAGTGCGCGGTTGTCTCCACCAAGTCTGTCCTCAAACAATTTGATTTGCTGGTTTTAAGCATTACACTTTCAAATAGCTCTTTGTTGACTGTTGCTGGGTGTTATCGTCCACCCTCCTCAGAGCTGCCCATGTCTCTTAAGGAGTCCCTTAAAAAGAGCTCCTTAAAATTTACCACAAAAAAACATCTGGGTCAGATGGTTTAGATCCTTTCTTCTTTAAGGTTGCAGCCCCTATCATTGCTGACCCTGTCTCTCCTCTCTGGGGAGGTTCCCATTGCTTGGAAGGCAGCCAGGGTGCGTCCTTTATTGAAATAGGGGAGATCAAGCTGGTCCCAACTGTTAGAAGTGCATTTCTATTTTGCCCTGTTTATCAAAAGTGTTGTACAAACTTGTCAATAATCAACTGACTGGCATTCTTGATGTCTATAGTATTCTCTCTTGTATGCAATCTGGTTTCTGCTCAGGTTATGGATGTGCCACTGCAACCTTAAAGGTCCTAAATGATGTCACCATTTCCTTTGATTCGAAGCAATGCTGTGCTGCTATTTTTATTGACTTGGCCAATGCTTTTGATACAGTAGACCATTGCATTCTTGTGGGCCGGCTAAGGAGTATTGGTGTCTCTGAGGGATCTTTGGCCTGGTTTGCTTAACTACCTCTCTCAAAGAGTGCAGTGTATAAAGTCAGAACATCTGCTGTCTCAGACACCAAAGGAGTACCCTAAGGCTCGATCCTAGGCCCCACACTCTTCAACATAGCTCAGGCAGTAGGAAGCTCTCTCATCCATTTTTATAAAGATAATGCAGTCTTATACTCAGCTGGCCTCTCCCCAGATGTTGTGTTAAACGCTCTACAACAAAGCTTTCTTAGTGTCCAACAAGCTTTCTCTGCCCTTAACCTTGTTCTGAACACCTCCAAAACAAAGGTCATGTGGTTTGGTAAGAAGAATGCCCCTCTCCCCACCGGTGTGATTACTAGCTTGAGGTAGTCACATCATACAAGTACTTAGGAGTATGGCTAGACGGTACACTTTCCTTCTCTCAGCACATATCAAAGCTGCAGGCTAAGATTAAATCTAGACTTGGTTTCCTCTATCATAATCACTCCTCTTTCACCCTAGCTGCCAAACTAACCCTGAGTCAGATGACCATCCTACCCATGCTAGACTACGGAGACGTAATTTATAGATCGGCAGGTAAGGGTGCTCTTGGGTGGCTAGATGTTCTCTACCATTCGGCCTTCAGATTTGCCACCAATGGTCTTTTTAGGACACATCACTGCACTCTATACTCCTCTGTAAAGTGGTCATCTCTATATACCCGTCGTACGACCCACTGATTGATGCTTATTTATAAAACCCTCTTAGGCTTCACTCGCCCCTATCTGAGATACCTACTGCAGCCCTCATCCTCCACATACAACACCCGTTCTGCCAGTCACATTCTGTTAAAGGTCCCCAAAGCACACACATCCCTGGGTCGCTCCTCTTTTCAGTTTGCTGCAGCTAGCGACTGGAATGAGCTGCAAATAACACTCAAACTGGACAGTTTTATCTCCATCTCTTCATTCAAAGACTCAATCAGGGACACGCTTACTGACAGTTGTGTCTGCTTCACGTGAGGTATTGTTGTCTCTACCTACTTGCCGTTTGTGCTGTTGTCTGTGCCTAATATTGTTTGTACCATGTTTTGTGCTGCTACCATGTTGTGCTGCTGCCATGTTGTGTTGGTACCATGTTGTTGTCATGTGGTGTTGCTACCATGCTGTGCTGTCATGTGTTGCTGCCATACTATGTTGTTGTCTTAGGTCTCTCCTAATGTAGTTTTGTGGTGTCTCGCTTGTCGTGATGTATGTTTTCTCATATATTTGTATTTTTAATCCCAGCCCCCGTCCCCACAGGAGGCCTTTTGCCTTTTGGTAGGCCGTCATTGTAAATAAGAATTTGTTCTCTACTGACTTGCCTGGTTAAATAAAGGTTAAATAAAATAAATACAAATATAAATCTCTGACGCACAGATACTGGGGCATCTAAAGTCTAAGCTCCAATGGCAGCATACATGAAGTCTGCCTTGGTGTTTACATTGCAGCGCTATTGGTTTAAGACAAGTATTCATTTTTTAAAATTATTTTTTAATCTCCATTTGGGCTCATTGATCAGTTTTTCGGCTTCCTGAGAAAAAAAGTGCCAGGGGTTGCAATGGCGATAATATTATGTTTGTGTTCCAACACAGTTTTTTGTTGTCTTTATTTTATATTGAACAAAAATATAAACGCAACATTGTCACGACTTTGACTGAAGTCGGTTCCCCTCCTCGTTCGGGCGGCATTCGGTGGTTGACGTCACCGGTCTTCTAATTATCACCAATCTACTTTTAATTTTCCATTTGTCTTGTCTTGTTTTTCACACACCTGGTTTGCATTCCCCTTCATTATCTGTTGTGTATTTAACCCTCTGTTTTCCCACATGTCCTTGTGTGTGATTGTTTATTGTGAAGCCGTTTCTTTCCGTCTGGTGCATTTCATATATGCCTCGCCTGTTTTGCGTATGGCATGTTTATTTGTATTTACGCGTTTAGCGTTGTGCATGTATATTTGTTTGAGTAAAGTTTTTTGCTCACTCAGTACTGTTCTCCTGCGCCTGACTTTATGCACCAGCTACACAAGATCCTGACAAACATGCAACAATTTAATATATTTTACAGAGTTACAGTTCATATGAGGAAATCAGTCAATTTAAATAAATCAATTAGGCCCTAATCTAAGGATTTCGATAAAATGCAATTGGGTTCGTTTTCCGTAGCTTATGCCTACCCATACCATAACCCCACCACCACCATGGGGCACTCTGTTCATAACGTTGACATGACGCTCACATGACGCTCACCAACATGACGCCATACACGTGGTCTGTTGTTGTGGACGTACTGCCAAATTCTCTAAAACGACGTTGGGGGCGGCTTATGGTAGACAAATTAACATTAAATTCTCTGGGAACAGCTCGGGTGGAGATTCCTGCAGTCAGCATGTCAATTGCACACTATCTGTGGCATTGTGTTGTGTGACAAAACTGCACATTTTAGAGTGGCCTTTTATTGTCCCCAGCACAAGGTGCACCTGTGTAATGATCATGCTGTTTAATCAGCTTCTTGATATGCCACACCTGTCAGGTGGATGGATTATCTTGGCAAAGGAGAAATCCTCACTAACAGGGATGTAAACAAATTTGTGCACAAAACCTGAGATTAATAAGCTTTTTGTGCATTTGGAATATGCCTGGGATATTTTATTTCAGCTCTCGAAACATCGGACCAACACTTTACATGTTGCATTTATATTTTTGTTCAGTGTAGCTAGACGTTGTAGGTAGTGATCACACTGAGGGCCTAATTACATGCAAGCTTCTTAGAGAAGCTTTGTCCTAATGGGATACCTCTCTTCGTCTCTTTGATAGCACTGACTGTATGGGCATAATGAATAACTTGGGAAGGAAGACATTGATTGTGGGCCCACTGAGCCGGGCGGGAAAAGAATTAACGACAGCCTCGAACGGAACGGCTGTCTGGAAGACAAATGGATGGTGACAGATGGATGGTGACAGATCTGGCTCATAGACTGACTTGGAGTTATGTTAATTAAACCCTCCAGGTTGACATGCTCCTGGCAGGCTGGCAGACCAACCTCAGTGCAGGGCGGGGGCTGAGTGGAGGCCCAGAACCCTGCACATTACTGCTCACACTGGCAGATCAATCCTGAGGACGACATCACCAATAACGCACATAAAATGACATGGGTATGTTTTGTCACTTTGTGTTGAGTGTGATTTAAAAGCAAGATCATGGCCAGGAAATAGTTTGACATAATAAAGAAGGCAGAGCATTGCTATCCCATCATACCCTAAAAACACATCCTATTTTTGTGAGGTCCTCCAATTAATGTACAAGACATGCACCTGTTTAACAATCATGTACAAACCAGTCATTTTCTCCTGAAATACCTTGTTTGTTGTGTTCTGACACCTTATAGTCCGTGAAGTGGTTGTCACTATGTACAATAGGATTGGCTAACAGGGCATGTCAGTTGAACTGTGTGTTGTCGAACAACGGATTTGAGGAGCTGTGAAGATGAAGCCAGCCAGCCCAGGTTGCTTAGCATATTAATGAAATCCATGGTTAAATACTTAGAAAATCCCATTACTCACACACATAATGAATCATCCAACCAATCTCTGAGCTGTTGGAACAGCTAGCATATTACTGTTCTATTACTGTTCTAGAACTGTTCTATTACTGTTCTATTAAGGTTCTGGAACTGTTCTAGAGCTGTTCTATTACAGTTCTAGAAATGCTCTAGAATGATTCTATTACTGTTCTATAAGAGTTCTGACACAAGTGAATGGTAACCCAAACCGTACACACTAAGCAGGATGCCATTTAAAATAAATCGGATATGGAGTGTAGGAGACATGGAGTTTAGTTAAGAAGCCTAAAGTTATTGACCCCGCAGTCACAACAGGTACTGTAGTGCTGGATGTGAGACAGTATATACAGAGTTTCCTGTAACACCTGCCTGCCCTATGAAGCAACATATTGTGTTCATTTAGGCCCTGTCTACCAGGCCTATCTATGTGCTACAGTACATGCAAGCCAGGCCCACCTGGGTTATGACATTACCTCCCCAGTAATTGCAGCATGAGGCTGTGGGGCTATGAGGCTAGTCCAGGGCCATGATGAAGTAATACATCATGCCACAGCAACTGAAACCACTCACTGAGTCTGGAGTAGGATGGGAGAGAGTAGGAGGAGAGGATGAGAGGAGGAGAGGAGGAAAGGGGTAGAGGGGGAAGAGAGGAGAGGAGGAGAGGAAGAGGAGAGGAGGACGAGAGGAGGACGAGAGGAGGACGAGAGGCGGACGAGAGGAGGAGAGGGGAAGATGGGGAGAGGGGGGGAGGGGGGAAACTATTCTGTGATGCATCTGGCACAATCACAGAAGAAGAGAGCGTGAAAGAGAAGAAAGAGAGCCGGAGAGGGAGAGAGGGAATGCGGGAATGAGATGTTAAGATGGCGGGCGCTGAGGAGGGCACGTGTCTTGCTGGTTACTACTATTTTGGGTTAATTATTACTTTATTTGCTCAGCATGTTCATGCAATAATACGACCGACAAACACTTCTGGATAAGCTACACACTTATCTCTCAGCCTCCATGATCTGGAATACTACTCCTTTGTTCCCCGCACAGTGGGCTCATCTGTTGCTGCTGACTAAGATGACCGAAGGCAGCGCCAGCGACGAAGAGGAAGGAAAGGGGGACTCCAAGGTACTGTAGGCTGAGAAGAACAGCCTACGGCCTCCTCTTCCTGGTATCCTGATGGCTAATGTGAACTTTGTGAACTCAGAGCAAGGCTTCAATTGCAGACGGACATCGCGGAATGCTGTGTCTTTGTATTTACAGAGACATGGCTTACGGACGATACACTCAACTCTGTTATTCAAGCAGACGTTTTTCCAATTTCCGTATGGATTAAATGGCGGCTTCTGGTAAGAGCAGAGGGGAGGGTATGTTTCCATACCAACAATTCCTGGTGTACCGAAGCTGAAAACATCTTGAGCTCCTGTTCACCCAACCTTGAGTCTCTGATGCTGAAATGTTGAACCCACCATATGTCGAGAGAATTCACGTGTGCTATTATCACAGCTGTGTACATACCGCCACAAGCAAACACCGAGGCGGCACTCAGCGAACTATACAACATCATTAGCAAGCAAGAAACCTCTCACCCGGAAGCAGTCTTTATTGTCACGGGTGATTTTAACCAAGTATGTTTAAAACACATTTTTCTGTCTCTCTCTGTTCCTACTCCCAGCCTACAAGCAGCAACTCAAGAGGGAGCCACCAACACAGAGAATAGTGAGGCGCTGGACAGAGGAGGCAGATTCAATGCTGCAGGACTGTTTTGAGAATACTGATTGGACCCAGGACTCATTCATCAACATCATCAACATCAGGACTCATTCATCAACATTGAGGAATATACTGTACATCGTCAGTCACAGGCTTCATTAGGAAACGTATTGATGGTACCCACAATAACAATCTGGACATATGTATCCCAACCACAAACTCTGGAGATATCCATCCCATGCTGAAAGCATGTAATGCAGCGTTCAATGTCAGCAGAAAGAACCCACATGACTCTGTGGCGTGCGACGTGTACAAGGCAAGCAGGTACGAACTCCGCAAATCCATTAGGGATGCAAAAAGACAATACTGACTGAAACTTGAATTGATGTTCGACAATTCAGTCTCGCGACGCATGTGGCAAGGACTACAGACTATCATGGACTACAAAGGCAAATCCAGCTGTGTGGTGCCCACCGAAGCCTCCATCCCAGACGAGCTTAACACATTCTAAGCTCACTTCGAGGCAGACAATACCAAGCAATCCAGGAAATCTCTCGGTGCTCCAATGACCAGGTGCTTTTGCCCTCTGAGGCTGACGTGAGGAAAACTCTCAAAAGAGTGAATACACACAAAACCGTCGGCTCAGATGGCAACTCTAGCCGCGTCCTCAGAGTGTGTACTGATCAGCTGGTGGGCATATTCTCTGACATCTTCAACTTGTCCCTGTCCCAGGCTGTATTCTTCACCTGCTTCAAGGAGACCACCATCGTCCCAGTGCCCCAAAAAAACATGCCCAAATGTCTATCGCCCCAACACACTCACCCCGGTCATCATGAAGTGCTTCGAGAGGCTGGTCATGGCCCACATCAAGGCCAGTATGCCAGGCACACTGGACCCACTCCAATTTGCCTACTGCTACAACAGATCCACGGCCGTAACACATCTGAACAAGAGGAACACCTATGTGAGAATGCTGTTCATTGACTACAGTTCAGCATTCAACACTATTGTTCCCTCCAAGCTTGACACCAAGCTCAGAGCCCTGGATCTGGACACCACCATCTGAAACTGGATCCAGGACTTCCTGACAGGCAGATCACAGGCTGTAAGGGTTGGCAAAAAAAACTCCTCCACACTTACTCATCCTCAGCCCTCTGCTGTACTCCCTGTTCCCCCACGAATGCGTGGCTTTGCACGACACCAACTCCATCATCAAGTTTGCTGATGACACCACGGTTGTAGGCCTGATAACCAACAATGACGAGTCAGCCTATAGGGAGGAGGTAAGTGAACTGGCATTATGGTTCCAGGACAACAACCTCTCCCTCAACGTCAGCAAAATAAAGGAATTGATTGTTGACCAACAGGCTGAGAGACCGTTTCTATCAACAAGCCATCAGACTGCTGAACACTCAAACTGGACTGACCACCTGCACTGATTCTCCGCACCTTAGCACACATGCACTCACTCACGCACACACTTACACAGATTCACACACATACAGTGACTTTTTCCACATTTTGTTTTGTTACAGCTTGAATTTAAAATTGATTAAATTGAGATTGTTTGTCACTGGCCTACACACAATACCCCATAATAAAGAGGAATTATGTTGTCAATATGTTTTCAACCCCTTTGTTCGTTTTTTTTTCATCACTTTGGTACTATTTTCACAAGTATGTCTTGAAATTGCACAACTCTTAGTACAAATATCACAACAGATAATCAAAAAGGCTGTTTTTTCAAAACTTTAAGCATGTTTTCAATTGACTAAGTACAACACACACACCTTTCATATAAAGTAATTGGCTTTCACAATGCAATGCTCATAATACTTTTTATATAATTCTCTTCTTGTCACACCCTGAACTGTTTCACCTGTCTTTGTGCTTGTCTCCACTCCCCTTCAGGTGTCACCCATCTTCCCCATTATTCCCCAGTGTACTTATACCTGTGTTCTCTGTTTGTCTGTTGCCAGTTCGTTTTGTTTCGTCAAGCCAACCAGCGTTTTCCCCGTGCTCTTGTCTTGATCTAGTTCCTGTTTATTTCAACATTTTTGCTTTCCTGGTTTTGACCATTCTGCCTGTCCTGACCCTGAGCCTGCCTGCTGTTCTGTACCTTGTCACACACCCCTGGACTACTGACCTCTGCCTGCCCTCGACCTGTCCTTTGCCTGCCCCCTGTATCTGTAATAAACTTTTGTTACTTGTAAACTGTCTGCTTATAGGCCTTCTCCTGAGCCTTGATGCTTCTCATTTGTTTAAATATATTTGACCATCACTTAATCCAACTGTGCTTAATGGTTAATCACCTAAACGTTTGGTTGTCCACTATATATGGATTTTGAGAACTACAGAAATAAAATGTGTGTTTGTAAAGTATAAACATCTAAATGACATGTACTGTATGATACTTGATAACCATACATAATGACTTCTCGTTATTGTTAATTGATTTCACATAGTGGTAACCACAACTGGTCACCATAAAAGGGTGTGTGTGAGCACTTGCAATTTCTTTCAACATGGAGCAGGATAGACGGCAAGGGAGAGGAAGAAATCAAAGAGCTTGTGGACCAAGGGCCCGTCAGAGATGTGGTCATGGGCCCCATTGAAGAGGTCAAAAAGGTGGGCACGGGCCCCGTCAAAGAGGTGGGCATCGGCCCCATCAATGAGGCAAAGAAGTGGGCACGGGCCCCGTCAAAGAGGTGGACATCAGAGAGAGGGAGACAGTCTGGGCTGTGGTCGTTGACCATGTTGTAAACAGAGGCATTACCATGGCAGAGACTGACAGATTAATTCACCCCAATCTGAAAATATGAACTGTCAATTCAATCATGAGAACATTTAGCAAAAAAAAAACGCTAAGTCTGCAGGATATGCACTATGCTTTACCATTACATTTACAGTCAATGACATATTGTAATGCATGTCAATTCACAAAACGTGTTACAGTATTCTTAAAGTATGATCAATTGACAGTATACTCTGTTCTAACCTCAGCTGTCCGAAATAAAGCAGGCCAACAATCGCCCGCCTTTTGAAGAGGCACCATGGATCTATGAAACACATTTACCTGGTGCCTTTTGAGAGAAACAACGACCGGTGAAAAAACTGCGGGCAGAGTATGTTCAGGTACAGCACTTCATGCTGCTGTAAACCATCAGAAGTATATCTTTGTTGATGAAGCGGGCTTCATCCTGGCCAAAACTCGAAGCCGAGTAGCCAGGTGTAGCATGGGTAAGGTGTTGGGACTGCTGTTGGAACTCTGCTGTTGGGACAGCTTAATGTAGGCTCTAACAGTTTGTGGGCACCGTTTGTCACAGTTATAGTGCAATTAATGTATTGTTTAATGTTGTGTAGGGGCTTTGGTGGCATGCATAATTATTATTTTTTTGCCCCACCAAGATTTACATGCTAAAATCACCACTGGGATGGATCAAAAACATTGTAGTTACTCCACAATACTAATTGACAGAGTGAAAAGAAGGAAGCCTGTACAGTATAAAAATATTCCAAAACATGTTTGTAATAAGGCACTAAAGTAAAACGGCGCAAAATGTCGCAAAGAAATGAACTTTATGTCCTAATACAAAGTATTATGTTCGGGGCAAGTCCAACACAACACATTACTGAGTACAACTTTTCATGTTTTCAAGCATGGTGGTGGCTCCCTTGTGTTATGGGTATGCTTATCAGTTAAATGTTTTACTTAAATTGTCAACACTTGAAAATGACTGTCTATCTGTAACGCCCAGGCCCGAGATGACAGGCTGGAGCGTTTTGGTTTCGTTTTGGTGTAGGGTTTGTGTGTTCTAGAATCGTGACACTATCAATGATCGACAACCAACTTGAGTTTGAAGAATTTTAAGAAGAATAATGTGCAAATATTGTACATCCAGGTGTGCAAAGTTCGTAGAGACTTACAGTACCCAGAAACACTCACCGCTGTAATCGGTGCCAAAGGTGATTCTAACATGTATTGAGTCAGGGGGTTGGATACTTATCTAATCAAGACATAGTAGTGTTTTATTTTTCATAAATGTTTTACAAATGTTAGTATTTTTCATTACAGAGTATTTTCTGTTGTTGACAAAAAAAATCTAATTTAAATAAATGTTTAGCCCACTTTGTAACACAACAAAATGTGGAGAAAGCAAAGGGGTGTGAATACTTTCTGAAGGCTCTGTATACATTAATGCTACACATACTGTACATCACAACTGCTGCTGCTACCAGACTCTTATTATGTCTGCTAAATACTGCACAACTTAAACATTTACCCCCAATCCTCACTTCCCCAAAACATGTAAATATTGGACTGTATTATTCTTATTATATTCTACAGAGCCATTTACTTTATGTTCGTATTCTTTTATTATATGTTATTTTTGTTACATTGTCAAGATGGAACCTGCAAGTAAGCATTTCGTTGGACGGTTAATACCATGTGTATTCTGTACATACAACTAATAAAACTTGAAACTTGAAATTTGAGTAACAAGGGGATAGTAAAACGGTATAACTGAGATTAGGCAGTCTAGTCAAGATTACAGTGTGATTAGGAGGGTTTATTTGAGCTCATTTACAGGGGTTAGGATCTGCAATGTAATCATTTGAGGAAATCAATAAATCTGGGGTTTTACGGACTATCTACAGTATCTAAGACTAAAGAATGGCTCAGTAAGACAGATAGGTAGTTAAAAGGTGTCTAAGACTGAGGAGTGTTTGAGCTCATTGTCAGAATTTGAGAACTGAGATTCCAATCCAGGCAAATAGATGACATCTGGAGTGAGTTAGTGTATTGTACTGGGTTATTTACGGCGCCATGGTCCAACCAGGCCTATTGACATACACCACAGTCCTAAAACAAATGCATGGAGGACAGATTTTCGATTTCCTTTCCATTTTCAGCATGTCATTTCCGTGACGACAAGATGTCCGACATGTTTTATTCAGGCCGTGAATGAAAATTTGAAGAGGCCAATATCAAACGAGAGGGAAATATAGAACCAAGACAGTAGATTCATTTCTTCAAATAAATCAGTAGAGTAAGAAAAAAACGATATAACATTTCACCATGTGTCAGTGGTATCTGCCCCTCATGCTTTTTGTCCTTGAGCGATGATGCTCTCGCATCTTTTTTAAATGGGATTCTCGCAAACCTGTGAGTGACAAATTGCGCTGTCAGTCTCCATGAATTGAGTAGACAGTAATGAAACCTTTCTCTAAAAACAATATCCACAAATGAGGGGGCAAAGTCTTCCCACAATTAATTGTTTTGATACGGAAATATAATCCATACTGGATATAGATTTCATAAAAGAAAAGTACAAAAGCGGGTAGACTGGACAGTAGCCTTGCATTGTAGCTTTTTCCCTGGAGCTGTGCATGTAAACAGCTCTGCAGAGAGAGCGCACAGCTTCCACACCCTGTGTGTGTGTGGGTTCAGGAAGAGCCAGAGAATTGTAGGTTATCATAGCCAAGTGGGTGTCAAATTATCCCTTCACCGCAATTACATTGCCATGGGTTTCAGAGCCTGTCTGTTAAGCAGCAGCCCGCTGTCTGCTGTCAACTCTTCCCCTCCACCAAGCATGAGAGAGAGAGGGAGAGCACGAGAGAGAGAGAGAGAGAGAGAGAGAGAGAGAGAGAGAGAGAGAGAGAGAGAGAGAGAGAGAGAGAGCAGGGGATATGGAGAGGATGAGAGCAGAGTTTTGTGGGTATAACTAAGCTCATACATATTGTTGGCACATGTTGCATCACCCAGGAACACAGTGAATAGTACCTTTAGATCTGTCAAACACAAGTCCAATGCTTTGTGTTAAAGCTGAAGGCTTGTTCAATGTGTAACTCAAATTAGTGTGGCGCAATAAGCCAAATCCAATATCAGTAGAAACAGGTTGTTTTTTATACATATCAAAGGAAAGTTTTTAGTTGACAATCCACTGTAGCATAGCAGCACGTAATTTTGGCACTCAGATCCTGAAGGCCAGCCTGACAAGGCATGCTGTGTTAAAGCTCTAACGTGTGTGTGTCTGTGTGTGTGTGTGTGTGTGTGTGTGTGCGTGCGTGCGTGCGTGTGTGTGTGCGTGTGTGTGTGTGTGTGTGAGATGTCAAAAAGGCCTGCTTTTCTATATCTCTCTATCTCTACACCAAGGTGACCATGAGTCAAAAAACATATTTTATTTTTTGCTGACTGTATGTTCACTGATTCATGTCAAGTGTCTCCTGGGACGTGAGTGAAAGCATGCTGCATGCCTGTTGCCCTGGTGTCTTTCATGTTCTGACCCTAACCTTGATAAGTTCAGAGCTGTAGTGCAGCTCTGCTATTGACAGGGAAAGGATATGGCATTGCCTCTCGCTTGCATTGCTATAGAACTGATGGAGAATGGATGAGTTATAACTAAGTTATAACAAACCTCAAAAAGATCTCACATTATATTATATTATCTGTGAAAATAGAAATGATCAAACAACTGTTACTCCCTCTCTGTCTTCCTCTCTCTAACATACAAGCACGCGCGCAGACACATACACACACCCAGACAATACCTCACCACATTGTGCATCGTGAGCCCTCCATCTGGTGTCCTGTGGAGCACTGAGGCGGGGGAGAATGTCACTTTCAACAGAGTTCTCAACAGCAAATCAGGCCCCATTGGAGAGACAAAGAATTTGAAAACAAACCCAATATTGATAAACTCCCATATATACTGGGTGAAATACCACAGTGTGCCATCACAGCAGCAAGATTTGTGACCTGTTGCCACAAGAAAAGGGCAACCAGTGAAGAACAAACACTATTGTAAATACAACCTATATTTATGTTTATTTATTTTCTCTTTTGTACTTTAACTATTTGCACATCGTTACAATACTGTATATAGACATAATGTGACATTTGAAAGTCTTAATTACTTTGGACCGTCAGTGAGTGTAATGTTTACTGTACATTTTTATTGCTTAATTCATTCTTGTTTATTATCTACTTCACTTGCTTTGGCAATGTTAGCATATGTTTCCCATGCCAATAAAGCCGTTAAATTGAATTGAATTGAGAGAGTGGATGAGAGATATGTAAATAAATACAATGCCTAGACGGGGAATCAGAGGCGGTCACAAATCTTTATCTACAGTACGGCAAGGCTCCCAGGCTCACAGCAGGGGAACAGTGTCACTGAAGCAAAGCTAGTAAAGACTGACAGAAGAATAGAGCCTCTGGATAGACATGGACGGCGGGAGTCTATTGATGCAGGAATAGACCTATATCTCCCAGCCATGCTGACCTAAACAAATAAAATACTTCTAATCTCCGTGGGAAATCTGTTCACTGCATCTGATTTGATCTGAAATTGAAATCCAGCAGACTTTCCCTGGCTATTACACACAGATCATCATACATCATATTTCTGTTTAAGCACAAATTCAAGGTACTGCTCGGTGCACGCTGGTGACATTTTAACTACACAAAGTAAATGGTGTGCGTGCAGATTTCCCCTGACAGCCTGTCAGTCGCTATTAACACATGAACACTTTATCTCCAGATATCATCTCATGCACTTTTAAGTGTGATCAATTGACTTTGCGTGTAAGCACCTTGATCTAGTATCCCAGAGTGACGCATCTGTGAGTGAGTGCCTGTGCCTCGCTCTCTCACTCTCTGTGTATCTCAGCAGCAGCGCTCACCGCAGAAGCACATGAATAGTTTTGCATACATTTTCCTCAGCGAAGCCGACACTAAAATTGTAATGCTGTGCGGATGCTGTGCCCTATTCTCCCCCCACCTCCCTCCCACATCTCCCCCCACCTTTCTCAGGCAGCCAAAGCCATCCAAATGCCACGCCACTGCCACTACCATTACAGATGAGGCCTTTGCTTCTTTAGGACTAAACTCATCACTGACACATTTCTTTTTTTTAAATCTAACATTTGACTTTTTTGTTCAAGTAATTGCTTAAGCCTTGGCTGGTGAAACATACTTCAGAAAAAGGTTATGGTTATGTAATTTGTAATCAATAAAATGTCAATATTTCTCAGTGTTTTAGAATAGGTTGCTTACTGTTTCTCAATATATTACCGATGCCACCACTCATCTCTGATTCTCCGCTGGTTGCGCAATATAAAGTGCGCCTATTTAGTGTGGTCTCAATCAAATGATCCATAGCCTATAGGATTATTCTGGCAATTCTCACATAGAAACTTCATTGGGTGGAAGCAGGTTTGAAATTCTTTTTACATTTGTATCACAAACCATTTTTGAGATAATCTGGTTGAAAGAGGCCATTTTAGTCCCTTTTTAGAGGTTAACAAATGACATAGCCTGATGACAAAAACTTTACTCATGGTCACTCCCACTAAGGTCAATTTTTAATGGCTTATATCCCAGTGTAATGGAGATGCTGGGAGTCGAGAAGCAGGTGCATGGGGTGAGTTTAATAATTCAAGAAACATGGAACGATACAAAACAAGAGTAGCGTCGGGAAATGAAAGACATAACCAATACTGCCTGGGGAATGGAACTAGGGGAGTGACAGATATAGGGGAGGTAATCAGTGAAGTGATGGAGTCCAGGTGTGACTCATGATGAGGCGCAGGTGTGCGTAACGATGGTGCCAGGTGTGCGTAATAACGGTTGTCAGAGCCAGTGATTAGTAAACCGGCGACGTCGAGCACCGGAGAGGGGGAGTGGGAGTAGACATGACAGTGCCCTCTCCAGCCACAAAACGATGCCGGCCAGGAGGAACGGCCTCGAGGGTGGGGAGGGCCGGTCCGGATGGTGAAGGTGGAAATCACAGATGATGTTGGGATCCAGAATGTCCTCCACCAGAACCCAACACCGCTCCTCTGGACTGTACCCCTCCAAGTCCACCAGGTACTGGAGCCGACCCCCACAACGTCGGGATCTGTAGGGATCTGACGGCATAGGTGATACCTCTCTCGACATGCAGGGGAGGTGGAGGGGTGTCGTGGGGGACAACCTTAAGCAGGGGACCAGGAACAACCGGCCTGAGAAGGGAGACATGAAAGGAAGGTATGATACAGTAGTCACTATGGAGCTGTAATCTATACATCACCTCTTTGACCCTCCGGAGAACCTTGAAAGGCCCCACAAACCAGGGGCTCAGCTTCTTGCCAGGCAAGTGGAGTAGGAGGTTCCTGGTGGAGAGCCAGACGTGATCACCAGGATGAATCACGGGAGCCTCCCTGCGGTGGCGATCCGCCCGCTCCTTCTGACGGTAGACGACGTGCTGGAGTCTCACCTGGGCATCGCTCCACACTTCTGCGCGCCTGAACCACTCATCCACCGCAGGAGCTTCGGTCTGGCCCTGGGTCCACGGAGCAAGGGCCGGCTGATAACCCATAACACACTGGAAGGAAATCAGCCAGGTGGAGGAGTGACGTAACAAATTCTGGGCGTACTCCGCCCAGGGAAGGAATCGGGTGGCTCTTAGGGAACCTGGAAGTGAGGCTGACCGTGACCCCGAGCTTCTCCATGAAGGTTCTTCATACCCGTGATGTGAATTGGGGGACACGGTCGGAGACGATGTCCTCTGGAAGGCCAAAATGCCGGAAGACCTGCTGGAACAGTGCCTCAGCTACCTGGAGAGCAGGGAGGGAGACCAGAGAGGGACAAAACGAATGGTGGTGAAAATTGTCAGAGGGGAGATCAGTGCCAAAAATCAATGGATAGATGAGACCAAGAACTCTGAGGCACGGGAAGGGGAAGGAGTTTCCCTGCTGGAGTGTGCCAGGGGGATTTAGTTTGGGCACACACAGAACAGGAGTTGACGTAGCAAATAACGTCCTGTGCCAAGGTGGTTCACCAATACTTTTCGGAGAGAGATTGAATAGTACGGGTGATCCCTGGATGTTCAGCGAAGACAGCTGTGTGCGCCCAGATCAGCAGCCGATCATGTGCTCAGGAGGACAGGTAGTGGGTCCGGGTTCCCTCTCCAGAGCCTGACGAATGTCCACATCTACGTCCCAGACCACAGGGGCTACAACTCGAGAGGGGACGGGAAAGCAGGTCCTCCAGCATTCGGGTGCCCAGTCCGTGATTCTCATCCTCGACCATGTAATGGTGGGTTATGGCGTTGGAGCCATGGGAGGCCAAGGTGATCTTGTGAGCTGGTGCACTAATGATGAAGAAAGGAATGTTTTCCTGATGAAAGGGCTCCATGGTGAAAGTTAGTGGTGTGGTGATGTGCGTGATGGTTCCGCATCCTAGTGGCTGGTTATCAAGGGCTTGAACCGGAAACAGAGAGGAGAGCGGGTATGAGGTGATGTTCAGGGAGGAGGCAAGGGTCTGGTCAAACATAGAACAATACAAAACAAGAGTAGCTTCGGGACATGAAACACAGAACCAATACTGCCTGGGGAATGGAACTAAGGGAGTGACAGATATAGGGGAGGTGATCAGTGAAGTTACGGAGTCCAGGTGTGTCTCATGATGAGGCAAAGGTGCGTGTAACGATGGTGCCAGGTGTGCGTAATAATGATTGTCAGAGCCAGTGTTTAGAAAAATGGCAACGTCGAGCGCCGGAGAGGGGGAGCGGGAGTAGACATGACACCCAGGCTTATACAGTGCCTTCAGAAAGTATTCACAGTCCTTGACTTTTTCCACATTTTGTTGTGTTACAGCCTGAATTTAAAATTTGTCACTGGCCTACACACAATACCTCATTATGTCAAAGTGGAATAAAAAAAATGTATTCTTACAAATGTATTAAAAATAAAAGACCAATATCTTTAGTCAATAAGAATTCAACGCCGTTGTTATGGCAAGGCTAAATAAGTTCAGGAGTAAATGTCATGATCTCCGTGAGGGACAGACCAAGGCACAGCGAGGTATCCAGCATACATGCTTTATTTAATACACGTAACTGGGACAAAACAACAAAACGAACGAAAACGAAGATCGTAACAAATACATAGACTGACACACAAAGCTATACTCAAACAATAACCCACAAACCCCTAGTGCAAACTACAAACATATATATGGTTCCCAATTAGAGGTAACGACACTCAGCTGCCTCTAATTGGGAACCATTACCCCAACATAGAAATAGAGAACCTAGAACAGAAAAAACCCTACACCAAAACAAAACTAAACACGCCAGCCTGTCTTCTCAGGCCTGGACGTGACAGTACCCCAAAGGCGCGGACTCTAAACCGCGCCAAAAGTCCATTGGGGGCGGTCTTCGGGTGGGCCTTCCTGTCCCAGGTGGTGGCTCCGGTGCCGGCCTTGTTGGCTCGGGGTCCCACACCGGAGGCCCCGGACTGGGAACCTTCTCTGGAGGCTCCGGACTGGGAACCTTCTCTGGAGGCTCCGGACTGGGAACCTTCTCTGGAGGCTCCGGACTGGGAACCTTCTCTAGAGGCTCCGGACTGGGAACCCTCTCTAGAGGCTCCGTGCTGGACTCTCTAAGCGCACTGGCACTCTGGTGCGGGGAGCAGGAACGGGCCGTGATGGGCTCACTAAGCGCACTGGACCTCTAGTGCGGGGAGCAGGAACGGGCCGTGCTGGGCTCATGACGCGCACTGGCATTCTGGTGCGGGGAGCAGGAACGGGCCGTGTTGGACTCATGACGCGCACTGGGACTCTGGTGCGGGGAGCAGGAACGGGCCGTGCTGGATCCACAACACGAACAGGAATCCTGGAGCGTGGAACAGGAACTGGTCGTGCTGGATCCACTTCACGAACAGGGATCCTGGAGCGTGGAACAGGGACTGGTCGTGCTGGATCCACTTCACGAACAGGGATCCTGGAGCGTGGAACAGGGACTGGTCATGCTGGATCCACAACACAAACAGGAATCCTGGAGCGTGGAACAGGGACAGAACGTGCTGGATCCACAACACGCACAGGAGACCTGATGCGTATAGCCGACACCCCTCTCCCAGATTGTTCACTCATCCTGGCTTCACCGATGAGGAGCTGGAATGTCGTGCACCGGGCTGTCTTGGCGTGAACAGGAGACACCGCACGCAGAGCCGATGCAGGATATTTCGGTCCCAACAGGCACACTGGAGACCTGGCGCGCAGAGCCTGCACCACTCTTCCAGGCAGCACACTCACCGTAGCCTGACAGATGAGTGGAGCTGGAATCTCTCGCACAGGGCTGTGGACACGCACCGGAGACACAGTACGCAGAACCGGTGCAGGATATCCTGGTCCAAGGAGGCGCACCGGAGACCAGGAGCGCTGAGCCGGCACCACTCTTCCAGGCTGCACACTCACCCTCCCCTGACAGATGAGTGGCGCTGGAATCTCTCGCACCGGGCTGTGAACACGCACTGGAGACACCGTGCGCAAAACTGCATAGCATGGCGTCTTATCAGTACCACGCTCCCTCCGACGCTCCCTCCAGAGAGCACGAGGAGTTGGCTCAGGAGTCCATCCTGAACCGGCCAAACTCCCCGTGTGCCCCCCCCAAAAAAAAAGTTTTTGGGGGCTGCCTTTCGGGCTTCCTAGCCAGGCGAGTTCCAACAAACCTTTCCTTCTCCGGGTTCCATACTCCATATAAATCCTCGGAATATCGCCGCTGCGCTATCGCTGCTTCCAGCTCCTCTCTTGGACGGCGATACTCTCCAGGCTGAGTCCAGGGTCCCCCTTTAAGCAATTCCTCTTCCCAAGTCCTGAACTCCCGGGTCTCTCGCTGCTTGGTCTTCTTATGGTGGGTTATTCTGTCATGGGACAGACCAAGGCGCAGCGAGGTATCCAGTATACATGCTTTATTTAATACACGTAACTGGGACAAAACAACAACACGAACGAAAACGAAGATCGTAACAAATACATAGACTGACACACAAAGCTATGCTCAAACAATAACCCACAAACCCCTAGTGCAAACTACAAACATATATATGGTTCCCAATTAGAGGTAACGACACTCAGCTGCCTCTAATTGGGAACCATTACCCCAACATAGAAATAGAGAACCTAGAACAGAAAAAACCCTACACCAAAACAAAACTAAACACGCCAGCCTGTCTTCTCAGGCCTGGACGTGACAGTAAAAATGTGCTTAACAAGTCATATAATAATTTGCATGGAATCCCTCTGTGTGCAATAATAGTGTTTAAAAGATGTTTTATGACTACATCATCTCTGTACCCTACACATACAATTATCCGTAAGGTCCTTCATTCGAGCAGGAAATTTCAAACACAGATTCAACCACAAAGACCAGGGAGGTTTTTCAATGATAAGGGCACCTATTGGTAAGAAGAAGGGTGGGGGTGTGTGTCTTATGATTAACGAGACGTGGTGTGATCATAACAACATACAGGAACTCAAGTCCTTTTGTTCACCTGACATAGAATTCATTACAATCAAATGCAGACCGCATTATCTACCAAGAGAATTCTCCTCGATTATAATCACAGCCGTGTACATCCCCCCTCAAGCTGATACATCGACGGCACTGAAAGAAATTCATCGGACTCTATGTAAACTGGAAACCACATATCCTGAGGCTGCATTTATTGTGGCTGGGGATTTTAATAAGGCTAATTTAAGAACAAGGCTCCCGAAATTTTACCAGCATATCGAATGTGCCACCCGGGCTGGTAAAATCCTGGATCACTGTTATTCCAACTTCCGTGATGCATACAAGGCTATTCTCCGCCCTCCTTTCGGCAAGTCTGACCATGACTCCATTTTGTTGCTCCCAGCCTACAAACAGAAACTAAAACAGGAAACGCCAGTTCTCAGGTCTGTTCAACGCTGGTCCGACCAATCTGATTCCATGCTGCAAGATTGCTTGAGCACGTGGACTGGGATATGTTCCGGATAGCATCTGACAACAACATTGATGTATACGCTGATTCGGTGAGCGAGTTTATTAGCAAGTGCATTGGTGATGTTGTACCCATAGCAAATATTAAAACCTTCCCCAACCAGAAACCGTGGATTGATGGCAGCATTCGCGCAAAACTGAAAGCGCGAACCACTGCTTTTAACCAGGGTAAGGCTACCGGAAACATGACTGAATACAAACAGTGTAGCTATTCCCTCCGCAAGGCAATCAAACAAGCTAGCGTCAATATAGAGACAAAGTAGAGTCACAATTCAACGGCTCCAGACACAAGAGGAATGTGGCAGGGTCTACAGTCAATCACGGACTACAAAAAGAAAACCAGCCCCGTCGCGGACCATGACGCGTCCTGCTCCCAGACCAACTAAACAACTTCTTTGCTCGCTTTGAGGACAATGCAGTGCCACCGACACGGCCCGCTACCAAAACCTGCGGACTCACCTTCACCGCAGCCAATGTGAGAAAAACATTTAAATGTGTTAACCCTCGCAAGGCTGCCGGCCCAGATGGCATCCCTGGCCGTGTCCTCAGAGCATGCGCAGACCAGCTGGCTGGTGTGTTCACGGACATATTCAATCAGTCCCTATCCCAGTCTGCTGTTCCCACATGCTTCAAGAGGGCCACCATTGTTCCTGTTCCCAAGAAAGCTAAGGTGACTGAGCTAAATGACTATCGCCCTGTAGCACTCACTTCCGTCATCATGAAGTGCTTTGAGAGATTAGTCAAGGATCATATCACCTCCATCCTGCCAGACACCCTGGACCCACTCCAATTTGCTTACCGTCCCAATAGGTCCACAGGCAGCGCAATCGCAATCACACTGCATACTGCCCTAACCCATCTGGACAAGAGGAATACTTATGTAAGAATGCTGTTCATCGACTACAGCTCAGCATTTAACACCATAGTTCCCTCCAAGCTCGTCATTAAGCTCGAGACCCTGGGTCTCGACCCAGCCCTGTGCAACTGGGTCCTGGACTTCCTGACGGGCCGGTCCCAGGTGGTGAGGGTAGGAAACAACATCTCCACTCCGCTGATCCTCAACACTGGGGCCCCACAAGTGCGTTCTCAGCCCTCTCCTGTACTCCCTGTTTACCCATGACTGCGTGGCCAAGCACGCATCCAACTCAATCATCAAGTTTGCTGACGACACTACAGTGGTAGGCTTGATTACCAACAACGACGAGGCGGCCTACAGAGAAGAGGTGAGGGCCCTCGGAGTGTGGTGTCAGGAAAATAACCTCTCACTCAATGTCAGCAAAACAAAGGAGATGATCGTGGACTTCAGGAAACAGGAGAGGAGCACCCCCTATCCACATCGAGGGGACAGTAGTGGAGAGGGTGGAAAGTTTTAAGTTCCTCGGTGTACACATCACGGACAAACTGAATTGGTCCACCCACACAGACAGCGTGGTGAAGAAGGCGCAACAGCGCCTCTTCAACCTCAGGAGGCTGAAGAAATTCGGCTTGTCACCAAAATCACTCACAAACTTTTACAGATGCACAATTGAGAGCATCCTGTCGGGCTGTATCACCGCCTGGTACGGCAACTGCTCCACCCACAACCGTAAGGCTCTCCAGAGGGTAGTGAGGACTGCACAGCGCATCACCGGGGGAAACCTACCTGCCCTCCAGGACACCTACACCACCCGATGTCACAGGAAGGCCAAAAAGATCATCAAGGACAACAACCACCCGAGCCACTGCCTGTTCACCCCGCTATCATCCAGAAGGCGAGGTCAGTACAGGTGCATCAAAGCTGGGACCGAGAGACTGAAAAACAGCTTCTACCTCAAGGCCATCAGACTGTTAAACAGCCATCACTAACATTGAGTGGCTGCTGCCAACATACTGACTTAAATCTCTAGCCACTTCAAACATAGGAATTGGATGTAACAAATGTATCACTAGCCACTTTAAACAATTTTGTATATAAGATTTACGTATCCAACATACTCATATCAAATGTATACACTGTATTCTAAACCATCTACTGTATCTTGCTTATGCCGTTCTACCATCGAACCAAATCTCTAGCCACTTTAATAATTATAACTGGATGAAATAATGTATCACTAGCCACTTTAAACAATGCCATTTATATAATGTTTACATATCCTACATTACTCATCTCATATATATATATATGTGTATATACTGTACTCCTTACCATCCACTGCATCTTGCCTATGCCGGTCAGCCATCGCTCATCCATATATTTATATGTACATACTCGTATTCATTCCTTTACTCTTGTGTGTATAAGGTAGTTGTTGTGAATTTGTTAGATTACTTGTTAGATACTACTGCATGGTCGGAACTAGAAGCACAAGCATTTCGCTACACTCGCATTAACATCTGCTAACCATGTGTATGTGACAAATAAAATTTGATTTGATTTGATTTAGATGGGTCAAAATAAAGCAGACATTGAATATCCGTTTGAGCATGGTGAAGCTATTAATTACACTTTGGATGATTTATCAATACACCCAGTCACTTCAAAAAAACAGGCGTCCTTCATAACTCACTTGCCGGAGAGGAAGGAAACCGTTCAAGGATTTCCCCATGAGGCCAGTGGTGACTTTAAACGGTTACAGAGTTTAATGGCTGTGATAGGAGAAAACTGAGGACGGATCAGCAACATTGTAGTTACCCCACAATACTAACTGACGGAGATAAAAGAAGGAGGCCTGTACAGAATACAAATATTCCAAAACATGCATCCTGTTTGCAACAATGCACTAAAGTAATACTGCAAAAAAGCGGCAAAGCAATTAACTTTTTCTTGTGAATACAAAATGTTCAATACAACACATTACCGTGTACCACTCTCCATATTTTCAAGCATATCGGTGGCTGAATCATGTTATGGTATGCTTGTAATCGTTAAGGACTGGGGAGTTTTTCAGGATATAAAAAAGACGGAATGGAGCTCAGCACAGGCAAAATCCTTGAGGAAAACCTGGTTAATTTTAAATACATTTGCTAAAATTTCTAAACACATGTTTTCACTTTGTCATTATGGGGTATTGTCTGTAGATGGAATTTAGAATTCCGGCTGTAACAGAACAAAATGTGGAATAAGTCAAGGGATACTCTGAAGGCACTGTATGTGCTGTGTGCGCAATAGCCTGTGGATGACGTTAAACCGAGAAACATTTACCTTGATGAAAGCCCCCAACATAAGGAAATTGAAAGTGGATTTCTTCAGGAACCAAGTTACATGTTCCTCAGTACACAAACACGCACACAACAATATAACGAGCCATACCAATATAACATTCACCCACTCCCCCCGCTGAAAGATCAGCCACAAAATATTGGCACCACTGTAAGAGGTTGTAATCAAATCCTGGTCTCCAGCATGGGAACAGAAGAGGAATACCCGGTGCGGTAGTCTCAGGTAGGACTACTATAAATCATCTTAGCTCTTTCACAAACACACACACAAACGCCAGCTTTGGTCCATCAACCCATCTAAATGAATCAGCAGAACATTTAACCTATTTATTGACACTTTATGTAGTGTCCTGTAATACTTAGTTTGAAGCAGGGGTTGGAACCGGTTCAAGGAACAGAATCGTAAACCGGAAAATGATGACATTTTTAATGGAACATAAATCTGGGACAAAAGTGATCCAACTGTCATTTTAAAAGCATGGGAACCGGTTATTAACGTTATTTTACGTTTACAACCAAATGCAACAAAGTGCCTATGCTAAGCCCTCACTCTGTCCCTCAGAAATGTATTCCAGTGTCTGCCTGTGCGTGTTTAGGCTACCTGCCCCTCCCCCCATCTGAAGCATAGCACTGACGTTACAAGCTTGATTCAGAAGATAGGGAGAGAGATTTTATATTAGCTAAGGAAGAAGAGATAAACTTTCTGCAATGCTATTTAAGGATACTAAAGGCCTAGTTATCACGGCATTATTTTATACTATTTTATAATATGAAGAATACAATTGAACATAACTGAATAAAATATAAATAATATTTTCTTCCAACAATTTGAGGGAGTGCGCACATCTGGCTATTCTGTGTTGAGGGGTTAACAAAGAAATAGGTGCTCCTATTAATTAAGTTATTAACGTAACTTTAATTGTTCTACAAATGTTGGGCTATATGTTTTGATTGTTAATACAATGTAAGGCTGCATGATGTGACTTTAATGAAGATTTGAAAAAAGTTGCTTGAAAAGCAAGAACTCTGCTTAGTTTTCTGCGCAGGTTGTACACACTTCCTCAATCTCTCATTCACAATTTGACAAGCACTTGATAATGCTTCAAATTTCCCGGCGGCATCTCATTTGTGTGGCTGTAATGCACCCTAAAAGAATCCATGCCTTTTGCGGACAGTGGCCGTTGTTCCCTTCTCCTTGAGTGCTGCATGCTCCAAAGTGTGCTGCATGCTCCACCTCTCACTCACATGGCTCTCCATCACGTGATCGGGTCTTTCTCACAGGCTACAAGTGAAGACAGACACTTCGGGCATGCAATTACCTCAGAATTATCCAATTCGAATTCCGAGGTGCATATTGAAGATATTGGAAATACTGTCGACATTTACTTTTTGTCAGCCAACAAGATGAGTAGGCCTAACGAACAGCAAAAGCACTAGTCTATGTCAGTCTACTATCCCCCATAGTACAAAAGTTGACCAATTATATTCTGTGCGAGAAATAAATATTCCAAACATAGTCTGGGACAGTTGTGGGATGGGATAGATCCCAAATTAATACAAGCACTAGCATCCCAAAAACTTTTTACACATGAGGCTGATGCAACAGAAATTTGATAAACTATTAGGCTATTTCTTCACAATAGGCTATAATGTAGGCGGAAAACACCATTACCAAAAGTGACCGGAAATGCGATAATGCATGTAATGCTTTTATTATAAAGGTGCATTTTTTTGGTGAAGATTGTCTTCCCCAAACTTGAAACTCACGTGCTGCTTATGTATGCCAGTTAGGCTCTACACCCCTTGTAAAGCCGATTAATGCGTTTAATTTTAAGAAGTTATTTGGCCACTTTTGTTGTGATACAAACCTTATCTAAACATATAGGCCTATGGGCTAGGTTACGTGATGTGTGTGACTATGATAAAAAATAGGTAAAAAAAGGCATTGTTTCTTGCCTTAAGCTGGGCATCATTCTCAAGTGATAATAAATCATTCACAAGTGATAGGCTAATTGTCATGGATCGCACCTCTGTGGCTCTCTCCGATCACCAAAGGACACCGTCACCGGAGTATTGACTACACTTCCCATCAGCCCCGTACCTAGGTCTAATTATCTGCACAGCTGTATCCACTTCTCTCCCCTATATATTCTATCTCCAGGCCCCAATACTTTGCGAAGTCTTGTACTGCCCCCGGCTAGTCATTTCTGAGCGCTCTATTGTTTGATTGACTGATTCCCTGTTTTCTGACCTTGGACTGTGTTTTGCTCTCGTGTTCCCGTCTGCCGCCTGCCCCGACCCACGCCTGGTACTGGTTCTGTTTCTGGATCTCCTTTGACACCCTCTACGCTGTTCTCTGAGTTTTGCCTGTCTGACCTACCTTTATTAAATATACTGATCCGAACGTCTCTGGCTCTGTGTTACAGAAGACTTCGCCAATACAGGATCCAGCAGCTATTGATCGGTTTACATCAGAAGTGTCATCCCAAGCCTCGATGCTGGCTGCCCACCAGCAACAGCTTGAGAAATTAACCTCGCTGACCGAGGAGCTAGTGAGATCCGTGCAGACACTCACCACCCCGACCGCCACCTCAGCTCTTCCCGCTGCTTCTATGGCTCCCCTGACTCAGAGTGTGAGTACTCCCTCTGGCTCTCCGCGTCTGTCCCTACCTGAGAAATATGATGGTTCAGCTGCAAGATGTAAGGGATTTCTTCTGCAGTGCTCCCTATTTATCGATCAACAACCTAACCTATATCCCACCGACGACAGCCGAGTGTCCTTCGTATGTTCATTGCTGACCGGAAGGGCACTGGATTGGGCGACTGCGCTTATGGGAGGGTGGACACCTATCATTTACCTCATCGACAGCTTTCTCGCCAGTTCAGAGAGGTGTTCGAGCATCCAGCCGGGCGGAAAGGAGCCGGCGAGCTTCTACTCTCCCTACGCCAAGGAGAATCTACCGCTGCAGATTACACCCTTTCCTTCCGCACCCTGGCTGCACAAACTGGTTGGGGGGAGAATCTGTTGAAATTAATTTACCGCAGGGGACTTAACACGGATCTTCAAGCGGAGCTGGCATGTCGGGAGGAGGAGAAGTCACTTAGTCAATTCATGGACTTAACCATTCGCCTTGATAACCTGATGCGAACTCGGCGAGTGCCCCAGCTGTACCGAGCTGCCGAATCTGCCTCCGCAAGCCACGAAGTTGAACCGATGCAGATCGGCTACACTCGGCTCACACCCGAAGAGAGGGAGAGAAGATTTCGTCATCGTCTATGCCTGTATTGTGGAGGATCTGGCCACATGAGGGCGACATGTCCAAGCAGACCCACATCCCAAGACTCTGCTAGGGTGAGTGCCAACCTCTACTCTTCTAGATCATTTGAACTAGTCGTAACCTTGCGCTTTGGGGAAGAAATTGTAAATACCACTGCTTTGATAGATTCAGGAGCAGCAGGAAATTTCATTGATCTGTCATTCGCTTAAGCTCATCATATTTCTCTCCTCCCATGTCAATCCCGGTTAGCAGTGGCAGCGTTAGACGGACGTCCCTTGGGTACCGGGGAGATCCAATACATCTCACAAGAGGTCACCCTAAGTACTAGCACCCTGCACACCGAGACAATTCAGCTGCTCACCATTGAATCCCCACAACACCCCATCATCCTAGGTCTGCCGTGGCTGGAGAAGCATAACCCAACCATTTCATGGACTGAGAAACAGATAGTCCAGTGGTCCAAGACCTGCCAGGAGAAATGCCTGCACCCCCTTACTAGGGCCACTCCAACCCCCACTCACACCGAGAACCCAGATCTACAGAAGATTCCCGTGGAGTACCATGACCTCGCTCTGGCTTTCAGTGAGAGTAGGGCTACTCAGCTTCCTCCTCACAGACCCAGTGACTGTGCCATCGAGCTCATTCCAGGAACCTCTCCTACACGAGGAAGAATATTTCCTCTCTCACAGCCCGAATCCGAAGCCATGAAGAGCTACATAGAGGAGGAACTTTCCAAGGGATTCATTCGAACATCCAATTCCCCTGCTTCAGCCGGATTCTTCTTTGTGAAGAAGAAGGACGGAGGATTACGTCCCTGTATCGATTATCGCAGCCTCAATGAGATCACCGTGAAGTTTCGCTACCCATTGCCATTAGTTCCAGCTGCCCTCGAACAGCTCCGCACCGCCAGGTTCTTCACCAAGTTGGACCTGCGCAATGCGTACAATCTGATTCGGATCAAGGAGGGGGACGAGTGGAAAGCGGAATTCTCCACCACTACCGGGCACTATGAGTACCGAGTGATGCCGTTCGGGCTCGCTAACAGTCCCTCCGTGTTCCAGTCATTTGTCAATGAGACCTTCCGAGACATGCTTAACCAGAAGCTCATTGTCTACATCGACGATATTCTGATCTATTCGGAGACACTCGAAACCCACGTGCAGGATGTCAGAGCGGTTCTTCAACGTCTCATTGATAACCACCTATACGCCAAGATTCAGAAATGTGAGTTCCATCAGACACGGATCTCCTTCTTGGGATACATCATCAGTGCCAAGGAAGTGACCATGGACAACAGCAAGGTAGAAGCAGTGGTCAACTGGCCGCAACCTACCAAGGTAAAGGAGTTACAGCGCTTCCTGGGCTTCGCCAACTTCTACCGTCGGTTTATCAGAAACTTCAGCATCACAGCAGCGCCACTCACGCCGCTTCTTCAAGGTAGAGGGCAACGGTTACAGTGGTCATCCGAGAGTCTGGCAGCATTCAAACAGCTCAAGGAGAAATTCACCACGGCCCCCATCTTGCATCAGCCAGATCCCGAGCGGAGTTCATTGTGGAGGTGGACGCTCCAATACAGGAATAGGGGCCGTATTGTCACAACGACATGGTAACCCAGCCAAGCTATTTCCATGTGCTTACCAGTCCCGAAAGCTTACTCCCAGCTGAACGAAATTATGATGTGGGTGATAGGGAGCTCCTTGCCATGAAGGTCGCCGAGGAATGGCGGCATTGGTTGGAGGGAGCTCGTCTGCCGTTTACGGTTTTGACTGACCACCGTAATTTAGAGTACATTAAGGCCGCCAAACGACTGAACCCCAGACAGGCCAGGTGGTCGCTATTCTTCACCAGATTCGAATTTCAGGGTCACATATCGCCCAGGCTCCAAGAATGGCAAGGCCGACGCTCTATCCCGACAGTTTGACAGTTCCTCTAGTCCATCCACGTCGGACCCCATCATTCCAACGACACTTGTTCTCGCCCCAGTACAGTGGGACATAATGACCGAGATTTCCGCAGCACAGAGGGAGGAACCATCACCGCCTGAATGCCCCCCGGATCGCACCTACGTGCCGCTAAGCCTTCGTAAACGAGTGTTACAATGGGTGCACAACACTCCTAGTGCGGGACATCCTGGGATCACGGCCACCACTCACCTCGTGACTAACCGTTTCTGGTGGTCTACACTCCAAGCCGATGTGATCACCTTCGTGCATCAATGCGCCACTTGCAACATCGTCAAGTCCTCTCATCAGAAACCAGCCGGATTGCTTCAACCACTACCCGTCCCGCAATGCCCTGGTCCCATATTGCTATTGACTTTGTCACAGATCTACCCCCTCCCAGAACTTCACGACCATTCTGACAGTGGTTGATCGTTTCTCAAAGGCCTGCAGGTTCATCCCTGGCCAAACTGCCCACAGCGTTACAAACAGCGGAGGCTTTGGTACAGCAGGTCTTCCGACTTTATGGGTTACCTGAGGATATAGTTTCGGACCGGGGACCACAATTCACCTCTCGGGTCTGGCGGGCGTTATGCGGGCAGCTCAACATCAATGTCAGCCTAACCTCCGGATATCATCCACAGGCTAATGGGCAGGTCGAGAGGTTGAATCAGGAACTTACACGCTTTCTGCGCACCTACTGTCATCAGAACCAGCAGGACCTGAGCCGTTTCCTCATGTGGGCCGAAACGCCCAGAACTCCTTGCTCAAACCCTCTACAGGCCTCACCCCTTTCCAATGTGTGTTAGGATACCAACCCCCTTTTTTCCCCTGGTCCGGGGAGCCTACTGATCTTCCGGCTGTTAACGCATGGTTACAGAGAAGTGAGGAGACCTGGAACAATGCTCACGTACACCTCCAACGAGCAGTTCGAAGAGTCAGAGAGCAGGCTGACCGTCACCGGAGAAGGGGACCCGAGTACACTCCTGGACAGTGGGTGTGGCTGTCATCCAGGGACCTCCGTCTTCGACTTCCCAGCAAGAAGCTAAGCCCTAGGTACGTGGGTCCTTTTAAGATTCTTAGACAAATAACCCCAGTGTCATACCGTCTAGCCTTGCCATCCACTTACCGCATCTCTCCCACCTTTCATGTTTCATTGCTCAAACCTGCCGATGGTCCGAGAGGAGAGAGGGACCAAGATGAGGTTGCAGAAGAGAGCTCCCCTCCCATCATCATCAACGGCAGGAGGCCTGCGAATAAAGTAGATACGCGACTCAAGATGCCGAGGTAGGAGTTGCAATATCTGATCGACTGGGAGGAGTACGGCCCAGAAGAGAGATCCTGGGTGAGATCACAAGACATCCTGGATCCCGCACTCATCACAGAGTTTCATCAGAACCATCCTGGAAGACCTGCCCCTAGATCCCGTGGAAGACCTCGGCGTCGTGTCGGTCCTCGCTTCAGGAGCCGCTCGCAGGAGGGGGGCTCTGTCATGGATCGCACCTCTGTGGCTCTCTCCGATCACCAAAGGACACCGTCACCGGAGTATTGACTACACTTCCCATCAGCCCCGTACCTAGGTCTAATTATCTGCACAGCTGTATCCACTTCTCTCCCCTATATATTCTATCTCCAGGCCCCAATACTTTGCGAAGTCTTGTACTGCCCCGGCTAGTCATTTCTGAGCGCTCTATTGTTTGATTGACTGATTCCCTGTTTTCTGACCTTGGACTGTGTTTTGCTCTCGTGTTCCCGTCTGCCGCCTGCCCCGACCCACGCCTGGTACTGTTTCTGGATCTCCTTTGACACCCTCTACGCTGTCCTCTGAGTTTTGCCTGTCTGACCTACCTTTATTAAATATACTGCATATGGATCCGAACGTCTCTGGCTCTGTGTTACACTAATATTGTCACCCATCAGACTATTCTTGATTTAATCTTGTCTTTACATGTACTAAACAATATATTTCAGAAATGTGTTTTTATTTAGAATGGACCATTATCATGCAGCTGTCTCGAAACAGGGGAAGGGGAAAAAATACATGTTATCTATGCACTTAAACAGCGAATGGAGGATGCTTTTCCCATGGTTCCTTTTCATGCCAGCCAGGCAGGCTATACTCCTGTTGTAAAGATAAGCAATGTGCTTAATATTAGGAAAGTTGAGAAATAAATATACAGTGGGGCAAAAAAGTATTTAGTCAGCCACCAATTGTGCAAGTTCTCTCACTTAAAAAGATGAGAGAGGCCTGTAATTTTCATCATAGGTACACTTCAACTATGACAGACAAAAGGAGGAAACAAAATCCAGAAAATCACATTGTAGGATTTTTAATGAATTTATTTGCAAATTATGGTGGAAAATAAGTATTTGGTCACATACAAACAAGCAAGATTTCTGGCTCTCACAGACCTGTAACTTCTTCTTTAAGAGGCTCCTCTGTCCTCCACTCATTACCTGTATTAATGGCACCTGTTTGAACTTGTTATCAATATAAAAGACACCTGTCCACAACCTCAAACAGTCACACTCCAAACTCCACTATGGCCAAGACCAAAGAGCTGTCAAAGGACACCAGAAACCAAATTGTAGACCTGCACCAGGTTGGGAAGACTGAATCTGCAATAGGTAAGCAGCTTGGTTTGAAGAAATCAACTGTGGGAGCAATTATTAGGAAATGGAAGACATACAAGACCACTGATAATCTTCCTCGATCTGGGGCTCCACGCAAGATCTGACCCCGTGGGGTCAAAATGATCACAAGAACGGTGAGCAAAAATCCCAGAACCACACGGGGACCTAGTGAATGACCTGCAGAGAGCTGGGACCAAAGTAACAAAGCCTACCATCAGTAACACACTACGCCGCCAGGGACTCAAATCCTGCAGTGCCAGACGTGTCCCCTGCTTAAGCCAGTACATGTTCAGGCCCGTCTGAAGTTTGCTAGAGAGCATTTGGATGATCCAGATGAGGATTGGGAGAATGTCATATGGTCAGATGAAACCAAAATATAACTTTTGGTAAAAACTCAACTCGTCGTGTTTGGAGGTCAAAGAATGCTGAGTTGCATCCAAAGAACACCATACCTACTGTGAAGCATGGGGGTGGAAACATCATGCTTTGGGGCTGTTTTTTCTGCAAAGGGACCAGGACGACTGATCCGTGTAAAGGAAAGAATGAATGGGGCCATGTATCGTGAGATTTTGAGTGAAAACCTCCTTCCATCAGCAAGGGCATTGAAGATGAAACGTGGCTGGGTCTTTCAGCATGACAATGATCCCAAACACACCGCCCGGGCAACGAAGGAGTGGCTTCGTAAGAAGCATTTCAAGGTCCTGGAGTGGCCTAGCCAGTCTCCAGATCTCAACCCCATAGAAAACCTTTGGAGGGAGTTGAAAGTCCGTGTTGCCCAGCGACAGCCCCAAAACATCACTGCTCTAGAGGAGATCTGCATGGAGGAATGGGCCAAAATACCAGCAACAGTGTGTGAAAACCTTGTGAAGACTTACAGAAAACGTTTGACCTCTGTCATTGCCAACAAAGGGTATATAACAAAGTATTGAGATAAACTTTTGTTATTGACCAAATACTTATTTTCCACCATAATTTGCAAATAAATTCATTAAAAATCCTACAATGTGATTTTCTGGATTTTTTTTCCTCATTTTGTCTGTCATAGTTGAAGTGTACCTATGATGAAAATTACAGGCCTCTCTCATCTTTTTAAGTGAGAGAACTTGCACAATTGGTGGCTGACTAAATACTTTTTTGCCCCACTGTAGTAGGCCTAGCCTATAGAAAGCTGATGGGAACCTCCTCTTTTTAATAGAGGCCGTCACTCTGTTTTCTCGTGCAATTGAATAGCCGATAGAAATGTTGCGCAACATTGACTGCCTTCGTGACTCGTGACTGCCTGTGTGGCGGTAATACGGTCACCACAACAGCCCTAGTAACAACTTGTTTTGAAGAATCCTGTTACTTGTAAAAGGAAATGTTAAAACGCCGTAAATGGGTTATGTACTCAGGAATTGTATTTTTTTTGTTTTTAATTTAAAAAAAACATTGAAGGTAAAATAAGAGTAAGGTTCTCAAAACTAGTTGAAGTTACAGGGGAGGAGCCGTAGTGTTTGAGAGATAAGCATCATGTTATTACGCACATCTGGTTAAAATTGTATGCACCTGTTCAGTGCGTGATGTTGGAAATATGTATCTGATGCGTATAGCTTAATTGACAGGCCCTCATCGGTTGTTGGCCAGGGTATTCAAATGTGCTACCTTTGAGCGGGTGCAAATGGACTCAGCTTGGAACCGGTTATGTTGTATCCTCTGTCATGTTGGAAATAAACCGTCTTTGTGATGTTAATGCTTTATACTGTCAAGTTTCTCTTTGAAATATCTAAAAATAACCTGCTTCCTTTAACTGGGATGCAACAATCACACAGTAATCCAAAACTGTTGCGACTGTTGCGGTAAACTCTTAAATACTATTGGATAAATCCCAGAACATATCCCAGTCTGTCCTATCGAAACGGTCTTCCAGCATCACGTCTGCTTCATCCGACCACTTCCGTATTGAGCGCATCAATGACACTTCCTTTTGAGCTTTTGTTTGTAAACAGGAAGCTGGAGAATGGAGTCATGGTTTGATTTGCCGAAGGGAGGGCCTTGTATGTGTTTCTGTGGTTAGAATAAAAGTGGTCTAGAGTTTTAGTGCCTCTAGTGGCGCAGGAGACATGTTGGTATAAGTGAGGTAGGGCGGTTTTAAGTCTCCCTGTGTGAGCGGTTTCTTGTTTGTTTATGGCCCCATACAGTTCGCTGAGTGCCAGAGTGGTGTTGGCTTGTGAAGGGATGTAGACAGCCTAATGTAATTGACCATGTGAGAGTCTCTGGTAATTTATCCTATTCATGCGGGGTTAGGTGGACAGATGTTATATTCTGCCATAGATATACAGAGTTTGACAAACCCTGTTTAAATAATTTTATAATTTTAATGGGCATCATTATGGCACCAAGTACTCCGTTGCCATTGAGAGTCTGTAGTAGGCTATAACGGATAATGAGAGTGAGCTTGTCCGTAGTGGTCAGCAAACCCAGACATTCTGGCCCGCAGCCCGTTGTCCTATCAAAATTGCTATGTTGCCATGTAATTCTTTCGAACTGTTTCTCAAACTGCATATCTAAGGCTCTGGTCTGCCCTAGGAGTGAGTGTAAACACTAGGTGTGGTATTATTATTGGGTAAATGGATGGTCACTTTTTTTTTTTTCAAGCGATTTTTTCCATGTACTGTGCGTTATTATAAATAACGTGTGTCCTCTATAATGAGAGTATACAGATGCATCAATACCATGGAGTCAGTAGATAACGTACAGTTCATTGCATGTGATGGCCATGAACATACCATTCTCATATTACGCTTCAGTTTCTATGCTCTGATGTTGCCAAGACCTCAATGATACATCTCCATATCTTCAAAGGCTGAAACAGAATATTTTTTTGTGTCATGTAGAAAATCATGAACAGTTTTCTCTTACCTTTATTGAATGGTATTGATGCATCTGTATACTGTCTTTAAAGACTCATTGGGTTTCAGCTATTCTTCTGAAGATCTACAATCCCTGGAGTAATAATGGCATTTATATAACTAAAGAGACTAATTGCATGGTTAAATAGTATATGTATAGATAAAATGTGCTCAAAGAGCAGTGTAAAATGCCTATGTTGCATGGTTTTGACTAGATGGGATACAGGTTTTGTCAGATTAGAATTTTCATAGTAGGTTAGGAGAATTTCTGCAGCAGATTAGGATAATTAATGTAGCAGGCTAGGAGAATTAGGTTAAGTTTAGGAAAAGAGTCATGGTTAATTGGACAAAACTGTATTCCTTCTAGCCATGACCATGTTGCATCGCTGAAACTGTATGGCTCTTTAGAGTGAAGTGTTGCACGAGGCTACCCAATTCAAATGGAGGTAATTAACCTAAAAATGTATCCAATTTTGGTCATGCTTTTCAGTGACCCTGGATAAAAATCCCTCCTGCTTGTTTAATAACATATTCAACCTCTCTCTCTTTCATCTAGATGTAAGATCCTGAGTCGTTAAAGATTATGGCATGACACATGGAGAGAGGTGCAGTAAAAGCCAAAGATATGAGACAGACAGACGGTAAGTTATCAGTCTCCTGATGCAATACCTGGCCCTGTAGAGCTTCACATCAGCATAAAACACATCGATGTCACTGATGCTAGCAAGACAATCTGGAGCACATGGTTCCAACAGGCTCAGTGTTCTGTTGCTCCTGGATCGTCATGACCGTAATAAGACTAATTGTTAATAGCCACTATATCCACAAGAGGTGCAGATCTAAACCCAAATTCGGTGAGTTCACTGAACTCTCTTGTACATGCTAGGGTGAATAGCTTTCCAAATGTCCTCTTGTTTGATCCTCTAAAATTGTGTGGGTACAAACCTGTTAGATAGCTGCTTTATTAGCCTAAGTTTAGCCAACATTTCATTCAGATCTTGCCTGCTGTAGCTACAATACTGTGCAGATGCTGCTGTATTTTGGGTTCCATTACAGACGTATGCGTTACCTAGAGCAGGAAAGGGAAATACTACTGAACGGCTGCAGGCCCTGACTGACTAACCATGCAGCCCTGCTTAAACACACCAAGATGAATAGTTTGCTATTACTCAAATTGCTCACCCCTTGGGGAACTATTTCCAGAGGAATCTGCGGCGCTTTCGCAGGTTATCTCCCCGAGCATCAACAGCTCAGAAATACAGCTCCAGCAGTTCCTTAATTTATTCATATCTCAGGCATCATACTTACTCCCAAATCCTGGGGGAGAGGAGAGAAGCCCCTGTGCCTCCCTTCCTCCCCGGAAACACATTAAAGAGCTCAAAGTTGAACTCTTCTTCCAGGAGATCACTGAGTGCTCCCTGTTGACGCATGCAGAGCATCGGAACAGGCTGGGAGCATCACAGAGAGGACCCCGCCAGGCTTCCTTCCCCAGTGAACCAGCAGCTTGACAGAGTAGAGGGAGAACAGTGCCCACATGAATAGGTGTGTCAGAGCACAGAGAGGGAGATGAGATGGGAGCCATGTGTGTAGTACTCATTCTGCCTGCTTACAGTGAACAAATCCTGCACTGTGGGGAAAGGAGATGCCAACCCGTTAGCTGACTCATACATAAAAATTGACATTATATACACACGTATACCAAAGTTAAAACCCCATATCATACCACACGTGTCATAATCCCCTAACGTTCCCAGACACTGCTTCTGTACTTGTTAACATTGTAGGGGAGTGAAACAATGCATTATGCCTCCAATAAGCAAGGGCGTACTTCACATATCGTCACATACAATGATTATTACTGCTCACAGAGCAGAGAGACAAACTACTGAACCAATGGTGCTGTCAAAACCCACCTTAACAGCTCTAACAGATGATTTAGTCAAACCAATCTTAGAAACAAGATGAAAATTATACATTTATTCATGTCACCAAGCTCAACACATCACTCATTAATGTTTCCAATAACTTCTGTAACATACATTAACTTTGGGTACGTTCCAGACTTGAGCATTATGTACAGTTGGGTTACAATGTACGTTACAGACTACAATTATGTGCTGTTGGGTTACAGTATACGTCACTGACTCTATAATTATGTAAAAACTAACCCATCACCGGATTCTCTCTTCTCAGTTTCAAAACAATTACAGACTTGTTAGAATTTTAATGCTGTGCCCATAAAACAAGCAAGGACACTCGTTAGGGAATTTAACAGTCCCCCCAGTCCAAGTGCTTCTCAAGAAGCCCTCCTTGAGAGAGCGAGAGATCAGCTCAATCACAGGGTCTTCTATGAGAGTGTTAAAACTAGAGAGAGAGATCTCCAGCATATTGTTTCAATGCTCCATGGTCTGGTTGGTTTTATATTTCAGGGCCTGTGATGGATGTATGAAACACTGGCACAAGAAAGAGCCATCTGGGTCCATTGGCACTTTAAGCAATGTCACAGTAGGTGCAGGATAATGTCTTAATAGAAAAGGTGTGCGTTAAAAGTAGAACATGGTAATGGGCACAGACATGAGGTCAAAAGATTTCTATGTCAAGCCAAAAGGGTGTTCAAGTATTCTCTGAGTATGCCTCTTACCGTGAATAACCCCATTGAAAATCACTATGTACAAAGTAATTTAGGAAGCACAAGATATAACAGTCAGGCTTACCACTAGGTTGATATGCATGTATATCTGGTGGCATGCTCACTTACATGCCCAATTATCTGCCTGTCCATTGTGAGGGCAGCACTGCAAAGAGCAAACATAAAATCCAATTTTTTCACTTTCTCTAAACCCATATCTATCTCTTTCCCTCTCTCGGTTTCCAACATGGCTGTTTCCAACATGGCTGAAGAGAGAGCGGGGATGGCACAATAGGTGTGCTATCGAGTGACAGCTGCCTTTGTTGTGCATTTAGCCTACACTGTGAAACAAGCCCTTCCCTGTGCCCTCCTAAAACATGAAAAAAGCTGATGTGTGCCTAGAATCCCAGAATCCTCCATCAGAATTAATGCTATACAAACAACTGCAGGAAATAAGATCTGAGCCCATATTCATAAAGTATCACAGATTAGGAGTGCTGATTTAGGATATGGTCCCCCCCCTTTTATTCATTTTGATTTTAAAGACAAAACTGATCCTAGATCTTAGACACTTTGACGACTGCTCTTGAGATCAGTTCTAAGAGAGTTACAATGTAAACGCCTTATGGAACTGGATACATGAGGTTATAGGGAGAGGAGATCCATACAGTTAATGTATCGCTTTTGTTACGTACGCCTCTTGGAGGAGGGAACGCAACTCCCTGCTACTCTAAATTCCCCGTGGAGTGAAAGAGGTATGGGACTGTAGGTGCGAGTAAGGATGACAAAAGCAGAGAGCGGTACCGTTAACAAGGAATTTATTCCGTCACACGGTCATTTTGGGGAAAAGGGGCTGAACGGAACCAAAGCAGAGAAAGTCAAAGTCAAAGCCCCCTCTCCTACCTTACCTGCCTACCCACAGCTTACCTAACTTAGCACCACCTGGCGCGCTAACCAAAATAAAGGGGGTGGTCCATCCAGGTCTTACCTAGTGTGCATAGACAGTAAAATACTACGGGTTATGTATGCCCGCAGGCCTCTTGCCTAAGCACTCCCTAGGTGCCTTCCCCTTCCCCCCTGGGAACAAATGAAACAGAACAATACAAACTATTTCACAACCAACTTGAGAAAAAAACTAACTCAGGATATGATAGAAGCTCTCTCTTTGAGCAAAAAAAACTAACACAGAACATAACAATCAGCAACTACTAACATAGAACATGCCACAATCTCTTAACAACCATAAACTCAGGATGCACTTCACCCTCAGTCATCAGCCTCATCTCTCAGCCTCATCTCTCTTCTGAGCAACAGAACACTGGCTTATATAGCTGGAGAAGGAGTCCAATGGGATACAGCTGTATCCTGACGAGGGGGCGGGGTCAGCTTCAATTAGTAATGGGGGGAATTCAGGAAGCCATCCTGAAACACACACATACAAGCAAAAGCACAACACAGAAACTGGGGAACGTAACACTTTGTTATTTGACTGAAGGGAAAATGACCCAGTCAGCATTTTCAAGAATTTCAGTTTCTCCTCTATGAGTCAGGATCAAAATGTTCATAATGATCTCTTATTAGGTGACAGGCGGCTTTGTTTTTCCTCCCTGTTATGTTGTGTCTAAAGGTGGAATCAACTGAGTCTAAATTTCTGTCACAATTCAACATCACGCTGTCGTGGTGATAGGTAACTGATGGTGGATAATGTATTCACTGTATTGTCACTGTACAATACTGCTGAAGCCATCTTTCCTAATTGACTATCTTCAAAGGGTGTTTTTTTCTTCTTCACTTCAACGGATCTCCTGTACAACAGTCCTTTTGATACATGTACTCAGAATGGAGAGAACAGTGGATGACATTTTTGCTGAAGGCAGGGTTTCTGAGTGGAGTTCCATTGTCTGTATCCGAAATAGCACTCTAGTTCCTCTAGTGCACCACTTTTGACAAGAGAACTAGAGGAGTGCACTGTTTAGTAAAAAGGTTATATGGTGCACTTCTTTTAAATAGGGTGTGCAGGTGTGTGTATGGACTTCAGCCACCCAAGCTATGGACGGTTCTCTCTGAACTGTCCGGCAAGCGGATACCAGAGCGTCGAACAGACCAACAGGCTCTGAGACAGCGTCCGTGTCCAAATACCCATACTAGCGTACAACATACTTCAACTGCATACTATGTACTCCTCGTTGCATACTATTTAGCGAGTACAGTAACGCAGTAGTGGCTCCTGACTGTCTGAGCAGGTGGGGCACCGTCGAGTGTGGGAGGATTTTTCCAAATTCAGCAGACATGCATGGCAATAACCAACCTAATAATAGCTAATTTCCAATTTTATTACTTTCTGAATAGAATATGAATGGAGTTATAGGCCTACTTAGGCTGGTGATAGGCAGACTATCACATTAAATCTATACCGTAGCCCATAAAGCCCATCTATCCTATTTAAAAAGGACTGAAGACAGAAACAGCTCATTTGGTTCCATTTCAACATATTTATTGTTGAAACCAAAGTGCTTAACATACAGTACCAGTCTACAGTTTGGACACACCTACTCATTCCAGGAAAGGAAGACCCAGAGTTATCTCTGCTGCAGAGGATAAGTTAATTAGAGTTAACTGCACTTCAGATTGCAGCCCAAATAAATGCTTCACAGAGTTCAAGTAACAGACACATCCTCTGTTCAGAGGTGACTGCGTGAATCAGGCCTTCATGGTCAAATTGCTGAAAAGAAACCACTACTAAAGGACACCAATAAGAAGAAGAGACTTGCTTGGGCCAAGAAACACGAACAATGGACATTAGACCGGTGGAAATCTGTCCTTTGGTCTGATGAGTCCAAATTTGAGATTTTTGTGAGATGCAGAGTAGGTGAACAGATGATCTCCGCATGTGTGGTTCCTTGCATGAAGCACGGAGGAGGAGGTGTGATGGTGTGGGGGTGCTTTGCTGGTGACACTGTCAGTGATTTATTCAAGGCACACTTAACCAGCATGGCTACCACAACATTCTGCAGCGATACGCCATCCCATCTGGTTTGCGCTTAGTGGGACTTTCATTTGTTTTTCAACAGGACAATGACCCAACATATCTCCAGGCTGTGTAAGGGCTATTTGACCAAGAAGGAGAGTGATGGAGTACTGCATCAGATGACCTGGCCTCCACAATTACCTGATCTCAACCCAATTGAGATGGTTACGGATGAGTTGGACCCCAGAGTAAAGGAAAAGCATCCGACAAGTGCTCAGCATATGTGGGAACTCCTTCAAGACTGTTGGAAAAGCATTCCAGGTGGAGCTGGTTGAGAGAATGCCAAGAGTGTGAAAACACTTCTTTGGTTACTATATGATTCCATATGTGTTATTTCATAGTTTTGATGTCTTCACTATTATTCTACAATGTAGAAATTAGTAAAAATAATGAAAAACCCTTGAATGAGTAGGTGTGTCCAAACGTTTGACTGGTACTGTATATCAATTCAATCAAATAGTCTAGTAGACACACCAAAACTTCAAATGTTCAAATCAAAAGGCTATTGCACAGAAAAACGTGGACAGTTGGGTGCATCGCAAATTAAGAACCGTTGGACAGAAACATAATACACAAAAGCACTGATCGTTGGGATCGAGATCAGAATGACTGCTAAGGCTTGATCCATAAATGAAATAATTAAACACGTAGCCTAGCCTACAAAACTAAGACATTTCATATGTTCAAATCAAAAGGCCTGATTAACTTAACATCAATAACTCAGCCTAGTCCCTGGTGCCGATACATTCCGATACCAAAATATGGTTTAGTATTCAGTGGCGTGTATTCATGGATGCCAAGGGAAGCCAGGCTTCCCCAAATATTTGACAAATAAAATAAATAAATATATCAAATAATGTATCTTTCGTCTCTCTGCGTTTTCATAATTTTCCGTCAATTCACAAGTGGATGAATCTCATGGAGAAATCATCCGAGCGAGGGAAACAGCGCCCCTCTGTCTTATTATGTGTAGCTCATGTATCTGATGCTGTCTGGACCAAAAGAGTATGACATGTTGAGGCCGTAGCATTTGATTGATTGATGCCAGCAAGCATTTGGCCACCCTTGACAACAAATTATAAAATAATTAGCCGATCAGCGTTGAGCTGAGCTCAACTCTGGGTTGTCCTGGTGCAGCAACACACCCCCCCGAAGGGAGGCCAGTTTGGATTTTGGCTTCACACCAATCACATCCTAAGCAAAAGGTAATTTACACTTCTGGTCTGCTTGTGTTGATGTCCTGCAGTAGCTAGCTTGCTAAATCGGCCCTTTCCTAAGCCATGGATGAAGATGGGGATTTGGACTTGTGGTTTTGACTTAATTCTCTGTACAGGCCAATGATTATGACGGCGATTCTGATCTTAACATTAATTAATATGTTGTACCGCTGTGTGACTGTTGTCTTTTTTTGTTGTCACAGGCCTTATTGTATATCATGCTGGAGTGTGAACAAATGGGTTATAGAGCAAACAACGCAATTATCACAACATATTCCTTGTGCCCAAGACCTGCCTAAATGACTACATACTCGTAATCTTACCATCTGATGGCGGCCCGTCAGGATGTCCAGGATCCAGTTTCCGAGGGATGTGTTTAGTCCCAGGGTCCTTAGCTTAGTGATGAGCTTTGAGGGCACTATGGTGTTGAACACTGACCTGAAGTCAATGAATAGCATTCTCACATACGTGTTCCTTTTGTTCAGGTGTGAAAGGGCAGTGTGGAGTGCATTAGAGATTGCATCATCTGTGGATCTGTTGGGGCTGTATGCAAATTGGAGTGGGTCTAGGGTTTCTGGGATAATGGTGTTGATGTGAGCCATGACCAGCCTTTCAAAGCACTTCATGGCTACAGATGTGAATGCTACGGGTCGGTGATCAGGGACAGGTTGAAAATGTCAGTGAAGACACTTGCCAGTTGGTCAGCGCTTGCACGGAGTACACGTCCTGGTAATCCATCTGGCCCTGCGGCCTTGTGAATAATCTTAAAAGTCTTACTCACATCGGCTATGGAGAGCGTGATCACACAGTCCTCCGGAACAGCTGATGCTCTCATGCATGTTTCAGTGGTGCTTGCCTCAAAGCGAGCATAGAAGTAATTTAGCTCGTCTGGTAGGCTTGTGTCACTGGGCAGCTCGCGACTGTACTTCCCTTTGTAGTCTGTAATAGTTTGCAAGCCCTGCCACATCCAACGAGCGTCGGAGCCGGTGTAGTACGATTAAATTTTAGTCCTGTATTGACGCTTTGCCTGTTTGATGGTTTGTTGGAGGCCATAGCAGGATTTCTTATAAGCTTATAAGAGTCCCGCTCCTTGAAGGCAGCAGCGCTACCTTTCAGCTCAGTGAGGGTGTTGCCTGTAATCCATGGCTTCTGGTTGGGGTATGTGCATACAGTCACTGTGGGGATGACGTCATCGATGCACTTATTGATGAAGCCAGTGACTGATGTGGTGTACTCCTCAATCCTGGAACATATTCCAGTCTGTGCTAGCAAAACAGTCCTGTAGCTTAGCATCTGCTTCATCTGACCACTTTTTTATTGACCGAGTCACTGGTGTTTCCTGCTTTAGTTTTTGTTTGTAAGCAGGAATCAGGAGGGTAGAATTATTGTCAGATTTGCCAAATGGAGGGCGAGGGAGAGCTTTGTACACATCTCTGTGTGTGGAGTAAAGGTGGTCTAGAGTTTTTTTCCCTCTGGTTGCACATTTAACATGCTGATAGAAATGAGATAAAACAGATTTAAGTTTCCCTGCAATAAAGTCCCCGGCAGCTAGGATCGCCACCTCGGGATGAGCGATTTCATGTTTGCTTATGGCCATATGCAGCTCATTGAGTGCGGTCTTAGTGCCAGCATCGGTTTGTGGTGGTAAATAGACAGCTACGAAGAATATAGATGAAAACTCTCTTGGTAAATAGTGTGGTATACCGCTTTTCATGAGATACTCTACCTCAGGTGAGCAAAACCTTGAGACTTCCTTACTATTAAGGAAGTCCACCAGCTGTTGTTTACAAATATACATAGATTCTGCTGATACAGCATAAAGCCCGCCAGTTGTATGTCATTCATGTCGCCGTTCAGCCACGATTCGGGTGAAACATAAGATATAAAAAATGTTAATGTCCCGTTGGTAGGATATACGTGATTGTAGTTTGTCTATTTATTATCCAATGACTATATGTTGGCTAATAGGACCGATGGTAAAGGCTGATTACCCACTTGCCTTCGGATCCTTACAAGGCACCCCGACCTACGTCCCCGATATTTCTGTCTCTTTCTCCTACGAAATGACGGGGATGAGGGCCTTGTCAGGTGTCTGAAGTAAATCCTTCGCGTCCGACTCGTTAAAGAAAAAATCTTCTTCCAGTACGACGTGAGTAATTGCTGTCCTGATATCTAGAAGCTCTTTAGATCATAAGAGACGATGGCAGAAACATTATGTACAAAATAAGTTACAAATAACGTGAAAAAACATACAATAGCATAATTGGTTAGGGGGACCGTCTCATCCGGCGTCATTAATCATTCCAGAAACCCTAGACCCACTCCAATTTGCATTACTGCCCCAACAGATCCACAGATGACGCAATCTCTATTGCACTCCACACTGCCCTTTCCCACCTGAACAAAGGGATCACCTATATGAGAATGCTATTCATTGACTTCAGGTCAGTGTTCAACACCATAGTGCCCTCAAAGCTCATCACTAAGCTAAGGACCCTGGGACTTAACACCTCCCTCTGCAACTTGATCCTGGACTTCCTGACGGGCCGCCCCCAGGTGGTAAGGGTAGGCAACAACACATCTTCCACGCTGATCCTCAACACGGGGGCCCCTCAGGGGTGCGTGCTTAGTCCCTTCCTGTACTCCCTGTTCACCCACGACTGTGTGGCCAAGCACATCTCCAAGACCATCATTACGTTTTCAAATGACACAACGGTGGTAGGCCTGATGGCCGACAACGTGGTGCAGTGTGGTGCCAGGACAACAACCTCTCCCTCAAGTTGATCAAGACAAAGGAGGGTCGAGCATGCCCATATTCACATCGATGGGGCTGTAGTGGAGGGGGTCGAGAGTTTCAAGTTCCTTGGTGTTCACATCACCAACAAACTATCATGGTCCAAACACACCAAGACAGTCGTGAAGAGGGCACGACAACACTTATTCCCCCTCAGGAGACTGAAAAGATTTGACATGGGATCCTCAGATCCTAAAAACGCTCTACAGCTGCACCATCGAGATCATCTTGACTGGTTACATCACTGCCTGGTATGGAAACTACTTGCCATCCAGGACCTATCAAGGCACAAGGCGAGACCCAAATGCAGACACAGGAGGCAGATAGTTGGAGTCTTACAATGTTTATTAATCCAAAGGGGTAGGCAAGAGAATGGTCGTGGACAGGCAAAAGGTCAAAACCAGATCAGAGTCCAGGAGGTACAGAGTGGCAGACAGGCTCGTGGTCAAGGCAGGCAGAATGATCAGGCAGGTGGGGACAAAGTCCAGAAACAGGCAAGGGTCAAAACCGGGAGGACTAGAAAAAGGACAATGCAAAAAGCAGGAGAACAGGTAAAACGCTGGTTGACTTGGAAACATACAAGAGGAACTGGCACAGAGAGACAGGAAACACAGGGATAAATACACTCTGGAAAATAAGCGACACCTGGAGGGGGTGGAGACAATCACAGGAACAGGTGAAACAGATCAGGGCGTGACAGGACCTTTATATCAGGCGGTGTCAGAGGAAGGCCCTAGTTACCTTAGTCATAGACTGTTTTCTCTGATACTGCATGGCAAACGATACCAGAACGCAAAGTCTAGGTCCAAAAGGCTCCTTAACAGCTTTTACCCCCAAGCCATAAGACTGCTACCCAGACTATTTGCATTGATCCCCTTTTTGAATTCTACTAGATGAAGAGTCGAAATGAGTATAACATCCTGGCACTTAAACCATACTAGATTTTCGAAAATGTACATACTATAAAACATTTATTTTCGCATACTGAAAATGAGTCATGTCCGATTACGTTGTTTCCCGCTATTCATTGATTTTGATAGCACATCCCCATAGCTAAGTGATGAGCTGTTTTCAAAGTCGAAATGAGTATGACATCTGGGCATTTAAAGTATACTCGATTTTCTAAATGTTGCATACTATTCAACTTAATTTTTTCTGCATACTCAAACAGCCTACTTTTTAGTACGCAAGTATGGGTATTCGGACACAGACAGTTTCTATCACCAAGCCATACGACTGCTGAGTAGTTATCAAATGGACTATCTGCACTGACTCTATATTCCACCAACTCTATGCACACTCACAAGACTATCCACACACTTACACACACTTACACGGACACTCTCACACAAATACACATACACACACATACTGAAGCCACACATACACATACTAACGCCACACACACACACACTTTCAGACATGTACACATACACTCATCTCATACATTGCTGCTACTTAGTTTTTCACTCCTATTATTATACATCCTGATGCCTTGTCACTTTACCCCCGCCTACATGTACATACCTATCGGTTCCTCGACTACTCCGTACCCCTGCACATTGATATGGCATTGGAACTCCCTGTATAAACTTTCATTCTTGTGTGTTTTATTTTCTTATTTTAACTCTGCATCGTTGGGATTGAGCTTGTAAATAGCATTTCACTTGTTGTATTCGGTGCATGTGACAAATACAATTTGAATTGAATGTATTTTAATAATAATAATACAAACGTATTTAATTTGTGAAGCGCTTTTCTCATACCCAATGCTAAAAAAAAAATAATAATAAACACAGAACATAAAACACAGACAACAAACAAAGCTCCAGTGCCTTCAGACAGCATTCACACCCCTTGACATTCCGCTGTGCTACAGCCCGAATCCAACATGGAAGTAGAATCGTGTTTCCAGAAATCCCCACAAATTAACAAAAAATATGATAGGTTGAATAGGGAATATGGTGCCCTTTCAGACTGAGTCTGCAGCCTATGATGCATTGGCAGAGGTGAGTTGGTCAGCTCCACCTTGTCTCTTTCTTTCTGCTCTCCCTCCCTTAATTGATACCTTCTGTTACTCTCATGAATCTATGATGTTTTGGAATTGGCAGTGGGTTTAAGATTACCAACCATAGGTTTCAGATCAAAACTGTACAGCATTTTGAAACTGAAGGATGAGTTTGATTAGTTATTGCTGTAAAGTGGATTAATGCTGGATTGTTCTTCAGCCCATCATCACCCTGTCAACTACACTTAAATGATTCACTCATACTCTTTTCTTCCAGCATATATTGCTGTGTAAACTCTGAATTTGTGAATTTGTTCATGAAACACATTATCAACACACGCCCCCACATCAACATTACTGTTTGTTCCATTAGACTATAAAATATTACATCATCCTGTATAACTAGGGCATTGGTTATTCTTCTATCACACCCTCTACAGAGTAATAACTTATTATACTGTTTATGATATAATATGTGAACTCTCAGTACTGCCTCATACTCTGTGGGATACAACAGTGACATAATGGATTATTCAGAGGGACAGTGTGTATGGGGATTTAACCTCTTTCTTTGATACATAGAAGGATGACAATATCTAGTATAAATATTTAAATGACCCATAATACGCCAATCGCTGTGTACGTAACCAATAGCTTCGTATGCCTTTGATATGCTAAATGCTTATGGTTTGTAACATTTTCTCATATTTTCCATGTAGACTAGTGACCATAGTATTGACTGACTGGGTATCAAACAGTTGCATAGACTGGTTATGAAAAAAATACATGACAAATTAGTGATAGAATCATCCATACTGATGCTCCTTACACTTCACATTTTATCCAACCTTTTGAATCACATAAGGCCATCCTTCAGAGTCATGGCCATTCCAAGCTCTCCACTTAGATGCATGCACTCCTACAAAGTGGGCAGAAGAACACTTCACGTGTTATAATACCAAACGAGTGTTTGATGGTTCAAATCCTCTTTGGAGAATAATGTCACTGAAATCAAATAAAGTGTCAAAAATATCTACAGTACTCTCACTATAAGGTTGTAATAATCCTCTCTAACAATATTCTCCGGACCTCTCTCAGCACTGGGATCATTATGTACTGTACTGTATCACCAGTATCTATCTCTGCACCCTAGTCACGTTCTAGAGGTCAGCTGGGTCAATCGTCTTCGAGATGGGGATCGCAGATGGTCAAGGGGAAAGTAGCGTATTGGCAAAACCAGGAAGTCCCGGCATCATTGTGGAGTGTTGCCTCTTAACCTTGAGTTAACCCTGGGGTCACGTCCACAGTCCTGCGTCTCTGATCCAGAGAGCAGCCTCCCCTCCCCAGCCTCTCAGCCTCCTGTAGGTCAGCCGGCTCAGGCCCAGTGTTAGTGTCCTCACTCCCAGCTCTCAGAGCAGCTTTCAGAGCTCTGGTAGGTGTAGGGGTAATCTCCAGCTGTGTTGATTTGCAGTTTGAGAGGAGGGGAGATGAGACGTGGAGGCAGCTGTCTAACTCTGGGCCTCAGAAGACACAGGCTATACATCTAGGCTGATATACATCTAGACCAAAACATAAAAGTTTCATCATTTAAGGAGTGTCATTTTCTGGTCTTTTTATTATCTGTTGGTCATTTCAGATCTACTGAAATGTGTCTGGTTTCAAGTTTCATTTGTGCTTTGTAAAAATATCTGGAGAGGGCTTTTAATCTGAAATAGTCTACTGCATAGTCATTCCACATTTGTTGTGATTCCAGATAAAGGAAAATCATGTTTTACAATCTCTCCCAACGTTTTCCTTTTCAGAGCCTAATTGCTTTGTGTGGTAGGATCACAAATCAATAACAGAAACAGCCAGTGTTTGACAAAAAGCTGGGGGGATGACACTACACTGAGACGCTAATTAAGCAGTTGATTAATATGTTAATCAGTCAGCTGGTGGTGGAATGATAAACACAGAGCCATGCCTATTAGACCTACACCAGTTAATTAGCCATCATAAATAGTTCATAAGTCATGGACGCTAGATAGTCAATTTATCTTAATGGTGGGTTCAGTCAGTGGGGGGTTTAGTTACTAGCTATTCACTACGGGAGGCCTTTTCTGTATCTGATCAGTAGAAGGAAAGGGGGAAACATTCAAATAGCCGGTTAACAATAAAGGACAAGCTAGGCATTAAAATGGCCCTTAGCAACATTTTTCGTTCAACTCATATGAATAAATGGTAAGTATTTATCTCTGCGTTATCTCTGTGTATAAAATGTATGGGTCTTATTCATGGCTAGCTTGTCCCTTCCTCTCTGTTCTCTAAAGTGGCCAAGGCCAGTGCAGGATAAACTGTGCTTTATTCTATACTACTTTTCCAGACAATTGGACAGCGATGCCCTTGCTTTCCCTCTGAAGATGACTGGATGTCTACTAAACCCATCTCCTCCCCTCCTCCCATAGCCTCCCTTGCAGTGCAGACAGGAACTTGGAGCCTCACGTCCATCTGCCTAAATGAGTTTGACAACTGAATTACAAAGATACCCGATATGGACGACCCCAGAGCTGCACCCAGACAGAGAGAGAGATAGAGAACACACTCTGATAAAAGACGAATCTGATGCTACGAAGCAAATAAAACAGTTAAAAAGTACTTGTGTATGACCTCTTTTCACCGCTTGTTAATTAAACTTTGGTTGCATCATTTCTATAAAATGGTACTCATGATCTGTTCTGATTGGCTCATTGCCTGCACTTAAAATGCAACTCTCTGTCACCTAGACACATACCACTGTGTCTCTCTGTATTACAGTAAAAACCAAACATCATCCTAGAGGAGCAAACTCTCATCATCCCATTTCTTGTAGAACTAGCCATGAATCTTTTATGGTTTTATAAGACATCCGATGATGCTGCTAGTCTGTAAAACTCCCAGCACACCCGGGAAACACTCTTGGCTTCTTTTCTGAACATAATCTGTGTTGTTCAATGTCCTACATGCAAGCCATGTAAATAAGATATGCATTCAATGCTGGAATGAATCTTCAATATAAACCTGCTCCTAACAAAGACATGAAAGGCAGAACATGTCCAGTAAACACTGTGAACCAGTATAAACACCGTGAAACAGTATAAACACCGTGAAACAGTATAAACACCGTGAAACAGTATTAACACTGTGAAACAGTATAAACACAGTGAAACAGTATAAACACTGTGAAACAGTATAAACACAGTGAAACAGTATAAACACAGTGAAACAGTATAAACACCGTGAAACAGTATTAACACCGTGAAACAGTATAAACACCGTGAAACATTATAAACACCGTGAATGTCACGATCTTCTATTAGGGACTGAGTATGTTTAGTTGGTGTGAGCCTGTATAGCCACACCGGAGTTACGATCTTTGTTTGTTTATTATTTTACCAGTTACGTTTGAAATAAAGAATTGAACTGGATACCTCGCTGCATCTTGGTCCGTCCCTAATAGAAGATCGTGACAGTGAAACAGTATAAACACAGTGAAACAGTATAAATACCGTGAAACAGTATAAACACCGTGAAACAGTATAAACACAGTGAAACAGTATGAACACCGCAAAACAGTATAAACACCGTGAAACAGTATAAACACCGTGAAACAGTATAAACACCGTGAAACAGTATAAACACAGTGAAACAGTATAAACACAGTGAAACAGTATAAATACCGTGAAACAGTATAAACACCGTGAAACAGTATAAACACCGTGAAACAGTATAAACACAGTGAAACAGTATGAACACCGTAAAACAGTATGAACACCGCAAAACAGTATAAACACAGTGAAACAGTATAAACACAGTGAAACAGTATAAACACAGTGAAACAGTATAAACACTGTGAAACAGTATAAACACCGCAAAACAGTATAAACACAGTGAAACAGTATAAACACTGTGAAACAGTATAAACACCGCAAAACAGTATAAACACAGTGAAACAGTATAAACACTGTGAAACAGTATAAACACCGCAAAACAGTATAAACACAGTGAAACAGTATAAACACAGTGAAACAGTATAAACACTGTGAAACAGTATAAACACAGTGAAACAGTATAAACATTGTTGAAACAGTATACACATTGTGAAACAGTATAAACACTATGAAAAAGTATAAACACCGTGAAACTGTATAAACACAGTGAAACAGTATAAACACAGTGAAACAGTATAAACACCGTGAAACAGTATAAACACAGTGAAACAGTATAAACACAGTGAAACAGTATAAACACTGTGAAACAGTATTAAACACAGTGAAACAGTATAAACACTGTGAAACAGTATAAACATTGTGAAACAGTATAAACACAGTGAAACAGTATAAACATTGTGAAACAGTATTAACACCGTGAAACAGTATAAACACCGTGAAACAGTATAAACACCGTGAAACAGTATGAACACCGTGAAACAGTATAAACACAGTGAAACAGTATAAACACTGTGAAACAGTATAAACATTGTGAAAGAGTATAAACACAGTGAAACAGTATAAACACTGTGAAACAGTATTAACACAAACAGTATAAACACTGTGAAACAGTATAAACACTGTGAAACAGTATAAACATTGTGAAACAGTATTAACACAGTGAAACAGTATAAACACTGTGAAACAGTATTAACACAGTGAAACAGTATAAACACTGTGAAACAGTATAAACACTGTGAAACAGTATAAACACTGTGTAACAGTATAAACACCGTGAAACAGTATAAACACAGTGAAACAGTATAAACACAGTGAAACAGTATAAACACAGTGAAACAGTATAAACACTGTGAAACAGTATAAACATTGTGAAACAGTATTAACACAGTGAAACAGTATAAACACTGTGAAACAGTATTAACACAGTGAAACAGTATAAACACTGTGAAACAGTATAAACACTGTGAAACAGTATAAACACCGTGAAACAGTATAAACACAGTGAAACAGTATAAACACCGTGAAACAGTATAAACACAGTGAAACAGTATAAACACCGCAAAACAGTATAAACTGCATGTAACTGGTCCAACAGCATTGCTGTAACTATTCTCCCTCTGATAGCCTTTATTCATGCTTTGTCGTCTCCATACAGTAACATAGTTGTTTAGGTGGAGAATAATATACCCTTACAAGCAGATATGAGAAGCACTTACAACAGAGAAATGGAGAGAGGGAGCAGAAGAGAAGAAGAGAACAGAGAGAGAGAGAGAGAGAGAGAGAGAGAGAGAGAGAGAGAGAGAGAGAGAGAGAGAGAGAGAGAGAGAGAGAGAGAGAGAACCCAGTGCACCAAGCCCACGTTGTGGCCTCTTGATATCTTGATAAATGAACTGATGGATTTAACTTGCCTCTTTGTCTCTGCGGCTCGGCTGACAGGCAATAAAACCTAAAGTAGAGCGGGAAGGTGGAAACAACACTGTGGAGACACTTTAGACTTTAAACGTATGGTGTCTGATATTGCATTGCCCTCCTCTCCCAGAGGACGTCTATACGGCCTGTTTACAAGTGGCCACTTGAGTGCTGTGTCATTACGACTGTTTGGTCTGTGGAGTCATCACTTGTAAGGCAGTGGAGAGATACTTGGTTTTCCACATACTCTATAAGCTAAGCATGTACAGGTTGAGGGGTGACATGAAAATAGACCTTAATATGTCTGGTTTAATAATGCCTCAGGTTCAACTGCCAAGTGGAGAGCTCTCTCTCTCTCCGCTCTCCTCTTCTCTCTCTCTCTCTCTCTCCCTCTCTCTCTCTCTCTCTCTCTCTCTCTCTCTCTCTCTCTCTCTCTCTCTCTCTCTCTCTCTCTCTCTCTCTCTCTCTCTCTCTCTCTCTCTCTCTCTCTCTCTCTCTCTCTCTCTCTCTCTCTCTCTCTCTCTCTCTCTCCCGCTCTCCCCTTCTTCTCTCTCTCTCTCTCTCCCCTCCTCCCCCCTATCTCTCTCTCAATTCAATTCAATGGCTTTATTGGCATGGGAAACATATGTTAACATTGCCAAAGCAAGTGAAGTAGATAATAAACAAAAGTGAAATAAGCAATAAAAATTATCAGTAAACATTCCACTCTCTCCCCCTGCTTGCCTCCCTCCCTCCATCTCTCTCTCTCTCTCTCTCCCTCTCTCCCCCTCCTTTCTCCCCATCCCCTCGCTCTCTCTCTTTCACTCCCTCTTTCCCTCCCTCCTCCTCTCCCGGGAAAATACTTTATTGCTATATGACCTAATACTAAATTAATGATTTAATACTAAATTAATTTGACTTCAACTAACAAAACAAAGTGCTGAGTACTGTAACTATCAGAATGAAAAACACATCATGCTTAAACTGTACCTCTGTGTAATAACACACAGGCTTTATTACATTGTGTATTATATAGTGTAGGCACCTGAGGGTGATGGGGGAGATGTGAGTGATTAAAGCAAAGGCTGGGAGGTGGTGGAAGGGGTGTCACAGTGTCACTGGCTGTCGTTTGTCACACTGTCTTGGTGACAGATTAACTGTCAGATTAGAAAACACCCCTGTCAGCCATGGAGACGGAGACAGCCATGCAGCAGCCTGGGACGCATCATAAAAGAATGATATTAGATCACACTGCACAGCACACACTTTATTTAATTTAATGAACCTTTATTTAACTAGGCAAGTGGCTACACTGATGGACACACTCACATATCAGGCACAGAAACACACGCACGTGCACACACACACATACAGAGAGAGGGCTATCAAAACGGTAATAATAGGTCAATGGTCGTTTTAATATCTAATTATTATAGATCTCAAAACCACGCTGTACACATTGTGTGGAGATTAAATCAATACAGCCCTTTTCTCTATTGCTGTTTTTCTTTTTGGGGCAAGCCAAAGTAATGCCATTAGAAATACCTCTGCTGAAGAGCTAATACACAGGCAATCGATCTCCCTCCGTGCCTGCCTGCCTCCCTCCCTCCCTCCATCTCTCTCTTTCTCTCTCTCTCTCTCCCTCCTTCCCTCCCCCTCTCTATCTCATCAGAGGTCGCTACACCAGCAATGTGTAATGATTAAGGAGCTCCTGATGTCAAAGTTGAATCGCTCCATATCTGATGCGCTCCGGCCGCCTTTATTAAAATGTTTTGATTGAGTAAATGAAGTCTTGATTTAATAGACCACATTTAATTAGACATGAATCTTGTGCAAATATTGAGCGATTTCCAGCCAATCCCCAGCCATATTTCTATCTCTCCTCGTCGTTGGCTCCATAAAAAAAGGGGAGCTTTGATTTTCTCCATCTTGTTATTTCCCCCTCCTCTCTTGAGTTAGTGTCTCAGTGTAGGGGAATGTGGCTATTGATTTTAGAGCTGTTTACCCTATGTTAATGAGACACATTATGATATCCAGAAACCATGGTGCCCCTGGGCAGCCTTGGAGAAGGCAAGCAAACACCTTTCTGATGATAATTTGGCTCAAAATACTATGGGAGCTATAAAATGAATCATAAAATAATTTGAACACGGAATATTAATGATGCATTTGCAATAGGGTAGTGGAAAAACTAAGCTAGTTAAGATTTTATAGTGGAGAGTGAGGTAAGTTGAGACGTTTTCTACATTCAGCATCACTCTGTCTAGGGAAATCAGTGGCGACCTGTCATTCCGGGCAGGTGAGCCCCACCTGTTCTTTATTTGGGGGCTGGGGGGTTGCCTGTTTTTCATGTTATTTTGGCATTAATACGTGTCACATATCAGTTTTCAAACAATGTAAAAAATAATATAGATCACTGAGTAAATAAAGCCGCATAAAAACATAGTCTCTTTTTTGTTTTCTTGAGTAAGGCAGCTCCAAAATACAGGTGTTTCTGTCTAGCTCTTCTGTGGTGGTGGGGCACGCCAGCAGACAATACAGAGCATTGCGCGGAGATTGGCTCAGTGTTCTCTCACTCATGGGGAGTTTACGTCACTACCAAGTGTAAGAGCAGACCTTGACAATTGTAGCCCTTTGGCTGCTGCCATAGAAGTGCCCATCCAAGAAGGCTCAAGGTCATTGGCCACAGATAAAATGACGTCAAATCACGTTATATCTACAGTAGCTTTGATTGGACTGATCATGTCAACATCAACTTTCATAATCTTAGCTAGCAGTCGTCATCATGAATCAAGTTGAAAATCGACTGGCAAATGCTTTTTAATCGTTGTCATATGAAGAGAAATAATGAAGAGAAATTATAGATAAAACATATCGGTGCTCATCGGCCGTTGGACATAAACATTACACAACAAGTTGGAAATCACAAATTCAACGAGTGGTTTGGAAGGAATCAGTGACAGTGGCTGTGTGGTCCCAAATCTGGGATTAAGGGGCTATTTCCACGTTTAAAATGATAAACATTCAACATTGGCCATGCTGTCAATGAAGCATGATTTGTGCCGTGCTCAAAACAACTGTTAACTCGGAGGACCGCCAGGCCACCTTCCTGTTCAAGTGAGCCGAGTACAACATTGTGAGTCCAAAAATGTATTGTATGCTACTTTATAAATGATGCAATATGCCAGGGAGATATGTATACTGTAGCTAAGAAAGTAACACTACGTGTGTGTTGTGTAGTAAGATGTTAGTAGCCCATGTGCCTCACCCTAACAGTTTGGTCTATTTACCTCTCTTAATTTCGCCTGCTGTTCTGACTGTTCTACTGCAGCCTATAACCTGTTTTAGAGAAATGTAATTATCGAATATTGAGCTTTCATTGTCTGCTTATATGCCCCCTTTATTTATCCTACGGTTCTAACTTGGTGTACAGGGAGAGCGCTGTAAGAACGGTCCATGTTCTGAATTCTGTTGCTATACATTTCAAAAGTGCTAAACAAATAGTTGTACTGACTAACATCCGTCCTAGCTTGCTCATTGTCTTAATTATTATTATTTTAACTAGGCAAGTCAGTTAAGAACAAATTCTTATTTTCAATGACGGCCTGCCGGGAACATTGGGTTAACTGCCTTGTTCAGGGGCAGAACAACAGATTTTTACCTTGTCAGCTCAGGGATTCGATCCAGCAACCTTTCGGTTACGGGTCAAACGCTCTAACCACAAGGCTACCTGCCGCCCCAAAATTAATCTAAATTACGGATTGCCTCTTATCCGCTTGTCATCCCCTTATGCCATAGTTTGTACATCTCAACTGTCAGTAGAATTTGTTTAAGCAAGTCAACCATATCAGCTATGTTTTTTAAAAGGCAGTAAATGAGGCTGAATGAACTGTTTCGCTGCCAGACAAGGCTCTGCTGATAGCCAGGTGTAGCAGTGGTAAGATGTTGGGACTGCTGTTAGGTCAGATGTTGGGACTGCTGTTGGGACAGCTTTATGTAGGCCCTAACAGTTTGTGGCACCGTTTGTCACCGTTATAGTGCAATTACTGTATTGTTTATTGTTGTGTAGTGTAGTGTAGTGTAGTGGCTTTGCCTGCATACATTCCACTTTTTGTTTATGCCCCGCCAAGATTTACGTGCTAAAATCGCCATTGAGGGAAATATAGTATAATTTCTAACAAAGATATCCACATACAGTATATTTCAGGATGTTGTGTATCCCTGGAAATAATCAGAATCATGTAAACATTGCAGTTTTGAAAATATGGCTTGTCCCAAAAAAGTGGTATTTTAACACCTAGCAAACTGTACCTTTATGGGGTAAGTTAAGCCGCATACAAATTTCTGTACTGAATGAAATATTAGCACTACCTTTTTCAAACCATGTCTATCTTTATTTCCCAACACAATTCAACACAGTCAGTGGTGGGAAAAGTACTAAATTGTCATACTTGAGTAAAGATACCTTAATAGAAAAGTGAAAGTCACCCAGTAAAATACTAGTTGAATAAAAGTCTAAAGGTATTTGGTTTTAAACATACTTAAGTATCAAAGGTAAATAGAATTGCTCAAATATACTTAAGTATCAAAAGTAAAAGTATAAATAATTTCAAATTCCTTATATTAAGCAAACCAGACAACACAATCTTTTTTTAATATATTGTTTATGGATAGCCAGGTGCACACTCCAACACGTAGACATCATTTAGAAACAAAGCATTTGTGTTTAGTGAGTCCACCAGACCAGTGGCAGTAAGGATGACCAGGGATGTTCTCTTGATAAGTGTACACACACATGCACAAACATACACATTGCATAGGCAGCCTGCTGAGCAGAGGCAACTTCAGACACTTCTACACCTCACCTCTCCTATTCGAACACTCCAGGGACTGTAAATGAAACCAGGCCTCTCCGTGGACTGACTCAACCAGCTAATAAGAGACTGCGCTGACGCCACTGACCAAACACACAGACTCATTCAGATGGATTCCCACGCAACCGTGCCCACTTGGACACACACACACACACACACACACACACACACAGATGCACATAGAAGGATGCACACGCAGACACACACTCTGAGCAGGGTAGGAGGGAGCACATTTGTCTGTGTATGAGAATGGGTTGGAGTACATGGGGCATACAAGCTAAACACTGGCAATTTGGGTCTATAAAAAAATAACTTTTCAGAATATCTTTCCCAATACAACATCACATATTTTAACCCCCAGAAAGAACCTATAGACTTAGTTAATAACATCCTAGTGGCTGGACATTTGACAATAAAAGGGATTTGGTTCAGCTGCATTGGTTCTGTCTGGTCTCACAGCAGACTAATTGCTGTTGAACTTACCCTCAGTATATAATTAAAGTCTTTCCCCTTGTCTCCCTGTGGGGGAAGGGGCTGTGTGTGGGAACCGGGGCTTGTTGTCAGGTCAGCCCGTTTGAATGTAAATATGCATCAACCCCCCGCACACACACTCACAGTGGGAAGGGAACCTAGTCTTTGTCCTGTCTAAAACCCCGGCCTGATCCGACCCAGATCCACTCTAACGGGAGTTTTCTTTCTTTGGGTTCTGCTGTGTCTCATTACAAGAAATATGAAACGTGGCGTGGGGCAATGGAGACACTGGTGTGCGTGAGCGCTCACACACACACACACACACCACACACACAGGAGTCGCTCTCTCTCTCTCTCTGCAGAGGGAGCAATCTGTCTTCTATAGCCTTATCTCTCCTTTCAGGAGCTGTGACAGAGGCACTCCATAATCTCTCCTAGAAAGACAGGATGGATTTCATAACCCATAGCAAAAAACAACAACAATGTAATCTAATTAGGCAGGCCACATATTTCTCTCTCTGTGACGGTGTGGTGTTTAATGTTAAAACAACCACTCTGGGATACCATTTCCCCTCTCATTCTGCATGCCAAGGATAAGTAAATGGGTATAATCTTTCCTTTGGGGAATCTGTCTGTGTCTCGTATATATCTCTTGTCTGCTGTATGTCTCTTTGTCTTTTTCCTCTCTTGCAGTCTTGTATTTCAACTTGTATTTTTTGCCTTTTCCAAGCAGTGCACATAGTCAAGTGTCATAGTTATTTCCTAGATAAGCCAGTAGAGGCCAGAGAGGGTGTGCCCGAGAGATGCAGACTGGGACAAATAGTATTTGTTTTCTGTCAACTGCACTTGCCTGGCACAATATAGAACCAATGAAATAGTCCCAAAAGTGTGAACCACATGCATCTGGCACTCCAGGCAGACTAAATCAAACTAATACTCAAATGATTAGAAAGAAAAACAAAATAGTAGGCCTATTTAGACTCAAGTCTGGCTGGCTGAGTGTATGGGTTGTCAGTTATTTTCACAGCAGACTAATTGCTGTTGAAGTTACCCTCAGTATACAATTAAAGTCTTTACCCTTGTCTCCTTTTCGCGGGAAGGGGCTTGTTGTCAGGTCAGCCTGTTTGAAGGTAAATATGCACCCACACAGCTTTACTGCTTAGAACCTGAAGCAACAGGACTATAGCAGATCAAACAAGGCATATAGGACTATAGCAGATCAAACATGGCATATAGGACTATAGCAGATCAAACATGGCATATAGGACTATAGCAGATCAAACATGGCATATAGGACTATAGCAGATCAAACATGGCATATAGGACTATAGCAGATCAAGCATGGCATATAGGACTATAGCAGATCAAACATGGCATATAGGACTATAGCAGATCAAGCATGGCATATAGGACTATAGCAGATCAAACAGGGCATATAGGACTATAGCAGATCAAACATGACATATAGGACTATAGCAGATCAAGCATGGCATATAGGACTATAGCAGATCAAACATGGCATATAGGACTATAGCAGATCAAACATGGCATATAGGACTATAGCAGATCAAGCATGGCATATAGGACTATAGCAGATCAAACATGACATATAGGACTATAGAAGACCAAACATGGCATATAGGACTATAGCAGATCAAACATGGCATATAGGACTATAGCAGATCAAACATGGCATATAGGACTATAGCAGATCAAACATGGCATATAGGACTATAGAAGACCAAACATGGCATATAGGACTATAGCAGATCAAACATGACATATAGGACTATAGCAGATCAAACATGACATATAGGACTATAGCAGATCAAGCATGGCATATAGGACTATAGCAGATCAAACATGGCATATAGGACTATAGCAGATCAAACATGGCATATAGGACTATAGCAGATCAAGCATGGCATATAGGACTATAGCAGATCAAACATGACATATAGGACTATAGAAGACCAAACATGGCATATAGGACTATAGCAGATCAAACATGGCATATAGGACTATAGCAGATCAAACATGGCATATAGGACTATAGCAGATCAAACATGGCATATAGGACTATAGAAGACCAAACATGGCATATAGGACTATAGCAGATCAAACATGACATATAGGACTATAGAAAATCAAACATGGCATATAGGACTATAGCAGATCAAACATGGCATATAGGACTATAGCAGATCAAACATGGCATATAGGACTATAGAAGACCAAACATGGCATATAGGACTATAGCAGATCAAACAAGGCATATAGGACAAAGGAAAAACATGGCATCCCTCAGAGGGACTATAGTGCACTAATACTGGACCCCCTCCCTCTGCTATAGTGCACTAATACTGGACCCCCTCCCTCTGCTATAGTGCACTAATACTGGACCCCTCCCTCTGCTATAGTGCACTAATACTGGACCCCTCCCTCTGCTACAGTGCACTAATACTGGACCCTCCCTCTGCTATAGTGCACTAATACTGGACCCCCTCCCTATGCTACAGTGCACTAATACTGGACCCCCTCCCTCTGCTATAGTGCACTAATACTGGACCCCTCCCTCTGCTATAGTGCACTAATACTGGACCCCCTCCCTCTGCTATAGTGCACTAATACTGGAACCCCTCCCTCTGCTACAGTGCACTAATACTGGACCCCCTCCCTCTGCTATAGTGCACTAATACTGGACCCCCTCCCTATGCTACAGTGCACTAATACTGGACCCCTCCCTCTACTATAGTGCACTAATACTGGACCCCCTCCCTCTGCTACAGTGCACTAATACTGGACCCCCTCCCTCTGCTACAGTGCACTAATACTGGACCCCCTCCCTCTGCTACAGTGCACTAATACTGGACCCCTCCCTCTGCTACAGTGCACTAATACTGGACCCCTCCCTCTGCTATAGTGCACTAATACTGGAACCCCTCCCTCTACTATAGTGCACTAATACTGGACCCTCCCTATGCTACAGTGCACTAATACTGGACCCTCCCTCTGCTATAGTGCACTAATACTGGACCCCCTCCCTATGCTATAGTGCACTAATACTGGACCCCCTCCCTATGCTACAGTGCACTAATACTGGACCCCTCCCTCTGCTATAGTGCACTAATACTGGACCCCTCCCTCTGCTATAGTGCACTAACACTGGACCCCCTCCCTCTGCTATAGTGCACTAATACTGGACCCCTCCCTCTGCTATAGTGCACTAATACTGGACCCCTCCCTCTGCTACAGTGCACTAATACTGGACCCCTCCCTCTGCTACAGTGCACTAATACTGGACCCCTCTCTCTGCTATAGTGCACTAATACTGGAACCCTCCCTCTGCTACAGTGCACTAATACTGGACCCCTCCCTCTGCTATAGTGCACTAATACTGGAACCCTCCCTCTGCTATAGTGCACTAATACTGGACCCCTCCCTCTGCTATAGTGCACTAATACTGGACCCTCCCTATGCTACAGTGCACTAATACTGGACCCCTCCCTCTGCTATAGTGCACTAATACTGGAACCCCTCCCTCTGCTATAGTGCACTAATACTGGACCCCCTCCCTCTGCTATAGTGCACTAATACTGGACCCCCTCCCTCTGCTACAGTGCACTAACACTGGACCTCCACTGACTGTCAAATGATCAACACTGCTACACCTGTTAAGACGAGGGTCCCCTTGGTTTCAACCACCCCTCTTCCAAAGACCTTCGTCTTCTTTCACGTATGTGTGAGAAGACGTGAGTATAGGCAGAGGCTTCAAACTTGGGTTGAAACAGTATTTGTTTCCTTTAAAGTACTTGAAACGTATCAAAGCTGCACCTGATACAACTTTCCTGGCGCAATGGAACCAGTGGATTAGTCCCAAAAGTACAAACCCCACCCATTTGGCACTCCGGCACTCCAGGTAGGGCCAATCAAAAACACTGAAAGTATTTTAAAGAAAACAGAAACTATTTGAAGGCAGGAAGGGTCTGCCTAGGAGTGTCCCTGCCTGTTAGAGCCCAACCACTACAACCCAGGCTCATCCATCACTCTGTTTCCACTGCCTCCTATTGATTGGACATTACAGTGAGCTGCTGAGCCACAGATCCCTCTCTTCAGGGGGAATATTGTGAAAGGGCTAACAATTATTTATTTATTTTTAAATCCCCAGAATAAGACGTCCATCAGAGTTGTGTTTTGTTAGCCACTGTCGGGTGGAGTCATTTCAGAGAGTACAGATGGACCTCAGAGGAAATACAGTAACTGTATGCACACAGACAGATCAAAAAGTGTTGTTGTGGGGAGGACTGTATCATGTGTGTGTCTTTGTGTCTGTGTGCATGCGTATGTGTGTCCCTGTATGTGTTTGTGTTGTGTGTTAGTGTGTGACCTCCATTTCTCGCACCATGGGTGTCTTATTGAAAAACTAAATAGAATGTGACAGTTTTCCCTCCAACCTGGAATGTAGACATGCTTACCAGGGGCCCTATTAATTAGCTGTTGATGAATTGCTGCCGTGTTGTTCCACTTGAAGGACAGGACAGCACCATTGATTCTCATCAGCATGGTGATTATAGGATCTGGGGGGGATGTTCGTTTACACACTCGCACACACACATATACAATAACACACACATGCATGCACACACAAAGACACACACAAGCACACACACACACACATACAATAACACACACATGCATGCACACACAAAGACACACACACACACATTTGTTTTACTATCCTTGTGGGGACAAAACAATTGATTCCCATTCAAAATCCTATTTTCCCTAACCCCTAACCCAACCCTAACCCTTCAAATAACCCTAACCCTAACCCTAACCCTAACCCTAACCCTAACCCTAAACATAACCTGTAACCCTAACCCCTAAGCCTAAAAGTCCCCATTTGTCAAAGTGTTCCTTGTTTTACTATACTTGTGAGGATTTCTGGTCGCCACAAGGATAGTAAAACCAAAAAACACACACACACACACAAAAACAGGTGCCTGCCTATCTTTCCTCACATGTAGCCCACACAAGCATACCTAAAGGCAAACAGGCATACCTAAAGACTCACATGCACACAAACAAGTACAAAAACACTTCCCTGTATCAGTTCATCCATTCAACATCTTACAGTAAACACACAAATCTCTGGAGAAGCAGTCTGACATCGTGTTCTTGGAGATGTCACAGCGATGTCAGAGTGCCAGTGGTTAGACAGACAGAGTGTGCTAGTCTGTGTAGTGAAATATGAATGGCAGAGCCTGGAATGAATTCGTCAGTCTGCCACATACAGTCAGTGGACCATTTCACACCCCCGCACCCCCGTGAATTACAGAGATAAGTGGCTTTCACAGACAGGCCGTGTTACGTACAGACAGCTCTGTGTGTGGAGTGCTCTTCAGCAGATAAGAGGCCGTATCATACGCCTGCTGATAACGGATGGTCCATGTCTTTATCTACACAAACATGGCAAACAAGAATAACATTACATTACGTTACATTATGCCCTGTACGCTCACTTAAGCTCTAAGAAATAGCACTTGATGCACGTGTGGGATGAGTTTGTGGGTGGGGGTGGCAGGGGGTCAGGTGTGTGTGTGATTGTGTGTTTGTGTAGGGACAAAACTAGAAAAAAACTAAGCATATTAATCAGACAGAATAGCAAAGAGCGAGTCTGCTTTCTGACATTCAATTTAATAGACATCAGTCCTCCACTGGCTCTTTTCTCTACTCCACGGCAGAAAAGTTGTCTGAAAATGATTTATCGACTGTCGTTTTAAGCGTGTACACATTTGTGCTTGTCAGATCGCCTAAATAAACTTTTCTCCTGATTGCAGTGTGAGTAGTGTGAGCACAGGTCCTGACCAAATGTATTATTATTGGGCAAACGACACACATTCGTCTGTTGGCGCCACGGACAGGGACACCCACTTGGAAGATTAGCAGTGAAAAGAGGAAGACATGTTTAAACAGTGGTTAATCCTTTAATTGAATGCAGATTTATTCCAGCCCTGCGGTTGGACTGGATTTAACGCCACCGTTGGGGGATAATGGGAATGTGGGTCAACACAGGGTTTCCTACGCTGCCTGTCTCAAATTGATTTTCACCCCTTTTTAGGAAATCACAGTCTGTCATTTATGTGTCACATTAATTCAAACCCTGCTGCCCTGGTGAGCCAGGCTGGATTAACACGTGGTTCCACTTCCATTACACTAACGTCATGTCCTCATATCACTCTGCTCTGTAAATGACTTTTCACAGCATGAGAATGTCACATTCCTGGTATCGAAAAATCTCTGTTCTCTCATTGGTCAATCCCATGCTCCAAGGGAGATGCAGAGTGCGAGAGTGAGTGAGTGAGTGAGTGAGTGAGAGAGAGAGAGAGAGAGAGAGAGAGAGAGAGAGAGAGAGAGAGAGAGAGAGAGAGAGAGAGAGAGAGAGAGAGAGAGAAATTATGGGGCTCCCTTGCAATGAACCACTGCCGGTGATGACAGGTTTTCCTAGTTCTGTTGCATTTGCAGCTATGAGACCAGACTGACAGGAGAACAAGTGTTTAAATGCAGTTGTTAGTGTTGGATGAGAGCCAGACAATCAGACAGGGCTCGGACTGGAAAGGGTGTGCCACTCCTAAATTCTGTGCCACTCTTAAAATTCTCTCTCTATCTCTCTGGTTATTAGCCAGGTTAAAGAACTTCTGGGATAAATCCTCCATATCTTTTGACTTACAGATCATAATCCTCCACTTATACATTGGCCAGGTATCCCAACCACACAATCACAGGTCTCTATCCTTCTACATCACAATGGATATAACTAAAATGGTTCAACTGCTCTCTGCATTTACTCCATCCACATTCTACTCTCAACTCGTTTTATCCTCTCTCTTCACACAGTGTCCTGTCACTTTGTGGGAATGAAATCAGATGGAGCCTCTCTCCCCAAAGTGTTTCACCTCCTCCTGTGGGTGATCTCAGAGATCAGGTAAGGAAGCTCCATTGAATGAGAAAGCCAGAGGGCCTTCTCCTCCAATGGGTTTAGAGAAGGAGGCAGGGAGAGAGGACACGAGGGTTATGCAATTCTTCCTAAGAGTACCTCAGAGGCTGGTTTGGCCAGGTCTATTGGTAGAGGTCAGCGGTCACTGAAGAGGAGCCTAATTGGACTCTCATTGAAATGTCTTCACGTTCCAGGATCAAGGAGATTCTCTGCTTTAAAAGCTTTATTGATGTCTTTGAGTCACTTCTAAATCTGAGTCTGACAAGAAAAGGAACAGAGAAGAGAGCATAAAGCGCTGGTATTGTCTGGGGGAAGAGATAACTGTCGGGTAACATTCCTAATGAGACGTTCAAAGGCACCGAGAGCAAGGCTAAATAGACAGACTAGTTTTCTGTAATGGTGAACCTCTCATGAGTTGGGACTGCCAACTCACAAAATGTGAATTGAAGGGAAGAGAGTAGTGCCTTGAAAGGTAACTTGACATCAAGTTTGTTTGTAGAAAAAAGCTGTTCGATACAGCTTTCTATCCCAGTTTCATGGGAAGGTACTGCTATGTCCAAAAAGTGGTTGAGCAATGCAGCCATTCGCTTTGTGACTAGTGATTTATTGCCTTGTTCTGGATGAGTCTGTTTGCTTGTGCGGTAAATGAAACAGCAGCATCTGATCTCCACACTGGTCTCCATTGCGATACAGTAGAGGACCACTTCATTCATCCAGCAGAAGACCAATTCTTTTTATTTTACCTTTATTTAAGCAGGGAGTCACCATTAAGACCAGGGTCTCTTTCACAAGGGACAAAAATCTCAAATCAAATACAACATAAAACATACAAAATACAGGACATTCCTCAATAAGAAGGTCCCCAATAAATATTTAAAATTGTGTGTAATCTATTGTGTAGGTGGTTCCGGCAATGAGGTGCTTTAAAACTAAAAGCGGATTTAACTAGTTCGGTGGAGACCCGAGGAAGCTCAAGAGTTAACCAGTATTTTTTAAACCTCCCACTTTGGGATGGATGTGTCAATGTGTAATCTATGAGCAGAATTACTGTTTTACCTCAATTAGCCACAAAATCCCTAGTTTGATAGTGACTGTTTTGTTGAAGCTGTGCCACGTCATTTTCCCTATGTTCACGTGGGCCAGCCCCTTAGCAATTTGAATTCAAGCCAATGACCTTCAGCTCCTTGCATTTGAGTGACAGCTAGCAGGAGGCTAAAGGCACAGTGGACACAGCAGAGAGAGAGAGAGCAATGACATAGTACGCAACTTTCGGGGACTACTTTTGGCTCATGAGTGCTACTTTCAAAATACTGGCTAAAAAGTACCAGAGAATCTCTTTAACTAACTCATCTGTACGTTTTTTTTTTTACATTACATCTTTAGCAATCTCAATGCCCAGATATTTATAGGCGGGAACACAATTGATGGGAGAACCATGGTGCTTGCCTATGGAGCAGCAAGAGGAACTGCCCTCCCTACCTTCAGGCTATGCTCAAATCCTACACCCCAACCCGAGCACTCCGTTCTGCCACCCCTGGTCTCTTGGCCTTCCCACCCCTATGGGGGGGTCAGCTCCCGCTCAGCCCAGTCCAAGCTCTTTTCTGTCCTGGCACCCCAATGGTGGAACCAGCTTCCCCTTGAATCTTCTGAAAGCACCAAAGAGTATCTTAAGTAATCCACTTCCCCACCTCGACCCTCCCCCCAAAGAAATACAACAAAACTTTCTTGAATCATAATCCCCCCACCCCTTTTCTGATAGCTACTCTATTGAGGAAAAGTGTACTTACTATACCTGTGACATGTGGTTGTCCCACCTAGCTACATTATCTTAAGATGAATGTACTGTAACTGTAAGTCTCTCTGGATAAGAGTGTCTGCTATATTACTCAAATGTAAATAACAGTGTTGTCCGTTTTATCAGATAGACCAATTTTATTTATATAAATAGTAAGTCTACAAACAGAATCTCTGTCAGAGTGAGCATGGATGACATAATGAAGACGCTTTGGGGATTATCCAGTCACAACAATGCTTTCTCAGGCCCGCTTGATGACATCACTGGGCCTGCCTGATGACATCTCTCAGCTGGCTTCCAATGGCATGAGAGGGTAAGAGCCAAACATGAGCTTTTCAGCCAGTTGTTTTATGCACTCTTATTTGTCTGCATGGACTCATCATGAACCCAACTGGCACTGATGCTTTTCCAGCCATTTATTTATCTTTTGGAGAATCAGCAGAGCAGGGTTACATTCCAACTGTATCCCTCCAGTGCTGTGGCCAACCAACCATATGAGAGAGAGAGAGAGAGAGAGAGAGAGAGAGAGAGAGAGAGAGAGAGAGAGAGAGAGAGAGAGCTCAAATCCCATCAGAGCAAAGCTTTGTTAGAGCCAACAAATACATGTAAAATAAGCCATGTGCCAATCAGGTCATCCCTGGGCTCCTGCCTGCCTGCCTGCTACACACTGCTCTACAGGCTCAGCGAGAGAGAGACAAAGAGATTTACCATGTCCATATTAGAGATGGAGCATTGAGGTGGTGGGAGTGGGTAGGACGTGCTTGGATGCACTAACCACAGTTAGATCCAGTCTAGACGCATTTTCTAATTTCTGTAAAAAACACAAGTTTTGAATGTATAAGTAGATTCTCCAAACAAATATCCACTTACATGAACGTATCAGAATCCCCATAGCCCGCAGGTGGCAAAGAGACGGGTGTTTTACCCCCCCACTGCCTCTGTATTACTATACTTAACACTGCTCTGTATTTGTTTAGGTCACCATATGTATCAAGCATATCAGAGAGAGTAGGAGTGCTGATCCATGTAATGTTATTCATTATGATCCCAAAAGCAGAACTAATCCTAAATCAGCACTCCTACTCTGAGATGCTTGATACATACAGTATGGCCCCAGGTCATTCAACAGGCCTGAGGTCAGTAGGAGGCGTAGAGACACCGAGTCCTCAGAGCCTGATTAATATGACCTCAGCCACAGGCTTTTACCACTGTCTCCATTATTCAATTTGATTATCTGGAGGAAATTATATACTATTAGAGAATTTAATGACTCCAGCATCACTTGTGTATGTCAATGGGTCTCACTGATGAGGCCAGTTTAAAAAAAAATTATGGAAATGCTATGTTATAGATGGGCCCAGATAAAATTTGGGGCCCAAATAAAATTTGATTTGAGACACCTTTTTTGTGATTTCAATTGTTTTTAAGAAACTTACCAAATCACTTCCTCATCCTCGTTGTGTATTGGGGCCCTGAAAAATATTACAGAAGTAGGATCTTAATTTTATCCCTCTTCAAAGTCAAAGTCACCATTATTAGTCAGTTGTACAACCGAATGCCTTCAACTGAAATGTGTCTTCCGCATTTAACCCAACCCCTCTGAATCAGAGAGGTGCGGGGGGGCTGCCTTAATCAATATTTGTTGCTGAGAATTTTCCTGAAAGCAGGAAATACAAACTTGTAGTGTATGAGTTTTAAAAAGGCTTCTAAAGTTTGCAATTATCACTTTTAAATGTGTTCTAATGAAAAATGTATTAATCCCTACCAATATTCAGTCCATTAGTTATAATCCAAATAATAATTAAAATTTCCTGTTGCTGCAGAATTATTTTCAAATTAACCTCAAATTGTCCTTTTAGAAACGGCAAAGGTCTCAGTATAGTGATGCAGGTCTTTAGATGTTGTACAAATGAGATTGTGTCACTCCAAATTGTATACGTAATGTTTATTAAAAAATGTTGGCGACTTAAGCGATACCTCTCCGTCCATTCTACAGGTAACTGCCAAAATAAAGGAAACACTTGAGTAAATGAGGGATACAAGTATATTGAAAGCATGGCGTGCGTCCACACAGTAAGTTCCAGACACTTCGAGAATCTATGGCAAGGTGCATTGAAGCTGTTCTGGCGGCTCATGGTGTCCCAATGCCCTATTAAGACACTTTATGTTGGTGTTTCCTTCATTTTGGCAGTTACCTGTAGCAGCGGGATACATGAAGAATGGAACAGCTTAATAGGGGAAACGGCTTGAGTTGCACCAAAGGGAATATAACGCTGCAGATAAAGTTCATAATGACACAATTTCATGTGTACATCTAAAGACCCGCATCACTATACTGAGAGCTTTGCCGTTTCGAGAAGGATGTATTTGTTCATGTTTTTTCAGAGGTGAATGTTGTGCCTCTCGTCGAGATCAGTGGTGTCTTCATAGTACTTTGCCTGGTTGGAAAGATAAAATAAATTATCCTCGATGGATGCAATTGAAGTGCAAGCTACAGACATACAGAACACTGCAATAACATTTACAGTAGCTTGCTAGCTAGCTAACGATAGCTAAATAAAACTGTCTGGCTAGCTAGCTGGCTAGGCAGTCTGCGGTGAAGTACAGTAGCTAGCAACTTCAATCTAAAAACAGCTTAAATGATTTATTCCTATTTAACAATATTTACTTATATAAAGACAAATACATGGTAAAGAAAGTGTTCTCTTTCCAGTCGTTTTCGATATCTGAAGCATCAGGTAGTCAACAGGTTGTCACCGTCAGAAACACCATGCTTGGAGAGCAATTCTGAGGTAATAATCTTGCGCGGACTGAGCGAGCGTTTATGCGGTGAAATAGAACTAGAACTGCCTGCATCCGCCTCGCTGCGCGACCGCTACGAGGTAAAATAGAGCTAAGCAACCAACATAGCAACGGACGCTTTGGTTCATTACTTAATCCGGTCAGAATGTTGCAAGTTCTAGCAACAGCCCTAGCAACAGAAGCTAGAACTCATCGAATCCCATTGTGACGAAGAGGGGGACACTATTTGGCCGGGGCCACACTATTTGTCATGACTACAATACAGAATCAGGATGTGAGTTTAAAAAAACAAGTGAATTCACGAAATGTACCGTTCTATAACATGCTATTTACATAAAAAAAATAGAGACTTGGTTGTGAAAAACAAAAACATATCCTTTAATCATTGTGCTCTGTTAACAGAGTTTGTCCCCACACTAGAATACTAATGAAGGTTTGAAGGTGATGCTGACGATACATAATGCCCCCCTAAACACAGGTTATAGAGCCTCTCTCCATCATAATGGGAAAATGGTCCGGGGAATGCAAGCAAATGAATAAATAGAATTAATAGCTTGATGCTGCAGGGAGTGTGGTTGTCTTGGGGAATGTGCTGTTCAGACCTCTGACACAATGCAGTGATAATTCCAAACGCTGGTGCGGTAAATAACACTTACAAGAAGCAGATACAGAAAAATGTACTCTGTCATTTCTTTCCTCTTAGGTAAATCACATAACTAATTGTATTTGAAGGGGTCTAAGAGAGAGCGGCCTAGGCCTATCTTCTCATGTATATTGTAAGTGCTATTATGGGGAAAATGAGAGGTAGAAAGCTTGTAAGAGGATGTACTGTAACGGTAGTGATGAATATAACTGTAGCTATAGACCTTTATAAAGTGTCTCAGTGGGAGGAATGAGCCTAATTTGGTGACATGCAGCTTGACGGCCTTGGGTATTACCAGGGGGAGATGAGGGGAGCTAGGGGAGGGTGAAGGGTGATGGGTGTGTGTGGAGGGTGCTCAGGTGCTGGGAGATAACAGCTTGTCTCATGCCCCAGAAGTGAAAGGGCCTAATTACCTGCTCTAGCGTGCAAATTGATCATCTCTCCTCTGACAAGCTAACCCAAGCCAGAGCAGAGTAAAGTAGAGACCAGCTATTAAGAGAGGTTATTTAAACAGAGGAAGGTGGGGGGAGAGAGAGAAAGAAAAGAGAAACAGAGAGAAATGGAGAGAGAAGAGAAAGAGGTGATAAGGGTACTTTTCTACTATCCACTATGAGTATTCAGCACAGCGCCCCCTGGTGAAGAATGAGAGCATAGCATCCCTCAACCTTTTTCTGAGTCTGACAACAACCATCCTTCCTGCCTGTGATATGAAGACAGAAGCCCTGTGATAACATTTCCTCAAATGTAAAGAAGGAGAAAGACCATCCTCTCTGACAGGCGCTTCATTCTCCATTATTATGTTCTGTTTAGCAACAGATCTGTCATTCTCATGCCTCTCAACCCTTCTCTTCTCCATCATATCCTTGTCCTGGGAAGAATGGGTTGCCTAGAGCAACTCTCTGGAAAAAAGAGCGGAAAGGAGAGGAGATCGTTGAGAGAGTGAAAGAGAGAGAGAGGTAACTGTGGGAAAAAGAGACAGTCAAGCTCGCTGGGTCACATAACGCTGTGGCTTTCCAACATGAATAATTGAAGATGGCAAATGAACCTGATCTGTCAATGGTATTGGCTAAACAGACATCCCTCCTGCACCCTGGGATGGTTGATGCCAGATACCAGGATGAGAGATTAGCTCTGAGGATAAATCTTTACAGCATTATTACTGTGTATCTGGGACTCAAATGGTACTCTATTCCCTATATAGTGCACTACTTTTGACCAGGACAAAAGTAGTGCACTTTACATGGAACCAGGTGCCATTTACATTTTTATTTTTTTATTTTATTTCACCTTTATTTAACCAGGTAGGCTAGTTGAGAACAAGTTCTCATTTACAACTGCGACCTGGCCAAGATAAAGCAAAGCAGTTCAACACATACAACAACACAGAGTTACACATGGAATTTACAAACATACAGTCAATAATACAGTAGAAAAAAAAAAGGAAAAAAAGTATATATACAGTGTGTGCAAATGAGGTAAGATAAGGATGCACACATAGGTATCTTGAAGTGTAGAGACAAGTTGAGAGGTGTTGGCCATCAAATGTAATGACTGTTTATGTTTATTTATTGGTCTCATTGATCTCTCACTCATTATTATACAACCCTAAATATACATGTAGGCTTCATTAGGAACATTCAGGTGTATCATGTTGTAGGAAGTGATTCAGTGTCTAAGTGGAACTGCAATCAAGCTGTGTATGTTTGAGAAAAATAACTCACAGCTTTCAAGTTTAGAGCACAATCATTTCCCCTCTCCACACTCCTCTCTTTTTCTCAGAGCCTCACCGCAATTACATGACTTCTGCATAATGGGTTGTATTCTTCACTGACACTGAAGTGGATATTGTGTGTGGGTGAGGTAGTTTCTAAAATTCAACCCCCAGGGTCTATGATTGGATACAACAACAGAGCACCAACTCCTCTCTAGCCAAATGGTGACATCATTGGTACATCTGAGACTCTGGCACAAAGCATAACAACCACAGCCAATCCAGGAAGCCAATCCCCTGTCCCAACACACGCATGCACGCACACACACTCAAACTGTGTCCATATACCCTACGTCCCTCACACTGCGGCTAGAGGTGCCACAGCTGACTAAACTAACTCAAGCTGGCTCTCGCTCCTCTCTCCTCTTTCTTGCCAGGCCAGAATGTGTGCAATCAGCAGAAAGCCGTTGGAGTTTGAATAAGCCGGGGCTCCCTGTGGGCTGTTGATTATTAAACGGTAAATGTTATGGCCGGGCCCAGTGGACTGCAGATGCAAGCGTGTGTGTAAAGCTTTGTCTATAACTCCGCTTCTGCTCTGCTCTAGTTTCAGCCACGAGCCAAGTGAGTAATGAGCATGGCCATGCCTCACTGCATGGGAGGGCAAGGGGAGGGAGGAGATGAGAGTAGGGGACCAGGGGCCAAACTCACTGCCAATATACAGGAGTGGGAGCAAGGACAGGGCCAGTATGTGTGTGTGTGTGTGGGTGTTTTTGTTTAACTATCTTTGTGGGTACCAGAAGTCCTCACAAGGATAGTAAAACAAGGAAAATTCGGAGTGGGGTAAAAATGCTGTTTTAGGCTAAGGGTTTTACAGCAGGTTTAGGGTTAGGGTTACAATTAAGGTTAGGGTTAGGGTTAAGGGTTAGGTTTCGGAGTTAGGTATAGTTTTAGGGTTAAGGTTAGGCTTAGAGTTAAGGTTAGGGTTATGGTTAGGTTAAGGTTAGGGTTAAATTTAGGGTTAGCGTGTCACGATCTTCCATGGTGACGGACCAAGACGCAGCGATGCTTCCAGTATACATATTTATTTAATCGACGTAACTGGGAAAAACAACAAAACAAACCGAACGAAGATTGTAACAATAACTAAGACATACATTTAAGCTATGACCAAACAATAACCCACAAAATCCTTCTGAAAACTACAAACATATATATGGTTCCCAATTAGAGGTAACGACAAACAGCTGCCTCTAATTGGGAACCATCTCCCCAACAGCGAAATACAAAACCTAGAACACAAAAAACCCTACACCAAAAACTAAACTAAACACGCCAGCCTGTCAACTCAGGCCTGGACGTGACATAGCGGTTAGGGAAAATTGGATTTGGGATGGGAATCCATTCTTTGGTTCCCGTAAGGATAGCAATACAAAACTGTGTGTGTGTGCGTGTTTGCGTGCATGCGTGCGTGATAATGTTTTAACAGATAACATTTTTTTAAACGTTTTGCCATTACCACAAGAGCCTTCCAATACAGTGAAATACAACTACAACAGATGTTATGTCCCTAGTATCAGGGCCTTGACCCCCATGTCCTCCAGGCACACTGCTTGCGTGTCCTACCCACAGGGGTGAGGGACAGGGGGACGGGGTGGGAGTAAATTTGGATCAGATTGGATCTGCTAACCTCCTCAATCAGCAGGGCTGAAATATGTTTCCCTCTACTCAGCTGTCCAACACACTAATCCTGCCAGGGAAGATAAAAAGCGGAGAGTAATCATATTAACTTAAAGGAAAATACCACTCAAAATCTATTGGTATTTGTTTCACTGTTGATACAGTCCTAAAATGTTTTTTTTTCATGTCAGAAATCAAGTTTTCAAGATAAATAACTTTAAAAAAACAAGATATATAACTTTCAAAATACAAGATATATAACTTTCAAAATACAGAAGGTGCCACACGTGAGGGCTGCATAGCTTTGAGTGGATTGCTGCCTGGAACAGAGGCTCTACGACTCAGTATTTTACTTCTAAGCCTCTCTCTGGCAAGGCCTGGCTAGTAGACAGAGGTGGGATAGCGTAGAGAGCAAGGTTTGGGTTAAACTATGGTCTATACTTATAACCTTCTCTACAACATACTATACAGACCGAGGTGGCATGGAAAGGAAGGTTTGGGTTGAACTAGGGTCTACAATTATTAATGTGTTACAGCTAACCTAGGCAACTAAGCATCACTTGAACCAACAAAATCAGTCAGCGAGACACTTTAATGATGACAAGATAAGGAAATGTGTGATGTTATAAACCTGTAACAAAGTGTTGGAGAGAAGTGGTTGCCAGGCCAAAGCTTTGAGGTCCGTGGGGCCGTATGGTGCAGCAGCTGTTTTCTGTTTTCTCTGTTTGACACTGCGTTTCACACTGTGCTGCTCCATGTCCCCACTGTGCCACCGGCGTGGGAAACACTGTGTTATCCTATCCTTAAGAGACGATTGATGCACCTATCGAAATAACATAATAATTCTTTAAAAAAATATATATATAATAATAATAATTTAAAAAAAAATCGGCATCAAAATCCATCTGTTTAAGCCTGAGATATCTGTTTTTCTGTATGGGCTGCGTCTTAATCCACCACATCCCCTTATGTCTGCCTTCCGCATTTGAGGAGGAAAGTGGCAGAGGTACAGTGCTGCTTGTCAGACCAGGATACATCCCGAAAATCTGTCTTATCACCAAAACATCTGTAGCAGCCGAAGGTTTGGCCTACAAACTAAAAGGTATACCGGTATCGGTTAAAAAAATTATTGGAAGTATGGAAAAGGGGGGTAAATATGTGTCCAAAAATACATATTTCCTGTGCTTTCATTTATCTCCTAGATATAGGAAAGACACTTCAAAAACATATTCCTTATGATTCATCTTTTTACTGTGTGTTTTGCCATCTAAGAATGCGATACCTACAGGGGTCCTAAAATTCAACATGAAATGTCTAAATGATCTAGAACAATTCCATATGTTAGGGGGTGGTGGGTTCGATTCCCACGGCGGACTCACTACTGTAAGTTGCTCTGGATAAAAGTTCCTGCTAAATGACTGAAATGTCAAATGCTAAATGTAGGCTCTGAGAGTAAAGACAACCCTCATCACATTAACCTATGCGCACACACACACACACACACACACACGCGCACACATAAACTGGGCGACAAGCCTGCTTTACATGTGTTAAACACTTTCCTGACCCACTCCCAGATGCCTGCCTGGAAGCTCAGTCAGGAATAATTGGCTGAGCAAAGCAGTGCTGTGAAAAGCGTGGTAGGGAGGAGAGCTGGGGGAAGAAATTGGTAAGCTGCATTGTAAATGTTAAATAACGTGTATTGTAGCATCAATTTAAATCTAGAGTGTGTGTGTGTGTGTGTGTGTGTGTGTGTGTGTGTGTGTGTGTGTGTGTGTGTGTGTGTGTGTGTGTGTGTGTGTGTGGGCAGGGGGTAATTTTCACATACACAGCAGAGCTGTTCCGTGGAAGGTGACAGACCGTAATTGACTGCTGGAAAATAGAGTTATGCCACAAATCGGTGTGGGGAAAATCACCATTTAAGCGCTGTCAAGAAATCTACTGTACATGTCATGAATACTGGGCTGCTGCTAGAGGCTGGACAACTGCCCTGGTCCTGAGATGCTGTGTATGATGTGTACAGTATATGGGAAACCCCTCTGACCTCCTGATTCCACCTTACAAAATATTTGAGCTCAAAGAAGTCCTGTACTACTCTCTGCTAGTGATTCCAACTACAACAACTGTAATTATAGCTCTTCATCCTGTAATTATACCTCTCCATCACGACTGTTCAAGTAGATTACGCCTTGTCTGATACATTATTGACTTACAACACTCTTAAACCTGGAATCTGCATTAGGTAAAACGGCCCAGGCGCATTAGTTATTGTTTTTGTTTATGAAAGTAGGAGAGGAACATCCAGCATTATGGTAAAAAAAAAGGATTATAGTACATACTCTGCTGTTCTATCGCACGTGCAATGATCTGCAATGATGTCAGAGGAAAAAAACAGTGTTCATTGTTTGAAGTAATGTCTTTGTTGTTGTAATATTGCAAACGGATATGTCAGTTTTCACCACTACGGGTCCCAGCTTTAAAGCCAACGGGAAATTAGAGTAATTAATGACTAGATCTTTTTTCAAAGTCTCATTTTCATAAGAATTCATTAAAATGAGTTAACAAGAGAAAACATGTGGTTTTGATTCCTCTTTTCCCTTCACTACTAACGCTAGCCTCAAGGTCACTCATTCCATCTTCCGAATTACTATTAGCATATGTAAGAAAGAACAAAAACATGAGAGTTTTCAAGATAACAGAGGACTGTTGATGATTAGAGAGACAGAATAACAAGAACAAAAGCAGAGGATAAGAAGGCCAAATGCCTGACCAAGTACAGATAGTACAGAGAGATACCTCTCATAGAAAACAACATGTAGGCTCCTTAACAGTGACCTATATTGTATGTGACTTGTCTCACATTCTCTCTCGAGGTATGTAATACCAGACACAAGGGATTGTTTCCTTTCCTTTTCTCTACAGGTTGGCACATTTTCTTTTGGGAAAACATGCCACTACAACCCAAAATGTGTGCTAATCTAAGACATAACAAAAGGATAATTTTGGCATTGTTATTGCTCTCTGGTTGTTACAATGGCATAAGTTGGTTGTTTGAATCCAGCAACACTTTGTCCCAACAAGTCAAGGACATTGTGTGTGGATAACAATGACAGAAAGTCAATGGCAGCAAGGTATACCACTTCCACAAACCCAGCAATCCTGAGTGTTGCTATATTTAAAGGACTTTATTCTGCATCAACTCAATCTGATACATGTGCCTTCTCCTGATTTCAGTGGTCAGAGTGTGATTTGCATTTGAAAGGTATTGCAGAGAGCAAGAGAAGTGCGTATTTGCATATTTCTGAATCACCTATTAAAGGCTCACTATAAAAGCCGGTGAAAATGACTCATGGTTCTCCGTAGTAGCCTGAGAAAAAAACTCCACTTAAGCTATTATAAACAAACCTAAAAGACTGCGTTTACATTCTACAGCTGCAGCCGCACTGAATCTTCTGAGTGAAAATGACTTTTCAGTGTACAAAGCAACTGACCTTTCCTAGATAAATGTAATTGCAGAAAGCCTTCCGTTCAGTCTGTTTAAATATGCTAGCTTTGTGGAAAACGAATAACTTCAATCTGCATTTAAACAATGGTACTTATCTATGCTAATAGCGAAATAACTAAGCATTTTTTTCTAAATGAAAATAAGTGAGGGGGAGTAGGGAGCAGAGTTAAAGACTACATAAATCTAATAACTAAACTTCTGCTTTTCATAGTGCTCAAGGGCACAGGCTCACATGTGCTGAGCTCCTCTCTCTTTGAATGAGTTCCTCTTTAGGCAGCATCAAATGTTTCCCGTGATGACTTTAAATTAAAATGGAAGCCCTAAGTCAATGATCTAATCTAAAATAGAACTGCAGTGCACATACTGTAACAATGGGATGACATAATCAAAATAGATAATCATCGTGGAGCATCAGCTCAAACATTAATCAACGGGAGGACAGAGCAGAGTAAAGCTGATCCGTGTGTGTGTGCATGTGTGCGTGTATGAGCTGTGGTGGTGGCGGGACAGCTCTCCTCAGCATGAGGGACTAGGACACATGGATGATGGATGAGTCTCTGAGCCTAGCAGATCCATCGCAGTGTTTCTGATGGCCTATCAGCCCTGTGTCTCTGATGGCCTATCAGCAGGCTTACATTTCATTTACATCATAAATGAGCTCCCCAGGGAGGAAGCCCCGGTCCTGTGACAGTGGCCACACCCTTGTCAGGGTAAAGTAGGGTGCCGTTTCTGTGTGGCATAGTTGGTAAGAGCATGGCGCTAGCAACTCCAGGGTTGTAGGTTGGATTCCAGCTGGGGCCACCAATACAACAATGCACGCGCTCTTTGGATAAAGACTCTTTGGATAAAGCTTCTGCAAAATGGCATATTTTAACATTTTAGTTATTTATCAGACGCTCTTATTCAGAGCGACTTACAACATCTTAAAATAGCTGGGTGAGACAAACACATATCAAAGTCGTAGAAAGTACATTTTCCCTCAATAAAGTAGTCATCAGCAAAGTCAGTGCTTGTAGGATTTTTTTATACACTCTTTGAAGACGTTTTAGACATTTTCTGAAAATTGGCAGGGACTGCTGTCTTGATACAGTCCCTGCAATGGTTCCACCATTGTGATGCCAGGACAGAGAAGAGTTTTGACTGGGCTGAGCGGGAGCTGACCCCGTAGGGGTGGGACAGCCAAGAGACCAGAGGTGGCAAAACAGAGTGCTCGGTTTGGGGTGTAGGGTTTGAGCTGGTAGGGAGGGCAGTTCCCCTTGCTGCTCCTTAGACAAGCACCATGGTTTTGTAGTGGATGTAAGCTTCGACTGGAAGCCAGTGGAGTGTGTGGAAGAGCGGGGTGACATGGTAGAACTTGTTAAAGTTGAACACCAGGCGGGTTGCAGCATTCTGGATAAGGTGCAGGGGTTTGATGGCACAAGCAGGGAGCCCAGCCAACAGAGTTGCAGAAGTATAGACAGGAGATGGCAAGAGCCTGGATTACGACCTGCGCTGCTTCCTGTGTGAGGAAGGGTCGTACTCTACGGATGTTGTAGAGAATGAACCTGCAGAAACGAGCCACTCCTATGATGTTTGCAGAGAATGACAGGGTGTTGTCCAGGGTTACGCCAAGGTTATTTGCACTCTGGAAGGGGGACACTGCGGAGTTGTCAACCGTAATGGAGAGGTCTTGGAGCGGGCAGGCCTCCCCGGGTGGAAGAGCAGGTGTCACGTCCTGGCCATAGATAGCCCTCTTCTCTATGGTGTTTTGGTCAGGACGTGACTAGGTTTTTTTTGTTCTATGTTATTATTTCTATGCTTGGTTTTGGATGGTTCCCAATTAGAGGCAGCTGATTGTCGTTACCTCTAATTGGGGACCATACTTAGTTTGTCCTCTCCCCCACCTGTTTCGTGGGTTATTGAATGTATTGTTGTATGTGCTGTGTGCGCTACGCATTTTGATTTCCGATCTTTTGTTCTTTGTTTGTTTATTTTGTTAAGTTTCACTTTCATTAAAAAGATGTGGAACGCAACACACGCTGCTCCTTGGTCCGTTAATGTAAACAATCGTGACAGCAGGTCCGTCTTGTCGAGGTTCAGGTTGAGATGGTGGGCCAACATTCAAGCTGAGATTTGGGTTTCAGAAGGGGGGAAGGAGAAAATAAGTAGTAATAATAATAACAATAATAACAAATTAGATTTTAAGCACATTGCAAAAAAAACAATGACACTGTACAGTAAAGAGTAGAAGTGCAATGATAGGAGAGACCATGTGAGGTTATGACGGAGCCAAGTGACTTGGTGTATAGGGAGAAGAGGAGAGGGCCTAGAACTGAGCCCTTGGGGACACCAGTAGTGAGAGCATGTGGTGCCGACTTAAGCAGATCCTCTCCACGCCACTTGGTAGGAGCAGCCTGCAAGGTAGGATGCAAACCAAGAGTGTGCAGAGCCTGAGACGCCCAGCACTGAGAGGGTGGAGAGGAGTGTTAGAAGTGGATTTTATACGTTTATTATTATAATATATGCCATTTGGCAGATACTTTTATCCAAAATGACTTACAGTAATGTGTGCATACATTTATATATATATTGTTTTAATGTATGGGTGGCCCCAGGAATTGAACCCACAATCCTTGCCACGCTCTACAATCTGAGCCGTCTTCATGATTTAATTTTACCGGTGTAATGTATGCTGTTACTAATAACTAATGAAGACAAATCTCTCGTTCTCCCACACACACACACACACACACACACACACACACACACACACACACACACACACACACACACACACACACACACACACACACACACACACACACACACACACACACACACACACACACACACACACACACACACACACACAACTCAAGTGATTCAGTGAGACAGCGAGTGCCTTCACCCCTCCCTTACAACTGGTACATAGGCCCAAGGTCTTCTACCTAGACACACAGAGGCTCTCCTAGTAGACTCAACTGGCTTCATAATCCTCATATACAACACTAACAGAATTAGTACAACACAAACTGAGCATATTCACAAGGTGTGTAGGCTTCTACTAGAGAGCTGTACATGCCATGATTATATACTAACAATGACCTGTATTCATTCGGGTAATTATGAACTATGACCTTTAATAACCCACTAATATCAAAGCTGGTGAGGTCTTAGAACACATCTTTGTTTAATCTTCTATGCCAAAGTTTTACTAACACTTAGTAACATAAGCACCATGCGTTAAAACCTCTTAGATGTTAATTCCCCTATTTTGGTGTTCAAAGCGCTCTGTGAACATTTTAGGTTCCTGTGTCTTATAGTGCCAGAAAGCCTCATTTCTTGAATCAAATCCAAATCAAATCAAATTGTATATATCACATGCACCGAATACAACAGTTGTAGACTTAACCGTGTGTGTCTATGTGTGTCTGTGTGTGTGTGTGTGGTGTCAATATGCATGTGTTTGTGTGTTTTGTTTGTGTGAGCGTATGTAGTGTGTGTGTTTGTTTGTGTGTCTCTGCTCTCTGCTCCCATTCTCCCAGCAGAGCTGACTTGAAGTGTCAGGTTTCAGACCCCACATTTGACGTGTCACATCTTCTGGCCTATCCAGACAAAGGAACGATTTCAGTGAAACTCACAGCTGTGCTTGAAGTAGCGCATTTGAAACGGGATAATCTAGCGAATGCAACAATAATAGTTTAATCTCGCTGTGATATTCTCAGCCGGATTTAGAGCTCTCAACATGAAGAAATACAAAATAATTTAATAGAATTTAACTCATTTTCTCTTGGTAACAGCTTAAAGCTGAAGTTGTAATGAGTTTGCTCACATTTGAATGGTATCTGTGTGCTGCTCAGTGGACATTTTGGAGAAAATGATCTGTCTGCAGTTATATGAAATAATGCCAATATTGTACTGTCACTAAGTACGATCATATTTATTTTACAGTTATAAGACAACTGAAATCTTATAGTAAGTCATTTATAATTTGATTGTTACTATATTTAGAAAGTATTTCAGTCATTTCAAGCCCTATTGCAGCAGTATTGTTGAATTGAAAAATGTATGATATTTCATATTTTCATAATATTTGTACTACATACTTCAGCTTTTGTCCTCAAAAGTGACTACATCTCAGCAATTTATTTTAAAAAATGTACCAGAAAGGTGAGTTCCAGACCTTTTCTAAAACGATGCAACATTACCAGTTATTGTTGATGGCCATCTTATTAAAAATAATTATGTTTAGGTATGTCTATTTAGGCGGGAATCTACATTTTGCCCTATCATTCAACTTGAGAGAAACGAGCTGATATAGCGTCCCAAGAGAACATAATAGACAGAGGGAAGAGTAGACAGATTTCTGGTAAGAGATTGGCATTATTCTCCCACCGAGATAAAAACTTGTAGGCTACCTCCCCAGATACTTCTCGCACATCCCTTCAAATTGCTTCTCAGAATAGTTGAATGCTTCATTGGGAAAATGTGTTTCTTATCAGACATCTGCTAGCTTGTTTTTGTCTCTATTTGAAAAGCTCCATTGTAAATGTATCTCTCCTTAGACATTCCCAGACATTCGCGCCTCTTTCCCAGACATACAGTACTTCATTCTATAGCTAGAGGACACCTGATATCGCCAGGAGTGATAAGTATAATTTTTGTCTTTATCTGTTGTTGTCTAGTACTGTCTTTTTGCTAGCTAGGGCCATCTACTTTAAGTACTGTCTTTCTTCCCAGTAGCCTACTTGGTGTGTGAACTGCTGACTGCTAATAACTTGCAGATGGTTATTGACACATTAACCAGGATTAAGGGGCAGGACAATTTGTGACTGTTGTTGTTTTGGTAATCAGTGGCTGTATTGAGGAAAAATGTACTTACTATGACTGTGATGTGTGGTTGTCCCACCTAGCTATCTTAAGATGAATGCGCTAACTGTAAGTCGCTCTGGATAAGAGCATCTGCTAAATGACTAAAATGTCAAATGTCGTGACGTGACTATCTTTAATGTGATGACTGTTATTTATCGAATCAACTAACTACGTTTAATTGTTACTCGATTAAATTAATCATGTAACAACTCATTAGGAATTTGGGGCACAAGTTGTTTAACGACTTACCATCTCCCAAATTAAACTCTAAAGATATATAAATATAGGTTATATATCGATAACAGTCACTTATTAATCAATCCTAGTGGACTGATGAGATATGACGTCTTATTACACATATGGAGAGGGAGGGGTAGATAAAGAGTGGGAGAGACAAAGAGAGTCAAACGTGTCGTACATTTGGAAACTACCCTCAAAGAAATAATAATACTTTGCTCACGAACCACCTCCCGTTTGGGGTAAGAAATGTAATGTATTCACATGTAGATTTCTTTGTCCTTCGTTTCTCTGAAACAAATTGATCCTTCGATGGGAAGTGGCTTAGTTCATGTGCAACGGACATGAAAAACAATTCTCATTAGAAGACTAAAATCACATTTCTATCTTTTCAAAAATACTCTCATACTTAATCATATATTTTATACAATATTTAGATGTAAACTTGACAGATAGAATATGTACACTTTCTGAGTTACAGTTATTTCGTTATACCATCCTTAATTGCGTCACAAAATAATATTCTTTAGATCCCCACGGACCATTCTTAACATTCGGATGTCATAAATAATGTTGAGAACAGAAGCAAGAGAGTCAGCTTTGGTAGAGCAGAGAGCCTCTGTGACGCAGAGGAGAGCGGTCTCAGTTGAGTGAGCCGTCTTGAAGCCAGACTGGTTAGAGTCAAGAAGATGGTTCTGCGAGAGATAATGAGAGAGTTAGTCACACACTCTTAGAAAAAATGGCTCCAAAGGATTCTTCGGCTGACCCTCTGACATCAAAAACTAGAGACCGGTATCCATTTTTTCCATAACTCGTAAGCATGCTGTCTACACTCTTAGAGAAAAATGTGCTATCTAGAACCTCAAATAATTCTTTGGCTGTCCCCATAGGAGAACCCTCTGTAGAAAGTATCCAAAAGGATTTTACCTGGAACCAAAAGGGTTCTACCTGCAATCAAAAAGGGTTCTTCAAAGAATTCTCCTATGGGGACAGCTGAAGAACCCTTTGAGGTTCTAGATAACACCTTTTTTCTAAGAGTGTAGACTGCAGGCTCAAGTGTTTTGGAAAGTAAAGAAAAAAGGAGTACTGGTCTGTAGTTTGACATCAGAGGGGGTCGAGTGTTGGTTTCTTGAGGAGGGGAGCGACTTTGACCATCTTGAACATGAGGGGAGGCCCGAGCCGGCCGGGAGGAAAGGGGACAGTGAGAGTCATAGGATGTGGAAAGGGAGGAGAATTGGGTCGAAGAGTCAGAATCAGGAGACAGGAGAGACAAGGATTTAGCAGAAGGCAGAGATAGAATAGGAGAGAGTAGTGTGAGAGATGGAGTGAATATTGCAACAGCGCATGACCATCTCGGGAGAGGTTGAGTGGGTAGGGTTGGATGGAGAGAAAAGGAAACAAAGTAGTGGTCAGAGACATGGTATGATGACTCAGATGCAGACACGTGAAGCAGATGGTTCAAATGTCCGAGATTTATTGAATATACAGGGGCAGGCATAAGGCATGTCAAGGACAGGCAGGGGTTTGTAATCCTGATAATAGTTGGCAGACGTAGGGTCGGACAGGCAAAACAGGTCGTAACCGGGGAGACCAGAAAGTGGAAAAAACACGGAGAAAGACGCTTGCACGACTTGACGTGACAAGACGAACTGGCAACAGGCAAACAGAAAACACAGGTATAAATACACAGGGGATAATGGGGGGGAAATGGGAGACACCTGGTGGGGGGTGGAGACAAGCACAGGACAGGTGAAACAGATCAGGGTGTGACAAACCAATTGTCTGGGTCGCTGTGTTGTTACCCCTGTAGGTACTGGTATCCACCACAGCCTGATAGTTCAGGTCCTACTGGGGTTGAGGACTATGCTGAGATGGACCCAAATACTGGATTGCATCCTTTCAGTGTGGAATGAAGTGGGGAATGACAACTCTTTGAACTAACGTACATGTGACACCACAGGCTAACAGTTTATTAACTCTAGCCTCTACCACTCCTCATCCCTCCATCCTAACCTCAACACCATCCTCGTCAGCCCGTCAGACCGTGCTACCACTCCTCATCCCTCCCTCCTAACCTCAACACCTCCTCGTCAGCCCGTCAGACCGTGCTACCTCTCCTCATCCCTCCCTCCCTCCTAACCTCAACACCTCCTCGTCAGCCCGTCAGACCGTGCTACACCCCACAGCCCTCCATCCTAACCTCAACACCTCCTCGTCAGCCCGTCAGACCGTGCTACCTCTCCTCATCCCTCCCTCCCTCCTAACCTCAACACCTCCTCGTCAGCCCGTCAGACCGTGCTACCTCTCCTCATCCCTCCCTCCTAACCTCAACACCTCCTCGTCAGCCCGTCAGACCGTGCTACCTCTCCTCATCCCTCCCTCCCTCCTAACCTCAACACCTTCTCGTCAGCCCGTCAGACCGTGCTACACCCCACAGCCCTCCATCCTAACCTCAACACCTCCTCGTCAGCCCGTCAGACCGTGCTACCCCCCACAGCCCTCCATCCTAACCTCAACACCTCCTCGTCAGCCCGTCAGACCGTGCTACCCCCACAGCCCTCCATCCTAACCTCAACACCTCCTCGTCAGCCCGTCAGACCGTGCTACACCCCACAGCCCTCCATCCTAACCTCAACACCTCCTCGTCAGCCCGTCAGACCGTGCTACACCCCACAGCCCTCCATCCTAACCTCAACACCTCCTCGTCAGCCCGTCAGACCGTGCTACCCCCCACAGCCCTCCATCCTAACCTCAACACCTCCTCGTCAGCCCGTCAGACCGTGCTACCCCCACAGCCCTCCATCCTAACCTCAACACCTCCTCGTCAGCCCGTCAGACCGTGCTACCCCCCACAGCCCTCCATCCTAACCTCAACACCTCCTCGTCAGCCCGTCAGACCGTGCTACCCCCCACAGCCCTCCATCTGAATCCCCACCTTCAACTTCCCTAAATCACAGAAGTATACTGACTGCATGTTGAAGACACAACAGTGATACAGTGCTCCTTTAGTACCTCTGTGAAAAGAGCAGGTTAGGGGAAACTGAGCAATCCCAGTAGTCCTCTACTTTACAAGACTCAAGCCTCACAGACAGTGCAGTGGATCCACATAATCAACACCCAGGGCCGTGCTAGTGCTATTGATCACTGCCCTCCTCTCACCAAGCCTGTTACCCTGGCCTGATCACATAACTGCTGTGGCTGCTGGGCGGGCTGGGGCCTATCAGAGGCTCCTAACAGCACCTATAAGAGGGCCTAACATGGAGCCCTGGTAAATGGCCTGGTGGATTTGCACCTAACTGCTGTGGAATCTGTGCTGGCTACAGAGTCACACAGGGCCAAACAGAGGGCCTAACATGGAGCACACAGAACCCTGAAGTCCTGAGCAGGCCTGGTGGAGGGCCACAGAGCAGCTAGGCCACACTAATTTCCACACAGCCCTCATTAGTCCAACCCTGTTCAAAGCACAGCAGAACCCTGGGAATTAACTGGGATAGCTTCCGCCTTCGGGAGGGCTCTGGAACTCCTTTATCTTAATGCCAACCAGGGCACGATGCCAAACTCGCCCTCTATTTCATTGTTGTAGAATTATTGGGATTGTTGTAAGACAGGCAAAAAGGCAGCATCTGATTAAAATATATAAAAAAAATATATTTGGCAAAGTGGGGTAAAGAAATGCAATAATATCTAGTCCAACGCAGTTTGTTTGCTGAACTTAAGCAGGGACACTTCATTTATAATGAGAGCAGAATTAGCTTTGCAGGAAATCAAGGGCATGTTTTATCCATTTAAATAATTATTGTTGAATGAATGGCAAGCAAGGTGTTATAGTTTATTTAAGCAGCCTGTGGAAAATTCTCATCTACTTTTAATTAGGCTTTGTATTTGTCTCCACTGTCAGGTTGTACTCCGTGTGTACTAAGACACAATGGGGATAGGAGCGAGTGCTGAAGCCAAACCAAACCTGTGGTACTTTCTGAATGAGTGCTGAAGTGAGGTGTTGTTTTGTGGTGGATAGCTCAACTTATTCTGATTTAGGGCGTGGTTACTCTGCCACAGCCCAGCACTTACTGACATGGTTGAGTGTTCAACACAAATCCAGTTATAATACAGTATCCCAGCTCATTGAACAATTTCTAACAGGCCCTCTTACTTTTTAATTCCTCAACCCTCTGGGTTCAATGCAGTTGGCTGTCTGAGTTCTTTTTGGCTTCATAAATATGTACAGTAGTGGATCCACTTCTCTTTCCCATGTGGGGATGACCGATATTGATTTCTCCCTCCTATATGACTCCATCATCAAGAGTCAGTTGGGAATTTGGCCTCCTCGTTTCTCCAAACATTGCTCCAGGCCTCTGTGATGGTGCAAAATATGCTTAAGTACCAACGAAAAGATCAGAAATTACTGTAAATCTTTAAACATCAGCATTTAGGGTTTGGCAGAACAGAGAGGATGTGAAATTACCCTTTTTCCACGTACCTTTTCTATTTGCACCATGAAATCTAAATGGGCTGTTTTGTTCCGTTATCTCAGTTGTGCAGACATCAATGACTGGTTCAATAATTACGATCTTGGTCTGTGCCTTGCCTCTGAAAGCGACTGGAACAATCTTTTTGCTTTAATGTTAATCACATAACAACTCACTTAGGCTGCAGATGAATCTCTTCAGTATTATTATGAAACACTTTCACTTTGAGAGGTTTTATTCATTAAGAAATTATCATGTAATTCAAAAGATGCTGCTGCTACCTTGACCCAGGTCTTTCTTGTAAGAGATTTGATCTCATTGGGGACTGTAACAACGGATAAGGTAATAACTTTCAATAATGTAAGAACTTCTTCTTGTAATGTAATACATCCAGATAATGTAATAAATCGCAGGATAACTGTTGAACTGGTAATGTTATAACTTTTTCCGAGATCATTTAAAAATAAAGTTGTATGTAAAGATTAGGAGATAAATTAATCAACTGTCTTTACTTAAGAGATGGAGACAGTCCATCTGGCTCAAATGACTTTGAGTCAAGCTGTGACGTGGTCTGAATGTTTTCCTAGATGAAATCACATTTGGACATGGTGTGATGTGATATGTCCTTCAAGCTGCTAGGCTTGCAGTTAAATCTGTCCTAATTTAGCGCTTAATTGTGCTGGGCATACCAGCTAATTAAATGTTCAGAGGAGTAATGAATTAGGTGGGTCGCTCATAACAACTACAGTAATTAGTCAGAAACAGTCTAACACCCCACACATACAGATTTAGCAGAATCAGGAGAATAAGGACTCACTATGACCCTTAGCTAGTGATTAGTGGCTGGAAATGATACGCAACATGATTTTAAGGGGCTACAACGTGATTGTTGTTGATTCAATCTCAGAAAGTGTATTCTTCGCTCTAGTCTTTCAAGAAAATCAGTGTTTCCACTGTCTGGGAAAAAAAACGACCTAATGAAAAACATTTTTATATAGTGTTGATGCTATACAACTTAGTTGCACCATGATGTGATACTTGTTCCAACAATCTACTCACAATCAAGATTGTCAGAAATGACATCTGCAACATCCGTATAAACAACATGAGGTTCTAATTAAACTAGATTGATTTGAAAGTGATGGTGAAAACAACAGCTTTTATATACAGAATGACTACAAGGCTAGACGTGGTGGGAGAGATCATTCTCTTCTGGCAGAAACTCTCCCATGGTGAGACATTTCAGCTGACAGCTTCACTACAGAACCCTAGACAGAAACTGCCAAGAAGTGGGCTGCACCTTCCAACACAATGGATTAATCATGATGAAACTGTCAGTCCATTTCAGGCTCTGTTATGGGATGTGTCAAGGCTTTTCACCAGAGACAAGAGCAGAGTGGCCCTAGCTATCGTACCTGAGTTCAAATACTATACTAATATTATCTGTGCTTGATTGAGCTTGTCTGGATTAATGGACCAATATAATCGTCACAACACTGTAAAACAGTGCCCATCTTGCACTCCAGGCAGGCTAGTATTTAAATATTTCAAATAGTATTCTAAGCCAGGTCTGCTAGCTGTCTGCATCGTATGTCTATTTGGTGGAGCTACTGTAGCTCAGAGGCCCACAGGGGCTACAGCCAATAGGGTTTAACGATGACTGGTAGGACAGATGGTTTTTGTAGTCTGATAAAGTGATGGCTCCTTGCCACAAAACAAAGTCTGACAGGATTTAGGAGTGAGGGAGAAGAGAGGAAGGGAGGAGAGGGGGAAAGAGAGTACTCTACACATTGGTAGGCCGGTATTGATCTCATTGAAGATGACATATTGTTTAAATGGACCTCTTGTTATTATCTGAATCTTGTTAAGTTAATTCCCATCCATCACCCCTATCCTCCCCTCCAACATACACACCACATACTGGTTTTAAACAGTTTTCTATAAGGTCAATCAATACTCTGATATCAATATTAACACCACAATCAGAATAGCAAAGACTTCATACTGCAGAAAAGGAATTACATACATGTGCGCTATGGAACAGAGTTTATGATCTGTACGGTATACCATATCACTTAAATATTGTTTATATTGTCACAATAGATGAATAAATTATGCATATTAATGATTCATAGGTCAGTGCTGGACAAGCTCCTGTCTTGTAGAACAGAGAGATAATAATAATAATAATAATAATAATAATAATAATAATAATAATAATAATAATAATAAGAGTTAACATGGAGAGAAACACACCGGGCCTGTATTGTGTAAGCTAAATAATTTAACGCAACAAAAGGCTCTTCCACAGAGAAAAGCTTGGCTGCGTAAATACTGACTTAATCCTTTTAATATCAATCAAATTTATTTATAAAGCCCTTCTTACATCAGCTGATGTCACAAAGTGCTGTACAGAGACCCGGCCTAAAACCCCAAACAGCAAGCAATGCAGGTGTAGAAGCGCAGTGGCTAGGAAAATCTCCCTAGAAAGGCCAGAACCTAGGAAGAAACCTAGAGAGGAATCAGGCTATGAGGGGTGGCCAGTCCTCTTCTGGCTGTGCCGGGTGGAGATTATAACAGTGAGATTATAACAATGACCAAGATGTTCAAATGTTCATAGATGACCAGCAGGGTCAAATAATAATCACAGTGGTTGTAGAGGGTGCAACAGGTCAGCAGCTCAGGAGTAAATGTCAGTTGGCTTTTCATGGCCGATCATCCAGGTACCTCTACCGCTCCTGCTGTCTCTAGAGAGTTGAAAACAGCAGGTCTGGGACAGGTAGCACGTCCGGTGAACAGGCCAGGGTTCTATAGCCGCAGGCAGAACAGTTGAAACTGGAGCAGCAGCACGACCAGGTGGACTGGGGACAGCAAGGAGTCATCAGGCCAGGTAGTCCTGAGGCATGGTCCTAGGGCTATGGTCCTCTGAGAGAGAGAAAGAAGGAGAGAAAATTAGAGAGAGCGTACTTAAATTCACACAGGACACCGGATAAGACAGGAAAAATACTCCAGATATAACAGACTGACCCTAGCCCCCCGACAAACTATTGCAGCATAAATACTGGAGGCTGAGACAGGAAGGGTCGAGAGACACTGTGTCCCCGTCCGACGATACCCCGTACAGGGCCAAACAGGCAGGATATAACCCCACCCACTGTGCCAAAGCACAGCCCCCACACCCCTAGAGGGATATCTTCAACCACCAGCTTACCATCCTGAGACAAGGCCGAGTATAGCCCACGAAGATCTCCCCCACGGCACAACTCAAGAGGGGGCGCCAACCCGGACAGGAAGATCACGTCAGTGACTCAACCCACTCATGTGATGCACCCCTCCTAGGGACGGCATGGAGAGCACCACTAAGCCAGTGACTCAGCCCCTGTAATAGGGTTAGAGGCAAGGAATCCCAGTGGAGAGAGGGGAACTGGCCAGGCAGAGACAGCAAGGGCGGTTCGTTGCTCCAGTGCCTTTCCGTTCACCTTCACAGTCCTGGGCCAGACTACACTCCATCATAGGACCTACTGAAGAGATGAGTCTTCAATAAAGACTTAAAGGTTGAGACTGAGTCTACGTCTCTCACATGGATAGGCAGACCATTCCATAAAAATGTAGCTCTATAGGAGAAAGCCCTAATACTCTACAAAGACGAATTACCTCTTATATGTTAAGAGACAAAGTGTAACATGGTGAGGTTGGACCCAGGTGCAGAGAAGAGACCAGACAGGGAATCAGTGGTTAAGGATAAACATATTACTTTCCTGAGAAACGGTAGCCGCAGGATCACAGTACACTTGAAAACAACAAACACTAAGGCTGCAGTCCAAACACTTAAAAGACACACCCTATCCCTTCAGCCCTCAAATGAAGTGGACACTTCTGATGACGTCTGACAAGTGTACACTTACAGGAGAAGGGGCGAGGGAGGAAGGAATGATTGTTTAAATGGACCACCCTTGGCTGGAAATTCGTCACTCGTTCATCCCGTGATGATTGTGTTTTCAGCCACCGGTAGCTTGTGGGTGCTCTATATGCGCTACAGTCATTTATGAGTGCATGTCCACTTATATTAAATATATCATTATTAATATATGCCTACTGTATGATAGCTAGCAAATTAATTAGCCTGCCTAGCTGGAATTCTGAAGAAGGAAAAGGTTTTATTTCTATAATTTCCAAAAGATAACCAAACAAAAACATATTTACTTTTTACAAGACGTGTTTGTGCCATCATGTGCATTAGTAGCACAATTTCTAACTTATTTGCATTCGTTGAATTGAGAGAGAGAATATATTTCATTGTGCCAAAGTCAAAGTCAATGGAAAAAATGGGTTTGTGCAGAAATGAAAAATAAATATGTTCACACAGAGAGATCCTGTGGGAAAAATGTTATCTTCAAACACTATCAGTATCAATGGTACAGTAATCTGACAAGGAGTTGTCCTTGATGGCAGCTAAAGCTTTCATTTAATGGCACTCACCAGCATGAGAGAAAAGAGAAAAGAGGCACACACACTACTGGGATGACAAGCGGCCCAGTGCACTAATGATTCAATAGGTTGTACTGAAGTGTCAAGTTTATGTTTGAGCTCAGCATATGGAACATCTATACCTAACTCAAGGCCTTATGTTTGTCAAATGTATGCAAATCTGACCTAATATTAGGCAAATGAAGGGAAGACTATTGATGCCCGAGTAGCAGTCCTGGTTTCAAATACACCTGTATTTGATTACTTGTTATTTAAATACTTACTTATTTTCTGTTTATTTGAGTATATTCAAATAATACTATTGGAAGTATTTTCAAATACTTTCCTATAAATAGCCTACCACTTGAAAGTATTTTCAAATACTTTTTCAAATACTATTTTCAAATGCCTGAGATAAATGCATGGAATTATTTTCAAATACTTTCCAAGAGTATTTCCAAATACATTCCAATACTCAACTACTTGTCTTTTCAAACAAAACATATTGAAATACTTACTTTGAAATGTCTTTGGAAGTAATTTCAACACCCTAAATAGTTTTTGAACTCAGGTCTGCAGAGTAGGCTAGGTGAAAACAGGATACAAAGGATCCTCTCAGGTAGCAGATACTAGGTACCTGTATCCAGTGTCAAGAGAGAATCAGTGAAGTGACAAAACCTGGTAGTGAGTTCCAAGAGCTGAAATATGAATAACAGGGTGAGAAAGAGGAAAAAACTACATTTAATGAATCATTGCAAGGTATACTTCAAAGTTAGAAGTATGTGTTGAGGAAGCAAGGAGTATGGATATTGCATAGTATAAAGGGATTACTGGCATGTACGGCATCTATGTAAAGTGGAAGTTCATGGCAGATCATCTGAAGTCATCTACCATGTCTCACTGGCCTCTATGTCAAGAAAAACAACTTGAACATTGAGAGAGCAAGATTGTCACACCCTGATCTGTTTCACCTGTTTTTGTGATTGTCTCCACCCCCCTCCTGGTGTCACCCATCTTCCCCATTATCCCCTGTGTATTTATACCTGTGTTCTCTGTTTGTCTGTTGCCAGTCCATTTTGTTCATAAAACCTACCAGCTCCTGCCTGTTTCTTGCTCCTGTTTTCAAGTCCTTCCCGGGTTTGACCGTTCTGCCTGCCGTGACCCTAATACTACCTGCCGTTCTGGACCCTTTACCCCCTCTCTGGATTATTGACCCCTGCCTGCCTTGACCTGTCGTTTGCCTGCCCCTGTTGTAATAAACTTTTGTTTCCTTCGACACAGTCTGCATCTGGGTCTTACCTAAACGTGATAGTACGAACTGGCCATGACTGACCCAGCAGACCCGGACCAGCTCCGCAACGCCATCCAAGGAGCCACCATTGGAAAGCACTAGGAGTTGCTTCTCGGTCTTATGGAAGGGTTCCAGACCTTGGCCGAACGCCATGACCATGTGTTGAACACTTTGCTGTAGCAACTCCACAACATGTCTATCAGGCAGCCTACCACAACGATAACCTCCCAGCCCCTCAGTAATTCGACTATTAGCAGCGCCACCTCCCCAGTTACCCCAGTGTCCCGAGAACCCCGCTTACCTTCTCCTCCGGAGCGCTACAATGGAGATACCTGCTGGGCTTTCCTCTCCCAGTGCTCCCTCATTTTCGAGCTGCATCCTTCTTTGTTCGCCTCGGACCGCTCGAGGATAGCTTCATTACGCTGATGTCCGGGAGGGCACTCGCCTGGCTACGGCAGTGTGTGAGCAACAATCCGCTGTCTGCCTCAGTCTGGAGGTGTACGTGGAGGAAGTTCGGAAGGTGTTTGATTCTCCGTTGTCCGGGAGAGAGGCTGCTCACAAGACGCTCCAGCTACGCCAAGATTTCTGTAGTGTGGCAGACTACGCAGTGGTTTTCCGCACGTTGGCAGCTGAGAGTGCTTGGAACCCAGAAGCACTGGTCAACACGTTTCCTACACAGAGTATTGGAAGAAGATAAAGATGAGCTTGCAGCCCAGGAACTACCGATGGATCTCATCTCATCTCGCTCATCGCCTTGACCATTCGGATCGATGGACGACTATGGGAAGGACAGGAGAGTCGATTCCACCTCACCTCCGAGGTAACCCGGAAGTCCCCGACGGCTCCGTTGCCGAGAGAACTCGAGGATACCTGAGTTCCCACAAGAGCCTCCGAAGACTGATGATTCACCTCTTCCCGAGCCCATGCAACTAGGCAGAGTGAGGCTGTCTCCAGCTGAACGGTTATACAGGCTTCACACTAAGAGTTGCCTGTATTGCGGGACTACTGGTCATTTCTTCTCCACCTGTCCACTAAAAGACCAGGCTCACCGGTAGGAGCGAGTACTCTGGTGGGCCATACGGATATATTTTCCTCTCCTCTTACTCGCATTCCTTTTCATGCCAGGTTGCTGTGGGGGAACCAGTCAAAATCTCTCCGGGTACTCATCGACTCTGGGGCTGATGAGAGCTTTATGGACGCTACCCTGGCCTCTGAGCTGGATATCCCCACTCAGCCCCTCATTTCTCAGAACAAGAATAGAGCACTGGACGGGCGCTCTATTGGCCGGGTCACCCACAATACCACCCCCATCAACCTACGTGTGTCAGGGAACAACAGCGAGATGATCCAGTTCCTGCTCATTAAGTCTCCTCAGGTTCCCGTGGTGTTGAGATTCTCCTGGCTCCAGCGACACAATCCCCTTATTGACTGTTCTGCCACGTTCTGCCACGCCCACTGCCTGAAGTCAACGCAGCCTGTTCCGGGACGTCTTCCTGGGGCCTTGGAGGTTGCCCCGGACCTCTCCGCCATTCCCGCGACCTCCGGGAGGTGTTCAGTAAGGCACTGGCCACTTCACTGCCGATTGATCTGCTCCCAGGCACCACTCCGCCCTGGGGACGACTGTACTCTCTGTCGGGTCTGGAGACCAAGGCTATGGAGACCTGCACTACCGTTCAAAAGAGTTTGGGGTCACTTAGAAATGTCCTTGTTTTCTCTGTTTGTCTGTTGCCAGTTTGTTTTGTTGGCAAAATCTACCAGCGTTTGTTTCCCTGCTTCTGCCTGTTTCTAGTCCTTCCCAGTTTTGAACGTTCTGTCTGCCCTGACCCTGAGACTGCCTGCCGTTCTTGACCCTTTACCCCCTCTCTGGATTATTGAACCCTGCCTGCCTTGACCTGCCGTTTGCCTGCCCCTGTTGTAATAAACTGTTGTTACTTCAATACAGTCAGCATCTGGGTCTTACCTAAACGTGATAAAGATAAGGCACAGATCTATCAGCTGTTGTTAAGGCTCATTTAGCTTGTGTTTGGATTTAGACTTTCCATGTTAAATGGAGTCTGGAGGAAGAGGTTAAAAACAACAACGGGGAAACAAAAGCAAGGTAATTTACTGGTGTGCCTCGTCTCATCAGGAATGGGAGGAGTGCATAATCTGCATGCTAATACACAGTTTATGGAACTGAGGATAAGCCTTTCTCTCTCTACTTTCTCTCTCTCTCTTTCTTTCTCTTCTGTCTCCGCCAGCTGCCAGAGGAGATAAAAATGCAACGGAAAAATATAGCCATTTCTTTTTTTACATTTTAGTGCAACCAACTGCTGTGCACACATGAAAAGAAAGTGATATATTCCTTGGCAATCAATTTCGATTACAGTGGGCCCTTGTTTCCCAGGCTGAGCGTTAAAAGTGCTCTATAAATTCATCCCACACTGACTCGACAGCTGCTTTCCATCGATCAAATTCACAGGCAGCTTGACAGACATTAGTCATCAGATCCTGAATTAAATCAAGTCATCATTAGAATTAAAAGCTGACACCCTGGGAGATGAGAATAGACTAGTGTTTTTCTCTCTCTCTCTCTCTCTCTCTCTCTCTCTCTCTCTCTCTCTCTCTCTCTCTCTCTCTCTCTCTCAGGAAATAAAAGCGCAGCTTCGTAGCGGGTTGTGGTGAGGGAGGGAGGGAGGGAGGGAGGAGAGAGATTGAGGGTGGGAGGGAGGGAGAGAGAAAGGGAGGGAGGAACTGGAACATTCAGTAATGACATTAGGCATGCTTGGAGGAAACGAGAAGCAAATCTACAGTAATGATTCATTTCCTCCCAGGTTAAACACTGCCTCGCCTGGGGCACAACCATGTTGAGGTTGCCTGGAGGTGTTGTGGCTTGACTGACTGGCCTAAAGTGAATCCAGGGAGGAGGTGGATGAGGTAGTAAGGGAGGAGGATAAACAGAACGGCCTGTCTCTATGAAGCATCAGATCTTCCCTGAGAGTGACCTACATTTCCCCGGTCCTTTGATGCCTCACTGGTTTCCCCAGGCAGCCTGGCGGTCCGCCTCCACAACAGAGGGGGAAACAAAAGTACACCCCCACACAAACACACACAGACACACGCACTCAAGCACACACGCACAGGTAACACACGCACAAAAGCACAAAGGCATGCTTAGCTCAAATTAGCTATTTTGAATGAGTTCCATTGATGTGCAGCTTGCTCCTACGCGGTGAATACAAAACCTCTTTTGTACAGCGTGCCATTGAGCCCAAATGCTTCCGCATGCGCTGTGTTGCCACCGTCTCTCATTACGACAAGAGTGAGAGGTTGAAAGGCATTCCTCTGGGGGGGCTTTCACTGATCATCAAAGATCTTTACCCCTGCGTACCCGCTTCACTGCCAGGGTGCAAACATGGCACAGCCCCAACTCCTCTGACTGCCGGCAATGGCCACCCACCATCAAGCAAGCAGACGGCATTAGATGTGGTGTTCTTTTGCCATGGATGTCTGAGTGGCAATTGGCCATACTGTTATTGGATTCTTTCTGTGGTATTCTTTGGTTCAAGAACAAGAGAAACACCAATAGGAGAGCAGATGGAGGACCTAGGAGGCTCTGCAGCCTCCCCTTCCATTTAGTCCCCACCACCACTCCCCATGCAGAGCCCAGTCCATCATTATTTGTGGGTATTAAAGCAAAATTAATGTCACCTGAGGGAGAGCCAGTATACCATGGCACGGGCTTTGTGTAGCTTTGTGTAGGCTGGTCCACCGTCCATTATTCAACATCAATCTGCTGCAGGGAATTAAAGGGCTACAATCAGATTAGCGGCAGGTACATCTATTCCATCTCTACCAGAAAACAGCATTACCTTCCCAAGACACAGCCCTGCTGGCACTGGACAACCTCACCTCAACCAGCCTCCACCCCCTACAACCTCAACACCCCTGTCTCTGCCTGTCTCTGTCTCTCTCTCCCTGTCTCATTCTCTCTCCACAGGACCCATTTTGTGTAACAGAGTTTGCATGAGATTTGCCAGTCACGGATGACAAGCTTGTGCTGAATGTTGTTATTTGTAAAAATTGACTACAGTTTAAAGTGGTGCTGATGATAGTTCTTACACTTTCCCACAACTATCCCGTAACTCCCTCCCCCTCCTCTACCGTGGAGCCCTGGGTCAAGTCAAATAAAAAATCTAATCCAAGTTTATTAGTTTGAGTACACCGATTTCCAGATGTAAACCCAGGTGCAATGAAATGCTTGAGTTTCTAGCTCCAACAGATTTGAAACGATCTTGCCCCTGCAGGTCTTTCCCAGATCAGAACACTAGTTTATATTAGATGTCAACCTCCAGGCTCTTCTTCATCAAAGGGGCAGGTGGATTTCATATGGCACTGAACTGACACACCTTAGATTACAGCCTCTGTCTCTCCAGTCTCCACGGCAGCCCAATTAGACTGGCAGTGCAAAATGTTAATAAAGGTCTGCTGTATTTGAGGAAAAGCTAGAGACCCCGGCCTTATGCTCTCTGTAGCACATTAGAGAGAACCCACATTGTAAAGAACCTATAAAAACATATTTAATCTGTGTACGGGGGTGTAATGCATTGATATATGTTGTGTGGAAGTTGTGAAATGGAGAGTAAATTATCTTGGCCCTCCTTATAAAATAAAACTTTCCCCTACCTTATAACATCTTGAAAAAAACACGATTTTTCCCTTCAAACCTGTTTTTCTGGCCTCGCGTCTTGTGTAAAACAGCAGCACTTTATCAATAACAGGGTTGAAGGGTGAGAGAGAGGAGTGGGGTTGAAATTGATTACTGTGGACAGGCCATGCTGGCGGTAGATAGTGTTTAAAAGCCCAGTGCAAGGGCTCGGCTGTTATCTGGAGGAGAGAGGAGAGAGGAGGGGATAACCTATTGAATCTGATGGGCTCTGGCAGGAAATCAGTGGCCATTGAGCCTCGAAAGCAAGCCTCCCATAATGGAATACAATGGAAAAGAAAAGCCACTATATAAAATGAGAATTGGACCAATTTTGCACGTCCCCTTCTTGATTCTGCCACGGCTATCGGTTGGAGGTGGAACCTCGGAGGGATGTGATACGTTGGGCTATGCATGTATATATGCAAGGCAATGAACTCTTGGGAAACAATCTATAGCCGTTGCTGTAGCTGTTTAGGAGATAAAGGAACATGAGTGCACTAGACTAAAGCCCATGACTATATAGTCTGCTACAGGTGCAGTTCAAATGCTCCACTAAAAATCTTCTGCAAAGTATGACAGACTTGCTTACTCAGAGGTCTGCAAACATTTTTTTGTGCATCCATGCTAATGTTTTGATACGTCAATATCATTGAACCCTGAATGCACTGTAACCATGACACTCTACTGTGCTGTCCTTACATATTGTACATCTAGCAGAGGTTTCTATCCAGAGAAACATACAGGACAATTTAGGGTTAAGTGCTTTGCTCAAGGGCATATCGACAGATTTTTCACCTTGCCAGGTTGGGGATTTGAACCAGCAACCTTTCATTTACTGGCCCAATGCTCTAACTGCTAGGCTACCTGCCGCACGTAGTGTGCGTGAGTCATTCAGCTAGCTAACATCTGTCAGATATCATCAGAGTGATATGATAAGGTGAGTACCAGTGTGTCACTCAGTCTCTGACAGAGCTGTCGATCAGAGTAGAGCTGAATCACACACAGGCTATGTGAGGATAACAGAGTGATGATTACAGTGCATTTAGCTTGAGGGTTTTATGATATGATAATATTGGCATCTAAAACCTCCCAAAACCTCTAAATCTGAGATCATAGACAGTTCATAGTGATCTCATCATGCAATCAGCTGACAGTGACAACACCTGGCAACACTTCTTGACGGCAGGCAAGAAAGGTGAGCAGAGATAACAGATTAAGGGAGATAATGAGAGACAGAGAGAGGGAAAGATGGAGAGAAGGGAAGAAGGAGAAGCAAACGTCCCCCAGAACACAACAGAGGTGGAACCCCACCCCCACAGAGATGATGACAGTTTGAGGTGGCCCCCCTGGCGCCTCCTGGGCCTGGAACTGTGCCAGCTGTCTCCTACCTCCTGCCACCTGCCACCCCAGTCCTCAGTCTGCATTTAGTACACCTCCACCCATCACCATGGACACTAACGTCAAGGGATACACCATAAAAACACATTATCCCTCCTGTAAGCCTTTCCCCCCTTAGTAATTACTACGATAAATGTATGCAAGTGTTTATATTTGCTATTATACAGCAGTAGACGTTGTTATGTTGAGCATCAGTAACCAAGCACTGTATGGTCAACATTTTTAGAAAGTAAATCATGAGGCAATAAAATCCTCCTTTAGCAGATAGCTGAAATGAACCGTAATTTATCTTGCTGCTCCAACTGAACATGTGTCGAGGGAGGCAACAACAAAAACGGACAGCTTAGCAGCGAGGTTGACACTTTTTAATGGCGTAGTAGACAAAGGTTAATTAAGCGAAGCGCGGCCGTTCCTGACCGGGTATTTTTAATTCTGCCAGTGATGGCATAAATGTGAGAGTGCGATGATTATCATTTAACCCTGAGCACGACATGAATAGACGTGCTAATAGAAAAGGAAGGGAGGTGAAATGTTCAAATGGCACCCAGCCAAATACGTTGTAGAAAGGCTTAATTAGACCCAGACCGGTGTCACTGTTGGTTGCTTTAGAACAACAACAACAACAACACAAGGCTTTGTAGTTACAGGGTTACTATTTGTGCATTTTCAGATCCATGTACTCACAGAGGTGGGATTGCTCTTTAACAGAACAAAACACATACCGTCTTCAATACGTTTGGTACAAGTTAACTTCAAGAGAAATGGTTCAGAGCTCTTCAGATAACTGTAATGGCAGACGAGTATACATTTATATATATATATATATATATATATAATGATGAAATGATTAACAAGGGATTTATGGATGTATTTGGATGCAGGTGTACCGAATCAGAGACAGAGAACCTGGCTGTGTACCCATACACACACACGGGCGCATACAAACGAACACACACGCACACACACAACCCTGACTGAGGACCCGTGTCATTGGCACCACGGATGCACACAGACGGGGAGAGGGACGCTGTCGGGAGATAGAGAATTCTGACATAGTCAAACATGTCAGCCTCATTGTTCATCTCTGACGGCCTGCATCTGTCTGTCTTGCATCATAATGGATATAAATATGATCAGGTCATTTGATAACGTACTAGACCCTGGCTGGTTATATTAAGGGTCAGGGGACTATCATATGGACTAATCAACTCTGTGTTATTACATAACAGGAGCAATAGAAATGTGACAGTCTTTGTTAGTTTAGTGGACATGAGGGGCATTGTAGAGAGATTAGAATGAATACTGCTGGTTCGTGTTCTGTAAGCACGAAAAGTAAGAAAATAGTCCGAAAACGAGTTTTTTCCACTGCAAAATGTTTTGCTACTGTGTGCTCTAATGAACAGTGCTGATGTTTTCCCTGCAGGTGACATAGTGACCTGATTAGATATGGTTAATTAATAGTTTTGCAGCTCACATAGAGGGTCAATCAGATTATGTCCATCACTGAAAGTATCACCACTGCATTACAATACCGCCTCACTCTCCAGATAATATCATGCAACAGTGATTCTCTCTCTACAAATAAGAGAGTTTAGTTGTAAATTCAAAAACCAATAATCCATTGCCCAGGGCATAAATACTCACATAACCATGCAGCAAGCATAAAATAACTATATACACAAAAGTATGTGGACACCTCTCCAAATAGTGGATTTGGCTATTTCAGCCACACCCGTTGCTGACAGGTGTATAAAATCGAGCACACAGCCATGCAATCTCCATAGACAAACATTGGTTGTCGAATTGCCTTACTGAAGAGCTCAGTGACTTTCAACGTGGCACAGTCATAGGATGCCACCTTTCCAACAAGTCAGTACGTTAAGTTTCTGCCCTGCTAGATCTGCCCCGGTCAACTGTAAGTGCTGCTATTGTGAGGTGGAAACGTCTAGGAGCATCAACGGCTGAGCCGCGAGTGGATTGCCACACTAGTTCACAGACCAGACCGCTGAGTGCTGAAGCGCATAGCGCATAGCACATAAACATTGTCAGTCCTCAGTTGCAACACTCACTACCGAGTTCCAAATTGTCTCTGGAAGCAACGTCAGCACAATAACTGTTCGTTGGGAGCTTCATGATATGGATTTCCATGGCCGAGCAGCCACACACAAGCCTAAGATCACCATGTGCAATGCCAAGTGCCGTCTGGAGTGGTGTAAAGCTCGTCGCCATTGAACTTGTCCAACAGGCAAATCTGGGTTTGGTGGATGCCAGGAGAATGCTAATGTCACTGCCCCAGTGCATAGTGCCAACTGTAAAGTTTAGTGGAGGAGGAATAATGGTCTGGGGCTGTTTTTCATGGTTCGGGATAGGCCTCTTAGTTTCAGTGAAAGGAAATCTTAACGCTTCAGCATACAATGACATTCTAGATGATTCTGTGCTTCCAACTTTGTGGCAACAGTTTGGGGAATGCCCTTTACTGTTTCAGCATGATAATACCCTTTCCTGTCCATACAGAAATGTTTTGTCGAGATTGGTGTGGAAGAACTTGACTGGCCTGCACAGAGCCCTTACCTCAACCCCATCGAACACCTTTGGAATGAATTGGAACGCCGGCTGCGAGTCAGTGCCCAACCTCACTAATGCTCTTGTGGCTGAATGGAAGCAAGTCCCTGCAGCAATGTTCTAACATCTAGTGGAACGCCTTCCCAGAAGAGTGTAGGCTGTTATAGCAGCAAAGGGGGAACCAACTCCATATTAATGCCCATGATTTTGGAATGAGATGTCGAGCAGGTGTCCACATGCTTTTGGTAATGTAGTGTATGTTCACAAAGACTTCTCAACGAACAATGAACTAAACATAAGAAATGTCTTCTCCTGTGTAAAAGACAGAGGCACTTATGGAGGGAGGGACAGAGGAAGGGGAGAGGGAGGTCAGTTGAGCTAAAGAGCAGAGAGCAATGAGCAGAGAGAGAGAGAGAGAGAGAGAGAGAGAGAGAGAGGGGAGAGAGAGAGAGATGTCCGTGGTCTTCCGTGATTAATGGAAGGTGACTCCACAGAGCAGAAAAAGAGAGACGTCAGGGGAGAGAGAGACAAACAGACACGGCATCCCCGGCTTCACATTAACTTCCACTGCAGCACAGATGACAACAACAACATCAGTTACAAAAACAACAACAATTGAGAAAAAAGCCCAATTCAGCCATGTCAGCACAGAGGGAAACCAGGGAGAAAAAGGCAGTGGAGCTGATTCTGAAATATGATGTGCACTTGTAATGGGTTTATATGGAAATGCAATGACGTGGCACGTTCCTATCACTGAGCAACTCAGCGGTTTAAGGAAGATGGAGAAAAAAGGGTTTGGGTTAAGGTTAGGGTTTAAAATGTTAAAACCATCACTGAAAGCTGCATTTAAAGGTGATGCCTTTTGGATTAAAGAATGCACCAGCCACTTTCCAAAGACTCATGAAGATTGCGTTAGGTGAGCTAAAAGGGAAGATCTGTTTCGTCAACCTGGACGATATAATTATCTACTCCCAGACCAGACAACAACACTCAAGATCTTCAAGCAGTGTTGGACAAGCTATGAGAAGCTGGTCTGACATTGAACATGAAGAAGAGCAACTTCTGCCAAATCTCCCTGAAGTTCCTTGGCCATATTGTGTCTTGACGGCATTCATGTGGATCCTGAAAAGACCAAGACTGTACAAGAATTCCCTGTCCCAACCACACTTGGATACTGTGCTACAGCCCCAGCAGGTTACTCCAGACTCTGGATGCTATGACCAGGTAGTCCATCTCCACGACTTGAGAGCTCTTGTCTCGAAGAACATGATCCAGGCTCGACTCAAGCAGAAGAGAAATTATGATAAAAAGAGACGAGACATGCAGTTCCAGGTTAGTGATCGAGTGTTGCTTCGCTCTCATCCTTACTCAAAAGCTGAACAATTCTTCTCGGCCAAACTCGCTTCTAAATGGCAAGGACCATATAGGATTGTGGAGCAGATGGGCCCTCTGAACTACCGAGTGGTGAAAGAGGACACCAGTGAAGATATGCGCGTTGTCCTTGTCTCACGCCTTAAGGCCAGTTACCCCTCGGCTGAGGAATTGGAAGAGATCGAGCGCCGCAAGGTCCTGGATATCTTTGAAGAGGAAAATGATGAGACTTTTCTCAGATTCCCAGACCCATAAGTCTCACGCCTTAAGGCCTGCGACCCCTCAGCTGAGGAGCGTGAGTGCCAAAAAGTCATGAATATTTTTGTAGAGTAAAGAGATGAGAAGACTTTAATCCGTTTCCCAGACCAAGATGTGCAGTCCAGGGCAATGGTCGGCTTTTTCCAGGGGAGGGGGTGTGTGACGGCCTTGAATTTGTCTGAACCGTCTCAGTGCTTCTCCTTCCAATAGGGCGCTTCCCCTTTAATTCCCAATTAAATAGCCAGCATCAGCTGTGCAAAAGTGGGGTTGGGATGGAGATGCGAAGGAGGAAGTGTTCAACCCTCAGTTACGAAGCTTCTGTCTTCCCTACAAACAATAACCGCAAGTCAAAACCATTAGTGTGCACACACACAGTATAATGAGCACTAGCTTCATGGATCAGTGAGTAGTGACCTGGCTTAATTTAAGAGAGATATTAGCTAGATATACCACTTCACTAGGTTTAAGACATATGCTACAGCTAAGGACGTGATATGGTTGTTACAGTACACACAGGCAAAACTAATGTGATGGCAGAGACCTTAAGCAGTATTCCCATTATGACTTGACAACATCTGTGGGGAGCATATGTCCTCTGACTTCTCAATAATGTAAACAGAGAGCAGGAGAGGCATTTACATAAAACACCTTGTAGGCCCAGGTAGGATAGCTGCTAGGCATGTAGAACAGAGCCTTGCTGATGGGCTGGTGCTCTGGCTTCTCCAGCTCATGAATATTAATAAACAAAATTATCGCAGGAGCCTAAAGGTGTCAAAATGCTTCCCAGTCAAAACAGTTCGGAAGAGTGTGTGCATATATTATGACTACGTTTTTGTTCGTTTTGAACTTGGCTAAGGGTTTTTCCGGGTTGTTAGGGCACAACATTTTTTTCTTAAGGCAAGCCGAAGCCAAGTCTGTAGGCGAAGTCTACGGGGGTTCGATATGGTCAACAGTAAGAATTCTTCAGTGAAGTCTTTGTTGTTATTCAACGAGAGACAACTCGTTTTCATGGACATTTTTCATGTATAAGTACTGCACCAAACATCTTAGTTCAATGAAAAATTGTGCTACTAAGATCTCCTCTTCAAAAACGTCAAAATCAACTACAGATTTCTTGAGTTATCTTTGAGGAAGCGTATACTACCTACAGCGTCTCTATAAGGACAAACAGTACTTCTGCCACTTTTTTTTCTAGTTTTTCAAACTAATGTCTTTTAACTACTTGGGGCGCTAGCGCAAGGCGCCAAATTCAAAATCCAAAAGTTGAATTATTAAACATTCATCAATATACAAGTGTTGCATAGTCATCAAAAGCTCTGCTTCTTGGCAATATCACAGCGTTGTCAGATTTCAAAAAGGCTTTACGGCGAAAGCACTACATTTGATTGTTTGAGGGTAGCACCTCCAATATTTTACCATTAGCATAAATTCATAAACCATCACGGTTCACACAAAACACATTTCACAGCGAAAAAAAAAATCCCTTACCTTTTGAAGAACTTCTGCTGAGGGCTTCCCAAGTGTCCAACGAAGACAATCCATGTTTCTTTTGTTAGAAAAAGTCATTTGTTATATCCATAAATCTCTGTTTGGTTGGTGCGTTATGTTCAGAAAATCCAATGTCGAATCGCCCATTGAAACGTGAAGAGAACGCGTTCAAATATACCTATAAACTTTTCCTAAACAAATCAAATACCAGTTAAAATGCATCCTTAGCTATCCTTTTATTAATATGAGCGATAATATTTCACTCGGATGGTCACCTAAACATTATATAAGTAAAATAAAGTGGGGCGCACAGCCAGACTCGCGCACGAGAAAACTTGTTGACATCTGAGCTACCTTGGCCATTTCCTGTACCTATTCTTCCTGCTTCCTCCAATCTCTCTGAGGCTATATATAGACTGTTGACATCTAGTGGAAGCCATAGGTACTGAAATCTCGGAGCTGCTTGCCATAGAACTCAATAGGGAGACTGTCAAACAGAGCCAATGTGACAAAAAAAAGTAATTCCGGATAGATTGTTCTCGGGTCTTCGCCTGCTATTTCTGTTCTGTTACACTCACAGACATTATGTTAACACTTTTATAAACTTCAGAGTGTTTCCTATCCAATAGTACTAATTATGTGCATATCCTATTTTCTGGGCCTGAGTGGGAGACATTTTACTTTGGCATGCCAGACTCTCCAAAACCGTCACCTCGGTAACCGCTCCCTAAGAAGTTAAGGGAGTATGCGAGCACACTAGTTCAGTTCGCCGAGCCGACTTTGGCTAGCCACCAGCTGAAATGAAGCATGCTGACTCCTTAATAAGGTTGAGGATTGTCTCCCGCTCACTCGCTCACTCGCTTGTGCGCGCTCTCTCGCTCTCTCACTCCCTCTCTCTCACTCCCTCTCTCTGGTTGGAAGAATAGGATCAGATTTTGCATATCATTTATGAGATAGCCCTACATATTTATGAACGGCTGTGCCTGATGTCCTTTGTGGAAGGCTATCTCATGAATTGATATGATGTATTTAGGTGAGCGGACACCTGGGGCGGTTGACTCGTGAGTTGCTCTTCGTGCCCGCTCCCATACCCTATAATTCTATATTTTTAAGTGACTAATTTGTATACAGGTAGACCAGAAAAGCCACATCCCTGATTGGCAGATGAGTGGCAACCCTAATTAGAAGCACCTGCTGTTCATCAGTTGTTCTTTACAAATGCTGTTTTGAATGAAAAGAAAATTGTACCTACACACTGAATAAATCTCAAACGTACGTGCACACTATTGCTGATGCAGTGGAACATTTCTTGTTTTGAGTGCAAACCCAATACACCTTTCTGTTTGTCTGGAGGAATAGGATCAAAATAGCACATGCTCCTGGCCAATCTGACCTTGATGAATTATCATGGAGAAAGCAGAGGGCAATTAGAGAGGAGAATATTATCATTCCCTGTGTATCTACACATATCATGGGTCCATGGGTGAGTCTGGAGTCAGCAGCAGGGGAAATGCAGTTATACTAGGAAAACACACACACACACAGTCCCTGATACAACACAAGATATCCATGGGCTAACAAACACAAAATATGTACACAGGAATGAGGTGCCCTAAGCATAGAGTGCCAGGTAACGCCGTTGATTCCAGGCCCGCAAGCCCCATGCCGCCACAAGGCCTAATTCACCTTGTCAAACATGTTCCAAGTCACTGACCACATACCCTGTTTACCATACAGCTACACTACAGCAGGACTTTCATGAAAAGAAACAGCAACGACAACCTCTACCACACAGGGTATGCGCCACTATAAACTCTCCTTTAAAATGTATTTATATGTGGTTATTACTGCTGCTGCATTAAATTACAATAAGATGACATGTTATTAGAAATAGTGTATGTACCAGGCTCGTACCAGGCTCGCCATGTCATTATGCATGTTAATATCAGAATTAAACAGACTTGCACTATTACTGAATTGTTAAGTGCCTTGTTCTCTTAATGGGGAATCAGATGTCAATCTTGAGAGACTGGTTGCATTAGCAGCATTCAACTAGAAATGATCAATTTCCACGTGTGTGTGTGCACGCTGTTTGCGTCTCTGAAGATCATAAACATTTTCAAGCACACTAACATGCTAATTTCCAAAGGGATCATATTTCAATTGGAGGGATCCGCTTCATTTCCTACCATCAAATCCCCCTTCCCGCCCCCCAAATCTTTCCCTTATCCTCTCTCTCTCTGCCTCCTTCATGCCCTTTCTTTCTTTCTCTCTCACTCTCTCCCCTCAACAGGATACGGTATCATTATGCTGGAGTGTGTTCTCTACCTATGGCAATCAGTTTCACGGCAGATTACAGACAGGTCTAATTGAAGCGGCTGAATTAGCAGGGAATTAATTGGAGCAGAACAATGCAGAGAGGCTGTAATAAAAGCAGACGCAACGTAAACAAACACAGGTTTGGCATGGGGCAGCAGAGAAGATGAGTAGACATCTTTTATCGCCGGCTAAACGCTCCTCCGCTTTGCTTTTATCTGCCTGGCCAACTCCGAGGAGGGCCAATCGTATTAATGATGTTGCGCCTTAATCCATCGCACCTTGCTTTAATGTCCCTGAGGTACAGAGAATAGATAAACACAACCGAGTAGAGAGATGTTCTTTTAGGCTCATTGTGATCCATGTCATTGAGTCTAAATGTTAACTAATTAAATATTATTCAGGAATTTTTAAGGTCAATTCTCAGGTCAAGCGTTCTGTTACTTTCAGGCCAGCCCAGGTTGTTTTTCTACAGGCAACATAGATAGCATACATATGAATAAAGGCACCTTAAGTTGAAATTCATTCAAAGGCAACAAAATCCTAAATAATAATAATAATAATGAAAACAATAAAAATACATGGGACTTATATAGCGCTTTTCAAGGACTCAAACTTGCTTTACAATTATATAAATAAGCAGTCATTTAAAGGTGCTACATGTAGAATTTGTTTAATGTTTGTATTGTAATTTCATAAAATGTCCATAATATATCTGCAGTAATAGTGGAATGATAGTGGGCGAGTTTGTTTTGCATGGCCCGGTTCCCCGGGTGGTTCACTTCACTTAAATAAGAATTTGTTCTTATCTGACTTGCCTAGTTAAATAAAGGTTAAATTAAAAAAATACAAATAAACTTAAGGACCAATGGAATGGTTAAAATATGCTAAATTAACTCGCCCACGGTTTCACAGGAGTTTTTTTCGGCTGGCCCGGGTTGAACCGGGAAATGGCCCGTCACGTCATTGGGCGAAGGCGGGGAGGGAGGAGCGCCCTTCTCAAATCGAACAGTCACCGGTAGGTCATGTTGTAAGCATAGTGCATCGTCCAGAAACATACAACATATCTTTTCCGTAAAAGATAGTTAACTAGTTCAAACTACACTGCTCAAAAAAATAAAGGGAACACTTAAACAACACAATGTAACTCCAAGTAAATCACACTTCTGTGAAATCAAACTGTCCACTTAGGAAGCAACACTGATTGACAATAAATTTCACATGCTGTTGTGCAAATGGAATAGACAACAGGTGGAAATTATAGGCAATTAGCAAGACACCCCCAATAAAGGAGTGGTTCTGAAGGTGGTGACCACAGACCACTTCTCAGTTCCTATGCTTCCTGGCTGATGTTTTGGTCACTTTTGAATGCTGGCGGTGCTTTCACTCTAGTGGTAGCATGAGACGGAGTCTACAACCCACACAAGTGGCTCAGGTAGCGCAGCTCATCCAGGATGGCACATCAATGCGAGCTGTGGCAAGAAGGTTTGCTGTGTCTGTCAGCGTAGTGTTCAGAGCATGGAGGCACTACCAGGAGACAGGCCAGTACATCAGGAGACGTGGAGGAGGCCGTAGGAGGGCAACAACCCAGCAGCAGGACCACTACCTCCGCCTTTGTGCAAGGAGGAGCACTGCCAGAGCCCTGCAAAATGACCTCCAGCAGGCCACAAATGTGCATGTGTCTGCTCAAACGGTCAGAAACAGACTCCATGAGGGTGGTATGAGGGCCCAACGTCCACAGGTCGGGTTGTGCTTACAGCCCAACACCGTGCAGGGCGTTTGGCATTTGCCAGAGAACACCAAGATTGGCAAATTCGCCACTGGCGCCCTGTGCTCTTCACAGATGAAAGCAGGTTCACACTGAGCACGTGACAGGCGTGACAGAGTCTGGAGACGCCGTGGAGAACGTTCTGCTGCCTGCAACATCCTCCAGCATGACCGGTTTGGCGGTGGGTCAGTCATGGTGTGGGGTGGAATTTCTTTGGGGGCCGCACAGCCCTCCATGTGCTCGCCAGAGGTAGCCTGACTGCCATTAGGTACCGAGATGAGATCCTCAGACCCCTTGTGAGACCATATGCTGGTGCGGTTGGCCCTGGGTTCCTCCTAATGCAAGACAATGCTAGACCTCATGTGGCTGGAGTGTGTCAGCAGTTCCTGCAAGAGGAAGGCATTGATGCTAAGGACCGCCCGTTCCCCAGACCTGAATCCAATTGAGCACATCTGGGACATCATGTCTCGCTCCATCCACCAACGCCACGTTGCACCACAGACTGTCCAGGAGTTGGCGGATGCTTTAGTCCAGGTCTGGGAGGAGATCCCTCAGGAGACCATCCGCCACCTCATCAGGAGCATGCCCAGGCGTTGTAGGGAGGTCATTCAGGCACGTGGAGGCCACACACACTACTGAGCCTCATTTTGACTTGTTTTAAGGACATTACATCAAAGTTGGATCAGGCTGTAGTGTGGTTTTCCACTTTAATTTTGAGTGTGACTCCAAATCCAGACAGAATCCTACTAAATACTACACATGCTTAATTACGTCACTTGAGCCGACTTCGCCATTGGACAGAGTGGGGCTCCTGGCTGTCGCTCGGGAGGCAACTCAAATGCAGCCAGTGCAATACACGCCTACACGATTAATCGAACCCCCTCATTTGTCTTCACTAGTTACCACAGCCACAAAGTCATAAACCCTGCCTATTTCTACAATTTCTCTTCCAAAAAGATTTGAAACCTAGCTCTAACCTTAACCCTAACCACACTGCTACATTTTTACAATATTGTAATGACCTGGCTAGATCATAAATTAACAATTGTCCAGACAGAGGGTTGAGTTTACTAATTCCCGGTTTATTAACCCAAGTCAACACAGGCTAGTGTTTGGCCGTAGAACATGCCAAATAAATCAAGGATACCCACAACCGTGGCCATCTCTTGTTAAGACCAGATGTAAGAGAGAGAACAATGGCTAAACATGGTCTTAACTGCCAAACTCCCCCCGCCACTCCAACAACCTCCAGGAACGCACGGCACCAGAACATTCCAGGCATTCCCGTGGTTGGTAGATAGTAGGCTGACTGGTATGTTGGACCCCTCAAACACTGGGTACTGGTACAGTAAGTACAACACAACCAACGAACAGCATAACACATAACACACAGCTGTCTGTGCAGGTCGCTACAATATAGCCACTTTGTGGCTGTGGTAACTAATGTAAACAATATTACTTACAGTGTTGTGATTGGCTGTGCTAATCGCCTATTGAGTTCTCCTGCCGGCCTGGCTTATGTTGTCAAAATGAGAAAGCTGTTTTGACTTTGTGGTTGTCTTATCTAGTGGAAACCGGAGCAAGCGGACAATGTAGAAATTGTTGCTAAAATTGTTTAAACTGGTGGACGAACCAAAAGTAAAAACTGAAGCTGGAGTCTCCATGTTAAGGTGAAATGGGATGAGGGGGAGATTTGTTTTGTATGCAACCTATTGTTCTTGCAATTCACCTAGCTTCTACATGGGGGAGAAATGTTATGTGTAGCACCTTTAAGCAATCCCTTAACTGGCCCACTTTGGAGACAATAACACCAGATTAGATTTTAGAGTTTCCAACAACCAGTCATTGGTTTCCGAAGGCAACAGAGTGAAAAAGTACCATCTGCTTCCATAGCACAATGACCAGATCGAGTCTACACAGTCAGGTCAGTTATATCTAGGTATCTTGGTACACCAGAGAAACTTAGTCAGACAATATGCCTACAGAGGCTCATTCCTACAACTGCCTCTATTGGATCTGTGTCTAGCAGAATCATTACCCTGTCTCACGCGGCAGCCCATTACCTTATTAATATCTCTTTTGGATTGGCAGTTCCATCAATTTGGTCACGGAGGGTGAGCCGTTGTTCTTTTAATTTATTAGGGAGTGCATTTGATTTGATGGTGAAGATGTGTAGCCTATCTATGGATTGAAGAATCCTCTAGTCTAGAGAGTTAAAGCGCTAAGCTTCATGTAGAGAGCATCTCATTACTTGGTTTACACAGTTCATCTATCCTGACACTGTTAAGAGTCCCCTTGGACTCATTTACGCAAGTGACAGTCCTGCAGCGACAGAAAAAGGCTTTTTTGTCCTGCTTTTTTGTCCTGTCCTGTAACAGTAATTTGATATGCTTCGCGTTGGCCTATTTGCTTTTGATTGCCAGAAACCACGTGATTTCAGCTCTTTGACAGACAGGAGAAAGACAGTGACTTACTTGATTTCTGTTCAACATTTTGTATCAAAGGCCTCAGGCTGTGGTCTAAGGCACTGCATCGCAGTGCTGGCTGTGCCACTAGAGATTATGGGTTTGAGTCCAGGTTCTGTCGCAGCCGGCTGCGGTGCACAATTGGCCCAGCGTCGTCCGGGTTAGGGGAGGGTTTGGCCAGGAGGGATGTCCTTGTCCCATCGCGCACTAGCGACTCCTGTGGCGGGCCGGGCGCAGTGCACGCTGACACGGTCGCCTGGTGTACAGTGTTTCCTCCGACACATTGGTGCGGCTGGCTTCCGGGTTAAGTGGGCATTGTCAAGAAGCAGTGCGGCTTGGTTGTGTTGTGTTTCGGAGGACACACGGCTCTCGACCTTCGCCTCTCCCGAGACCGTACGGGAGTTGCAGCGATTTGACAAGACTGTAACTACCAATTGGATACCACAAAACAGCTTTCTGCCAATATCAGATATGTCTATGTCCTGGGAAATGTTCTTGTTACTTACAACCTCATACTAATCACATTAGCCTACGTTAGCTCCACCGTCCTGAGGAGGACCCATCGATCTTGTAGAGGTTAAACTCTGTTGCTCTTTAGGGAGTATAAGTCATCCACAAACATCCTCCAGCAGAGACGGTGTTGTGTGGTTTTCTCCACTTCTTTCTTGGATGTTCTTGTCTTTTTCAGCTGTGAAAAAAAGAAAGCGAGTGTATTTTAAGTCTGTAGTACTGTAGTTATGCAGGTTTCACTAGACTTGAGGAAAGAGAGAGAGGGATAGCAGGGGAGGTGTGGATAGGGAGAGAGAGGATGATGGAGGGATATTAGAGAAAGAATGAGATAGGGGGGTCCAAGGCTTTAATGACCTTTTCACCAAGACAGTCTCTGGGTGCATTTTCTCTGTGCTTTCATAAAGCATTAACACAGTCGAGTGAGCAGGAGGCTGCAGCGCCACTGCACCGCACGTAAAAGCAGAGCAATTATTAATGTCTGCTGATAAGGTCAAGTAAGTGAGGGAAACCTTCTACACGGCGCATCGCTTGAGTGTAGGGATGCCACTTGAGCAGAGAAGATGGTTACAAGGACCATTGATAGTGATACAGAAGCTGCTGGGACGAGTTGCTGCACTCGTGGATGTATACAGTAGGACGTAGTACAACTCTGTGTGTGAGTACATGACCTGTACAACAACAAAAAACCTTCTATAAAAAATTGTTTTTAGCCTCTCATTCTTAGCTAAATTATTTTCAGAACAGGTACTCTGAAAATAATTCATTTCAAGTTCTGTGCTGAAGTGTGGATGAAATAAAGTGCTACAAGGCCGGTGAAATAGTTGCTGTTGATATCCCCATCCTTGTCCTTGATTTGTTAACTTGACACTTCCTACATCTTCACTGCAGCCTGCTGGTGGCCCGCGGACAGGGGGAAGGGAACAGTGTTATGTCACCTTTATCACTAAGCACTATATCCGCCTGTCCTCTGCTGGCTTGTGTCCTTTCTCCCTGCCGCGCCGCAAAGGATCCAATATCTATGCTCATTTTACAAGCAATATCAGATCTAAATATGCTGTTTAATGCCCTTTGGAGAGTACATTTTTTTTTACCCTTTGGAGGACACATTGAGCGGGGTTGAAAGGAGGTAACTGTTAAGTGGCCTCAGGGTGTCATACAGTCTTATAGGGCACGGTATGACAATTTTCCCTTCGTGTTGGACAGGTCACCCTGTTGATTCCTGGAGGACTTGCAGTACTTTGACTAGCAAAAACTGGTAGCATGAAAGAGTTGAAAAAACGCCCTGTACTGTATTTCAACTTAAAACACAGAGACTGTACACAGACTAGTAGAGCATACTCTATATCCTCTGACTTCCCAGTTTATCTCAATAATGTATACAGAGAGCAGGAGAGGCGTTTACATAAAACACCTTGTAGGCCCAGGTAGAATAGCTGCTAGGCAGGCAATAAAATATACTGTATCTTCCGCTCAAAGTCCCAAATACTTTTCTTCCTCCTCTCTTTTTATAACTGTGACCAATTTGCAGTAGACGCTATACGGCGAGCTGTGTGCAGGCCGTTTTTCATGTTTCATGTCAGGGAGAGGGAGAAGAAGAGGAGGAAGCGTGTTCCATTGCTTTGTCCTGACAGAGGGGGAGGAGAAGAGGAGAGGAGCCTCAGAAAGGCCACAGCTCCAATTACATGCAGTCCAAGCTCCTTAAAATGTCAGGCTACTTTGCATTAACCAAAGTGCAGTGGCATTCAGCGGACATTAGCCTCGGCGACGGAGCAACCGTATCTGTCACATTATTTTATCTGGGTGTTCAACAAAAGAAAGACTACAGTACAGCAGCCTCCTTCTCACTCAACCAGCCTCACACACGCGCCTGCACACACACACACACACACACACACACACACACACACACACACACACACACACACACACACACACACACACACACACACACACACACACACACACACACACACACACACACACACACACACACACACACACACACACACACACACACACACACACACACACCAATGATGGAAGAGATTGAGCATCCATAAAAACAGTCTACCACTGAGGCAATTGAAATAACAGTTACGCGAACCACATAGGGATCAATTCCACATTCTGCTTTTATGGGTATAGATGGTGAGAATGAGAACATCCCTGCAGAGCCTTCTGTAATTGTTTTTCTGAGTGAGAATTCACGGCACAGCAGCGTTGCCTTTCAGGGCCTGTAAACTAACATACGCTGGTGCATTGGCAGTATCAGCCTCACCCTGAGCCCCCTTAACATTCCCCATTACAGGCTCCACAGGCAGGCCTGACAATTTACCGGCTCTGGCTTTGGCTCCGCCGATCGCTGAGAGGGAAGTGCAAAGCTTCCCATCACTAATTAAACCTTGATTGTGCAGCTCTGAGCTCGGGGTGAAGAGACATCGTCAGTGGTGGGTAAGGGAGAGGAGAGCGGGGGGTAGAGACACGCTGCTGCTGAAACCTGCCATTGGAGCCTGCAGGGGTGGGGCTTGTTTCTACAGCTACAGTACAAGCAGCCATCAGAGGCACTTCTACGCTTCCTCTAGTCTGCCTGCCACTTCACTAAAAATAAAGCGTAGGTCTGAAGGCACAGGCGCTAAAGCATGGCATGAATGATTGGCAGATATCAAATGTCATGAAAACAAAAGTCAAGAACAGTCAATCTCATGATAATTAGCACCATTGTGTGATTGGTTAAAGTAGCCCCGTGGAGAAACCCAGGGGAGTGGATCATCTGTTGGGTATTTCGTAATACAAAAACCTTGGCCATGCCATGCCCACTGAGTCACCCTGTTGCCCTGCTGCGTTATACAGAGTGAAAAACCTGTCAGGAACCAAGGTGTACAGTAAGTGTGCTGAGAGCATGTGTCTCCTAGCCCTCGAGCCAGCCAGCCAACCAGCCAGGCAGGCCTTTCAAGCAGCACTATTAGCTCTTCCTCTGGCTGACCTGTAGAGCAGGGATCATCAACTAGATTCAGCCGCGGGCCGATGTTGTCTTGAGTGGATGGTCGGGGGCCGGAACATAATTACAAATCATTTGACTGCAAATTGACCGCAAGGATCCCAAACAGATATAATATTTGACTAAAACATAATCATTTTAAACCTTGCTTACATTTGTATATGATCGCGTGTCTCTCTATTATGCGTGGAAATATTTGGGCCAGATTTCTTAATTTAAAATCACTTGGAGCTGATGTCCTGGTGTTTTTACAGTTTTTTCTGTCCAACAATGAATTTGTTTTTTTTTTGAAAAATGTATATTTTAAAAGAATTGCTCAGAAAACCTGGGGGGGGGCAAATAAAACCAGCAGCGGGCCAAATTCGGCCTGTGAGCCGTCAGTTGGGGAACCCTGAGCACTGAGCTCCCTCTCCTCACGCTCACATTCTTTCCACTGCTCTTAAGTACTACACTTAAGTACACTAAAGGCACGCGACCAATGTGAAACAGCGTTACACTACAAGACTTTACATTGTGGCATGTTGAAATAGCTTACTAAGAGGACAGTCTTAGGCTGCATCCCAAATGGTACCCTATTCCCTTTTATAGTGCACTACTTTTGACAAGGAGGCCCCTGGGGTCAGAATAATATCTGTTGTGAGAAAGTAATCAAAGAACCCCAACAATGTAAGTTTCCCTTTTGTCAGCTAGTAGCTCCACCAACCGCTACATTCAGCTTGCTTTTTATAGTCTGAGATATTTCCTTCTCCATTCATTCACGATCTAGTGTGTATTCATTCAGTTGATTCATGTGCTCTCTCGCTCTCTCTCTTGCTCTCCTGATTAATTTTACAAGGTTAGTGCTATGATGGATGTAGACTCCGGCAAGGACAGGACAGTGACGCCAGATGAACATCCTCAATCACAGCACGTCCTGCGTAGTGCATAGTCCATCACGTCACACCCACGCCCTCCATTACATCATCCATCCCCCAAGGCTCCTACAGACACACACTCACTGTTGCCACGGCAGCCATTCCACAAAGGGAAAAACACAGTGGACACACACACATACACGTGCTGCAACACTGACAATATCATGAATCGTACGTTCAATATGACAGTGTACTAATCAACGTGGCTGAATAAAGCCAGACTGAGCACTGCTAACTAAAGTACTAACACATGTTAGCTCATGGTTTCTGTTATCTCATGGTTTCTGTTAGCTCATGGTTTCTGTTAGCTCATGGTTTCTGTTATCTCATGGTTTCTGTTAGCTCATGGTTTCTGTTAGCTCATGGTTAAGCTGTGGCCAGTCAACCATGGAGCGAAGCAACATTACCACCCCTTTGCATTCTACTAATGTCATTTTCCACAAGGTTAGGCTTCATGTAGTCATCATCTCCCCTGTACTGTATGAGAGAGCGTAGTATAGTGTACAAGATGAATGCTGGCGCTGTGTGTGTGTGTGTGTGTGTGCGTACTTGCTTGCAAATAGAGGATCAGCTCTGGCCCTGTGTTAGACATAATGAGACTGATTTGAACAGATGGAGAGGAGAGTCTCTCAGGTTAGTGTGAAGTCTCCCAGGTTAGTGTGAAGTCTCCCCGGTTAGTGTGAAGTCTCCCAGTCTTCACTTCATTTATTTAGTCGTTTCTCTAACCGTGTTTAGTCTTAATCCAGAATGGCAGTTGGATTTTTCTCAGATGGTACAGCACTGTAGCCCAGTGAGTTCCTTGATTTAGCTGTAGCTAGCTTGGCCTGGGATGACAAGTGTGAGCAGGGTGAGAACAGTTTAAAGTCTGGCTGCTGCGCGCACACACACACACACACATACTAGCTACAGTTAATTTCCCTATGAAGCTGTTTTGTGAAGAAAATATGAAAAGATCATTGCACTTAACGTTTTATTTCCAGCAGTGTGATATCAGAATCCCAGCTTGCCATTCTGCGATGGGCAGCATGCTGGGAACATTAAACGGTTGCCGTTTAAATTATAAAAGGGCTCTTAAAGTTGCATTACAGTAGTAATTATCTCACTAATCCCACAGACACAAACGGAAGAACACGCAAACACACAGCAACTCAAAAACAGCAGAGGTAGTTCCCATGACATTAACTACTACCATTAACAGCTACAGTGCTGTGAAAAAGTATTTGCCGCCTTTCTGATTTTCACTATTTTTGCATATTCTTGGTTCTGAATGTTATCAGATCTTCAACCAAAACCTAATATTAGATAAAGGGAACCTGAGTTCACAATAAAAAATTTTTTTTAAGATAATTATTTAATTAACAAAGTTCTGCAACACCCAATTCCCCTGTGGCGAAAAAGTAATTGCCCCCTTACACTCAAAGCTGGTTGTGCCACCTTTAACTGCAAATAAATGCTTCCTGTAGTTGTTGATCAGTCTCTCACATCGCTGTGGAGGAATTTTGGCCCACTCTTTCATGCAGAACTGTTTTAACTCAGCGACATTTGTGGGTTTTTAAGCATGAACTGCTCGTTTCAAGTCTTGCCACAACATCTCCATTGGGATTAGGTCTGGACTTTGACTAGGCCATTTGATTTTTAACCATTTTCATGTAGACTTGATTGTTTTGCTGCATGACCTAGCTGCGCTTCAGCTTCAGCTCACAGACGGACGGCCTGACATTCTCATGTAGAATTCTCTGATACAGAGCAGCATTCATGGTTCCTTCTAGTAAGGCAAGTCGTCCAGGTCCTGAGGCAGCAAAGCATCCCCAAACCATCACACTACCACCACCATGATTGACTGTTGGTATAAGGTTCTTCCTGTGGAATGCAGTGTTACAGAGTGATGGCTAGATTTGGGACCTTTCTGTTGCATTTCAAAGATGGTGGTATAAAATAAACTGTAGTTTTTTTTCTTTGTATTTTTTTCTACCAGATCTATTGTGTTATATTCTCCTACATTCAATTCACATTTCCACAAACTTCAAAGTGTTTCCTTTCAAATGGTACCAAGAATATGCAACAACTGCAGGGAGTGAGGGCGGCACACAATCGTCCGGGTTAGGGGAGGGTTTGGCCGGGGTAGGCCGTCAATGTAAAATGGTAATTTGTTCATAACTGACTTGCCTAGTTAAATAAAAAAAATAAAAAATAAATGTTTGGTTGGAGTCATTGCAGCTAAAGGTGGCACAACCAGTTGTTTGGTGTAAGGGGAGGATTACTTTTTCACACAGGGGCATTGGGTGTTGCTTGTTTATGAAATAAATGAATGCAATTGTTGTCTTATTTGTTCACTCAGGTTCCCTTTATCTAATTCTAGGTTTTAGTTGAAGATCTGATAACATTCAGTATAAAAAATATGCAAAAGTAGAGGAAATTAGAAAGGGGGCAAATTATTTTTCATAGCACTGTAGCTAACCACAGGAGAAAACACTCCAGATTGGCCTTCAGGAATTCAACACATGAATTAGAGATTTAAGCGCTACTTATTTTTAGCAATGCATTGTTCCTGTTGTGGAAAGTATTAGTGTTTCCCAAAAAAACATTAATAAATCTCTACCAGGTTCATCGTTCAAGCAGATGGGAACAGAACACATGCTGATCATGAAATAACTGAAAGACCCAGACAGAACAATACTCTTAAGAATAGAATACAACCTACAGTATTTTCCCAAAAATATAAATGTCTTAATGTTCAGCACAGCAGACTTCAGTTTGAAAGGGATCTATCATTAAGATGTTAGCTACCCAGCAGACCCAGCAGTAGGCTCCGGGGATTCTGCCTCAGCCAGCTGGAGAGAGATTCCTCTCCTCTAGAGTGACCCTCCTTACTGCCTGCTTAGAGCCTGCTGCCCGGAGCCTGGAGCCTGCTGCCTGGAGTCTGCTGCTTGGTTCCTGGAGCCTGCTGCCTGGAGCCTGCCACTTGATTCCTGGAGCCTGCTGCTTGGTTCCTTGAGCCTGCTGCCTGGAGCCTGCCACTTGATTCCTGGAGCCTGCCCCTTGATTCCTGGAGCCTGCTACTTGGTTCCTGGAGCCTGCTGCCTAGAACTTGCTGCTTGATTCCTGGAGCCTGCCACTTGATTCCTGGAGCCTGCTGCTTGGTTCCTGGAGCCTGCTGCTTGCACCCACATCTTATCTGATGCTCCAGTGAGGAGGCAGATTTCCTGTTACCTCAGAGTTCATGACAGGCTACATAGAGTAAGGCTAGTAGAGCACTACAACTGAGAACTTTCAGTTTATACAAATTAATTGAAATTACAAGACAAATAACATGCCTGAATGCTCAAAAGGTCTCTTCTTACACACTGTTAAGAAATATCACCTCATATTTAACACCAGATACAGGGCAATTAACAGCTCCTTTGTACGAGGGAAATGAATAGCACCAGGGGCAATATGGCCAACACGGCCACTACTCATTAACACAGGGGATTCCTTTCTAGACCCAGAGCTGAACTGTAGGCTCTGGATCAACAGGCCAAGTGAGAAAGAACAGCTCTCCTGCATACAGATGACACAGTTAACTTAGAGAGAGTACTGAGGCCCCGTTCCCCCAAACCAGGCCAATCTCTCCAGGCCCAGAGAGGAGAGGTCTGCTTCCACTGTGGCTTTCCAATCTCTCACTTTTTACTCTCTTTTTACACTCTCACGCTCTCCCTCTCCCCACTCACTCGCTCCAGCTCACCCTCTCTCTTCTAGTTCTCTCTCTCGCTCCCTCCCTCTCCTTTGTGCTCTCTCTCTCCATTCAGTCCAAGCCAACCCAGTGGGACTGAGGGATGTAGCTGGGAAAGAGCGCTAACCGGCTGGCTATTACACTGACGGTCACATGGGACATTGGTTGGCTCCCTAGCTGCTGAGCACAGCTGGAATCCTCCACAGGGTTGTCATTGGATCCCTCAGCCTGCTCCTCCGAGTCCCCCACTAAAGGGCCCAGGGAGGGAGGAAGGCCCTGGGATGTGCTGTCTCCCATCCTCCCCAACCGTGTGGAACAGCTCCAGAGAGTAGTTAAGATGCTAGGCACTGACAAAGATGCTGTAGGGCTTGACTTAAATGCTAGGGCTTGATAAAAAAAAATGCTAACCATATCTTAGCCCAACATATTACGGAACAAAGAACATTCCCACAGGGCTAAACAAACACAAGATATTGAGGACTCAAGTACTTATTATAGGAACAGTGGTGCCAGTATGATCTTGTTTGGAGCCCCTGGTGATATGTAAAGTAAAGTATAACTGAATAAAGTGTCCTATTCTCCCCAAGAAAATTGCTGAATTGGTGAGAATGCAGAACGTGTGGCCGCGGTCTGTGGGCCCGCGGCAGACGTTGTATCAATGTTGTGGTGATATACAGTACTCAGTGAAGGCATACGGCGCCTTCACCCGCAGCCTCAGAGCCCAGATTAGGTTTGCGGAGGAAATTAATTGTTCTCTTAATAGTATGTGACAGGAGTGGAATGCTCAACACACTCGCTGATAAAAAATGCAAAAGTGCAGTCGCCTCTGAGGTGACAGAAATGTACAGTCAAGGTGAGTACTGATGTTCTGGTTGGGCTGCCTGTGTAACCACAAACTAACTCCATTCCCTGTTCAGTTCACTTTACTCACTTGGGACATCAACACTTTGAACTCCTGTTGGGGTTTTGTTACAGTCAATGATTCACAATTGTTAAAAGTGTTAGTTAGTTAACAGGTTTCCCACACACACATTAGTTGTGCTAATGTGATACTGTATAACAGCAAAAAATAAACATTTGATTCAGTAGATTCATCACTTACTATACCCATTGTATGAAAATGTCCACTGTTCTCTCCATCTGTTCAGTGTGGGATGTGAGCAGCTTGTAACTCAAGCCCAGTGCTGTCCAGGCAGGCAGGCAGGGCACCTCTATCTGCTGATGAAAGTGATCTAGTATAGAGAGAGAGCCAGGCCCCACAAATCAGGCCAGATGAACAGCACAAGGAGAGCCTGAGCTCCCTGACCTGACTCCCATTAGCCCAGCCTGAGACAGGGGAGATCTCTCACTCATTACCCTCAATTAGCACCCCGTCCTTCCTTCACACCCTACCTGGCCTTGCCTGGCCTGTACTCTCTCTCTTTCCCGCTCCCTCTTCTGATCTCTCTCTTCTCCTGACTCAGTGTTGCAAACTCAGGCCAGGTGGTTGGGTCAAGGCCATTAAGCAGGGCCAAGTCCTCCTTCTCTTCCTCCCTTCCCCCTCTTTTGCGATAGCAGCAACAGCTGTGGTCAGGCTGCCCTAGCCTCGCTCTCCTCCACTGCCACAGCTGGCCTGTCTCTGCAGAGGGCCCAGGCATGTGTCCAGTCCACCAGCCAGCACTGTGCCAGGGAGGAACCATCACATGTCAAATCAGCTGAATTTTCCATTCCCTTCAGCAGCTTTTAATGCCTGTGATTGGTGTGTAATTGAGTATACAATAAAAAGACCCACACCTCACCCTGTGAATACTCCTCTCCTCTCCTCTCCTCTCCTCTCCTCCCTCAGTGCACCTGGACCTCTTTAACCTCTGAGAAGAAAGATCAGTAGTAATGACTAGGGTGATGTGATTTGGGCTGTGTGACATCACCCAGACACACCACTAACACCCTGGGGGTTGGTGTCACTCCACCGGTAACTGGTTTTACCCATGACCTGTCACAGCAAGTTAGAAATAAACTGCAAATTAATATGCTCCCAGGTCACTTCCTCCTGACAGTGTTTGAGAGTGATGGGTGGAATATACACACGTGCCCATACACATACATACCAGTGGCGGTCTGTGTCATTTAAGAGGATTTAAGATAATTTTTTTGTTCATGACCATGGCCGTATTTCTATTACAGCATATTGGATGACTGTCATTCCTATTCCATTCACCCAGCTCAATGTAACATTGATAGGTTTAGGCCACCACATGAATAATACTCTAATTGTCCCTATACCCATCATGAGGTTACTACAACCTAGCCTATGAATGACAGTTTACAACGTAGTTGTACACAGGTTGGGAGAAAATGTTGAGGTGACCGACAGTGACACACGGACAGACAGCGACACACTGACAGACAGCGGCACACGGACAGACAGCTGCACACGGACAGACAGCGACACACGGACAGACAGCGGCACACGGACAGACAGCGGCACACGGACAGACAGCGGCACACGGACAGACCGTGACACATTCAATACCTCCTTGCACACCCTTGCCTGCATCAAGGTGGTCTAGGGTGCAATCATGAGTCCAACAGTTGCAAACGAGAGTTTCTAAAATCAAATCAAACTTTATTTGTCACATGCGCCGATTACAAGTGTAGACCTTACTGTGAAATGCTTACTTACAAGCCCTTAACCAACAATGCAGTTCAAGAAGAGTTAAGAAAATATTTACCAAATAAAATAAAGTAAAACATTTATAAAAAGTAACACAATAACATAACAATAACGAGGCTATATACAGTGTGCAGGGGTACAGGTTAGAGGTCATTTGTACATGTAGGTAGGGGTGAAGTGACTATGCATAGATAATAAACAGCGAGTAGCAGCAGTGTACAAAACAAATGGAGGGGTCAAGATAATAGTCCAGCGGCCATTTAGATTAATTGTTCAGCAGTCTTATGGCTTGGGGGTAGAAGCTGTTAAGGAGCCTTTTGGTCCTAGACTTGGCACTCCGGTACCGCTTGCAGTGCGGTAGCAGAGAAAACAGTCTATGACTTGGGTTACTGGAGTCTCTGACGATTTTATGGACTTTCCTCTGACGCCACCTATTATATAGGTCCTGGATTGCAGGAAGCTTGGCCCCAGTGATGTACTGGGCCGTACGCATTACCCTCTGTAGCGCCTTACGGTCAGATGCCGAGCAGTTGCCATACCAGGCGGTGATGCAACCGGTCAGGATGCTCTCGATGGTGCAGCTGTAGAACTTTTAGAGGATCTGGGGACCCTTGCCAAGTCTTTTCAGTCTCTTGACGGGGAAAATGTTTTATCGTGCCCTCTTCACACCTGTCTTGGTGTGTTTGGACTGATAGATTGTTGGAGATGTGGACACCAAGGAACCTTAAACTCTCGACCCGCTCCACTACAGCCCCGTTGATGCCAATGGGGGCCTGTTCGGCCCACCTTTTTCTGTAGTCCATGATGAGCTCCTTTGTCTTGCTCACATTGAGGGAGAGGTTGTTGTCTTGGCAACACACTGTAAGTTCTCTGACCTCCTCCCTATAGGCTGACTCATCGTTGTCGGTGATCAGGCATACCACTGTTGTGTCATCAGCAAACTTAATGATGGTGTTGGAGTCGTGTTTGGCCACGCGTTCATGGGTGAACAGGGAGTATAAGAGGGGACAAAGTACACACCCCTGAGGGGCCCCAGTGTTGAAGATCAGTGTGGCAGACGTGTTGTTGCCTACCCATACCACCTGGGGGTGGCCCGTCAGGAAGTCCAGAATCCAGCTGCAGAGGAAGGTGTTTAGTCCCAGGGTCCTTAGCTTAGTGATGAGCTCCATGGACACTGTGGTGTTGAACGCTGAGCTTTAGTCAATGAACAGCATTCTCACATAGGTGTTCCTTTTGTCCAGGTGGGAAATGGCAGTGTCGAGTGCGATTGAGATTGCATCATCTGTGGATCTGTTGGGGAGGTATGCGAATTGGAGTGGGTCTAGGGTATCTGAGAGGATGCGGTTGATGTGAGCCATGACCAGCCTTTCAAAGCACTTCATGGCTACCGACGTGAGTGCTACGGGGCGGTAATCATTTAGGCAGGTTACCTTCACTGACAGTCCCTGAAACTGGCACTAGAATTACTTTAAAAAATATGTATATGTTTACATTACTTGATTGATTTCCCACTGTTTTATAAGTCAGAAGACAGACATCCAGACCTTCCTAGGACCATGTCAACGTCCTCTGTCGAATAAATGTGTATTTGCCTCCCTCTGGTGGCTGGCTGCATCATTAGATCCATTTATATATTTTCACTGCAACGTTACATCAAAGGGGCGGTCCTTAGAAAAACTTTAAACCAGCTTGACTGCTTCACGGCACAGGGACTATGGTGGTCTGCTTGAAACATGTAAGTATTACAGACTAAGAGAGTCTGTAAGTCAGGGAGAGGTTGAAAATGTCAGTGAAGACACTTGCCAGTTAGTCCGCACATGCTTTGAGTACACGTCCTGGTAATCCATCTGGCCCCGCGGCTTTGTGAAAGTTGACCTGTTTAAAGGTCTTGTTCATGTGGGCTAACAAGAGCGTTATCACACAGTGCTCTCGTGCATGCTTCAGTGTTGCTTGCCTTGAAGCGAGCATAAAAGGTATTTAGCTTGTCAAATCAAATCAAATGTTATTTGTCACATACACATGGTTAGCAGATGTTAATGTGAGTGTAGCGAAATGCTTGTGCTTCTAGTTACGGCCATGCAGTAGTATCTAACAAGTAATCTAATGTCTGGTAGGCTCGCGTCACTGGGCAGCTCGTGTCTGGGTTTCCCTTTGTAGTCCGTAATAGTTTTCAAGCCCTGCCACATCCGACAAGCGTCAGAGCCGGTGTAGTAGGATTCAATCTTAATCCTGTATTTACCCTTTGCTTGTTTGATGGTTCGTCTGAGGGCATAGTGGGTTTAGGCATCCGGATTAGTGTCTCGCTCCTTGAAAGAGGCAGCTCTAGCCTTTAGCTCGATGAGGATGTTGCCTGTAATCCATGGCTTCTGGTTGGGATATGTACGTACGGTCACTGTGGGGACGACGTCGTTGATGCACTTATTGAGCATCGGTCTGCATCGGTCTGGGGTGGTAAATAGACGTCTACGAATAATATAGAGGAGACCTCTCTTGGTAGATAGTGTGGTCTACAGCTTATCATAAGGTACTCTACCTCAGGTGAGCAATACCTCAAGACTTTAATATTAGGCATCGCACACCAGCTGTTATTGACAAAAAGACACACACCCCCACCCCTCGTCTTACCAGACGTAGCTTCTCTGTTCTGCCATGGCATTGAAAATCCATCCAGCTCTATATTATCCGTGTCGTCGTTCAGCCACGACTCTGTGAAACATAAGATATTACAGTTCTTAATGTCCCGTTGGTAGGATAATCGTAGTCGTATGTCATCAATTATATTTTCCAATGATTGCATATTAGCAAGTAGAATTGATGGCAGTGGGAGTTTACTCACTCGCCTACGGATTCTCAAAAGTCAACCCAATCTGCGTCCTCTTTTCCTCCATCCAAATGACAGGGATCTGGGTCTGTTCCCAGGAGAGCAGTATATCTTTCTCGTCGGACTCGTTAAAGGAAAAAGCTTCTTCTAGTTTGTGGTGAGTAATCCCAGTTCTGTTATTTTCAGAGACGGTAGCAGCAACATTATGTACAAAATAAGTAAAAAAATAAGTTACAAACAACACTAAAAAACGAACAAAATAGCACAATTGGTTACGGGCATATAAAACGTCAGCCATCCTCTTCGGCGCCATCTTATTGGACAAGTTCAGGTATGTTGATCCCTGTTTCATTCCGTTTGCTTCTGTTTAAGAAATGTTTTTCAACAGAATCGGTGGAATGAATACACCCCTGATCACACGTGTACACAGTTCACTATGATAGCAGCCACGTAGTACTCCTTCTCGCATCTACGGCCTCCTCCTCTCACCTTTTCCCTTCGCTTGTGGACTTCAATACACAACACATAGGCTGTGTGTGACCAGGCGAAAGAAACGTTCCAAACCATATCATGACCACTACACACAGACTACATTGTTGTCACTATATTACCTAAAGTAAGGTCATAGTCAACATACTGTAGCTAACACATTAGTAAACCCGCTACAATCATGCAGTCGGTGTACAGTAAGTAAGCTGTTACACCTGTGGGCCCCGGTGGCAATAAATTTGTAAAACCAAAATCTTACCTTGACTTGAAAGAGTTCCAGTGTTGTATTGAATAGTCATAGCCAGCTAGCTAACATAGCAGTCCTCTGTTTGAGCTGGGTGTTTGAGTAGGTTAAACTAGCTAGCTGCATTTGCTAGCTAAGTAAGTGAAAGTGAAAAAAATCTCTCTCTTTCTCTCTCTTGCTTCTCCTTCATTTTTGAAAAAATTTATTTGTTCAACACTGTTAAACTATTGTCTTTCACTCTTTGAGTCAACTACTCATCACATTTTATGCACTGCAGCGCTAGCTAGCTGTAGCTTATGCTTTCAGTACTAGATTCATCCTTTGATCCTTTGATTGGGTGGACAAAATGTCAGTTTATGCTGCAAGAGCTCTGATAGGTTGGAGGACGTCCTCCGGAAATTGTCATAATAACTGTGTAAGTCTATGGAAGGGAGTGAGAACCATGAGCTTCCTAGGTTTTGTATTGAAGTCAATGTACACAGAGAAGAACGGAAGCTAGCTGTCCTCCTGCTAAACCATGGTGCTACCGTATAGAGTGCTGTTGAGGCTACTGTAGACCTTCATTACAAAACAGTTTATTTTAATCAATTATTTGGTGACATGAATATATTTAGTATAGTTTTATCTAAAAAAGGATACATTTTTAAATGTTTCACTCTTTTATTTTGATAAAATTCACCATGGAGGATGGTTCTCCCTTCCTCCTTTGAGGAATCACAATACACAACAAAATAAAGCCAAGCCCACAGTACGGACTGCAATACAATAAACAGACACTCACAAACAAGCATGGGGGAACAGAGGGTTAAATAATGAACAAGTAATTGTGGGATTGAAACCAGGTGTGTAAAACAAGGAAAAACCAATGGAAAATGAAAAGTGGATCGGCAATGGCTAGAAAACCGGTGACGTCGACCGCCGAAGGAGAGGGACCGACTTCGCCAGAAGTCGTGACAATCAGCCAATCATCGTTTGTCAACAAGTTCAAAGCACGTGAATGCATCCAACTGGTACAATTTCACAACTGGTACATTCCCACCTCACACTTGGTTACGAACTTAGCATTAGTCTGAGATACAAAGGAAAGGGAACACTACAGGGGGAAACTGCCTCTTTGAGAGACGTTTGTTTTGTGTTTGAGGTGCCAAGCAATTTTTGGGCAAAGACACAGATGCCAACAGACACAATGAGGCCCAGAGAACAACAGACAGGGAGCTGTCTGTCTGTCTGTCTGTAGCAGTGCCGCTGCGGTAAGAGGTGCCATTGAAAATGTGTGTTTATTCCTCCTCCACTCAACCTCCTGTTATCTCTCCTCTCCATGCTGCCGTTCTACAAAGTGCTACCAGATTGCACCTGGCTATGACAGTGAGCAACAAGCGAGAAAACACACACAGTTCCCACACAGGGATGCACGCCCACATAGGCACGCATGCGTGCACACAGTAGAAAACATCAATGCTTCCCCACCCTCAAAATATATCTTGTTGTTCCACGCATCTCTACAGAGCTCAACAACAAGCCCTGAGTGCTTAAAACTGTGATAGTTTTAAGCATAGTATCATCTGTGAGGCGCATGCCTGACCCATGCCTGACATTTATTCCTTTGGGAAAGCATTCATTTCCCAACCTATGAAAGTACTTATATCTTAAAATCTCTTAAGCTGACAGTCCCTGAAACTGGCACAAATTTTATTGATTTCCCATTGTTTTATAAATCAGAAAACAGACATCCAGACCTTCCTAGGACCATGTCAACGTCCTCTGTCGAATAAACATGTATTTGCTTCTCTCTGGTGGTAGGCTGCATCATTAGATCCATTTCTATCATTTCACTGCAACGTTACATCAAAGGGGCGGTCCATAGAAAACTTTAAAACAAGCTCGACAGCTTCACGGCAGAGACATGGCAAAACAATCGCGTAATTTGTATACATAATTTCCATAGCTTTATGATAAAGCTGCGACCTACACACTTCCTTAAACCTAAAATAAGTAAAGCATTCATTTTGTGTGGAAGTCAAACATTTGTTTTACGTCAGAATCAGACACATTGCATATGCTAAGAACAACAAAACGGACCCCTTTCCAGAACACTTGTCTATATGAGGGATGCACTCTGTTTAAATGGCCCAAATGTTGATTTAGACGTTCACAAATGTAACAGATTTTGAATATCACTAATGTCATGATATGTTTGACAAGGGGAAATATTTTGGGTAGATGTTCCTAAAAAAATGACACTGAACAAAAATATAAATGCAACATGTAAAGTGTTGGTCCCATGTTTCATGAGCTGAAATAAAAAATGCCAGAAATGTTCAATACGCAACAAAAAGCTTATTTCTGTAAAATGTTGTGCTCAAATTAGTCCCTGTTAGTGAGCATATCTCCTTAGCCAAGATAATCCATCCACCTGAGGTGTGGCATATCAAGAAGCTGATTAAACAGCATGATCATTACACAGTTGCACCTTGTGCTGGGGGCAATAAAAGGCCACAGATGTCTCAAGTTTTGAGGGAGCGTGCAATTGGCATGCTGACTGCAGGAATGTCCACCAGAACTGTTGCCAGATAATTTAATAATAATTTCTCTACCATAAACTGCATCCAACGTCATTTTAGAGAATTTGGCAATATGTCCAACCTGCCCCACAACCGCAGACCATGTGTAACCACACCAGCCCAGGACCTCCACATCCGGTTTCTTCACCTGAGGGATCATTTGAGGGGGGAGCTGGTAAGTATTTATTTCTGTAATAAAGACATTTTATGGGGAAAAACTCATTCTGATTGGCTGGGCCTGGATCCCCAGTGGGTGTGCCTATGCCCTCCAAGGCCCACCCATTGCTCCACCCCTGCCCAGTCATGTGAAATCCGTAGATTAGTGTTATAGATTTTATGTTTAATGACTAAATGTTTGTAAATCTAAGAATATTCCATTCTGAAAATGTATGCAATAGAGATAGGGTTATAAGACAAATGGTAGTCCAATTGATGTGTGTCTGTCTATAAATGAATATTGTGTGGAGAGTGGAACAGGATGGTACGACTTGTGAGAAGGAGTCAGTGAGAACAAAGCATTCTTAGTTCTAATCAGACATATGTGGGAAGGCTTCTGTCCTTGAGACAGGAGGGACTGTTAGGAGCTGTCCAAGTTTGACTTATGTTGTAAGATTGTGATAGGCCGCTGAATGTGTACTGTGGGAAAACACTATTTTCCTGGAAAGGGTGGGGAATATGGTGGGACCTTTATATTTTTTGTATTTCAACATTGTACAGTATAAAAGAATGTGTACACCTTTTAAAATCAGAGCTCTCGTGTGAATAAACACTTTTGCATTCGACCATTATAGATTGGGCCTCTGTTTGTCTCATTTCAACCAGTATCTTGCAAATATTGGGTAACAGACAGAGTTTGTTTAATTGAAGTTCAGTTTGTGAACATTGAGCACAAAATTTCCATAACAATTTGGTCCTTTCGAGCCGGATCTCAATATCTGTCTGTCGTCCAAAGATAACACGCCGAATACTGTGCACGGGCGGATTATCACATCCGTAAGATCAAAGACCGTCCCCCTGACATTGGGGAACTATTGCAGGCCGGTGTATATCTAAGAACGACAGAGACGGTGACGAGATCCAACCGACATTGCTTTTCCCAGTCTACAAGACAGGTCAGTAGAGTCTTTATTCACGGATTTTGAAGGGAATGGTTTGAGATATCTTAATTGTGGTTCTAAAATGTTTAGAATTGAGCAAAATAAGAGTTTGTTTTGGTTCTAGCACGTTTGGAATTTAGCAAAAATAGAAGCTTAATCATTCTTAACAAATCTACTAGTTTCTACTTTGAAAGTAGCCGAAAGTTAACTTTAAACAAGCGATGCGACAGGTCCGAAATGACCTGAGGTAAGGCGCTGCCATAAATAAAACTATCTTAATAGATCCGGACTTTGCACACACGGATTATTAAGCCGGGATATTAAATAGGTGCTCTGTGTAAAGATGGTGGTTTTGTGAATAGGATAACCTAAATGGTAAATTAGCCTCGGTCGATAATTCAATAAACATACCTAAATAAAGTCCTTATGTGAGGAGATGAACTAGGTTTGGTGAGATAGACGGTAATTCTATGCGAACACGATAACCCCATCAATGCTACAGACCGGTCACTGAAATAAAGTCCAAAACAGGAGGAGAGGGAAACCTAATATAGAGGTGTGAGATATGAGATATTAACTTAAACAGTCCCAAGAAACAACAGATAGTTGTATACGGGTGAGATCTAATGTCCAATCGACAGTCACCTCTATAGATAAAATTTCCGGAACACCTAATATAGGTGGAAGATAGAAGATATTAACGTCAACTGAGTCCCAAGAAACAACAGAAAATTAGCTTATAGTTGTAAACGGGTGAGACCTAATGTTCGATTGAAAGTCACCTCTATAGATAAAGTTTCCAGACCGGAGAATCCCACATGGTAGAATACATATCACATAGGCTGTGGGAATATACATTAGACCATAATTAGAGTAATTTGATAATGTTAGGAACCACACACATAGATCATGGAGACCTAATACACATATATTGGGAACATAGAGGGTCAGCCTAGCACACACACATAGGGGGTAGTGACATACACATTACGTGCGAAACACATAGGGATAAGGTCGATTATTAAGATGGGATATAAAATAAGTAGATGTGGAAACAATGTGAAGAAACAGCATGGGATTTAAAATAGGTAGTGTGAGAAATAACGGTCGTTTAACTGGTTTCATGAAATTAGAGTCTTCATAAGCCTCTGGGTTACTGGTTGGATGATTTATATGACTCAATATTATATTTCGTCCTAAGTTTGCTCAAGAAGCACACCTAACAATAAGATCCACATAGGATGGGGGTTATAGAATAATTAAGCGAGTATTTAAATGTGTATAAACCCTACCTAGGCGTCTGTAAGGAGACTATCAAAATATATTTGTAATATCAACAATGGGCAGTAAATCTTCAAAAGAGGTTCCCGAATTTACGGGAGATGAGCGCTATATGGAGTTAAAAGATAAAAGAAACATTTATTTTGGTCCAAAAGGGAGAAAGAAGTATGTATTTGATAGACATCTAGATGTAGAAAAGCTAGAATTGAGTTTAAAAGAAAAGGTAGAACCAAGTCAGATATGGATAGTACAGATCAGATTGCCAGTTCTCTCGGCGCTCCCGAGACAGGCAGGAAAGGGAGAGAATTCCGGGAACAAAGGTTCCACCGGTGTAGGTGAGAAAGGAAAAAGGGAGAAGTGTTTTAATTGTCAGAAGACAGGGCACTTCGCGAGGGACTGTCCAGCCCCCAGGGATTATTGTGGGAGGAAGGGACATATTCGCCGCAATTGCAAGAAGAAAGGAAAAGGGAAAGAATGACCAACACAGCCCAGAAAGTGAAGCAGGGAATTATTATGAATATCAAAGTATAATGATGTGGTTTGGAAATAGTTATTGTAAAGCCATGGAGTTGCTAAAAGAAGTGCACGTATATTCTACCAATTCGTCGTGAATAAATGATAAGTGAGGAGCCTAACTAGCTTTGCGAGGTGAGTAGGTTGAAGATGTATTTTCTTGTATCTGGAAATAACGTTATCTAAATGAGTTAGCCACGATTAGCTTAGGTGTTTGACCGCCGTGTGGGAAAAATAGTAGGAATTATAATTTAGAAAGTTTGAATTAACTAGTTCATTAGTGGATATTAAGTTTAAAATGGATATTAACGTTGTATTTCACCACATTTGAACCATCGCTAAAAGTTTAGATTTGACGTTCAATGTTGATAAAATATGTATGCTATGTGGTAGAGCAGAAACACGAGGAGTTATGGCTTTGGTAAAGTACTAAGAACCATGCTAATAAGTAATTAAAGTGGCCTCCCTGTAAAAAGCAGAAATAAGTTTGTTTTAACTATACTTAACAAATATTTTTTTTGAACTGGTAACAAACGTTAGCAAAAAGAGAGGTGGTTGGAAGCAAGTAATTAGTGGGATGTTTAAAAGTAAAGGTATGAATAAAACATTACTATTGTTTGACAATCAAGCTGATAAGGCAGCACCAACTTTTTGAAGGTCCAACATTTGTTAACTAATAGTTTTGCATTTGACTAAACTAATGCAAAGGTTAAACTGATAGGATTACTGGAAAGGGCCTCTGGGATTGGTTAGTTTAAAGTAAGGTCAATTCCACTTAATGGAAAACTATATTATATGATGAGGTTTGAATATAGTGCTTGCTTTCAGGCAAAATGGAAGTCAAATACGTGTGTATGTACAGTGGGGAAAAAAAGTATTTAGTCAGCCACCAATTGTGCAAGTTCTCTCACTTAAAAAGATTAGAGAGGCCTGTAATTTTCATCATAGGTACACTTCAACTATGACAGACAAAATGAGGAAACAAAATCCAGAAAATCACATTGTAGGATGTTTTATGAATTTATTTGCAATTATGGTGGAAAATAAGTATTTGGTCAATAACAAAAGTTTATCTCAATACTTTGTTATATACCCTTTGTTGGCAATGACAGAGGTCAAACGTTTTCTGTAAGTCTTCACAAGGTTTTCACACACTGTTGCTGGTATTTTGGCCCATTCCTCCATGCAGATCTCCTCTAGAGCAGTGATGTTTTGGGGCTGTCGCTGGGCAACACGGACTTGTGTTCAATGCCCTTGCTGATGGAAGGAGGTTTTCACTCAAAATCTCACGATACATGGCCCCATTCATTCTTTCCTTTACACGGATCAGTCGTCCTGGTTCCTTTGCAGAAAAACAGCCCCAAAGCATGATGTTTCCACCCCCATGCTTCACAGTAGGTATGGTGTTCTTTGGATGCAACTCAGCATTCTTTGTCCTCCAAACACGACGAGTTGAGTTTTTACCAAAAAGTTCTATTTTGGTTTCATCTGACATTCTCCCAATCCTCATCTGGATCATCCAAATGCTCTCTAGCAAACTTTAGACGGGCCTGAACATGTACTGGCTTAAGCAGGGGACACGTCTGGCACTGCAGGATTTGAGTCCCTGGCGGCGTAGTGTGTTACTGATGGTAGGCTTTGTTACTTTGGTCCCAGTTCTCTGCAGGTCATTCACTAGGTCCCCGTGTGGTTCTGGGATTTTTGCTCACCGTTCTTGTGATCATTTTGACCCCACGGGTGAGATCTTGCGTGGAGCCCCAGATCGAGGAAGATTATCAGTGGTCTTGTATGTCTTCCATTTCCTAATAATTGCTCCCACAGTTGATTTCTTCAAACCAAGCTGCTTACCTATTGCAGATTCAGTCTTCCCAACCTGGTGCAGGTCTACAATTTGGTTTCTGGTGTCCTTTGACAGCTCTTTGGTCTTGGCCATAGTGGAGTTTGGAGTGTGACTGTTTGAGGTTGTGGACAGGTGTCTTTAATACTGATAACAAGTTCAAACAGGTGCCATTAATACAGGTAATGAGTGGAGGACAGAGGAGCCTCTTAAAGAAGAAGTTACAGGTCTGTGAGAGCCAGAAATCTTGCTTGTTTGTATGTGACCAAATACTTATTTTCCACCATAATTTGCAAATAAATTCATTAAAAATCCTACAATGTGATTTTCTGGATTTTGTTTCCTCATTTTGTCTGTCATAGTTGAAGTGTACCTATGATGAAAATTACAGGCCTCTCTCATCTTTTTAAGTGAGAGAACTTGCACAATTGGTGGCTGACTAAATACTTTTTTTCCCCACTGTATGTTAATTAAGGGAGACAATAGATAATGGTTAACAGAAATAATCTACTGTATAATAGCTATCAAATGTACTGATTGGAAATTGGTCTATTAACGATAACATAGTGTTTGTACATGATTATGGCAGTGAGAGACCAGCCATATAATACTGTGTGTGTGTGTGATGTGAATGAGTAGGAATGTCTAAGTGGGGCAGGGAAGTGTCTGGACATTTCTGTTTGATTTCAACATATGGTTTAACACACACACCCAAGTACACACAGACAATCAATGTGATTGCGGAGGTCTCACTGAAGTGTGGGATTTAACCCTTTCTTGCGTGAGTTCCAAATATCTCTAACGGTCGCCCCAGCGTGAGTTATTTTATGCACGTGATGATGTTATGACGTTCTCTCCATAATAGAATGTGATTGTTATTCAACAATACATTTAATCCGCGCTGCCCTCAAAACAAGGAATTTAGCCTGTTTTTATTTATAGGCTGTTCAAACTTCCAATGATTTTCTAAAAGGTTTTTATTTTCTAAGAGCAGTTTGAATTGAGTTGTGTTCCGCCTCCTCGTTCATTCACATAAAAATAGTCATTTTTACTTTTACGGACAATTACATTTTTGGGACATTTCTGACCCGGACAAAATTCCCCAAGCACTTCCTAATTGTTTGTGCAGTTCAAGTCTGCAGACATTTTCTCATCGGAACAATCTGCACACGTGTTCACATTTTCCTTCTTTTGCCAGCATCGCAGTCACTGTTGTTTTCGTTACTAATAATAACTTTGGAAATGTGTGCGTTTCTATCAAAGTGCCATTACGTTGTAATATAGTTTCAGTATGTCGTGTTATGTCGTTTCTATTGTAGCTCACTTTATTTATGGAGCATAATATATTTGTATATTCCTTATAACCGCGGACACATGAGGTAACGTTACTCATTTCATAACCTTTATGGTGTTATATTCAATCTTGCTTAGGTAGCTAGCTACATTCCTCTATCAGCTCTGTAAAACAATGCTAGTTGCGTCAGAAAAGTATTAGCTTATGTTGTATTTTGAAGCTACCCTGGCCTTATGCCAAGTGGTGCAGCGGTCTATGGCACTGCATCTCAGTGCTAGGCATCACTACAGACACCCTGGTTCGAATCCAGGTTGTATTAGGTTGGGAGTCCCATAGGGCGGCACACAATTGGCCCAATTTTGTCAATGCAGTATTCTATTTTTATAGCAGTGTTTTATTATGTTACTTATTTGTAATATTGTTTTATTTCTATATCCTGATATTGTATTCTAATGAATAAGTCCTCTTTATTCTATACTTTCAGAAACCATGCCAATATCATAACTGGAACTGGACATCTTTCGAGCTGAAGATTGAGGCCAGCCTATGTATGCTAGCGTACACTCCTTAACAGTTTTACTGGATGAAAACACAGCAAGAAAACACATAGGCCAATATGTAATAGTCGTCCATTTTATTGCAGTATTGGTGGTGGTTGGTTCAACAACAACTTGTTTTACTAGAGGAAAAAAACGGAATATGCATAACCCATATTTAATATTCATGCAGTGACTGAACAACAACTGCACCTCTGAAGGCATAGTATCATGGCAGGTCACCTGTCAAGGCACCTGTCAGGTCAGTCAGTCACCTGTTGCTGCAGATGTGTTTAATAGTGCTTGAGCGTATGATACTCCTCAAAGCATGGTGAAACACATAGAGGTGTATCACAAGCTAAACACATGTATTTTGTCAACTTCCTCTGCTTACTTCTCCTGGTGCCAGACAGGCAGACTTTGCAGTGCCTCCGTGTGTGGCTACCTTGAGCAGCAGTTTGAGGGACTTTGCAGGGAAAATGCCGTGCAGTGAGGCGTAGGGGATTGTCCGCAGCAGGCGACTCCCAGTGGATGGGCGCCGAGGGTGTGGTGCTCCTCCAGCAGCTCTCTCATGAGGTTCTCTCTATACTTTTGGTAGGTAATTACTTTACCTATGAGGGAGTGGGGAGGATGAGGAAAGTTAGAGGATGATGAGGCAGTGGGTAGGTGGGTGAGATATTGTCACTATAATTGCATAATGTATTTGTATGTGAACTGTACATCCAATTACAAAAATACCTTGTTCAGTAATCATCTCACCTGTTAGTTGGCGGTGAACTATGCTGCCGTTGAGGACAGCAGTGTCGATCAGATGGAAAAATATCTTCTTATACCACTTGGTCGTTTTCCGAGCGCATTCCACAAAGCTGTTCATCATGTCCGCCTTCTCCACTGCCCCCATTTTGAGATTATAGTCAAGCACACAGTCTGGTTTGATCTTTCTCTCTCCCGTCAGGTGGTCCACCTTCCCTGTGGCTGACACGGTTGCTGTATGGACAGTGGAGAGTACATGGACGTCTCGTTTGTCATGCCACTTTAATGCCAGCTGTTGACCATTCTCCTTGAACTCCAACTCCCCTCTCTGCATCTTCCTGCAGCCGAATGCCGGCATCCCCTTCCTGTTCGACCTGACTGTGCCACAGGCCCCTGTGCTGTTGGAGAGCAGATGCTGGAAGAGTGTGGGACTGCTGTACCAATTGTCCACATACAAAGTGTGTCCCTTGCCGAGATGAAGAGCCAGCATGGTCATCACCACAGACCTGGACACCCCAAGCCCCTCATAATGTTTGATGTCAGTGGTGGACCCTGTGTAAACTATAATGTCCTGGACAAATCACGTCTTCACGTCGCACATGACAAAGAACTTGACTCCAAACCTGTGCCTTTTGGAGGGAATATATTTATGGAACGCCAGCCTACCTTTCCATAACATCAGGGACTCATCAATGCATAGGTCCTTGTATGGCACAAAGACCCGACCAAATGCTGATGTCAGGCTGATAAGAACATTTCTTATTTTGTGTAACGGGTCACTTAGGATGGCAGTAGCATTGTTGACAAAATGCAGGCATCGCAGCAGAGCTAGGAAGCGGTCTTGGGAAAAGAGGGTGGCAAAGAAGGGAGTTGCAAACATAGGATCTGTGCTCCAGTAGTCTCTTAGGGAGTTATTCTTTACTACCCCCATGAGAAGGAATGTCACCAGGAAAGTATACATTTCACTAATTGTGGTTGTCACCCATTTAGCGAGTTTCCCCCTCACTCCTGGCTCTCTCTTCTCCTGTAGCTCCAAAGCATAGCGATTGGTCTCCTCTACTATGTTTCCCACCAGCTCCTCTGTCAGAAACAACTTGAAGCACTCTGCCTCAGTTGGAAATGGCAAGGGGCGTTGCACTCCAGACTGGGACTCATCAAAGCAAACAGCAGGGCCAGGAGGGATGAAATGACTGGTGGCCTTCCAGCTACCACAGAACTCCTGTACTTCATCCACTGTCGGTCTGCCTCCATCACCACCAGCATCTTCAAAGGGACCTGCTACTTCGTCAGTGGACAAGGGAACCTCAGATTCAGGGTTCTCAATGGCTACAAGGTTGGGCGGCAGCTCCTCACTGTCACTGTCAGAATCAGATTCCTGACTTTCATACTCAGACTCATTGTCAGAATTAAAAAAAATCTCCAGAATTTCCACATTTGTGAGTGGTCTCCTTTTGAAAGACATTGCTAATGCTACAGCTTAGCTCACTAGCTACATACATAAACAACAACACTGTGGGAGTGAGAGGTTACGTTGAGCACGCGACACTTATATCAATAAATCACTATCAGAAAATGTTTTGTGTGGTAATTATTTATATATTCACTGTTTTATTCACGTTTTCAATTACAGGTGACAAATCATGCATTCCGATTCTTGCATAGATTGTAATGGGCACATATTCTGTGTGTAAAATATTCTAGCTGTGTAGCCATGTTTGTTGACATACAATGCATTCACGTAGTCACATAATCGTCTGTTTTAACAAAGATGTTATAGAAAAATTAGGTGAGTAAGGGTTCACTCGTTTTTTGAGGATTTCCGGAAATGAATGGTGGTATGTGAACTATAGTAGACGACACATCCCTTCAACGTGCATACTATAAACAGACCAAAGTCATCTTGTCTTCTCTTATTATCTTTGGTTTCTGTGAGGAAAAAGCATGGCTGCGCGCTGAAAGTTGTTTACTTTCGACGTCTTGAAAGTGTTTTACCTAATTATTTCGGTCAATGGTGAGCTCACCCGTGATGTGATTAATTATACACAGTAATTGCTATTAACTAATTCATATTGTAGTTTATGTCAGCCGAGAGTTAGAGAATATGACCATTGTTACGTCAGTCTCTCAGTTAGCGCGAGGACAAATGTAGCCTACATTTTTCCGGTTAGGGTGATTGTGTTATGCTGTAGCTACTTCTGTGAATGTCTGAATGTTGAATCCAAAAATAAACTGTTCACATTCTGGACATAACGTTGTAAGGACTGTGCTTGTGTAAATAGTTTCTGAAAAAGTGTGGCCAGCTCAATTGTTGATTGTTGTCGTTCGAAACTGGCGTTTTAAATAAACATTCTAAACGAACGTTCTAATCACAAGGATGAGATCGTACACTTGAGGGACCACTGTAGAACGATCGCAGCTATGAGATGGTACGTGTGAAAGGGTTAATTTGTATAGAACTGTTTTGAAAATCCCTGAATAGTTGAACAATTCCTGGTGAAAACTGATCACTTTCACTAGAAATTAGATTGTGAGAAACACTATTTTCTATCCAAATTGTACTATTACTTTAGGAGATTATTATTATCTCCTTAGGAAATTATATGGATAATGTTTGGGAAATAGAGCCTTGTTCAGTCTGCATATAGGAGGAGTAGAGAGAGAGTTTTGGGCTGAACACACGTGTGTTAGAACATGCAGTTAGACAACCATCAGGATTGTTCTAAGGCAGTAGGGAGTATATGGGGTGAAAAGGGTAGGCGCCCATCGCCAGACAGTGTAGGTGAGGAGGAGGTATTTGAGTTAGCTACAGTAGATTTGGCTCTAGCACAGGAACAGAAACCATTTTTAACATTGTTCTGACTCATGAGGCTTCAGGGGGGGAAGCAATGGTACCGGTGCTAATTTCCAAGTTGTGTCCTGTTAACCTATTGGGAAGGGATGTGAATATAGCTGTACCACCTACTGAAAGGGGCATGAAGGCCCACATAGTTAAGAACAATATGGTCATCTGTGGGGACAGCGAACCTTGTTGCTGGTATAGTCAGGACTTAGTCAGAACGGTGGGAGAGTATGGGTTATTGGGTATCAAAGGGAAAGAAGATTAATGACTGGGTATCCGTGGAGGGAGGGGTTGCGCACAGCCCATCCGCAGACAGATACCGTAGGAAGTTTTGTTTGGCATTCCCTAGATATGACTGTTCGTTTACTCAGACTGTGGACTGTAGGGAGGGGGTCATGACGTCAGCTTTGACCTAGAAACATGGGGGAAGAAGGATAAGCCAGTGGCTTGTTACTCCTCTCTTTTGGATAAGGTGGTCTTTTGTGTCTTGTATTATATTGTTAGGCATGCCAAATTTGACTATTGAGAGATGGATACCTCCACACTTATACTAACAGTACTGATGGGAGCCCACGTTTATTGTGTAACTGAGAAAATTGTGTTGCACAGGCCTGATTGGACAGATTTGCCATTAACAGATGGAGAAATTACTATGTTTATAGATGAGTCTTCAAAGTAGAACTCAGATGTTTCGAATACAACTGGGTATGATGTTGCTACTCTTACTAAAAACTTAGAGGCTGAATCACGACCTAGTCACTATTCTGTGCAGCAGGCAGAAATTGATTTATTTGTTATGATTTCTCCATTTCTATATATGGTAGAGCCATTTTTAGATATGGTAGTGTTTTGATACAGGGGCAGAGCCTTGTATCAACAGGAGGGATATGGTAGAGATGATTGTTAGATGGTAGAGATGATTGTTAGATATTAGAGATGATTGTTAGATATGGTAGAGATTGTTGGACAACACAAATTACTTAATAAAAGTTTTTGTTAATACATTTTTTGTTGGAAATGGATTTTATAGAGCTTACCAGGAGCGAAGGAAAGAAACAGTGTTTAATTATTATTGTATTATAGAACGCATGAATTCTATGATTAAAAGTAGGTTAAGATAGACACACCTGAGTACAGGATGAAATTGGGTAAAATGTCTACCAATAGTATTAATGAGATATTCGGATAACCCCAAACAAGGAGGGATTATCTCCATTTGAGAAAGTATTTGGTAGACCTTTTAGAATGAGAGTTAGGAAGATACAGTAGCAGATCACATGAGAAGTTGTTTGCTAACCACACCTGTATGTCAGAGATTTTATGCCCAACAGAAGAACTACAGAAGGAAGGGAGCCATACGATCCAGCCTGGTGACTCGGTGTGGGTCCAGTCTCTGAAGAAAAAGGACTGGAAGCAGCCCTGTTGGGAAGGTCCTTACCAGGTTATGTTGGTCACAGCCTTTGCCATTAGAATATCAGAAAGAGTAACCTGGGTCAACGTTACCCACTGCAGAAAGGTAGGAACACATACAAACACCGTGGAACACACGCAGAGTTAGAGAGCAGAACTGGACCGATAGGGTCTGGGGGTCACTTCTGTTAACGAAGATTTCCTACCCCGACCTATCATCACTGTAGTGTGTTCACTAGAGGTGTGAGTATGGGGTGGTACCTAGCAGACTGGCTAAGGGCAGGAGAGGGTTGGCGGTTTTTGGGATATGGGGAACCTTGAGCTGCATCATAGTTTTGATTATCTTTTTTATACATCCTGATTCAACACCTCCAGTATAAATTATATGTCGCTGACAGGTTTAAGAAGTAAAAGACAAGTTATATAATACCCGACCCTTCATGAATAAGAAGGATATAAAGAAGGAGTCCAAATAGGTGAAAATTCTCAACCTTACAGATTCTATAACTGATGTGTGGTGGGCTTGTACCAATAAAGGAGGCCTCCGACAGGCATTACCTAAAGGGTGGAGGGGCACTTGTGTTCTGGTATTATTGGTCCAACCAGTTAGGATTAGACATCAGAGGCCAGTTCTGGACGGGATAACTAGAAAAAGTAGGCAGCCTAATGTAGGCAGTTCTATTTGGATGGATGTCATAGGCATCGCCAGAGAAGTTCCAGACGAGTATAAAGCTATGAATCAGATTGGGGAGGGTTTTATCACTACGTTCTTCTGGTGGGTAACGATAACTAAAAATGTTGATTGGATCAATTATATGTATTATAATCAACACGGATTTGTGAATAAGACTAGAGATGCAGTGATGGGAATCTCTGAACAATTATCCGCCACCTCCCTCATGACCTGTGTTATTGGCTGAAAGGGTGGCGTATGCAGAAGGGTGGGGGAATAATGTGCTGTACCTTCTTCCCCAATAACATAGCTCCAGCTCTGACGAGTTGGTTTGACAATATGTTTGGGCAATTGAAAAATGTAATGATTACTGTGTTGTGGGCAACTTTCACCTGTATGACTGTGTTGGTGTTGTGTGGGTGTTGTTTGATTCCGTGTGTGTGTGAGATTTTGTGTCTAGGTCTCTGGAAAAGGCGGTGATGATTCTCCATGGCCCTGCCAGACTCAGACCATGTGACGACAGATACATGCCTTCTAGATTGACAGAGAATGCTGTTGGTTTTAATCCAGAGGAGCCTGAATTAGATGAAACTATTTTTAATGTTTAGTAATGTTGTCTATTTGATAAGGTTTATAATGAAAATCCTACCTAGAAGAGTTATGATTGGATATAGGCCTAGAACAGTAATTGATGAGGATCAGATGTAAATACATGTATTGGTTTTGTGTAATCGTTTTGTGTGGCAATGATAATTCTAATCAAAATAGTTGTGGTGTTATTTCTTTATGGGTTGTTTCTATTTGGTGTGGTGTCATTATTAATTCTAATCAATATAGATGGGTGATTGTGTGTAAAAATGTAGTCAAAAGGGTGGATTGTTATAGATTTTATGTTTAATGACTAAATGTTTGTACATCTAAGAATATTCCATTCTGAAAATGTATGCAATAGAGATAGAGTTATAAGACAAACGGTAGTCCAATTGATGTTTGTCTGTCTATAAATGAATATTGTGTGGAGAGTGGAACAGGATGGTACGACTTGTGAGAAGGAGTCAGTGAGAACAAAGCATTCTTAGTTCTAATCAGACATATGTGGGAAGGCTTCTGTCCTTGAGACAGGAGGGACTGTTAGGAGCTGTCCAAGTTTGACTTATGTTGTAAGATTGTGATAGGCCGCTGAATGTGTACTGTGGGAAAACACTATTTTCCTGGAAAGGGTGGGGAATATGGTGGGACCTTTGTATTTTTTGTATTTCAACATTGTACAGTATAAAAGACTGTGTACACCTTTTAAAATCAGAGCTCTCGCGTGAATAAACACTTTTGCATTTGACCATTATAGATTGGGCCTCTGTTTGTCTCATTTCAACCAGTATCTTACAAATACTGGGTAACAGACAGAGTTTGTTTAATTGAAGTTCAGTTTGTGAACATTGAGCACAAAATTTCCATAACAATTAGGGCCTAATGAATTTATTTCAATTATTTCCTTATATGAACTGTAACTCAGTAAAATCATATAAATTGCTGCATGTTGCGTTTTATATTTTGGTTCAGTATATATATGGACATATTATAAAGTATGAAAAGGCGTATTCATTCACATTTTTAAAACTTTTTTATAATACCATCATGTTTTGTATATATTTTATTCAACTTTTATAGTGTACTAGATCATATTGGTCGAAAAGTTTTTCTTAGACATATATACATTTCTGGGGGGGACACTACTACATTAATAAAATATTGCCCTCTTGCTCGATTGAGTACTAGAACCATAGTGAAACAGTGAAAAAAGGCTGTCAGCTCAAAAAAGGTCCAATGCAGCCATTTTTATCTCAATATCAACTCATTTCTGGGTAACAAATAAGTACCTTACTGCGTTTGTTTTCATTTAAAATGGTCTTTGCTTCTCAGCAAAGAGCAATTCCTTAAGCAATAATTTTGCTAGGACTGTCTGGGAGTGAGTGGGGAGGGGAAAACTGAAGTCTGGGCACAGTTGTATTTCTGACATTTTATTCTGTGACTAAATAAATGCCAACAGGAAATGCACTTGTTATAGCAGCTTGTTGAGCACTAGGCATTCTTCTGTATCGCATTTACTGCAGACAGGGGTGAGGTAAGAAAACATGTATTTTTTTCAAAAGACAAAGAAGGACATCAAGGACACAAAAAACATCCCGACGGAGTGAGAGAGAGGGAGATAACAAGAAAGAGAACGAGAGAAAACGAGAGAGAGAAAAAGAGAGTGCTCATTACTCTGCGAACAGCAGTCCAAGCTGTGACATGGTGGGACGTTGTATGCAAGTTAATCTTTTGTAAGGAGCATCAGAATGCAGGAAATGATAGGTCGACAGTCTGCTGAGGGGGGTTGGGCGAGGCTGTCTGCATACACTGTCTGGAACATAATACACACACACACACACACACACACACACACACACACACACACAAAATCGAGGAAAGACTGTGTGTGTGCTGCTCCACCCTCTGAATACTGTCTATTTTGCTGTTTTTTCTTCTTCACCAAAATAACACACATCCACGCATCTCTAAAGATCCCAACTACAAGTCCTGAGTGCTTAAAACGGTGATAATTGTTTTCATCTGGAAAGAAAGAGAGAGAAAATCTGTCACTGTGCCTGCCTGCCATTGAATAATTTTTGAAAGCATTAATTTCCAAATCTAAAAAAGATACTTATGTCTTTAGAGGTCCAAGGCAGCCATTTCTATCTCAGTATCAAATAACTTCTGGGTAACAATTAAGCACCTTACTGTGATTGTTTTAAATTAAAATGGCAAAAATAAATACAAAAACTACTTAGCAAAGAGCAATTTCTTACTCAATTTTACTAGGACTATCTGGGAGTGGTCTGAGTGGGGAGGAGAAAACAAACTAGCGGTTATTGGCAGAGAGGTTTGGAACTCTCTTTCTTATTGGTCTATTAACTCCATCGAACCAAAACAGGCTGAAATTTCAGGCGGTCTTTTCAAACAGCTCTTACACTAACAGAGTGATCATAATTTTCACAATTTTACAGTATTATAGTGTGGAAATACATATAAAACACAGGAAAATCATGTTTATGACTGCATGGAGCCTTTGAAAATATCTTTGGAGCCCTCTAACAGTCACTCAAGGGGAAACTCAACAAAATAACTTGCAAAGAAAGGAGTCATACAATAGTAGGAAGTACCAATACAGAAGAAATGTTCATAAAAAACATTAATCTGCACAGTTACAGTCAAATCAAAGCAAATGTTCATTGTCACAAGCTTAGTAAACAAAAGGTGTAGACTAACAGTGAAATGCTTCCCAACAATGCAGAACAGAATAATATATACTAAATAATAATAGAACAACAAAAAAGGAGTAACACGAGGAATACAAAATAAGAAATGATAGCTTGGCTATATACAGTGCATTCAGAAAGTATTCAGACTTCTTCCCTTATTCCACATTTTGTTACGTTACAGCCTTATTCTAAAATGGATTGAATTATATTTTTTCCTCATCAATCTATGCACAATATCCCATAATGACAAAGTGAAAACAGGTTTTTAGAATTTTTGCAAAGGTCCATCCTGTTTCCATTGATCTTCCTTGATGTTTCTACAACTTGATTGGAGTCCCCCTGTGGCAAATTCAATTGATTGGGCATGATTCGATCATCGATCCATTTTTCATTTTCCATTTGTTTTGTCTTGTCTTCCCACACACCTGGTTTCAATTCCATTCATTACATGTTGTGTATTTAACCTTCTGTTTCCCACATGTCCTTGTCAAGAAATTGTTGTTTGTAGTGCTTGTGCTTTGTTATGTATACTGGTAGTTTACGGGTTGTTTGTACCCAATTGATTTTCTCGTGTTGTTTTGACCGGTTGGTTTGTTTATTAAACAACTACGAGTATTACCCAGCTTTGCTCTCCTGCGCCTGACTTCTCTGCCACCAGTTACGCAACCCCTACACAGACGGAAGCCACTTCTCAGTAAAAGGCACATGACAGTCCGTTTGGAGTTTTCCAAAAGACACCTAAATGACTCAGAACATGAGAAACAAGATTCTCTGGTCTGATGAAACCAAGATTGAACTCTTTGGCCTGAATGCCAAGTGTCACGTTTGGAGGAACCCTGGCACCATCTCTACGGTGAAGCATGGTGGTGACAGCATCATGCTGTGGGGATGTTTTTGAGCGGCAGGGACTGGGAGACTAGTCAGGATCGAGGGAAAGAATAAGGCTGTAACGTATACATTTTTGAAATATCAAGGGGTTTGGATACTTTCCGAATGCACTGTACATGGAGTACCAGTACCGAGTCTGTATCACAAAAGTCTGGGTACAGTTGTACTCCTGACATTTTATTATTTGAATGAATAACTTACAGTGGGAAATGCACTTGTTAGAGCAGCTTGTTGAGCACTAGGTTTTCTTCTGTATCACATCAACTGCAGACAGGGGTGAGGTAAGAAATGACAAAAAGAGGATCGAAAAAAAATTGAAAGACAAAAAAGGACATCAAGGACACAAAAAACACACCGACACTGTGAGTGAGGGAGAGCGAGAGAACGAGAGTGAGAGAGAGAGAGCTCATTACTCTGCGAACAGCAGTCCAAGTTGTGACATGGTGGGACATTGTTTGCGAGTTAATCTGTTGTAGGGAGCATAAAAATGCAGGGGATGATAGGTCGACAGTCTGCAGAGGGTGGTCGGGCGAGGCTGTCTGCATACACTGTCTGGAACATAATACACGCACGCACGCATGCACACGTGTGCGCGCACACACACACAGAGTTGAGGGAAGACTGAAAGCGTCAATGCTGCCCCACCCTCTAAATACTTTATATCTTGCAGTTTTTTCTTATTCACCAAAACAACACACATCCACACGTCTCTACAGATCCCAACAACAAGTCCGTGCACACACACACACCCACAGTCGACGGAAGGCTGAATCTGAAGTCTTACAGCTTCTTACAGACTTTCAGTTAAGCTCAATGCTAATTCATACAGATTCATTTAATCTATGATCTGTAAAAGGAAGGGTGCTCTTTTCTGACCAGTATTTTTCCTGCTGGTTAGATGATCGACAAGTGAAAAAGAGAGTAAAACTATGACTTTGATTTGACCTATTTTACAACTGTAAGTGGAGACAACCACACAGTCCATGGGAACAGTTAAGACAGACAAAGAGTGTCCTCATACAGTGCTCCTTTTCACCACTGCATCTACAAGCTGCTATTCATTCAGACAGAAGTGGTGAATACAGAGAGGTGATGAATAGGACGGCGAGTCGATCATCTCCTCCTCAGCACACAGAGTCCAGAACCTACTCCCATCTTTCCTTCTTTCTTTCTTCCTTCCTTTCCTCTCATGAAAAGCCATGCAGTAACATGATCTGCTGCCAAAGAAAGAAGGAAAGAAAGTGCTTGGCTCCAATGGAAGGAAAGAGATCCTAATGGTAAACAAGCTAGAACAAGAGCCTTAGGCTCTCTCCAGGAGAATAAACTGTAATCCTCTCCTCCAGTCCCTGGAGGGGGACTAAGTCACTGGAACAGGATGGAGGGTTTATGTGATGGGGAGACGGCGTGAGCTGCACATTCCATGAGTATGTCCTGCTAGGGCGGGGAGAGGGGTGTGAGGAGTGCGAAGGGAACCTAAGCCCTGGGGTTATCTGATTGGGAGGGTTCACGGTGGAAAAGCCTCCTCTTCGCCCCTTGAGGTGTGAGGGATTAGGCTGGAGATGCCTGAACACAACGTAGCCTCGGAAGAATGGGCTCAGGGAGAAAGAGAGCGAAGAGACAGCATATGAATAGATATGCCAGGGCAACACTCGTAAATCACATTTTACTGCTTGTTAATGTTGTGTTTCAGTCAGACACATACGAATTATGTTGAAGCGATTGTGATTGAAATCCGATACAGTCATGGACTCATTTGCGTTGGCTCAATGAGAGGAAAGCCCTGGAGGAGAGCTGATTTACAACTAATGTACACATGTTGACGGGGAATGTGTGTGTGCGTGTGTGTGTATGTGTATGTGCCCGTGTGCACGTGTGTGCTTGTGTGAACCATTGGATTGCTGATGATTATCTGGATCCATATAAACTGCAATACGATCACATTATTTAACTGTTCACACAAACCTCCTGCACAATTATAGTTTTCATAACAACATCTGTTTTTAATTAGGCAGGATATTGTGGATAATAATAGGTATTGGACTGCAGCATTGTTGAACAGCTTAAATGGTTATAGTCTCTTTTATGATGCAGATGGTCCAGTCGTGTCCTGAAGGACTGCAGGGTCGGCTGGGTTTCACTCCACCTCCTAATGGTTCCATTGAAGTGGATTTAGTGGGCAGGCAGGCAGAAAATAAAGTGACCTGAGCAGGTGATCAAGTTGTGAAGAGGCAGCTAATTGGCCTGGACAGGAGCTCTGACTGAAGCAGAACTGTCTCCTCTAGAGCTAGCATGGAAAACACTGTTGGGTTTCTTGTGGGCTTGAAAATGAAATAGAACAACGGTCATTATTTTGTCGTCCCCACCCCCCAAAAAAAAAAATATATATATATGTTGAATGGGAAAAACTGCATGTGTTCCCCCAGATGGAGAGGTCAGTCTGCCTATGTATGGAGTATATGTGTTAGTCCCATGTGATATTTTCCAGTCAGCGCCCCAACACAGCAACAGTCTATGAACTCAACCCATACATCGGTATGCTTTGAGGAGGTAAAGGGTCAAGCTCACTAATCTGTTTGAATTGATAAACTACACCTACTAATTGTGCTCCAAGAAGATTACCATGGAGGAAACTCAGAGAAAACACAGTATCTACAGGGCAAAGGAAATTAATCTTTACTGAACCAAGTATGTTTCATTGTCGGAGTTTAAAGAGAGGAAAAAAGCAGTTCAAAGGGAAGTCGGATGGATTACATGGCCTTTTGACCGAATAACAATCTCCATGTGTGTTTGTCTGCATGTGTTCTCAGAGGCTGCAGGAAATGGGATCCAGAAGTGACTTTTCACCACAGGAATGTAGGGGTCCCCAAGGAGATGAATTAGGGTCTGGTGGACCAGGAGTAGAGAGGAGAGGGGGACCGAGACAGGGGTAAAGAAATGGTTACCCGTTACTCATTCTCAACTGCAACACTTCTGACAAGTCTCCTAGAGCTTAGTTAAAGATTCATTCTTTTAAAGAAAACTCACTTCTTTCTTAAAGTGGTTACCAGTACTACATTTCACTCACTTCTGACAGTCTTATAAAGTTCAAACAGTCATTTATTAAAATAAAACATATTTCATTAAGTTGCATAATCTTTGGCTTTGCGTGTCCCTCAAATCAAATCACATTTTATTTGTCACATGCTTCTTAAACAGGTGTAGACGAACAGAGAAATGCTTATTAACTTATATTTTTTAAAGATAATAAGACAAGGAATAAATACACCATGAGTAACGACAACTTGGCTATATACACGGGGTACCAGTACCGAGTTGATGTGCAGGGGTACGAAGTAATTGAGGTAGATATGTACATATAGGTGGGGTAAAGTGACTAGGCAACAGGGTAGATAAAAAGCAGCAGCAGCATTTGTGATGAGTCACATTTGTGTAAATGGGATCAATGCAGGTAGTTATATTCACAGTCCACCAAGCTGACACATCAACGGCCCTAAAAGAACTTCATTGGACTCTATGTAAACTGGAAACCACATATCCTGAGGCTGCATTTATTGTAGCTGGGGATTTTAACAAGGCTAATCTGAAAACAAGGCTCCCTAAATTTTATCAGCATATCAAATGCGCGAGCGACCCAGGCTGGCAAAATCCTGGATCATTGTTATTCTAACTTCCGCAATGCATAGAAAGCCCTCCCCCGGCCCCCTTTCGGAAAATCTGACCACGACTCCATTTTGTTGCTCCCAGCCTATAGACAGAAACTAAAACAGGAAACGCCCGTGCTCAGGTCTGTTCAACGCTGGTCCGACCAATCTGATTCCACACTTCAAGATTTCACGTGGACTGTGTACTGGGATATGTTCCACATAGCGTCGGACAATAACATTGATGAATACGCTGATTCGGTGAGCGAATTTATTAGCAAGTGCATCGGTGATGTTGTACCCACAGCGACTATTAAAACCTTCCCCAACCAGAAACCGTGGATTGATGGCAGGTATTTGCGCAAAACTGAAAGCGCGAACCACTGCTTTTAATCAGGGCAAGGCAACTGGAAACATGACCGAATACAAACAGTGTAGCTATTCCCTCCGCAAGGCAATCAAACAAGCTAAGCATCAGTATAGAGACAAAGTAGAGTCACAATTCAACGGCTCAGACACGAGAGGTATGTGGTTGGGTCTACAGTCAATCACTGACTACAATAAGAAAACCAGCCCCGTCGCGGACCACGATGTCTTGCTCCCAGACAAACTAAACAACTTCTTTGTTCGCTTTGAGGACAATACAGTGCCACCGACACGGCCCGCTACCAAAACCTGCAGGCTCTCCTTCACCGCAGCCAACGTGAGTAAAACATTTAAACGTGTTAACCCTCACAAGGCTGCCGGTCCAGATGGCATCCCTGGCCGCGTCCTTAGAGCATGCGCAGACCAGCTGGCTGGTGTGTTTACGGACATATTCAATCAATCCTTATCCCAGTCTGCTGTTCCCACATGCTTCAAGAGGGCCACCATTGTTCCTGTTCCCAAGAAAGCGAAGGTAACTGAGCTAAATGACTATCGCCCCGTAGCACTCACTTCCGTCATCATGAAGTGCTTTGAGAGTAGTCAAGGATCATATCACCTCCACCCTACCTGACAACCTAGACCCACTCCAATTTGCTTACCGTCCCAATAGGTCCACAGACGACGCAATCGCAATCACACTGCACACTGCCCTAACCCATCTGGACAAGAGGAATACCTATGTAAGAATGCTGTTCATCAACTACAGCTCAGAATTTAACACCAAACTTGTCATTAATCTCGAGACCCTAGGTCTCGACCCCGCCCTGTGCAACTGGGTCCTGGACTTCCTGACGGGCCGCCCCCAGGTGGTGAGGGTAGGAAACAACATCTCCACCCCGCTGATCCTCAACACTGGGGCACAACAAGGATGCGTTCTCAGCCCTCTCCTGTACTCCCTGTTTACCCATGACTGTGTGGCCATGCACGCCTCCAACTCAATCATCAAGTTTACAGACGACACTACAGTGGTAGGCTTGATTACCAACAACCACAAGACGGCCTACAGGGAGGGGGTGAGGGCCCTCGGAGTGTGGTGTCAGGAAAATAACCTCTCACTCAACGTCAAATAAAACAAAGGAGATGATCGTGGACTTCAGGAAACAGCAGAGGGAGCACCCCCCTATCCACATCAACGGGACAGTAGTGGAGAAGGTGGAAAGTTTTGAGTTCCTTGGCGTACACATCACGGACAAACAGAAATGGTCCACCCACACAGACAGCGTGGTGAAGAAGGCACAACAGCGCCTCTTCAAAAGAAATTCGGCTTGTCACCAAAAACACTCACACACTTCTACAGATGCACAATCGAGAGCATCCTGTCGGGCTGTACCACCGCCTGGTACGGCAACTGCTCCGCCCACAACAGTAAGGCTCTCTAGAGGGTAGTGAGATCTGCACAACGCATCACCAGGGGTAAACTACCTGCCCTCCAGAACACCTACACCACCCGATGTCACAGGAAGGCCAAAAAGATCATCAAGGACAACAAACACCCGAGCCACTGCCTGTTCACCCCGCTATCATCCAGAAGGCGAGGTTAGCACAGGTGCATCAAAGCTGGGACTGAAAAACAGCTTCTATCTCAAGGCCATCAGACTGTTAAACAGCCATCACTAACATTGAGCGGCTGCTGCCAACATACTGACTCAAATCTCTAGCCACTTTAATAATAAAACATTGGATGTAATAAATGTAACACTAGCCACTTTAAACAATGCCACTTTATATAATGTTTACATATCCTACATGACTCATCTCATATGTATATACTGTACTCTATACCATCTACTGCATCTTGCCTATGCCGTTCGGCCATCGCTCATCCATATATTTATATGTACGTATTCTTATTAATTCCTTTACACTTGTGTGTATAAGGTGTTTGTCGTGAAATTGTTAGATTACTTGTTAGATACTACTGCATGGTCGGAACTAGAAGCACAAGCATTTCACTACACTTGCATTAACATCTGCTAACCATGTGTATGTGACAAATAACATTTGATTTGATTTGATTAGTCCGGGTAGCTATTTGGTTAAAATTCTTGGGATAGAAGCTTGTTCAGGGTCCTGTTGGTTCCAGACTTGGGGCATCGGTACCGCTTGTCGTGCGGTAGCAGAGAGAACAGTCTATGACTTGGGGGGCTGAAGACTTTTACAATTTTTAGAGCCTTTCTCTGACCCCGCCTGGTATAGAGGTCCTCGATGGCAGGGAGTATGGCCCCAATGATGAGGGTAGGGCTACAGAAGGTACGCACTACTCTCCGTAGGGTAGTGAAGGTACGCACTACCCTTCGGATGCCAAGCAGTTGCCATACCAAGCGGTGATACAGCCAGTCAAGATGCTCTCAATGGTGCAGTTGTAGAACCCATGACAAGTCTTTTCAGCTTCCTGAGGGGTAAGAGACGTTGTTGTGCCTTCTTCACGACTGTGTTGATGTGTGTGTAGACCATGTTAATTCCTTAGTGATTTTACATTTCGATTTTTTGTCATTTAGCAGACGCTCTTATCTATAGTGATTTACAGGAGCAATTAGGGTCAAGTGCCTTGCTTAACAGTACAACAGTGCAGTAGATTTTCACCTAGTCGGCTTGGGGATTCGACCCAGGGACCTTTCGGTTACTGGCCCAAAGCTCTTAACCGCTTGGTTACCTGCCACCGTTGACACCAAGTAACTTTAAGCTCTTGACCCGCTCCACTACAGCCCCGTTGATGTGGATGGGGGTGTGCTCGGCCCTCCATTTCCTGTAGTCCACGATCAGTTCCTTTGTCTTGCTGCCAGGTCACTGGCCTGCTCTTTATAGGCTGTATAACATACAGGGTCAGGGAGAGGTTGAAAATGTCAGTACAGACACTTGCCGGCTGATCAGCACATGCGTCCTGGTAATCCATCTGGCCCTGCGGCCTTGTGAATGTTAACCTGTTTAAAGGTCTTACTCCCATCCCGTCCTTGAATCAGTCTCTTCTTTTTAATGCCCAATAGATTTACGATAGTTAACTGCCAACTGCTGTAGATAGTAAGACTGAAGAAGGAGAAAGGGAACAGAACATTTCCTACTGACTGGTGGAAAATGAGCTTTTTAGAGGTCCTCCTGTCTAAATTAAAATAAATTAAATCTGAATGAGATTTTGTGCCTTCGTGAGGCTGTAAACTAAGGCCTAGCCCGTTTCAATAACTCTATTGTAATGATTTTGTCCGTATGGAATGCCTTTGTGCATCGGTATCTGTGTCATGGAAAGAGCAGGTGTCCTAAATGTTTTGTCCCCTTCCTGTAAATCCATGTTCCACAATCCTCAGTAAGAGGGGTTATTGTGAAGTCACGTTTCATCAAACACACTGCCCACCAGCGACAAGATGCTGCAGACACTTTCCTCCAGCTGTCTGTGGTGCAGGCTGGGCCGCATGAGAAATATCACCATCAATGCCCTCGCATCAATGCCCTCACAAATCAATGGGTGTCATGAACCACTGTGAGATCCAGCCAGGTAGCCCATTGCTTTACACAGATACACACACTGAACAAAACAACAGGAGAGCCAAATACTCCCACATGTTGTGCTATTAAGTTACATAACGAGGGGATCGATGTGGGGGGTAGATGTGTCAATATGAGAAGAGGAAGTTAGACAAACCCTACCCCTCTTAAAATGAGAGAGGGAGACGGGGGAGTCGATGTACATGTAGGTGATTAGGGAAGAGTGGGACATTACTGCAGAGACACTTATTACACTCCTGGGGCTGTGTGCTATATGACGCTCTGGGGTTCCTGTCATAACCGCTGTGGTTGAGTGTTATAGGAGGCAGCGTGTGGGGAATGGAGGGGAGGAGGGCTGCTGCGCTGCGGCCTGCTGCAAGCCTCTGCTCTGCTCTACAGTAATAGTAAATGAAAAGCATGCCAGAGGAGGAGACGGTCGATGGAGAGAGGGATGTGGTGGTGGGTGTACAGCGTAAGGCAGAGTAACACTGCCCCCGTGTGAGGAGGAGAGATGAGACAAGGTTTTCTTTCTCATTCTCTCTCCTTTTGTGTTCATTGCAGTTTGTGATATAGTGGACGGGCAAGGTTATCTACATCCGTTGAAATATGTTTGGATGACGAGAGCTGGGGGTCGCCTTTCATACAAAATTAGAGGAGAGGAGTGAAGTGGGAGGGGAGAGAAGAGGGGAGAGGCTGTGAAGATCTCTAATGTTATTTAGAGCTAAATGACCTTTCCTCTGACGTGTGATGTCTTTTTGAAAAGGGCAACAATGAAAAAAAAAGAGCAGTCTTTTCCATACAGGCTACAACCCAGGCAGGAATAAGCCTTTATAATGCTAAAATTGTTTCTTCCATGTAAAGACTTGAGTAAATAATGTTGACCGCTAAGTAGCACCACGCTGTAATTGAATAGGCCTATAACTGAATTAGCCGTGTACCGTAGACCTACTAAAATAATCTACGGAAGTATTCTTAAGCATTCGGAAAGTATTCAGACCCCTTTTTCCACATTTTGTTACGTTACAGCCTTATTCTAAAATTGATTACATAATTATTTTCCCTCATCAATCTACACACAACACCCCATAATAAACAGGTTTTTAGAAACTTTGATACATTTATATTTTTTTTTAACAGAAATACCTTATTTACATAAGTATTTAGACCCTTTGCAATGAGACTCGAAATTGAGCTCAGGTGAATCCTGTTTCCATTGTTTCTACAATTTGATTGGAGCCCACCTGTGGTAAATTCAATTGATTGGACATGATTTGGTGAACAGAGCAAAGTACAGAGAGATCCTTGATGAAAACCTGCTCCAGAGCACTCAGAACCTCAGACTGGGTTCACCTTCCAACAGGACAACAACCCTAAGCACACAGCCAAGACAACGCAGGAGTGGCTTTGGGACAAGTCTCTGAATGTCCCAATCGAACATCTCTGGAGAGACCTGAAAATCGCTGTGCAACGACGCTCCCCATCCAACCTGACAGAGCTTGAGAGGATTTGCAGAGAAGAATGGGAGAATAGTCCACGATCAGTTACTTTGTCTTATTGACGTTGAGGGAGAGGTTGTTGTTCTGGCACCACACTGCCAGGTCTCTGACCTCTTCTCCTTAAGTTGCCTGTCTCATCTTTGTCGGTGATCAGGCCTACCACCGTCGTGTCGCTTGCAAACTTAATGGTGTTGGAATCATGCCTGGCCATGCACTCGTGGGTGAACAGGGAGTGCAGGAGGGGACTAAGTACGCACCCCTGAGGGGCCCAGGTGTTGAGGGTCAGCGTGGCGGATGTATTGTTGCCTACCCTCACCACCTGGGGGCAGGCCGTCAGGAAGTCCAGGATCTAGTCGCAGAGGGAGGTGTTCAGTCCCATTGACATTAGCTTAGTGATGAGCTTCTAGGACACTATGGTGTTGAACGCTGAGCTGTAGTCAATGAACAGCATTCTCACGTAGGTGTTCCTTTTGTCCAAGTGGGAAAGGTCAGTGAGGTATATATATTTTTATTATACTATTTTACACTAATGTAATTGTTCAGAGAAAGAGATTTTGACACCTCTATTTTCAATACCTCACCTTGCGAGATAACAGGGTTATTGTCTGGCTAAATTTCAGCATCCTGGCAGAGGCAAACAGGTTTTTGGCTAAAATATCCTTGTACTGGGTAAAGTCCATGACCTTAACTAGGGCCCCAGGACTAGTGGAAGCAAAATAGCCCGATAACATCAAAGATCCACCACCATATTTTACACTAGGTATGGGGTTATTGTCACGATCTTCTATAGGGACAGACCAAGACGCAGCGATGCTTCCAGTATACATTTTATTAAATACGAACGTAACTGGGAAACGAAGATTGTGATGTTGAAACATAACTAACAAAACACAGCTATGCACAAACAATAACCCACAAACCCCAATTGAAAACTACAAACATATATATGGTTCCCAATTAGAGACAACGACACACAGCTGCCTCTAATTGGGAACCATTCCCCAACATAGAAATATATAACCTAGAACATAAAAACCCTACACCAAAAACAAAACTAAACACACCAGCCTGTCTTCTCAGGCCTGGGCGTGACAATGCCCCCAAAGGCACGGACTCCGACCGCGCCACAAGTCCATGGGGGGGTCTTCGGGTGGGTCTTTTAGTCCCAGGTGGCGGCTCCGGTGCTGGCCGTGCTGGTCCGAAGTCACGCACCGGAGGCCCTGGGCCATTTGCTGGACTGGGGACCCTCACTGGCGGCCCCGGACTGGGGACCCTCACTGGCGGCCCCGGACAGGGGACCCTCACTGGCGGACCCGGACAGGGGACCCTCACTGGCGGACCCGGACAGGGGACCCTCACTGGCGGACCCGGACAGGGGACCCTCACTGGCGGACCTGGACAGGGGACCCTCACTGGCGGACCTGGACAGGGGACCCTCACTGGCCCTCTGGTGCGGGGAGCAGGAACCGGCCGTACTGGGCTCAAATAGCGCACTCTGGTGCGGGGAGCAGGAACCGGCAGTACTGGGCTCATAACGCGCACTCTGGTGCGGGGAGCAGGAACCGGCCGTACTGGGCTCATAACGCGCACTCTGGGGGGCCTGATGCGTGGAGCCGACACCATGTGCCCCCCCCCAAAAAAAATTGGGGGCTGCTGTGGCCACAAACCCCCCAGGAGCTCCCGCCAAGGAAAGGCCTCCCAATCCGCCTCTATCTCCGCCATGGTCAAGAACCCCTTCTCCTTCTTGCCAAGCTGCTTGGTCTCTTGGTGGTGGGTTATTCTGTCACGATCTTCTATAGGGACAGACCAAGACGCAGCGATGCTTCCAGTATACATTTTATTAAATACGAACGTAACTGGGAAAAATAACAAAAACTAAACGAAGATCGTGATGTTGAGACAAAACAAACACAGCTAAACACACCAGCCTGTCTTCTCAGGCCTGAACGTGACAGTTATTTTTTGCTCATACATTCTCATTTCGACGCCAAACCCACCACTGGTGTGCGTGGCCAAAGAGCTTTATTTTCATCTCCTGGAGTTTACAAAACGGCATTGGAACTTGGATTGGAACCGGTGCTTTGGTCAAATGACATGAAAATATAGCTCTTTGGCCACCCGCACACCGTTGTGGGTTTGGCGTCAAAATGAGAATAATCATGGTAATCTGCAAAAAGTGAAGTAACAGCCTACTCAAAACTTTTAATGCAATTTGACATTGAAAAATCATCAGTAAAGGAGGTAATAGAGCTGAATATGAGGAAGTAAAGAGAGACCGAGAGAAAGCAGGAGGATAGATAGACAAATGCAAGACAAGCAGGCAGACAAGAGCAGCCATGGAAAGAGATGTGGACGCAAGTTCATGCATGTCCTGGGAGCACTTGAAAACCTCTTAGCAGTAACATCAACAAAACACCACATCCTCCTCCTGATGTCCTCAGAGTGGAGCGTTCAGGAGATTACTCATGTTGACAAGCTGCTGGAAGCAAGCCATGGCCCAGTCAGAGCAGAGATAACAATGCGGAGTCTGAACGCTACTCTGTTCTTTCAGTTTTTCCCCAATCATAGTCCCAAACAACCGTGACCATCCAATGTCGGTCACACATGCACTCAAGCACACAGCAGAGGGGGTGTAACTGGAAGGCTAATCGTCCAGCTATATATGAAAGCTATTGCTGTAAGGGGACAACCCAGGGATTTAATATCTCTGACTGTAACAGTGGAAGACTATACTGTGTGCTTGATGTGAATAAATCCCATGTGGTGTTTGTTTTCCTGTACATCCTCCTGGGCAATTACTCTACATAAACATCTGTACAATAGCACACTATTACAGTAATTAGAGAACAAAAGAGACTATGCTTTATGTATACAGTACGTAGCTGAGGAGGAATAGAGGAAAATTCCAACTAATGCTCAGTTTATGCCATGAAAATATAGTCTATTAAATGGATTTCAGATTCCAACCTGGTTTGCTTATTTCAATGAATTGATGACTATAGACCGGTTGGTTGTTTAGCAACAAAACCGACGTGTACGCAACTATGGGACAAAACAGACTGAGATGGCTTAGATTGTTGATAACATGTAAACTACACTGAACAAAAATATAAACGCAACATGTAAAGTGTTGGTCCCAAGTTACACGAGCTGAAATAAAAGACCACAGAAAATGTCCATACACAGTAAGCTTATTTCTCTCAAATTTGTTTACATCCCTGTTAGTGATAATTTCTCCTTTGCCAAGATAATCCATCCACCTGACAGGAGTGGCATATCAATAAGCTGATTAAACAGCATGATCATTGCTCAGGTGCACATTGTGCTGGGGACAATAAAAGGCCACTATAAAATCTGCACTTTTGTCACACAACACAATGCCACAGATGTCTCAAGTTTTGAGGGAGCATGCAATTGGCATGCTGATTGCAGGAATGTCCACCAGAGCTGTTGCCAGAGAATTTAATGTTAATTTCTCTACCATAAGCCACCTCCAACGTCGTTTTAGATCATTTGGCAGTATGTCCAACCGGCCTCACAACCGCAGACCACGTGTATGGCGTCGTATGGGCGAGTGGTTTGCTGATGTTAACGTTGTGAACAGAGTACCCCATGGTGGCGGTTATGGTATGGGCAAACATAAGCTACCAACAACGAACACAATTGCATTTTATCGATTGCAATTTAAATACACAGAGATACCATGCCGAGATCCCGAGGCCCATTGTAGTGCCATTCATCGACCGCCATCACCTCACGTTTCAGCATGATAATGCACGACCCCATGTCGCAAGGACCTGTACACAATTCCTGGAAGCTGAAAATATCTTAATTTTGCCATGGCTTGCATATTCACCAGACATGTCACCCATTGAACAAGTCTGGAATGCTCTGGATCAGCGTGTTCCAGTTCCCGCCAATATCCAGCAACTTCGCACAGCCATTGAAGAGGAGTGGGACAAAATTCCACAGGCCACAATCAACAGCCTGATCAACTTTATGCGAAGGAGATGGTGGTCACCAGATACTGACTGGTTTTCTGATACACGCCCTTACTTTTTCTTAAAGGTATCCGTGACCAACAGATTCATATCTGTATTCCCAGTCATGTGAAATCCATACATTAGGGCCTAATGAATTCATTTCAATTGACTGATTTCCTTCTATGAACTGTAACTCAGTAAAATCTTTGAAATTGTTGCCTGTTGCATTTATATATTTTTTCAGTATATACTGTGTGTCGTCTCTAAATGTATTGAGCACTTGTTGTCTCTCAAATACATTGTTGTTGGTTAGCTAGCTAGTGAATGTTAGAACTGACCAGTCAAAACACCTCAAAACAAGACATGGTATCAAGAACAAGATCAAAGCTGAAACAAGCCACTTATGATTCCCCACATCTTGTCATTGATGCTCGCAATCTGGCCATCCAGAATCACAACAACATGGACTTCTGCCCCCATTGAAGCGTGCACATCATTTTCGTAATGTTGTCAGCTAACCCGTCTATATCATTAGCACTATACTACACTGTAAATGGGGGGAGAAACCTTTGCTTCACTAGGAGCATGGTGGTGGCTGTCATACTGTATTCCAGACCACCCAGGCGCCCAGTAAGCATTCCCTCAGCCCCACAGCCCTCCTCAGTGCCTAAGTGACATCTCCATGTTATTATGGCTGCATGGCTCACACCCCCTGTGGAAATAGCACTGACGCTCACTGTCCCTTTCTATCGCTTCTCCTCTCCTCTGAGAGATGGCGATTGGGGAAAGGCGCTCACAAGTTATTATCATGTGTGTGCCTATTTCCCAAAGGCTAGTAGGTGTGTGCGTGTGGGTGGAGGTCGGGGTGTGACCCATTCCCAGTCACTTTTACTTCAGTGTTGTAACTGCCACTGTGTGTCAAGATAGATATGCAGAGATGACTAGGTGTTTGTCTGCCTCATCAAATGTAGCTCATGTTAGATCTGGCCCAGAAGGCTAAAAGACACCAAACATCTTTCTACATTGTCCAACTGAACAATCCCAAGGCTAAAACTGTCAACTGTCCAACTCCAACTAGCGTTCACTGTGCTGATAAAGAAATGAACTGCATGCAAGGTGTACTACTAGTCTAGCTAAGAAGATACACTATACATACGTATAACTGTATATATTTATAACCAATGCTACAGTGAGGGAAAAAAGTATTTGATCCCCTGCTGATTTTGTACATTTGCCCACTGACAAAGAAATGATCAGTCTATAATTTTAATGGTAGGTTTATTTGAACAGTGAGAGACAGAATAACAACAACAAAATCCAGAAAAACGTATGTGAAAAATGTTATGAATTGATTTGCATTTGAATGAGGGAAATAAGTATTTGACCCCTCTGCAAAACATGACTTAGTACTTGGTGGCAAAACCCTTGTTGGCAATCACAGAGGTCAGACGTTTCTTGTAGTTGGCCACCAGATTTGCACACATCTCAGGAGGGATTTTGTCCCACTCCTCTTTGCAGATCTTCTCCAAGTCATTAAGGTTTCGAGGCTGACGTTTGGCAACTCGAACCTTCAGCTCCCTCCACAGATTTTCTATGGGATTAAGGTCTGGAGACTGGCTAGGCCACTCCAGGACCTTAATGTGTTTCTTCTTGAGCCACTCCTTTGTTGCCTTGGCCATGTGTTTTGGGTCATTGTCATGCTGGAATACCCATCCACGACCCATTTTCAATGCCCTGGCTGAGAGAAGGAGGTTCTCACCCAAAATTTGATGGTACATGGCCCCGTCCATCGTCCCTTTGATGCGGTGAAGTTGTCCTGTCCCCTTAGCAGAAAAACACCCCCAAAGCATAATGTTTCCACCTCCATGTTTGATGGTGGGGATGGTGTTCTTGGGGTCATAGGCAACATTCCTCCTCCTCCAAACACGGCGAGTTGAGTTGATGCCAAAGAGCTCCATTTTGGTCTCATCTGACCACAACACTTTCACCCAGTTGTCCTCTGAATCATTCAGATGTTCATTGGCAAACTTCAGACGGGCATGTATATGTGCTTTCTTGAGGAGGGGGACCTTGCGGGCGCTGCAGGATTTCAGTCCTTCACGGCGTAGTGTGTTACCAATTGTTTTCTTGGTGACTATGGTCCCAGCTGCCTTGAGATCATTGACAAGATCCTCCCGTGTAGTTCTGGGCTGATTCCTCACCATTCCCATGATCATTGCAGCTCCACGAGGTGAGATCTTGCATGGAGCCCCAGGCCGAAGGAGATTGACAGTTATTTTGTGTTTCTTCCATTTGCGAATAATCGCACCAACTGTTGTCACCTTCTCACCAAGCTGCTTGGCGATGGTCTTGTAGCCCATTCCAGCCTTGTGTAGGTCTACAATCTTGTCCCTGACATCCTTGGAGAGCTCTTTGGTCTTGGCCATGGTGGAGAGTTTGGAATCTGATTGATTGATTGCTTCTGTGGACAGGTGTCTTTTATACAGGTAACAAACTGAGATTAGGAGCACTCCCTTTAAGAGTGTGCTCTTAATCTCAGCTCATTACCTGTATAAAAGACACCTGGGAGCCAGAAATCTTTCTGATTAAGAGGGGGTCAAATACTTGTTTCCCTCATTACAATACAAATCAATTTATAAAAATGTTCACATGCGTTTTTCTGTTGTTATTCTGTCTCTCACTGTTCAAATAAACCTACCATTAAAATTATAGACTGATCATTTCTTGGTCAGTGGGCAAACGTACAAAATCAGCAGGGGATCAAATACTTTTTTCCCTCACTGTATGTGAGAGTTTCTCCACACACTAAACACAGTATATCCAGAGGAATCGGCTATGGAAAACGTCCTTCAGCCCTTAATAAACCCCATTTTATCCACACAGCACACACATCCCAACAGGCACCCTTTTCCTTCGGTGCAACCAACTTTATTCACACTGAATAATATTACAGAAAGAAATAGACAAATTATTATTTCTCCTTGTTCAGCAAGAACTGAGCTTTGTTCTTAAAAATAGTCAGGCCTTTCGATTTAAATTCAGGCTGGAGGATTGAAGAAATGATTTGAAATCAAAGGGGTCTCTTTAGACTCACTTTACTGCGGAGAAGGAGGAGGAGAGAGGAGAGAGGTCTCCCTGGATCACAGGAGGGGAATTGTGCGGTGTACCACTTCTAGCAAATCTTAGACACTGTGGCATTGAATGAGACAATCTCTATCTTTAATGCGCACTTTAATGAGAGGGAAAATATTTGCCTCTTGTGATTAAAGCCGCCTCTGCATTCTAATTATACCAGAATCAGTTCACGGGTGCAGTCTCTCTTCACTGATGAAAAGTGGCTACGGGTTGCTTTCAATTAGCGTATTAGATTTAAACAATCAGATCGTGTCACGGATTTCAAGGCTGTAGTGACGCACCCGTCAGTGACTTGAGAGCAAATTACTTGAAAATAATGAACTACACCTACCGGGTAGGTAATACAAATGGATCGACATTTAGCTGTGTTGATACTGGATTGTCATTTAGCTGTGTTGATACTGGATTGTCATTTAGCTGTGTTGATACTGGATTGTCATTTAGCTGTGTTGATCCTGAATTGTTATTTAGCTGTGTTGATCCTGTATCCTGATCCTGGATCTTGATCCCAATCTCCGCCTGATATCTCCACCCCAGGGCCCAAAAGCTATCTGATCGGATTTTGGCAATCAGATAGGATTGAATGTTAGAAATGGGTTTTTCAAAACTGAACAATTCGATTCTGATCCTCTGGAATAGGGGGATCAGATTTGGTAATCCAATCTGACCTTTAATCAGGATACAATTAAATTTTTGCGTTTTTCAAAGGTGATTAGGATAGTTTTGATGCTGCTGAAAATCAGGATTATGTTGATCCCACTGGAAGGGTGGATTCAGGGTGGATTTAGAACGGTGAAAGGCACTACAACCAATACATTTCAATGTAACTAAGATGACAAGGTTTAAAAAATCAAAGGTTCAATATCTTAAATTGACCATATGTGGTCAATTGTTATATTGAGAAGTGTCAAATAAATGCATATACTTACTTATAAGCAGACTCTTATTAATCTAGGTACTTTTATTAATGTAGATTATCTCATATCTGTTTCACTATGAAAGTGTAGAAGTAGTACCATAACCTGTCCAGTAGATGGCAAGGTGTATGCCTATTCAAAGGACTGAAAATCCGGATTCTGTGATCTTAAGATAGGATCACTCTGATTCAGATACCACTATCTGATTATTTTCTGAAAAAACGTCTCAACAACCAGCCAGATCGATCTGATCCTGGATAGTAAAAAAGAGGATTAGAGAATCCGTATCATTCTGATCCTGATTAAACGTTTAGAAAAACTGGGCCCTGAGCACCAGCCTGGCAGGCTGACAGCTTGCCTCACAAAACCCTGAACACGCTACTCTGCTTCACGCTACAGCTAACACAATTACAGAGCTTCTTCAAACAGCCTATTTAACACTATTCATCTGTTGTTCTTGTCTATTGTTTTCAATTTGAATATGCAAATGATGGTAATCGAGGCCATTACACAGCTTGCAAAACAAACCTGTGCAAAGGACGGAACATGTGGAGTAGTAAAAGTTGGAAAAATACCAATAAGATTGTTGAAAACGGAAGTGATTTCACTGCTCCTACTCAACAAATTGGATGCAGTCTATCACAGTGCCATCCGTTTTGTCACCAAGGCCCCATATACCACCCACCACTGCGACCTGTACGCTCTCGTTGGCTGGCCCTCGCTTTACACTCGTCGCCATACCCACTGGCTCCAGGTCATCTACAAGTCCCTGCTAGGTAAAACCCTGCCTTATCTCAGCTCGCTGGTCACCATAGCAGCACGCACCCGTAGCACGCGCTCCAGCAGGTATATCTCACTGGTCACCCCCTTCCAGTTCTCTGCTGCCAATGACTGGAATGAACTACAAAAATCTCTGAAACTGGTGACACTTATCTCCCTCACCAGCTTTAAGCACCAGCTGTCAGAGCAGCTCACAGACCCCTGCACCTGTATATAGCCCATCTGTAAATAGCCCAACCAACAACTTCATCCCCTACCAAATGTATTTATTTATCTTGTTCCCTTGCACCCCAGTTTTTCTACATTGCACATTCATCTACTGCACATCTACCATTCCAGTGTTTATATGCTATATTGTAATTACTTTGCCACCATGGCCTATTTATTGCCTTACCTTATCTTATCTCATTTGCACTCTTTGTATATAGATTTGTTTTTCTACTGTATTATTGACTGTATGTTTGTTTTACTCCATGTGTAACTCTGTGTTGTTGTATGTGTCGAACTGCTTTGCTTTATCTTGGCCAGGTCGCAGTTATAAATGAGAACTTGTTCTCAACTTGCCTACCTGGTTAAATAAAGGTTAAATAAAATAAAAAATTAATGAAGCAGAGTCAATAAGCTTCAACCCTCCAATCGTTTATCCATGGCTCTCAATTATCTAATAGAGAAACGCTTATCAATAATATTTTTTGAATCACTCCGGTAAATATAATGGCATCAGCAATACCAAAAGAATTCCGGTTGACGTTCAAGTCATGAGTCTTGTCCTGGAGGCAGAACTGAGCGGTTTCCACTAAATGGGCCAGCTGCAAAGTCAAAATATGATACTGTATCATAAAAATTCATGAAGAAAAAAAGTAAGGTTAGGGCTAGGCATTTTTTGTCTTCTTCTAATGGTTCTAAAGGGTAAGGTAATCCAAAAGTAACTGAAAGTAATCAGACTACGTTATTGAGTTTGGGTAATCCAAAAGTTTGGGTAATCTAATTTTGGACAGGTAACTAGTAACTGTAACAGATTACATTTAGAAAGTAACCTACCCAATCCTGTTTGTGGCTGTGCCAGCTAATGACCACTCTGCAGTGCTGTCTCCAGTTCATTAGTCATCTCAATGAATGCCAACCTGCATAAAAAATGCCACACAGGTCATAGACTGGAGCACATGGGATAACAAGTTTAATTGTTGATATCAGCCATTCCACCCAGTTTCCCTCCCTTTCTCCTCTGACCTCTCACCTCTGTGTACTGTATCTCTAGTTTCCCCTAGGTACAGATCTAGGATAAGCTTTCCCTCCCCCAATCCTAACCTTAAGTGTGTTAAGTTTAATCCTAAGTGTGTTAAGTTTCCCGTATAGATCAGCATCTACAGGGGCAACTTCACCCTACTCCTAGGGAATCACTGACAAACTCAGGCAGAAGGAACCAACCAAGTGACTGATGTAATCACTAGGGGCAGCCCATTCTCCACCAGCCATTCCAGGCTTCAATATTGATCCAGGCATTTAAACGAATTCCATGATTATACAGCTCTGCCTCACTCAGGAGACAGGTGAACCCCTCCATGCTAATGTGCTATGAAATCTGGTTCCTCAATGTTCTCCACGCTGCCTCACAAGATTAATGACAATCTGTCAGCCAGGTGTAAACAGAGATCAACATCAATGCCATTCTCTCTCCCTCCCTTCCTCAGTCTCTCTCCCTTCTTCGTCTTCCCCTCGCTCTAGACTTCTCATACATACAGATGCATAAAATGCAGATTATTGGTGTATGATCGCAGTCATCAAACATATGCACCTCAGGAGATGAGAAACGGTGAGAGCCTGTCAAGCTACTTTGATAATCAAGTAGCATGGTTTGTACTGCACTGTTGATAAGAAGAAGGCTAATCATGCTGTTCATGTTCCTTAAATAACCATTATCAGATCATCACGCTGTTGGCCTTATTAGAAATGTGGTTAGTTCAACTATGAGTCAACATTGTGGCACCTGCAAATAACCAAGATAATCTATTAGATTGACTATTTATATTCAGTTCTAAATGTAGCTGCTTAACAGAGGGAACAACTAGCCTAACCGCTTGAGTCCATGCTGAGACTGAGGCAAAGCGAACTGGCATCATGTCTGACTGCTCTACCACCAGTCAGCCAGTCAATCAGTGTCTTCCTTCCTGAGGAACTGTGCAGGCGTGTGGGTAGAGGGTGACTAGCTTAGCTGAGGTGGTAAATAGGACTCAGCTCAAGTGGAGTGTGGGAAACGGCTCAAAAGCTTCTGCAGACTGCAGTATGTGCCTGAGGATGTGCTCACTGAGCTACTGCGTTTTCGCTTCATGCGGACACTGGTGTGCTTGTGTTGGAGGCTATGTCAAGACCTATAAAAACAGGGCAGATGTTGTGTTACTGCCTGCAATCTGTGAGTGTCAGTGTGCTAGTTAATGGCATGGAAAAGCAATGCAGATTCCATTTAAAAGAGATCATGAAGTCACTAGGGTGATGGTGGATGAAAGTGATGTATTGGCAAAGATTGATTTAAGCCATGACATTACATTTTCCTTTCCATACAATGTCCTCTGTGTCTATTACTGTATTGATTAAAGGAAGTAATTCCATGCATTTTTTATAAGGGATTTGGATAAAGTATATTTTCCAATGATCTTTCTACACCCACTCCAAATAGATACACATTGTGTGGATCAGAACACGCCAGCGACTGTCCTCATATTTTCTCATTATGGTTATTACCAAACCCCCAAAATGGCACATTCAAATTCATAGTGTGCATTAATGCCATGCTGTCACAATAGTCTATGAAGTCTATGGGAGTAGCAGTGCTTGGAAAATATAGGGCCCAAGAAGCTTGAATTTAGTGCTCAGTGTAACACAAAATAACAATGTCTTGCATAAAGCACTTACATGAGTCTCATCATGCCACCAGCTCTACCATCACTATTAATAATATCCCCTTTTCATAAACCCACTGATTTCTTTTTTTATTTAGCCTCAGTCATCTCTGCTCTGCTGTGCCCGCGTCCTGCCAGGGAAAAGCGGGGCCCACATAATCACTGGTAATAAATGAAGCTCAATACAACTGTCACATCTCATTTGGACTCATTTGCGAGTGATTGTGTTTGTTTATGTTCCATCTGGTTTGGAGAGAAAAAACGTTGACTGGCAAATCTCTGGAATTAATGACTTCCATTCTGGATTCCAGATACCCTCTCTGTAGTAAATGAGAAATCAAACAGGCTTTTCTCAGCTTCCTCTGACAGTAACACAACGTGGCGGAATGTTCCGGGAGACGAAAGCAGCTGTCAGCCGTCAACAGGACTACTGTGTGTTATAAAGGGGATGCTCAGATCACTCAGCCTCTCTCATGCATTATTACCGCAGCACACGTAATAACAGCACATCAGCTGCCAAAGGCAGATGATTAGTGATATGATATGATATTGAAAAGCACTGAGCAGAACACCAACGCTGCCTAATCAGCTGATCCAAACACCACTATCAGTCTTGGTCTGTCTCGGTCTCTGTGTCATTTTAGTCTCTCTAGACAGACAGGTTGCCTCCAATGATGTATAGAAACCTTGAATTGCTGATGCTATGGATTGGCCAATGAGAGGCTTTGAAGCCACCGGTCGGCCATATTGGCACTCCTCAGAAGAAGCAGTCCTCAATAGGAATCCATTGATTTCTACATTATTTCAGTTAAATTCAAGGACAAAATTGCACGTATTTAAGTATTATTTTGTTGTAGTGGGGAAAGTAACATTAGTACTTAAAAAAAAATTATACTTCAAGGATTTGTTTTAATGCAAAAAAATATATATTTTAAAGGTTTTATGTTTAGCTAACATAATATACTGAACAAAAATATAAACGCAACATGCAACAATTTCAACGATTTTACTGAGTTATAGTTCATATAAGGAAATCAGTCAATTGAAATAAATGTATTATGCCCTAATTTTTGGCCTGGGAGGGCATATGCCCACCAATTTGGGAGACTGGCCCACCCACTGGGGAGCAAGGCCCAGCCAATCAGTGTCACGATCGCTGACATGAGTAGACCAAGGCGCAGCATGCAGGGTTGAGTTAAACATGTTTTAATAAATGAAACTCCCCAAAAAACAAAACAGTTACAACGACCGTAACACACTGTGTAGCGCAACACAGCAACTACACACAATAAATAATATCCCACAACACAGGTGGGGGACTGAACACACTAAATAGGATTCCCAATTAGAGACAACGACTAACAGCTGCCTCTAATTGGGAACCCAAACCAAACCAACATAGAAAATACAACATAGAACCCTAAACCCCCCTGGTCACGTCCTGACCAAAAACACCATAGCCCTTTTTGGCTTCTCTATCTATGGCCAGGACGTGACAATCAGAATGAAAAGGACCTTACAGACAGAAATACTCCTCAGTTTGATCAGCTGCCCGGGTGGCTGGTCTCAGATGATCCCGCAGGTGAAGAAGCCGGATGTGGAGGTCCTGGGCTGGCGTCGCTACACGTGGTCTGCACTTTTGAGGCTGGTTGGATGTACTGCCAAATTCTATAAAACTACGTTGGAGGCGGTTTATGGTAGAGAAATTAACATTCAGTTCTCTGACAACAGCTCTGGTGGACATTCCTGCAGTCAGCATGCCAATTGCACTCTAGCTCAACTTGAGACATCTGTGGCATTGTGTTGTGTGACAAAACTGCACATTTGAAAGTGCACCTGTGTAATGATCATGCTGTTTAATCAGCTTCTTGATATGCCACACCTGTCAGGTGGATGGTAGAAATGCTCACTAAAAGGGATGTACATTTTTCTTTACACAATTGTAGAGAAATATGTTTTTTGTGCGTATGGAACATTTCTGGCATCTTCTATTTCAGCTCATGGAACATGGGACCAACACTTTACATGTTGTGTTTATATTTTTGTTCAGCATAGAATAAAAAAAGTATGCATTGAGGTGTCTGTAATATAATAAATGTGGCAAAAACAAATAGCTTCCAAAATATTTTGTAAAACGATGGGGGAGTGCAAAGATGGAGGCGCTGTGGCTTCAAAACACCACCCCCTGTCTGTTATCTAGTGTGTATATATAAATCATTGGTTGCCTCCCACAAAGTACTGATGTTCCAGCTGCATCATACACGCCTGTACTAAAACCAACGTCAGTTTGGCAGAGAGGAAAGGGTGGAGTTGGGCGCCGGAAAATCCATCCAGAGCTTTGCCGTAAACATTTCCGGTAGCTAGCTAAAAGGAGCTTGCAGAGGATATTTTCAATGAGTGTATTTCGCAAGTGAGTAGTTTGCATGTGCCATGACATTAGCGTTACAAGCTTACAACCATTGACTGGCTATTTCTTGAAATACTCCATAACAATGGGGGTGTGGGGGGTAACATTTATCCTGGAAGGGAACTGTATTCATAAGCAGAGAGGACCAACAATGAATTATGTTTAGATGGCTGGATCCAGTCCTTTCCTCTCTTTTTCCCTTTCTATACGCCTGAAGAATTGCCTTTGGACAATGCAGATGAGCCTTCTGCCTGTAGTGTAGCCAGGGCCAGAGCCACAGGGCTGGCCTGGTAGTGGTACAGAACAGTAGCCTCCACTGGATCTGTTCTGCTGCTTAGTACCCGCCAGTACATCGCCACTTATTCAATATCAATTAGATGTCCATGGAATTGAACTGGCTGGGATGACAGACATTATGCAGAGGGATTTGGAGATGACTGATGTATGAGTACCTAGCTCAGGGAAGCCACACAGCACTGCTACTGCTACCAGAACAACTTACAATACATCAATAAGACCCAGGGGATTCATTTCATGTACAAACAGTTAGACGAGGGGGCACATGGAGAGAGAGAGAGAGAGAGAGAGAGAGAGAGAACCATGTTCTCCAGAAACTGCTAGGTAATGGTGTCTGATTGATGACCTTAGTGTACCAAGCTTGATGTGTTTGCAAACTAAACATTCACTCAATAGCATAGATTTGAGTTGACAAGTTTGGCATTGAGGATAACAGAGCACTTGTTAGCTTCAGAAAAGGGGTTCCCTATCATGTCTCTTTTCTGAAGCTAACAAGTCAGATTTTCTTGTTGCACAAATCATTACATAAAACATATATTTTAAATACCAAATACGGTTTCAGATTTTAAAATAATGACCAGTGTAACGAATACGCTGAGGCAGAGTTAGAATCCATGTGCGGAAGTTTATTCAGGGCAGGTTGCGGGAGCATATACGAGAAGGCAGGCAGAGGGTCAAAACCAGAGAAGCAGTCAGATCTGTCGTCATCCAAAGGGGTAATCCAATAGACATAGGTCAGTAGGCAGGCATGAGATTGTAACATAAACATCAGTCAAACAGGTGATCAGAACGCTCGGTAAGGCAGGATAACTGGCAATACTTCGCAAAGAGTCCATGCCTAGTTTACAGGTTAAATAGTCAACAAACAGGAAATTGGTGCAGAGGAAGCCAGGGGAAGTGGAGCACAGTCAGTACTCAGGAGATGGCTCCCTCTGCTGGTTAGGCCTTACAGAACCCCCCTCTCTAAGAGCGACTCCTGGAGCTCGACGTGGGCGTCCCCGTGGTCGTGGTGCTGGTTGATCAGGTCTGGCTCTATGGAAGTCCTCGATGAGAGATGGGTTCAGAATGTCCTGGGCAGCGACCCATGATCTCTCCTCCGGTCCATAACCCTCCCAATCCACCAGATATTGGAGCCGGCCCCCTCTTCGTCTTGAGTCTAGCAACTCCTTTACCAAATAGGCAGGAGTTCCCTCAACGTCCAATGGGGGAGGTGGTTCTGGTGTCTCATGATTAGGGTCAGTGTGCGTATGGACCGGTTTGAGGAGGGATACATGGAAGGAGGGAGAGATACGGTAACTAGCAGGAAGCTCCAATCGGTAAGTGACCTCATTGATTCTTTTTAGAATTTTAAAAGGGCCAACATACCTTGGGCTGAGCTTCCTGCTTGGTAGCCTGAGCTTGATGTCCTTGGTTGAGAGCCAGACCCGTTGTCCTGGTTGGTAGAGAGGATGTGGGCAACGTCGTCTGTTGGCCTGGAGTTCCTGTATCCTCACGGCCCGCTGGAGACGGATGCGTGCACTTTCCCACACCCTCTCGCTGCGACGAATCCAGTCATCCACCGCTGGGACTGAGGAAGGTTCGCCTGACCACGGGAACAAGGGAGGTTGGAACCCCAGGACGCACTGGAAGGGGGTCATGCCTGTGGAGGCGTGTGTGAGAGAGTTCTGAGCATATTCGGCCCAGGGTAGGAACTCAGACCATCGGTGTTGCTCTCGACTGCAGTAGGACCGTAGATATCTTCCGATTTCCTGATTGAGGCGTTCAACTTGGCCGTTAGCTTGTGGGTGATATCCGGACGTAAGACTCACATTGATATCCATTTTTTTGCAGAAAGCTCTCCATACTTGAGAGGTGAATTGCGTTCCTCGATCGCTGACGATATCTTCTGGGAGACCGTATATTCGGAAGACATGGTGAAACAGGGCTTGGGCAGTTTCCATGGCAGTAGGTAGTCCTTTTAACGGAACTAAACGACAGAATTTGGAGAAACGGTCAATAATAACCAGGATAGTGGTGTAATGGTCGGAGGGGGGTAGATCTGTGACAAAGTCTATGGACAGGTGGGACCATGGTCGTTGTGGGATGGGTAGGGGTTTCAGGAGACCAGAGGGTAATTCTTTGGGTGTTTTGGATTGTGCACAGACTGGACATGACTTGACATAAGCAGTGTCGTCTTTAGCCATTGCAGGCCACCAAAATGAATTCTGTAGGAGATGTAATGTGCGTGAAATGCCGGGATGGCCTACACTAATGGAGGTGTGGATCCATTGCATGATTCGTTGGCGTAGACCTAGGGGAACGTACTGTTTATCAGGGGGGCAATAAGCTGGTGGGGGTTCACGTTCCTGTTCTTGGTGTAGCTCTTCCATAATATCCCAAGATACAGGGGAGAGGATAACCGAACCGGGGAGGATAGATCCTGAAGAGCAGTGTGCCGTGGGTAAGTCATACCGTCTGGAGAGGGCATCGGCTTTACAGTTCTTACTGCCGGGACGATAGGTCACTGTAAACTGGAACCGCGTGAAGAAGAGAGCCCAACGGGCTTGACGTAGGTTAAGGCGTTTTGAATGTACTCCAAATTCTTGTGGTCTGTGATAATTTGGAAAGGATGTGCAGCTCCCTCTAACCAGTGTCGCCACTCCTCGATGGCTGCTTTCATAGAGAGTAGCTCCTTGTTTCCTACATCATAGTTACATTCCGCGGCGGTTAGTTTCCTTGAGAAGAATGCACAGGGATGGAGTTTACTTGGTTGGCCGGTTCGCTGCGATAGCACTGCCCCGATTCCACAGTCGGAAGCATCCACCTCTACTATAAAGGGTAGGTCGGGGTCTGGGTGCTTCAGAATAGGGGCAGACGTGAATCTCTCTTTCAGATCGATGAAAGCGTTGGTGGCTTCCTTAGTCCATGCCAGCCTGGTGGGTTTACCCTTTAGAAGAGATGTTAGGGGGAATGCTACCGAGCTGTAGTTGCGAATGAAACGTCTGTAGAAATTAGCAAAGCCTAAGAATCTTTGTAATTCTTTGACCGTAGTCGGTTGGGGCCATTCTGTTACCGCTTGAACTTTCACTTCCTCCATCTTTACTCCATGGTGACTGATACGGTAGCCTAGGAACGAGGTTTGCTTCACATGGAATTCGCACTTTTCTGCCTTGACATAGAGTTGATTCTTGAGCAATCGAGAGAGGACTATTTTCACATGGTCAATGTGTTCTGCCTCTGACCTGGAGTAGATGAGAATATCATCAATGTAGGCTATCACGAACTGGTTGAGAAGGTCCTTGAAGATTTCATTGATGAAGGATTGGAAAATGGCAGGTGAATTGGTAAGCCCATATGGCATAACCTGGTACTCATAGTGGCCTCTGGTGGTGTGAAAAGCAGTTTTCCACTCATGCCCCTCCTTTATCCGGATTAGATTGTAGGCACTTCTTAAATCCAGTTTAGTGTACAGGGTAGCTTCCCGTAGCTGCTCAAGGGCGGAAGGTACGAGAGGGAGTGGATAATGGAATTTCACGGTCACATTATTTAGTCCCCGGTAATCGATGCAGGGCCTTAATCCTCCATCCTTCTTCTCTACAAAGAAGAATCCCGCAGCTGCAGGAGATTTTAGGGCCTCTGCAATATACTCCTCCATAGCTTGGCTTTCAGGTCGGGAGAGAGGGTAAACTTTCCCCTTGGGTGGCATGGCATTGGAAAGCAGATTAATAGTACAGTCCCAAGGTCGGTGGGGTGGTAGCTGAGTGGCCTTAGTTTTACTAAACACTTCTGACAGATGAGAGTAGTAAGGGGGAATGTTCACAGTTTCGAGGGTGTCTGGACTTTCAATTCGAGTAGTGTGACATGGATGAAGTTTAGGGGGGAAGCAATGATCAAAACAAAACGATGATCAATGAATTAGCTCACCGTGATACCAGGAAATGTCAGGGTCGTGGATGGAGAGCCAGGGATGTCCCAGAATAATCTCGAGTTTCGGAGAGTCAACGATGTATAGGGAGATGGACTCTTGATGCAGAACCCCAACGTTGAGTTTGAGAGTTTTGGTTTGATGGGTGATCCCCTCTCCAATGAGGGTATCATTGATGGCCTTGATTTTGATAGGTGGTGTGCAGGGTTGAATTGGAATGTTATACTTGGTGACGAGGTCCTTATTGATCAGATTCAGAGCGGCACCGGAATCAATCATCGCTGTTAATTCACAAAACAACGTGTCAGTCCTGAGGGTAATAGGTACGGTAAATGATTTATTTCTGAGTAAAGCGAAGTGATCAATATTTACCTTGGGTATGGTTTGGGACTTGTGTGGGCATCCTAGACTGCGATGGCCTGCCTCTCCGCAGTAATAGCATAGGTGAAGTTGCCGACGTCTCTCTCTTTCCCCTTCTGACAGTCGTGAGACGTTGAGTTGCATGGGTTCCTCGTGAGGGCGTGTCTGGATAGGGACTGGGATTGGTGACCTACTCAGATTACCCCAGTTGCTCTTGCGTTTAGGAGCTTGACTCATAAGGTTATCAATCTTAATGGCCAGATTGACAAATTCAGAAAAAGAGAAATCCTCTCCCTTACAAGCTAGTTCGGTTTGCAATTCCGCGTTGAGACTACGGTGAAACATGGCATTTAAAGCTATATCATTCCAACCACTGTGTGCCGCCAGTGTTCTAAATTCTATAGCATAATCCGCAGCTGTGCGGTCACCTTGCGTAATGTTCATGCTACGTGTGGATACGTCCTGGCCTCCGGCAGGGTATTCAAACACCTCACGCAGTTGTTGGATGAAATAATCCATGGAATAACATAAACGTGAATCAGAGTCCCATACGGCGGCAGCCCATTCAATCGCTCTCCCCGTTAGTAGCGTCATTAAGAAAGCACATTTCTTTTCCTCTGATTCTAATTTATCCCCTTGATGACTAACGTAAAGCTGAATCTGACGAATGAAACCTTTACATTGTTCAGCATTACCATCAAACTTATCCGGAAGGGCAAAGCTCACTGTTTTAGGTGTAGGTGGCGGGAGTGATTGGATGTAGTTCGTGAGATGGTCGTTGACTGATTGAAGCTTGGTTAGTTGTTCTTGGTAACCCTTCAACACTTCGTTCTGGTAAGCGAATGCTGATTGCATGTTCTGGATTTCCGCTGGATTCATGGTAGGCGAAGTATTCTGTAACGAATACGCTGAGGCAGAGTTAGAATCCATGTGCGGAGGTTTATTCAGGGCAGATTGCTGGAACATATACGAGAAGGCAGGCAGAAGGTCAAAACCAGAGAAGCAGTCAGATCTGTCGTCATCCAAAGGGGTAATCCAATAGGCATAGGTCAGTAGGCAGGCAAGAGATCTTAACACAAACATCAGTCCAACAGGTAATCAGAACGCTCGGTAAGGCAGGATAACTGGCAATACTTCGCAAAGAGTCCATGCCTAGTTTACAGGTTAAATAGTCAACAAACAGGAAATTGGTGCAGAGGAAGCCAGGGGAAGTGGAGCACAGTCAGTACTCAGGAGATGGCTCCCTCTGCTGGTTAGGCCTTACAACCAGAGTAAGAAATATTGATTCAATTTAACAGTGGACAAAAATCTTCTGTGTGATCCTCAGTAAACGTTGAATTCTTGTTGGTGACAAATCTTCACGGTGTGTATTGATTCGTCTGGCTTGAAAAGCACTTCTCGATTAGAGCGGAGTTTGTAAAGACCTGGCTTGGCAGGCAGATCGAGCCCATCTCTAAAATAAAGTAGTCTGTTTGAACATCAAATCTGTCGGCACTGTGATAAATAAATATGTTTCTTTCGTTCTCTCACTTTCTCTTTAATATCTGTCAAACCACATTGTCATGCACTGTTAAGTCACCACAGGAAGATTTTCATGATTAGGAAGATGCTTACAAGACCCACACCCCCAAAAAGATTATTTCGGTTTAATTAGCTACAATTTTGCCATGTAATTTATTCATACTTACTTTATCATTTCTGTATAGCAAAATAAAGTGCAACCCAGAAAAGACTCCATACTGGGTCAACGCTGTGCCACAGTGAAGCAGCCATCTCTGCTGCTTGATGATGCAAATTAAAATGGCTGGATGCATATGGAGATGGACTGTGTTGGCAGAGGTGGTGGCAGGTGGTTGAGAGAAAGCTTTGGCGGGCCTGAACTTCTCCCCAGTCCATCTGGCTGCTTCTCTCTTTTTCTTTGAACTGCACCATGGGAAAGATCCACAGCGTTAGTTCACTGCCGGGGAATACGTTCCAACAGACTCTCTTGCATGAGCAAATTTACAAACGCTAATGCTATGCCATACTTAAAACTTACGAGCAGAGGGGGACACACACACACAACACAAAAAGCGCTGCCGCGCCAAAGAAAAACTGCGCCCGGGAAAGGCAACCGAGCACCTAAACCAAGGGTTGTTGTCACGCTGTGTTGAGAGAGCTAGAGCATGGTTTGGCATGTTGCAGAGCAGCCTGGGAGAAGGGAGCCCTGGGTCTGAGCTCTCCTGGTGGGGCAGAGCACTGGGACTGCTGCTGGCTCCATCACATATACACACAGCACAGAGAGGTGGATGCTTCCGATTTATAAACTACCTATGAACTAATAATCAGTAATAATATATATATATAATAATAATATATATAATCATTTATCCCCCTATTGTTGATCCAAACATTTAACTTAGAATGGAGTTGATGAGAATCTCCCCATGAAGCCACTGTGATGGAGGTTAATGCCCCCAAGAGTGGAGAACAACAACACATACGGTGTGACTGAAACTCCTTCATACGGCTGGATTTAATGTGGATTTAGAGAGGCTTATCCAACCGTGTCTGTTTACATTCAGCTTTCAGGCTGAGCGGGATTTAATGAGTGAGTGCCATTGAAAGATGGAGGAGACCATGTGTGTGTGTGTATGGGCATGTGTTTGTGCGTGCATGTGCATGTGCACGTGTGTGTGTGTTAGGTAGAAAAGAGGGAATCAGTGAAACTGAGCCAGACGAATGGGACAGGAATGGCAGGTGCAGCGCATACTCAACTGTCTGTGTCCTGTTTGAAAAACTCCCTGAACTAACATGAGATGGTACTGACAGCACACACACAACTGGTTCATTGACTGTCTGATAGTCCACTTTTCTGTCCAACACAAACATCCCAGGCATTGCCAAGACGAGCAGCTCAACAGCCCTGCAACCATCCATCCTTTCCCCAGGGCCCTGCTTCTCCACTGGATGACCCCTTACCTATTACACTGCAGTCTGTTCTGCCACAAACTTGAGCGGAGTCCATATAAAGTCCCAATAAACCTCTAAAGAAGACTGCGGAGGAAAGAGGAGTGTGGTGGTTGTGGCTTTAGTCTACAGACCAAGCAGAGAAGTTTGATGAAGTTTTCTCATAAGGACACATCAGTCCTTCCCTGATTGATGACATCAACTCTGATATTTAAACAGGAGTGTTATTGGAGTTGCAGAAAGGTTTTATACTCCTCAGACTCATCATCACACACAACACCATAATAGATCCATATTGCTGGAGGATATTAGTTCAAGACAGGAGTGACAGATACACTGGTGATCATAATCTCGCTGACAGATTTTATCTTTGCAATGCACAAAGAGCCCCATATGGCTCAGTAGCTAGCTACTTCACTATGAACATAACAGGAGCAGGCAGGCAGGGCTGAGGTTGGTGTGTGCAGGCCATTAGAGCACATTTATTGGCAAACAGCGCCACCCGGTGCTCGAGCTTGGTTATTCCACAGGCCCACTACTAGCACTCCCACAGTGTCAGCTCAGCTACAGCATTCAGATAAAAAATGCATGCTGAAGTCCTTATCTAAAGCCTCACTGCTCATCTTTTATTTAAAACCCACCTGCTATGTTTTAGCGTTAGACTCATGTCTGAGCTGTTCCGACAAATCTTCAGTCAGGCCCGCGGAAGGTAATCTAAATACTAAAATACTCACAACACAGAACCAGCGCTGATCAGAAACTGTCACAAGCTGTTTTTTCTCTACTGTCATAAGAGGTTAACACAATATCTGTCAGGGATAGGCCTAGACTTCAGTGTGTGTGTGTGTGTGTGTGTGTGTTTGTGTGTGTGAATAGCTATAGGGCTCAGTAATACAGTCTTTCTAACAGAACCAAGACTTTGTTTCTCCTCACGTAATGTAAAATGGCATTACTGACAGTGGTTTTGACACAGCTGACCTTTTACCAGAGCATGGTCTGTATTGCTCTTCCTCGAATGTGACGAGTAGGACATTCCACATAATTGCCTATGACGAATGCCAAACGCCCATTAAATGTATATGAGGTGAGATTAAATCTACCAAAATAATATTAATCAACATTTTATCTCTGAGCAAATAATATAGCAGTGCATCAAAAGCCCATAGACTAACCAACCATTACAGAAAGAGAAACAGCAGGCCACAGGGAGGAGAATGCTCTTATCACACTGTGACTCATTCAAAGGCTTGCTGCTTTTCAGTCTGACTTTGATGAGAAGGATTTACTGCAGTCTGTCTCTGTGGCAGAGGAGGGAAACGACAGAGCTTTCTCGCTCCACCTGAGGCCTATAATTGACTTTGTGACGAGCACAAAAGGAGGAATTAAACGCTCTATCCCTTCATTATGTCCTGCCCATCATTACCTGTGTTCAACTCGTCATTAGAGCCCATTGACTGTAATGACGTTTGACAATTATAAGGTTAATAAAGAAAAATCCTGACAGCCTTTATTGATATGGCCGTGGAATTGAATGATTAAATGATCTCGTTAAAATTAAGGACCTTGAAGTGCAATTACTTGTGAAATGAATTAACCTTCACAACTGGAATGATACACATTTTAACGGTCGCTTAATTGCCAGCTGGGGTTGAGGTGTCAAAGGCTTTTCTGGATGGTTGTAATGGAAAGTTAGACCACACAAAACCGACAAGAATATAAACTAGTGTAATTGAGGATATGAACTAGTGAGTTTCAAGATTAATGCTAGAGCAATACACGGTAATACTCTCTCATGAAAACACCAACATCAGACTGTACATCTTGGCTTATTCAGTAGTTGCTAAGTATTGAGCACTAGACCTAGACTACACTGGCTTTCATGGTTTAAGCCAGTCTATGTAGATCTTGGCTGTAAAAGCTCTCACTGGCCTGCAGCATAAAAGCAGACGTGTCCAACATTGTTTTACGAAAAATAAGACAAATCTATTCAATTAATCCTAACAGTCCTTCATGGAGCAGGCCTCTGAATAAGACATGAGATCATTTCCTCAGTTTGACTGCATAATCTCGTTTAGTGATAGAGGCACTCTGTTGCTCGCAGTGTGAGTTATGCGCTTTCATTAAACTATGAAATACATTTTGCCGGAACAAAGAGGGAGAAAAAGGGTCTTTGAAACTTTGAATGGATGTTGAAGACCCTGTAGTGCCTTTTATGTGAATCTAGCCTTGCCTTGTTCGCTCCCGGATGGAAAAAAAAAAAGCTTCCACTTGAAGTCTGTGGGTATGAATCAATGCCATTGACAAGCCCATTTGACAAGAAATGAGATGTGGCCTAATGACGATCTGGCAGGCAGCGTTTAATGGCTATTGGAGACACACCATTAAAGAGGATTTAAAAGATGAGTCATTTTATGCGTCTGAGAGAGCGTTCATCTGCCACCTTGAGTGGAATGTGCTTAGCAACACTAATACATCGAGCTGAGGGATCTGAGGGATTCAACCATTGATTTTTTCTTTTATTTTTTCTACTGTTTAATCACAGGGCTCTAATGGCTGCTGGCGGATCTCTTCTCAGCCAGCAGCCAAAGATGCTTTGAGCAGCGAAAAGCGCAGTCTCTCATTTGTCCACAAACAGTCACAGACTCTATTCTACATCGATCCGCCATGTGCTTGAGATGAGCTAAATCACCAGTCAATTAGGAATAGAGAATCGCAACAATGTGAAATTTGATGTGGAACGGATGTGGGAATAAACATTTGCTTTCTGGAATATTTATGATGAAAAGATTAGAGTAAGGGTGGGTTCAGATTGTCTAGCGTGTGTATGGTTTATATAAGTAAATGTAATAAAGCAACATTTTGCTAAAAGAAAATATTGTTAGAATTAGGGCACAGCTTTTTTATGACAGAGTTTAAAAAGGTAGCATTTCATGGAGCGGTTAACTACCACTTTGGCCTAATTTAAATAATGTGTAAAGCTATTGCCAGTTAGATGGAAGTAATGTGTTTGCCTATAAAAGGTGATGGCTACCTTGGGACTGGTTTAATCACACCTCCCTCCGTGGACCAGGTGATGTGTGAACCAAAACTCATTTCCACTGGTGAACGGCATCCCTATTAGGATATCATCTGTCCTCAGTTCTGCTTCACTAGTGCACAGTTGAGACTAGGATCACGGCGAGGGCTGAGGATGTCCTAATATGGATCCCCTACCAAGTCTTAATTTTGGAATTTGGGGGTTTATTTCGTTTCAGGCCCATCTGCAGATGTTGAGGCAGTACCTTCCTGACGAGGGTTTAACAGCGGTAACAGGGATCCCGACATTTCCAGACTATGCTCCTTCCCAATTCCTGAGGTTGGCTTAGATTGTTGACAACAGGTAAGCTATATTTTGTTTATTGAAAACAATCAGTCAAACACCTCAAAACAAGACGTGGTATCAATAACATGATGAAACGAGCTGAAACAAGCCACTTATGATTCCCCACATGGCAGTTTCTTGTCACTCTTGCTAGCAATCTGGCCATCCAGAATAACAACAGGTTGACTTCTACCCCATGGAAGCACGCACATCGTTTTTGTGACGTTGTCAGCCAAGCAATCTATAGGCTAATATACAATTTCTATGCCGCACTAATGCAAAAATACAAAATATGCACATGCATGAAACAGACACATCAACTCTCTGGCTTCATTAGACCAGTAATCACAATGCTAGCAGCCTACCCAACAAAAACTCCCCAATATCAAACTAATCTGCATGAACAGGAAGCTAATCTGCTTGCTCGTTGTCCTCACCAGGGTCTTCTTGACCTGACTACTGTTCGGCGTCGTAACCGACATCAGTGGGAAAATGCTCACCATCGATGGCCACTGGCACACTGGAAAAGTGGGCTCTTCACAGATGAATCCCCATTTCAACTTTACTGTGCAGAAGGCAGACAGCGCGTGTGGCGTCGTGTGGGCGAGCGGTTTGCTGATGTCAATGTTGTGAACAGAGTGCGGTGGTGGGGTTATGGTACGGGCAGGCAAAAGCTTCCGGACAACAAACCCAAATGCATTTTATCGATGGCAATTTGAATGCACAGAGATACCGTGACGAGATCCTGCGGCTCATTGTCGTGCCATTCATCCGCCTCCATCCCCTCATGTTTCAGCATGAAAATGCTCGGCCCCAAGTCTTCCATGGCCTGCATACTCAAACATGTTACCCATTGAGCTAGTTTGGGATGCTCTGGATCGACGTGTACGACAGTGTGTTCCAGTTCGCGCCAATATCCAGCAACTTCGAACAACCATTGAAGAGGAGTGGACAACATTCCACGGGCCACAACCAACAGCCTGATCAACTCTATGCGATGGAGATGTGTTGTGCTGCATGAGGTAAATCGCGGTCAGACCAGATACTGACTGGTTTTCTGATACAAGCCCCTACCTTTTTTTAAGTTATCTGTGACCAACAGCTGCATATCTGTATTCACAGTCATGTGAAATCCATACATTAGGGCCTAATGAATTAATTTCAATTGACTGATTTCCTTATATGTCAAATCTTTGAAATTGTTGCATGTTGTGTTTATTGTTGTTCAGTGTAATAGGAACCTGTCAGCTAATAGACTCCATTGTACAGATAATGAATAGAGGGAGAAAATAGATTTTGGGGATAAGTGCATGATGGTAGGTAGGAATTGAATGATGATAGCTTTCAAGCAGGCAACACCTAAGTCTAAGACCACTTATTTTCCCACCGTCACAATCTGATCGGCGTGTTGATGGTCTCTCATAGGAATCACTGTATACTGTGACCTGCAATAAAAGGAGAACTGTGACTTTGTAAAATGCTATTGCTTTCAAAGCAGCTCGTAGGCAACTCCAACCTCTTAAACACACACACACTCACAAATACACACACACACAACCCCGAAAACTTGGGAGCAACCCAACACCATCCAACAGTGAGATGCCACTGAGAAGCATCTTTTGCAGCAGCAGATAAACAAGCCTCCATCCCTGGTGTCAATTACCAGGAAGACAGCCAGTAAAAACAAACCAAGTGTGTGTAAGGTCTGTCAGGGTAAAAACAAACAGCCCTCGTCCTCCCAGCGTTGTGGCCAGGGTGACATTTATAGTGATGACAGCGGTGGCAGGAGCTGGCGGGCACACACACACACACACACACACACACACACACACACACACACACACACTGGGCTGACGGGTGAAGGAAGGAGGCAGGATGATGAAAGCCTCTCTCCCCACCACCAACCTGGGTCCTGTCAGTCTGTCTGACCTGCTCCACTGTCTCTCGCGACACGACCCTCTCTGCCCACCCACCCACAGGCCCGTGTCATCAGGAACCTCCAGCTAGAGACACGAAATGGGGAGGGACTACCTGAACAAAGCCTTTCCCATTGCAAAATGTTTTGCTACGGTGTGTCCTAATTAATGTGACCCAGGTATCACGGATAATGAGAGCATAAGCCCACTCACTAAGGTGAGGGACAGAGAGAGAGAGAGACTCCATTAGACTGGGAAGAAATGCTATTCTAAAAAGCTGTAAAAAATACTGTAGCTCCATGGATTTCTATTGATTTCATGAGGAATAAAAACGGACGCGTTCCAGAGTAGGAAAGCATGATCAGAGCTACAAAACACTTCTGTCCCCCACATCACAGGACAGTCAGCACAAAGAAATACAAGATCCTTGAAGAATCTAAATACTAGAGTAGTAGCTCACACATGATTTATTCTGTGATAACCAACCAATTCTGCACAGAACAGGGTCTATTTCCAAGATCCACACCAGCAGTAAAAGGATCTCTCACACTGAATATCTCTCTTAATTTATCCTCAATGTAAGCACCCCTCCAGGTTTAGACAGCTGTCACCCTGATCTACGGCCCCGTGCTGGCACCGTAATGTAGGCCAAATTGCCTGAGTCGTTGGCAATGATGCAGTCATTGTGGAGGAAATTGGAAATCAATTATTTTCATCACTAACCATAACTCTTTTTTTTTTTATCAGAGCCTGGGTTCAGTAGACCTTGCGTAGGCTACGGGCCACTCAACCACTGATAACCACATACCATGCCATAATAAAAAGAGAATGAGAGAGACAGAGAACGATGGAGGGAGGGACGGGGAGAGAGGTATTGAGAGGGAGCGGGAGGGAGGAAAGAAGGGAGGGAGAGGCAAGATAGAGCAAGAGAGAGACAAAGGGAGTATTTTTAATTACAATTCTGAACAAATATTAATGATGTCTATCACATACACATAATATACGACTCCTAAAAAATGATGATGAATTTTTCTGCCATTCAACATAATTATCATCCTGATTTACAACAGAGGAAACAAATTAGAGAGCCACAAGGCTGTGTTTGACCTAGGGGAAATTAATTTATAAATATAGACTCACAAAAAAAGATGATGATAACTTAATTCTGTCCTCAGGGTATGTGCTTATTAATGAGTTTTCTTAACAGATTTATAAAGTACTCTCAGCTACGCTATGCTACATTGGATCTTCTGTTGGTTTAGATGTAATGAATTAATGGTATATGTGAGAACAATATATCGTTGCACAGATGAGGGTCATAGCATAATTGAGCATAATGGAACAATGTGGCAAGATAAATGAATTTACTTTCACACTCCATACATAGCCAAAGAGTAGATTGTGAATGTGAGAGAAGACATTGTTCCGTTTTGATCCACTTCAGGTTCCATACATGAACCTTGGGAATTCAGAGGGAATACCATGGGACTGGGTGAGGGTGTATGGGGATGGGTTTCTGGTCCTATGGGTTATACCCTGGGTGTTTGGGGAACTGGGTATGGAGTGATGGCACGGGACTGGTGGGTGTGTGTGGGGATTGGGTGATGCTGTCACATGGGGTGGGACTGGGTTGTATGGGAAAGGGGCGGCAGGGCCCCAAGGGGGTACTTTTGGTTGGAGCACGGCAGAGCGCCTCGTCACTATTGTCCCAGAGGCAGCTGTGCTCAATAAGAGGCAATCAGCAGAAGCATTGCTCTTCTCCTTCTTCCCTCAATCATCCCATAACACACTGCTTCCATTCAGCCGTCATCCATTATACATTAAACCCCCGCTAGAAATCTCCTCAAATAGAACATTGTGTCGGAGATGATAAACGGAAGGGGGATTCCAAAGCTGAATCATTCCAGTTCTTTGCCAGTCTTTCTGTGTTTTTGTTTGTTTGTGTTCTTATCCCAGTTGTAGATTCACCCTCTCGTGGGATGCTTGCCAAGGTGCAAGTCATTCGTCATCCTAATTGGCCTTGTTTAGAAAGCAGAGCTGAGACTGAGACTGATAGAAATGTTTTCCGCTCCTTCTGGTCAAATCAAACTGCTTTGTGCCTCAATGCCTCATATCAAAGACGGATGGCTATGTAAATGTAACCAGTCACAGATGTAAGGATTATTGTAGTCGGTTTGTTTTCTGAAGTTGGGAGTAGGTTTGTGTGTTCTAGTCTTGTTATCTGATATTCTTCATCTGGATGTCTCCAGTGAACAGAAGGTTCTTTGTGGAAACAGCTTGTACTTTGCATCTGGTTCTAATCGAAATAGCTGAGATGTTGTACATATATACGGTGCATGTCTCTCTTGCTTTGTGCTTGTGCAGAGGGGAATCTGTGGGGAGAGTTCATGCCTGTATCCTGGTATGTCCTCTATGCATTACACTGTACACATGGTCATGGAACAGCAAGTTTCATCAGCTTGTAACTAAAAAACTCCACTTCCAATTCCACTGACTGGCTGAGTTCCAACCATCCTGTAAGTAACAACTCATAAAGCTTAAAATATTCACAGTTTATAATAGCGTAATAACATAACTGAAACCACACTTGAGTGGAAACTCCTTCCTCCCTTTTCAACAGTGAAAAGTGTTGAAATAGCATTGTTAAATACCCAATGTATAGACAGAGCGTTGAAATTCCACCCGCAGGACGGAACCCTGGCGATACAGAGAGGAGGCCCTGAGGTCCCCCAGCACACTGTAACCTCTGAAAACGAAATCATGTTGATGAAAAAAGAGATCGTTAAAGTTGGCAAAACAGGGCTCCAAGAAAAAGTTAGGAGACCCAGGAGGCAGTTAATAAGTAGAGAGAAAAGTACACTGTGGCTGTGCCAAAGGAAACAGGCAGCTTTGAAAAGGCAAATCACACGAATACAATCCCCCCTCTCTTTTGCCAGCTCACTGGAGCCTGCAAGAAGAAAATTGAGGTTGAAACAAGGTAAAAACAGATAGGTTATCCTTGGGTCACTAAATTTATTTTGAGGGAAAATAATCCATCCTGTCATTGTGATAGTGTTTCATTTACACAGAGAAAAAGTAGAAGGAATAACGTTTTTTCTTCTTCTGAATCAGAGCCGACACAGCCTCAGCAGACTGAGAAAACAAGTCGAAGGAGCTGGAAAAACATTACAAATTATTTTAAGAAATGTGTGCCCACTTAAATTGCTTTTTTCACTGGCTGAGAGAAATTGAGCATGACATAATTTCCACTTCCGTAACCCCTTCTCTCTAAATAAACTTGTGCTCAGAATACCATAGGACAGGAAAATACTGTAAAACATTAGGTAAAGTCTATTCTTGCCATATTGGTTATTTTATCCAAATGCCAGAAATAATTTGTCCACATTTCTTCCAGATTCCTCAAATACTATTTGACCCAGTAGACCCACAAAAATAATTGAATATGAAATAGTAATACAGTGCCTTCTGTAAGTATTCACACTTATTGACTTTTCCCACACTTTGTTGTGTTACAACAAAGTGTGGGAAAATGGATTTAATTGTCATTTTTGGTCAACAATCCACACAAAATACTCTGTCAAAGTAGATGAAACATTCTAACATTTATAAAAAATGAATGGAAAATGTAATAATAATACAGTATATCTTGATTAGATAAGTATTCACCCCCTGAGAAAATACATGTTAGAATCACCATTGGCAGTGATTACAGGTGTCAGTCTTTTGAGGTAAGTCTAAGAGCATTGCACATCTGTATTGTAAAATATGTGCCAATTTATTTATGATTAAAAAATATATTCAAGCCCTATCAAGTTGGTTGTTGATCATTGCTAGAAAGCCGTTTTCAAGTATTGCCATATATTTTCAAGTCGATTTAACTCAAAACTGTAACTAGGCCACACAGGAACATTCAATGTTGTCTTGATAAGCAACTCCAGTGTAGATTTGGCCTTGTGTTTTAGGTTATTGTCCTGCTGAAAGGTGAATTTGTCTCTCAGTGTCTGTTGGAAAGCAGACTGAACCAGGTTTCCCTCTAGGATACAGACTCCACCATGCTTGGAAATATGGAGAGTGGCACTCAGTGATGTGCTGTGTTGGATTTGCCCCCAACATAACGCTTTGTATTCAGGACACAAAGTGCCTTGTTGCAAACAGGATGCATGTTTTGGAATATTTGTATTCTGCACAAGCTTCCTTTTTTTCACTCTGTCATTTAGCTTAGTATTGTGGAGTAATCCATCCTCGCTTTTCTTACATCACAACCATTAAACTCACAATTGACATACAAGGCACTTCTCTTTCTTTTCTTCCCAGTAGTTTCATAGCAAGAATAGCAAGAAGGACGCCTGTATCTTTGTAGTGACTGGGTGTATTGATACACCATACAAAGCCTAATTAATAACTTGCTCAAAGGGATATTCAGCGCCAGTTTTTTTTCCCATCTTCCAATCGGTGCCGTTCTTTGTGAGGCACTGCAAAACCTTCCAGGTCTTTGTGGTTGAATCTGTGCTTGAAATTCACTACTTGATTGCGGGACCTTACAGATAATTGTATGTGTGAGGTACCGAGATGGGGTAGTTCAAAAATCATGTTAACCACTATTATTGAACACAGAATGAATCCATGCAACTTACTATGTTACTTGTTAAAGCACATAAAATGTTTTACTCTTGAACTTATTTAGGCTTAAAAAGGGTTAAATACTTATCGACTCAAGATATTTCAGCTTTTAATTTGTATTATATTGAACATTTTCAACAAACAAAATTGCACTTTGACATTATGGGGTACTGGGTGAATATAAGTGACACTAATTCTCAATTGAATCCTTTTTAAATTCAGGCTGTAACAACAAAATGTGGAAAAACCTAAGTGGTGTGAATACTTTCTGAAGACACTGTAGATATCCACATTTGTACTTACATCACATCCTGTTCTCTGGACTGGCCCTATGGCTGTGTCACAATAAAGTGTACCTTGTGTTTGTGTCATGGACAAATGTATCAAGGACATCCTTCTAAAGAACACTAGCATCTAGCAGTATATTCATCGGCAGTAGAATTATAGACAAGGACTCCATCTATGTCAACATTCAGCTAACTCGAGGTAACATTCAGTAGATTCCTCCATTTCCCTCTCCCTTCCTCCATTCCTGTTAACTTTCTCCATTCCTTCTCCTCTCATTCCGTCACCGTGGAACTCAGACACTATTCATCTTCCTCACTGTTCAGACAGAAAGATCAACGAACCCTTGACCTTATCATTAATCCTCTGATGAAAGGGTCCTTTCTTTCCATTGATTGGCATGCAAATGTTTTTGAAGTCTATTTCTGTAAGTGCTCATGTAACAAAGGGTCACTATCCTCCTATGTTTTCTCACAAGGAATATCATGGAGAGACATTTGATCTACAGTTCACCCAGTGATAAATGTTCCACAGTGATACAACTTTGTGTGGGTAGATGGGTTGTTGCCACGGCAACCGTTCGGACTGGAACCATACAGTGAGTAGGACCTGATTATAATGTTCGGGGTCGTTAAGCAGGACATCATCACCTTGGTCCAGCAGAAACCAGATATGAATATCAATGACCAGTTAGTTCAGCATGCCAACAGGCCTAGAGAGAGAAGAGCAGACCTCATTAGCACGTTACAGTTATGCTACAGTAAGTAGAACATCTGGCAAACCACAGCCCCTTATCTGAGAAAGAGAGAGGGAGAGACACAGAGAGAGAGAGAGATACAGAATTAGGACGATAGACGCTAATTAACAAAATCCAGAAAAGAGACGTTAAATTCTACAACCACCTAAGGAAGCGATTCCCAAACACTCCATTACAAAGCTATCACCTACAGAGAGATTTACCTAGAGAAGAGCCCCCTAAGCAAGCTGGTCCTGGGGCTCTGTTCACAAACATAAACAGACCCCACAGAGCCCCAGGACAGCAACACAATTAGACCCAACCAAATCATGAGAAAATAAAAAGAGAATTACTTGACACATTGGAAAGAATGAACCAAAAAACAGAACAAACTGGAATGCTAGTTGGCCCTTAACGGAAAGTACACAGTGGCAGAATACCTGACTACTGTGACTGACCCAAAATGAAGGAAAGCTTTGACTATGTACAGACTCAGTGAGCATAGCCTTGTTATTGAGAGAGGCCTCTGTAGGCAGACTTGGCTCTCAAGAGAAGACAGGCTATGTGCACACTGCCCACAAAATGAGGTGGAAACTGAGCTGCACTTCCTAACCTCCTGCCAAATGTATGACCATACTAGAGATACATATTTCCCTGAGATTACACAGACCCACAAAGAATTCAAAAACAAAATCAAATTGTGATAAACTCCCAAATCCTTTTGGTGAAATACCACAGTGTACCATTACAGCAGCAAGATGTGTGACCTGTTGCCACAAGAAAAGGGCAACCAGTGAAGAACAAACACAACCAGTGAAGAACATACATTGTAAATACAACCCATATTTATGTTTATTTATTTTCCCTTTTGTACTTCAACTATTTGCACATCGTAACAACACTGTATATAGACATAATATGACATTTCTTTATTCTTTTGGAACTTCTGTGAGTGTAATGTTTACTGTTAATTTTCATTATTTATTTCACTTTTGTTTATCTACTTCACTTGTTTTGTCAATGTTAACATGTGTTTCCCATGCCAATAAAGCCAATAAAGCCCTTGCCATAGCCTCTACTACCCAGCCCTCTCTACCCCTCTTGCCATAGCCTCTACTACCCAGCCCTCTACCCCCTGCCATAGCCTCTACTACCCAGCCCTCTCTACCCCCTGCCATAGCCTCTACTACCCAGCCCTCTACCCCCTGCCATAGCCCCTACTACCCAGCCCTCTCTACCCTGCCATAGCGTCTACTACCCAGCCCTCTCTACCCCCTGCCATAGCCTCTACTACCCAGCCCTGTCTACCCCCCCCTGCCATAGCCTCTACTTCCCAGCCAGCCTGGCCTCCATCTGCTAGGCATCCATCTCCTCTGTACGGTGAGGAGACTCAGCAGCATATGCCACTGTTTGGAAGTGAGCCCGGGTCAGGCTTTCATCTGGCCTACTTTGATGGGCCACCGTGGGGCCAAGTGGGGGTTACCTGGATACTGTGGGGAGGTGGGTTTTGACATATCCTGATATATTCATCACACCCCAGAGGGCACATAGAGCCAGTATACTAAAGCACCACTGACAAGTATATAACTACCTCTCCCCTATGCTTTCACTGTGTGTGTGTGTGTGTGTGTGTGTGTGTGTGTGTGTGTGTGTGTGTGTGTGTGTGTGTGTGTCCTTTGCTACCTCCTGGAACATCATTTGTTTCCAGTGGTTTTCAGGATAACTCCTTAGCACAACAGTGCCACTTCCAATAATTAGACAATAATATAATCCGTAATAGCATATCAGACATTTTCTCTCAACAAATTTGAAAGAAAAGGCCAACAACAATGTAAATAGATTGTTGTTTACCAATATAATTTGGTAAGATTATGATAATTAGTCTTTCCCTCTTTTTGTCATTCCCATTCCCAACCGCAGGGCTTGGGGATATGAGAAGCTGTAAAAAATTATACTGAACAAAAATATAAACGCAACATGTAAAGTGTTTGTCCCATGTTACATGAGCTGAAATAAAAGATCCCAGCAATGTTCCAAACGCACAAAAAGCTTATTTCTCTCAAATGTTGTTGCAGAGCATTTCTCCTTTGCCAAGACAATCCATCCACTTGACAGGTGTGGAATATCAAGAAGCTGTTTAAACAGCATGATCATTACACAGTTGCACCTTGTGCTGGAGACAATAAAAGGCCACTAAATGTGCAGTTTTGTCACACAACACAATGCCACAGATGTCTCAAGTTTTGAGGGAGCGTGCAATTGTTGAGTTTATAATGTCCACCAGAGCTGTTGCCAGACAATTTAATGTTCATTTCTCTATCATAAGCTGCCTCCAATGTTGTTTTGGAGAATTTGGCAGTACGTCCAACCAGCCTCACAACCGCAGACCACGTGTAACCACGCCAGCCCAGTACCTCCACATCCGTCTGGGGCCTGGCTCCCCAGTGGGAATGTATTTCACATGACTGGGTAGGGCCGCAGCCATGGGTAGTCCTGGGAGGGCATTGGCCCACCCACTTGGGAAACAGGCCCACCCATGGCTGCGCCCCTACCCAGTCATGTGAAATCCATAGATTAGGGCCTAATGAATTTATTTAAATTGACTGATTTCCTTATATGAACTGTAACTGAGACTCATATTTCCCTCACTAGCTTTAAGCACCAGCTGTCAGTGCAGCTCACAGATCACTGCACCTGTACATAGCCCATCTGTAAATAGCCCATCCAACTACCTCATCCCCATACTATATTTATTTATTTATCTTGCTCCTTTGCACCCCAGTATCTCTACTTGCACATTCAACTTCTGCACATCTACCATTCCAGTGTTTAATTGCTATATTGTAATTACCTCGCCACCATGGCCTATTTATTGCCCTACCTCCCTTATCTTACCTCATTTGCACTCACTGTATATAGACTTATCTTTTTATTTTTTCTACTGTATTATTGACTGTATGTTTGTTTATTCCATGTGTAACTCTTTGTTGTTGTATGTGTCGAACTGCTGTGCTTTATCTTGGCCAGGTCGCAGTTGTAAATGAGAACTTGTTCTCAATTAGCCTACCTGGTTAAACAAAAGTGAAATAAATTAAATAAAAAAAAACGAAGTAAAACTCATTGAAATTGTTGCATGTTGAGTTTATATTTTTGTTCAGTATACTTTAGGTGCAGTCAGGGAGGGAGCAGATAATTAAAGCTCACTGCAGCGAGGTCTGTGTGAAAATAGCAATTACACGCTGGACGGATTCATGAAGACAAATGCCAAGCGTGGTTAGGAAGCTGATTAACAGAGTTTGATTACACCAACAACAATAATTGAATTAGCTAGTCTGCTTTCCTGAAACTTTACAACACCACAAACCTCCTCTTCCTTGAACCCTCCTTACTCCAAGCAACATGCACAAGATGATCCAGGACTGAAACAGTCATGTTGGCCCTGGATAGTCTTTCAGACTATTTCTGTCCTGGAAAATGTCTAAATGCTTTACCAGGATTTGCCAACTGGAGTCAAGATGGAGGTGTGTCTGAACGGCATAGATGCATGGTGGATCTGGAGATACTTAGGCCTCATCTAGGCCATCTACACAACCTTTATTCATCCATTACCTCTGTAATCATCTACCCACCCTGGCGCAGACAAAAGAGAAGAGATACAGATCTATCTCTCCTGCTAATGCACCATACTGTGTTGAAACCTCTCCATCTGATTTAGCATCGCAGCTAATTGGAAGCAGTGCTAATTAAATCAAGAGGGCCACCTGGTGTGTGTGTGTCTATGTGCACTTGCATGTCTACAAGCGACAGATGCATACATCAGATTTCTATTCATACAGAAATTCCTTGATGATAATAAAAATATAGTTATTCTATTCCACCCAAAGGTTGAAGCTTTCTTACTTAAATGCTGCTTAGAATAAAAAGCCTTTGGTGCGCCTGCCTGGGTGGCCTGATCGCTTCACAATCAAGGCAGTTAGAAAATGTCAGGCTGCCTAGTTAGAAATTCATGCGACCTACGAGGCAATAGAGCCCCACAGTGGAGGAGTCATGATACCCATAAAACCTAGCGGTCAAATAGGGAAATGGTTCCAATCGTTTTGCCACCATTCATTTTTCCCATAGGGGATTTTAGAAACACTTAAAATAAGGGCTGTGTAGGCTTACCCTGGCGTCATGTAGGCTTACCCTGGCGTGACATTTTGATAACTGTGTAAATCTCTCTCGTACAAGGTGATTTTTATCAAAATATTCGGCTCTATTTACTTTCAGATTCGAAAAGCTAATTAGCATAGACATCATGCAAGACTACAAATCCCTGCAAGCTCCTACACATCATCTCCAGCTGATACATTTTCTAACAGGTATTGAGTCAATTTAAAACTTGCACAAGACAGTTCACTGAATTGTCAATTGAAAGAAATGTTGCCAATTTATTCATGACTACATTTAGCTAACATTAGATACTTAATCCAGAGATTCTTACCTTTGCCTCGATTTCGCAGTCTCATCCAGATCATTATTGTATTTGTAGTTCTTTATGATAGCCGCATTAGCAGCTAATTAGCATTTCCTTTTTGGGAGTGAGTACAGTCTAATACTTTGATAAAAGTCACCTTGTCCTAGAGAGATTTACACAGTTATCAAAATGTCACAACAGGGTAAGTCTACATGAAACATAGCCCTTAATTTAAGTTTTTCTAAAATCCCTTATAGGAAAAATGAATGGTAGAAAAACGATTGGAACCATTTCCTTGTTTGACTGCTAGGTTTTATGGGTATTATGACTCATACTGTGGTACTCCATTATGGCTTGTTCATGTCTCCTCCGTGCCGCATCAAAAGCTGACCCCACGCCCAGCGCTTTAATACGAGGACACGGATGTGCATATGAAAAGGTAGCTGTGCCGTATTTATTTAGCTCTCTGCCCTCTCTCCCCTCTTCCTATTTCTCTCTAAGACCATTCTCATGTGCTTGTTTATTTCCCAGACAGTCTATCATTTATTACAAAAAAAGAGAGTGTTTGAGTGATTGCACCTAGGTTTGATGGGGAGAGCTGAATTGTATAATCACTCAGAGGCCCGTAATCCATTGTCAGTAAGGGTGGTGTGGGAAGGAGGACAGTGGATAGTTACAGGGCCCTCCAGGATTCTAGTGGAGGGCTCTGTCTTTTCTTCTCGCTATAGCCTCTCTCTCCCTGGCTCTGTTGAGTTATTCTAGAAACATCCCCTCTCTCTCTCTCACCCCACACAGCTCAACAGACAGTAGGAGGGGATCAGACACACTGTTAATCGACTCTCCCACTGGGCACATCACGTCATTTCAACGTGGAAATTTGGGTAATACTTGGTTGAGACGTTGATCAATGAGATTTGAACGTTTATTCACCCACTCAAAAAGACAGCCAACTGTTATTTTATTTCAGTACTATCTAGTTTGACAATTATATACTTGACTAATAATCAACTACATTTAAATATTGAAGGGAGGTTGAGAACCCATTGTGATCTAATTTGAACAAAACACATCATGAATTCAACAGCGATTATCACCAATTCATGATGTTTGTCGACTAGATATATAGAAGTAGTTGCCATTTTGTGATGTAGGCTTCTTTACATTAAACAAGAATAAGAGCCTGAGCTAAGAACAGGAAATCAAACTATCCCCCAGGTCCTTTCTGATGTTTTACAGTTGAAAAGCCCCCTGATGGCGCTGAAGAACATGGCTGACGTTTTACATTCTCCCAACCAATTGTGCTATTATGTTATTTTTTTTGCATTTTGTGTAACTTATTTTTTACTTATTGTGTACATAATGTTGCTGCTACCGTCTCTTATGACCGAAAAGAACTTCTGGACATCAGAAAAGCGATTACTCACAGCGGACTGGAAGAAACGAGTCCGACGAGAAGGATATCCTGCTTTCACTGGAACAGGCCCAGATCCACACCTTATGCGTGAAGAAAAGAGGCCGGAAAAGAGGCTGCAGATCTGGCACCCTTCTGAGAATCCGGAGGCTAGCGTGTAAACTCCCATTGCCTTCCATTCTTCTTGCTAACGTGCAATCATTGGAAAATAAAATTGATGATCTACGATTAAGATTATCCGACCAACAGGAAATTAAAAACTGTAACATTTTATGTTTCACCGAGATGTGGATGAACGAAGATACAGACAATATAGAGCTAGCGGGATTTTCCATGCACCGGCAGAACAGAGACGCTACCTATGGTAAGACGAGGGGTGGGGGGTGGGGGTCTTTTTTTGTCAATAACAGCTGGTGTGCGATGTCTAATATTAAAGAAGTCTCGAGGTATTGCTCGCCTGAGGTAGAGTACCTTATGATAAGCTGTAGACCACACTATCTACCAAGACAATTCTCATCTGTATTATTTGTAGGCGTCTATTTACCACCACACTAAGACCGCTCTCAACCAGCTCTATAAGGCCATAAGCAAAGAAGAAAATACTCACCCAAAAGTGGCGCTCCTAGTGGCCGGGGACTTTAATGCAGGCAAACTCATTTTTACCAGCATGTCACGTGCAACCAGGGAAAAACAAATCCTAGACCACCTTTACTCCACACACAGAAATGCATACAAAGCTCTCCTCCGCCCTCCATTTGGCAAATCTGACCATAATTCTATCCTCCTGATTCCTGCTTACAAGCAAAAACTAAAGCAGGAAGTACCAGTGACTCGCTCAATACAGAAGTGGTCAGATAACGCGGATGCTACACTACAGGACTGTTTTGCTAGCACAGACTGGAATATGTTCCGGGACTCATCCAATGGCATTGAGGAAATCACCATCTCGGTCATCGGCTTCATCAATAAGTGCATTGATGACGATGTCCCCACAGTGACTGTACGTACATATCCCAACCAGATGCCAGAGATTACAGGCAACATCTGCATTGAGCTAAAGGCTAGAGCTGCCACTTTCAAGGAGTGGGAGACTAATTCGGGACGCTTATAAGAAATCCCGCCATGCCCTCAGACGAACCACCAAACAAGCAAAGCGTCAATACAGGATTAATATTGAATCCTACTACACCGGCTCTGACACTCGTCGGATGTGGCAGGGCTTGAAAACTATTACGGACAACAAAAGGAAACCCAGACGCGAGCTGCCCAGTGACGTGAGCCTACCAGACGAGCTATATGCCTTTTATGCTCGCTTTGAGGCAAGCAACACTGAAGCATGCACGAGAGCACCAGCTGTTCTGGATGACTGTGTGATAACGCTCTCAATAGCCGATGTGAAAAAAACCTTTAAACAGGTCAACATTCACAAAGCCGCGGGGCCAGACGGATTACCAGGACATATACTCAAAGCAGGCAAGGACCAACTGGCAAGTCTTCACTGACATTTTCAACCTCTCCCTGACCTGAGTCTGTAATACCTACATGCTTCAAGCAGACCACCATAGTCCCTGTGTCCAAGGAAGCGAAGGTAACCTGCCTAAATGATTACCGCCCCGTGGCACTCACGTTGGTAGCCATGAAGTGCTTTGAAAGGCTGGTCATGGCTCACATCAACAGCATCCTCCCAGACACACTAGACCCACTCCAATTCGCATACCACCCCAACAGATCCTCAGATGACGCAATCTCAATCACACTCTACACTTCCCTTTCTCACTTGGACAAAGGAACACCTATGTGAGAATGCTGTTCATTGACTACAGCTCAGCTTTCAACACCATAGTGTCCATGGAGCTCATCACTAAGCTAAGGACTCTGGGACTAAACACCTCTCTCTGCAACTGGATCCTGGACGAGCCGCCCCCAGGTGGTAAGAGTAGGCAACAACACGTCTGCCACGCTGATCCTTAACACTGGGGCCCCTCAGGGGTGTGTACTTAGTCCCTTCTTGTATCCCCTGTTCACCCACGACTGCGTGGCCAAACACGACTCCAACACCATCATTACGTTTGCTGACGACACAACAGGCCTGATCACCAACAACGATGAGACGGCCTATAGGGAGGAGGTCAGAGAACTGGCAGTCTGGTGCCAGGACAACAACCTCTCCCTCAATGTGAGCAAGACTAAGGAGCTGATCGTGGACTACAGGAAAATGCGGGCCGAACAGGCTCCCATTAACATCGACAGGGCTGTAGTGGAGCGGGTCGAGAGTTTCCAGGTCCTTTGTGTCCACATCACCAACAAACTATCATGGTCCAAACACACCAAGACAGTCGTGAAGAGGGCACAACAAAACCTTTTCCCCCTCAGGAGACTGAAAAGATTTGGCATGGGTCCCCAGATCCTCAAACGGTTCTAAAGCTGCACCATCGAGAGCATCCTGACCGGTTGCATCACCGCCTGGTATGGAAAATGCTCGGCATCTGACCGTAAGGCGCTAAAGAGGGTAGTGCGAATGGCCCAGTACATCACTGGGACCATCCAGGACCTATATAACAGGCGGTGTCAGAGGAAAGCCCATAAAATTGTCAGAGACTCCAGTCACCCAAGTTATAGACTGTTTTCTCTGCTACCGCACTGCAAGCGGTACCGAAGCACCAAGTCTAGGACTAAAAGGCTCCTTAACAGCTTCTACCCCAAGCCATAAGACTGCTGAACAATTCATCAAATGGCCATCGGACTATTTACATTGACCCCCCCCATTTGTTTTTACACTGCTGCTACTCGCTGTTTATTATCCATGCATAGTCACTTCACCCCTATCTACATGTACAAATTACCTGGACTAACCTGTACCCCCTGTATATAGCCTCGTTATTGTTATTTTATTGTGTTACTTTTTATTCTTACTTTTTATTTTAGTCTACTTGGAAAATATTTCCTTCTTCTTGAACTGCACTGTTGGTTAAGGGCTTGTAAGTAAGTATTTCATGGTAAAGTCTACACTTGTTGTATTCCGCGCATGTGACAAATAAAGTTTGATTTGATATGTATAATACAATTATACTCATTGTGCAAGTTGTATCTTCCAGACTCAGGGTCTAGGCTACGGTTGGCTATTATCATTCTGTTTAACACAATTAGAGCAGTAACTTGGAACAGCATTGTTTAAACCTTTGTGTAAAAAGTCAAGAACGGTTTAAATGAAAATGTATTGCACCACAAAATAGTTACAAGCCCCATAAACAAATACACTTTCTGGCGAAGGCGTCTGGAAACAAAAATCAGATATACAATAAACCAACAAAAAAAGGCACTGTCGGAACAGGCTTTGATGCTTTTAACTTCTTAAGAATTCTTTCATCCCCTTGCACTTTGGCCCTTCCACTGCCCTCCTTGCGTTCAAATACATATTTTTATGCTGGTTGACATCGCCTGTAGTATTTCTGCTTCTGTAGCCTTTGATTTGTCAAAGACACACTGGCTGTAAAAGGGGAAGACAAATATTAGCTAGAGAAGGTATTCAAATGTCATGGAAAATGTCATGATTTGGACTGCACTGTACCTATAATGACGCTGCAAGGTTGGAGTCCTCAAAGGTCCTCTTGCCTTTGTTTCCTTTCATATTCATCGTTGACATGAGGCTGTTTGTCAGGGTTCTGTATAGAACACAACATATGTACTTTATAAGCAACACACCATGATCTAATTTAAAAGTTAAACAAATATGGTAACACTATAGTTTACTGGTGCATTGCTCTCATCACCTGGTCCGGGATGTCTTTCCCCCCCAGTTTTGAGATCTGAGATATCTGTAATTTTATGAAAGGACTAATGAATTACATATGTACAGGATTTTTCTATCCAGTATTACATGGCAGTATAATGTCATTCAACTCATACCAATGAAACATTTAATTTCTCACCATTTATTTTCAAAAATCATTCTCAGTTAGCTGCTCTTCCATCTTTAGTAAATCTTCCTCTGTCTCGTTCAGGTTGAAGTTGAATTCTTTAACTGCGGGCTCCCGAGTGGCGGAGCGGTCTAAGGCACTGCATCTCAGTGCAAGGGGCAACACTACAGTCCCTGGTTCGAATCTGGGCTGAATCACTTCTGGCCGTGATTGAGAGTCCCATAGGGCGGCGCACAACTGGCCTAGCGTTGGCCCGGGGTAGGCCGTCATTGTAAATTAGAATTTGTTCTTATCTGACTTGCATAGTTAAATATATATAGATATTTTAAATAAACTGGTCTCGGGCCACTGTCATTTAAAAGGTCACAGATCTCACAAAGGAGATATACCTTGAGGGTACAAAACATTAAGAAAACCTGCTCTTTCCATGACAGACTATCCAGGTGAAAGCTATGATCCCTTATTGATGTCACGTAGAATGATTAAGAAAATCTCACATGGAATCTAAGTGGAAATTGCAACACAATTCATGTCATCTGGTGTTGTAAATACGTGAACATGCAACATCAGATCCACGTCGCATTTTCATCATATTTTAGATGTTGACATTTTCGCATATTATCACTGTTTAATCAACATCTGTTTTTCATCCAATATTCAATATACACTGAGTATACAGAACATTATGAACACCTGCTCTATTCTATGTCACAGTCTGACCAGGTGAATTCAGGTGAAAGCTAGAATCCTTTATTGATGTCACTTGTTAAATCCACTTCAATCAGTGTAGATGAAGGGTAGGAGACAGGTTTCAACATATACATCGTTTTGAGGATTACTTGGAAATTAGATTGATGTAACAACCTGTTAGTCAGGTTTAGCCATTGTATTTAAGTTGAAATTTTACCCTAATATCAATGTTTTTGCAGATCCAAACGTGTTTCAAGTCCAAATGTGTTATCAAACATAGATTCAACATCACAATACATTGACAAATGTACATGATGTTGAATCAATTTTCATTCAACAAGTTTGTGCCCAGTGGGGTCGCTCTCGTAACCTGCCTCTCTCCAAAATGAAATGTTATAGTTTGAGAGAGAGCGTGTCTGGAAAAAGAAAATCAATAAATGAGTCTTAAATATTGATAGTAGATGTCTTCACGGACTGACCATATTTAACCTGTTATGGTTATGTGAGTAGATTATGAAATATAGCCCACTGGTATTACAGTACACAAACAGCACTTGCAGAATATGCTCAGAAGCACCCAAACAACCACCCTTCTCGACCCTTTCTCTTCATAAGCGTTTAATTGGGTTTCAGAAAATTAACACCTGCTTTCGATAAAGGCATAATTTTTCATTTTCTCATTTAATTCCATCTATAATTTGATGAGCGTTTAATTTTATTTCACTAAATTCACTAAAATGTTATTTCACTAAACAGCATGCGCAACAGAAACTGAAATCCTCTTTGCAGAAAAATACTCACTTTCACTATCATTTTAGAAGCAGTAGCTATTGGCCATATAGACATTGGTAACCTGTGTCTCTTCACCAAGGAATATAACTATGTATGCTTGTTATGAATATTGAATTACTAGCTAGAACACAAGCATTGTAAAGCCAATGCCCATGGTTGTTCAGCCATAGTTGAAGCTGCACTAGGCTGGTATGTCATTGTTCACCAGCACATAACAGTCTCTGAGCCACAGAGCCAGAGTGCTGCAGGCCAGACATACAGCCTCTCTGCCCTGCTGGCTGCATTGTGAGGGTGTGTGGGCAATCTGCTGGGCCTCTTGGTGGATTACACAGAGAAAGTAGGACATTGTCGTCGTCAAAATAGGAAACCACCAAATGGCCTCCAGAATGAACAGAGTATAGGCGTCACACCTCATTCTGTTGATATGGCCAGAATACATCCTCCATGATGGAGGGACTCCATATAAACAACATCTATCAATGTCAATTGAAAGTAATGGATGGATTATCTAATCAATTCACCACCTATGCTCAAGACTTAATTTCCCATGAGCACATGCAAGATCAACCCATCCACTTGTAAAGGTGAAAACATCACCCATTGACACTGTGTCAGGCAGTTTGAAGCGGTTGTGGTTTTGACGCACCTCGGGTGTTTCATAGTTTGTATTAGGAGTGGTGGGAGGGAGGGAATGCAATAGCTTCGTCTCGCAGCGGTGTATGTCTTTTTTTTTACGAGGGGAGAGCAGTTTACCTCACTGTCAGAGGAGAGGGGAATAGAGGGGGACGGAGGGAGGGGGGTATAGAAAATATACAATTTCACAGCTGAGCACGCCCACCCGGTTCGACAGTGTTTGGAAGAGAGGATTTCACATCTGAGATAATAACTAACCACATCAAAGCTGGGATCAGATTCTCACACACAGAGAAGCTGATTCTCTTCATTAGGAAGTGGGCTTTGTGGGTTTTATACCAACACCAGGTCTAACACAGCAACAAAATATCTTACATTTACTTACTCCTTATTCTGCTCTTATCCTTTTATCCTCCTACTTATGGAATTACATTGGGGTGAAGGCTCAAAATCTCTGACGAAGGCCTTGAGGCCGATACATAAAGCTTATTAAAGAGCAGTGTTCCTATCAAGAGCAGTGTGCGGGTTTCTTCTTGTTTCTCATCTTATTCAACCATGTACCTGCAACAGAGACGGCTCAGATGTGCGAGTGCCTTTTGAATTTTGGTGAAGGCTGAATTCAAATCCTCATGCTCCGTTTGTGGGTCACTCTGTTGTTGCTAGCGTTAGAGATTTTGGAAGAGCGCTATAATCTAGCAGGACAAGGAGTCTTAAATCGTAATCATATAACTACTTTAGCACTAATGTAATATGTAACGTTATAACCCCTTCTCAGCAATGTCATTATTCAAATGTATGTTCCTGTGAATCCAATGCTTGGCCATGCTCCATTCAGTGCAGACAGCTCCAAAGGTAGAGGCGGGTCTGGATCCAACCCCACCAGCCAGATGGATGCAGGCTGCCAATGGGACAGTTTGGGCTGACCTGGGGCTAGAAGCCCTCACATCACCTCCATGTAGGACTCCAGCTCCCTCTGTAACATAGAAATGCATTCATGAGCCTAACCATATTTACTTTTTAGTCTTCTCCTTTGAGACATTTTCCCCTCTTCAATCCTCAAAACATTATGCTAATGCTATTTCAGCTCATTAAGTGTTAGTCAGTTGAGGAGATCTATTCAAAACACAGAGCAGAATCTTCGCTGAGGAAATAGGAAATCAATCTGCCATTTTGATTTTCTAAAGCCCCACTGGCTGATGATAATCAAAAACCATAATAGCTTTTTAAAATCACTGCGTTAATGACGAGACCTTATTGTAATGCATTGTAATCATGCTATTAATATGGATTTTTCCAGCATTGGGAGCCATCTGTCTGTTGGGCTAGGATGGGGAAACTAATGGGTAACGTTCCAAACGACGTGTTCATTTCAAAGACTGTTTTGGACGCTGTCCATGGTGAACATAATCAATGTGAATGCCACCACCAACAATGTGGAGGATGTGGGACCCAAATCGACCCATCAATCTCTTAATTTAGTCCGTGTTTATCAAGCTTTGCTTCTCTCTCTGTTATTTAATTGTTCAAAGGATTATTTCTCCAGGTGATGGCAAAGACTGGAGAACGGGTTAAAGGAGAATAGAGTAACACCTTACTTGAAGGTGGTATACATAAGACATTTATAACATCTTTATGAAACCCATCATGAAACATTTATGAGTGTTGCAGTATCATTCATAACAACCGTCGTGTAGCTATTCAAAAGTATTCAAAGGTACAAAAAGTCCTTATCATAAATAAATGCGCAACCCCTTTCCATGAATTTGGGTTACCAAGTTGATTGTAAATGCCTTGGGTTACCTCTGGTGACATCAATTATACAAGGTTTTTAAAATACCCTCTTTGGTCCTCTACACAAAAACACAGGCAGAGAATGAAGAGCTCCCTAGGTATTTTACATTATTCTTTTTTATGTTCCCGCCATCAAACTTTCTCTTTATTCTCCCAACTTTTCCATAGTCACTGGGGTGGAAATATGAGGCATTCAAGTTGTTATTCCTAAACTTCAATCAGGGCCCTTCTTCCTTTTGCCTTCTCTTATGACTAATGCATTTCCAGTACAAAAGCATATGTTACCGTTTCTTTTCAAAGTTTCTCCACGGCAACTCTAGAATCTGCCACTCTGTTTTTGGTTGCTGGAGGGGGAAGAGGGTGGCAACGTGTAAAAAGCCCCCTCATCATCCTATGGCTTCAGGGGGATCCTCACCTCCACATAATACAAATACAACTGTACACCAATATCACATACAATACGTGAATATAATACATGGTTATGGATCTTATTGGTTACTTCAGGGCTCTGAAGGGCAACTCCCATTAGCCATCATGTCTTAAGGAAGCAGTAAGATGACAGCAGGGTGAAACAAGATTTTAATGTCTACATTATTTGACCAGTAACATTCAAAAGTTTGTGCAGTGCAAAAGTTTCAGAGAAAAAGTACTTATTTGGGCGATAAAGGCAACTCATTTGATTCGATTTACACTGTGTTTTCTCTGAGTTTCAAACCCTTAAAAAAAGAATGCTTTCATATATTTGAAGCTTAGAGAACCACATGGAAAGACCATGTGAACTAGTAGGACCTAGCCGTCTGCCTGTTATGGCACTTCTCACATTTCTTCCCAGCCAATTTAAATCTCAGGCCTTTTACCTGCTGAAACAGTGGAGCACTGGATCTTTTTTTAGGCTGTATGCTAATTGGCAAGCCTGAATACACCCCCTCACAACGCCGAAGGAGTGTTGAAAGGAGAGGAAGGAGGGAGAGGAGGATGGGGGCATAAGTGAACAAGTGCAACATGTTTCATCTCTCCATAGATTTCTTCATCTGTTGTAATTAATTGCGTCTTTAAAATAACAAAATGTAAATACGCTGCTGACACGCTGCCAATTACTTCCCGATCCGTTCATTTCCAACACTCGTCTCTCTCCTCAGAGGGTTTCAATTAAAAGTTTTGGAGGATGATATAAAAGCTCTTTGATGGTGTCCCTTTGTTCCTGGCAACACATCGTGAAAAATACATTCAAACCCTACAAAGTACTTATGTTGCATGTAATCAATTCCCTCAGCTTCTAGCAGTCAAGGTTGAAAAGACTGGTGGGGGGAGAGACGATCTGTGGAGAGTGACAGTCTCAGTCTGTCTAGTCTTGTTCTCCGATCAAGCAGAACAGTGCTTTCTGATACATGTTAGCCTTGAGAGAATCTGAATGGAGAAGAGAAGTCCACCATAACTGCCCTATCCAGTATCCACACCCTTCAGAGAGATGCATTCCATCATGCTCAGTATTAACCCTGGTGTCGCCATATGACTTTACAGCCACGTCTCAGGGTTAGCTCAGTAGTACCAGTGATATGATAAAAGAAGGATCTTCCCCACAGCAGCGAGCATCGCCCAGGTTCCTAGGTGACAGGCTGTGACAGTCCAATGTGGGCACATACCTCTACTGGTCTCAGGGAGATGATGAGGAACAGTGGTGTACCAAACCACCTACTGGAAACACAGATGTGGCAGTTGCCAAACCAAATGGCCCACCTGCCACACCAGACCTAGGCTCTGCCTCGACTGTCTAAACACCTGCCATTCTGCACATACAGACATACAGGGGCAGCTAGCACAATGAATCTCTGTAACTGACAACGAAGACGCTACTCTGAGCTACAATATGAGCTGTCTGACATTTGCCTGACTCTAATTGAAAAGGCCCTTGACATTGAGGGGACTGCTATAACTGCATGCTGCTGTCTGGTTTACCAGCTCATGTCACCATGCCAGTCTTCCAAATTGGCCTAATGTCAATGTCGCCACTCTGTCACCCCTTAAAACTAAACATTCTAGACTGGTCAAATATTTCCACAGTGGAGAAGGCATTTTGACTAGTCAATAAAAGCAAGAAATGCTTTGAAATTAATGCAAGAAATTACATTTTTAGTACCAAATAAGAAATGTAAAATATCCTAAACATTTCATATGGTTGGCCTTGCAGTTGATTCAGCAGTATACAGTACATGTACTGTGCCATCATGTAGGCGTTGAATCCCATTGAACAGCTTTCTTCTGCAAGCTGTGAGAGCCGTTTGGTGAAAGAATGCTTTGGTGACCACAATGACTCTTAGAACAAGCGGAAGTGCTATTTCTGCTGGCTCTTAAGGGCCTCACTTATGTTGCATTGTAGATGCTTGAGGTACTGTGTACCTGAATTAGTGTATCAAGCATACCACTGAAAACACCTCCCCAGTGAATACTGCAGTAGCATTATAAAACCTGGATGTTCCAGTACCTTGGTTTCTAACTTGTGAAAGCTGGTGCGTGGTAAAAAAGTCTACATTAGACCAAACAGCTACTGTTTACTTTACTGTAATACATGGGCCTTGCTATACTGTAAACTGAATATTGCATGCCAAAGTATTCACTTTTCCATTATTGCCATAAAAGGTGGTCAAAAAGCTAATCAACATCAGTTTCCACAATGTTGCCTGGAACAACATATGGTTCCATTTTCCCTCAGCCAAAACCTGAATAAAGCTTCAATTTCACTAACCTGCCTAGAGACATGTTATGCAGTGAGACTGTTTCTTTATATTCACTCTGAAATAAATTACATCTAAACTAAGTCTTTATGACAGGAGACATTATGCTAATTGACTGTGAAACTGCTGTTAATAGCCGTGGTAAGGGGAGTAGTGCCAGACAGTGGTAAGGGGAGTAGTGCCAGACAGTGGTAAGGGGAGTAGTGCCAGACAGTGGTAAGGGGAGTAGTGCCAGACAGTGGTAAGGGGAGTAGTGCCAGACAGTGGTAAAGGGAGTAGTGCCAGACAGTGGTAAGGGGAGTAGTGCCAGCCAGTGTTAAGGGGAGTAGTGCCAGCCAGTGGTAAGGGGAGTAGTGCCAGACAGTGGTAAAGGGAGTAGTGCCAGCCAGTGGTAAGGGGAGTAGTGCCAGCCAGTGGTAAGGGGAGTAGTGCCAGCCAGTGCAATGACAGCATGATTTAGACTGCAGCTTGTTTTTAATATAGCAAACAGGAACCACAAAGCCTGATCTTAAACTGTGAGCCTCTAAGTTACAGCCTGCTTATTTTAAAGTCTTGTGGGGGATTTTGTCAACATTAACATTAGACCCCTGTAGTGGCTTCCTTGGCAATTGACCATAGCCACTGCCCATGCCTGAAGCGGGTTGTTATGGATACATACAGTCCACATTCGAAGTTCCCAAACAGCAAAAACATTCAATGAGATCCAGGGATATGGTGCAACGTAAAGGTTTATTCTTCTTATACCTAACAAAAAATGATTCTCCAATCAACTTAAAGCATAGATTACTTGATGTGAAAAATACATAATATGGCCTGTTTGTATGTCTGTATGGTCAAAAGACTATACCTCTCCCGCGTCTAACTAGGACCCCCCCACAAAAGCCCAACTTCCTGCCTTTATCCTATCACTAAGACACTTCCCACAGTACAATGAACGGGCAAGAGGAGGGGCCAAAAACTAAGTTACACTAATAACAAATGAATACATCTCAATCAGGTAAATATAAATCAAAGGTACGTACCTAATATTTCATCATATACATTCATATTTCATATATTTACACACACGTACTGTACATCGAGCTCTTTCTTTTATTCAAATATGTCTAAATCGGCTCTACTGTAACAACCCCAGTCATTTCCTAATTGTCTGTGAGATCAGAGGGCTCTCAACACGTCCATTTGATCCAAATCAAATTGTAGTTGTCATTTGCTTCGTGAACAACAGGTGTAAACTAACAGTGAAATCCTTACTTACTGTGTACCTACCCAACAACGCAGAGAGAAAAATTATAGAAAAATAATAAATACACAAATCCAATAAATACACAATCCAACACCACAAAACAAAACGCTGGGCATGCCTGCTGTGGAACGTCAAGTCTTGGCATCGACTGTGCCGCGCCGCTGTGCCCAAGATCATCTAATTGTTACATGGCCAAGATGGATGGTCTAAGGAATTCTCAGTGATGTTGTTAGGAAAGATCCCTATCTATCTCTATTCACACTGATCACACTTGTAATGTAGTCAATACACCATGTGGAAAGTTGGCATCGGTCGTGACATATGATACGATCTACATGGAAAATGCAACAACAGATGTCAACAGTACAAATCAAAGCCTGGATGTGATTATGGATGTATTTGGATGTCATTAAGAGTCTGTTTCCTGGTCAACCTGCTGATTGCTGTGGAGAACAGAGAGGAGGAGGAGGCAGCACACGCCTGCAGTAAAAGATCATGCTGCTTGAATCTCATTGACATGCAGTGTTATTGAAGATTCCCTTCCCACTCGCTCCTCACTCACTGTGGCTGGGCAGTCACTTACCACACATATAACTGACTAACTAAATGTCTGCCTGCACCAAATGAGCAAATAATTAACCCACAAACTGTATGACACCGACAGATCTAATGGTGAGGTAGCTAATGACTCAGCTCGTAGATGTTTTATGTTCTCTCTCTCCCGCTTTGTCTGCATTGCAGTGAAAATGGATGTTTGTGGGGTGGTAAAGAAAGGTATGAGACGTGTGGTTTGAGTGAAAGGTCTTGAAACACAGCATGGTTGTTCCATGGCATTTCAGCAAGCCATGACACCCACCATCTCAGATTGTTCTGAAATCGTTTCTGTAGTTAGAAACAGATAATATTAGCATTCCTGCAACATTATTTTGTTGAAAATAGGCAGTAGTTCTGAAAGTAGTTCTCACGAGCCAAAAGTGGTCCCAAAAAAATTGCGTACTACGTCACAATTGCGTACTACGTCACAATTGCGTACTACGTCACATATTGCGTACTACGTCACACACTCTCCCTGACCGAGTCTGTAATACCTACATGTTTCAAGCAGACCACCATAGTCCCTGTGCCCAAGGAAGCGAAGGTAACCTGCCTAAATGATTACCGCCCCCGTAGCACTCACATCGGTAGCCATTAAGTGCTTTGAAAGGCTGGTCATGGCTCACATCAACAGCATCCTTGCGGATAGCCTAGACCCACTCCAACTCGCATACCGCCCCAACAGATCCACAGATGACGCAATCTCAATTGCACTCCACACTGCCCTTTCCCACCTGGACAAAGGGAACACCTATGTGAGAATGCTATTCATTGACTACAGCTCAGCGTTCAACACCATAGTGCCCACGAAGCTCATCACTAAGCTAAGGACCCTGGGACTGAACACCTCCCTCTGCAACTAGATCCTGGGATTCCTGACGGGCCGCCCCACAACAGTGGTAGGCCTGATCACCGACAACAATATAGGGAGGAGGTCAGAGAACTGGCAGTGTGGTGCCAGGATAGCAACCTCTCCCTCAATGTGAGCAAGACAAAGGAGCTGATCGTGGACTACGGGAAAAGGCCCGGGCCGAACAGGCCCCCATTAACATCGATGGGGCTGTAGCGGAGCGGGTTGGGAGATTCAAGTTCCTTGGTGTCCACATAACCAAACAAAACCAAACACAACAAGACAGTTGTGAAGAGGGTACGACAAAACCTTTTCCCCCTCAGGAGACTGAAAAGATTTGGCATGGGTCCCCAGATCCTCAAAATGTTCTACAGCTGCACCATCGAGAGCATCCAGACCAGTTGCATCACCGCCTGGTATGGCAACTGCTCGGCATCTGACTGTAAGGGGCTACAGAGGGTAGTGCGTACGGCCCAGTACATCACTGGGGCCAAGCTTCCTGCCATCCAGGACCTATATAATAGACGGTGTCAGAGGAAAGCCCATACAATTGTCAAAGACTCCAGTCACCCAAGTCATAGACTGTTTTCTCTGCTACCGCACTGCAAGCGGTACCGAAGCACCAAGTCTAGGACCAAAAGGCTCCTTAACAGCTTCTACCCCCAAGCCATAAGACTGCTGAACAATTAATCAAATGGCCACCGGACTATTACATTGACCCCCATTTGTTTTTACACTGCTGCTACTCGCTGTTTATTATCTATGCATAGTCACTTCACCCCTATCTACATGTACAAATTACCTGGACTAACCTGTACCCCCTGTATATAGCCTCGTTATTGTTATTTTATTGTGTTACTTTTTATTATTTTTGACTTTAGTTTATTTGGTAAATATTTTCTTAACTCTTCTTGAACTGTTGGTTAAGGGCTTGTAAGTAAGCATTTCACGGTAAAGTCTACACTTGTATTCGACGCATGTGACAAATAAAGTTTGATTTGATTTAGATGATGTCGTTCCTGCTATTAGGTGAAAACAGTGAATCAAAAAAGTTACATCAAATTATACTTCAACAAAATAATGTTGCAGGAATGCTAATCTTATCTGTTTCTAACAACAGAAATGATTTCAGAACAATCTGAGATGGTGGGTGTCGAAATGCTTATTGAAGAGGAACGAACAAGCAGCGCTCTGTGAAAACAAAACCACTCTGTGATTTCACCTTCGCTTTGCCTGAGGCGTCTGTTACAGCAACAATAAACAGGTACAGCGCCTTACAACAGCATCCACTAGACTAGGCATCTACAGCACACAAAAGAGTAAAGATTGCACTCAGATTTCAGCTCCAAATTAAGATGGAGCTAAAAGAATCCCTCCACGGAATGCTTTACTTGTCCTATTTGCCCTACAATAACATATGCCGGCATCTCAGACTTTGCTATTAAAGGATGTACTGTATATTTATTATGAGACACCAGTAAGTGAATCTATGATCTGTGTAATTTATTTTATGAGAGGGTTGACCCCAGGGCAAACTACTAACATGACCCCTCACTAATGCCCCAGGTTTTAAAATGAGATGTCAACCTCACAGCCTCTTAGGGATAAACCATCTGAGCTGACATATTCTGGGGGGTCAGTAGAGTACTTTGTAAAAGCCAGACTGATCCCGCTCCAGAGCACAGGCCTCTGTGTAACGCTCATTCCTTCGACGATAAACGCAAATCCGACCATCACCCCTGGTGAGACAAAACCGCGACTCATCAGTGAAGAGCACTTTTTGCCAGTCCTGTCTGGTCCAGCGACGGTGGGTTTGTGCCCATAGGCAATGTTGTTGCCGGCGATGTCTGGTGAGGACCTGCCTTACAACAGGCCTACAAGCCCTCAGTCCAGCCTCTCTCAGCCTATTGTGGACAGTCTGAGCACTGATGGAGGGATTGTGCGTTCCTGGTGTAACTCGGGCAGTTGTTGCCATCCTGTACCTGTCCCGCAGGTGTGATGTTTGGATGTACCGATCCTGTGCAGGTGTTGTTACACGTGGTCTGCCACTGCGAGGACGATCAGCTGTCCGTCCTGTCTCCCTGTAGCGCTGTCTTAGGCGTCTCACAGTAGGGACATTGCAATTCATTGCCCTGGCCACATCTGCAGTCCTCATGCCTCCTTGCAGCATGCCTAAGGCACATTAGCGCAGATGAGCAGGGATCCTGGGCATCTTTCTTTTGGTGTTTTTCAGAGTAGAAAGGCCTCTTTAGTGTCCTAAGTTTTCATAACTGTGACCTTAATTGCTGTTAGTGTCTTAACGACAGGTTCATGTTCATTAATTGTTTGTGGTTCATTGAACAAGCATGGGAAACAGTGTTTAAACCCTTTACAATGAAGATCTGTGAAGTTATTTGGATTTTTATGAATTATCTTTGAAAGACAGGGTCCTGAAAAAGGGATGTTTCTTTTTTTGCTGGTAATATAATTACATTTTGCAGTAGTTCAACTAAAATTCAAATCTTGATAGTGTTTTCAGTAGTTAATTACTTTTGTAGCGGTGTAGCTACAGTGGGTATAGAAAGTCACCACCCCCTTTCAAAATGTTCCCCTTTTGTTGCCTTACAGCCTGAAATGAAAACACATAAAATGTGACTTTTCTCGGCTTCATTTACAGACAGTGAAGGAAGCGAAGGTGCTTTGAATTGCACTATTAAGCAGCGGAGTCCTCTGTGAACAACTGCTTTTATTCTGAACTAATCAACGTCACTACAATTGATCACAGATGGAAGACAGAATTTTGTGGGTTACTATGTGTAAATAAAGCTGTAAAAAGTATAGTTTTATGTTTCTATTTCAGGCTGTAAAAGCAACATTTTGAAAGGGGGTGGGAACTTTCTATACCCACTGTAACTACACACTACTTTCCTGGGGCAAAAATATAAAATATGGGTGAAGTATGCAATAACTTTCTTACTTATTTTCCTACTATGCATAAGACCTGCCTAATTCTCACTTGAAACATAGTTTTTGTGTTTAATAGGTCAAATGACACATTCTGTTAACTCCAGTGTCATTTGTTGTCTATGACATTTCAGCTTTAGATATTCCTTTTTTTTACGAAGTAGTTTGGATGTAGTGCACTACTTTTTTAAAGTAACTTTAAGTAAACTATATTTTTCTTAAGCTATACCCTTAACTTCTTCCAGTGTGAAGTAATTGGTAGCTTGGTAGCTATATTATCAAAGTAGCTTCCCCAACACTGATGAGGAGTCCTGCCTGGGATCCCCTGTCTATCGCATGGCAAGACTGCCCTCTGGTGAATCCCTGAAATAGTAGGCTGTCAGAATTTTTTAAAGGAGATACATCTGACAGCTACTAACATAAAGTAGCGCTTGCCCGGAGTTCCCACTTTCGTTTTTTAAGGGAAACTGAAGTTAGGTATAAAATACTGTATCCCTGAAACCCGGATGTTAGCATTTTCTGACAACTTCGCATAAACTACAGTTACTGACTGGTAGACTTAGAATTATGATTTTGGAATAATAATTTAGATGAGTGAACAAAATCAATTCACATGAAGTTGCAGTGGATCTTTTAACAATAGACAATTCTAAGTATTATTTTTTTATCAGCTCAAGTTGAATTAGCTTAATCAAGAAGCAGCAGCACTCATTCATTGCGTCAGATGAAGCTGTTAAACCCTACAGGAGATGGAGAAGCACAGTGTCTGCCATTCATTCACAGTCAAGGCAATCACTTTAAATCTACTAAGTGTCTATAGAAGGATCTCGAGTCTCTCTTTAAACACTCACCACTAAGACTGTAGAAGCCCTTTAGCAGCAGCACAAGAATCATTACAGAAGCCCTGGACAGCTGTGGTTGCATCTTGACACAGTGCTCCATAAATAAGGGATGTGCCGAGCCTGTCTTCTCATAAGCATGCACAGTGTGTTACTGTCGAGTAGAGACTTGCTTTAGTTTGACTGTTTAGTAAGCGCTAGCATACATGCTCCCTTTCAGAGAACTCAGAGTTCAGTGACCTGATCCCTGGCTGTTTGGCAGATAATTGAGGTTAAACAGGTATGTCACTAACTGGGCTCGTTCACTTCACCCCCATTATGCTGATCTGATCGAGCAACACCGAGGAGAAAGGGGAGGTTCTTATAAGATCATAGCTCCGGATGTGACAGGCATCCCCCGCTCTGTAAACCACTTAAGCGTTGAGACCTGGGAGCATGAGGGAGTCCACAGAAGGAACCGACAGACAGCCAGAGAGAGGGAGAGGAGTCTCCAGGTTAGAGTTGCCGTAATTAATACTAATATACACCCAGCATCCATCCACCGGCACTCTGACAGCAGCTACATCAAAGACAGCCCTAACGAAGACAGTTCAAAGACACACCAAAGTTTGCACCCTCTCTCTCCAGGAAACAATCAGCAGCAGACAAACAGTTTAACGGAAGAAAGAAAAAACACTTGAAATGAACAAATAGCGCCGACTTTTATAACAGCTCTGCTAAGAACCTGTCAATCATGAGGTGTAAAAATAAACTCAGCAAAAAAAGAAACATCTGTCTTTCAAAGATAATTCGTAAAAATCCAAATAACTTCACAGATCTTCATTGTAAAGGGTTTAAACACTGTTTCCCATGCGTGGTTTTGTCTCACCAGGGGTGATGGTCGGATTCGCGTTTATCGTTGAAGGAATGAGTGTTACACAGAGGCCTGTACTCTGGAGCAGGATCGATTTGGAGGTGGAGGGTCCGTCATGGTCTGGGGCAATGTGTCACAGCATCATCGGACTGAGCTTGTTGTCATTGCAGGCAATCTCAACGCTGTGCGTTACAGGGAAGACATCCTCCTCCCTCATGTGGTACCCTTCCTGCAGGCTCATCCTGACATGACCCTCCAACATGACAATGCCACCAGCCATACTGCTCGTTCTGTGCGTGATTTCCTGCAAGACAGGAATGTCAGTGTTTTGCCATGGCCAGCGAAGAGCCCAGATCTCAATCCCATTGAGCACGTCTGGGACCTGTTGGATCAGAGGGTGAGAGCTAGGGCCATTCCCCCCAGAAATGTCTGGGAACTTGCAGGTGCCTTGGTGGAAGAGTGGGGTAACATCTCACAGCAAGAACACTGCAAATCTGGTGCAGTCCATGAGGAGGAGATGCACTGCAGTACTTAATGCAGCTGGTGGCCACACCAGATACTGACTGTTACTTTTGATTTTGACCCCCCTTTGTTCAGGGACAAATTATTCCATTTATGTTAGTCATATGTCTGTGGAACTTGTTCAGTTTATGTCTCAGTTGTTGAATATTATGTTCATACAAATATTTACACATGTTAAGTTTGCTGAAAATAAATCCAGTTGACAGTGAGAGAATGTTTATTTTTTTGCTGAGTTTACTAGGTAAGTGGTAGGTGTGTCTAAACAAACACTTTTCCTTGCTGATTATAATGGAGACAGATGCCTTTACTGATCTAGCAGACAGCCAATGCTGTGTACCCAGCGCTGTGCTGTGAGCTGTAGTATGGCCCCAGAGGGAAGATAAACCTGTGGGCCTGTCATGCCAAATAATGTCCCCCAGCCAAAAAGTGTCCCCCTCTGCGCCCCAATTGGATTTGATAAATGATTACCGTCCGTTGCTATATCAACGGTGTGATGACCTAATGATTAGAATTTTGGAGATCATTTCAGCCTAAACAACATTCTTTTCATCATCGCTATGCAAACAAGGCTGATTTCCACTCCATTCATATGCAAATCCGTTTGATTCATACACTGGCTTGTTTTTATTTTAACCTGCCCTTCCCTTATCTACACTGAAATAATATAATTTCAGTAGTCCTCTTGTGATAAAAGCAATTATCATAGCTCATTAGTACACCCTTGTGGTTGAATATATATGTATCTAGTGTAGGTCCTAGGATACAACAATGAATAATGTGGAACAAATACCATCAAAGGATACAACTTACAATAATGAACACCTTGTGAAACAGCTGTGAAAACTAACCTGGCAATATTTAAGATTGTAATTCTTAAACTTTGATCGTTTTTGGTACATATGTGTCATTATTTCCCCATGTTTTTGTACACTCACATGGCAATCAGACTAAAATACTGAATTCTGGTGTGTGGAATTTTGAGGAGGTGGTTGCTGTGTGGGTGGGAGGTTCTGCCTGTCACTTGTTCTCAACAGGCAGCCAGTCTCAGAAGGGGGACTTGAAGAGGGAGACTGCAAAGTCCAGGCACTGCTGCTCTCTTTGTTCTGAGTTTTTGCAGTGCTAGTGTTTTTAGTTAATCGGTGTATCTCACATATTATGTGCCCAGTATGATAGAGCAAGAACATTTTCTCAGCAGATAATAACAACATGACAATAACAGTAGCTGTAGATGATGTAATGAAATGTTGGAGGGTGGTTGGTAATGGACATCAGGTGGATCCTAGTCTGGGTGTTTGGCAGAGTTAAAAGGGAACAGGGTAGAAGACAGAGACGTAAACAAGCAAACACACAGGTTACACCTTACTGTGAGAAAATTTGATGGATTATTAATTGTTGTATGCTAGGACCTACAATAAATACATATACAGTTGAAGTCGGAAGTTTACATACACCTTAGCGAAATACATTTAAACTCAGTTTTTCACAATTCCTGACATTTAATCATGTCTTAGGTCAGTTAGGATCACCACTTTATTTTAAGAATGTGTAATGTCAGAATTTATAGAAGAGAGAATGATTTATTTCAGGTTTTATTTCTTTCATCACATTCCCAGTGGGTCAAAAGTTTACATACACTCAATTAGTATTTGGTAGCATTGCCTTTTGCTTGTTTAATTTGCGTCAAATGTTTCGGGTAGCCTTCCACAAGCTTCCCACAATAAGTTGGGTGAATTTTTGGCCCATTCCTCCAGACAGAGCTGGTGTAACGGAGTCTGGTTTGTAGGCCTCCTTGCTCGCACACGTTTTCAAATCTGCCCACACATTTTCTATAGGATTGAGGTCAGGGCTTTGTGATGGCCACTCCAATACCTTGACTTTGTTGTTCTTAAGACATTTTGCCACAACTTTGGAAGTATGCTTGAGGTCATTGTTCATTTGGAAGACCTCTTCTCTCTACTATTATTCTGACATTTCACATTCTTAAAATAAAATGGTGATCCTAACTGACCTAAAACAGGGCATTTTTACTAGGATTAAATGTCAGGATTTGTGAAAAACTGAGTTTAAATGTATTTGGCTACGGTGTATGTAAACTTCCGACTTCAACTGTATATGGCTTCCTTTAAAAGGTAAAGTTAGAATTAAACTGCAGTATTGGGATATCTGCAAAGCTAAACCTCTCCATTGTTTTGGTCCTACAGCGATCACGTTACAGTTGCTAGTTTGTAAGCCAGATAATGTGATATAACCAAAGACTTTTGCTGTCCATTAAATTGACATTACAGGTGTACCTTCACAAAAATCGCTAAAGATTTTTCAACTAACCTGCATTTGGAGATACTTTCTTCGTTCTCGATTCAGGGGAAACAGTTCTTATTAATGTCAGTGTCCAGGTGCTTCTACACTGAACCAAAATATGAGCTGAAATAAAAGATCCCAGACATTTTCCATACCCACAAAAAGCTTATTTCGGGGACAATAAAAGGCCACTAAAATGTGAAGTTGTCACACAACACAATGCCACAGAGTAGTGTGTGCAATTTGCATGCAAGAATGTCCACCATAACTGTTGCCAGAGAATTTAATGTTAATTTCTCTACCAACGTCGTTTTAGAGAATTTGTCAGGACATCCAACCGGCCTCACAACCGCAGACCACATGTAACCACGCCAGCCTAGGACCTCCACTTCCGGCATCTTCAACTGCGAGATCGTCTAAGACCAGCCACCCGGACAGCTGAGAAAATGGTGGGTTTGCACAATTGAAGAATTTCTGCACAAACTGTCAAACCGTCTCAGGGATGCTCATATGCCTGCTCGTCGTCCTCACCAGGGTCTTGACCTGACTGCAGTTCGGCATCGTAACCAACCTCCGTGGGCAAATGCTCACCATCGATGGACACTGGCACGCTGGAGAAATGTGCTCTTCACGGATTAATCATGGTTTCAACTGTACAGGGCAGATGGCGGTTTGCTGTAATCAAAGTTGTGAACAGAGTGCCCCATGGTGGTGGTGGGGTTATGGTATGGGCAGTCAGGCATAAGCTATGGACAACAAACACAATTGCATTTTATTGATGGCAATTTGAATGCAGATACCGTGACGAGATCCTGAGGCTCACTCAGACCAACTGATACATATCTGTATTCCCAGTAATGTGAAATCCATAGATTAAGGACTAATTAATTTTTCAATTGACAGATTTCCATATATAAACTGTAACTCAGTAAAATCGTTGAAATTGTTGCATGTTGCGTTTATATTTTTGTTCAGTGCACAAACACCAGAGAACGCAGAAAAATTGTAAATCCATGTTTTGTACTGCGCAAGGAGGTTCCTTGCCATTATAGCTGCCACACACTAACATTTCCCAGCATCTTTGCCAGAACTAGTAGTTTCTATGCGATTCGGACACGTGTAGAAGTAGATGACAGCACATTACACAATGCGATCAAACCAAAGATTTACACACAAGCAAGAGGCATTTCTCAATCGATACAAAATATGGATTTACTATATTTCGGAGTTCTTTAGTGTTTGTAGAACCATCTGTAACTGGACATTTCTGGAGAACAGTTATCTTATAATCGAGAACGAAGAGAGTATCACCAATACCAGGTTAGTTGTCGGCGTTTTCCATTAGTCAAGCAGTAACCTAGTATGGAAGCATTGACATATCAGTGTTTCTAACAGCAGCCAACGTTGCAGCAGAGTGGAGCGCACCTGTGCGCAGATACTGTGAGTGCATAGTCTTGCATCGCGCTCATTTGCAATATCTGCAGTTGATCCTGCTGCTTGTGGCAATGTCACATCGATGAGTCTCAGTTTAAGTTTTTTTTAATACAAACAAGATGTACAATACAAAAACACAATTCGAGGTTACCTGATCATTTCAAAAAAACTTTTTTTTTTTGCTGAGAAAGAAGTCAGCTTAGAAAAATATGTTTTACAATGGTCAAGAAAACAGACCTACAGCATATTGTATCTTTCATTACCTACAAAATACAGACATCGCACACTACAACATACACATTGAAAATAACACTCATATCTAAACGTACAACCCTGCACCAGCCACAGTGCTCCCTCCACCTGCAAGTCTCTGTGTCTATAGTCCGTGTTGGCTGGTGCTGATAATGTCCATGAAGGTGGCTTCTATCCGGTAGCAGAGCTGGACATCTGGGTCGGCACCACCCAGCTCCTCTGCTGCCCTCTGGGGAAGGCTCAGCTTGGACTTGTCCCCTCCTGGAACCAACACCTCCTGGGGCTTCTCCTTCAGGTACTGCAGCCCTGAGGGAGGGAGAGAGAGAGAGAGAGGGAGGAGGGGTACAGGAGAGAGGAGGGATGGTTAGACTATACTACTATTGACGCACCTTTATAAATGCTCCTTTCTTGTCCAGTGTTCGGGTCAACTCCGATTCAATTCCTGGCAATTGAATTGGACATAAATTGAGGTGGAATCGACCACATCTCCAATGCAGTTACACTAATGAGTAAATCTGTACAAGTGTTCCAAACTATAAATACAGGCCATGGTCTTTTCCTATAAATTAGATCCAACACTACTGAAAAAAAGACATGCTATGGGAACATTGCAACTAGACTGAGTTCTCTAGTATATTCCAATGCACACAAAAACACTTATTTCATTACACTAACCGCGATAAAGGCTGATGGCTAAGGGCCTGGACACATCGATTTTTATCAACTTCCACTGCCCTCCAGGACTTTCCTCGTCCCTCAGTTTCCTCCTCAATTCATGCACCTTGGTTGGCGAGCGAGGTAGAGGCAGTGTTCCCCTCCCCCTTTCAACACACACACACTTACTGGTGATGAGCGGGTCGATGTCCCTGGTCTTGGTGGACACGTCGGAGGCACAGACCTGGCCCAGCTGCACCAGCAGGGTCGCCACGTCATCGTAAAGTGGAGGGAAGGCCTGGCAGAACGCCACCAGGCACGGCAGGGTAGGCATGAAGAAGGAGAAACGCTTGGCACGGGTCAGCACTGAGGGAGAGCGATAGAGAGAAACATATGAACATCAAGGAGGCTAGAGTGATGACAATTCTGCACTAACAGAGACCCACCAGGAGATGGCACTAACATACCAGAGTACAGAGACAGGGAGACACTGCCGGTAGGATATGTAGTAGTAAGGGGAGGGAAAAAAAGGGCCAACAACGACAGGGTAGAGAGCGATAGATGGATAAAGCGAGAGAGAGCTGACCTGTGAGCAGCGTGGCCATGACGCTGACGGCCAGGCGGGCAACGCTGAGGGACTTGGGCAGGGCGTACTGGGTACACAGGTGGGACAGCAGCTGGATGGCAAAGATCTGTAGAGGGAGATGAGAACCATAGTTAATGCCAGTACGTTCTGTCCAGAGAGACGGGTTTCATTAGAAATGTTGCTTAAACAGGCCTGGAAACAAATGTATGTAAAACACTGACAAAGGCACAGGGCTAATCTTGCTCAGGTTTGTGGGCTTGGATGCCAGACGAGGGCACGGGGGCTCACCTGTTTCTCCAGCTGGGGCTGGGCCAGCAGCTCTGGGATGAAGTCCAGGCAGATATGGATGGAGGGGATGCCAGCCACGGTCAGGGGTAGCAGAGCTTGAGGGTAACCCTGAGACAGAAGGTGAGAGAAGAAATAAGACAGAATGGAATGCAAGTAAAAAGAGGAGTGAAAAGCAGAGGGTAAGTAGTAGCTTTGACTGAGCTTCTGTCTTGTGATGTAAACACACAGGGCAGCCGCAGCGGCAGCTTGTGTGCACAGCATGGATCCAAGCAGGCAGGATTACTGCGACAGAGGGGCAGGATTGTGTTGATGAAGTGAAACATATGGCAGCTTCCTACTACTGGGACTGCTGCAGTCATTCAGGCTGCAGGACATTCCTTCCCCTCTCACGACTCACGCACTGATCACTGACAACAACTCTTCTGTGGCACACGGGAGGACACATTCACAATCTCAGCCTGTAGACGCCATTTTGTTATGACTAAATGCTGCCATGACGGGATCATATCTGCATTGACACTTTCAGTCCTTGAAGCCTTATCGACAAAAGGGGCTAGGGGGAATTTGGCAAGAACATCTCTTGTACATAGTAGAACAGCGTTCACCTGGAAGTGCACCAGTTTGGCGATGTTGGGGTCAGCGATGAACATCTGGTGCAACAGACAGCAGATGAGACACTGCACCTCCCTCAGGTCACTGAGTAACCCCCCATCCGGCTCGCCTTCCCCCTCCGCTCTCCTGGCCCCCTCTTCCTGTTTGATGGACCCGGGCGCAGCCCTCATGCTCTGGAGCAGGCTATCAGCGTCGCCCCTGACCCCTGGGGGCCCAGTCTGCACCTCTGAGGTGGGCAGACACACCTCCAGCAGGATCTGGACTGCAGCACTGTCCTGGAGTCAGAGAGAAGCACAAGACAGAGACGTAATGTGAGATTCTACCTACAACTGACATACTATACACTCTGTCTGTGGACACGTTTTACTATACTTGTGAGTACCAGAAGTCCTCAGAAGAATAGTAAACCAACCACAATTCTGTTAAGTGAGGACATTTTGCCAGTCCTCACTTGCAAAAAGGCTATTTTAGAGTTAGGATTAGGTTTAGGGAAAATAGGATTTTGAATGGGAATCCATTGTTGGTCCCCAAAGTCCTCACAAGTATAGTACAGCTGTGTGAAAGAGTATGTATGAGTGGGTGTCTCTCGCACTGTGTTACCTGAGCAGCCAGCAGTGCATTCTTCAGCTCCTCTCTGGTGACCTCTGGGGTGTCTGGCTGTCCAGCCTGTCCCAGGCCCAGGTTAGAGATGGTCTGGCTCTGCCGGTCAAAGTCCGCTGTTTCCTTCAGGTGGGAGTTGAGGTAAGCCTTGGAGGCCAGGAGGTAGCCATTCAGCATGTGGAGGACAATGTCCATCAGAGGGGGACACCTGAGGAGGAGACACAAATATGTTATTTACTCACTTAATGATGTAGGCTTCATTGTGTTTAAACAGGAAATCAATTTGACAAATTCCAAGTGTACAATTGCAAAACAATACATTGGGATTCAAATATCTTGAGCCTGTCTCCAGCCCAAACTTGATCAAAATGTCTTCCACAGTACACGTGTGTGTCTCTGCATATTCCAGCTACAGACAGTTGGCGATCTGTTTTCCTGACCCTTGAGACTTGTTTCAGACCGTCCGCAAAGCAAAAGGTGCAACAGTAAAGATAACCATGTGCTGTAGCCTACCTGTAGACCCTCTGGTCACAGCGCAGCACGATGAGGGGGTCAACCATCAGGTCGTTCTGAATGTACCTCTGCTGCCTCAGCATCTTCACTGAGGGCTGCAGGGCATTCACAGTCATCACCCACAGCCTGGAGTAAAACATGGGAGGAAAGAGAGCAGGGGAGAAAATGTTTTCAGACAAAGTGCCACAGTGATGTATTACTTGAACTTGTCCAAAACATGTTCTGTTGCAGAATGTTTTGCTACGCTGTGGCCTTCTAAACACAGTCACACGGCTTCTTTTTAGGGATTACGTTGTTATTACTAGCTATACAGTAGCCTTTTGCAGCAGATCTATTTTGTGACGATCAAATCTCTTCAATTGCTAGCACCTTTCAGTTTCCCATTGAAAACTCTTAATGGTGCATTCAAGCAAGGACAAGCTGTCCTTTCAGACAGAGAAGCAGCTACCACCAGTTCTCTTCACCCAGAGTCTGTTGTCTGTGTTCCCTCCTGCAGACTGTATGGCATTAATCAAATGGTTCCTGTGAGAGGCCGACACTCCGACACTAGCGCTCCTTTCCAGCTTCACCACTCCTCCTTCCCCACAGGCCTCCCTCTGCACAGCACCATTGAATACCACCACAGACGGTTGAACAGGGGGTGAGGAAAACAATCCATTATGCCCCAAACCCTGGAGAGTCCACTCCCTTTTTCCTGCCCTGAACTGTCGTGTCCTCGTTACAGAGCAGCTATCCGTGCGTGCGGGGATTGATTGGTCCGCCTGCCTGCTCCTGCCCGACTGTAGCTCTGTGCCCCTGGGAACACTGGGGGTCCACCCCCTTATCCCCACCAGTGAAGACACAGAAATGGAATTGAACATGAACCCCATTTCTGGTCACACCATCCAGCAAACAAACCCTTCCTCTATAATATTTCGGACCTGCGGGGCATGACAGTGTTGAGGACCATCCAGAGCTTGTTGAGGGTCTGGGGGATGCGTCGGGGGACACTGGGGCCCAGTAGCAGACCCATGCTACCCGTCAGAGCCTCGGCGTAGGGGATCAGGTCTCCAGCTGACAGTAGGGTCAGGTGGTCCAGCATCCTCATAAGTCTGGGACCACTGGAGGGAACCTTCTGGAAGGCTGGGAGAGAGGGAAGAGAAGAAAAAGTTTTTAGTGAGAGTGGAGTCTTAAAAGGGCTGATCCTGGATTCGAAATAACAAAAAAGCAGACACCCAGAAACTTGTTTTGGTAAACTGCTGAGTATGGCTGAACAATTTATCGAATTTACATAAAAATTGCATATCTATATCGCAAGAGATACATATATTTGGCAATATTTTGAGACAGCACTCAGTCGCCTGTAACATCTGTTTTCATAGTTTACTTTGATTGTAGTTTCTCCCTCTAGGATGCTTCTCCACACAAACCAAGTCCCGCCCCCTGTCACTCACTCAAGCAGGCAGCAGTTCTCCTCGCTGTAGATTCACTCTCAACAGAATCCAAACAAGAATGATGCTGCATACTTTGCTTCTTAAAAATAAATCCATTTTTTATTCATTATACTATTCGTTTGTGTATCTTGCCATCAGCAAATGCTAGTTAATTAGTCTTAGCAAGCTGCATGTGCTAATTGCTAACAGTAACTAGCTAGCTAAATGCACTGACTGAGAAAGGGCAAATCTGGCTAACAAACTGTAGCTCTAATACAGTGGTGGTGTAGATCAACATGTTTGCGCTACAGCATGTTCTGAATCAGAGAGGAATAGCGAAGCATATTCTACAATCTTTGTCTGAATGTAACAGCTATTCAAATCTAACTAGGGTCCCATGGGAAAGAATGACCAATATTTTGGTTCTTGCTCCATCACTACTTCTACCTGTCTTTTTCATTCAACACTGTATTCCAACCATATAATCTGAAGAATTCTTATATATGATTTCAACAGTTCATCCAAGTGATTTTTAAATATCGGAAGTCAAATCGCAATATTTAGTGCAAAATAAATAAAATAATTTGTGATTCGATTTTTTGCCCATATCATGCAGCCCTACAGCTGAGAGATAGAGCTGGAGAAATGAAACCTCATATTTAATTTAGAAGTCCAAAAATACAATTTACAAATCCTAGACTGCCTTTAAAACAGTTTATTTGGGGTTGGTTTCCCAGACACAGATCAAACCTAGTCCTTGACTAAAAAACACTTTCAATGGAGATTTGTAGTCCAGGCCTAAAATTACTCTGGGTTTGGGAAACTGGCCCAGAGTGTTAATAGATTGGCTTGATACAATCTAGTCTCCTTTCCTTCCACTCCACTGATCTGAAACCACAGGACAGCCTGAAGGTGATATAGCAGAGGTCAATCGTGAGGCTTGCTTTCACCTGTCCACTTATTTCACATCAATGTGGATGGAGGGAGCAGATGGCATGGGTAGAAAGGAAAAAGAGCGAGAGAAAGAGGGAGAGGGAAAGTATACACATCTCTCTAGTCTCAACTCCTCTTTCTTCTGCTCTGTTCTGCAGCTGATTCACTTAAAAGGTCAACCTCCCCAACAACAGAGGCTGTTAATATCACTATGACATAAAAGCACTGCTTGCATCCCAGGCTCTACAGAACACCACCAAGCCTCTGTTTTGCTGCAGTGTAGGAGCCCTCCTCGCTTTCCATCTCTCTGTGTCCACAGTAATCCAGGAGACGGTCGCCTCTGGGCCTTCTCTTTCTCTTCCTTTCTAAAAACGGCTACTTTTCTCCATGGCACACTAGTGGAATTACTTACATAACCAAGAAACAAGCTCCAGGTTACGATTCAAATTTAAAGATTTTTTTACAAAGAAAATGTATTTTGTTTTTGATGTGAAGAATATTGGATTAAATTTGCGTGTAGATAGATTATTTCCCTCCTAATCAGATGTAGTTTTACAGATGAGATTAGGTTAGCAGTGCCTTGGAGCTATGCAGCAGTAGTAGGTCTGATTACCTGTCAGAGAAAGTATTAGCGTCTCAAATGGCACCCTATGCCCTACAAAAGTAGTGAATATTTAGGGAATAGGGTGCCATTTGGGAGGCAGCCATGATGATCTACCAGGGGGTTCCATCTCTCTATTAGAGGCCAATAGCAGCATGATAATCTGACACTGAAGCCCTTACTGCAGGATAACAACACACTTTTCATCACATGACCCTGTGTTTATCCCATTCACTATTACGGAGTCTAGAACTACTCTTCTCTGTTGAATCCCAACTACCTTCCCAAAGCCCAACACTGCACATTACTCTTTATTGGCCTCTTATAGGGCTTCTTCAACAACTAGCCCCATAAAATCTGAAGTAAACTCACCATTCCCAAAACTGTTTTCTCTCCACCCTAACCCTAAACCCCATTCCCCACTTCCTACTCCACGATTCCCCACCACGCCCCCTCAACCTCCCCAATCTCACCGTCGTGGAGTTGTGTCTGGGAGTATCTGCAGGTGTTAGAGGTGAGCAGCATCCTCCGGAGCAGAGGCAGGGTTCCTGTCACCTCCTCCTCACACACCCAGTCCTCCACCATACACAGGTGGGGGTAGTTGGTGGCCAGCAGCCGCAGCAAGGCCGAGTGGAGGCCTGGGGGGGAGGAAAGGAGAGGAGTCAAAAGACATGACATTAAAACAAGCAAAGGAAAAGAACGCTGACCCTAAAGAAGGCTAACACGCTGAAATAAGTTATACACACAGTGTTACAAATTGGCAGGTAAGAATGGCTTGCATTAGGTTGATGGTAGCCTACACTGGCTACCTGGCAAATGGGTGCCTACTTAAACTTCCTGGAGCACCAAAAGAGAAAGTGTAGTAGGTTAATCAGTAGGCTAACTAGTTGCTTTCATAACATTAACAATTATCTGGTAAAAAACATAATAAATTACATTTTAAGTTACAAATTATACACTTTTGACTCCCTAAATGATCTGGGTGCACTTTGCATATACAGTCGTGGCCAAAAGTTTTGAGAATGACACAAATATAAATTTTTCACAAAGTCTGCTGCCTCAGTTTGTATGATGGCAATTTGCATATACTCCAGAAGGTCATGATGAATTGCAATTAATTGCAAAGTCCCTCTTTGCCATGCAAATGAACTGAATCCCCCAAAAACATTTCAACTGCATTTCAGCCCTGCCAAAAAAGGACCAGCTGACATCATGTCAGTGATTCTCTCGTTAACACAGGTGTGAGTGTTGACGAGAACAAGGCTGGAGATCACTCTGTCATTGAGTACAAATAACAGACTGTAAGCTTCAAAATTAAGATGGTGCATGTAATTATTGTTCTTCCACTGTCAAGCATGGTTACCTGCAAGGAAACACGTGCCGTCATCATTGCTTTGCACAAAAAGGGCTTCACAGGCAAGTATATTGCTGCCAGTAAGATTGCACCTAAATAAACCATTTATCGGATCATCAAGAACTTCAAGGAGAGAGGTTCAATTGTTGTGAAGAAGGCTTCAGGGCGCCGAAGAACGTCCAGTAAGCGCCAGGACTGTCTCTTAAAGTTGATTCAGCTGCGGGATCGGGGCACCACCAGCACAGATCTTGCTCAGGAATGGCAGCAGGCAGGTGTGATTGCATCTGCACGCACAGTGAGGCGAAGACTTTTGGAGAATGGCCTGGTGTCAAGAAGGGCAGCAAAGAAGCCACTTCTCTCCAGGAAAAACATCAGGGACAGACTGATATTCTGCAAAAGGTACAGGGATTGGACTGCTGAAAAGTCATTTTCTCTGATGAATCCCTTTTCCGATTGTTTGGGGTATCCGGAAAAAAGCTTGTACGGAGAAGACAAGGTGAGCGCTACCATCAGGACTGTGTCATGCCAACAGTAAAGCATCCTGAGACCATTAATGTGTGGGGTTGCTTCTCAGCCAAGGGAGTGGGCTCACTCACAATTTTGCCTAAGAACACAGCCATGAATAAAGAATGGTAACACATCCTCCGAGAGCAACTTCTCCCAACCATCCAGGAACAGTTTGGTGACGAACAATGCCTTTTCCAGCATGATGGAGCACCTTTCCATAAGGCAAAAGTGATAACTAAGTGGCTCGGGGAACAAAACATCGATATTTTGGGTCCATGGCCAAGAAACTCCCCAGACCTTAATCCCATTGAGAACTTGTGGTCAATCCTCAAGGAGGCAGGTGGACAAACAAAAACCCATAAATTCTGACAAACTCCAAGCATTGATTATGCAAGAATGGGCTGCCATCAGTTAGGATGTGGCCCAGAAGTTAATTGACAGCATGCCATGGCAGATTGCAGAGGTCTTGAAAAAGAAGGGTCAACACTGCAAATATTGACCCTTTGCATCATCTTCATGTAATTGTCAATAAAAGCCTTTGACACTTATGAAATGCTTGTAATTATACTTCAGTATTCCATAGTAACATCTGACAAAAATATCTAAACTGAAGCAGCAAACTTTGACACTGAAGCAGCAAACTTTGTGAAAATTTATATTTGTGTCATTCTCAAAACTTTTGGCCACGACTGTACGTAGAATCTACGTACAAGACACTCCAACCCCTACTTACTGTAATAAGTACTTATGGATACCCTGTACATTTGATGTACTTACCCCCCAACTCCTGTTGCAGGCCCTGGGCCTGGGTGATGAGGTACTTGATGGGGATCTGGTCCATGAGTATGGCAGAGTACGACTTGGGCTTCCTCTGCATCAGAGCTGAGGAGAGAGGAGGTTGATTTGGCCCTGCTGTCTATTTAAAAACACCCTGTGTGAGTACTTCCAGAGTGGGTTGATTCTTCACTGAAATGGCTTCAATAACAATGCTGATGGGCATCATTATTCCTGCTTGAAGGGTGCAGCAGCACAACAATTAAGAGGGGAGCATATGTATAAACTAACACAGACGTAAATGAGGACTAATGAAGGGTGGGAAGACCTTATCATCCATGAAATACTGACTCTGCCAAGTCCTTCAGTCCAGTAGGTAACACCTCCCCTGGATATTATACTTGGCTGGCTATTGCGAATAAATGGAAGCCTGAGAGAAAGCCAAGCCAGCCAAGGCAGGAGGGGAGAAAGGAATCCCCCATAGCAACACACAGTTTCCTAGTAGCTTAACAACAGAGGACAAAGCCTGCCTTTTCTCTTGGTTCCCTGACACTCTCTCTCTGTCCATTCCAAACACAGCATACCTTCTTCAATGGAGAAGACAATGAAAGTGCCTGAGTGGAGGAGAAGAAAAAGCAGCAACAGGGTGGCTAGGAGAGAAGCCAAGGGTGCCTGAATGAATAAAGTTTAGGAGTAACACACTATGGTACTTGTATTTATTATGGGATCCCCATGGTACATACCCAGGAGGAGATCGTGCAGCATACATACCCAGTTGTTTAGTGTTGGACAGGAGAGCCTCCTCATAGGACAGAATATAGTAGAGGATGAGGAGCTGGGTGGTGATGCTGTATCTGGAACGCACCGCTCGACCACCCTCTCCCTGCCAGAGAGAGAGATGGAGAAAGAGAGAGCGAGATCGGAGAAAGAGAGAGCGAGATCGGAGGAAGACAGATAGAGAGTGAGATAGAGGAGGAGAGAGAGAAGGGTGAGACAGACGAGGAGAGGTCAGGGGCAGGTCACCACAGAGTGTTCTACACTGCAGGGCCAATGGGCTACTAGCGACAAATGGCCCTCTCTCTGACCTTCTAGAGCAACCAAGGCAGAATAAAATAACAAAGTGGATGACAGGACATGAATACGGCGTTGCTGATGTATGACATCATTAAATATCATGTCAGTGGCTGCAGACAGCCCAATAGACCAGGGAGACTATAATGACATTAAAGGCAATTTACTCCCAATGGCCTCTAAACATAACGAATGGTCAGATTAATTGAAACGGACCAACTACCATTTAACGTGAATATTTTACATGGTGGCTTTGTATCGCTGCTTGCTTTTAAATCTGCACCATCCAGTGATTGTGTCAAACCTTGTTTATCTCCAAAGCACGTACAACCTGTTTGAGCAATCTATATTTTACAGCACGCGTGGGGATGGATATATTTATATATTTGGGCTGTTAATAGAGCTAGTTTGATCCGTCTCATATTAATTAGCCGTTGATGGAAGGGGTTTTGACCCCTTGCACTGTCTCCACATTTCACTGCCTTAAAATTAAATCTAACCCATCTACACAACCAACTCCACATTTTCAAAGTGACTTATTTTATAGAACATTTTCCAAATTAATAAAATAAAGACCCCTGAGTTAACACTTAGTGGAAGCACCTATGGCAGCCGTACTCGATATTCACGTAATAATCAGAAATTCCCTCGACCACGCCTAGATTGGGGAAAAACAAACACTCTTTCCTATTGACCACCACTGTAAAATAAGAGCCAACTTCATCAACAATTATACAGAAATAACAAAACACGACGAAAAGCTGCTCCCATGTAGGGAAATGGAGCCTGCAAGAAGATCCCTGTGGCTTCAGGCTATTCGGTGTGGGAGTGGGAAATGTGGGGACCCAGTGTCCAAGTAGGCTACACGTAGCTATGTGTGTGGAAAACATTTCATCACAGGTAAGACTTTTAACTTGTTCAGTATAGTCCGTTTAACTCCACTCACTACTTGTAGCTGTATAGTCCGTTTGTTAGTGTTGTTGGTATTGGCTAGCTGTTCCGGTCAGTAGCTAGCTAGCACTCATGCAGGCCTACAATATTACATTTTTCTAAGTAGTGAGAATTGTCAGGAAGTCATTGTTAGACATGTTGTACTTTTCTTAAATGTAGTTTTGTATTTGACTAAAACAAGCAGACAACAATAAAATTGTGTTTGAAAAAGGTCAAGTTTTTGCTGTGAGCCCATGGGGTAACCACAGCTTGTTTTCTCTGCAGGCGGGCAGGGTCGCGACGTTCTATCGAATACCGACTGGGTCTATTACAGCTGTGAATCATTATAAATAAGATTCTAAGAACCTTGCACTACTCTTAGGGCAACATATAATCTACTGTTTTTGTATAAATTGCTCAAGCTCAGTAAATTTGGTTGGGAATCATTGATGGAAAGCAACATTCAAACCTTTTTTCAAGATTTACGTAAGGACTGCGACTGGACCATTCAGGAGCATTCAACACCTCTTGGCAAGCCATTCTGTGTCTTTGCCAATAAAATGTACTGCAATTGTCCCGCTGAAAAATAAAACTATCCCAAGATTATAAAAAAAAGGTTTTTAACCTTTATTTAACTAGGTTTACGGAAAACCCACCCCAGTCTTTAGAAAACCTTACCCCCTGTGTGTGTGTGTGTGTGTGTGTGTTACGTGCATGTTTAATAACTCATTCACCCCTGCAGTGGAGCCTTGGTAGACTGTGAGGATCTCCTGCTCAGTGATTGGCTGGTTGGTGGCCTCAGGGTTGGCCTTGGAGGCTGGGGTCAGGATGGAGTTGATGTACACATCAATGAGGGGCAGCAGCTGGGTGTGGAGCGGGGTGGACGTCTCACACAGCTGCCTGTAGATCCAGTCCTATCGGAGACAACATGGAATTCAACAGCATTAATGTGTATATTAATATGCATTTGTTACTATTGTACCAAAAAGGCTAGCACCAGTAAACAGTTCAACTATTTATCAGGTGTAAGTGCTCTTTCCCATATCTCCTTTTATAGCAAGTGGAATTCACCATGCTGCTCACCAAAGCCACAACCCTCATTCATTGGAAGTAACCAGTAGATGGAGACATGAATGAACAGAAAAGGCATGAGGCCAATAACAGAAGCACAGACTGGAGAACGGCCTACCTTGATGGAGACCTTGTGCTTGGTGAAGGCTCTGCTGCGGAGCAGCTGGTAGATACAGTGGATGGGCAGGAAGCCTGTGATGTTGGCACTCAGGTTGTTGGTAACCGCCACCCTCACAGCGTGGGCAGTGACCACCTCGACAAAAATCAATACAGTTTCAACACACCTGGCCAATACATGGATGGAGGATCACATTTAAAAAAAATGAATAATGAAACAAGTTGAAAAGTTGAAATAGCTAAATCATTAAATTTCTGAAATGTTGAAATAATACGGCACTGTATAGCAAATAAACAACATGTAAATCATGAATAAATATGCCATCTAAAAAGATGAGGCTAACTGTGGATGAATGGTATATGTGGCTGAAGTACCTGCTCAGTGAAAATCTCCTGGGTAAAGATGGTCTTCATTTTGCTCAGAGAGCTGGGCTTAATTGCAATCTGCAGGGAAAAAAGGGTGGCATTTACCAAGAGATCAGTTTAGACTGGTATCATTTATAGATGGATCAGTTAGACTGGTATCATTTACCAAGAGATCAGTTTAGACTGGTATCATTTATAGATGGATCAGTTAGACTGGTATCATTTACCAAGAAATCAGTTTAGACTGGTATCATTTATAGATGGATCAGTTAGACTGGTATCATTTACCAAGAGATCAGTTTAGACTGGTATCATTTACAGATGGATCAGTTAGACTGGTATCATTTACCAAGAGATCAGTTTAGACTGGTATCAACCAAGAGAGTTGCTTTTATTGCAGCCAGTACCTAGTGAAAACATCCTGAGGGCAATGAATGAACCTGGCAGTTAATAATTCCACTCTATTCATATTGGATAACAGAAATTCTACATGACAAAAGCAGAATGGATACAGTGCAGACAGCCTTGGGTGAGAATAAAATTCAATACAACCAAATTACATTGCACCCTCTATCTCTGAGAAATGAGGTGACAGCAAAAATAACTGAACACAACAGTCAGTGTATTGGCAGGCAGCCCTCTCTGTTTGTAGGCTCCCTGCTTAGCTGAAGTGGAGGAAGTACAACAGTTAGCTTAGTCGGAGGGAGAGTGGCTATCGATCCCTCCACCTTACCTTCATCCCCAAAGTGGAGCAGACCAGCTCGATGATGGCGCTGAGCTGGTTGCTATGGAAATACATGGCAACCAGTAATAGCATCTCTCCGAAGGAAGCGGCGACCCCTGCAGCACTGTACACACAAGAGTGTGTGAGAGAGGGAGAGAGAGAGAAAAAGGGGGTCAGGAGAGACAGAGGAGAGAGATTTAAACCGGCGGCTTACAATGCATCTTAGAGGACAGCGCTTTAATAAAATGATTATGCCCAGCTATATTAGACACCCCCCTCCTCCGGCCTAGTGTCCCCTCCACGGCGCCGGCCAACACACATTTACCATCCCAGAGGGGGAGTTGGGCTGCTGCAGTGATAACTCATGGTTCAATGAAGGGCTTATTACATTTTTAAAAGCCTCCCGGGGCCTCCCGGGTTTGTTCCCCCTTCCAGCCCAACTCCCCCCCTCATCCATCACCACCCACCCTGCCTCGCATCCCTGCACTGTTTGTTTAGAGACGAGCCCCGTCTGGCCTCAGCCTTTCTCCTACCAGAGAAAAACAGGGAACTCTGACTGGAACTGGGGGCATGAAAAAGAACACTCGGGGAACTTTTTTTTGGTCAGACATTGTTAAATTCTGAGCCTGTTTAACTGGAAGACAATTACTGAATGTCGAGAGATACGCCATGACTCATGCCGTCATGACCATGTATTTGGAAGTTTGCTAATGAAATGCCCATATCGTGTGAAATTTTTGCACCATTGAAGCGCAATCAAGGAAAGCTAAAGTATATGAAAGAAAACACCTACTGTTTGAACCCAGGTCTGATAATGTCTATCATCACATAAAGACCAGGCCACCATCCTCACCTCTCAAAGTACTCCTCTTCTTTGATCATCCAGCTGAGCCACATCACCATCAGCTGCTCCTGCTCTGGGGTGCTGCAGGAGAGACACAATATCACACAACACCGTCGCGTAGCCACAGATACCACTCAGTATAACGTTCCAGAGAAGCCACCTGTTTAATCTGGCTCTGTTAACCCAGCGAGAATCTTTCTACCATCTGCTTGGTAGTAGATACAAAGACTACTGTTAGCCTTTCACTGTCACATTCGATCAGAGCTGTGAATACTTTGTACTGTGTTCGTTTGTGTGTTTTTTAATACAAGCAGGGCTTGACATTAACGCTTGTCCTCTTGTCCAGGACAAGTTTTAAAAAGTCAGACAAGAATAATAGATTTAAGTTGTTAAATTACAATATCAAACAATTACTCCAATCAGAATTGGATCAAAGGCCAACATTGGAATGATAATAAAATCCACTTTTAATGTACATGAATAAAAATGCTTACGTGGATATTAGCTACAGCCTCATGTCCAAACCGATGTTGACATGAGGGATGCTCCAGAAAATGGAGCCAAACTATATAATATAAGGAAGGGTAATTAATGCCAGCGGGTCCAACTTCTGGTGAAACTGGAGGGTGCGCAGTTCAAATAAATACAAATATTATGGATATTAAACACTTAGGTACATAAGTGTCTTATATCGGCTGAAAGCTTAAATTCTTGTTAATCTAACTGCACTGTCCGATTTACAGTAGCTATTACAGCGAAAACATGCCATGCGATTGTTTGAGGGCGGCGCCCCACATCAAAATATTTTTCCACCGACACAGGTTTCATAAATTCACAAATAGCGATTAAATATTCACTTACTTTTTGAAAATCTTTTTCTGATTTGTCATCCAAAGGGTCCCAGCTATAACATGTAGTGTTGTTAGATAAAATCCTTCTTTACATCCCAAACAGTCTGTTTAAGTTGGCGCCATCGATTTGTGTAATCCACTCGTTCAACATGCAGAGAAAGGAATCCGAAAATCTACCCCTAAACTTGGTTTCAACAAGTCAAAATACATTTCTATTTACTCCTCAGATACCCTAAAATGTAATCAAATTATAATATTTCTTACAGAAAGATGTTCAATAGGAAACCTATTTTAGCAGCTGCGTCCTGTCTTCATTGTGCGCGCAAACACGAATTTCCAAGACTGTATCCCTGTACTAAAACTGATATTTCTTATTCGTTTTTGAAGTTACAAGCCTGAAACCTTGAAAGTAGACTGCTGACACCCTGTGGAAGCCAGTGAGCTAATTGTCAATATTACCTAATGCTCGCCATTCTAAGAGGATGGGCTCTCAACAAAAAATACATCCGGTTGTTTTTTCTCCTACCATATCTATTGTGTTATATTCTCCTACATTATTTTAACATGTCTACAAACTTCAAAGTGTTTTCTTTCCAATGGTACCAATTATACGCATATCCTGGCTTCAGGGCCTGAGCAACAGGCCGTTTACTTTGGGCACGTCATTCAGGCGGAAATTGAGAAAAAAGGGGCCTAGCCCTAAGAAGTTAACATTAACACCTAAAGGCCTGATTCGGTCAACCTAGGAGGCACGTTTGTTCAGATCAAATGGACACAAGACTGGAGAGTTAAGGGCCGTGTGTCGCGCACCGCACATCACCCACCTTGAATCCGAGTGGAGGCGGTGAGCATTTTAAAACGATTTAACCATAAACGTAATTGTTTAAAAGCTGGACGTGTTATGTCATTTTATGAAGCATGTCTTACCTTGTTTTAAAGTAGCCTAGCCAAAATACAACCACAGAAATATTGAGGGAATTGTTTTATAAACAATTAATGACATAGAAAAATGCTGGTTTCACATGTTCTGTTGGTTTTAAAAATCAACATTATTTTACTGTCCAGCAGCCAAAGACAATCTTAGCCATATTAGTAACCCATGCTAGTTGATATATATTTAGAGCTCCCCTCATCTCTGTCACATGAAGCCACTACCCTACAGCCATGTGCACATTGTTGAGCTTATAATATGAAGAAATAAAAGCTGAACAACATTTTAAGCTAAACGGTCTGATCGGTTGCATAAGCCTCATTGCTTTCAAAAAATACAATTACATGCAGTGGTTGTATGAATTTTGGATCCCTAGAGGGAATTATTTTATAAAGACATAAAAAGTATTTGGTTGTAATTGTAGCCTAATGTTGTAATATTTTATAGGCTAACAAGGGTGGCCAACTATCCTCCGGGAGAGCCTTTAAAGGGGAGTGTTGTATTTTGAGACCGGCTTGAATATACAAAGAAGCCAATAGGCAGAGTGTAGCCTTCATTTCTGTCTGATTCTAAATGGTAAAACAAAAGATAGCAATGCATTTTAAAATTGTGTTACGGACCATTTAAAAATGTATTTTGAAAAGTATTACATTTTTTTATTATATATTTATTATAATATTTTTAATCTGTCCTTCTTGTCCAAAGGACAAGTGGCTAATGTCAAGCCTTGACTAGTATTGCCCTCTCCTCCCAACCATTTAATGTGTTGAATGTGTCAGTGTCATTCTGTCTTGACGTGTGTTTTTATATGTCAAATTCATTTAGAAATGTTGCTCCTGGTCCTACCTGACGAGTGTGGGGAAGGCCAGTAGTTTACAGAAGGACAGAGAGACAAATCGAACCCCAGCTGGAGTGGCCGGGGGTCGACTGGTCATGAGCTGGAGGAGCTGCTCTGCCTCCTCATCAGTGGGCCTGTCAACGGGAGAAAGACACACACACATTACTTCAAAATGTCAAACACACACAATTACAAAGACAATCAGATACATCAATCTTCCAAAGGTTAATTACATCCTTAAAAAAAAAAAAAAAAAAAAACACACCCAAGGTACAAACTCCCCCCTCATGAAAATAATTCATGAACATTTCAAACAGTGGAACTATCAGAGACCATCAGTGCTATCCCTACTGATCTCCCCTCCCTCTCCTCCTCCTCGGTGTCACCTACCGGAGTCCTGCGATGCCCATGAGGGCACAGTAGAGTCTAAGCAAGGCGGAGGCCTTCACCACGTGCTCCTCCCGGAGACCAGAGTACCCAGAGCTGCTCTCGGCGTCCTCCACACTGTCGTTGGGCTCGTGGGTGCTGCGCGACCGGGGCAAGATGGCCACCAGCTCCAACAACAGCTGCCTACGCATCTGCCACAGCACTGAACTGCTCTCACGCTTCCTCTGAGGGAGGGAGGGGAGTTTTGTGAGAGAGTAGAAGGTGTCGGTGAGACCTGTGTGTGTGTGTTTGAGGAGCAGAATGTACATTTGTATAGTTCAAATCTCACAGTAGGCAGTGTTCCTCACCTGTTGTCCGTTGCGTATGAACATGCTGAACCAGGTGCGTACTTTCCCATTGGTGCCCAGCAGCAACCCACTGACGTAGGACACCAGAGGGCTGACCGCATCATCAGCCGTGTCAGGCTTATAGTCCAGTGTCAAGGCCACACCCAGACCTGGCAGGTGACACTCCTCCACCTGGTGAGGACAAACACACAGTGGACAGGACAGCGTGACAGTTCTCATCAGGGCAGCAAACAGCAGTGGCATTTGCACAGCTCTACGGTTTAAGAGCCGAGCGGTACTGTGCTGGCCTGGTTACAAATCCACCCTAGTTGCTGGAAAGGACAAATGGTTCACGTCAGTACGACAGTGTGAAAAAGGCATAAGAGAGACGGACTCACCACCATGGCTCTGATGTTGAGTGCCTGGGAGGGGTTCATCTGACACAGCTGTCTCAGGGCCTCTGTCCTGCGTCTCCCTCCCATGCTCTCCTCATCCTGACGCTCCCCGTTCTTTATCAGGCCCCTGCACACTGAAAACACCACAGATATCAGTTACATGTTATGCAGAGAACGATTATTCTTTTCAGAGGATGTGCTACATTTTCTTATCAAAATACTATTTTACAAATACATCTGTATGAAATCCGTACAAATAAAAAAGTTATGGAATAACGGGATTTGACTGAGGAAATTAGATTTTGATAATACATTTTCATGTTCGGTTATTCAATTCATTTGTTGTTATTAATAATAGCAGAGGATATTAAAGATGCATGAAAACAAGCCATTGTTCCATGTTTTTAACCTTCTCTCAAGGATCTGTAACAATTGTTCTTTGTCCCGCCTGAGCATTTTCTCGGTTTGCTTCACCTTCAATGTCTGTAGCAGTGCATTATGCCATAGTAGACGGACTGCTTACAGAAATCCAATGAAGCATGGAATCATTACTCATTTATTTGCCAGTAAATAAGATCTAATAGCTCTCAAAAGCACATGCACTTTAACAGGGCTTCTTTCTTTGACCGGTTATTCACTGCAGCTGACAGTTTAAAAGACTAAATGTTTATGGCCAACTGAGACTGTGACATGCACTGAAACTAGTGCTGAGCGATTAGTGCTGTTTTGAGGTCGGTTAGGTTTTGGTTCGATTATTAAAAAATAATCACAGTTTTCGATTTCTATAAAACATATTTGACATTATTTTAGAGCTTCCCTCAGCCATCACCTGCCTTTTTTGCTGACACAGAGTGGGTGGAATGCTGTGACACAGAATAAAACAATTAGAGCCCCATGATGGTAGTTAATGCCCATTACGGCTTCTCACTTATTAACCATAACATATTCACATTACCGACTTTAAATCAAATATTTCAGTTGTGTATATTACTTATTTTTAAATCCTTATTATTTTTAAATCCTTATTAAATTATTTTTAATTCCTTAAAGAGCGACTGCCTTTAAAAAGCAACAAATCCCTTTGAAATGGCCTATGTGGCATCGATAGGAGTCAGAAACAGTTATTCTCCTGTCATATTTTACTACAAAGTGTAAACAGGACCATTTGTGCCATAAATTCAGTCTTGTCTAAAACGGAGTTCGGAACATCTGTGCATCACAATGGGTAAATGAAGGTTGGGTTTTGACTTGACGATGTCCGTTTGCCCACTAACATGGGTTGAACAGCTGCAGTGACTGCGCTCTATCCAATAGCATAGACTTCTTTTTATTTATTTTTTACCTTTATTTAACTAGGCAAGTCAATTAAGAACAAATTCTTATTTTCAATGACGGCCTAGGAACAGTGGGTTAACTGCCTTGTTCAGGGGCAGAACGGCAGATTTGTACCTTTTTTGCCTTTTGGTAGGCCGTCATTGTAGGCAGTCATTAACTAACTATTTAAGCTCCCCTATCTACGAAGAATTGCATATGCCAAAAAAGCCTCAAGGAGACCAAGTTAGTTACCGCTTCATGTTCAAATTGTATTGGTCACATACACGTGTTTAGCAGATGGTATTGCGGGTGTAGCGAAAAGCTTGTGTTTCTAGCTCCGACAGAGTGAGAGTGTGTGTGTGTGTGTGTACAGATATATAGGCCAAAACACACATCACGACAAGAGAGACACCACAACACTACATAAGAGAGACCTTAGACAACAGCATGGCAGTAACACATGAAAACACAGCATGGTAGCAACACAACATGGCAGCAACATAAAACATGGTACAAACATTATTGGGGACAGACAACAGCACAACGGCAAGAAGGTAGAGACAACAATACATCACGCGAAGCAGCCACAACTGTCAGTAAGAGTGTCCATGATTGAGTCTTTGAATGAAGAGATGGAGATAAAATGGTCCAGTTTGAGTGTTTTTTGCAGCTCGTTCCAGTATCTAGCTGCAGCGAACTGAAAAGAGGCACGTTCCAGGAATGTGCGCGCTTTGGGGCCCTTCACCTCTGTGCTCCCTATTGAACGAGTCATACTATTTAGCTAGGCTAGTAGTAGGTAGCTGGCTGACAAGAGAATTGTACTAGTTCTTCAAAGTAGATAGGGCATATTTTCTAGACTGCTTAATGCAAACTACTTTAACGATCAATCTGGTAGAGCTACCTCACGAACTCTATCTCTTTCGTTGTGGTGTTGTGTCATTCCTTTCTCATGTGGTCTATGGTCTGTGTGTGTATCCGCCTCTGTCCGTGGCAGGAAAGAACAGACGCAACGGATTATGCTCATTGTAGTCGATTACCACGTTTCTGCGCTGAACTAGGTTGTCGTTTTCATTAGACAAATATACATCTTCCAAGCGTTGAGCTCACAAAGAAATTACACCTAAATGGAATTCAAGTAATTGAACAGACGTCGGTCAATTAGTTGTTTAATAACACCCAAAAAATAACTATTTCGGTTAATCGCTCAGGACTAACAAACTATTTTATCTTCCATCTCGCCTACTTACGAAGAATTGCATATGCCATAAAAGACTCAAGAAGACCAAGTTAGTTACCGCTTCATGTTCAAATCAAATTGTATTGGTCACATACACGTGTTTAGCAGATGTTATTGAGGGTGTAGCGAAATGCTTGTGTTTATAGCTCCGACAATATCTAACAATTTCACAAAATGTCCTAATACACACAAATCTAGGTAAAGGAATGGATGAAGTAAATATGCTAGGCAAAGTTATGCCTCGAGAAAGGCCCCATTTTCTGCCCTTTTCAATGAAAGAGGCAAACTCCAAAGGCAAGCCATGAGGATTCACTAACGTTCAGCGCTATGTAATGTAACGCTGCCTGTCTGCCGACTGACTGCTTCCTTCTCGCTCGCCTCACTAACGCAAATAAGCTATTGACTCAGGCCTGACCCCCTGGGTGATAAGAAGGCACTAGAGAGGCTGCTAGCAGAGCCACATCTTCATAATGTGTCTCTCAAAGCAGAGAACACACACTCTGGGCCAGTAGCAAGACAATCATACTCATCTATATTATAAGGAGAACACATTAATCTAGTCCTACCTCTGGGGCTGAAACATTGTCCAATTAACAAGGGGAAATACCTAACTGTGTGAAGAAATTTGCAATAGGCAGCCAATGTCAATAATTATCTGCCTAGAATTACAATGGGATCTATACAGACACTGATTATTCTATTAGATTAAATATACTCCACCTATAGACTAGGATCAGCTTGCCAAACATCTGTGGGCTGCAGGCTCAATAAAACCAGCTAATCAACTAATCCTGTCTCATCATTAGTAGTACAGGCATGGTAAAGCTAAACAATTTGTGCAACACACTAACAGTCCAAACATAGAATATATATTTATTGTTCATTTTCATAGACATTATGTTGCATCTTTCACCCTACCTTCATTAAAGCTGTCAGGGACATTGGCAACCAGCAGGCACAGAAACCAGTCACCGTTTCTCACATGCAGCAAAGCCTCTGCCACGTCTATGATGGGCAGCAGAGAGGGCAACTCTGAGGACAAGGGGGAGACTGCAGACATCAAACTTGGGGATTCTGTGCAAAAACCAGTTATTTGATCTGAGAAAAGCTTCAGCTTCCAAAACAAAATCAGAGAAATAGTTGATTCTCAAATACGTATGTTTTTAGAAAACTGGGTCATTTCGACACATTGAGGTATTTTATATTGATGCGAGTACCTGCTTGAAGGATACAGAGAACATCTGCAACTTCTTCCAGGTAAACAGGGCTCTCAAATAGCTCAGAGGACTTCAGGAACCATTCCCCACTGGAATCAGCCACCTGTAAGACAAAACACAGCCAAATTAACAACACACAAATACAAAATGTAGTATGATAAACTGGACACTTGCTAAAGGCAGGGCCAAGTGATTCATTTGGGTGCTACCCATTGGTGGTGAGCTTCCCCCTTGCCTGTTAAAGTGCTTTTACACATGTTAAACTACCCCCATGGGAAGCAGTGAGATGACCGTGTTACCTTGTTCATGATGGCCAGTAGTTCACTGAGTGCCAGCCTGAGTCTCCTGAGAGGGTCACTGTGTTCAAACTCCAGGGTGAGGCCATGCTGCAGCTGAGACACCAGGATGCTCTCTCCATTAGAGCCACCTGCCTTGTGCCTGTCAGAGGGGACACCACCACAATCAGTATCTCCGATCCACTAAGGCCGGGACGATACCAGTATTGCAAAACTAATATTGAGATTGTCAAGAAAAGAAAACACGAAGCGGATTTATCTTCTTCAGGAAAATAGCCTTAATGTTGAAAACAAATCATTATGTTGTCATCCAGTCAAATGTATTTATTTTCCAAGCTATAGCACACAATGTTTTACATACAGCAGGTTTTTAAAGGACAAAAGAGTTGTCTACTTCATGTTTTCAATTTATGCAATGGAAAAAATAAAATACTGCGATACTGGTCCTGACCCTACCATCCACACAACATGCTAAACAAACTCTTTACTCTGCTAAACAAAAGGAAGAGACACCTTTTTTGGGGGGTTCTCCAGGTTTATTTACAAAAAGCTAAATATGAGGTTAGTCATATTACTAACCAAACACATCTACTCGACCTGTATGAGTTGTTTACTTGAGTTGAGTGTCCTTGGGTGTAATAATACAGTTAACTAGTGTCTCTGAGATCATTCAAAGGTTTTACCTGAGTTGCTGCTCCTTCCTGGCATCCTGCTCCAAAGCATGGAAGTCGACAGACAGGAGGGCCACAATGGAGTTGACAGCCTCCACCCCGGAGAGCAGGCGCAGGATGAGCTTCTTGTCCTGGGCCCAGGACTGGCTCTGGTCGGCTGGGGCACACAGAGCCATCCGAACCAGGCAGGGCAGCAGCAGCCTCAGCTCTGGGTCACTCAGGGCAGCCAGACGCACGACATCCACCTTCTGCATGGCCTCAAAGGCATATGGGCTGACAAACTGCAGCCCTGCACTTTCTGACATCTCTGCTGGTAGTCTGGGACTGGGTCCACACCTTCTCTGTTGGTAGTCTGGGACTGGGTCCACACCTGAGAGACTGGACAGAGTGAGGTTTCTAGTTGATGCTGTCCTGATGCTCCAGCTTAAAGTTGAACTATTTGTAGCTTGGCATTCAATTGACTTGCTTCAGAAGTTACTGTTGCTTTGGATTTGAAAAGCCAGGGAGGCAGCTTCAATGTTAGTGTTTTCCATGCAGTTATGTGCACAAAAATAATTTAGCATCCTTAGTTAATCAGCAAGTTAGCCAGAAAGCTGGTGGCTTATTCAGGAACAGGCTGCGAATAAAAGGCATTGCTAACAAGCCTACTAGCTAAGCTAAACTCGCTTTGTGCTGACTTCTTAGCTAGTGTTAGCTAACGTTACAACATGATCATGAAACACTTCCTGATGGTTTTAAGAGCAGGGAGCTTACCTAGTTAGTTAAACTAGTTTACATGAACAAGATTTCACGTTTAAAATGTTTAATAACGGTCTGATAACATAACGAGTAGTTAGCTAGCTACCTTGCTAGTTAGCTCAGTCTGCTACAGCTAGATAACAAGCTAGCCTAGTATGTCTGACTGTGGAGTTCATTGAATCTACATGTTATCATTAATCGATAATAAAACACGTGTCAACCGGTATAAATGTAACATTACCTTCTTTAGGGATGTTTCAACGAAGGAATGTAGCCTTTAGGACGTCAAACCTCGTACTCACGTATCACAACAGCCACTCGTATGCATTCACTGTATCCGTATTTCTCCTCCTAACAGTGAGCTAACGTAGCTAGCTCGCGAACTCTTGACAGTCTCATTCTTACTCTGTCTGTACAAAGTAATTCAACCTGTGTTCAGATAAATAAATATGTACAATGTGATCACAATCAATGAATGTACATAAGTGACTACTTCAACATTAAAGGCTATATGGGAAGATGTGGGCAAAATGTTCAGCCACCACCGCTAGCTAGCAGAGTGCCTGGGAGTCGCTAGCACTAGCATTACTAGCGTGCATTCGGGCTCTCCGCGTGCACTTTTTGCTGCTCTACCCCCCCTGGATGACAGCCAAGCAAAATCATGGTTGAATACGGGAACAATATTAATACGTTATCTTTTAGCAACTGTTTTACAAAAGTCTATAATGCGTTTTTCCTCTGATTATTCTACAAGGTGTGAAGGATTTTGTTCCAGTGCAACACTGTCTAGTGCCAGCGCACACTGATGTTGAATCAGGTTAGAACTGGGCTAGAATAAAACCCTGCACGATCGGGTCTCGAGGACCGGGACTGTCAGTGCCTTCATCATCCTTGCAGACTACTATGTGCCTGAATCACAAGTAATTATTCTTGTTGACAGACTATTTAAAAAAAAATGCAGGTCCTGAAACAATCCCGATTTGGACAATGACTTAAAAAACATTTTTGTAAAAGAAACTGGCACTATTTGTATACAGATTAACGTACTTTGGTGCGAAAAGTGCAAATCAATCCCAGAACAGCAGCAAAGGACCTTGTGAAGATGCTGGAGGAAACAGGTACAAAAGTATCTATATCCACAGTAAAACCGAGTCCTATATCGACATAACCTGAAAGGCCGCTCAGCAAGGAAGAAGCCACTGCTCCAAAACCGCCATAAAAAAGCCAGACTATGGTTTGCAACTGCACATGGGGACAAATGTCCTCTGGTCTGATGAAACAAAAATAGAACTGTTTGGCCATAATGACCATCGTTATGTTTGGAGGAAAAAGGGGGAGGCTTGCAAGCCAAAGAAAACCATCCCAGCCGTGAAGCACGGGTGTGGCAGCATCATGTTGTGGGGGTGCTTTGCTGCAGGAGGGACAGGTGCACTTCACAAAATAGATGGCATCATGAGGAATGAAAATTATGTGGATATATTGAAGCAACATCTCAAGACATCAGTCAGGAAGTTAAAGCTTGGTCGCTTTAACTTCCTAATGGACAATGACCCCAAGCATTCTTCCAAAGTTGTGGCAAAATGGCTTAAAGACAAAAAAGTCAAAGTTTTGAGTGGCCATCACAAAGCCCTGACATCAATCTCATAGAAAGTTGTGGGCAGAACTGAAAAAGCGTGTGCGAGCAAGGAGGCCTACAAACCTGACTCAGTTACACCAGCTTTGTCAGGAGGAATGGGCCAAAATTCACCCAACTTACTGTGGGAAGCTTGTGGAAGGCTACCCAAAACGTTTGACCCAAGTTAAACAATTTAAAGGCAATGCTACCAAATACTAATTGAGTGTATGTAAACTTCTGACCCACTGGGAATGTGATGAAAGAAATAAAAGCTGAAATAATTCTCTCTACTATTATTCTGACATTTCACATTCTAAAAAATAAAGTGGTGATCCTAACTGACCTAAAACAGTGAATATTTACTAGGATTAAATGTCAGGAATTGTGAGAACTGAGTTTAAATGTATTTGGCTAAGATGTTTGTAAACTTCCGACTTCAACTGTACATGACATTGGATTTTAGTGAAAGTAGTTTTATTCTGAACAGGCGAAGATACAAGAGATCAATCCTCCTCTGTGCACAAGTAAACACTGCATATCCATGGGCTTCCCTCCATATCCGGTTAAAGTTCATTTACACCACACATTTACTATCATATAGAAGTAAAATAGCGTTGGTGTAAATGCATCCGTAACCACTCAGAAATGGTGTCAAAAAAACAAAACTCAAAAACCAATTGGGATTTGTATGGATAAGAAGAGGTATAGTAGCCTCGTACATACCAGACTGATTACAACTGCGCTATCTGTGTAGCAACCATTCATGTAAATTCGCAAGTTCAGGCTGGCTCGCGAGGCTAGCGGTATAGAGGGATGTGCTAAAAAGGACAATGCATATCTGAAATGACAGGATAGGGGCTCTTTTTGCTCTATTCTTTTTTTATTCCTCTGTAAAGATCTGTCACCAGACAGGGGTCAAACCTGAGGTCAGCTACATCCAAGAGAAGCCAATGGTTTTCTTCCAAATAATTGCACATCACAATCCCTCTCCCAGTAAGCAAGAACTACAACAAATGCACAGGTAAAATTGAGTTGACGCACTTTATTCCTAAAACAGAAGCCGCACCACCCAACGCTGGCACGGCATTCATATATAATTATTTATATATATTGCCGTTTGTTTTTTTTGTCTAAATGTGTGGTATAAAATACTATATATGACAATGTACCTCTTTATTTGAACACAGTGAACTTCATTGCTGTACAAGTCCTCTGCTGCTACAGCTTAGCTGTAAATCCTCCACGCACAAAGGCATGGACATAATTCTCCAATCTACTTCTTCTGTACATCGTGACAATACAAATATTCTGTCCCCAATACAAAAAATAATACTCTAAAAGCAAACTACTGCGACTTTATTTCATTTTTCTGGGGGTTTTGTTTGTTTTTTTAATTAAGATGATTACATATATCTTAGACCAATTGCTTTAAAGCAGGAAGGCGATATAAACCTTCAAGATTTTTTTTATATATAAAAGAGATTAAGACAAATCATACATTTAAAAACTTACAATAAATAAGATAGATGCAGGCATTTCATTTGGATAAAATGTCATCCAAAGGAAAAAAGGGAATTTTTCGGGTCTTAAAACCAAGGATCCATTCAAGTTTTTCGATCACTGAAATGTCCCTTGATTTCCAATACTTTACATGTTTCCCAAACGGTTTTGCCACAGTGTTACCATGGCGTTACCACAGCAAATACAATGGCAACTGGGATCTCTCTCTTTTTCTCTTGTTCCTGTTATTAGCATCACCTGTTCCAGAAATCTCCCTTCTTCTTCTTCTTCTTCTTCTTCTTCTTCTTCTTCTTCTTCTTCTTCTTCTTCTTCTTCTTCTTCTTCTTCTTCTTCTTCTTCTTCTTCTTCTTATTATTATTCTTCTTCTTCCACCACAGTGGTAGGAGCAGGCTGAGACGTTTCTATGACCCGTTTCTATTGCCGTCGCTACGGCCAAGGCATTCCTTCCATCCAGCAGCCTTCTCTAATCTACTCCTATTCAAGTCCAGCATCCCCCTGCTAGGTTGGAATTTCCTTTGGCATGTCCCCTAACTTTCTCCCCTTCCCCTCCACCCTTTAGGCTATTCGTTACAACATCTTCATGATGAAGTTGTACATCTGGTTGAGCACCACAAAGTGGATGGGCAGACAGGAGCGCCGATCCTGCGTCGCGGGGTCACACGTCAACCAGGAAAGGGCATTGTACTGCTCCAGCACAAATCTACAGAGGGAAGGAGAGAGGAGGAAGGAGGAGAGACACGGCATGCGTTATTCACAACGAACACACCTCTCAACGTGAGCACAAACCTTGAGATCAAGAGGAATATATTACTATCTCTTTGATAAGCACTTTAGATAGGACATGCTTTCAATCAATTTCTGGTCTAAGATCTTTAATGGCTGAGCCGTGGATGAGATTCACCCTTTGACTGCGGAGTGTGTTTGTGACTGCATAATGTGTGTGTGTGTGTGTGGTCTCATTTTTATATCCTCGTGGGGACCTGAAATCCCCAAAAGTCCCCACAAGGATGGTAAAACAAGGAAAATTATCCCTTGTGGGGACATTTCCCACATCCCCATGAGGACAAAGGCTATTTTAAGCTTAGGGGTTAGGTTTAGTGTTAAGGTTATAATTAGGGTTAGGGAAAATAGGATTTTGAATGGAAATACATTTCTGTGTATTGGTGTGTTTACTTGGAATGGGCATTTTCAATTTTTTGATCAATGATTTTTTTCAAGTAATCTAATGGAAAAACACATATTTTTAGAACACAAGGCCCGCACTGGAAAAACATACAGTAAGTGCACATTTATCTATATGCCATCAGATAGCAACAATGATTCATTTATCATAACCATTACGTATAACAAATCCTAATCACTAAATTGGCCCATATTCACTGAGTGTACAAAACATTAGGAACATAGACATAGACTGACCAGGTGAATCCAGGTAAAAGCCAAGACTTAGATTGTGTATGTGTGCCATTAAGAGGGTGAATGGGTAAGACAAAAGATTTACAGTAAGTGCCTTTGAACGGGGAATGGTAGTAGGTACCAGGTGCACCAGTTTGAGTGTGTAAAGAACTGCAACGCTGCTGGGTTTTTCACGCTCAGCAGTTTCCTGTGTGTATCAAGAATGGTCCACCACACAAAGGACATCCAGCCAACTTGACACAACTGTGGGAAGCATTGGAGTCAACATGGGCCAGCATCCCTGTGGAATGCTTTCGACACCTTGTAGAGCCCATGCCCGACGAATTGAGGCTGTTCTGAGGGAAAAGGTGGGTGCAACTCAATATTTGGAAGGTGTTCCTAATGTTTTGTATACTCAGTGTATATTCAATAGAAAAGAAAGTGCCATTTAAGATGATTTTATTGAAACCATAATATCAACTGGTTACATTATATCGTGGAACACAATCTTCAAAAATGCAGTACCTCAGCAGTGGTGCTTGCTTGTAGAAGGAGCATATTGCTGTGCAATGGCATTGTTTTGATTTGTTAATTTTGTAGACAAGACACTCTTATTTCCAGAGCCCTTATCACAGTCAAGACACCCCTATTTTATAGTAAAAAAAAACATGACGTAATATAACAGAATATACAGTGGGGCAAAAAAGTATTTAGTCAGCCACCAATTGTGCAAGTTCTCTCACTTAAAAAGATGAGAGAGGCCTGTAATTTTCATCATAGGTACACTTCAACTATGACAGACAAAATGAGGGGAAAAAATCCAGAAAATCACATTGTAGGATTTTTAATGAATTTATTTGCAAATTATGGTGGAAAATAAGTATTTGGTCACATACAAACAAGCAAGATTTCTGGCTCTCACAGACCTGTAACTTCTTCTTTAAGAGGCTCCTCTGTCCTCCACTCGTTACCTGTATTAATGGCACCTGTTTGAACTTGTTATCAGTATAAAGACACCTGTCCACAACCTCAAACAGTCACACTCCAAACTCCACTATGGCCAAGACCAAAGAGCTGTCAAAGGACACCAGAAACACAATTGTAGACCTGCACCAGGTTGGGAAGACTGAATCTGCAATAGGTAAGCAGCTTGGTTTGAAGAAATCAACTGTGGGAGCAATTATTAGGAAATGAAAGACATACAAGACCACTGATAATCTTCCTCGATCTGGGGCTCCACGCAAGATCTCACCCTGTGGGGTCAAAATGATCACAAGAACGGTGAGCAAAAATCCCAGAACCACACGGGGGGACCTAGTGAATGACCTGCAGAGAGCTGGGACCAAAGTAACAAAGCCTACCATCAGTAACACACTACGCCGCCAGGGACTCAAATCCTGCAGTGCCAGACGTGTCCCCCTGCTTAAGACAGTACATGTTCAGGCCCGTCTGAAGTTTGCTAGAGAGCATTTGGATGATCCAGATGAGGATTGGGAGAATGTCATATGGTCAGATGAAACCAAAATAGAACTTTTTGGTAAAAACTCAACTCGTCGTGGTTTGGAGGACAAAGAATGCTGAGTTGCATCCAAAGAACACCATACCTACTGTGAAGCATGGGGTGGAAACATCATGCTTTGGGGCTGTTTTTCTGCAAGGGGACCAGGACGACTGATCCGTGTAAAGGAAAGAATGAATGGGGCCATGTATCGTGAGATTTTGAGTGAAAACCTCCTTCCATCAGCAAGGGCATTGAAGATGAAACGTGGCTGGGTCTTTCAGCATGACAATGATCCCAAACACACCGCCCGGCAACGAAGGAGTGGCTTCGTGAAGAAGCATTTCAAGGTCCTGGAGTGGCCTAGCCAGTCTCCAGATCTCAACCCCATAGAAAATCTTTGGAGGGAGTTGAAAGTCCGTGTTGCCCAGCGACAGCCCCAAAACATCACTGCTCTAGAGGAGATCTGCATGGAGGAATGGGCCAAAATACCAGCAACAGTGTGTGAAAACCTTGTGAAGACTTACAGAAAACGTTTGACCTCTGTCATTGCCAACAAAGGGTATATAACAAAGTATTGAGATAAACTTTTGTTATTGACCAAATACTTATTTTCCACCATAATTTGCAAATAAATAAATTAAAAATCCTACAATGTGATTTTCTGGATTTCTTTTTCTCATTTCGTCTGTCATAGTTGAAGTGTACCTATGATGTAAATTACAGGCCTCATCTTTTTAAGTTGGAGAACTTGCACAATTGGTGGCTGACTAAATACTTGTTTGCCCCAGTGTAATAGAATAGAACATTTTTCCAAATGAAAAAAAGTGATGCACATCTCATGCCTGGAACAGTTGTTCTCAAAGAGTGATAATTTGAAACGGGACTCAATTTAGCATGTTTTCTCATGGTTACAAACCAAAACTAGATATACAGACATTGAATTTAGTTTATTCTGACTGTTCTTTGGAATAAATTTTTTTTATGAACAATTCCAAATTGAAAATTGCATGGTAATGAATTACGACCAGGACATATGTTTGATGAATAGGCATATACTTAAGGATTCTGATGAATATACGCTCTTTGTCTTTTAAAAACGAAGGTTTTTGAATTTTTTCAGTGTGGAACCGTTCTTTGTTCAGGAGGGTTATAGCCTAGGCTAACCAATTCTAAATGGCACTAGCAGTTCACAAAGTAGCTTAAGCGGAAAATAGACGGTACGCAATTATTCAAATACTGCAGCTCGTTGATTGAACACAATCAACCAGTCTATTTTGAATTTGTGTCATCTTTTGGCAAGGAATATAGCTTGTGTATCCCATCAGTTAGACATGTTTTTATAGGCATTTATTTCTGTAGGCCTAACGGGAGCTTGTGTGTGTAGAGGGAGCGGTCGGAATGCAATTTAGTGAATGAGATATGGAAGGGAAAGGGAATTTAGGGAGAAGAGTGCGATGCTTGGCTTGGTTTCTTTTTTGTTGTGCCCTGCAAATGCACATGTACAAATGGAACACTAGACTCAAAACAAATGAACAAAATATCCCTTGCCTGTTCGGGCAGCCACAAAGCACATTCCACCAAATAGTTTTACAGTACTTGAATTTGTTTCAATCTCTGGTTAACGATGGAGCTTTGACATCCATTTGAGGACTCAAGTATACCGCCCTAACAGATCCACAGATGATGCAATCTCTATTACACTCCACACTGCTCTTTCCCACCTGGACAAAAGGAACACCTATGTGAGAATGCTATTCATTGACTACAGCTCAGTTCAACACCATAGTGCCCTCAAAGCTCATCACGAAGCTAAGGACCCTGGGACTAAAGACCTCCCTCTGCAACTGGATTCTGGACTTCCTGACGAGCCTCCCCCAGGTGGTAAGGGTAGGTAACAACACATCCGCCACGCTGATCCTCAACACTGGGGCCCCTCAGGGGTGCATGCTCAGTCCCCTCCTGTACTCCTTGTTCACTCATGACTGCACGACCAGGCACGACTCCAACATCATCATTAAGTTTGCCGATGACACAACAGTGGTAGGCCTGATCACAGACAACAACGAGACAGCCTATAGAAGGAGGTCAGAGACCTGGCCGTGTGGTGCCAGGACAACAATCTCTCCCTCAACGTGATCAAGACAAAGGAGATGATTGTGGACTACAGGAAAAGGAGGACCGAGCACACCCCCATTCTCACGACGAGGCTGTAGTGGAGCAGATTGAGCGCTTCAAGTTCCTTGGTGTCCACATTCCCAACAAACTAACATGGTCCAAGCACACCAAGATAGTTGTGAAGAGGGCACGAAAAAAAACTATTCTCCCTCAGGACACTGAAAAGATTTGGCATAGGACCTCAAATCCTCAAAAGGTTCTACAGCTGCACCATCAAGAGCATCCTGACTGGTTGCGTCACTGCCTGGTATGGCAACTGCTCAGCCTCCGACCACAAGGCACTACAGAGGGTAGTGCGTACGGCCTGGTACATCACTGGGGCCAAGCTTCCTGCCATCCAGGACCTCTATACAAGGCGGTGTCAGAGGATGGCCCAAAAAATTGATAGTCAAAGACTCCAGTCTCCCTAGTCATAGACTTTTCTCTCTGCTACCGCAAGACAAGCGGTACCGGAGAGCCAAGTCTAGGTCCAAGAGGCTTCTAAACAGCTTCTACCCCCAAGCCATAAGACTCCTGAACAGCTAATCAAATGGCAACCCAGACTATTTGCATTGTTATTTTACTGCTGCTCTTTAATTATTAGTTATTTCTTATTCATATTTTTTTTGGAGGGGGGTTTATACATATTTTTATATGTACTTGATTACTCATGCCCATCCCCAATGTTTACCTGAGTACGTCTGAGGTCTGATTGGAGTCGAGTGGGTGGGAGTGTTTGCTGTGCAGCAGTTCATCTGACTGCACTGAAGACACGTGGAGATGCAGAGAGGCCTGGGGAAAGACAAGACACACAGGAAGTCAGTGACAGGCCTAGCTAAACTATTCACACAGTAATAACAGAGCAAACAAAAGTCAGTCAATCACTGATATCTGGAGCAAGTGAATACAATCTAGGTTAAAATCCCAATGATGTGTTAATTAACTACGAGTGTTTGATACTGAATCCTGTCAGTCAAAAACAATTATTTAAAAAATGACTATTAACAATTACTTCAAATTGGCATTAGATCAGAAGACATATTATAATCCAGGGCCCGTATTCATAAAGCTTCTCAGACTACAAGATTGTTGATCCTAGATCAGGGCCCAGGAGTATGAGTGCAGATGTCTGACAGGTTTACCTTGAGGAAAAGGGGACACTGGTTCTGAGCTTGAGGGCAGGCTGACCAGAACCAGTCAGGCAGTGGGCCGGCTTTGGCTGTGGACACAAAGTAGCCCAGGGCCAGGGGCTGCTGCAGGATGTTAGGAGCTTCATCGTGGGACTCCATCCGGTCTGTACTCTGGCCCTGGAAGGGAGGAGGAGGAGGAGTTCATCTCTGGCGTGTAATAATGTACACTGTAAAAGGCTTTTTGGTTTTTCATACATTACATTATCAATCCAGGCCAAATCTACTTTAATAAACTTGACTTAAATGTCATCTTTGTGTTCATCTTAAAGGGGCAATCTGCTGTTGAAACAATAACAAAGTTGTAACCCGCCACTGTTTTGGTTGAAAGCTGAGGGCTGGAGAAATGTAACTCTCAAATTCATAGATATATGAGATATGGATGCAAGAACTGACCATCCATGATATATGCATCATTATGCATAATTGTTTTAACCATGTTTTGTGTTGATACAAGGTAAAAATAGTTTAAATTACTCTGTTTACAAAGAAGTAAAACCATCTTATTTATTATTCTGATGGGGTACGACATTTAAACTAAGCTCATGAGGCATTTATACGTTATATTCTTCAATAATCAATGGGTATATTTAATTAATTTAAAATTATGAAAATGGATGTAGCAACTGCAGATTGCCCCTTTAAGTTAAAGTTTTTTCCTCAATACAGTCTGTACTAGAGTACTATACAGGTGAGACATGTTGTGGTGTGGTGGGCCTACCTTGCTGCCGTCTCCCCCCTGGTGGTAGTGGCCGCCGGGGAGTGTACGGGCGAGGTGGTGGGCGAAGCGGGCAGGATGTTGATGATGTCGGGGTCCACCAGGTCGTTCTCCTGGTCCAGCAGGTCAAAGATCCCGATGGCGTCCGATCCATCTGGACCGAAGAAGAGAGGAGAAGAGGAGAGAAACTCAAAACGACTTCTTTCCAATGGACTAAATCAATTCTTTTCAATAAGGATAAGAAAAAGGTAAGGTCAAAGTTGAGAGTTGAGAGGTGAGGCCAGAGCGAGGAGCAGAGGTACAGTAGACTCACCGGGGATGGGGTTGAAGGCGATATCTATGTTGGTGTCAGTAGTGTAGTTGGAGCTAGCCACCTGGACAAAGGCTGAGGTGGGGAACACCAGGATGTGGGTACAGGATGTGTCCTGAGGAGTGCTCAGCTGGGACGTCTGCATGTTCAGAGTGGTGCTGCGGCCAAACACTGAGCCTGTAGACACAGAGTCTGGAGAGAGAGTTGAAGTCAGGTTATTAATACGTTCATCTTCATTGAATCTACATTGAACGCATACAGTATACACACAAATGGAAACGGGTGACATCTGCTATAGCTATCATCCATTAATCAGGCAATTAGATAGTAACAACACTTAATTCACGCAGCAAAAATGTAAGTGGTGCCAATAAAAGCAACCTCGATCTTTCAACTTCCCATTATTATTCAGTCCAGTGCTCTATTGTACTTTATAATTATCATTGGATCTGTGGAGTATAACCCACAATGTCTGGGTCAAAGCCAAGTCCTGGGAGAGGAGACAGCCATCTCCTTTAACCAAAACCACTGGTCTGGAGGGACCAGTACAGCCTCTCCTCATATACAGCAGTAGATCCATATTATACACCCACAGTATCAATGGTCCATGCCAGTCTCCATCACATCACACAGAAATCAATGGAGCCTGAGAACCAGTGGTTTATGACTGAGAGAAGCACAGTCCTCAGACCCATCAATCTGATAACAACAGGGAGCGACATGCATTATGATAGGCTGCCATCATCCATCAGACACACACACACACACACACACACAAAGGGCAGGAGAACGTAGTACCTGGCATGATGACAAAGGAGCCCTGAGGCTCCATGGCGACTAGGCAAGCGCTAAGGATGCTGGGAGTGTCGGAGGCAGAGATGCCACACATACGACACACCTCCTTGAGACGGCGACTCAGAGACTGCAGGTTCCTCCTGCTCAACAGAATACTCCAGTCTGGGACCGAGGCAGAAAGGAAAGAGAGAGGGGAAGAGAGAGAAAGACGAGTGAGTGAACGAGTAAGACAAGATAAATGCAAGAAAATAAACGTATAACAGTAAAATAGAAGGCTCCACCTCACCTTTCAACTCGCCATGTCCCATTCTGCCCAGTCGACCAATCACCACCCTCCATGGCACTGATGTCATCTGCACCAGCCCCAAGCACCAATCCCACAGCTTCTGCAGGCCCGACCTCCGGGCAGAGCCTATTTTCCTCCGCGCTCTGTGGCGAAACAAACACACACACACACACACATTCTGTCACACACTGAAACCACAGCTGAACATTTACGTACTACAAATCACTACAGTTGCCAGGTTGGAAGGAAAGTTGTAGATTGTTGACCTTGCAATATTCACTACTACACTTCATTATTAGACAGTTTTCATCATTACCTGGTATATCGTAAAAAACGAAAAACTCTACGCAAAACAATCATTGTTTTGCTAAAAAAAAAAAAGAACTGCTAGCTGCAATAGCCTGCCATTTGTAATGCTCTGCTCTGCTCGAGGTTTGCTGACTCTAGATGGTGGTGAGGATGATGATGTTGTGTGCTGACGGGTGGTCCCACCTGTTGGGCACGTCGATGCTGATGATGCAGGTCTCTAGCAGCTCTCCGTACAGGTCGGTGCAGGTGGCCAGGAGCCAGCGCTGGTCGTGGGACAGGCAGTAGCCCACAAACAGTACGTTGTACTTTTGAGAGGCCTCCCCGAACGTCTCCCCCAGCTCTGTCTGCTTGTCCTTGGTCGGCGCCAGGATGAAGGGAGGCGTGTATAGCCGCAAACACTCTGGTCTCTGTTGGGTGACGAGAGAGAGGGGTCAAAGATTAGGGGTTAGTGGTTATACAAGGGTCGTGTTTATTAGGGAGAACATGTTTTGAAACTGGGAGGTACTACTTAATTTTGTCAAATAACTATGATATCTGTTTGTTTTCCATTGCAACACGGTTGGGTACATTGTGCCCTCCTGAACACAATCCAGGACTTAAATCTATCTACTCCAGGACTAGAAAGACGTATGAGAATCACTGAGTTGGTTAGTCGGCTGAGCCAACATTCCAAAGGTGTCACAACAGTTGTCCCCTCTCCCCACCCAAATCTCTGAAGAGATGACATTTATCCAGCTAGCTAAGTAGCTCAGCGTTTGTCTCTAGTACCCACTCCACTCCACTGTGTACAGGGGGAAATGCAATGTAGTGGCTGGTGAGTGGCTGGCTGGCCTGGGAGAGTTAAATAGGATTGGGTGCCAGTCTAGGGCCTCTCCCTGTCTAAACCTGCAGCCTGGAATCCATTAGGGAGGTCTCAGGGAGCTAGCCAAGCAGATAATGGAAAGAAAACTGTAGAGAAGGAAGAGGGTTAAAGGTTCGACTGGTCTTGTTCCAGGACTAAGGGGGTTAGTATAACCCTCTCTCCATCTCAGTGCTCCCTCTCTTGCTGGCACACTACACATGGCCAGAGCAGAGGGATGAGGAGCAGAGGGCTGAGGAGCAGAGGGATGAGGAGCAGAGGGCTGAGGAGCAGAGGGCTGAGGAGCAGAGGGGAGGGTCAGGCTATGACGGGGTTGGGCAACCCTGGTTCTCAGGGGAGGTGGTGTACTCTGGTTTACTGCTCTCCCTGCCACTTCATTCATCCATTCAAGTCAATGCTTTCCCACACACCTGGTTTCCCCACTCTAAATCAAATCACTGATTCAGACACAGCTGTCCCTGTGGTCCAGACATGTCCATCTCTAGTGTAAGAGCTGCATATTAGTTAGGATCATGTCAGGATAATGTTTGTCAGTGATAATTTGTGTACCTCTGGGCTCTTCAGTGCAGTGTCGATGGCCAGGCCAGGGCCAAAGCCGGTTAGTGACTTGACGTTGGTGGATCCGGGGAGGGGCCGCCTGCACTGGGAGAACACTGAGAAGGCAAGGGACTTGAGGTGTTGAGCGTAGATATGACGCTCCTCGCTCCTCACCGGCTGGAGCAGGTACTGGCACGGGATGATCTGAGAGGTGGATACAAGGAGGTCAGCAGACAACTCTAATAAAACTACTGTACATTACATACAACTCTAATAAAACTACTTCACATTACATAGAAATCTAATAAAACTACTGTACATTACATACAACTCTAATAAAACTACTGTACATTACATACAACTCTAATAAAACTACTGTACATTACATACAACTCTAATAAAACTACTTCACATTACATAGAAATCTAATAAAACTACTGTACATTACATACAACTCTAATAAAACTACTGTACATTACATACAACTCTAATAAAACTACTGTACATTACATACAACTCTAATTAAAATACTGTACATTACATACAACTCTAATAAAACTACTGTACATACATACAAATCTAATAAAACTACTGTACATTACATACAACTCTAATAAAACTACTGTACATCACATACAACTCTAATAAAACTACTGTACATTACATACAACTCTAATAAAACTACTGTACATTACATACAAATCTAATAAAACTACTGTACATTACATACAACTCTAATAAAACTACTGTACATTACATACAACTCTAATAAAACTACTTCACATTACATACAAATCTAATAAAACTACTGTACATTACATACAACTCTAATAAAACTACTGTACATTACATACAACTCTAATACAACTACTGTACATTACATACAAATCTAATAAAACTACTGTACATTACATTCAACTCTAATAAAACTGCTGTACATTACATACAACTCTAATAAAACTACTGTACATTACATACAAATCTACTAAAGCTACCGTACATTACATACAACTCTAATAAAACTACCGTACATTACATACAACTCTAATAAAACTACTGTACATTACATACAAATCTACTAAAGCTACCGTACATTACATACAACTCTAATAAAACTACTGTACATTACATACAACTCTAATAAAACTACTGTACATTACATACAAATCTAATAAAACTACTGTACATTACATACAACTCTAATAAAACTACTGTACATTACATACAACTCTAATAAAACTACTGTACATTACATACAACTCTAATAAAACTACTTCACATTACATACAAATCTAATAAAACTACTGTACATTACATACAACTCTAATACAACTACTGTACATTACATACAAATCTAATAAAACTACTGTACATTACATACAACTCTAATAAAACTGCTGTACATTACATACAACTCTAATAAAACTACTGTACATTACATACAAATCTACTAAAGCTACCGTACATTACATACAACTCTAATAAAACTACCGTACATTACATACAACTCTAATAAAACTACTGTACATTACATACAAATCTACTAAAGCTACCGTACATTACATACAACTCTAATAAAACTACTGTACATTACATACAAATCTAATAAAACTACTGTACATTACATACAACTCTAATAAAACTACTGTACATTACATACAAATCTACTAAAACTACCGTACATTACATACAACTCTAATAAAACTACCGTACATTACATACAACTCTAATAAAACTACCATTACATTACATACAACTCTAATAAAACTACTGTACATTACATACAACTCTAATAAAACTACTGTACATTACATACAACTCTAATAAAACTACTGTACATTACATACAACTCTAATAAAACTACTGTACATTACATACAACTCTAATAAAACTACTGTACATTACATACAAATCTACTAAAGCTACCGTACATTACATACAACTCTAATAAAACTACTGTACATTACATACAAATCTACTAAAGCTACCGTACATTACATACAACTCTAATAAAACTACTGTACATTACATACAAATCTAATAAAACTACTGTACATTACATACAACTCTAATAAAACTACTGTACATTACATACAAATCTACTAAAACTACCGTACATTACATACAACTCTAATAAAACTACCGTACATTACATACAACTCTAATAAAACTACCGTACATTACATACAACTCTAATAAAACTACTGTACATTACATACAACTCTAATAAAACTACTGTACATTACATACAAATCTACTAAAACTACTGTACATTACATACAACTCTAATAAAACTACTGTACATTACATACAAATCTACTAAAACTACCGTACATTACATACAACTCTAATAAAACTACCGTACATTACATACAACTCTAATAAAACTACCGTACATTACATACAACTCTAATAAAACTACTGTACATTACATACAACTCTAATAAAACTACTGTACATTACATACAAATCTACTAAAGCTACCGTACATTACATACAACTCTAATAAAACTACTGTACATTACATACAAATCTACTAAAGCTACCGTACATTACATACAACTCTAATAAAACTACTGTACATTACATACAAATCTAATAAAACTACTGTACATTACATACAACTCTAATAAAACTACTGTACATTACATACAAATCTACTAAAACTACCGTACATTACATACAACTCTAATAAAACTACCGTACATTACATACAACTCTAATAAAACTACCGTACATTACATACAACTCTAATAAAACTACTGTACATTACATACAACTCTAATAAAACTACTGTACATTACATACAAATCTACTAAAACTACTGTACATTACATACAACTCTAATAAAACTACTGTACATTACATACAACTCTAATAAAACTACCGTACATTACATACAACTCTAATAAAACTACTGTACATTACATACAACTCTAATAAAACTACTGTACATTACATACAGCGCCCTGTTCTGTCTTCTTTCATACTGATTGTCCCGTCTGACATCTTTAGCAGTAAAGCAAAGTCTTAGCAACTGTTAGTGATAGTTTATTCTAAATAAACGGACACTTCGTGACAATGCAGACACATTATTTCATCAACACACACAGACTTGTGTTGAGGTTACCTGTACAGAGACAGCGTTACGGATGTGTGGTGGGAGGAACTGGAGCATCTCCAGGTAGCAGCGCAGCAGGCCCAGGGTCCACACACTGGACCCTGCCTCAGGCTCCTCATAGGTGAAGGGGTCCACGATGTACACCACGATGGCCGGGGGGTATGTGATGGCGTGAGACTCTCCGTCCGTCGGCACACCCACCTTCTCTCGCTCCATGGTGCTGGGGAGGGGGACAAGAGCGCGAGAGGGGAGTTAGGACGAGGAATGGGGTTTCCCTCCATGCACTGTGTGTGTGTACATATGAGTGAATGCGGACCCTGGTGTTGTAGCTACCTCTCTAGGGGTTCAGTGGGTGCCTGGGCCTGGCTGGCTGAGTCCCCCCCGGGGAGGCCTGTGTTCTGGGAACCAGCCTGCTGGCCCAGCTGCCCTCCCTGGGTGGCACCATCCAGGCTCTGGTTCTGCAAGCCCATGGTCCCAAAGGGAGGGAAAGAGCTGGGCTTGGCAGACTGCATTCCGCTGCTGGGCAGGCTCCCTGATGATGCCGCGCGCTGTTGGCTACACCCGTGCTGTTGCTAGGCGCGCTGCCGCTGCTGTTGGGGAGGGAGGGGCCTCCGGGGGTTGCTGAGTTTTGGGGGCCGGTCGAGGTGGTGGAGGATTGCATGGATGAGGATTGGCTGGAGGCAGGAGGGGGTGTGGGCTGTGCGAGGAGGGAGCTGTGTAAAGGCTGCGCGGCGAGGTATGGAGCTGAGGGGGAGAGACAGGAGCACAGGTTAACAGGAGTCAAACAACCTTTAACACAATCTCATTCATAAGCTATGTGAACGACCTAGCATTAGACTTTAGAAACCAATATATATAAAACAAAAAATAGAAACCATGTTCTAAATCCTTGGCAGTATGGGCATGGGAGGTACCGAAAGGTCTGACGCCGACCGATTCCCCAACCGTGTAGTCATTGGAACCTACCAAGGTCGTAGCGGCAGACTTGAGCGTAAAGCTTGAGCTTGGCGAAGGCGTCGCTGTTGCCGCTGGCAGCTTTGAGGAACCAATCGCTGACAGGCTGCTCCGCCAGCTTCTTGGCGGCCGCTCCACCCACTCTCACGATGCCGTCCGGGTGGTCTTTTGAGATGGGGCGGTGTTGGCCCAGACGACATGACTGCAGGGCACATGGAGAGTGGGGGGAGGGATGGAAGGAGAAGGAGGGAGGGAAAGAGAGGAGGGATGGAGGAATGGTTAGACAACAGCACATGAATGACTTGAGAGAATTTATGTCGAGGTAGCCAGTCCAATAAGGAATGGTACAGAACTGAAGTAGACAGGCTATTTTTTCTGTCATCAATACATACAGTAGGCTGGGATGTAAGCCTCTAGCAAGGTATGGGTCAATTCCATTTCATTCAATAATTGAAAAGTGCCCTTTGTTTTCAATTAGGAGTTTTTCTATTTTTCACACTGACATTTCAATTCACTTCCCAAAATGTAAATGGACATTTAATGCACCCCAACTCTAGCCTAGTCCCCGATCTATGGTCATATCCTCTTAACTCCTAACTCTAATGGTCATATCCTCTTAACTCCTAACTCTAATGGTCATATCCTTTTAACTCCTAACTCCAATGGTCATATCCTTTTAACTGTTAACTCTTATGGTCATATCTTCTTAACTCCTAACTCCAATGGTCATATCCTTTTAACTCCTAACTCCAATGGTCATATCCTTTTAACTGCTAACTCCTATGGTCATATCCTCTTAACTGCTAACTCCTATGGTCATATCCTCTTAACTCCTAACTCCTATGGTCATATCCTCGTAACTCCTAACTCTTTTGGTCATACCCTCTTAACTCCCAACTCCTATGGTCATATCCTCTTAACTCTCAACTCCTATGGTCATTTTCATGACATTTTTTCCTTTTCTTGAAGAAAAATGTCTTGCTTCAGCTGTCCAAAGATGCCCCACCTCTTGCATGGTAAATGGACGTTAACGTTGTAACGTTCTCCAGCCTTACTTCGTAGACAGCGGTGAGGTCCCTGAAGAAGTTCTTGGCCCCCTGGAGCAGGGCCTCGTTGTCGGGACAGACCACCAGGTAGCCCACGTCCCTGTGGGAGCCGAAGGGGTCCAGCAGCAGCTTCTCCCAGTAGGGCAGGCCGAAGGGCGACAGCACCACAAAGTCATACTCATAACCCACCAGGAAGGTAGGGATGGGAAGGGGCTCAGGAGACTCATCTGTGCCTGATGAAAGAAAGAAGGAGGGACGGGGAGGGGAATGAAGGATGCAGGAGGGGAGAGGCAGGAGAGAGAAGTGAAGGTGAAGAGATGAGTAGGGGGCAGGAGCGAGGAGTGGAGAGTGGGGAGGTATAAGAGAAGGTGAAGAGGAGGAGAGGAACAGAGGGAAGATAGTGAGTAATTACTTAAACAAGCCAGCGTGCCACCCGTCACCTCTCACAGAAGGATTGAGAGCCCAAAGTGAACCCATCACAGCAGCAGTGGCAGCTTCCCCACTGAGCTGACATCTGGACTAGAGCAGTGCGACTGAGATGACTACTGATCTGTACCGTATCTGCCTACGTGAGTTTTTAGCTCTTGGAGCATTTAGTGGCTTACCGTAGGAGCCCCGTCCAGCCATCTTGTGGAACTGCTGCCAGGTGAGGGGTCCCTGAACGCCCCAGGAGCGCACCGTCCTCTTCTTCTGGATGGCATCCTGGAGTACAGGCTGGAGGGAGAGCAGCACCCGCAACACGTCCTGAGAGCACAGAGCACTGATGTCCACCGCTGGGGAGAGGAGGAGGAGGAGAGAAATATAACTAGAAATATCAACATACTGCTAACTGGCAGGAAAAATGACCAGACTGGTTTCTGTTGGTTAGTTATACTAGCCAACTGAAGCTCTAAAGGGCCAAATGCAAAGAACATTGTATCAATGTATCAGACAACAAAAAGAACAACAAAAAGTTGTTTTCCTTACCGTTTTGTTTGGACCAGCGGTGTAGACAGGTGCTCTTGACCAGGGCCTCGTCCACCTTGCCTCCTGACATGTTGTCCATGAACTGGCGGCCGTGCTCCAGGGCCATGTAGCAGTCGCTGTGGTAGTCCCTCTCCTCCACCCTCACACAGGCTGGCACTGGACAACCCCCGGCCCCCCGCGCTGCCAGGCTGTCAGGCTCCATCCCAGCCATGGGCGAGAAGGGGTTGGTGCACTGGTCCTGTAGCAGTAAGATCAGTTCGTCTGGTACCCGCTCTCCCCTCCCTCCTCCTCCTCCCCCTGTCCTCTCCAGCGAGTGTTGCCGCAGCGCCTCGAAGCGCTTCTCCGCCTCGCGGCTGACGTCCGAGTCGCGTCCGATGATGTCCAGCTCGTCCTCCAGGAATAGGCCCGAGCTGTTGCCGTAGCGGCGGTTGACGACTGCGCTGAAGCCGCAGGTGCAGGGGTACTGGGCCTCTCCCGTGGGGTCGCTCAGGTACACCCCCACGTCGGCCCCCTTGATGTTCATGTTGCACACGCAGATGCAGCAGCTGTCGAGGTTGCAGTCCTTGAAGAGGTTCATGACGGACTCAGAGAGGATGAGGGTGACGTAGAGGCTGTGGGCCTCGGGGATGGAGGGCACGGTGGCAGGTTCCACTGAGTTGAGGGGTCGACAGGTGGAGGGGGTAGAGGCAGGCGAGTAGAGGTCCGAGTTCTCGTACTTGAGCGAGCCCTGGACACTGGCGGGCCCTCTGGGGGTGCGTGGGGTACGGGGAGTGCGTGGTGTGGGGGCGGAGAAGCGTGGGGTGGCCGGGGAGGGCAGGACGCCCGTGCCACTGTTGCTGGGGGGGGCACTGTTGGACATGAAGGGCGTATGGGTCTGGGGTGTGTAGCTCTGGCTGTAGTCCTGGTCCATGGCACTGCCCACACTGGGGATGTTACTGTGGCAGAGAGAAGTGAAGGGAGGAATCAGTCACACAACCCAGCCTATGGGGACAATAGGCTAGAGCAGGGATCATCAACTAGATTCAGCCGCAGGATAATAGGATAACGCAACATAATTTGAAATAATTTGTAGACTGCTTACATTTGTATAATTATGATCACGTCTCTCTACTATGCGTGGAAATACATGGGATCATATTTCCCCAATTAAAATAGCTTGGAGCTGATTTCCAGGTGTTTTTACCGTTTTTTTATGTCCAACAATGAAAATTCAACATCAACAAAAAATTGATGGGCCAAATAAACCCACCCGCAGGCCAAATTCCTCCCGCAGGCCGCCAATTGGAGAACCCTGTGCTAGAGCTTGATTCAAAACAACACAACAAACCAGAGCCTGGGATACAGTAACACAAAAATCAACAGTTCATTTCAGTATCAACTAAACCTCCATTACACGGCAGAGGTAAACAACACAACAACCGTCAAGAGGGGGAATGGTTAACAAAAAAGCATAGAAAAGTGACTGCCTGGCTGTCTATCGGGGTATCCCAATGCCACTGCGGAAGGCGCTGCCATTTGAAGCAGCCCCTCAATGAGGGAGAAGAGTCTATTTTTGGGGCCTGGCGAGAGGAGGAGAGCAGCTGTGATGAGTGCTAAAGAGGGAGGAGAGCACAGCACAGCCTGTCCCTGTCCATACCTAGGCTACTTACATATGTGTGGGAAAGAAACAAATCGTGGCTGAACCTAAAGCAGCAGGGCCCCTGCCTCCTCCCTCTCTCTCCACCCCTATACAGTGAACTACCTTTGATCAGGGCCCGTAGTGCACTATAAAGGAAATAGGGTGCTATTTGGGATGCCGCCCTTACATGGCAGTAGGGCAGGTTAAGTAGTGAGGGTCGTAAAAACAGCATGACCAGCTTATAGGGCTTTCCCATGACATGTTGGGACTTTACTGCCATTACTGCCAGGCCCCATCTATACCCCCCTCTACCCAGAGAGGAACAGCAAGGTCCTAATGTTTTACATCAATTGGCAGACGCTCTTATCCAGAGCGACTTACAGGAGCAATTAGGGTTAAGTGCCTTACTCAAGGGCACATCGGCAGATTGTTTCTCTCCACCTAGTCAGCCTGGGGATTCAAACCAGCAACCTTTCAGTTACTGGACTGTTGAGTGGCACAGTGGTCTAAGGCACTGCATCTCAGTGCTAGAGGTGTCCCTACAGACCCTGGTTCGATCCCGGGCTGTATCAAAAGGGGTCCCAAAGGGCGGTGCACAATTGTCTGGGTTAGGGGAGGCTTTGGCCGGGGTAGGCCGTCATTTTAAATAAGAATTTGTTCTTAACTGACTTGCCTAGTTAAATAAAGGTTAAATAAAAAATAATAATACTGGCCCAACGCTCTTAACCACTAGGTTACCTGCCGTCCTCTAAGCCCTTAACCAGGCGGGCCCCAAATTATGCATAGAGGTACAGTTATGATCATACAGCCATATATTATAGAAACCGACCAGATTTTGCCATTACTTATAAAAAAAGAACGTAAAATATCTCAAAAGCCACCATATGGTAATTACACTACTAAGAATAAGGTCTGCAACTACAGTATTACACATTGGGAGTTTTTGTTTAGGTCTGTAAAATGGTTGATAATGATAAACTCTCCCTGGGAGAGTGGTGCCAGGAAAATAACCTCTCACTCAACATCAACAAAACAAGCTGATAGTGGACTTCAGGCAACAGCAGAGGGAGCACGCCCCTATCCACATCGATGGGACCACAGTGGTTGCCGTACCATGCGGTGATACAGCCCGACAGGATGCTCTCAATTGTGCATCTAAAAGTTTGTGAGGGTTTTAGGGGCCAAGTCAAATTTCTTCAGCCTCCTGAGTTTTGTGTGGGTGAACCATTTCAGATGGTCAGTGATGTGTACGCCGAGGAACTTGAAGATTTCCACCTTCTCCTGCACCGCCCGCAACCACAGGGCTCTCCAGATGGTGGTGCGGTCTGGCCAACGCATCACTGGGGGGCAAACTACCTGCCCTCCTTCCCGGTGTCACAGGAAGGACAAAAAGATAATCAAGGATATCAACCACCCGAGCCACGGCCTGTTCACACCGCTATCATCCAGAAGGCGAGGTCAGTACAGATGCATCAAACCTGGGACCGAGAGACTGAAAAACAGCTTCTATCTTAAGGCCATCAGACTGTTAAATAGCCATCACTAGCCGGCTACCACCCGGCTACTCAACCCTCCACCTTAGAGGCTGCTGCCCTATATACATAGACATGGAATCACAGGCCACTTTAATAATGGAACACTAGTCACTTTAATAATGTTTACATACTGCTTTACTAATTTAATATGTATATTCTGTATTCTATTCTACTGTATTTTAGTCAAAGCCACTCCGACATTGCTCAATCTCATATTTATTTACTTATAGATGTGTGTATCGTTGGGAATCGTTTTTAGATACAACTGCACTGTTAGATACTACGGCACTGTTGGAGCTAGGAAGACAAGCATTTCGCTACCCCCGCAATTACATCTGCTACATATGTGTATGTGACCAATACAATTTGATTTGATTCGATAGACCAGGCTCAGTACTGAGGGTTAATAATCCTCACCTTCAATCACTAGCATGCTTTCTACACTCTTCTCCCCTCCTCTCTCTCCTGACTCAATCAGCCATGCCTGAGGAATGGAACAGGCTCCTCGGGGGGTAGGGGGATAAACCTTAGTGTGTGTGTGTGTGTCTGTATCCTCTAAGTCTAAATTACACTGCAGCTTCAGTATCCCTCAGCACAGATGAGCATTACGAATTGTAAAAAAATCCTTGGAGCGGCTGGGAAAGTCTCCATTGGTTCCACAGGCTTTAGAAGCAGAGGAGAGGGTCCTGAGACAGTCAGTTAGCCACGCAGACAGAAAGCCCTCCAATAGCAGATGGGCCACTAGCAGTTAGGCATTCAGACAAAACTCCCTGGTTATGAGTGGTTCATATAGAGATTGATTGATAGATGTATTATATCAGACAATTACAATGCACAACCACACACCAATGCAATGGTAGGTGAGGAGATAAGTGGTTTCTGGACTATGTACTTGAAGGAAATATGTTTACCTGTCTTTGTTGAGGTAGGCCATGGAAGGCACATGGGGGTGGTTGAGCATCTCCTGTTTGGCCGCGGTGGTCCAGCTGGGCCTGTAGATGCACTCGTCTGGCATCTTGATGGGGGGCAGACACTGGCTGGGCAGGGTCTTGAGGGGGGCAAACATGGAGCAGCCCACAAATGCCTGGCACAGCTCCGGCTTGTACACAAACGAGAAGTCCTGAGGGGGAGAGACAGGGAGGGGTGGCGTATGAGACTGGGGTTAGACCATGTGCTGTATGTACACTGGGGCTACAGTGCTATGACTTCAATTTACTTTTTCATTTCACATTCATCCTTATTGTAACTCCTTGGCATGGGTAGGTTAGAAAACACCAGCAGTCTTAAGTTCAGCAACAGTTAGGTGATGCAGAGGAATTATCCATGACTCCTAATCAGGGTCAGAGAGGGTGGTCAAGTTGAAAATTAGGGGCCAAACCCACCTTGATTTCCTGTGGCTTGGGGCTGCAGTAGCCCTCCTCCACCTCGATCTTGAAGTGTCCCCCAAGGGACGAGGTACCGTCCAGATTGGTCATGCCCTGTCCGGCCTCCAGGCCGCCATACTCCTTACTGCCCATGTTCATGGGAGAGTAACCCATGATGTGCTGCTCCAGGCTGGGGGGAGTGGGGAACATCTGGTGCAAATCTGCCGAGCCTAGAGGAGATAGAGGGAGGAGAGGGGAAAGATGGGGATAAATGAAGTAAGGTATGGGGGGTTAGAGACTATAGATGAATCAAGGTTCCCATTCAGTGACAACAACAAGTGAAGATCTGAAGTCTCAAAGGCAGCCGTGGCTCAACAGGTACGATCAACAGTTTGACAGTCTAACTGCTGAGGCAACAAGCACCTTGTTTCACACACAAAGCTATAGACTAGTCACATAGAGAGGTAGATAATGAGACTCTTGTTCCTGCCCCATGGCTCAGAGCTGTCTGTTTGGAGTGGAGCAGGGTCGTTCAGACAGCCAGTGACTTCTGTAGAACTCTTATCGCCACAAGGGGGCACAACATAGGTAAACAACATCTTTGGGCCTGTACGTATCAAGCGTCTCAGAGTAGGAGTGCTGATCTAGGATCAGTTTTGCCTTATGAACATGGAGACCTGATATTAGATCAGCACTCCTACTGAGATGCCTGATACATAAGGATACTGGAATGCAAACATGTGCTGAGACTAGTGACTGAAGAAGCTTCACGCTTCATTAGTGAATTAATGAGTATGAACAGCCTGTGCTTTCCAAGTGTTATATTATGAGTTTCTGCATGGGTTTGAGTTGCCTCAAGCACATTTTCAGTGCATCATCCTTAGGCTGAGGAGTGAGGAAAGCTGATCTTGGATCAGTGCTTAGTGGTATCCTATCCCATTAGCATTGAGCTAGGAGCTGATTGAACAGGACATAGCTGATCGGAGAGCAGGGAGAAGCAGGCTTACTGATGCAGGAGACTGGGTCCAGAGTGGCTGGCTTTGGTTCCTTGTTGCCAAATTTATCACCTGTTCCATTCACCGCTCGTCTGGAACCAGGCTGTTGAATATTAACAAAGACATGGCAAAAGTAAGATTCAAAACGTTCAAAAGTTTATTCACAAAAATATATTATCTGTATATATTTTATCTCAATGAGACTAAACTGTATAACGTTTAATTTAAATGAACACAACATAAATCAATATTACACATTTTCTAAAACCCGAGAACAGTGACAGTCAACAAATCGATGCGATGTTAGTTCCACAACAACAAAGCCCCTGCACTGAGGGGTTGGGGGACCCTGTTGGCAGGCCGTAACCCAGCGGTGGCATTGCAGCCCTCAGTGTGTTCTTGCAGTGTTGTTGGTGCCAGACAGTCTCAGAGGGGGTTGGACTATGACTGTTCTGTGGGGGCCAAAGTCAGAACAGAGCCCTTTGGAAGAAAGCCTTTTTGAATCACACAAGCTTTTGACAAATCAGAGCAGATATTTAGCAAATAATTGGGCAAAAGACCAGAATCGGTGTCTGTGTAAACGCACCCGATAACACTGTAATGTGTTGTAGGATGGCATGTCAGCAATAGACGCTGATGTACTGCTTGCACGCAACATTCTGGCTCACCAACACACACACTCAGATGCGCACACACACACATACTTGCCAGGCGGTACTCTAGCTAATGGGATATTTATTGTGGTTTAGTGCAGCGGGTAGGCTGTAGTGCTGGCAGGCCCCAATGACCGCAAGTTTATCCTCGTCTCTCACACACGCACGAGCACACACACGCACACACACAGCACACACAGCACACACACACAGGCCCCGTACTGACCGTGAGTTCGTCCTCGTCTGAGTTGAAGAGGTTGTCCAGGTCGTTGATGGACACGGCCAGATCTGTCTCATGGATCAGACTGGTGGAGGCAGTGCGTGCGTGTGCGGCTGCCCGCGCTGCGTCTGGCGGGGGGAGAGAAGGAACACACACAGGGATTAGGTTGGTAACCCACCTGTAGCTCCCAAATATACCTCGACGTCAGAGGCTGTCTGTATTACGTGGGCCTATTCCTGAGGCTGCGTTCAGTAGCTAGTACACATATATACGTGCTATAACACCCCAATAAAACACATCTGAATTAAGTCTGAATAAAACCTACTAATGTGTCTACATGCCTGAGGAATCTAGACAAGACTTTACCATTACAATTCATATGTGGTATGAGCTATAGATACACCACAGTATGATGGCTCAGACTGACTGACTGCATTTACTGTTGCTGAGAGAAGCCCATGACAGACAGGTGAGGAGCTACCGTATGGTTTCACCCCATCATCAAAGGCTGGCTTAGGCTGCTACTCCTGTCACTCAGGTAGACGGTGGACCCAGGTAATATCCCTGTCATCTAACAGAGCATAGAGCTGCACAGTACAGCAGAGACAGACAGAGGAACCTTACCATCTGACAGCCCTGCTGCTCCATCCTCCCCCTGAGAGACAGGGAGAGAGAGAGACAGAAAGAGAGAGAGAAAGACGGAGACCAACAGAGAGAAAGAGACAGAGAGAGAGAGAGTGAGAGAGAGACAGACCAAGAGAGAGAGAGATAGAAAGAACGAGTGAGTGAGAGACAGACAAGAGCGAGATCAATATTGTGCACAAAACAAATACAAAGAAACAAAACCGATAGGATATAGCTGATCAAACACCATCAAAATATATTGATAATGGATAAAAGGCTATAGCAGATACAGTCTATATGAAACTAAAACGTATTTTTACAATAAACACACAGTCTAAACCACATAACAAGAGGGAAATCTCTTGCCTAAATGTAGAAAGTACACAGGTGCCTCCAGCTCATGAGAGCTGTTTCTGCTCTCTCAGTCTCAGTTGAGAATTGGTTTATTTTTGGCAGACTTAAAAAAATCGAGAGAAGAGAGAAAAGAGGGGAACGAACAAACGTCTCTGTACTGACTGTACTAATGAGATTTCCAGACAAGGCTACCAGTGTATGTGAGAAATGCCATGGCCTCCTGGGCCGGGGAGGGAGGGAGCCCTAATGCCACTACACTACGTCAATATCTCTCAGGGATAGGGCTGTGTGCTCTTGTGGTTCTCTGTGGCTCAGATGGTAGAGCATGGCACATGTAAAGCCAGGATTGTGGATTAGATTCCCACTGGGGCCACCAATACAGAGAATGTATGCATGCTTGACTGTATGTCACTTTGGATAAAAGCGTCAGCTAAATGTCATATATTATGATGGGGCCTCCGTGTACATGGCAGGCACACACACACACAAGGGGTTGGGGCTGAAGGAATGGCATGTTCCAGTAGCCATTGATTTCATTACGCTCCAGGGGCTCTCTCTCTGTGTAAAGGACCTTTAATCTGTTTCCTTTGAAGGCCTGCTGCACTACAGGAAAAAAAAAAACACAGCACAAGCAGCAAACAAAAACCTATAACGCACTAATGACGCCAGCTAGCCCCTTATCAATAACTGACGCTTGGCTGGAACGCTGGAGCCTGTGTTTGTATGGATGTATGGATGTGTTCCAGCCTTGCGTCACACTGCCCTTATTATTCCAAAGCTGTCTGCATGAAAGAGTCCTCTATCTCTCTTTCTCCCCATCTCTGGCCATTTCATCTGAGGGGTCAGGCACTTATTCAGAAGATCCTGCCCTCTCAAACACAGCCATTTCAGTCTGTACATTTAAAGAATGTGGACGCTGTAGTGACATGGCGACCTCATTGTAAAGCAGAGTAGAGGAGCCTGCAGCCACTGAACAACACACAGTTTAGACCAGCGATTCTTTTTAACTGAGCATAAAAATAATATATATACTTTTATGAATAAATACTCCAGTCTGAACTTAAACGACTTAAACCAGGTAGAAAGTGTGTAGAAGTAATAATGAATTTACCATTTTAAATAATTTAATTTAATCTGAACAATTTCTCTTCAATCACAGTGTCTTATAATATAGAGCTATTAGCAGCGATCATTTTGTTGATTTTGTGGTCTCAAACCAGAGTTTATTCACATTTTTCATTAAGAATATGGGCAAAATGTAAGATGTGACAATGAAAGGTGGGAATGTTGTTCCCTTGTCATATAATTGATACATTTACAAACAGTATAGCATTAAAAATAGTTTTTCAGATTGCATTCTGGTGATTCTTTATTTCTCAATTTGAATATTGGGTCGCCCTGAGAAAACCTGGTTGAATTTGGGTCCTGAGGTAAAACCAGTTGAGAACCACTGGTTTAGACCTTAGTAGAGACCAGCCAGTCAGTGTGATGTTCATATTGTGCCCCACAGTACAGCCCTACCAGAGACTACCCTTTCCTGTTTTCTCTGCTGCTACTGTACGCCCGGCTCCACTGCTAAGTGAGTGTACTGTTTTGTTTCATAGGCAGGGGTTTCTAGTCAATGTTCTCTCTAAGCTGCACGTGTGCGCTGGCACGCAGCTCCCCCGGGACTGCCGCACAGAAGAGAAGAAATATCACCCCGCGCAGAGAAGCACGAGATTGAATTTCACATTTATTTAACTAGGCAAGTCAGTTAAGAACAAATTCCTTTTTACAATGACGGCCTAGGAACAGTGGGTTAACTGCCTTGTTCAGGGGCAGAACGGCAGATTTTTACCTTGTCAGCTCGGGGATTCGATGTAGCAACCTTGCGGTTACTGGCCCAACGCTCTGACCACTAGGCTACCTGCCGCCCCCAGTTCTAAAGTGAACACTATCAACGTTTCCCTTTACTCTGGGAATTGTGATCGAATCAACACAATATTAGCCACTTTCAATGCAACATAGCGAAACAAAACGAACTATGCAAGACCTAAGTATGTAAAACTAACTGCGTAAGAGATTGTGTTGTAGGCAGAGCGCATCGGAATAGGATTCTATTGCATTGACAGGCACGACTCAGACCCATACTCTACACAGATCGGTGCGCCATAACCAATCAGAGCTACAGTAGGCCTATATGCAAATAGACCATTGCCATATATGGATTTGCACCATTCACTCTGAACTGGACAGTTTTACAGCATGAGCGGTCGTGATTATTATGCGCTTGTTTTGAGATCAAAGCGAGAGCTGCATGTAGCCACGTGTGCACCTTTTGTTCATATCCTTTGCTAGCTAGTGAGTTATTAGCCCAGTTATAGATCATTTGTAGTCAGCAATAGGGGAGTGACAAGCTTCCTACAAGAGCACAAAACGTGTGCATTTCTAGCCATCTTTGAAAAGCAAGTCAGGTAAATAGCTTTTTTATGTCTTAAAGGGTCAGTGTTGTATTTTGAAACAGGCTTGAATGAGCTAAGTAGCCAAAGGGTAGCATAATTTGTCTGATTAATAATACATCATATTTTGTAAAGTTGTTTCTTGTATCAAACAACAACATTTTCAGTCATCTCCTTGTCTGAAGGATAAGTGGATAAAAAGGTTAATGTCAAGCCCTGCATGTTATTTCAAAAGTCTCATGGAATGTAGGCCTACATTGAACACCACACATTGGCTGCTACTGCAGGCTGAATGTAAGAACCACCATTTTCATTTAAAATGTTATGTGATGCATCTTCTCCATTGTTTTTTTTTAATGGTAGACCAGTCTGGTACGCCTACATTATGATCAAACAGCCACAGTAGCCTACTTGGCCCCTGTTAAACCTGTAACTTAAAGCGGGTACAGCCTCAGAGTTCCCAGTAAACACGCGCCGGAAGTTGAACATCAACTTCACCACGTTCAAGTTTGCGTTTAGCAGGAAGAATTTTGAGGGAACATTGTTTCTAGTGGTTCAACTGGAGCACATTTGGAGCTTTGACAGCATGCCAACCTCCTGCACACACACAACTCAGCGGGATGGGGACATAAGCCAATTTGGCACTAAGAGAGTCTATGGCACGCACCCACTCATGAACACACACATAAAAGTGCACAAAACATAGGCCATCGCTTTGCAGCGTCATCAATGCAGAGTGAAGCATGACCAAGAGGGAAAGATGTAGCTGAGCTAACACACACACAGCCCAAGTGCTCAGCAGATTGTGGAAGGGCTCCACTGCACATAGTGGCCACTGGGGGACCTTCTGTATCAGAAGCAGCGCAGCAGTAACGACACACACGCACGCAACGCACGCACAAACACACACACTAACTTGAGGGAGAAGAAAAAAAAGCTCAGGAGCCCTTGTGAAATAAAACAAAATACAAAAAAAGGTTTTCTAAAAGTGCACGCTTCAGTAAGCCAGGTTGATTTGGCCTGTTTAAGCACCAGCCAGCACAGTGCCTCCCTCCTCCATGCCTCACAGACAAGCAGACAGGGTGACAGAGTGACAGGCAGAAAGGGAGGCTGCCGCTGCCAGGCAGCCCACTCCTATTCCCATTCCCACACCCACACACTCCCCCCTTCTCTCCCTCTAGTGCTGGGGGCGTGTCCACAGCTAACAGGTGGTCCAGGTTTGAAAACAGAGAGAGACAATATTAAGACAACAGCCTGAGCCCACATGGCAGGGGAGGAGAATCAGAGTGAGATAGGGGGCAGATAGAGAAGACACAAACTAAACTAAACGAGAGGGAGGAAATTAGAGAGGCATCAAACTATTTTGGCATCCCTCTGCTGGGATAACAATGTGAGTCGGAGCTGGCTTCCTGAGCAGTTGATTTGGGTGGGAAAAAGCAGAGTCCAGCTAGCGAGACATTTACAGTGCAGGATCGCTTATCTTGTGACCCTTAACCGAACCCTTCCCGCTGCCTGACCCTAAAGGCGGTCACAAACAGTGGCATGTTGGCGGCAGCAGCAACAGCGATGGGAGGAAAGGATTTGCCTCAGCCGCCCCAGTTGATGAAGTTGTAACTAGCCCTACCTTGTGTTTCTTCCCGGGCTGGCGCTCGCCGACCGTCTTGTCCTTCTTGTCGGAGAAGGAGAACTTGACATCCCCGTCCTCGAAGGCGTAGGGATCCACCTCAGGCTCGTGGTCATCATCGTTGGTAATGGCGGCGGCCAGGTACTGGTTCCTCCGCTGGAGGTACATCTGCACGCGCTCCTCGGACACCTTCAGAGACCGCTTGGTAGTGGCCATCAGTCTGGGTGTGGACGGGGACAGGGGGGCGATTTATTAGGTCAGGCAAGGCCACAGAGTGCAGTCTATCAATAGTAATCCATCAACATTTATGTGGGGAGGTAAAGCAATGCATGTCTCTTTTTCAATGTAATCTGTGAATCAGTGTTTCATGTGTCTGTGTTCTAGTTGCTGATGTTGTGGTTGTTCAGATGTTACCAGACAGTGAGCCCTGCCGGGCCCCTCTAAGGGGGGGAAGGGGAGGGGGGGGAGTGACCAATGGGGAGTGAGCCAGCTCATGTAGGTCCTCTCTCTATCTCCCTCCTCCCTCTCTCCGGCCAGGCTGTGATGTGAGGTGACAGTGCGCAGTGGCCCAAGCCAGAGATTAGCATCCATTCAAAGCTATGTCCCTGCCGCCAGGATTACTCCCTCTTTCTCTCCCTCCCTCCATCCCTTCCTCATCACCAGATTAGCCCTGCTGTCCTTAGCCCTGCCCACAGCCCTGTCCAGCAGCCATCCCTGAAATGCACAGATACTTCCCAAGACCACCACTGCTCGGCCCTACCTGCCTGCTCTCCGGCCCATCCTCCCTCTATCCCTTAGTCCAGCTCACCCTCTCTCTCTCTCTCTCTCTCTGAAGCGACACCTCTGCTCTGACATCTGACATCAAGGCTTCGAGGATGCCACTCTCCTTCACGTGTTCAGGGTGGCGAGGAAGGAAGAAGGGAGAGTTGTAATTGAGGGGGCGTGTGTGTGTGTTGAGGGGGTTCAATAAGCTCTCTCCAGTCTGTGCTGGCCATGCACATTAGTCATGTATGATGTCAAAAGGGCACATTGCGAGAGAGTAACGTGCCGTATGCGCTCAGAGGCCTGGTTGTGCTCTTTCAAAACACTTTTTTTTTGTAGAATGTTGGAAGTCCTTAAAAAGGGGCCTGTCTGTCTGTGTACCAGAAGGGATGATTGGGTAGTGGATGGGTAGTGGGACTCAGGGTTGGATGCATGACCAGTGAGTCAGTAAATGCCTGGGGGCATCTAGCACCCTCTATGGGCAATGAATGAATGAATGGGGAGATACACTCACTCAGTGACAGAAACCACCTCCTGTCCTCCCGAGGCCTCGTCTCTCTCCCTGTCCCTCAGCTTGTCCCCAGGCAGCGTTGGCGTGGGTATCTCGGCCTCTTTCCTCCTGGGTAGGTTGAAGAACCTCCATGGCGCAGGGGAGCCGTCCTCCTCCAGGTTTACAGCAGAGCCTACATACATGGTGGGCTCCAGGGGCTCTGAGGAGTAGGACGCGTGGGGGTGGTGGAAGTGCAGGGCCAGGCCATCTAGCCTCCGGGGTTCCCCCTCGCCACCCTTCTGCCCCACCAGGCAGGGCTCTGGGGGCGGCTGGTAGAAGTGTTGACTGTGGGGGGTTGAGGGGTTCTTCATCGAGCCGTTCCCCGTCTCCTCTCCTCGGTCGCGCTCACAGGGGTGGGGGCTGAGGGGAGGGGGCTGGGGGGAACCAGTCATCTCTGAGGAAGAGCCGCCGCTACCCACCCCTCCGCCAAGCAGCTGGGGGGGCTTGGTGACGCTGTCAGAGGGGCGGAGGCCGGAGAAACCACCCCCTGCTTGCTGGGCCCTCATGGCTATCCGCTGGGCCGCCGCCACCTCCGTCTCCTTGGTAACATCGTCGCAGGCGGCGCTGCGGTGGTGGAAGGGCGTCTGCGGCCTCTTGGTCTGCTTGTCGCCCTTCTCGGGCTTGTCGCCCCCAGCCTTGTGCTTGGTGGGTGGCTGGGTGTGGGTGGGCTGGCCTGCTGACTGGGGCTGGCCGGGGATACTGCCACCTCGCTGCTTCAAGGACTTATGCCTGGGAGGACACAGAGGAAGAGGAAGCATGCAAGACATAAATAACCTAACAATAATATAATTTGTTAGCATTCATGAACATTCATTAGCTCAATAACTAGCGTTGAGCAGCAACACTAATCTAGCGCAATCAATAACCAACAACAAATTGAATAAATCTGAATCTGTGGGAGCAGAGTAGCAATTGAAAAGCACAGAATCAATTAAGTGAACAAATGAGTCCCTCTCAAATCTAATAAACTTCTCATGTCATGCTGATGCTACTCTTACAAACATCTTAAACTGATGTTATTCTGCACTCTATTATTCCCTAACCAAAACCATGCATTTCATCTAGAATAGAGTATTCCCCCATCGCTGAGTTCATTGAGGAGAAAATGAAGTGAAACCCTTCTGAACATGACCCAGGTGGGAGGGAGACCTGGTTCTTGTTGGGTTTAAATGGTCTGGAACGTGTTGTGGTGGTCCCCGGCCCTCACGGCCCATACGACACACACACACACACACACACACACGTTTACATATCCTACATTACTCATCTCATATGTATATACTGTACTCCATACCATCTACTGCATCTTGCCTACGCCGGTCAGCCATCGCCCATCCATATATTTATATGTACATACTCGTATTCATTCCTTTACTCTTGTGTGTGTATAAGGTAGTTGTTGTGAATTTGTTAGATTACTTGTTAGATACTAGTGCCTGGTTGGAACTAGAAGCACAAGCATTTCACTACACTCGCATTAACATCTGCTAACCATGTGTATGTGACAAATAAAATTTGATTTGATTTGATTTTTACACACACACACACTTTCCCCAGACTAGGCCAAGGGAGAGCCAGCCACTAAGTTAGAACCAGTGTTGTTCACCTCTCGTTTCACTGTAAGGGGACCGAGGAGAAACCAGTCCAAAGCCAGACTCTGATACTGACAAGCGGCTGTGGGGGGAGGGGTGCTTGGTGTCTACTCAGGGTCAGGTCAGCTGGGGATGGGTGTTGTTATTTGGCCATTGGTATGTCAGCATGGTAACTGCAGGCAGCTCTTGTTGTCGTGAAGCAGCCAGCATGTTGACGGCTAAGCTCTCCCTCTTTTATGTTGGGAGGGAGGGATCTATTGTCCTTCCCACTACTTGGAAGGATAAGAATGGAACTGCTTAACTGTCTGCAGGCAGAGAGTTGGCAAGTCGCAGCACAAACAACATGCGGAGTGGGTAAACACCATTGACTTAGATAGATGACTCATCTTTGTATCTGTCCAATTATGGCGTCTTTGCGAGCATGGGCAGCGCCATTGAGGCTACCTCCATATTGAAGTAGTCAATGTTCTTCTTCTATTACTTCTATGAGTTGGTAAACAAACTGAAGGGGTGCATACTGCCACCTGGAGTGTGTTGTTTGAACAGGTATGAAGCTAAGGTTGGCAATTTCCTGCCATCTGCAGTTCTGGAATGTTTCCTCACCAGTATAATTCATTGGCTGATCCCTCCTGATGACCTGGATGTTGTGATTGTTCCTTAACCCATAGGAAGTCCCACTCAGTTGAGTCCTCAATGGTGCTTCTCATGTTAAAACAGGCTTTACACAAACACTAACCATTGTGCCGCACACACGGGGACTCCCTTTTCAATGTTACCTCCTATATGCTGGGTTCCCTCCAACCAAATAACAGACTTCCCCCAGCTCTGTCCTCACCTCCTGTACACAGCGTGCCTGCCCTTACAACACCAGTAATAACAGACTTCCCCCAGCTCTGTCCTCACCTCCTGAACACAGCCTGCCTGTCCTTACAACACCAGTAATAACAGACTTCCCCCAGCTCTGTCCTCACCTCCTGTACAAGTCCTGCCTGTCCTAACACCACCAATAATAGCAGACTTCCCCCAGCTCTGTCCTCACCTCCTGTACACAGCGTGCCTGCCCTAACACCACCAATAATAACAGACTTCCCCCAGATCTGTCCTCACCTCCTGTACACAGCCTGCCTGCCCTTACACCACCAATAATAACAGACTTCCCCCAGCTCTGTCCTCACCTCCTGTACAAGGCCTGCCTGCAATAACACCACCAGTGTGGAGCAAGGCGCTCCCCCAATCTATTGTGAAAGTGCTCCTAAAGCAGAAACACACAAAGCAAACGCCCAGAGAGACAGCATAAAAGTGCAGAGTGTCAAGCATCTATTTCTGTGCGAGCTGCAGCGTGACGTGTGCTTTTCGGCTGTGTGTGTGCACGTCTGTGCCAGGAGACAGCAGTGGGACATGCTGACTGCAGCCTTTCCCTTCAGAGAGAACACATGCCCGCACACACACAGACACAGGGCTGTGATAATGTTGGACTGTCCCAACCCCAACAGAAACAGCCTGGCCACAGTCAACCTCGCATCCACACATTAACTAGACGCAGCAGATCATTTGTCAACATTAGGCTCTACAGACATCTCCCTAAACAGGCCTTCTAGAGGTCAGACAGGCCCCTGAGTCTCTGCAACTGTGTCCCAAATGGCACCCTATTCCCTAGTGCACTACTTTTGACTAGGGACCATGGCTCTGTTCAAAGTAGTGCACTATGTAGGGAATAGGGTGCCATTTGGGGGGGACACTGTCTCTGGTGAAGAACAACGGCTTTAGCCCTACAAAGAGAATGCACTGTCTGAGCCACCAAAATAAAATACAAGCAGCCACTTGAACCCTGACAGGGTTGTCACTTAACAGAAGAATAGAGATGAATGTCAGACAGTACTAATCAAAAGTTTGGACACACCTACTCATTCAAGGGGTTTTCTTTATTTCTACTATTTTCTACATTGTAGAATAATAGTGAAGACATCAACTATGAAATAACACATATGGAATCATGTAGTAACCAAAAAAGTGTTAAACAAATCCACAAATATTTTGGCATTCTCTACATGATTCCATATGTGTTATTTCATAGTTTGAGGTCTTCACAATTATTCTACAATGTAGAAAATAGTAAAAATAAAGAAAAACCCTTGAATGAGTAGGTGTGTCCAAACTTTAGACTGGTAATGTACGTATTGACATTAAAATACATCTCACATTTTAGACTGAAGTGTTGAACGCTGTTTTGATGAGTAAGATTCCAATAAAAATGAGTCAACTTCCCTTAAAAGGCAAAATGTCCTATTACAGAAGGCTTAGGGTACAGGTCCCTAACCAGAGATACAAACTAACAAACTGCATTGTTCACCTGGAGCAGTTGCAGTGTGACCTCTTTGCTGACTCTACAAAGTCCCAGGTTCCTACTTTCTCCATCAGCTCCTCCTCACAGGTACCATTGGCTGTCGCTGAGAATTTGCGCCTGGAGAAACACACACAACACATTATTTTCCTTAGTTACTATAGGCTACTTCTGTAAAATATGAATTTGGTAAACAAAGCGTCAACATTAAGGGTTTATTATGTCAGTGGTGTGTGCCTGTTATTTGACAGACCTATTGGCAAATGTTGAGTGTATATGTGTTGAGGTAGATACTGTATATATTCTCTAGGCAAGGTGTCCTGGAAATTACCACCAGGGACACCTGAAGTCAATATTAAATTAATAATTGTTTATTATCAGCAACCTGGAGAGGATCCAACAAACTTAATGCACCATAGTATACGTCCATCGGGAGCTCCGCTGGGGCAGTCCCGTTAGTTCTCTTATATACTGCTTACACAGACAAGTTATATTTGGAGGATTTAGCTTATTCATTATTATGACCAATACCTCACAAGGCTTCTTCTCTCCAAGCTGAGACCTTGAAACTGAGACACCCCTTTCGGTTCTCAAAACAATATTCTGGGCATACTGCCAAATTGCTAATACTGATAGTGAGGATTCCTCCCAGGCACAATCAATCAGTCACTTGCATGAACCCAGTCGAATTGGTTATTAGAAAAGCACAAACATACCATTTGCCTTTAAACAGGGTTCACTAACTGACGGCAAACAGGCCCAATTTGCCCCACAGTTTTCTAAGCAAAACATAATAATCATATTTTATATTTTTACACCAGCAAATCAGCTCCAAGTGATTTTCATTTTGGAAATATGTTCCAACGTATCCCCCCACATAATAGGGATATATATTTGATCGTATACAAATGTAAGCAAGGTTTGAAATAATTGTGTTTTAGTCAAATATTCTATTTGTTTGGGCTTTTTGAGGTCAATTTGCAGACTACAAATGATTTGTAATTATGTTTTTCGCCCCCCTGACGATCCGCTCAAGAAAAAAAACGTCCCGCAGCTGAATCTAGTTGATGATCACTGCTCTAGGCTCTGTTGAGTGTGTCCATGACAGGGTAAACGTGTACGTGTGTGAATGCATGTGTGTGAGGTGTAGATATAGCTTTCCTGTCAGCTGTGTGCGAGCCTGTGCTCGTTGACAGTGTGTGTGAGCATGTGTTTGCGTGCGTCCTTAGTCGGTAGCAATTGTACTTGTTCTAGGACTTTGTTGAGAGAGTGTGTATGAGACAGACATACTTGTTCTGAGCTCTGTTGATATTGCACTCCTGCCAGACCCTCTCCACCACCTGGCTGGCTAGCCTGCGAGGGATCTTCCCCTCGTGGTGACTGGTGTTGTCCACACTGAAGCCGTCCACAGCCGACGACATCTTCACCCACTTCTGAGCCGACTGGGAGTCCACTGGGGGAGGGAGGAGGTGGGAAGGGAGAGGTTCTGAATCGTCTCACTGAACCACAAGTGACAATATATACTGTCCTACAATAACCAGCTTTGACAAGACCCCTCTTGTCCACTACACACTATATAAGGGGAACATACGTGTCACACCAACTCTCCAGACACATTTTAATATTGTCTAATTGATATGGTAAATCTTATTTACATAATCTATACTATACAGACTGTAATTTAAATAAACATCCATAGGTTTGTAAATACTTGCTTATTGTACCTGTCTGGGCCTCCTCGGGTGATGTGGGGGGCGTGAGGGTGACCGACGAGATGGCGGGGTCTCGTTGGGATGCAGGCACTTGGTGGCCACCCGAGTAGACGGTGGTGCAGTGGGAGGACCCCTGGGGGGCCACAGCCGGGATGTCAGACTGGGGCACCAGCACCAGGCAGGCTGGGTACACCATCCTCACACCACCTGGACCGAGAGACAGACATACACTCCCGGTTAGCTACCTGGGTCATCAAATCTGCATGCATTTTTTGTATGTGATCCCTGAGGGAATTTAACCCCCATCCTTTCTTCCCTGCCATATAGCAGACTTTTAGGGGAGACTGTTCTGTGTAGAAGAGTGTCTTACCGACGAGGACCTCCACAGCGGCCAGGGAGTCGTCCTCCCAGTCCATGTCCTCCATCTTGTCCTCCGAAGGTGAGCCGTGCTTGTCCTTGTCTAAAGAGCTGGGACTGATGGGATAGAACTGGTTCCACTCCTCAATCAGTTTCTGGGTGGGAGGGTCTGACAGCTTGAACGACTGACCCGTCAGAGTCCCGTTCAGACCAAACGGACTCAGGATGACTGGAGGGAGAGAGAGAAAGAGAGAGAGATACACACAGTCAGTCTCACTACAGAAGCTGTGTTACATCAGAATAAATCCCCCCATCCTACTGCATACATCCATCCCCCACCATTACAACCACTCTCTGATCTATTACCCCCCCACATCCTTTCATCCATTTTCCTTCCACCTATCACCCCTCCATCCCAGCCCATCCAGTGTTAATAATGTGACCTTTCCCCAACACAATTCTCCCTCTCCCGCCAGCGTCCGGCTGGCCAAACACTTACAGAGACATACAGCAGCCCATCACTTGCATGCCCAGGCCTCTCAGAGCCTATAAACAGGACTGTATAAAGTACTGATTCACAGCACACACAGACAATAAGGTAGAGAATGAACAGGATAGGGCAGGGAGTGATAGATAGTGCCGACAGCATTCTGACCAAGCAGACACCTACAGTACAGACACACATACTGTATCAATCAATCACATGTAAATAAAGCCTATTTTGCAGTAGCAGTTGTCACAAAGTACTTTTTACAGTAATCCAGGCTAGACACCAAAGAGTGGACAAACCCTCACAGGTTTGGATAATAATTAACAGAGAAGGAAGCATAAACGGAGAATGGTTGGGGATCATTCCTTCCAGTTGTGCTCATTACTGTAGTGCAGTGGTTGTCAACTAGTTTTGTCGTGTCCCAAATTAAACCAGGTTCTCAGTCGCCACCCAATATTCGCATTGTGAAAAAAAAAGAAGCCAAAATGCCATCTTAAAAACTATTTTTAATGCTATATTGATAGTAACTGTAGCAATTATGGAAATAATTTCAAATAATTCAATTTTGCCCATATTCTTGTTGAAGAATGTTAATAAGCTCTAAAAGCGCTGGTAAAAGCTCTATATTGAAAACACAGGGATTGAATAAAAATTGTTCAGAGATTAAATTATTTAATATTTTTTTACTACTTTCTACTTGGTTGTAGTCATTTAGTAGTTTAAGTTCAGACTGGAGTATTATAATTTGTTTACTCAGACACCTGCGACCCACCACTTGAGAATCGCTGTTGTAGTGTATGGCCCTGTCCCTGTGAGTATTGATCTGGCCTCCTTTGCCACATAACAGGGGCTGGCTGGTGGGTGTGAGGGAGGGAGGAGGGGAAGAGAAGGCACTCTCACAGGGAACACAGTGTATAAGAGAGAGAGAACATCTAGAACGCAGGGTGCTGGCCAGCTAAACACAAGCCACTCAAGGTCAGGACCTTATAAGGAGAAGGCTAGTCAATCTATATTCATATTCCCACCACACTGAGATTGGGTGGAGGGGACATAGTAAGCGGATGGTGACCGCACCAGACAATTGAGTGAACATCCAGTTCCCTCAGAGAATACAACAGGAAACAGACAGACTGACTGAATAGCTGACTCATTCACACCTCTGATGTTCTATGTGGTCCACTCCAGATCACACAACACAACCCTGAACCCTCTCGAGTCCAGTCCAGGACTTCATTCATTCTAACATCCAACAACTGCTTCAGCAGAAATGGATTGACTATTGAGGGAGAACAGGCTGTCGTAAACCTAAGGTAATTTGCATTGCAGGAGCACAAGCACTACACATCACAGAGAGTTTGAATTTAATTCCTGTTGATATGATCACTACATACCCTCTCTCTTTGTGTGCGCATTTCTATTTGGAACTAAATAAAAATATCTAGCAGTGCAGGGGGAAAAGATCAAATCCAACACAATTATGGAAATGTTTCCTTTATCCCGCCCTCCCATCTCTCTCTCTCTCTGTCTCCATCTCCCTGAAGACATGTCAAATATGCTCAGATCAGTTAAATGGGCTGAGAGTTCATTACATTCACTCTGCGCTGTTTTATGAGGTCATATCCTGAAGAGGCTGGCGCGCTCTACCGCACACTAAACCAAGCCTGTCAGAGGTGAGTGGTGGGTGAGAGAGGGAGGGAGACTAGCAGACGTCAGCCCTTATCTGCAGCTACCCTCAATCTGCTAAAACAGACACAACTCGTGGCTAGAACACACACCTGCACACACCCTAGGAATTCAGCCTATGGTTTGTACTGATGTCAAACACACAACATTACCCATTGGTAGATGTGGAGTGCTCTGACATACAGTACTGGTCACATCAGTGGTCCCACCACAGTGCATTAAACACTGTATTTAATTGAAGATAAACATTTTTGATGACCAGAGGACAATTGACTCCACATTAAACCATTGATCCATTTGCCTGTACAATGTGGAACCAAACACATAGAGCAGCATGTCTTTCAGTCTGCCACCTCAAGTCCCATACATGCTATAGACAGGTTGGTATATTGGTAAAAGAGCAGAGGCAGTACAGTACAGTAGCCAAGGGCCTAACCCTGATCTAGCATACATCTACACATCCAAGTATAACTGTTCAAATTATGAAAGACAAGCATTGTAATTTTGAATTCCGTAAAGTGAGTGTGGAAGAAACAAAACAATTATTTTTGTCTATCAATGACAAGACACAGGGGTCTGACAACTTGTATGGAAAATCACTAAGTATAACAGCGGATGATATTGCCACTCCTATTTGCCATATCTTCAATCTAAGCCTACTAGAAAGAGCGTGCCCTCAGGCCTTGAGGGAAGCAAAAGTAATTTCGCTACCCAAGAATAGTAAAGCCCCCTTTACTGGCTCAAATAGCTGACCAATCAGCCTGATACCAACCCTAAGTAAACTTTTTGAAAGAAAAATGTTTGACCAGATACAATGCTATTTTACTGGAAACATAGTGACAACAGACTTTCAGCACGCTTATAGGGAAGGACATTCAACAAGCACAGCACTTACACAAATGACTGATGATTGGCTGAGAGAAATTGATTATAAAAAGATTGTGGGAGCTGTTTTGTTAGACTTCAGTGTGGCTTTTGACATTATCAATCATAGTCTGCTGATGGAAAATGTATGTGTTATGGCTTTACATCCCCTGCTATTTTGTGGATAAAGAGTTGTCTAACAGAACACAGGGGGGTGTTCTTTAATGGAAGTCTCTCCAACATAATCCAGGTAGAATCAGGAATTCCCCAAGGCAGCTGTCTAAGCACCTTACTTTTTTCAATATTTACTAATGACATAAGTAAAGCCAGTGTGTCAATGCATGAGGATGACTTAACCTCTACGGGCTAGGGGGGCAGTGTTCGGAAGTACAGAGAGTCTGACGTGCCCAAAGTAAACTGCCTGTTACTCAGGCCCAGAAGCTAGGATATGCATACAATTGGTATTATGGGATAGAAAACACTCTGAAGTTTCTAAAACTGTTAAAATAATGTCTGTGAGTATAACAGAACTAAAATGGCAGGCGAAAACCCGAGGTTTCTTTGTCCACATGTTGAACAACTGGATTACAGAACTCCATGGTGCCAACTAAACTGACTTTTTGGGATATAAAGAAGGACTTTATCGAACAAAACAACCATTCTTTGTGTTCCTGGGACCCTTGGGATTGCAAACAGAGGAAGATCTTCAAAGGTAAGTGATTTATTTTATTGCTATATTTGATTTTGTAACGCCTGTGCTGGTTTGAATAATATGTTGTTGTGGGGCGCTGTCCTCAGATAATCTAATGTTCTGCTTTCGCCGTAAAGCCTATTTAAAATCTGACAATGCAGTTAGATTACCAAGATTCTAAACTTTGGAATGCTGTAACACACTTGTATTTCCATGAATGTTTAATATTATGATTTTTTTATTTTGAATTTGGCACTCTGCAATTTCACGGGATGTTGTCGCAGGCGCGTTAGGGTCCACCGATCCCTAAGAAGTTAACACTATACACGTCAGCTACTACAGTGAGTGAAATCACTGCAACACTTAACAAAGAGCTGCAGTTTGTTTCAGAACAGGTGGCAAGGAATAAGTTAGATCTAAATGTATCAAACTGAAAGCATTGTATTTGGGCCAAAGAATTTACTAAACTAAATCTTGTAATAAATAATGTGGAAATTGAGCAAGTTGAGGTGACTAAACTGCTTGGAGTAACCCTGGATTGTAATCTGTCATGGTCAAAACATGTTGATACAACAACAGCTAAAATGGGGAGAAGTCTGTCCATAATAAAGCGCTGCTATGCTTTTTTAACAACACTATCAACAAGGCAGGTCCTACAGTCTCTAGTTTTGTCGCACCTGTACCGAGATGTCTGTTTTAACTACTAGCACACAGCTCGGACACCCATGCATACCCCAGAAGACATGCCACCAGAGGTCTCTTCACAGTCCCCAAGTCCAGAACAGACTATGGGAGGCACACAGTACTACATAGAGCCATGACTACATGGAACTCAATTCCACATCAGGTAACTGATGCAAGCAGTAGAATCAGATAACAAAAACGGATAAAAATACACCTTATGGAACAGCGGGACTGTGAAGAGACACACAGGCACAGACACACATACACATGATAAGACACGCACTCTACACACACGTACACATGGATGTTGTATTGTAAATACAATGGGGCAAAAAAGTATTTAGTCAGCCACCAATTGTGCAAGTTCTCTCACTTAAAAATATGAGAGAGGCCTGTAATTTTCATCATAGGTACACTTCAACTATGACAGACAAAATGAGGAAAAAGAATCCCGAAAATCACATTGTAGGATTTTTAATGAATTTATTTGCAAATTATGGTGGAAAATAAGTATTTGGTCACATACAAACAAGCAAGATTTCTGGCTCTCACAGACCTGTAACTTCTTCTTTAAGAGGCTCCTCTGTCCTCCACTCGTTACCTGTATTAATGGCACATGTTTGAACTTGTTATCAGTATAAAAGACACCTGTCCACAACCTCAAACAGTCACACTCCAAACTCCACTATGGCCAAGACCAAAGAGCTGTCAAAGGACACCAGAAACACAATTGTAGACCTGCACCAGGTTGGGAAGACTGAATCTGCAATAGGTAAGCAGCTTGGTTTGAAGAAATCAACTGTGGGAGCAATTATTAGGAAATGGAAGACATACAAGACCACTGATAATCTTCCTCGATCTGGGGCTCCACGCAAGATCTCACCCTGTGGGGTCAAAATGATCACAAGAACGGTGAGCAAAAATCCCAGAACCACACGGGGACCTAGTGAATGACCTGCAGAGAGCTGGGACCAAAGTAACAAAGCCTACCATCAGTAACACACTACGCCGCCAGGGACTCAAATCCTGCAGTGCCAGGCGTGTCCCCCTGCTTAAGCCAGTACATGTTCAGGCCCGTCTGAAGTTTGCTAGAGAGCATTTGGATGATCCAGATGAGGATTGGGAGAATGTCATATGGTCAGATGAAACCAAAATAGAACTTTTTGGTAAAAACTCAACTTCGTCGTGTTTGGAGGACAAAGAATGCTGAGTTGCATCCAAAGAACACCATACCTACTGTGAAGCATGGGGGTGGAAACATCATGCTTTGGGGCTGTTTTTCTGCAAGGGGACCAGGACGACTGATCCGTGTAAAGGAAAGAATGAATGGGGCCATGTATCGTGAGATTTTGAGTGAAAACCTCCTTCCATCAGCAAGGGCATTGAAGATGAAGCGTGGCTGGGTCTTTCAGCATGACAATGATCCCAAACACACCGCCGCAACGAAGGAGTGGCTTCAGAAGAAGCATTTCAAGGTCCTGGAGTGGCCTAGCCAGTCTCCAGATCTCAAGCCCATAGAAAATCTTTGGAGGGAGTTGAAAGTCCGTGTTGCCCAGCGACAGCCCCAAAACATCACTGCTCTAGAGGAGATCTGCATGGAGGAATGGGCCAAAATACCAGCAACAGTGTGTGAAAACCTTGTGAAGACTTACAGAAAACGTTTGACCTCTGTCATTGCCAACAAAGGGTATATAACAAAGTATTGAGATAAACTTTTGTTATTGACCAAATACTTATTTTCCACCATAATTTGCAAATAAATAAATTAAAAATCCTACAATGTGATTTTCTGGATTTCTTTTTCTCATTTTGTCTGTCATAGTTGAAGTGTACCTATGATGAAAATTACAGGCCTCTCTCATCTTTTTAAGTTGGAGAACTTGCCCAATTGGTGGCTGACTAAATACTTTTTTTGCCCCACTGTATGTGATAGTGCAATAGTGGCCTGAGGGAACACACTAAATATATTGGGTAAAGTGTAATGTCATGTAATATTTTTATTTGTATATAACTGCCTTAATGTTGCTGTACCCCAGGAAGATGGGGATCCTTAATGAATAAAAAAATTACAAATACTACTAACACACACTAGTGACTAGGGTTACACATTTTGGGGAATATTCAGAGGTGGAAACTTTCCGTGGGAATTAACGGGAATATATGGGAATTCATGGGAATATATGGGCATTAACAGAAATATATGCAAATTAATATATACATTTTATTTCACCTTTATTTAACCAGGTAGACCAACTGCGACCTGGCCAAGATAAAGCATAGCAGTGCGACAAAAACAACAACACAGAGTTACACATAAACAAACGTACAGTCTATAACACAAAGGAAAAGAAAAATAGAAAGATCTATGTACAGTGTGTGCAAATGTAGAAGAGTAGGGAGGTAAAGGCAATAAATAGGCCATAGAGGCGAACAATAACTACAACTATGCATTAATACTGGAGTGATATATGTGCAGATGATGATGTGCAAGTAGAGATACTGGGGTGCAAAAGAGCAAGAGGGTAAGTAATAATATGGGGATGAGGTAGTTGGGTGTGCTATTTACAGATGGGCTGTGTACAGGTACAGTGATCGGTAAGCTGCTCTGACAGCTGATGCTTAAAGTTAGAGAGGGAGATATAAGACTCAATCAATTTGAGATTTTTGCAATTCGTTCCAGTCATTGGCAGCAGAGAAGTGGAAGGAAAGGTGGCCAAAGGAAGTGTTGGCTTTGGGGATGACCAGTGCAATATACCTGCTGGAGCGCGTGCTACGGGTGGGTGTTGCTATGGTGACCAGTGAGCTGAGATAAGGCGGGGCTTTACCTAGCGAAGACTTATAGATGACTGGGAGCCAGTGGGTTTGGCGACGGATTTGTAGTGAGGGCCAGCCAACGAGAGCATAGAGGTCACAGTGGTGGGTAGTATATGGGGCTTTGGTGATAAAACGGATGGCACTGTGATAGACTACATCCAGTTTGCTGAGTAGAGCGTTGGAGGCTATTTTGTAAATGACATCGCCGAAGTCAAGGATCGGTAGATGTTTAAATGTAATTAAGACCATTTAAATGTAGATGTTTTTTGCATTGGATATATTTACCATATCATATGGAGACAGATTCATAAACCTTTTACATTATCATAAGTAGACATAATTGCAAATGGTTTAATCCTTCCAATAAAATTTATTTTTTAAAGGTAGGATGAATTTACCTTCAATTAAATGAGTTGACTCTTCACATGAGATGATTTCACTGAACAATAAAGGGGAATATTGAATTATCCCCAATGATCCATCGCATCTCCCAAAAACGTTTTCAATATACATCTGTAAAATTATAGTCTAGAATCTAAAGCATAGGTTGTCTTCCTCTCAGGCTTCCATGTCTTCTCCCTGGACCTCCTCAATTTCCACCTCTTGAACATCAGACTCTGAGGCCTCATCTTCACTGTCACTTTCCAACCTTGTTGAGGATGGCTTGTTGTCAGGCTCAAAAAGCCTCAAATTTGCCCGGATGGCCACCAATTTGTCAACCCTTATATTGGTCAGCCTGTTGCATGCTTTGGTGTGTGTGTTCCCAAACAACGACCAGTTGCGCTCTGAGGCGGCTGATGTTGGTGGGATTTGGAGGATAATGGAGGCAACAGGGGAAAGAGCCTCAGATCCACAAAGTCCCTTCCACCAGGTGGCTGATGAGATATGTTGGCACGACTGCCATATTGCATCTCCATCCCAAAGCCCTTGCTTGGAAGTGTACTTCGCCAGACTGCCAATAATCTTGCCCTCTTCCAGGCCAAGGTGGCGAGACACGGAAGTGATCTCTCTACACCAGCCAGGATGCTCTTGCCAGCATACTTGGGGTCCAACATGTATGCTGTGGCGTGTATGGGCTTCAGGCAGCAGTCTTCACGCTTTTTAATGTATTTTCTACATTAGCTGCAGTGAAATGTCCACACATCAGATAGTGCCAGTGGCATTTTCCTGTAAAGATTTTTTTTTAAATGTAAAAAAAAAATATATACAATTCCATGTACAGATAAATAGTTAAGCAGTTAGATTAAACAACTGCTTTGTAAGATACATGTTTTAAAATGAAACGTATGGAAACAGGTGAAATAACACTCCTCAGTTAGCAGGTTCAAGCAAGCTAAAACCCACATGGTAGCAAAAACTAATTAGCAGAAATTAACAAGTTAGGCATTATTTAAACACACGTTGCTGTAGGCTACTATTAACTAGTTAACAAAAAATCATGTATGTCATATAAAATATATTCATCCCACCAAGTACTGTTATCAAAACTTACCAGAAAGCATGTAGTCCTTGGCTCAGACAGTGTAGTAGTGTGGAATCAATAGCATCTCATTTGTGTGCAAGATCTTGAGAATCAGCTGTACATGAGATGGAAGAGTGCACTGCACATGTGATGGAAGAATGCACTGTGCATGCAGAGGGTTGCAATTCCATTGAATTGGGGATAGTTTAACCAAAATACGCCACAAGACCTAGAATTGCCTTTTGTGTATCCCACAAAAAAGGTTCACTGTTATAAGCAAACTTTTTTGAGGAATTTAAGCAAAATTCCCGGGCTTAACTTCCCATTGAAATTTACCAGAAAAATCCCAGAAATTCCCGGAAAGTTTCCGACCCTTTGCAACCCTACTAGTGACTAAAGAGAGAGCGAGAGAGTCACACAGTGTAGTGCTGTGCTGTGCTGTGTAGATCCATCTATCTATCTATCGACCTTCCGCGAAAAAAAACAATCCCTCTCTACCATTACTGGAAATACATTCAATAACCTGCTATTGATTATATAGACCAGCAGGATTTAATATAAGGGGTTTTAAAATTAGAATATTTCATTTATACACTTTATTCAGACAGCTGGAAACAGAAGGGGAGACAGGCAAGTGGGAAAACAGTAGGAAGGGTGGATACGGGGATTAAACCTGGTCTGCGGCGGAGAGTTGAGTATATGTGACTGGCTGGGAGCGTTAGGCCTACCGCTAAACCACAGGCTCTGCACAACTAGTTTTCCTAGTGCCGCGTTGCCGCTGCGCTCCAGTCAGATCAGAGAATGGACAAAGTGATCACCATTATTAGGTGGGTGGAGAGGGGATGCGGGGGGGCTAACTGAGAGAGGAGTTGCGAGGAAGAGAAGAGCGGAGGTGGCATTTTGTTCCCTAACCTAAGGCAAAGCCCTTGTGCCTGGTGTAATGATCGCTTCTTCAAGCTTCCCTCCCCCTCCTTCTCCTCTGTAGCGAGGGAGCCTCTCTCGCTCTCTTTCTTTTGTTGGGATCTCTTTTGTTGCGGTGTAGTCTCTCCCACTTCTCTGTGTGTCTGTGTTATACACGCTGCCTGGCGCCGTCTTTGATGCTGCCGTTGGGCCCCGCTAATTGTACAGATGTCTATAGCAGCAGAGCACAGCTAGTGGGGACAGCCCTCTGAGGGCTAGAGGGAGGGAGAAGAGGTTGAGGAAGGTGGAGGGAGAGGGAGAACAAGAAGAGAGGAGAAGTAGAATGGGAGGTGGTGGTGGCAGGGGAGAGGTTGAGATACTGGATAAGGGTACGTGAGGAGGAGTAGGAAAATGACAGGGAAAAGCCAGAAGAAGGGGAAAGAGGGGTGAGGGACAGAGAGAGGTGTGTGAGGGCTTCTGCTGGCACATCATTACTGTCAGGCTGTCTGATGAAGCGAGGCGGAGCGGAGGAGAGGAGCGGAGAAGAGAGGAGAAGAGAGGAGGGGCCTGTTCTTAATACCTGAGGATTACCCTTGTCTTCTATTAGAGACACGACACAGAGCAGAGAGAACAGAGCAGTGTGTGTGTGTCTGTGTGTGTGTGTGTGTTTTGGTTTTATTATCCTTGTGGAGACCAGAAGTCCTCACACGGATAGTAATAAGTGGGGACATTTTGCCAGAACAAGGGTTTACAATTAGGGTTAGGATAAGAATGAGGGTTTAGTGTTGTCATGATACCAGAATTTTGACTTTGATACACGGTTTAGCATCACAATACTCGATGCCATCACGATACTCGATAACAAAACGATACTTGATAACAAAACAATACCACGGCAAAAAAATAAGGCATATTAGCCAAAGTCACTGAATGGCACTTTATCCAGACAGATAAACTCAGCTACCGCTCTGTTCAATCGTTGGGCATCTTTTGAGTTCAATATCATTACATTTGCAATTTTTTGGAGACAGCCATCTACGGATTAATGAATCAATTATACAATCATACAATCAATTTGACTTTGTTTTTACCAATCTAACTACATAATGGAAATCATTTATTTAAATCAAGATGTAGCCTAGGCCATCCACATTACAGGTGAATGCATATTCAATAAGAGTGTGTGCATGCATTGCTTGTTTTGGCTTATTTTATGGGGTTACAGATGACAAACAATCTGTTTCCCTTCCATGTGGGACTTATTGTAATGATCAACAACATTTGCATAGAAGTAGCTTCTTTTATAAAAATGTGCTTTGTCTCTTTAACCAGTAATGACGTCATTCACGATGACCGAATAAGTTAATGATGGACATTGTTTTGCGAACAGTAATTAACAGTTTCAACCTTTCTACATGCCGTGTCGCATTATTCAAGTGTGTTAACTTCTGTGCATCATGAGTGGGGAGCCAGCATAATGCAGCCCAGACTCCCAGTGCAGGCTAGCAATGAGGGGTCGGCTGTGCTGATAGAGAGGGTTGATCCGTGAGACACATTTGACAGAAGTACCGAAAGTAACCCAAATTCTAGTACCGAACAGTTTTTCATGTTCTAGTATCAAAAAAGTATAAATGTTTCGGTATACCGTGCAACACTATTAGGGTTAGGGGTTAGGTTTAGGAGTTAGGATTAGGGGTTTGGTGTTAAGGTTAGGGTTAGGTTTTTGAATGGGAATCAACCGTTTGGTCCCCACAAGGAAAGGAAAAAAATGTGTGTGTGTGTGTGTCTCCATGCCTGCATGCGTGTGCCTGTGTGCATCTGCATGTGTGTGTGTCCACATGTGTGTACACTCCACCCACCTTGGAAGGGGCTGGAGGCCTGCTGGGCCAGGGTGAGGTGCTCGTCACAAAGGTGGTAGACAGGCTGGTGCTGGTTGATCTCCACACTGGTGCACACATTACTCTCCCCGTGGAGGAAGAAGGGGAACGAGCACGACAGGTGTTCACTGTGGAGAGAGAGAAAGACAGAGCGAGGACAGAGGGTGTCATTTTAACTCGGATGGACCATTCTGGGAGCGGATGTGTGTGAAGTGTTGAATGGATGACACAACAGAGCAGGAGGAGAGGGAGGATGAGAAGAGAGAGAGAGCGAGAAAGGGCAAAACACTAAATTTCCCTGCTAATGGAGGGATGAAGGAGCGGAGAGAGAGAATGAAGAGGAGGAAGATTAAAAAGGAGCTCTCTAATTTTGTGGGAGATAACAATGACATCTTTGAGCCATGGAAAGCTCTGACCTGACCGTCCTCCTGGCTGGAATACAGTAGGAGGAGGGGTTAGGGAAATGATGTCACTGATTTAATGGAGACATACCATGACATCATCACTAAACAAATCAAGTTGTTTCACCAGTGGAACATAGAACTTAATCACTTTACAGTATTCTTCTCATGCTACAGAAGAACGCTGTCTATACCGTAGTGTGTGTGTATACGCTTGTGTGTTGATTTTGGATTTGTTGTTTGCACTCCAAGTGACCAACAAAGAGGGCGAACCCTGGCTCACTTTGGCATGCCATCAAAGAGGTGAGCTCTTGAGAACACTAACCTACACATACAGAGTTACAGACATGCCATCTGACGTAGAAAAAGACACCTGCCAGTGCCAGCGTGACTGGGATGAGAGGAAGCGAGAGAGATAGAGGGAGTAGAGAAAGAAAGCGAGAGGGAGTACGACAGATGGAAAAGAGACAGGTAAAAATAGCACGAGAGAGAGAGAGAGAGAGGAGTAAGACATGGACTGTTGTCTCTGTATTCTCTGTGTCTGCTTCCTCTCATCCTACGCAGCCAACTGACAGATGACCAAATGAAAGCGGACGCAGTACATTTGGGAGAGGATCAAAGAAGGGGGTGCCTCTTTAGAGGATTTGGTTAAGCAAATATCTCTCCCTCTCTCTACCGCTCTCTCTCTCTCACTCACTCCCTCTCTCCCTGGCAGAGTCGCTGCTGCAGAGGATTTTAAAAAAGAAGGAGAAAGAAAAAAGGAGAGAAAGAAGTGAGGGGATCAGACTAATACTATATTATGATCATGAGAGGGTCTGAGGAACTAAGTGGCACGAGGCTGGAGGAGAGAGGAGACAGCATGTCTCCTACGAGAGGATAATACCTTGGCTGTATATAAACATTTACACTACAGAGAGTATTTGTGTACTTGACATGCACTAACAAGGATAGACTATACAACGGAAGTAAGTCAGTGACTTGATTGTATTATCCTTGATCGTGTTCTAAATGTATGTAGCTACTGAATGTACTTGTTTTTTAATTGTCAAATCGATGAAATCAATCAATACCAAGAGAGGTGTTGCCTAATCATATCAGCTGTGATACTTATTGGAAAAATGGACCAATGTAAATAGGCACCATATCTTATCCCCTTGTATGAACTGTTTTGTTCATGAGATCAATAAAAGAGTGGGATAGCAACAAAAGGAGATTAACATATTTCTGGTGGCTGATGACTAGGCCACGCCCACGGACGTTAGTTTCTTCTCCGCAATGAGTCTGGATCCGAGTACCTCCCAAGCTATTCACTGAATGCGAACACATTCGGGGCCATCTGATTGGTTCAGAAACCAATGGGTTGAGCCAGAACCAGAACACACGTTGGTAAATTCATCATTGGCTTTGATACTCTGATTGGTTGGAGACGATTGCCCCTTGTCACCACAAACGACTTCAATGATGGCAGAGTAAAGCATGTGGTGAACGACAGAGCAGTGGAAGTATTTTGTTTGAGTCGCCAGGCTAAATGGCGGTAGCATCAGAGAAGTCTTTACCTGTGTTTAGGGCATGTTAACAAAGCTGCTCTACTCTTTAATGTCTGTAGGAACAGCTCCAGGCTCAGAGGTAGTACAAGTAGTAAACCCATCACTACAGACACAGTAGTAAAAGCATCAGCACAGCCAAACACATTTCCTCACTACTGTCTGTCTATGAAGCAGAATCCCTCATATTTTTGTCTCTGCTCAGACATTTAGGCTGCTGTTAGGTTCCCACAGAGCAGCCTGTCTCTTCCTGCCCTGGGGCCTGATTGACTAGAAGGTCACGGTGGGAAGGTCTCTCCCTGCCCCCAGGGCAGACTGACCAGAAGGTCACGGTGGGAGGGTCTCTCCCTGCCCCCAGGGCAGACTGACTAGAAGGTCACGGTGGGAGGGTCTCTCCATGCCCCCAGGGCAGACTGACTAGGGGTGGATTTACATTAGTAAAATATGTCTAGTGAGATCTATCTTCAATAGACTGCCCCATAGAGAGAGACTGGTGCCATAGAGAGAGACTGGATGCCATAGAGAGAAGACTGGATGCCATAGAGAGAAGACTGGGTGCCATAGAGAGAAGACAGGATGCCATAGAGAGAGACTGGGTGCCATAGAGAAGACTGGGTACCATAGAGAGAGACTGGGTGCCATAGAGACGAGACTGGGTGCCATAGAGACGAGACTGGGTGCCATAGAGAAAAGACTGGGTGCCATAGAGAGAGACTGGGTGCCATAGAGAGAGACTGGGTGCCATAGAGAGAGACTGGGTGCCATAGTGAGAAGACGGGAGGCCATAGAGAGAAGACGGGATGCCATAGAGAGAGACTGGGTGCCATAGAGAGAAGACTGGGTGCCATAGAGAGAAGACTGGGTGCCATAGAGAGAGACTGGCTGCCATAGAGAGAGACTGGGTGCCATAGAGAGAGACTGGGTGCCATAGAGAAGACTGGGTGCCATAGAGAGAGACTGGGTGCCATAGAGAGAGACTGGGTGCCATAGAGAGAGACTGGATGCCATAGACAGAGACTGGATGCCATAAAGAGAGACTGGATGCCAAAGAGAGAGACTGGGTGCCATAGAGAGAGACTGGGTGCCATAGAGAGAGACTGGGTGCCATAGAGAGAGAGACTGGGTGCCATAGAGAGAAGACTGGGTGCCATAGAAAGAGACTGGGTGCCATAGAGAGAGACTGGGTGCCATAGAGAGAGAGACTGGGTGCCATAGAGAGAAGACTGGGTGCCATAGAGAGAGAGACTGGGTGCCATAGAGAGAGACTGGGTGCCATAGAGAGAGACTGGGTGCCATAGAGAGAGACTGGGTGCCATAGAGAGAGACTGGATGCCATAGAGAGAGACTGGGTGCCATAGAGAGAGACTGGGTGCCATAGTGAGAAGATGGGAGGCCATAGAGAGAAGACGATATGCCATAGAGAGAAGACGGGATGCCATAGAGAGAGACTGGGTGCCATAGAGAGAGACTGGGTGCCACAGAGAGAGACTGGCTGCCATAGAGAGAGACTGGGTGCCATAGAGAGAGACTGGGTACCATAGAGAGAGACTGGGTGCCATAGAGAGAGACTGGGCGCCATAGAGAAGACTGGATGCCATAGAGAAGACTGGATGCCATAGAGAGAGACGGTGCCATAGAGAGAGACTGGGTGCCATAGAGAGAGAGACTGGGTGCCATAGAGAGCGACTGTGTGCCATAGAGAGAGACTGGATGCCAGAGAGAGAGACTAGGTCCCATAGAAAGAGACTGGGTGCCATAGAAAGAGACTGGGTGCCATAGAGAGAAGACTGGGTGCCTTAGAGAGAGACTGTGTGCCATAGAGAGAGACTGGGTGTCATAGAGAGAGACTGGATGCCCTAGAGAGAGACTGGGTGCCATAGAGAGAGACTGGGTACCATAGAGAGAGACTGGGTGCCATAGAGAGAGAGACTGGGCGCCATAGAGAAGACTGGATGCCATAGAGAAGACTGGATGCCATAGAGAGAGCCTGGGTGCCATAGAGAGAGACTGGGTGCCATAGAAAAGGAGCAACATGAAGAACACCGCTAGTACAGAGTCAGCTAGTATCAAAGAGCCCTGACAGCCAGGAGAGTGACAGCTAGAACAGTCAGCTAGTATAAAAGAGCCCTGACAGCCAGGAGAGTGACTGCTAGATCAGAGTCAGCTAATATCAAAGAGTCCTGACAGCCAGGAGAGTGACTGCTAGATCAGAGTCAGCTAATATCAAAGAGCCCTGACAGCCAGGAGAGTGACTGCTAGATCCGAGTCAGCTAATATCAAAGAGCCCTGACAGCCAGGAGAGTGACTGCTAGATCAGAGTCAGCTAATATCAAAGAGCCCTGACAGCCAGGAGAGTGAATGCTAGATCAGTCAGCTAATATCAAAGAGCCCTGACAGCCAGGAGAGTGACTGCTAGATCAGAGTCAGCTAATATCAAAGAGCCCTGACAGCCAGGAGAGTGACTGCTAGATCAGAGTCAGCTAATATAAAAGAGCCCTGACAGCCAGGAGAGTGACTGCTAGATCAGTCAGCTAATATCAAAGAGTCCTGACAGCCAGGGGAGTGACTGCTAGATCAGAGTCAGCTAATATCAAAGAGTCCTGACAGCCAGGAGAGTGACTGCTAGATCAGAGTCAGCTAATATCAAAGAGCCCTGACAGCCACGAGAGTGACTGTTAGATCAGAGTCAGCTAATATCAAAGAGCCCTGACAGCCAGGAGAGTGACTGCTAGATCAGAGTCAGCTAATATCAAAGAGTCCTGACAGCCAGGAGAGTGACTGCTAGATCAGAGTCAGCTAATATCAAAGAGTCCTGACAGCCAGGAGAGTGACTGTTAGATCAGAGTCAGCTAATATCAAAGAGCTGTGAGGTAATACAGGAGTAATAAATATTGCCACCCATTGGCTGTGAGAGGGAAACAGGCTCTGTTAGTAAGGTGTGTCAGGCTTGCCCAGAAGTAGAGCGCTGATCCTCTCGGGCCTCCTGTGATGTGTGTGTGTCTTGGCTGTTGAGGCAAAGTGGGGCAGGGAGCAACAATTCAGCGAGTGAGGAGGCCTCACACCTCTCCTTTATTATCTAGGAGAGCAGATATGACACGCACACATACACACACTCATAGTGGTGTAGTGGAGGGTATACGCTGTATATTAGTGCTGCGCATTAACCAAAATGTCGTTATTTTTCATTTTTTTAACAACTAATTGATGGTCTGTTTTTTTCTTGTGTGAGCTCAATGCACATATTGCACAGTGTCTGTAGTGATAAACCAGATCAAGCGCGAACTGTGCGACGTAATAGGGAGTTGTAGTTTCCAACAGGGCAATTTTCCACATAGTTTAGAGCAGAAAACATGGCAATTAACTACAATAACCATAATCCATTGCATGCCTACTTGTCCGGTATGTGTTTATTTTACGTCTGACAGAAGAATGCGCGATTAAGAGGGATAGAACAGTTGTTTCATACTAAAATAGTGATTTTGTCAGACAGCATAGGCAGCATCTCTATAGAGATGAAATTATGATTCGAAATGAAATAATAGTCATCAAATGTAATATACAGAATGACTGAAATGTGAATAAAGGATGGTTAATAAGTGATATGAAGTAATGGGCAGTCACTACTATGCTTGTATTAATTGTTTTATTCTGTGTTGTTACAGCATTTAACCCACAGAATGCATTGTGCATTTAATGTAAAGAATACAAATCTAAACCCAAAATGTGACCTCAAAAAGCACGAATCACTCTGCACTACTGTATAGCCACTTATTTTTCAGTGGGAATTGCGTATTAGGTATTAAGTGAACAATAGGTAAGTAAAGAAATAAAAACAACAGTAAAAAAGACAGGCTATATACAGTAGCGAGGCTATAAAAGTAGCGAGGCTGTAAAAGTAGCGAGGCTATAAAAGTAGCGAGGCTACATACAGACACAGGTTAGTCAGGCTGATTGAGGTAATATGTACATGTAGTTATGGTTAAAGTGACTATGCATATATAATGAACAGAGAGTAGCAGTAGCGTAAAAAAGGGGTTGGCGGGTGGTGGGACACAATGCAAAAAGTCTGGGTAGCCATTTGATTACTTGTTCAGGAGTCTTGGGGGTAAAAACTGTTGAAAAGCCTTTTTGTCCTAGACTTGGCACTCCGGTACCGCTTGCCGTGCGGTAGTAGAGAGAACAGTTTATGACTGGGGTGGCTGGGGTCTTTGACAATTTTTAGGGCCTTCCTCTGACACTGCCTGGTGTAGAGGTCCTGGATGGCAGGTAGCTTAGCCACAGTGATGTACTGGGCCGTACGCACTACCCTCTGTAGTGCCTTGCGGTCAGAGGCGGAGCAATTGCCGTACCAGGCAGTGATGCAACCAGTCAGGATGCTCTCGATGTTGCAGCTGTAGAACCTTTTGAGGATCTCAGGACCCATGCCAAATCTTTTTAGTCTCCTGAGGTGGAATAGGCTTTGTCGTGCGCTCTTCACGACAGTCTTGGTGTGTTTGGACCATTCTAGCTTGTTGTTGATGTGGACACCAAGGAACTTGAAGCTCTCAACCTGCTCCATTACAGCCCCGGCGATGAGAATGGGGGTGTGCTCGGTCCTCCTATTCCTGTAGTCCACAATCATCTCCTTAGTCTTGGTTACGTTGAGGGAGAGGTTGTTGTCCTGGCACCACACGGCCAGGTCTCTGACCTCTTCCCTATAGGCTGTCTCGACGTTGTCGGTGATCAGGCCTACCACTGTTGTGTCGTCTGCAAACTTAATGATGGTGTTGGAGTCGTGCCTGGCCATGCAGTCGTGAGTGAACAGGGAGTACAGGAGGGGACTGAGCACGCACCCCTGGGGAGCTCCAGTGTTGAGGATCAGCGTGGAAGATGTGTTGCTACCTACCCTCACCACCTGGGGGCGGCCCGTCAGGAAGTCCAGGATCCTGTTGCAGAGGGAGGTGTTAAGTCCCAGGATCCTTAGCTTAGTGATGAGCTTTAAGGGTACTATGGTGTTGAATGCTGAGCTGTAGTCAATGAATAGAATTCTCACATAAGTGTTCCTTTTGTCCAGGTGGGAAAGGGCAGTGTGGAGTGCAATAGAGATTGCATCATCTGTTGATCTGTTTGGGCGGTATGCAAATTGGAGTGGGTCTAGGGTTTCTGGGATAATGTTGTTGATGTGAGCCATTACCAACCTTTCAAAGCACTTCATGGCTACGGACGTGAGTGCTACGGGTCTGTAGTCGTTTAGGCAGGTTGCCTTTGTGTTCTTGGGCACAGGGACTATGGTGGTCTGCTTGAAGCATGTTGGTATTACAGACTCATTCAGAGACTGTTTCAAAATGTTGGTAACCTCCCTAATAAGATTTAGTACAGACCAGGCCTGACACAAAATGTGGAAATAGTAACCTACTTTGACAACAATTCATTGAATGCAACATGTATTAGATAGAGACAGACACAGATAAAGAAGATACAAAACAACAACTGATCAGAGACAATAAAAGATGTGTAGGACAAATTCATACTGTATTTCACACTGTCGCTTTAGTGTTTGCATTTAGCCAACAACATGTCATGGAACTTCTGGAAGCACGGCCCCATCCTGCAAAGTGGCACAGAACATGTAGAGCACCCAATGGAGGTTTCTACACATCTCCCACTCTTTGCCCTGCGTCCACTTCGGATGCAACACCACACAACCTCTCTTGCGCCCTTCAAACTTCACCTGAGCTACAACTCGGGCCACACGCCCTGGTACGACACTCTTGTCTCCCCTCTTCCTGCCACTGTAGCCATATCAAAGTGAATGCACAAGCTGCATTTTGAATGCCTTCTGGGAACAGAGCCTGCGGCTTCTGAGAAGGGGCATTTGCAGTCCCCCAGACAATGTAGCATTTATGCTGGCAATGTTGAGCATCCCCCAAAACACATAATTCCACAATTTCTTGCCGCTGCGTCCAACATTGTAATAGCTTCTCAGTTGGTCAAGATGGTCAACCCAGCCCATTTTCTTGTTGTATTCAATTACAAGCTCTGGAACAGATATAAGATCCATCCACTTTTAAAAACAACTCCAAAACCCCTGCCACTGTCACTTTAGGCCCAGGCTGTGTGGTACAAGGGTGAATGGTGGGACTTGGAGCAGACACATTCAGGTGTCTTCTCCCTCTTCCTCTCCCTCCTCTCTCTCTGCTTCGTACTCTCCCTCTGCTTCATACTCTCCCTCCTCCTCTACTCTCCCCTTCTTCACTCTCCTCTTCCTCTCTCGCTCCACTCTCCTCTCGCTCCACTCTCCTCTCGCTCCACTCTCCTTTCGCTCCACTCCTCCCTCCTCGGTCCATCTTTATCCCTCCAATCATCTCTAACTCCTATTCCTCCCTGCCTTTTGCCGCCCTGACTCTCCACATCACTTCCCTCACTTTCACTGACCTAGAGGAACAGAGGAACAACAAATAGGATACAATTGTGGTCAGGAACATAATCTCTCTCTCTCTCTCTCTCTCTCTCTCTCTCTCTCTCTCTCTCTCTCTCTCTCTCTCTCTCTCTCTCTCTCTCTCTCTTCTTAATCAGGGGATTCCATGATAAATTGTGTGATACAGTTACATATCTCGCTCTCTCTCTTTCCTGACAGAATAACTGCAGAGTTTGCCAATGTTAGCTGATTAGTTACGAAGCTGGGACAGTTTCCAAATGAATTGCATTGGTAGAAACAGAACAAAACAAGCAACGAAACAGAACAAAACAAGCAACGAAACAGAACAAAACAAGCAACGAAACAGAACAGAACAAAACAAGCAAAAAACTTTGAGTCAAATGACAGCATACCTGTTTCTGGTTTCTGGTTGATGACAACAGCCACGCGAATACGACCATAGTTTGTTAGCAAGTTAATTTTGCTATATTGACACAGATATTATTGTGAGAAAAACAAGGCCGTTCGCGACCGCTATAGTAATTTAAAGAAAGGCTATCGATGGCCGCTATGGGTTTTAAAGGGTTAATGAAGCTGATGGATCAGATCAGAATGTTTAGCTTAAAATGCTGATAAACTATTATTTCTTTACATTTTCAGGGCAGAAATGCACACACAGCAATAGACCTATGCGCGAATGTTCCAAAATGAAATTAGCAGGAAAACAATGTTCTAAAATCCGCACTGCACATGTGAGCGGTTTCATGGACAGAGAGGGAAATATCCCTTCGAAACTTAGAAAGAGGGGAGATCTAAAGACGCAACAATTAGCATGGGTTGCTAATATGACTACGATAATGCCTTTTAGAACAGGAGAACGCATATGTGGAAGTCTTTATAAAATAATTGCCTCCACGTTTCTATGGTGGGATTTTGAAGGTAAGACATGCCTCATAATATATAGTAAAACGTCCAGGTTTCAAATAATTAACGAACAGGAAAAATATAGCAATGCTAATGATATGCCTAAACGTCTTCTGGTACATGGGAAGAATTTCTATGTAGCTACAAAGTAGACTATGCCTACCTGATAGAATGATATCATGATAATTTGCATCAATCCAGTGGCCATGTGTTTTGCAAACTCCATCTCATGTGTTACAGAAACACTGCTAACCAGACCTCAAAAGTGGTCTCCTGATGTGGTTTAAACATTGTTGTGGACTTAGAAAATCCAATGTTGTTGTTCTTTCATGAAAAAGGTGTGACAGAGCAGAAACCTGTGAATTTTTTACTCATTTTTCTGTTTCAATAGTATGCCTACTATTAGCGTACTTGCACAGTACACTTTGGGTTGGCCTGACTGAAAGACCAATATGGGATTTATCATTTTAGGTAATTCAGAGTGTATGTCACTGTTTCTCATTAAATATTTCACACAGGTCACCTTTTCTTCACCGGGTGGGGCGTTTTTGGGTTGTGACAGCTCAGGCAACCACCTGTGAGGGTGTGACATCGAGAGTAGGGGGGAGGGGCTGGAGACTAAATCAGGCATGTGCTCTGCCCCTTCTGTTACAATGGCGCTGCAGCCACAAGAGGGAGAGAGCAGGTCTAGACTACCAGGTGAGGTGTCTAAGAGAGGAGAGAGAGAGAGAGAGAGAGAGAGAGAGAGAGAGAGAGAGAGAGAGAGAGAGAGAGAGAGAGAGAGAGAGAGAGAGAGAGAGAGAGAATAGCTGCTGTGCTTTGGGTTGGTGTCATCCCTCTCAGTATGCAAAACAATACCAGTACTACTGTTTGCCTGTGTGAGCTGTGCAGACTAAACACAGAGAGCAGCATCGCAGGAGTAGAGAAACCACAAAATCCTCATTTACTCACACCCCTTTCAAGGACACAAAAACACACACTTCTCATCACCCACACCAGTGGACTTCTACACACACACTCAGAGCCAGCCTCAGACTGTGCTGAAAGAGTGTGATCTATAAAGCTGGAAGGAGAGAACATTTTGACTGAGTGAAATCCAATAAGAAACGCTTATTTCCGTTTTAAAACATTTTAGTGGTGTGTGTGTATATATAT